>OU426988.1:95543999-96793999 GCA_911387755.1 Chrysotoxum bicinctum
TGAACTAGAGAATTTGACAAGTACCTAAATGTAAAAGTAGGTACCTAATGAAAAGAGCAAGTTAGTCGGCCGGAAATTTTGTACCATTTGCCAGAGCTGCCAGAACTGATAGGCTGACACACATTTGCGGGATATGTTTCATAGCTTCAACAAAGTTAAGTAGAAAGGATGGTGTTGGTTCTTGTTGAGGCATTACAATAGATGGAGCTGCACTTACAGTTGACCGGACTGTACATAGTTCATTGTAAATATGTTTATTTTTGCATTGAATACCTTAAATTTAGTCGGTTTAAATGGGAAAATCCGCGGTTTTTCCCAAGTTGGTAGCAGTGCAGAAAAGTGTTACACCTCGAAGGGAGCAATTATCCCCCATTAATGATGACAACAATAATTGGACTCATACTTAGAACAATTTTTTTTAGAACAAACCCAAAAATCATATCCCAAAATATCAAAAAATATATCAAAAATCCACGTGGAAAAGTTTATTCTTTTTTCATTTTTATTCTCCGCGTGTAATTTGGAACGTATTTATTTTTCATTTCACGCTAGGTGAGTACTAGGCTTAAAAATAAACAATGAAATTTAATTATGTATGTATATTAGTCTGGGCCAAAAAAATTTACTATTTTTTTTTTGAAAGATATATCGAGAATATCATTCAGAATGACAAAAAAAATTTTCGTAAAAGTTTGAGCCCTTAATATCAATTTTAAGAGGTCTATCATCGCTAATTTTGATTTTTAGTAATAATTTCATGTTTTGCGTCAGAACTGACAAAACATTGAAGTAAAAAAAATTCATTTTGACTTACTTTTATATAAAATTAAATTCCCTACAAAAAAGGTCTGATTGAAAATTTTCGTCAGACAAGCCGTTTTTGAGTAATTAAGCTTAATAAATTGTTATTTTTCGTTAGTTACAAAATTCCAAATTAAAAAAGTAAAATCGAAGAAAAATAACAATTTATTAAGCTTAATTACTCAAAAACGGCTTGTCTGACGAAAATTTTCAATTAAACCTTTTTTGTAGGGAATTTAAGTTTATATAAAAGTAAGTCAAAATGAATTTTTTTACTTCAATGTTTTGTCAGTTCTGACGCAAAACATGAAATTATGACTAAAAATCAAAATTAGCGATGATAGACCTCTTAAAATTGATATTAAGGGCTCAAACTTTTACGAAATTTTTTTTTTGTCATTCTGAATGATATTCTCGATATATCTTTCAAAAAAAAAAATAGTCAATTTTTTTGGCCCAGTCTAATGTATATTATTAATTTTTAGTTTTATTTTCAACTTTTATGAATTGATATTATAAAAGAAAATTGTATCAAACAGAAACACTATGATACAAAAATTCAATAAATGGATGTAGGTACGCATGAGGAATAAGGAGAATAACTTACCCTTTCACTTAATTCAGTATTAATTTTAAAATTTAGTTTGAGACGAAATTTTATAACTTTTTGAGATGAAAACATTGTTTTCACCTAGTTCTTACATTTTAATAAGTATACTATTGTAAGGTGACCAAAATTACTCAGCATTCAATTACTATAATAAATTTAACTAGTGTAAATTCTTCTAGTTCATAGTTCTTACCCCCAGTTTCACAGTAAAAGTTTAAAACACGCTTTTGGTTTAAACTTCAGTTCAACAACAAATTTGGTTTCATTTAAAACTTAAACAGAGTTCATTCTTTAGTTGTTAGTTAAACGACACTATTATGCCGTTAAAACCGCAGTTCAACAACCCCTTCAAAGATTTGAAAAAAATTATTTATTTTCATTTTTTAAATTTGTTTCCTGTCACAGGTTACTGAAACAAAGCAAATTTTCTTTGATTGTTTTTTCTTTGATTAAGATAGAAAGAGAAAACAATATGCTTAAACTACGTTCAATGAACTGAAGTTCAGATTAGACTGTAAAACCGGACTAGTTGAACTTCAAATTTGAACTCCAGTTAAGGTTCAGCTGAACTTAAGTTTAGAATCCCACTGGGGATTACCCCCTAACTGGGGGTAAGACAAAGAACTAACAAATTTTGTATTTTTGAAGTAAAACTTCTTTTCCGGCGTTGGGGGTGAAAAAAATTTCTATGCAGCTGTCAGTGACATGTCAAACCGTCACGCCATCCGTCAAAGACAGCGACATGTTTTTAGCATGTGCAAATTAAAACATGAAGTTGGATACGATTTAGAATTTACATATTTCAAATGGCTGCATTCAAAGATAAACATAAAACTATAGGTTCAGACGCGCAATGGCTATGCAACCGAATAATTATTGACAAGCATATTGCAATCCAAATAAACTTTACCAACACCTAACCCTCGCATACAAAGTACTGGCCAAAAAGTTGGGTATATCCACTACCATTTGTATTCTTGCTGTCATAGACGGCATGCCATATGACCATCAGGTTGCCTGAAAGTTTTGAAATTATACTTTTTAATAATATTTATTCGCTTAATCGCACACGCCACCGACATTTGTTTTGGTATTTATAAATTTGAACGTCACCCGACTAATCAATCAAATACTTTAATAATTAATTTTACAAGAGTGCCGCTGTCAGTGTACTTGCTTTCCAAGTTGCCTGGATACTGGAATTAATGCCAGGTGACTACTAAGTTGCTCGGGTTTGTACGGGTTAATAAGAAATGCTTGTGTACATTACAAGATTACAACATGCTTGCCAATACTTGCACGTGCAGCTAGGGTAATACAAACAAAGCGAGGCAACTTGCTTGTCAAGTGCCATGGGAGTTTTGTACTTTACTTCTCGATTTCATTTAAGGCTAGGCGCGCACATTCAATTTTTTGAAGTAAAATTTCTTTTCCGGCGTTGGAGGTAAAAAAATTTCTATGCAGCTGTCAGTGACATGTCAAAACGTCACGTTATCCGTCAAAGACAGCGACATGTTTTTAGAATACTTACAAAATGTTTGTTCGTAGGTTATAATCTTACAGAAGCTTTGCTTGAGGAAAAAGAAGTTTTACTTCAACCGCGCGTACGTCAGTACACACAACCTTTTTTTTTTATTGGTAATGGCATTCATAAACTATAAGTTCTAGAATGAAACATTTGTATTTATTCAAAAGACTGACAAACATTTAATAATTGTATACCTACATACTTGGGTATTGATAACCCCTAGTTTGGCTGTGAACTTCATTATATTTTAGTGTAATGTAAAACTTTGTTTGACTTTTTAACCTGTCTTATACCCAACAAGAGATACGATTGTTATATATATACTTAATTGTGGTATCTATCCTTTTTCAACGGGATTATGCCAGATTCCATAAAAAATATACCATTCACATTTCTTATTGCACAGACTGTAGATTAGTTTTTTTCGATGTCTGTTATATGGTGCGTACTTTAATACCTTGAACAAGCTCTGAGGTATTTTGTGTTACACTTTTTCGTCTCAGTTCATTTGCACTGGGTTCATTCTCACGCATCCCAGCTTTTTTCTTCGCGAAATTCAAATTTCAAATCAGGTTTACCAATCAGCTTAGTTTCAATTTCCATAAGCTTCACTCAGGAATTCATCCATTTTGAAATTAAAGGAAACAGTACCAATTGTTACTACTACTCAAATCCGAAGTATAGTCTTTGAATTGGGTGAATCGTGAAAAAGAAATTATTAATTGACGAATAAAAGGTGAAATTTATGACAAAAGTGTAAGACAGATAAGATATATTTTATTTGCTCTTAATTTTATATTTGATATTTATTACTTTATTCTTAATGGCTAAATCACAACCTCGCGTTCGGTCGGTCCGGCGTTAATGGGCGTTTGGTCGTATTTACGATTTTATGTGTCAAAGAGCTCGACCCTAGCATTTGTAAGCCGAAATTAAGCTTCAAACTACGAGCGTTGACTGACATTTATAAGTGACTTTGATAAGTACCTACTTAATTGAAAATTTTCAACAAATTTTGTTATTGATAAATGTATATAATACTGGGTATTTTAAACTTTGGGCATTCAACATAATTAATTTTAAAACTATTTTTTCAAACAAGAGATGGACATGGCAAATATGGACGATCTTGATGAACTCCGACTTATGATTTATGAGCTATGCTGGTTATGAGACATTAAAAAACGACAAAAAAGAGTCGAAAGGCAGCGATGGGTTCGGGAGCTTAATTTAAACAGAGACACTGATGGATTCTTTGCTCTTAATTATGATGCGATGCAAAAGCATGATCCAGAACAATTTTTTTAAAATAACCCGAATGAAACCGGCGACATTCGATT
Organism: Chrysotoxum bicinctum; assembly: GCA_911387755.1. NCBI lineage: Eukaryota > Metazoa > Arthropoda > Insecta > Diptera > Syrphidae > Chrysotoxum > Chrysotoxum bicinctum. Next base: position 95,548,279 of record OU426988.1, read on the forward strand.
TATTGATAACTTTTATTGAGCCAGAACTAGAAAAGCATTCTTGGAGAAAACCAAATTCTCCTAGGTGTAGACTTTTTTGTAGTACAAATACAATCGTTATCCCGAATCATGTTTATTAATTTGTCTTCGAAAGAGCTCATATTTTTTAATTAATTTCTTTTCTTTTTTAATCAAAACAAAATCAATGAACTGTCAAACGCCCGACGAAATAGAAAATAGATCTACTTTTGCTTTGCCCTGGCGTTGGTCTGACGTTTACGATATTACGATATAAGCCTCAGGCGTTGCTGAGGTAACATTTCAGATTGCCTCATTAAAGTTTATTGTTTTTATATGTAATTTCAAAGCCCAACCATCTGAACGCGAGATTGTGGTTTGGCTATAAAGGATCCAATAAATTAATTTAAATGTGAAGTTAAGGAAACATGAAGTTACATTTCAATACATTTTGTCGTTAAAGTTTGAATGTATTAGTGCATATTAATTGGATTGAAATTGAACTGAAAATGACATTAGTATTTTGAATTCTGGGACAATCCAACGATAATAATTCTTTCAAAAAAGCTTTTTAATAATAATTCTTGATACGCGTACGAAGTTAGTGGTATATATGTACATATATGTATGCGCGTGTAAACACTGTTATTCTCATTTTTATTCCCTCAACTTTTTTTTTAAGATCCTTACTCTAAACAAATTCATGCCTATCAGGCCAGCTGTACATACACTTGAATCCCGGCTCAATCTCAGTTAATCAATCAATTGAGGAAAATTGTACGAGTTCCGATCCTTAACGGTCTTTTCAAAAACTATCTAATTGATAGCATGTAAAAAATCAAATGATTTTGTATGCTTTCCGGCGGAAGTTTTTCTTTTTTATAACATTATTTTCATTTTAAAAACATTTGTATTATTCTACTTAAAAAAGTAACTTAAAATGTATAAACTTCAAACTACATACTCGTACATATGTATACATTTTTTATTTTATATAATAATGAATGATCAGTTCGATTGTATGTGTTAAATTTCTCCCAATCTTGAGGCGTAATTCATGCGATAAACTCGTTGTGTAAACTCGTTTTGTATGGAAAAGTCTCAATATTGATTTTTACCGCAGACATGGCTTACATGATAACAGTTTGATAGAAAATAATTAACCATTGACATATCTCGAACATTTTATTATTAATTAGGAGTAAGATTTAAATATTTATGTATGGTATTCGACGTCGTCCAATTGTCCACCACAGGTAGGTTTGCAGAGGTAGATTAATTGAAGCTATTTTTTGATGACTCGGCAACATTTTTCGATTTAAGCCCCATAAAAGAAGTCAGCAGAACCTTTCCTCAATATATGCAACATGTTCATCTAGTATTGCTTTCAAGAAGTCCATTGTAACACCCGTTGTGTGGCTTGTGGCATCATCTTGTTGAAACAATATAATCATTAATAATGTAGTCCATGCAATTGACCAAACATTTTGACATGTGCATTCGCAATAGCTTTGTATATATAACCTATAGTATTATCAAGGAACGTAATTTTGTATTGCGAACGCTAGCCTGGTGGTGGCGCAGAAATTAGCGCACGCTTTTACAGTGGAGAGTAGGATAACATACAAAACAAGTAGTAAAAAAGAGAATATTTTAGTATTAAATTTAGCAAAGACAAATCTAGCAATTGCAGTCCCTAGCCTTAAAATGTCGCCACAATCTTTCGTCTTCTTGATAGTACTATAAGTTTTATATACAAAGGTAATAGGCCTCTTTATAAAATGAGAGTGTTTTTAGCTTATCTGATTGCCGCTTAGTACGTTACGAGAACAAATTTGATTTATAAAGCTTGCAGGTGAGGCGATTTTCCCTGAGAATGCTGCCTTTACCGTTACAGTTAGAGTGGTTCAAAAATCGCAAGTATCGCGAAATTAACCCTATGATTTTCAAATAAGAGACACAAACTTTTCTTTATATACAAAATATTGTTGTAATAAGTTAATCAGGCGCTGATTTTAGGAGAGTGTACTTAGGCTCCAAATCGATATTACTTAATGCTCATCCCTAGCTTAATGGATTAGTACTACCTCTTCCAAGCAAAGTTTGAACTTGATAGTACACTCTATCAGACCAAAAACATTAATGTTAAAAAAAGAGCCAAGTTCTTTTATACAAAAACATTTGTGTAACAAGTCAGCCGTGAAAAGTACTGAGATCTAAAAGTAGACCAAGTTCTTACTTCATGAAGGTTTAATACCGAATATTTAAAGTAGAACAATATTGAAAAAGCTACAATGTAATAGAGAAATTTTATTATTTAATGATTACTGACTAAAATTTGATGTTTTCACTGGTCAAGTTTTAAAAACCTTTTGGGCATAAAAAAAACTTCCCTAGCACTACACCCTTTTTATAGGAACAAACTCAGGCGATTTTTAACCCCTCCCTATCTTCAGTAACAATGAAGTCAGAAATACAGAAACTTAAAATTCCGAATATTTGCTAAGCTAGTCAGGCACAGGCGCCTCACTAAATTTTAATTTTGTAGCATAAGCGGTTCCTGAGATATAAGGCCTCAAAAATCACAAAAACCTTAACTGACTGACTCACTGACTGAAAGATCATCAAAATTATGGAGCACTTGCCGACTTCGTAGAATCTTGTAATTTTGCACAATGGTACTCGTATGTCTTGTCATACAAGCTGAGGAATAAATATGAAGTTTGAGGTTTCCCATTCAGTGGGCGTGGTATCCGCCCACTTTCTGAGGAAATGTTTAATTTATGTGGAGCACTTCCGATTGCTGTAAAATGATGAAATTTGTTAGAGCGGTATAGCTTAATGTACATTCAAAGCGAAAAATAGAAAATCTAAGATATTTCATTCGAAGTGTCTTTTTATTGTCATTTTGAAACTATACTACATGCATCTTGAAAATTCATGAATTTTGTTAGAACTAGAGTGCTCGATTTGGTACTCTATGTTATGTTAACATGAATGAAAAAACAAAATATTTTCATACCTGAAACAATTATGAGTTTACGTAAAAAAACTCTTAACTGTGATGTGAACTATAAATCAAACCACTAATTAGGCTAATAATTGGTGGGCTACCTTCATTTAAAAAAAAGGAGTAAGAATTGCAACACAAACATTATCGCATCCTCAACAATTATTACTTTTGTATGACTTTGAGCGGATGTACATACATATGTAGGTACTAGTATTTATAATTAAGGTAGGTATGTTAGTGTTAGGTATCTTGCCAGGACAAGAAGAAACAATTGAAGCACAAATTAAAACAACCAATAACAAAAAAAAATATACCAAAAGAAATAGGAAGCTATAAACTAAGTTGATTTTAGTAGGTAGAGTCCACCCTTCTATCTTACCGTATCTTTCGAGGTTTTGACATGGCAAAATATTAAAATCTTTGCAAAAAGGAGTGAGATCACACCAAAAACATAATGTTAAAACAAGAGTCAAGTTCTTCTATAAAAAAACCTTTGTGTAACAAGTCAGCCGTGAAAAGTACTGAGATCTAAAAGTAGGCCAAGTTCTACTTCATGAAGGTTTAATACCGAATATTTAAAGCAGAATAATATTGAAACAGCTACAATGTAATAGAGAAATTTTATTATTTAATGATTACTGACTAAAATTTGGTGGGCTCACTGGTCAAGTTTTTTTTTATGCCCAATTCGAAAGGTTTAGTAAGTAATCATTGAATAATAAAATAAAATTCTTTGTTGTAATTAACCTAAATATGTTATAACTAAACAATATTTGCTCTTAGGGATAGGACCTATCGGAACAATTTCATACAGCTAATCGCAAAAACAAAACATCATAAAGATGTTGCAGCGGATAACTATTTGGCAAATTTGAATAATGTTACCAAAAGTTGGAAAATATTCACTACGTTTTTGGTGCTTCCCATTTGGGCATTTTTATTCCGGAACTGTTAGACATAGGCTTTTACTACGGGCCCCTTAATGGAGGCTATTATTTGGTTCGTATAATATCATTAATGCAACAAGAAGAAAAATAGTGTAAGTGATTCCATAAGTGTACCTAGGTTAGGTTAGGTTAGGTTATATGGGCCGACGATTGATCTTGCTCTCGTCCCACTTAGATCATATTTGATCCATTGTGCTGCCCGAAGTATTACAAGTTCTGTAATATATAAAAGAACCTATGAGTCAACAGGGAGTTCTAGCCATTTGGTGGTCTCAATAAATTTCAGGATTAGTTTCAGAGGGTAGTTAGAGAGATCCTCTAGATCATCAAAGAAGTAATATCCTAAAGTCCTATTCCTTATGTGACTGAGTGCTGGGCAGTGGCAGAGGAAGTGAGTGGTATCCTCGACCTCGTCGGCGCTGCCGCAGCCTCTACATATGTCATCCGTGCTAAGTCCTAATTTAGTCTTGTGATAACCTAACGGGTTGTGACCCGTTATGACACTAATAAGAGATTTTATGGATGGTTTCTTAAATAGTAGGATTGAGTTAGATTTTTTCTCGTCCCACTGAGGCCACAGCCTCCTGGTGATACCGCATGTACCAAGGAGGCTCCATCTTGCATTGCAATTACGCTTGGTTATGCTGCCAACGTATTGCTTGATAGCACATGGGGGGATGTTGATTGTGCGGTCTATTAGAGAGAATTCAAGTGTCGAACCCCTTCTAGCGAGTTCGTCAGCTTTTTCGTTGCCTGGGATACCACTGTGTCCCGGGACCCAGCAGAGTCTAACATTATGCTGCGAGCCAAGAACCTTGAGCTCTTCGCGACAGCAAGAAACAAGCTTCGACTTGGTTAGATTGGCAGAGAGTGCTTTTATCGCTGCTTGACTGTCAATGAAAAAGGTGATATCAGATCGTGATAGCGCCATCATTGACACCTGTGTTGCAGCATTCTTTACTGCCAAGATCTCGGCTTGGAAAACACTACTGTGATCGGGGAGTTTGAAGTAGGAAGCAAGATTGAGGCTTTCTGAGAAGAAACCTGCTCCAACCCCAGTATCCATTTTCGATCCATCTGTGAAAATGGAGTGTGTTGTTTCAGCTACGAGCGGTATATTGTTCTCCCATTCCTGTCTGTCGGGGAAGTAGGTGCTGTAGGGTCTTTCAAAGTCTAACTTTGGGGTTATATAATCCGTGGTTGTATTTGTACTAACATAATTCGTCAGGATTTGGGAGTGACCTAATGGGTTTAAACTCCAACTCTTCGTCTGACTGAGTCGTAGGGCGGTGTTAGCCGCGGATTCTTGTACAAATAAGTCGAGAGGAGTGAGGTTTAGAATAACTTCTAAGCCTGCAGTTGGTGTTGTTTTCATGGCTCCCGTGATCATCATACATGCCATTCTTTGAACCTTGGTAAGTGTTTTAAGGTGATTAGATTTAACTAAGGCACGCCACCAAACCAAGTTGCCGTGGGTGAGGATGGGTCTTACAATTGCTGTATACATCCATTTAATTATTTTGGGATTGGGACCCCAGTTCCTTCCTAGGATCCTGTTACATGTATATAGTGCTGTCATTGATTTACTATACCTATCAAGTATGTTGGGACCCCAGTTGAGTTTTTTATCCAAGATTACCCCGAGGTACTTGGCACTATCGGATAATTCGAGTATCATGCCATTTAGCCTCGGTTTATTAAAATTTGGAATTTTCCTTTTATTGGTGAAAAGTACCATTACTCGTCGGCCCAGAATTACAAGGTTCTAACAGCCATTTTTACGAAAAATGAGTTATGGATGTCGTTGGATTCGTATTTTTAAGCGCTTTCGAATGAATTCATGGATATGCACCTTAATTCACCCTATAAAGCGTAAAACGCAAAAAACAAAGGTTCTAAAAACCAAAATGAAGTTAATTTAAGAATTACAACGTTCTATGTAGCAAAATTGGCGGATAGAACTTTATAATTCTCTCTTTGACCAATAAAAAAATTACACATCTTCTTATTGACATAGAACCTTGTATTCCTTAATTTTGTACATAGAACCTTATAATTCTTATCGGATTGCCGAAAACGCAACAAAGTTCTATGTTGATCAATTTACCTTTGGTTTTTTCTTCGTGTTTTTGATATTGTTTACAAAAAGCTTGTGAAAAACTAGCCACAAGCAGTATCTCAAACCAAGTCTAACAATTTCAGAAATGTTTCATATGTATTAAGAGAACACAGGATCTGACAAAACTGTTAAATTTAATGCATATCGACAAGTTTTCAACACCCAATTTAACTTGGCTTTTCATAGGAAAGTGGGAGGGGATTTAAAAGGAGATACCGATGCACATTGGTTTTGAATGTCTGAATATCACAATGGGAATGAAATATAGAGTCGGGTAAGGCATTCCACATTCGTGTAGTGCGGCTAAAGAATGAATCTCTGAATTTAACAGTACGTCCGAAGTTGGGCTCAAGGGTAAACTGATGAGCATTCCCCGAGGCGCGAGTGTTACGGTTAAATTGTTTAAGGGGAGGAATGCAACTGGCTATTTCACTAGAACAATGTTTGTAAAAATAACGGTAAGATAATGAAAGACAAGAAACATTGCGACGGTGCTCGAGAGATTCAATTGTTTCTGTTTTAGTCCTATCACCTATCAATTGTAAAGCTCTTTTTTGGATTCTATCCAAAAGACTCAAGTGGGTTATTGGAGCACCTGCCCAAATATGGGAATTATACTCGAGTTTAGGACGAATATAGGCTTTATAGATTACAGCCAGATCAGAAAGGGTAAAAAATTTCTTGCATCGTCGAAGGAAACCTAAACACTTAGCAGCGTTTTTGGCAACGTCGAATATGTGGTCATTCCACACAAGGTCGTCTGTGATGCACATACCGAGAACTGAGATCTGTTCGGTTTCCTCAATGCAAGGGTCACTTATGGATAGCGGCATGGGGGTGGATTCCGCTTTAGCGACAGGAGACAGCATTGAGTTTTTGAAGCATTAAATCTATGCGAGGAGCATAAAATAGCAGTTGAAAACACCACTGTATCTGATGAGCTGGTTTTGAAATATAATGCGCATTTTCAGGAAAAGGAAGAGGCATACAAGCAAAGACAAGTTGACAGAGAAAATACAGTTCCAGTTTTGCGCTTTGACATGCAAAATGTACTTACCTGTCCAAAAGCTGATGTAAGCTCATTTTTTTACCACTCAAAGTTAAATGTGTATAACTTTACAGGACATTTTTCGCTTAATAATAACGTCTATTGCTGCTTGTGTGATGAAAGCACAATGGGAAGAACAGAAAATGATATTGCTAGTGCTTTGCTGAAAATTCTAAACCGTGTTATGTCAAAACCGGAACTTGTTGGTAAACTTCATATTAATTGATTTTCATAAGCATCAGCCAGACATCCAACATATACATTTTAAATTCTCTACTCCAGTAAATTCTACAATTTAGGAAATATGTAATACCCATAGCTGCATTCAACGCGTCTTACGAATCGCGATTTTCATTCACCCTTGTCATTCAAAAAACAAAATCTTACAGTTTTGCAAATGCAACCGTTAGATTTTAAAAATGTGTACGAGTGTTGTAAGATTTTAAATATTAAATTAATACCATTTTCGAAAGTTGTCCAACATCAACTTACACAAAACCTTACCGAGGTGTTTTTTAAGACTTCCCATCTTGAAAAATCTCTTAAAAGTGTAGACTTAGTGTCCAAAAACCTTAAGAAATAAGAATATGTGGTCTTTTCAATGGCCAAATTTAAAAGAGGTACAATTAAAAAATGACCTTGCAACAAGAAAAATCAAACCATTTAAAGCAATGCTTAAATACATGCCTGCAATTTATTGATAAAGAAATTTCGAAAATATAATGAAAACAAGAACAAATATCCAATATGATTAATTAAAATTCTTGTTGGTTTAATTAATTTATAATATTCTATAATTTTCTTAAATGTATTCACATATTTACTTGAACTGTAAAATATATATAAAATATACTATGAAAATTAAAATTTTAGTTTGTTTAATCAAATTACTATTTATTTTCTTATTTATTTAAATGTTGTACCTTTAATTCATTCAATCAATAATTAAAATATTAGTTTTATTATATTTATTATTTATTCTCATTATTTTCTTATTTACGTTAACGAACTGTTAAATATATGAAGTTAATTATATAGTGTATTAGGTGCTACATGCATTAAAAATACTACATATATAATATTTTCCTATAATAAAAATGTAAAAATCAGATTATTGTTTTATATTTAGTTGGAGAATCATTTCAGATACTCTATTTTGCTACTTTTATACTATGAATACCATAGTTTTTTTCAACGACTAAACTAAATGTTAGAAATCTTCATATGATTAAATAACAATTACAAGGTTCTATGTGGTACATAGAACCTTCACCGAAATTTGAACTACATGGAATTGGCTCATAGAACTTTGTGTAAAAAATTTAATTTGCAATTAAAAGGAAATTCCTCAACACATAAACAAATAAATTATATTTTTATTAGTTATTATCAATAATCTATCGTTTGTTATCATTCGAATGTAAATCAATAGCCATTTAATACGAAATCTGAGCATCAAAAACTTAAAAGTTGAATAACTCGAAATGGGGGTCGGTCGACATAGAACCCTGTAATTCTCAGCCGACGTACTGTCTTTAGGGGATTCACAGCAAGTCCGCACTTCTTTGTCCAATTGCATACTTTGGAGAGTGCGGATTCTAGCTGTTCACTAACTGTGGTTAGGTATTTGCCTGTAGCAAGGAGAGCTAAGTCGTCTGCGTAGGCAACTACCTTAACGCCACTGTATTTCAGTTTAATTAGAATCTCGTTCATTACTAAGGTCCATAGAAGGGGTGAGAGTATCCCTCCTTGAGGAGTTCCTCTTGAAGCGTACATATTAATATGAGCATTATTGAGTTCACTATGAATTTGTCTGTTTTCCAACATATTCATGATCCATGTAACGATAGTCGTATTTACTTTAAGGTCTAAGAGTGCCTTTTCGACCGCATTGCTTTGAACATTGTTGAAAGCTCCCTCGATGTCAAGGAAGGCCGCGAGTGTGTATTCCTTGGCAGCGAGGGATTTCTCAATTGTTCCTACTGCACAGTGTAAGGCCGTATCTACACTTTTACCTTTTGTATATGCATGCTGAAAGGGTGATAAGCAATCCGGATTCAAGTTACAACGGATATGAATATCCAGCAGTCGTTCAAGGGTTTTCAACATATAGGAAGTGAGACTGATAGGTCTAAAGTCCTTTGGATTTGTGTGGCTGGGTTTTCCAGCTTTAGGTATAAAAACCACCTTTGCCTTACGCCATATTTGGGGAATATAACCCCATTTTAGGCTTCTAAGGTATAGGTTTTTCAGGTTCGGAATAATTAAGTCATTACTTTTCTGAAGCATCAGTGGAAATATGCCGTCTAGCCCTGGAGATTTATAAGGGGAGAAGGAGTTGATAGCCCAATGTAGCCTATCTTCCGTTATAATGTCCCCCGGGACTTCGTGTTCAGAGAGAGGATTGACCGTCTCTTGATAATTGTTTAATTTGCAGCTAGGAAAGTGTGCATGGATCAAAATTTCTAGACTTTCTATGGATGACTCTGACCAGTGACCGTCCGGTCTCCTAAGAGATCCTATGGACGTGTTAGTCTTGGAGAGTATCCTTCTCAGTCTAGCTGATTTATTTGTGCACTCAATATCACTGCAGAATTTTTTCCATGAGTTTCTTTTAGCTCTTTGAGTTTCATGCTTGAATTTTCTTTGGCTAGCTTTAAAAAGTTCCCAGTCATTTTCCTGCCTAATACGCTTTGCAGCGTTGAAAAGTTTTCTGGTTTTTTTCCTAATTTTACTGAGTTCGGTTGTCCACCAAGGTGGTTTTTTACTTTTCTTCATCATGTTGATGAGCGGACAGCTTTTGGTGAAAGCATTTTGAAGAATTCTAGTGAATTCCTCGGTGTCGCTATCGAGTTTTTCCGGCTCCATGTTCTGATTGGAGTTAAAGAAGGTTAAGTTTTGTCTAATTTCCCTAATATAGAGGTCCCAGTTTGTACGCCTATTATTTCTAAAAGAATTAGGCTGTTGCTCCACATTAGGGATATAAAATTCAATAATACGGAGGTCAGAGAAGGATAAGTCTTCTAGGATCGTCCATTGTTCTACTGAGCAGGAGTTTGAGTTGCTTTGTAATGTGATATCTAAGACTTCTTCCCGATTTCTTGTTATAAAGGTAGGTGTATTGCCTCTATTAGCTACTATGAGGTTGTTGTTGAGAATAAACTCGAAGAGGGCTTCGCCTCTTGAGTTAGTATCACTACTGCCCCATTGCACATGATGTGCATTGCAGTCACAGCCTAAGACAATGTCAAAGTGGTTCTTACTTGAGAATGTGATCAGTTTTCCTGTTAGGTCCGCCGGTGGTCCTTCCACTCCGTCATACGGCATGTATGTGGAGGTTAAGATCAGCGGTGGGAGTTCCTCACGTTCAATTCTGACCGCAGTTTGGTCGATATTGCTGAAAGTAGTTAGAAGAAAAAGATTAACTAGTTTCCTTGCTACAATGCATGTTCGTGGGTTACTGTTATTATTTCCTATATTATGCTTATACAGCATTAGTTCCTTTGAATTTAGCCCTCTTATATTGCCACCTACCGTCCAGGGTTCTTGTACGAGGGCTACATCGTACTGTCTACTCTCCATGAGGTAGACAAGGTTAGCGCTGGCTGCTTTACTATGGTGGAGGTTAATTTGCAAAATTTTTAAACTCATGGATATAGTAAAAATAAATGTAGAGCGCCTTACTAACCTTTCCTTTGTTGGCGGCAATCAGCCTAAGTTTACACTTGGTGATTCCGACCCGCACCTTAAATTCGGCTTTTCTAAGTAGTGGTATCGATTTATGGGGTAATCGTATCACTACTTCTGTTCCCTCGCTCGATCTGTTGATCGATAACATCTCCCATTCCCGGCTGAGGAGCTCTCCGTTGAGAGAGAGGATATACCTCTCCAGGCGGTCGTTGGGGAGGTTTGGGCCTTTGACCAGCAGCTTTCCGATGGGTCTGTTGAGATTCCTTATCTCTTCCATCTTTAAAAGCCGCAGGTCGGCTTTCGGCCACGGTGCCGTTGTCTTACTGATGAACTCTTGAAGCCAGTTCAGGGTATCATCGTTCTCACAGTTCATCACCTTGAAACCGTGGAGGGTGATGAGGTTCCCGAAGAGCGGCGGTTGCCTGCTCTTAACGATCGCCTCGTTCACCTCCTCCAGGATCCTTAGTTCAAGGAGCTGCCATTCATCCTCCGTCAGCTTGCGCGAAGGTTTACCGAAGTCGGCAATGGCCACTTGGTATCCCTTCACATTAGCTCGGGAAATTTTTGCTCTCTTGCCAACGTTATTTGTTGGGGAGTCAGCCGGAGATGTGCTGGAGTTCCTGGCTCTCTTTGAGCATCTCGGCGCTTCTTGGTTTTGGGGGGGAATGTCTGGTGCGTTCGTTGAGTTAAGTACCGTCAAAGATTGTATTAGCTGATTGGATCTGCTCAGCGCTGCCGACTCTTTTGCAGTTAAGGAACCAGGGGTCCTTTTAGCAAAACGCCGAACAATCCTCTCTGCGTTTCGTTTGCGTCGTCTGTTAATTTCAGTCGCGTTGAGGTTGTTAGTCCTTTTCTGCCTGGGCTTATTCGTGTTGATCACGGTCGCCAGGCTGTCAGTTGTGTCGTTGTTCCGGTTTTCGGGTTCGAATTCCGTGGAGGTGTTACGGTCTCCCGGTGGGCTGTGGCCTACTAGGTTACCGTCCCGCTTCCCTTCGTCCACGCCCTTATCAGAGGCAACCTTCATCTCTACCTCCCCGGTTGGTATCGTGGGTACCAAGAGGGGTTTAGTAGGTATGTTGCTTGACACTCCGACATGTTTCCGGATATTGTCGTCTGCCTGTTTATTTCCTGTTATTAGTGTGTCTTTAGAGTTGACACCAGACCCCGACGGTAGGACCTTCTCCCTACGTAGAGGTTTCTCAGCATAGGGTGCAGGGGGTCCCATCGGGGTCTTATCATTCGTTTCTTTCCGAGAAGGGAGGTCCGGTTCAGGATTAGCTAATGGCCCATCCTTTCCCAAGTCCTCCCTTTCTAGAAAGACACGAGCGTTGTGCAGCCTCTTCCGTTCTTGCTCCGAGAGCTGGTCCCATTCCAGTAACCCCAACCTTTTAATGGTCCTCTTGCAATTAGAGACCTTGCTGCGTCTAGAGGACGTCGACAGATTGGAGGGTGTCGAGCTTACCATCGAACAGACATCACTGACTTCGTCACTGACATCGATCGCATCACTTGCTCCATCTTCCATGTCAAGGTTGGAGAAGGGGTTAAGAAGAAGGTTCTCTTCTTCCTCGGTAAGTTTGGTTTTATTATCGGAGTGGTTCATTTTAGTGCGCTTCTTATATTTATTGACTGCAAGAAAAGAAAAGAAAAAGAAAAAGAGAAAGAAAAATGATAAGTAAAGCAGTCCTTTAAATATAAGAGAAATCAATAAAATAAAAAGAAAAAATGGTGTCACTGGCGACCCCTCCTCTAGATATTGAGATCTGGAGGCAAAGCCCGAGCCAGTAGCCGTGACTACTACCGACATTGTAGCGTATATCCCCGCTACGATTTTCATCTTATGTTCCATGTTTTCCATAGGTTTAGGTCTCTCTTCGTTTGCCCAAACCCATGCTGGCAGCAATTACTGAGACCGCATAAGAGCGTGTGTCTCCGCTGTCCAGCACGGAGTTTGGGTGTAAGCCCCCTCACCACGACAAGGTGGAGACCCTCGAGGGGGAAGTGTACCTAACAATAGAGTTATAATAAGTTCTAGGTTCGCCTAGTGGTCCAAATCTGCAAACTAAATCCGACGTATATTAATACGTGAAGTTATAACTTGTTGTACTTTTGCGATCATACGAAAAAGAGTTAGGTATACGAAAACATAAGGACATCAGCAGCACTCAATTGGTACCTACGTTAACTAACTATACTACATAATTATAACCAAAAAGCTCTCAGAGGGTGCTATGTGCTACTCATCTATAACTGTAACTTTAATACAAACGAAATTAGTGAGTTTTTCAATTGCTGTAATTCAACACACTCCGACCTTGGCGCCATCAATAACTCAAACTTGACCCGTTTTCTGCCCTATATGTACATAATGTAAATTATAAAAAACGCAATTGCTGTTCTCTTCGCGTCTATTTGTTAATCATCAATTCAAATTAAGACAGTTTAATTATAGAACGTAAAAATTTATCAAAATCCTCGGAGACGTTTTCGAAGAAAACACGATTTTCGAAATAATATATACCTTTACATTGCGAACATTTTTTGCGAACAACCTCTTTATAACGACTTTTCAACTATCAAGAAATAGTATAAATACCTCTATTTAACGAATTTTGTCAACCCAAAACCTTTAAATTAAGTTCCCACCAATGTATGACCCTTTATCTCATAGTATGTGATTCAAGTCGCAACAGGTTTCGACACGCTTTGTTCGTAAAACAATCATTGTTGTTTGATGGAAAGTAATGTAAGCACTGCCGCTCGTCACTGTTGTTAAAGATTCTAGTTGAAATGGCTCAGAAACGTAAATTATTTTTTCACCTCTTTATAACGAATTTTAGACCAACCTAACCTCAACATAACAAACCTCTTATGTTCAACGAATTACTTGATATAAGGAATAATTTACTTGTTCCCTACCGATTTGTTATATCGAGGTTGCACTGTAGTACCTATAAGTCTCAAGTAAAAAAGGTATATAATCTTAAAGGATGCAAAAACTGTACATACATATACTTATGCTATAATGACTACATTCATTGTATAAGAATTTGGTGTAGCTCGGACCGCGACAACAACAATGCACGTTTGCATAATTTTTTCAACTGCGAAATGGAGAATAAATAAAACTTTCAATTATTCAACATAAATACCCTGGTGCACCCGAGACATGGGGCGGCAATTTAAGGTTCTTGCACAAGGGCGCACGAACACCCAGCGGAGGCACTTTCGCAAGTAAACAATCATTAGTATGCATCATGTTAATTTCATTTTGGGAACTTTAGTTTCATGTTTCTCATGGCCAAAATGATATTAATTGTCCTTCATATACATTCAACCATGCCTCCACTATCTGTTAATTTTCCAAATTCCGAAAACTTGATTATGGTCTTTTATGCTCTAAGTTGAAATAACAAAGTTTGTTCCCTTTTTTGTTAACTTAATCAATCAAATACTGAGCGCAAACTTCGCAATTTAACTTATTTTTTAGCTTTCCCGCAAAAAAACGGAGCACCTCTTTGCTGCAATTTCTTAGAACGAGTATCCTTTATAGTGAAGTCTGTGTCCATTACATCGCATTCCAAGACATTTTCCTCGATCGGGTATTCAAAATCGAAATCGATATCGTCAGTTGGCTCTATAATTCCAGCTACTTCCAGACGTAGTTGCGATCCAGCATTGTTGTAGCTAGAATTGTCAGGTGAACATAAGTGCTGCAAGATAACAATTTTGCTTTTTGGCCCCTTTTCCATACCTAGAAGCCAACTTAAACCTAGAAAAAAATTATAGAAAAAACTCTGTATATTATATGTATTTCTGTATATTATGTAATTATAACTACCTAAAATTACTTAAAATAAATTAAAACTACTTAAGACTAGAACAGCCACAACAGCAGTTTTTGTGGGGTTTATACATATTTTTTGTTTTTGATAGGTGTTTTATATAATACATATGTATATGAATGTCTCTACCTAATTTAAACTTAAATCTATGGAAGTCGGCTTTCAACTTTCTCTATCAGATAACAAATAAAACTGATTCTCCTTTCTCACACGATCGCACACAGTCCTAGTGAACCGAAGGCGCTCTGCGCCGCCTTGTGCGAGGACGTCTTGACTATAAAGGAGGCGTCTATCTACAATTCTACGGCTGACGTGGAAGTTTAGTGAAATCGCCATTCAATCCTGGATCAGTCCCCGAATGTCTCAGTAGAGAAATGCATCGGGCGGGATAAAACCGCTAAGACGCACATTCTCTTAATAATCGGCGTTACGGTAGTAAGGCCGTAAAACAGTCTGTTGGTCGAGGACATAGCCCTTGCCATGTTGCCCCGACTTAGCTTTAGCGAAAACTAATTAATTCTGTTTATGTTGGCTCCGTTATATAGAAACAATTTCGAATTATAATGTTTTACTCCGACTCTGGTGTTCTGTGTAGTCCAAGGCAACGTCTAAGATACAATGCAGCATTTATTTTGACAGAAATTAAAATACAATTACGGATCCAACCAGATGCCAAGGTACTTTATTACACTTTTACTCGCCAGTGGCTGACCACGTGGCCGTACTTGTGCCAGTGTTTTCTCGAATCCCTTGAGGCTACAAATACCATAGAGTCCTAAACAGAATAATTTCACAGTGTCTGCAACTGTTAATCTTGCCTCTATTAGTAGCCAATCCAGATAGGCACCGCTTCTTGGAAATGATGGCAATTAATTGTTATAGTTCTTGTTATGTGTCCATTTTGTATTTTTTTAATTTTTTTGGGCCTTTTTTCATTTATATGGGGGGATATTTCCATTTTCAAAATGGTGCTATTTCTCATTTTGAAAAAGTCTACATTCCTGGGTCCATTTTAAACTTTTGCTTTGGGGCTTTCATGAGGGCCATATTTCATTTATTTATTTTCATATAATTTATCTTAATTACACGAAGATTTAAGCGTTATTATGTTGGTCTACAAATCACTAACAGCGTTATTTATTATTTTTCACTAATACTGGGTTCAACCTCAGAATAGTTAAACCGAGCCGAAGCACTTACTTCGGGTTTACGGCACGTCAAACAAATTAAAATTATTTAAAATTATTTTCTTAGCCGTTTTAGTTACGCCTTCCTTATGTCAAATATACTGGGAAAAAAGTCACCAATCTAAAACTCTGGTTATTATACAAGTAAATCAAACCCCAGCTGATTTCCATTATTATTCATTTTATTATCATTGTATGCGTATTGGAAATTGGATACATTTAAAATTGGATTGTATAAAGTTCAAATCCAATAAATTAATGTACCAACCACATTGTGTTCCCAATACCATAAAACCACAAATAATCATATACAGATGTCTTACGCCTATGGAGCAGAGTGACCTATGAAATTGAAAAAGCTTTATTCTATAAAGCTTTTTAAAAAGCATTTTTTCTACGAGAATCAAAGTTCTTTTCGCAGGATTTTGTAGGATAGGATTTCTCTTCTCTCAATTATGTGTTGCTTCTCTTTTGTTTACCCTTTCCTACAATTTTTGTTTATATTTGCAATATTCGTTCACCCCTTTGTAACGATCAAGCCGCAGACAGTTGATTTTTTATATACTTTCAAGATTTTGTTTTGGGTTGTCTGAGGTTTGCGATAAATATAAAATGTGTGCTTCTTGGGTTTGACCGATGGATATATTTAAGTTGGTTGATAATTAGAAATATTTTTTCAATAACCTGTGTCGTCGGTAGTTATGTATTTGTACATAATTTAAATGACGGAAGGAATTTCTTTATTTAATTTTTTTTTTTCATTCGTCTGAGGTTGATTATAATAAAGGGCACATTTTTGTTGCATAATTATGTAGTTTCATTCGCCTTTTCTATTTCGTAAGAGTCCAGGAATATTATATATAGGTACCTACATATTATATATTTATATAGTAGATAATGTAGGAAGGAAGATACCTAGTTCTTTTTTTGGGTTTATTATTATAAATTTCAAGATTTTGGACAAGAGCTTGTTTAGTAGATACATAATGTAGGTATACCTAGCAGGAAACGAAATTAGTTTGGAAATTTTGTACTTATGCACAGTACATATAAACTGTACACACATATATATATACAAATATGTGTGTATGTAGGAAGATAAGATAAGCATTTAAATAGTTTGAATACAATCATTTATCAATTAAGAAATTTTTGTATTAGATGGTCTTTTAATTAATTGTATACCTACTTAAGTAGGGCAATGAGGACCTGCCTTGATACATTTTTACTTAAATTATTATTAAACAAAAATAATTAATAACTTTTTTTTTTGTTTGATAATGTAAAAAGTTGGACATTAATAAATAGATACAGAGTATACAAATGTTCCTAGGTTCTTATTAAGATAATTCCTTCCTGCAACTATTATGTCTATGTGATATGTACCTACAAGAAAATTTGTAGGCACTAACTAGAAAATTTGCGCCTACCGCCGAGACGATATAGACCCTCCGCTCCGCCGATCCGGTTTTAACTTACGATGCAGGTACTTGTAATATACATATGGCAAGCTATGAAAAAAATGAGCTCGAGATTTTGATCAATTTTGTTAATAGGATGGTAGAGAAGACGAAGAAAAAGAAAGCAATTTCACTTGTCTGTCCTTGGTATTCAGACGTACATGCCACACATTTGGCCAAAAAGAAAAATAATATATTTCTCGAAAACGACTTTTACAATTTTGTAAAAATAATTCAAATAATTAAATTAGGAAATGATGCTTTTTTGTATTTTATCTTAAATAGTTTTTTTTATTACCTCTAGTAGAATTTTATTTTTTATATTTGTTTTTTTCATAGTGAGAACAACATTTTAAGAAAACCTTATTTTAATTTAAAAAAAAAGTACACATTTTTATTTTTTGATAACTAACTATGAGTGGGTAAATATAACTATAAATTGAGTTGAAAATTCCCCTCCAACGTAGTGTAAGCACTTCGGATTCAAAGTTAGTTGATAATAGTTGTGTTCAACCAGCTGCACTGGACTACTCTGGGCAGACAAGTATAGCTTTTTGGTGTTCATTGAAAAAATTTCTCCACTGACTTACACTGATTAGCGTTCATTGACCTGAACTAGTGTACATTAGTTCAGAATATGTGTCGCTCATTATAAAAGTGGTGTAAATCCATTTTTTTTAAAAATGGATTTCTTTGCTTAATGGTATTATATTTGTTAATATCTTTCAATATAAAAGAGAATCTACTCCAAATACGAATTATATTTCCAATAGTTAATGTTTTTTGTTCTTAAAGTGATTTTATAACTTAACTATAAAAATTAAGTAAGTCACAAATCCGTTTAATAAAATAATTAATAAAATCTGTTAGGGTTATTATAATCTTGGACTTTTTACGAATAATAAAAAATATTAACTTAAAGCGCATTTATTTTGTTTTTTTGTCTATGCATCATTTCGCAAAAACCTTATTATCTCGAAATTCATTTGTATGGAGATAGTTCACTATTAAATTGAGCGACACATATCTTGCACTACCTTTTGAGCTAGTGCAGGCTGGTGAAAACTGTCAAAATCAGCTGATGTCATTATTTGATTATATTATTTGTCAAAGGAATTAATTTGAATTTTGTCCGCGCGTTGTGTTTTTGAATTTAAATTTAGAAAAATGGTTGAACACAACTAAAGCTAAGTGTACATAATTGGTAGATCTTACAATTATGTAAGACCTGACAATGTCTGACAATTATCTACCAATGAGCTGACAATTAAGTTGTGTGTGTACACGGTTTGTATAAAATCCACCAATCTCTTACAATTTATTGTCAGAAGTTGGCTGACAATTTATTTTCAGATAGCCGGCTTAATACCAACTAATTAATTGTAAGAGATTGGTAGAATTTCTACCAACCGTGTACACACACAATTAATTGTCAGTTATTGTTGGTTATGGAAACTGCTTCAATTGAACCTTGGCTGCAAATTGTCTGACAATGAAAAAAATGTATGCTGCTAAAAAAAGAACTTCTTACAATTTCTTCATTGTCAGAAACGTCAGCCAACGATAAAAATTGGCAGGCCTTGACAATAAATTGTGTGTGTACATGATTATCAAATACCTTACAATTTATCGTCTTACAATTAATTGTTAGATACATTTTCTGACAATTAATTGTAAGACTACACGGTTGTAAGACATTGTAAGCGTGTTTTTCACTGACAGATCTGACAATATTGTAAGATCTATCAATTGTGTACATTTAGCTTAATGATTTTGACAGTTTGTGCATTGCATATGTTATTAATTTGTATTATCCAACCAAACTGGGAAATAAATCTTTGTTATGTTTAAATATTGCGAACGAATGTTTGAAATTACGTTTCAGAGGGCCATAAAAGTAGAGGTTTTTCATTAGAAGTGTCATATTCTTTAAGTTTTATTAGTAATTATTTCTGTTATGTTAAATGTGTTGAATGAAATTTCTTTTTTATCCCAACAATAACCATCATTCCAATTAGATTTAAATAGCTCTAGTTGTAAGTTCTCTTCTTGAACTATAGAGCTTTGATCTACGAGTATGATCAACGTTTTCTTTATTGATGCTACTTTGTGTGATGTGTAATCTCACAGAACGTGGGGATGTTTTTCATTTTATTGGAAGGTGTCCCTTTCCCGTTCTAAGGAAAACTAGAAGACATAAAACTGGAGTAGTGACTTTTTAACAGAAAACGAAACCATGGATCTTCTTAACGAAATAGATGTATTGAAAATGTTAAAATGCTGCAAAATAGCACTTAGTTATCGGAATAGAATAAAAGATGAATACTTTTAGTTAGTAACTGTAACTTAATTAGTTTATCTATCAAGAGCTGACGATAAGGGCGATTTTATTTTAATTTACGAGTAGCCCGAATATCATTTGGAATAAGCCTGTTTTTATAAGATTTGATATTATGCACTTACTTGATTTTATTTGAAAGCAATTAAGCTTCTCTTAAATCGGAATTTACAACACTGAAAAACTCCTACATTTTAGATGGTTGGTGTCACGTCGATCACACTGACACCAAGATCTTTTACACCAGAATAAAATAAAGATATTGGTTAAACGATATATATTTAACATTTTTTTTTTTAAATGTTTCAAATGCACGGAAAACATTGAATAAAGTTTGTTAACGTTTCCTGAATTCCTGAAAATATGTTTTACAAAAAAGTTAATATATCTACTAATGACCACATAAAATTGCGAAAACTACAGAAACGTTTTTAGTTTTCCATTATTTTAGACAATTCAAATGAGTTCAACGGTGAATGCTTTTATCAAATAATAATAATATAATATAAGCATCAGGGAATATAACTTATGATAATTTGCCAGAATGGGAAAATTCCGATGATTTTCTAAAAGACCCTGATTTTATACTAAATAATACTGTTGCTTCTCATGTTTCGCACCCAAAAAGTGAAAAGAGGAAAATTTGGATATTCCGTTCAAAAACTACGATTCACAATCGTCAGACATTAAGGAACATTGAAAAGTCATATAAGACACTTTCTGGAAAAGTGAAGCATGCAAGATCTCCAAAACCCTTTGGATTGTGTTGAAGCAACTGCCAAGACAAAATTTCTTTCGAGCTAATTAAACGACTATTTATGCAGTTTTGGTTTTTGGGAACCTATTACCAGAACATAGGAAATCTTCTGACTATAGGAAATAACAAATGAAGTACTCTGTCTAACGCAATGCAAAGAAAACGACGACGCGGTGAAACCTTAGTGAAGTACGCTTTGGAATATGATAGCATGCCCATGCATATACAAATTTGAAGACCACATTTTACAATATGTTTTTATCTGAAACGGAAAGTTTCATTAAAAACGCAATAGCCGCAAAAGTTTCATATCCAACCGAACCACTTGAGATTTGTCGGGGTACATCAAAAAAAATATATTCATGGCAGTTTAAATCACTCCATGTATAGAAATGAAGTTTGTAATCCTGTGAGCCTTACCAAATATTCAAAAATATTCGGAACACTGAATTTAAAATTAAAAGTTTCGACACTAGACACATGCGCAACTTTCTATGGATTTAAATCTAAGATAAAAGTAGCCCAGCAGGCCCAGATAAGAAAAAGATCTTTTGGGTTTATTACAATACATAAGTCCAGATTTTACTTATTTTTATAAAAATCTCAAAACAAGTTCCAACGAAATCAACATTTAATCAGATTAAAGAAGTGAAGACGAAGATTAAAAACACTTTTTTAATATTGGTTTTCAATTTTTGATTTGTTTTTTATTAATTTACAATGCATGATGAAAAGTTTGTTGTTTTTTTTTGTATTTTCATTCATTCTATCTGAACGTTCAAAGTTGGTTCTCATTCTCTGCTAAAAGCAATATATTTTTCTTTATTAAGTTAGGAATAAGAACTAAAGTTGACACAAGAACTGGATAATTTAACAGAATAGACAAGGAAAATCAGCTTAAGTAGTCTTTAGACCAGAACAAAAAATTTCTTTAAAATGGAAAAACAACTAAATAACTAATTTAACTAATTAATTTTTAATTATAAAGAGTAAAATTATCTTTATTTAAATTTTTGTTTCAACCTGAACGGAGTTTCCAATTGCCCAATATAGTCATTTGTAATTTCACGCGTTTGTTAAAAACTTTAAACTGCTCTCCTGAAAAATTAGTAAAAAGTACTTTGGCGACTTTTCCTTGTGACCACAGATCTATATTTATTTAGTATTTTTTTATTTATTTAACTATACATCAATTCACAGTAAGAGTACACTTTTAAGCTTGTGAAAAGTTAACAATTATAAATTACAAAAAGTATTTAGAAATAAAATAAATTAGAACAAAAAAAAAACTAAACAACTATACATGTACTAAGCTAAAAAAAGAAGTAAATAAACTTAAAAACTAAAACCTTACCTTCCTGTTAATGCCGTTCTTCTTTCTTGAGACGAGGAAATAATTTTCACTTTCGATTCTGTCTACATAATATCTCCAAAAAAAAATAAACAAAACAGAAACAGAAACATAAATAATATGTACCTACGAGTACTTCCTGGAGAATACAAAGTCACACGAATGCATTTTGATTTGAAAGAGGGAATAATTTTGCGCAGATTTCGATTGCTTAAAAGAAAGTAGCTAAACATCCGCTGGCATGTAAAAAAAAAGCTTAATCTAAATCTCAGATTTCATTTTTAGCATTTTTTTTATAATAAAACTAGAAATTTTATCTTTATTTCAAGTGCTTGACCTTAAAGATCTAATCAAT
Source organism: Chrysotoxum bicinctum (assembly GCA_911387755.1). Lineage (NCBI taxonomy): Eukaryota > Metazoa > Arthropoda > Insecta > Diptera > Syrphidae > Chrysotoxum > Chrysotoxum bicinctum. Next base: position 95,570,386 of record OU426988.1, read on the forward strand.
AATCCTCAAGTTATAAGCAAATCAACATAACCTACTTACATAACATACAAAATCCATTTCCATTTTTCTATACCTACCCAAAGCAGATACACTTGAAAACGAAAAGATATTGCCAAAATCCAAACAAGAAAATTCCTACCAAAAAGTGCAATTTGTACCCTCACAAGAAATCAAAATAAAAAAAAAACACCAGCCAAGGAGTCGCCGCGGCATACACCAGCCACCAAAACCAATAAAGGAACACAGGAAAAGGCAAATATAAAAACAAAAACAACATCCATCCACACAGAAATTCTACGAATGACAAAATATAATAAGAAAAAGTAGAACAGAAACAATATAACCCCGGTGGGAAAGGGATGCGCTGTGTCTGGTACGATTTGTTTGTGCTATAAATTTTGATGAGAACGCTTGTCGCTTAGTCGCTTACCCAATGAAAAGATACATTTTTCGCTCTCCTACATTGTGGTCATTGTAGTTCTCTTGTCACTCTTGATTTTTGTATCTTTGTCTGCTAAAGTTTGTCTGCTGAAAAAATTTCTTAGGACATTTTTTTGTATGGAGATGAGACATCTGTATATGATTATTTGTGATAAAACTGTTACCGCGTTTGGAAAATATAAATAATTTATTAATACAAAATATCTATCCTTTTTGTCTAAGTAAGAAACGAAAAATAATTGCTTACACTCCTTTTTGTAAATTTTTCAAGACGTCATCTCAAAATGACCTCCTACCTACCTCCTACCTCCTATGAACCAGTTTTAGCTTATTCCACCGCTATTCCTCGTCCATTTTCATTATAAATATGGTTTTCAGGATTAGAGCCGTTGTAAAGTCGAAGTAACTTTACTCCGTCGCTAAAACGAGTTAGTAAATAAGGCTGTAAGATTTTATTAAAAATTGAAAGTTTTATTGGATTATTTTAATACTAACAATTTTGTATTCCAAATACATATCTTAAGGTTTGCAAAGGTTCTGCATCTTCTGTTATTTATTTTTTGTATTTGTTTTTAAAATAAATCCAAAATAATTTGAAATATTTTTTAACCTTAGAACTTTAAGTTATTCTTGAAATAAAGTCCTAATCTGAGTTATTGTATTGCCTTCCAATGATTTGACCACACCTACATATACTTACTTTCATAGTCTATTATTATCGGAGTTTGAAATGTTTGGCATTTCTACTAACACAATTTTGTTTTAATGTTCTTTCTTAAAATATTTATTTAATAGAGCTTAAAATATCAATACAAAAATTCTTAGAGACCTAAAGAAGAACGTTACATAGTTCCAAACGTCGTGTAATTTAGTTAAGTTATCAAAACAGGATTCTCTTGATAATTTATCTAACTCAGAGCAGAGCTCAGAAATTATTCCTTAAATGGCACGTCGAATGAAGTATCATAGCATGTTATCTTTATTCAGTTTCTTATTTCAGCTATTAAGAAAACAGATGTCTTTAAAACATTTTAACCGCCACAGAAGCCATAAGTCTCAAAACTAATTAATAAATCAATTTGAAACATATTAATTAGTATGCCTTGACATAATAGTTATTGCATTTCAATGTCATGGAGGGGTCTTGGGTTCGATTATCAGCTGCTGCAAGAAAATTTTCAATGGTGTACTGTCACTTGCTAGGAAGTAAAAAATGCTCTAGGAGTATCTCTTGTAATAAAAAGTTTTGCTTTTGGGGGTGGCCGTGGCCCGATGGTTATGTGCTCGCCTGTCAACCTCATGAGCACAGGTTTGATCCCTGCTGTCGTCTATGTCCGTCTTAATTCTATTAAAAACCTTCTAAAAATTGTCATCATTGCTGGTTTACACATTACATGTTGTTCAGGCATAACACTAACAATATGTGATTGAGTTAAAACTAGTATGCCCATCAAATATGAATACGAATAAAACAATGCGAATTATAAGGGACGTAGTACCCCTTGGCATACTAGTTAGAGTGCGTTGGACTGTCATGCGGAAGGTCTCGAGTTCGATTCTCAGCCGCTGCAAGAGAGTTTTTTTCAAGGGTGTACTGCCTCTTGCGAGGAATTGACAAATTCTCAAAGAGTATCTCTTGTCATGGAAAGTGCTGCTCATTAGCCGTTCGGAATCGGCAGAAAATTGTAGGTCCCCTCCGTTCCTGGTAACACGCACCCAGGAATGGTTGAGAGTTGTAAGTCACTAGGTCCTGGTTCACTCCGAGCTGTTGCACCACCAAATTTATTTTTATTTTATTTAGAATTATAAGGGACATAAAAATAAGACACAGCACTTCTCCGCATTAGTTCAGCCGCCATCCCTGGAGATAAAAATCTGACACCAACCACCGTCAGTCTCAGAACATCGTGCCACACATCTTTCCTATCCTTCTCTTTATTCATTAACTTCATGCCCGCACTGTGTTGAAACATTTAAAAAGGGTAATCATAATCCCTTGAGCGCGTGTAGATTATAAAAACAAAAAAAAAAAAAAAAAAAAAAAAACAAATAACTTCATTGAGTTTCTCGTAATGACCCCCCGGCATAATAAACCAAAGTTAACCTAAGAAGCTAACTTAAAATCATCGGCAAAATTTGAAACAACTTAGATTATGTATATCTTTACTTCCATATTCCATTTTTCGTTTACTAATTTATGCCTTATGTTTTTAAGTGAACCCAAGTTTTTATCTATGTATATTAACTAAAACAAAAATATGTCAATAAGGACATGCGCATAAAGCATATTAAATTGTTTTTCGTATTTCTCACCCATTTGATTTAACATATTCAAATTTAAAAACAATATTAAAAATAAAACAAAAAATAATTAATATTTCTTGCAAATGGCGTACATGTATACATGATACAATATCTGATTAAAGTTACTTTTTTTTATTCATTTAAGATTCCAAAAAAAAAACATTAAAAATAAAAATATACATAATTTTTTTAATCAAATATAACTTATCTTGCATTTTGCTAATAGTTTTGTTTTAATTTACCTTGAATAAGGGCTCCTATCGTGCATTACTAAAATAATTGATCGACTCGACGATTTCTCTATATACATATATATTCTAATAGATAGATGTGATAGAGGCAGCTATCGTCAAAACGACGAGCGTTTGATCGAATGATGGTTTTAGTCGTGTGCGATGCCCATTCCCAGCTTTTTACCATCAACTTCCGGCATGCAATTTGTTCTTTTTTAAATTGAAATGAAACCGTGATATGCGCTCACATATATTTATATAAACTTATTCTGTATGTGTTCTGCTATAAAAATGGAATTTAATTTTTAAATATATTTTTTTAAGAAGATACTTTTTCATAGCGGTCAAACTAGTTACTTTATTCGTAAAATTTTCGATATTTCATTATATTTACAGAAATATCATCTTGTTGGGTCACAACGCGAGGTGAGTTCTTTTTCGATTTGGGGCTCTCTTATCTGTTTATGACTTTACGTTTTAATTTCTTAATATTTCTTTTAGTTCAAATACAAAAAAAAGTAAAAATGTAGTCATACTAAAACAACAGACACAATAATAAGTGATATATATTTTTTTTTGATTTTCTGCATTTCTATTTTTAATTTTTTTAGATTTTTGAAACAAATAAAACCGTTTTAGTCATAAATAAATTTTGTGTTGTGTTTCCATAAAAAATCGTTATTAAAAATGATTTTGTCCCTGGATAAAGTGTCATTGTTGTTACACCTTATTAAATTTGTAACGTTTTTTTAAACAAAAATATTTACTAAATCATATCTATTTATGTAATGGAGTTATATATTCTTGAATATGTGTTTTCTTCTTTTATATAACAAATGTCCGGATACGCAGATATACCGACTATTCCCCTGGTATTAATTATTTAGAACATATTTTTCATTAATTTAAAAGATATTTTTTTTCTTGAATTTTTGTTAGTATTTATTTAATCATTCGAATATTAGCAAGCATATTCACTATTTTGTTTAATTTGGTTAAAGAAAAAAGCTTGTAAGTAGTAAGTTGGTAGCTTTCTTTTTAAATTGAAATATAATTTATAAAACATCCTTGCAATGCTTTCACTTCATAGCACAATATATGCCTTAGATATTTATTTAATTGTTCGGGTAAGGATGTTCTAAATTGTAATTAAAGATAAAATGATTTTTTGCGAAGTAGGGGAATACTTCCAGGCAAATATATTTAAAAAGATTAATCCTGTAAATATAAAAAAAATAGGAAATAACTTTTTGATCAATTTGCTTTATTTAAACGCGTTAATATTTATGTTGCTTCTGTCATACAAATTAACACTATTTCTGTGGACATAAGCCATAACGGTAGCAAAATTATTTGCATAAAATAAAATGTATAAATATCAGGGTGCAACTAATTAATTTGCTTTTTAGACATTTTTGTTTGAAAATTCTATAGATTTAAACTACTTTTTTCTAGATTAAAAGAAAAAACAGATTTACGATCTTTTTATTTTTTAAAAGATTAGAATTTTTACTTGCGATTATGTCGTTATTCCGAAGACAGAGCTTAACACTTTCTTTATATTTAATTTTGTCCTTATTTTTAAACGGTTTTACGAATAGTTCATGCATGTTACATGATTTCTTCTTGCTCACTAATGTGGTTTTCCATTGGTTAAATAAATCAATTTATTTTTAATTTGGATTTGTCAAAATACCGATCTTGGCAACTTTTGAATTCAATTGTGGAAAAAATCGATTTCGTTTTCAATTTCGGTAGATAAAGATCTCCCTTTACACCTACATACATATGGGCATATCCAAAAAACTTTTAATATTCAAGGTAATTGGATAAAAATCTTACTTGCATTATTTATATTGCCTTCAAATAAAATCCCTCCTTTGTTAAAGTATTGAATGTAGGTGCCTTCATGCATTAACTATATAAAACAACATCAATTTCATTCTAAGTAGCAAAAAAAAAAACGAAAAATCTTTAAATTTAGCGTGTAATTTGCATAAAACTTTATATTCTTAATTTTTTTTCTTCAACGCCGTGACATTTTTGATTCATTCTCTTAGTTCGGAAGTTAAATTTTATTATTACAAAGCTACATTTCCAAGTAATTTGATGTGCAATTTGCAGGAAAAAAAATAAATTACTTTTTTGCGTGTAAGAGAATTTTTTAACCTTTTCAATATTGTTGAAGTAAACAAATTTAAATGCATGCCGTCTTTATAAATCTAAAAATGCTAATGAATATTTGTAGTTGTCATCAAAACGAACATTTGAGCTGAAGCCTATTCTTGTGCTATGAATACTTTTGATACAAAAGCATTTGAAAAATTGACTTTTCAAACGTAATTCGTATTTAAAATGCAGTTTTTCACGCAGCACATGTATACTATTGTTTTCATAGGATTAATTATAGCTGTAATTATTTTCTCAAACCCATAACTAACGAAAAAAATAGTCCCGTTAATTATAAATTCAGATCTGAACTTTTATAGGCTTAACTATCTTAAAAACCCGAAGTAGTTATTAAATATCTACAAAAAAAAAATGATTTTTACGCTACGAACGATGCAGCACCTGACCTTGTGCAATGTAATCAATTTATACTTTTGTTTTAAAATTTTGTTCGAAACAATTTATGAAATTATCATTATAATAAATTAAAAAATAAATATGTACATACAAATATACATAAAATAAATATTTATTGAATTTTTTTGGGATTTTTGGTTCAACGGGCTGTGCCGTCGATTATAAATGAGTAACGCGGGTATTTTATTAGTTTTTAAACTCTCTCTAAATAGAATAACTAAAGGAAAATAGTGTGCCTACAAGTAAAAAAAAAAATTTTTTTTTTCGCTAAAATAAAAAGTTTTTGGGATATGCCCATATGTATATAGCTGTCAGTTTGTTTCAATTGTGAAAATATGCCCAAAACATAAAGGAAATTATTTCTAGTTAAGAATTGAAGCTGATTCGGTAACTTCATCATGCCAACGACAGTCAAAAATTTGAAATCGCATTCCATTCGCTGCGAAAAACTCAATTTTCGATTGAAATCTGAATTTACCAATGGAAAACCTCATAGGTAGTCCTTATTATAATTTAATACTATCATATGTTATATGTGTGCATCGTTAAAAAATGCTCTTAACCTTATACAGGTGTGTTTGGTATCCTTTTCCGTAAAATGTGTAAAAAATGTCAGAACAGCAAAATAAGAGAAACTTTTTTAAGAGTGTGAAGTACTTTCAGACAAGCTAATTTTAATTAATTTATTTGAGTATTTAACATCAAAATGCAGCTCCCGACATCAACAATTGCATTCCATTAAATCTATTTCGTTAAAAATTTGCGTTTAATTTAGAAAAAACTTAAACTGAGCTACATATTTCGAGTTAATTAGGTAGTTTACTTTCACATTAGAAACAGCACTTTTTCAAAACTAAAATGAAAGAAGCTAATATCTTGCTGTTTTGACAGATGTAACACATCCTGCATACAGAAATTTTTGTGATTTGTAAGCTTTACAATGAACACCACCATAAACAACGATGGCTGTTACATACTGAAAGCTTAGGGCCGATAAAATGCTTCGCGCCGGTTGTTTTCTAGTGAGTGAATTCATGCAGAATCAGCACTATGCGAACTGTTATATTTTTTGTATTATTGGATGGATACATTTAAAAGTATCTATTGTTAAAAGTGTCTCCACTCCTAATTTGCAACTTAAAGAAGATGATTTTGGAAAGCCGGGTAAGTCTTGGAGGAAATAAGCTCATTGTACTTATGCAGGTAAGTGCAATTCCTAAACTTGGTTTCAAACAACGGCTGGGCGATCTGCTATCTAAATGCTTACCCAAACTCATGAATGTTATCGTTTAAGAACTGCCTGCTTTAATAATTATCTACTAAATTAGAATGGGATGGGATATATCATTGCCTTTTTTTTATTTAGAAGTCCATTATACAATACATGGATTATAACATCATTCTAATTTCCATCGCGACTTCGCTGGGTGGATGGCGCGCCTATCTCAAAAGAAGTATGGGCCGATGATAACACCACCAAAATCGAAACCGAAACAGCGACTTTCTCTAGATGTCTTGCAATTTGGTGGATCTCGTGTCGATTGTGATGGTCCCAAAATCCGCAATTTTGCTTGTTGAAGAACCCATTCATTCAGAAACGAGAAACATTGGTGAAGTGCGCAAAATGTTGCTCGAACAAAAAACCCACATTCATATAAGAATTTAATCATTTGCACATGTTGTTAAACTCTTTAACATTCCATCTTACTTTGGTAAACTTATTATATGGCACCCAACTTCACATATTTGTATACTGACTCTGCCAAGGAAGGGATAAATCCTTCAAGGGTATCTTTTTTTATGAAAAGGGCTGCCTAATAGCCGTTCAGATTCGGCAGAAAATTGTATTTCCCCTCCATTCCTAGTAACACGCACACAGCAATAGTTGAAAACTGTACTTTACTAGGTCCAGGTTATCTACGAAAAAATTATTTGATGTGACAGAAGTAGCTTTAACAATATGGCCACAATTTCCTGCAAAGTTTGAAAATCAAAATAGGAAGAGCATTTATATAGTTATTTTAACAGCAAAATAGTGTTTTTAAGGCATCATTTTCCAGGGCCCTTTCTTTCTGTCAATGATTGTAGTGGATTTTTGATACAGCGATATCGACTTTAATCTTTTTCCCAATGCTCGAGGATATGTTTGGAGAGCAACCATACACGGGATCTATGATAGAGCCATATGAATCTTCCTAATTTCTAAACTCAAAGAGAATTAAATTATCTACAAATATTCTTAAAAATATGAATGTTAAAAAAACAGAAACTAGGACCTTACCCTGTATGTATTGAACCTACGAAGAAAGAAACAATTGCATCTGAAGAGGCGAGTTATATTAAACAATTTTTAATTTCAACTTCCTGCTATTTAACTTCTTTCTCTTTCTACTTTCTTAAGGATACAAGGTGTCCGGATTGTGGGTCAGTAAGCAAAATAAAATAAATAAAATAAAAAACGTCGATACCCTTCATACAACATTTCTCCAATTTTTGATGCTCTCAAAATAATAATATCTCTCGAGCCTTTTAAAATAAGTGATTTTTTCATTCAACCCCAACTACTAGCTATTTCTTCATGTTTGAAAAAATAAATAAACCCAATAGCCCCTTGGGAAATATGCTGGATGAGGGAGTTTGTCAAATACGCTTGGAATCAATCCAGCAGCAGAAGAAATCCATTGTTTCGACTGTTGCTGGAATGAATATTGGAAGGGGGTGGTGTTATTGCATTTTGACCTAAAGATCTATTGTACCCTCATCCAGAGCCAGATGAGTTGCGAACCCTTCAGCTCTTCGTTTAAGATATTCACTTTGGAGGCATTATTGTTCTTACCAAGTTTGTTTAGCCTGCCTAAACATACATTCCCACACCAACTTAGACGTTATGGCGTATGAGCTGAGTCCTTTGATAGCGGCTTGGTTTTCTGACATAATGGAAAAGTTTTGGCTTCTGTATTTCCTTTCGAGACTTTGACCAGCACATTCCGCTTTGGCATTGACTTCCTCCTGGAAAATGCTAGTGGACTGTCCCATCGGGATGGAAAGTTTTGGTTCTAGGCCCAGCAGCACCAGTCCCTTGTGTACAACTTAATAGCATTAGCTTCGATAGTTTTCTGTTTCGCCCATCCAATAGGCTGTCCCGTCGTTGTATGAAGAAAAAAAAATTGCGTATTAACGAGTAGATTCTGAATATGTACTTACTTTTTGATTTGGACATAACTTTTGGGGCTCTACCGCGGCTTAAAATATAGTTTTTTACCTTATTTTAAGATCTTTAAGCCGCCCGCCGTAGAGCCCGAAAAGTTATGTCCAAATCAAAAAGTAAGTACTTACATATTATTCAGAATCTACTCGTTGATACGCAACTTTTGATACCCCTTTCGATAAAAATTCGAAATTTTTTTTTTCTTCATACATCGGCGGGACAGCCTACTATCCAAATTTTTGCAGCTTAACACCGATTTAAAATTTTGTACAAAGTTATATTATATAGAAATCATGCCATCCCAAGGAATGTCTATAAGGTTTGTTACTGCTGACTTTAAAAAGTAGTCCCTTTCTCCATTCATTTGCTGGACCCAGTTCCCTGGAAAATTTTATTATGGTTTCCTTAGCAGTATTTCCAACTACTTTATGTAACGGGGAACAGATGAAGGATAATCTCCATCTCTATTTTAGGGTAAGTTCCCATTGCTTCACATATTACATATACATGTGAGCCTTGGGACTTTCTAGTGCTTTCCTACGTAATCCTACTTCCTACTAATATTATAAATGTGAATGTTACGATGTATGGATGTTTGTTACTCAATAACGCTTGAACAACTAAATGGATCTTGATAAAATTTAACACACAAAAAAGTTATAGTCTTGATTACCGTATAGGCTACTTTTCTTTTATTATCAGGGGAGGGGCATTGAGTGGTCGAAACACCCCAAAATTATTTATCTCTACTTCTATCTTCGTATTTCACTGAAATGTAGTACATATACATAAGTAGTTGCATTGAAATGCCATACTTTGGTGGTGCGGGCTCAGAGGAGGGGCATTGTTTGATTAATTTACCTAAGCAGTAACGATTTAAAAAAAAAATAAATCAAAAATAAAATTCTCCGAATTAAAAACAAAAAAAAATTGACAAATATTTGTGTGTCTTTGAATTTAAACTATTTTAAGGTAAGTTAAACTTTATGTGCCTACAGGTTTAACTACATATGTATATTGTTATAGGATAGTTACAAACGTATGTGATTTGCTCATTGTTTGTTAGTTTTTTTTCAAAATATCCTTCGCTTGGCTCCATTACCTTTAAGAAAAGGACTTGATTGGATTTGTTGGTTTGCTGTTTTGTTTTAATCAAGGTACATGCATACATACGTTAAATAAAAATAATTCGTACGCTTTCAACTTCTCATGTTGAACAGGAGATAAGTTGTGACAGTTCTTGGCTAAGCTAAACGTGTTTATTATTTCAGTGGTAAGTCGTCTTTTTCAAATAGAGCTGTTCAACGATGACACACAGAAGTAAAATAAACACCCAAAAACAACATTCCGTACTTCACACAAGATTTCCAATGCAAGAAAAACTGAGCGAATCTACAGAAGCTTTTAGACACATGATTTATTTTGAAAAACTTCAGTTGAAAAAAAAAATTTGCTTGCGGGAGTTCCCGCACGGGTACGCTAGTATTTCATAAAATAAACTTTGAGCACCTCTAAACAAAATTGTATTAGATCCTGTATGACCAATTACTTTAAGAACTATTTAATGAACTTTACAAAATAGTACAAAACATGCTTGTTTCTACAATACAATAACTAGTAAAATTTGCTCTTAAACTAATAAAGAAACTTTTTATTAGCAGCCCAGGCAATTTACACACAAAATTGACAAAGCTCCAAAAAACTTCCAACCCTTATTTTTAAGTCTTAAGCATTTCCGCTAAAGTACATCGATTTGGACTGGGACTACAGTTTTTTTGGGGGTGAAAGAGAGTGAATGGTGTGAAATTTAAGTTTTTTTTGCACATTTCTGTAAAACTATTATTCTTTTTTAAATAGTGGTTCTACAAAAAAAATTGCAATACTTTTTTCTTATAATCAATATATATGTATTTTGAAAAAAAAAACATGATTAGTATTTGAGGAGAATTGTTTAATATAAAAGAAAATTAAAAATTATATCGGGCAGTTACCTGCACTGTATTATTACAGGCCAAATTCAATGATTTCTCATACCTTAATAATCAAAAATTGTTACACTTTGAAAAACAACAATTTCTCAAAGATTATGTACCAAATCATATTTGTTGCTACTTGGGCATTTAAAAACCAACCCATTAGATCTAGCTTCAGAAATAAAGGATATGCTTAACGTTAAGGCTGATGTGGAAAGTTCGTAGACGTTTACGTGCACACTATCAAGTAGCTCATTATCCCCAAAACGTACTTTTGATGGCAAAAAATATTTCTAGAAAAGATATATATAATATTTCTGGGGGTGGCCGTGGCCCGATGGATGTGTGCTCGCCTGTCAACCTCATGATGACAGGTTCGATCCCTGCCGTTGTCTATGTCGCTTTAATTCCATTAAAAACCTTCTAAAAATTGTCATCAATGGGTTGCTGGTTTACTCATTACATATGTTGTCCAGGCATAACACTAACAACATGTAATTGAGTTAAACTAGTATGCCCAACAAGGATGAACACGAATAAAATAATGTGAATTATAAGCGACATAAGACACGGCATTTCTCCGCTTTAGCTCAGCCGCCATCCCTGGAGATAAAAATATCTGAGACATCCACCAACAGTCTCAGAATATCGTGCCACACATCTTTCCTATCCTTCTTTCTCTTCATTAACTTCAAGCCCGCGCTATGTTGAAACATTTAAAGGGTAATCATAATCCCTTGAGCGCGGGTAGATTATAAAAAAAAAAAAAAAAAGATAAAAATTAGCAAATAAAACATCTTAACTGACCTGTATCAAGGCCGATAAATACTATGTGGTCAGACGAGTCCAAAATAGTTTTTTTTATTGTGCAAGAGCTGACTTTAACTGGCAGTTAAACATGGAAGTTTTTTTTTTTTTTATTTTATGGTGTCAATCTCATAAACTGAATTGAAGGTATCATGGTATATGTGAAGATCATGCAGGAAGTTATGTTGCCATATGCTGAAGATTAAATACCGGGGGCCTGTTTCACAGATCATACATCACATACATTACATACATCATTACAATAAATTGATTATCATACATTACATCAAATTACAGAATCTCATTGGAAATATTCCAGTCGATTACAATGTTGATACATCAAACCTTTCAAAATCATACATTGTATGTGATGTATGATTTGTGAAATAGGCCCCAGGTCTTTCAACAAGACAATGACCCACAATATACGAGTAAAGTATCGAAGTGGTTCCAGAGTCCAGACAAACAGGGACGTTGTGATGGAATGACCCCCGCAGTCTCTAGATCCCAGTCCTATAGAAAATTTTTAGTGTGATATAAAAAAATACGTTTCTTGTATCAAAATCATTAAATAACAATACCAGTTGCGAAGCTATACATGGAGGTCGATAACCGTGAAAGGTGTGAAAACCTGATAAATTAGAAAACATCGACTAAAATGCTAAATTTGAAAACATTATTATGATGGAAATAAAAATTTTACAATCAGTTTACAATTTTTTTTTTTAATTAATGCTTTAATTTATTTTTGATTTACTTGTATTATAACTACTATTATTTTGACCGGGAGAGTAACGAAATGCCGCCGATCAGAATCCCGAATCACGAAATCCCGCCGAAAATAAAAATAAAAACCCCGCCGACAGATATTTTTGGAAATATTTGACGGGATTTCAATACTATTTTAGTACTTTTAATAAAGTATTTTATTTTGATTTATTCTTGAGCAAATGGAAAGTATTTAAGGAACTGTTGGTTCGCGAAAAATTCAGTTCGTTGTCGTTGTAGAACTCCGAGATGGTAGTAACTTGGAATTAATATTTCTTTTTCTTTGAAAATTTCATTGGTGAACATTGGTGAATGGATTTTTGGTCCAAATGACACTGAAAATTAATTTTTTGCTTGAAAAAATTATTTTTCGCTTAGAAAAAAAAAGAATTTTGCCAAAACGCTCAAAATGTATTTTAAGCGTGAAAAAAAATATTTTTTTTTTTAAAGAAAAACCATGAAAACGCTCCTCAAATAAAATGAATTTTTAGCTTCTTCATAGAAAATTTCATTGGTAAATGGAGTTCGAAATGACACCAAAAAGGAATTTTTAGCTTGAAAAAAATATAGAATGGACTACTTAGAAAAAAAAATTATGCCAAAACGCTCAAAATGTATTTTAAGCGTGAAAAAAGTTGATATTTTTTGCTGCTCAAATTGGATGAAAAAATTTTAATTTCATTCTTAAATTGCATTTTAAGCGTTTTAGAAGTCCGTATCGTTCTGCTTGATTCTCAGATTTATGTATGAGAAATTGTTTTAATTAATTATGAAAACAGTGCAGTAGTGACGATGACGACGCACGGGGCGGCCTGATTTTGATGCCGATGAATACGAATACGAAGAATATGTGTTGGGATATTCTTACCCGATTAGCTTTAAACGCTGCTCAAATGATTTCAAGCTAGAAAAAGTTATTTTAAGAGATAAAAAACATTGAACATTGTAAATAGAAATAATTTTCTTGAACAACAGGTATTTTGATTAAGAAAACTGTTGCTACAGGCGCCTGCCTGGCGACTTTACATACCCTAAGCGGAGCAACGAAGTTGCGTGAGCGGGTGTGTCTCCGAAAAAGGAAGTTAAAATCCTGAAAAAATGTATGAAAAACGAATTTTTATCTTTAAACGCGATTTGCTGCTAAACGGAGCCTCGTAGACCCCCAAAAGTTGACATGTTCAAACGTGATTTCTGGCTAAACTAGGCATCTTAGCGAGTTAAAAATTGCATATTCGTGATCTAGGGAGTGCCACCTTTCAATCCACGTATCGCATGAAACGAAAAACAAAGTTTTACCTTTAAACACGATTTGCGGCTAAACGGAGCCTCGTAGACCCCCCAAAGTTGACATGTTCAAACGTGATTTGTAGCTAAACTAGGCATCTCAGCGAGTTAAAAATTGCATATTCGTGATCTAGGGAGTGCCACCTTTCAATCCACGTATCGCATGAAACGAAAAACAAATGTTTATCTTTAAACACGATTTGCGGCTAAACGGAGCCTCGTAGACCCCCCAAAGTTGACATGTTCAAACGTGATTTCTAGCTAAACTTGGCATCTTAGCGAGTTAAAAATTGCATATTCGTGATCTTGGGAGTGCCACCTTTCAATCCACGTATCGCATGAAACGAAAAACAAATGTTTATCTTTAAACACGATTTGCGGCTAAACGGAGCCTCGTAGACCCCCCAAAGTTGACATGTTCAAACGTGATTTCTAGCTAAACTAGGCATTTTAGCGAGTTAAAAATTGCATATTCGTGATCTAGGGAGTGTCACCTTCCAATTTTTTTAAAAAACTTTTTTCTACAATTTTTTTTAAAAATTTGAAATCTTTTTTTATTTTAAAAATAAATTTTTACTCTTTCAATTTTTTGTGGTTCTAAAAAGAACTCAGCTAACTTTCGAAGGAAAATTCCTTTAACGCTTAAAACTCACTTAAGCATCGCGTCTTTGCACTACCAACCAAAATGTAATCAAGAACAATACCCCTTTTAATAATCGTTTTTAATTCACTATTTATTCCGACGACCGACGCACGCACGTGACGTCACCTTTTCGGAATTCGAATCGAAACTGAAAAATATTCAAGGTTCAAGGTTCAAGGTTTTTTTTATTGAACTATATATATATACAATTTGGTAAACTTAAACTTAAGGATAATATGAATATAACTACAAAATTTTGTTGGCACATAGGGGGCCTAACTTAAGATATGACATTTTTCTAGGATTAAAGCATTTATAATATACATGACTTGTTATTTTAATTAAAATGATGGCATGGTTTATTTCTCGGGTTGTTCAGTCCCGGTTGTCCAGTTGGTGGGTTTGCTGGGGGATTGTTTTCTGATAGTTTCAGCCACGGTGATATGCTGACTCGGTGTAAGCGTAGAAACGAACTGCTGCTTCGTTGTCGGCTGGGATCCTTTCTATCATATCCAGAGCACTAAGGTATCTAGGCTCTGGATGTCGCTCCTGGGTGGTCATCCTTCTCATTAGCGGGTTTGGGTGGTTGGTGGTGCTAGATATGAGCTTCTTCGCTAATTGCACAAGAAATTGGTCCAGTGGCTTGATTTTTGCTTCTTCGTATATTCTTTCGTTGCTGAAGTGCTTCTTTCGCTGTCGATCGAAGATAAGTCCGGTGCTTATCCTTAGTATTTTCCTTTCGAAGATTTGGAGCTTCAGCATTGCTGTCTTCGAGATGGTGTACCATGCAGGAAAATTGTAACTGATGACGGGTCTGATTAGCTGCTTGTATATTAGTAGCTTCACTGGCTGGCTTAGTCCGGTTCTTCTGGCTAGCAACGGGTGCAAGCGGTGAAACGCGAAGTTGGCCTTCCTTAGCACCTGTCTAGAGTGCGGGTTGAAATTGAAAAGCTCGTTGAAGTTTACTCCGAGGTATTTAGCATTTCTTTTGGCTGCTATCGTTGACCATCGGGAAGCTTCACGGTCAGGCTTCTGCAAGTGGCTGCTGAACGACATCGGTTGCCATTGGTGGTGGGTCTCCTGAAACACACAAGCTCCGATTTGGCAGTGTTTATTCGTATACCCCATTTTTTGTAGTACTCGTAGAGTTTGGAGACGTGGGCTTCCAATCTCCGAGCTGCAATTTTTGGCGCTATCGACGAGGAATAGGTCAGCGAGTCGTCAGCGAAAAGCAAGTTCTCGCAGTCAGTTGGCACACTGAAAAATATTCCGAAATCACTCCCGCTTTTATACTTTTTATTCACCAACTTATTTGGGTATAGGTGCGTTCTCGTTGATTCTCATTGTTTTATCCTTGTTCTTGATTCTGATTGGCTAATCACCTTGAAGTTTCCAATGATGAGTACAGTGCTGTCAATTTAGTATTGAATAGATGCGTCCTCGTTGATTCTCGTTGTTTTATCCTTGTTCTTGATTCTGATTGGCTAATCACTTTGAAATTTGCAAGTGCTGTCAATTTAGTATTGAAATGGCGGGATTTCGTGATTCGGGATTTTGTGAATTGGGATTTTGTGATGCGGGATTTTGTGATTCGGGATTTTGTGATGCGGGATTTCGTACCCAACCCGTATCTGTTGTTAACCGAACAAAATTGTGCACTTTGTAAAGATTTTGTGATGTAGTTTTTTTTACTGTGGAAATGGGGGTGTGTAGTGTATAGGAAATTAAACATCGACTTATTTTTGGAAAAGAAGATATGTATCTATATATATATATATGTATATCTGTCTTTAAATTCAGAATTAGCTGTTAGTTATTTATAATAAATACCAATATTGGAGTGAGCTATAAAAAGAAATGAGACTTAAAAAAGATGGTAGGTACTGGTTATGAAGTAGTGGCTTTTTTAACGCTTGCCCAAGGCGCCATTTGAGTTCAGCGCCCTGCGCATTTGCACAGCTTGCACGTATAGCTTGTCCGGCCCCGTGGATTATCCATTATGTAATGGACATCCTATATATGCACATACTTTTGGGAAGTATCATTGTAAGTTAATACGTTTTCGATTGATTTTTTACCTAAATTTCAATTTCCTAAATAAGTTTCACTTCAAGCCAGAAGAAACTGGAAAATTTAAAGGTATAATTTCGATTATACATCGTAGACCGAAAGTGTTCAAACAAGCGAGCAAAGTGGTAAAACTCTATAGAGAAATATCATATTTGTCAAGGTGTGTCCAGACCAAAGAAACATTTTTGAAACATTTCAGAAACATTTAAGAAACATTTCAGAAACATTTAAAAAACATTTCAGAAACAGAGAAACATTTCTGAAATATTTCTTAAATGTTTCTGAAATGTTTCAAAAATGTTTCTTTGGTCTGGACGCTCGCGAAACATTTCTGAAATGTTTATGAAATGTTTATGAAATGTTTTTCTGTTTCCCATTCCGAATGGGAAACTTTATTTGTTTCCCAAGTATTTACATATAAAATGTCGCGAAAAGTGTGGAGCAACAAGAATGTTATCCAATTCATAAAAAATTATGAAATAAAAAAAGTTTTGTGGGATCAACTTGTCGAAAATTTTAAAAATAAAATCAAAAAAAGCCGGTGAAATTTACGAAAATATAAATTCTGATAAAGATAAAGTAGAAAGAAAAAATTCATGCGCTTAAAGTGCAACACAGGCGAGAAAAAAAATTACAGAGAACTCAATCTGGAAACAATGGGAAACATTTCATTAATGTTTCTCAAAGCGTCCACACCAAAAAAACAAATCAGAAACATTTCTGAAATGTTTCTGCAATGTTTCTGAAATGTTTTTTAAACAAATGGGAAACATTTCAGAAACGTTTTTTAAACAATGTTTCCTGAAATGTTTCTTTGGTGTGGACACACCTTTAAACATAGGCCGCGTTCAGTTTTGTATCCAAATTTAGTCTGGATACCTCTGATAGTTTTGTGTTGTAATTCCGTGTAAAAAGAGCTGATGACAAAATACGTGCTTTTAAAAGGAAACTAAGGTTATTAAAAAAAATAGGGTTTTAGGGTTTTTTCTCTGCTGAGAAATGTAAAAAACAGCTCCCTACAAATTTGATTTGTAATTTTACTTGTTTTTTTTTCAAAAACGAAGTAGTTAGATACTATTGATCGAATTTATCAAATTTTCGCTTTTTGTTAATATGAATATGTAAGGATTTATTAAATATATAAATAAATAAAACATGTTAAATTCTGCAGCAAATGTACCCATAGGTCAACATTTCTATTTAATTTTCTTCGTATCGTCCCATTCGGTTTTGGTCATTGAGAAATCTAATGATTACTTACCTCTGCTAGACAGCCCATCCAAGTGAAACTTGATACGGCCAACGATACTCCGTTATAAAAAATGCAAAAACTTCGTTGTCTTTTGTGCATAGAGTACCTATCTGATCAAAAGAACTAACTTAAGTGGGTTGTTTTCTTTTACTCGTACCCTAAAAATTGTAATGAGAGGATAATACCCAGAGAACTGAGCATAGAATGTCCCGTGGATTTCAAATGGGAATGACTTGTTGAAAACATATGGGCATTTGCTCACATAAGCAAACACATTTAACAAGTGGGTTTAAAAGAATATGTTATGTGTTTTTTAAAATTGCACTATCAAAAATTATTGGCGCAAAATTTTAAACGTTGCTCATTTAACGAATAAAACCGGCTTTTCTTAACGCAGTCGTATAGCTTGGAGACTTTGTCTAAATTTTTCGTAGGCAACTCTTCTAGCTAATGTGGGTTTAACAACAGAACTTAAGCGAATTTACGTTGAACAACCGTTAATTTGACAGCTACATAACTCAAACACAACCGCACAAACAAACAAAAAAAAAAACGTAAAAAGAACAAACAACTTCAAAGCAAATAATTTTTCGCCGAAAAAAGTACATTTTATACAGGGTGTCCCACAGTCACCGCCCCAAATGAAAACCATGAATTCCTGAGGTCATTTTAAGTCGAAAAACTTAATAGGTAATTTTCTCGTTTTCGTCCCGTTTTAGAGTTATAACGGTTTTTATGATTTTTGCCTTAATTGGCTTTATCTTTGCCAAACTACGTCCAATTCGTAAGATTTTTATTATAACCAATAAAAAATATATTACAGTTTTAGTTTGTCCCAAAACTTTTTGATGTGTAAACATCTTTGCCGGCGGTAGAGTGAATCGAAAACGTGAGGAAAACTTATACGTTCCGTGTAACCCGTTACGGTTACACGTTACGGTTACACGTTCCGTATAGCAACCTACCTTACCAACAATTGCCTTTAACACCATGTTTACATTGGAAATATTGCGTACTTACGACATCGTGCTTACATTGGAAACTTTGAGTACTGAAATCTCTTTCCATTGCTGGCTAGAACTTAATTCAATCCCTTAACTTTATTTCTTCACCTCTCTTCAGCTAGGCACGCACATTCAATTTTTAGTTTCGCAACTGCTTGGTTCGAGCAACTAAAAAGTTTGTGCTTTGACACAAACTAAACGAGTGCCTAAAATGAGTTCGCTATTTTGTGCAACACCGCACCTGCGCGGACATTCAACCAAATATGTAGTTCATCTGTTTTTTATAAGCAACCAAACAGTTGTGCAACTAAAAATTGTATGTGCGCGCTTAGCCTACGACTTCAATGGATTAAAAAATTCAGTTTTTGCAAATTATAATTCCATTACAACTTGAGAATGATGTTAATCGGTTTATAAATCTCTGACAGAGGGATTAAGATAAAGTACAGAAACCTAAAACAAAAAATTAAGGCATTGGTTTGATTTTGATAAGGTGAACTCTCCATCTAGGCTTGTCAAAAAAAAAGTTTTGACATTTTCGCTGCATGACAAGTATACATATTTGTTCGCGGTGTTAAGCCAGATATACATTGTTCAAATGCACGTGCAAGTCTATTATTTCAGTGGCGAGAGGACGTTGCCCTTTGTGAGTTTCTTTTTGTGCAAGATTGTGTTTTTACGAATTTCTTTGAGATTTTTGTAATTTTATCCGAGTAATTCGTTTTATTTTGTCCGTCCATTTCATCATACAATTTTCGTTTGCTGTTTTAATAGTTTAATCAGTGGTTATGCTGTGCTGTGTTCTCATCTCTACAACGTACTATAAGCAAATGAACCAAAAAATACGATCAATCATCAATCTTGCATATACAATATTTCTATGCTCTATGCAGCACGCTAGGTTAAAAAGATTTGGATTTTTCTTCAAGCCTACATCCGATCACACTTACACGTGCTTGTCATGCATTTGAACAATGTATATCTGGCTTTAAACGCAATTGCTGAGGTTGAGAAAAATGCGGAGATATCGTTCATTCTTCTTTGTGATTTTCTTTTTTACTTGCGACTTATAGGTACTATAAGGCAAGTTATGCATTCGTAAAAAAAATCGAACTCGAGATTTTGATCAAAGTTGACATTACGATGATAGCGAAGACTAAAAAAGTTGGTCTCGAAATTCTGTCTGTCTGTCTGTCTGTCTGTCTTTCTGTCTCTGTGTCTGTCTGTCTGTCTGTCTGTTCGACTACAGGCTAAACGACTCGGCCGATTTTCTTTAAACTTGGTAGATATCATTTTTAATTTTTTCCCCCCACACGTTTTTTTCTTTTTTTTTTAAGACCAAAAATAACGGTACCCCCCATACGATTTTTTTTCGAAATTTTATAAACATTTTTTTCCTTAAAAACTGTTCGACAGATCTTAAAAATAAAAATACAGAAAAATTAAATCTAGGTATTGGTTGAAATTTCCGAAAAATGGTTATTGAGGGTACCCCCAATGGAACCATTTTTTTTGTTTTTGATTTTCTCAAAAACGGTTCAACCGATTTTGATCTTTTTTTTTTTTCCTAAAGCTCCCCAAAAACATAAATAGAACTGTGTACTCAAATTTAAAAAAAAAAAAATTTTTGGATTTTTAAAAAAAACTTCAAATTTTTTTTTTCAAAACTCAATATTTCGAAAACCCCATGCTAGATTTTTTTGAAACTTGACAAATAAAAGTTTCTCAATATAATCTACAAAATGTGAAAAAAAAATTATTTTACCTAAAAATAAAGGTACCTACCATACAAATGCTAAAAAATTTAAAAAAATGGTTTCCAAAAATCGTATTTTTCTCGAAAACGGCACCTAGAATTTTGATAAAATTTTTTTTCTTTCAATTAATTTTTACGATCTTTAATTTAATAAAAAAAATTTTGAAATTAAAATATTACAGCTTGTACCTACCATAGAACGATTTTTTCGAATTTTGAATTTCTCATTATCCACATAACGGATCTTAATGAAAATTTTTATAGAGAAGCTTCTAAAAAGTCTAAAACACATTGCATTTCAAAACTTTAAAATAAATATTTTTTGAATTTTTGAAAAAAAAAATCTATTTTTTCTTTTTTTGAAAATTCGATATCTCCGAAATGGGTCAATATTTCTTTTCGTAAATTTAATTTTTATTCGAACAATAATAAAAACTTTAAATTGGCGTACCTAAATTTTTTCTTAAAAAGCTTTTAAAAAGTTTGTATATAAAAGCTTTTTTTAAGAAAACACTACAACGACTTATAATTTTTGTTCTTGCATAAATTCATAGTTGGATAGCATTCTGTTTTTTTCTCTTACTACTAAAAGAATTTAAAAATTAATTTTATCCTTATGAACAGTTTTCTTTAATAACATCCGTTTTTAAAATTCCTAGTCTATTACATAGGAGCAAGTTCGTGCGACCCAGTCGTGCATTTTATTTATATTTGGCGTTTGCTCAGTGAAATTCACTTAACTGAGTAGAGTAAGGAGTGCCTCCTTTTCGCATGAACAAAGTTAACTTATGTTAAAAATCGCTGTGTTTAAAAGCACAGATGCACTCGAAAGGAAGCCAAAAGAGAAACATAGCTTAAAATCGGATTCGTGTAAAAACAGTCTATTTTCTATCAGATAACATCTCTGTTTGAATAGAAGCGTAAAAATATAATGCTGTCTCAAGCAACATCCCTGTTTAAACATAAGTCAAACTAACTTTACGTTACGTAGCGAAGTCCATTTACTCCTAACACACGCCACGAACTACTTCATCGAAGCACATTGTCGATAAGGTTTTTGGGTCGTGTGAAATGAATAAGTGTGAACACGGCATGCATTGCGAACTCTGGGAATCGAAGTAGTATGCCGACATGGCCGCCATGTCATGGCGTGTAAAAAGGACCAAAATAGTTCCTCGACACAATTTTTTATGTTGTTAATCGATTTTAGTTGTTAACTAGTGTTTTGATCCCATTAATCTTAAATTCACTTAATAATTTTTTGATCATTACATTAAAAGTATCATAAACACAAGTAATAATGGAAAATGAACAATAAAAATGTGTTTGGACTCATTCTGAAATAAGTATTTTACTAGAAATAAGTAAAGACAACAAAATAGTTGATTAAGTCGTTTTTACAGGACATGGTTCAAAAATACATGTGTTAAGGTGGATTTAAGTATAAGTGAAAGAGATAAATTGTCGGAAAAATAGTGGCTTTCATTTGAATATATCTAAAGTCACAAACTAATACAAATGCATTGTATGTTTATTGGGTACGTTCGATAACAAAAATATTCGGCACTCGGACGAACGTTGATGTTTACACATCTTAACCGTGAGTCCTGGCACTCACATTTTTTTTTTCTGCGGACAACCGTTTCTTCGCAATTTTGCATCAAACCCAATTTTTTCGTTTTTTAAGTCGTTTTTTCACTTCGATATCATTTTATTCAAAAAAACACGTTAAGAACAGTTTTAATTCATTTGAATTAATTTTGAATTTAAAAATTTGTTTTTTTTTTTTAAGTTCACTCAGTTTGTTTATTTTATGTTAATTACATGTAGTTTTTAAGGAAAAAAAATATTTTTTAAGAAAATAAACTGGGCTTTAATAATAAGCGAAAAAAATTAATACTCATAAAGCCAGTTAAGGCAAAAATCAAAAAAACCGTTATAACTCGAAAACGAGAAAATTACCTCTTAAGTTTTTCGACTTAAAATGACCTCAGGAATCCATGGTTTTCGTTTGGAGCGGTGACTGTGGGACACCCTGTATATCACCTCGGTACAGATTTTGATTGTTTATAAGTTATTTACATTATTTTAGATGGAAATGAAGTACTACATAGGTATGTATCGCTAATTCACAGCAACTCAATTTCGTTGTTGCAAGGTGCAAATTCTCGGCATGCATACATAACATACATAGTAAATTTGTATGTACAAATTTGTTTGCCCATCGCCCGTCGCAATACTACAAAATTAAAGATCGTTGAGCACTATGATACGGTTTCGAATTTGTATTATTCAGTGATTCAGTTTATTTACAAAGCACATCTTTTAAAAAATCAAATAAAACATTAGTAAACATTTTTACTTCGCTTTGGTATGAAATGACCATTGTCAATATGCTTATGTTAAAGTTAGACGAGCTCTTTAACGTTAAAGTATTTTTTATGTCCTTCAAAATTAAGAAAAAGTCGGTTCCCGTTTTATTCATCTCCCATTTTAAAATTGATTTAGAGCAGGTTTTAAATGTTTAAAATTTTGCGCCATTTTACATATTTAAAATTAATTAGGAACAACAATCCTGGCATACATATATATGTCTTATATTCAGTGACGTTTATTCGAAGGTACGCAGGTGTTCACCGCACACCCTACCAAAATCATCACATAAGTCACATTCCATATTTCATGTTCTCCATGTTCTCCTTATTCAAGCGCACCACGGCAATTCATTCAAATGCAATGGATGAAGAATACATTTTCAAGCAAAATAACAAAAATAGTACTCTAGGGTGTTCTCCTCATGTAAACGCACCGACCGACCTCCGAAACTAAGGTAAAGCACATCCACGTCCACGCAAAAAAATGCAAAGAAGAGACAAAATGTGTATATATAAATCCAAAATTCTATATTCCTTGGTGTTCACCTTCATCGAGCGCACCACGATCCTTCATCCGAATGGATAGAGAATTCATTCTCACGCTACAATGTTCTCTCCATGTCAACGCACCGTCGAATGGCAAGGGCAACGCGACGTAAGGCAAATCAACATACAGAAACAACTCAAACTACAGAAAAGAAGACAAATTGGTTTGGTGTATGGTGTTCAACTTCATTAAGCGTAAAGCTTGAACCAATTCAGTTGGCAATTCTACTGCGCAGGTCTCTTTAAATTTCTTTGCTCTACTCTTTAATTCTTAAAGAGACAGAAAAATCACTGAAAAGAAGAAAAAAAAATGTACATGCCGGCGTTGTTTCCAATGACGCTGCTGCGATCATACTGAAGCACTAAGGAGTAAGGAGGGTGAGTTTTGTTTATAGCTTCGCTCACAGTAAAATAAAAATGAATTTCCAGCGATGGACTCTCTTCGAATAAGATATGATCATGGTTTATTTTTCTTTCATAGCTTAATGTATAAAAAACTATTTCATCTCTGGTGAGATAAAAAGAAAAGATTTTTAAGTGTAAACTTTACTTCGAAAAAATAAAATTAATAATTTTTGTTTTTATTATTGGGACAAATTTCAGTGCACCTATAATAAAAAAAAAAGTCTTTTGCAAAATGCAATTGGGTTAGACAAAAAAAACTACCTACGAGCTGCGACATAGGATTAATGACAAAAAGTTTAGGGATTATTGTTTATTTCTATGTTTTATGATTTGTGGCTTAGTAACAGAAAGGTTCCGGGGGCGTTGTGTTTATATATATTTTATGGCGTTAGTGTATATTTGATATATTTTTTTTTGACCTGTGGGGTTGGGATTAATTGTAGATTAGGGTTAATTAGTTAGATTAGTGTGTACGAGCTTGAACAATTTTTGCCTACGAGTTTTTAAGAATGAATTTTTGCATCTGAGGGAATTAACGTATTTAAATGATATTTGCTTTGGTTTGCAATTCAGTTTAAAAAAAACAACCAAGAATAATACATTGAAATACATTTAAAAGAAATTTTAAAAGAATTTTAAATTTAGAAAAGGAAAACCTATTGGAAGCCAGGCTCGTAAGATAGTTGTTAAGATATATAATGACAAACTGGAAGAAGCAAAGAATTCGTTTCTTGAAAATCCTGTGAGTTACGCAACAACGCAAACAGTGGAAGCTACTGGAATTTCTGAACGTTCATACAGAAGGATTATTAGGGAATACGAAGAGACAGGAGTTGTGCAGTCACCAAATAAAAAAGTGGATCATACGAAGTGGAAAACTGGACTAGACGAATTTGACATCGCAGCTATTCGGCGTATAATGCACAACTTCCACCAGGGGGAAAAAATGATGATATCCTTAAAAATGTTGAGACAGCGAGTTTAGGAAGATCTGCAGTTTAGCTTAAATATTACGTCTCTCAACAGGATTCTAAGAAGAAACGGATTTAGCTACAAGAAAACTCAAAACAACCGACAACTTCTCTGTGAAAGAAATAATATTAAACTCATGCGAGTGGAGTATCTGAGAAAAATCCGGAATACAGAACAAAAGGATATGATATCATTTATTTGGACGAAAGCTATATTCAATTCATAGCTCGCATACAAGGCCACGGGCTTGGACTGATGACAGTAGCAGTGGGTTGAAGACGCCAATTTCAAAGGGAAAGAGGCGCCTGTAGCAACAGTTTTCCTGAGCAGCAGTACATAACTGTTAGTTGTTTACTCCAATTAATGTAAATACAAAACTGTTGCTACAGGCGCCTGCCTGGCGACTGAACATACCCTAAGTGGAGCAACGGAGTTGCGTGAGCGGGTGTGAGTCCCGAAAAGGGAATTAAAATTCTGAAAACCCGCGAATCGGGCCACCCAAGGTACTGTTGCTCAAAACAAAACATTTTATGTTTGGCCTTAAGTCACAAACAAATTTTGCCTTTTGTCACTTGGCCTTATGTCACGGCACCACACACCACACACAATAACCACACCAACGTGAACGATGGCTCTGTAATCACAGGTACTTTGCTCGATCTGAAATAGTATATAGTTTGCTTCAGTTTTTTTAATATTTTACAAGCAAACTGCATGTGACCACAGAGCGCTCTGTGGCAGCATACAGTTTGCTCTACAATACTTTCAAATTCGGTGAGCAGAAAATGACTGAGCACAGACTAAGGAGACCTGTGCTGATATACAGTTTGGCAATACGCCCCCCGGAACCTTTCTGTTGCTAAGCCACAAATCATAAAACATAGAAATAACAATAATCCCTAAAACTATTTGTCAAAGCAAAGTTGAGTTAGGCACTGTAAGATTTAAGGAAAAATCTTTACTCATTAAATATCTTGTGCACCATTTTTGTTCTCTTAAATCCTCTCTCTGCGCAACCGACCGTTGGCCAACTGAATTGGTTCAAGCTATACCATCTTCAATCAGGGATGGAAAATTATGTACAATTGTACCGAATTCGATACAATTGAGTTTGTACAAGTACAAAAGTACAATTTGTCTCAATTCAGTACAATTTGAAAATTTAAAATTTCAAATTTACAAGAAAAAAAAAAACAAAACAAAACAAAAGCACATAAGAGGAAATTGAAAGTTGAATACATCATCCTGGCCTGAATGCATTCATTTTCATACCAGAACAATAGCCGCGTTTTATTATAGCCAATGATTCATGTACATAGATTAACTCTTGAAAATAAAACGATACAGGTCATAGTGTGTTGGATCCCATGCCCATCACCCTTATGCTTATGTTTGTTGATTTTCAAATGTTTTTTGTCTGTTTTCTTTACACTGTAGTTTACACTACCTTACCACAAAAAGTCATCTACTCGCCAGAGAAAGAACTAATTTTTGGATCTTGAAAACAGATCCAGATAGAGAACAGGATCCCAAATTGTTTTTGTAATACATGTTAAAATTAATCTAGATCCGGATCCACATAGATCTGTAGATAATAAAACGCACTTTATAACCCTCGGCTGTAAGCCATTATAACTCTTAGGCTAGTCGCGCACTGAAACTGTGTCAAAACACAAACTTTTTAGTTGCTCAAATCGAGTTGCCATATATTTCATTTTAGCCACTAAACAGTTGCGAAACTAAAAATTGAATGTGCGCGCCTGGCCTTAATTAGAGTTTTCTTTTAACTTCTTGATGGCGTCTTGCCACTTCTCGTCACTTTATTGATCAGCTTTTTTTCAGACATTGCATCGTTTTTTTTTACTAAACACTAAACTGTAGTCTTGTTGATGCGATTTGTGATTGCGGTTTTTCGTCTGTGTACAATTTTTAAGATAAGATATTTAATTTGTGAATTTTAGTTCTATATTTCATTTTTTTCTATAAGCTGGTGCTGCAAAAATGGACAGGTAAAAGATTTAGTTTCGTCATTACAATACAATACAATACAATAGTTATGTACATATTATACATATACTTTTAAAATGAAGATAGAATTTTTTTCTGTGGAGCTATTTGTATTTATTTATAAGAAGACAAACTGATCATTTCTGCTTTGATTTTTTAAAATAAAATGCTTTGGAAATCTTTTAAATAGTTGAATTATTGATTTTGTTTTTTTTTTTTCATACAAAATTCGTTTTCGGTACAATTGACATTATTTCAGTACAATTTTATTCCAGATTTAAGTACAATTGAAAAATTTCATTTTCCATCCCTGTCCTCAATTCGGCATCGAGAGAGACAGTGAACTCTGATATGATTCATTTTCATTATGGGGTGCGAATTCATTGTATACCAGTTGTTGTTGTACACAAGGTCACAAGTGTACAACAGAACAACACACAACCAGGGTTCGGACTTCATAAATCGCAGATCGCAGTAAATTGGCAAAGAAATCGCAGTAAAGCCAAAATTTTCGCAGTAGACATACATATATTTTTTTGATTAGGTAACAACAAATTATAAACAAAGGACCAAAGTTAAATCACATTTAAATCATCGTTGATTGTTAAAACAATATAAGTGATGTTTGTTTTAATTTTTTACGGAAAAAAACATATTAAAAAATCCTTAAAAATCGAAAAACTCTAATAGGATTTTTGGGTTAAAAAAAATGACAGTGACTACAAGGCCAAAAATGTAGGATTTTTTGTATCTCCTGTAAAAAAATTAAAATTTCAGTTATGTTGTTTTAACAATCAGCGATTCATTTACATAGTATTTGTTAACAAATATACTCTTACTCTATAATGAAAATGTATAGTTTTAGCAAAAATATATGAAGCTAGGTAATCAAAATAAATTTACCATCTACAAATTTGTACTTTTTGAAGCAAGAACAAATTAAAGAATAGTAGAACTAAAAACGTATATAGCTGACAAGACCTGCACTAAAGAGACAAGAATCTTTTTGAATTTTGACATTTTGTTATGAGCACATTTATTTCTATGATCAGTGCTGCTATTCAAACAAAATCTGCAGAATCGTTCTGGTCTTTACGTAAAAAAATTTCCCAACGGCTTCGAATACCGTAAAAGTTCCTATGGTCCGTTTTTTGATTTTGTGAAGCTTGAAAATGAACTTACTGTGTTTTTTAAACTTACTCAGTCACAATTCAAAAATATTTCCATTGAGGACATTCCAAAAATACTCGATAATATGGAACTAAAAGACTTTTTTTCGGAAATTTTTAAACTAAGCTCACTAATCTTGACGATTCCAGTATCAAGTAGCTCCGTCGAGCGATCTTTTTCTGTCCTTAAGTGCATAAAATCATATGCCAGAAATAAAATGCTAGAGAACAGATTGTCAGAACTGGCAATTATTTCAATAGAAAAATCATTTCTTAAGGAAATTAAAGCAAAAAATATTTTTTATGATTATGTTCTACAAGTTTTTTTTTTAAGAAATCCCGTCGAATCGACCTTTATATACAAGTAAATATCTTTTGGACTGCGTTAACTTTACTAATTACTAAACTACTAAACAACACAAAAAAAAAAAAATAAAAAAATAAATATACAAAAAAATATAAAAAATAAAAACAAAAACAAAATAACAAAAAAAGAAAAAAAAATGTAATGGGATGGTTGTCTATTACGTCCTCGTCGTGATTCTGGATTAAAACTTAAAATAGATAAATGATTAGAAAAAAAAAGTTATAGTGAACACCCTACTGAAACCACCACGGCACGTCACTGCTTATATTTATAATAAAAATTAAGAAAATCGAACCAAAAAGTAGAAGCTTGTCCATCAAAATCAATTCGTGCTCCCGCTTGTCTTCATTTTGTTGCTTTATCCATCATTCGCATGTACTGATGAATAGGGTAGTAAGAGTTAAATAAACTTGTTTTGGCTTGTGCTTAAATCAATGGGGAAACCGGTCGCTTCTCTAGATAATACGCGTACATAATCATGTCTATTACAGAATTCGCAGAATTTCACTCCCGGTGAGTTGACTCGATTCGCATCCGCTGTAAAACTCAATTATGAAATTCGTCGGATGAACTACATTGTCGATTCCTAAAATTAACTTATCATTTATGAACTTTCGTATCGACACTATCAGCTACAAACATTTATTCAACTGGCCTAGGCTGTGAAAATAGTATCGCTTTCGATCAACGAAATCAAGCATCGTTGAGAGTGGTTAGTACAAAGATGCCATGGAGGACAGTTCAAAACCAGCCGTGTGCTCTTTTTTTTTATATTTCTTGCTCTCTGGTTGCGTTGCTATTTGTGCGTTTTCTATTAAAATTTGTTAAACAAACTATGATAAGCTTTTGCCTAACATTATTTGTACTCTCCATTGTTTATTTTCGTTTAATCAAAAATTCAATAAGATTTGTCTCGAAATTGTTGCGAATGTAAAATGATAGAAATTGTATGGAGTGCGAATGGATTGCGAATTCTGTAATACCATATAAGTTGAACAAAATGTCAGTGGTGCAGGCATTGTTACCGACATTCGTTCAACTTTCATTCGTCGGATTCAGTAATAGCAAAAGTTTGGAAATGAATTGAAACTGTCACTTTAACTCATTCGCCGAATTCTGTAATAGGGGTGAATAGCTAGATAAGCTATGATTTTAGGGAAACATATATTTTTTTTAGGTCTGTAGAGTAATTTTTTCACTTTCTAGTTGTTTTTGCATCTTTAAAGAATTTTCTTATTTTGGATCTAAGTTTGTAAAAACGTTTGCTCCAGCATGCAACATCCGCTTGCCTTTTAACAGCTGAGTTTATTTGCTTCACTTATAAGTAGCTCAATTAAACTCTTTTGCAATATGTTCTAGTTGACGACGACTTAACACAAAAAATTATTCTGTGGCCAGACAGTGAGGGTTCATTGGAGACTCCCAAACCCTTATTTATGCTGCTTCGGGATGGCGAACGTTAAGTCTAAGACTTCTTTTCTTTTTGAAGTTAAAAAAGTAGGGGTATTCCAAACGTTAAATACATCTATATTTTGTTGCCTATTAAGAACTCTAAAAGCTGCTCATCCCTTCGGTTAGTGTCTGAACTTATCCATGTTATATAGTGGACGTTTGCATCACATCCTACAATAAATAGTAGTCTTTTTCTGTAGCGGTAGTCCATTAGTTCCATTACGTCCGGTAGTGTGTTGGCACCATCACTACATAGGCTGCCGCTACGGCCATTGTAAGGGGTATTTCCTTGATGTAACCTTGGGCTTGTATATGAGCCAGGTTCCACGTCATAACTTGTGAAATACATAAAATTAACATTATTTATGCATGCTCGGAGTGAGTATTGTTTCGTATCTTAGTCTTCCTGAATTGAAAAGAAGTCGATCTCCATCCGTTTGACACAATTTCTCCTGGAGGTCATCCTGCTTGTTAAGCTGTAGATGAGCGTGTGTGGGTGAAATGAAGGTCTTGATCGTTAATCCTCAAAATTACTGTCGTTTTTAATAACCCCGAATGACGGCAGGTCGGAGGAAATATCTACTAATAATTAATGGCTTTATATACATATAAAAGATTTGCACGACATATTCTGCAATACGCAACATAAAAAGAATTGCTAAAATAAATTATTGACAAAAAAATGGTCATGTTAATTCAGTTTCAGTTGGTTCGGTGCGCTTGCCTTATTTCTGCTCACCTGTAGTGATACATTAGGCCAATATCCCAATCGAAGACTCTTTTTTTAATGGGAAAAATTAATTGTGTGCTATAAATCAAAAGTTAAATTTTTCGAACGCCTAACAATGTGACGTTGGTCGACATTTTTGTGAAACATTTAAAGTTCTTCAAATTTAATTTTATTTAATACTTTACAACTTTGGTCATTATCATTACTGTTTTCTTTCACGATTAATATTTTTGCAATTTGGAAAATTATACAATTTCACTCATAATATATTTTTGACTACAGATGTAACTTTTCAATTTGAGGCGAAGTTAGCCTTTGTACTAAGAAAATCAAATATTCGTAGTATAATTAAGCATTATTGCACCATCTTAGGCCTAATTCATAAGTTATTAATTGAAAGTTCCATTTTACTTTCGATATAGGTACTATAGGGCAAGTTTTGCTTTTCGAAAAAAGTCGAACTGGATATTTCGATCAAATTTGACATAACAATGATAAAGAATATATCAAAGTAGTTCACGCGATTCCGTGTTTCTGTGTGTATGATATGTCTGTTTAACTGTATTAAAGGTCTTCGATGATTCCCTTCACGAAAAATTCAAATTTTTCTTAACTCCCAAACTAAAAGTACCTGGCATACGAGTACACATATGACGAAAAATATGGACTATTGTAGGAATTTTTTACATTTTGTTCAAAAATAATTTCAGCATAAAATAAAAATAAATTAAATTAAATATTATATAACTTTTAAAATTTTCGCAGTTGTTAACACATATGACATTTTTAAATTTTTAGTGCAGTTATATCGTCATGAAAAATTGCCTGACCTTGCGCGCAGAGGCATGGTCTATTTTTTTTCAATAGATCGATAGGTACTTTTGAGAAAGGCCCAAAACCAAATTTGCACCACCTGACAACTCTTTTTACCAAAGTTCTTGGTAAAAATGTGTTTTGTGTCATTTTTTGATCCTTCATGAATATCTCGGCTCCACTATCTCGTACAGAAAAAAGTTAAACATAAATTTATTCATAACAACATTAACTATTATGTTATAGAACAAAAAATGTGTTTAAACAAATAAAAAGAAGTTATAGTAAGTTAAAATAATTTTTTATTGTTTGAAAATCACTTTTTCATGATTATTAAGAAAAAAGCTCATTTAACGATGCAGTTTCTATTTTTTATTTTTAAAGTCCTTATAATTCCCTACAATTTAAAATTAAAATCGTCCTTCTACGACTAACGGTAGCCGAGTAATAAATTAATGAACATAGGTAAGTCAACGCAACCAACGCAATCTTATGTTTTTACGTTTTAATTAATATCTCGCCCCAGTATGTCGCAAAGTACGAGTATAAAATTAAAAACTTTATTGTTTATAACAATATTTTCTATCAACTTGCATTTATTCAATTTGTTTTAACAAAAAAATAAAAAGTTACCGTCGACGTTTAAACGTTTTTTTCTTGCTTTTAATACCTTTTTTCATAATTATTGGGAAGAAACTGTATTTAACGGTACATTTTTCTTAGTTTTAGATTTTTTCTTAGTCCTGCTAATTTTTTTATAAATTACAAAAAAAAGTCCATTACGACAAACAGGAGCCGAGGTATTAATGAATTAAAAATGGCACATCAGTTTACTGACGCATAACAACTCTGTCTTTTTTTTTTGTGAATATCTCGGCTTCTGTGTACTCGTACATAACATTAACCCCCAGTTTTACGGTGAGAGTTTAAACTTAAGTTCTACTGAACCTCACCTGGAGTTTAAATTTGAAGTTCAACACGTTCCGTTTCACAGTCTAATCTGAACTTCAGTTAATTGAACGTAGATTAAGTAAATTGTTTTCTCTTTCTAAAGTTTGCTTTGTTTCAGTTAAAT
This sequence comes from Chrysotoxum bicinctum, assembly GCA_911387755.1. NCBI lineage: Eukaryota > Metazoa > Arthropoda > Insecta > Diptera > Syrphidae > Chrysotoxum > Chrysotoxum bicinctum. The sequence goes on from OU426988.1 coordinate 95,602,626, forward strand.
AATGAAAATAAATTCTATTTTCAAATGTTTGAAGGTGTTGTTGAACTCAGGTTTAAACGGTTTAACTCAAACTACAGAATGAATTCTGTTCAAGGTTTAAATGAAACTGTGAAACCAAATTTGTTGTTGAACTGAAGTTTAAACCAAAAGTGGAGTTTAAACTCCCACTGTGAAACTGGGGGTAAGAAATATGAAATTTTATTGTTTTTAATAATAACTATTATCGTCTTCATATAAAAGCTATAGAAATTAAAAGTTAGTTAGTTAGTCTTATTCCGCACTTTTTTCTAATTATTTATAAGAAAAACCTAGGAAACGTTACAATTTTTTATCATTGCCTTGAAGCCTTATAATTTAAAAAAAAATATTCCTTCTTAACAACAGTAATTTAAATCGATGCGCCAAAATAAACTCTTTTCAGTTAGACCAAAGGGGTAGAGTTTTAGGCGCGTTTTGTCTTTGCCAGAACTTCGTAGCCATTATTGCGAAAACACACGATGGCGATGTTGGCTTACCATTCTCCTCAAAAACAGCAATATTCTCTTCATATTTCACCTTCAGACGAGATTAAATTGTGCCGCCTTGTGGAACGTATTAGCACAGATAATTATCTGTGGTATTAGACTCGAATTTTTGAGATTAAATCACTTATCACATATTGGCATTCATAAGGATTATCGTTGACATACTGGTAGATAGATATCTTGCCTTGAATTTTCGACACCATCAGTGAATCCATTATTGTTCTCCATAGTTTTGTTTGGTGAAGTACGTTTAAGGATGAAATTAGTTTTGCATTAAATCTGCTACCTTCTCGATTCGTTTTTTTAAGTCTGTGTATTCAACACTTTCGCTGTGTCGCTCATATTCGCCATATTTGAACATATTATAATGGATCATCCAGATGAACAACACTGGAGGCACTTCGATCAAGCTAGGGTTCTAGCTAACTGAATTGTTATTATTTTATAGTTGATACATAGTAATATAAAAATAAAGTACATTTATTCCAAAAATTGTAATACATTTACTCCTCATTATATAAAAAAAACAAATTAAATGAAAAATTAAATGAAACTCCTTAACTTATTGAACTGATTAAAACTGTTTGCTATTGATCTTACTTGTTTGCACAAAGGCGAAGAAACCACAACTTTTTCCAAAGATTACCATTCAATTCGTTAAATTTTCATCAATTTTCCATAGATTGGTATACATATACTCGTATGTATAGCGAAAGATGACTCCTTTTTACGAGTACTTGAACAAATTATATTTTATAAAGCGCGCGTTAAAATTCAATGCAAGCGTGAGGAAAACAGGTAAGATTTTAAGAAAAAATATCGCTACACATTGGTTTAGATGTTCTGGACATAGAAATGACAAAACAAAATATAGGGCCGCATTCGTGCGGCTAAAAAAAATAGATATCTCTGTACATAACAGTACGTCTGGAATCGGGCTCAATGGTAAACTGATGAGCATTCCTAAAAGCAGATACCAATAATTAATACAGTCTAGCTATGGTTAAATGTACTCACAACTCTGGCGTGTTTTAAAATATTTATGGTGAATAGTATTCATTATCACCAAATTAATATGTATACGATGAACAACAATAAGATAACCCGTGTACTTCACCTGTCATTCTCATTAAAAAAATGTTAAATACCATGTGACATGTAATAGTGAACGGATAACTTCAACTCGAACTTTTACACACATGATAGAACAATTTAGGTAATCTTTTAAACATTAATTTTATGTATAAGAATCCATCAAAAATTTTATGAAATTTCGCCGTACTTCCAATTATAAAGACTATAAAACTATCATTATATAAACAAATGTTATTTTTGAAGTAAAACTTCTTTTCCGGCGTTGGGGTGAAAAATTTTCTATGCATGTCAAAACGAGACGTTATCAGTCAAAGACAGCGACATATTTTTAGAATACGACATGTTTGTATTTATAGGTTAGAATCTTACAGAGGCTTTGCTTGAAGGAAAAGAAGTTTTGCTTCTACCGCGCGTATGTCAGTACACACAACCTTTTTTTTAATAAGAAAAGTTATCAAACGTATAAGTTCTCTTGCCGGGTGCCATCTAACGCGTCTTTTTATTTTATTAAATGAAATTACAAGTTCTCGTACGACATTTACTTGGAATGAATTTGTAACGCTATGTATATTAAATTAAATGGTGGCGGTGGTGTTCGACGGGCGTTATACATAAGTTTCCGTAAAGTAAAATAGTCATTTAAAAAGTATATATACATACATATCTAGCTAATTTACTATACGGAAGCACCCACAACAACGTTTAAATTTTGTGACTTATGATAATTTCTACTAAAATTAGATTATAATTTATTTTTTAATTATTTTTTTTTTCACCAATTAATCAGTGACACCAATTAATCATTGGATCTGATGCTGAACCGCAAACGCGTGTTTCTACATATCATCTAGCTTTTGTGCACATTTCCGACGCTATAAAAAGTATACCACATACAAAATGGTATTATATTGATGCAGCACATTTAGCGTTTCATGTATACATTTTAAGTTAGATAGTAAATCTGTGAGTCCTTTAAACATTTTCATAGATTATTTTTTAAATGAGCCTTTTATCTATCTATACCTATTATTATTAAAAAAAAACTGATTAATGTTGTAAAAAATCACATTTAGCATGTTGCATGTGTGTTGTGTTGAAATAAAAATTAATTTTTGTATCAATAGGTATTCATGTACTTCTACTTGAATCAACACAAGATTTTATTAAGATTAAGAAATGCATTGTTATTTTAAAAATTTTGACATAAAACATGCTGTTTTCGATATTTTTTAACACGCCTTTATGTGATAATAATAGTTTTCTAGTTGAGGGCCACACCGTTCAATCATGTTAAATTTTACTTTCATAAAACATACCAAATAATATTTTTATTTCAAGATTTCACATACATAATTGGAATAAGTACATATGTAATTATTTAAAGTATATGGTATACATACATACATACACTCATTTGTTTTAGTAATTGAAATAGGTTTTTTTTTTTGTTAAAATAGCTTAAATTAAATATAGTTTAAAAGCTCATTGAATTTATGAAAATGGGTTCATTACATTGTATTCGTTGTAATTATGTATTTTCGAAAATAAAAAGAACTAAATATTTATTTTGTATATAATATCCATAAAACAGATGGGGTCGAGGTCCCCGCAACGGTGTACTAACCGGTCAGCACCCAACCACTATAGACTATCGGACGGGGTACATCAGGTCTCATCTGCGATCACCGTCTGGCCGTGTGAGATGACCGATTTGTCACCAGGTTTCGTTACCAACAACCAACATCAGAACTACCACGAGCAACGTCAATACCAACACCAACCGCATTATTCTAATTTTTCAAATGCTTCGGGACATTATAATGTTAATCTTTATAGTTCCAGCAGTCGAATCCCACCAATGGGCAATAGCAGTGGAAGGCTTTTCTCATATTTTGGCAATGATAATGAGCATGTGCGCAAGAAGTCGGAGACGTCGTTTTTCAACTTAGGCTTTAGACGAAAATCAACAGTCTACTACGCAGCCACAGATTAAAAATAAAAGAAATATAAAGACAGAAGGAACAGAACTTATCGGAAGTCAAAATATATATTTTTACAGTTCACATATTTCTTCAGTTCTGAATTAAAATCATCCTATTTTTCAGACGGGCTTTTAATGTTTCAAATTTAGATTTTTGGGCTTTTAATCTCATAATAAATCCATTGTATATACCTACACTATATAGAGCAACAACCTATAACTTTTTTTCAAAATTTCAGAAGTATTTATTTTTTTAAGGTAATAGCAGCATAGCAACGTCAACTAAATCACCGGCCGCCATTAATTTAGAACCAATGTTAATGGAGTTTTAGGCGGAGAACTTTAAATTTGCAAAAGTGTTTTCTCTGAAAGCAGATTTATAAGTTCTCGGTTGTTTTGAGATTAGTTTGGTTTGGCAAAAATATTATTTTCCGCCACAGTAAATGGTTCGAGTAATATAGTTTGTGAATTGTATATAATCTATTCTCTATTGTACTATCATGTTGATGAAGACGATCGGTGTGGCGTGTGGGGGGTTGGGTTGTGGGTTGTGGACTTAGAACTTTTCTAATGAAATGTTGAGAAAACTATATATAAGTCGATTATAAAGTTTTTCTGTTTGTTGACATTTTGCTTGTGTTGCTTAGTTGAGGTTGGCTGGTTGTCGGCGAAAAAGACGAATCTAAATGCAGGTATATTAGGTGGATTCGGGCTGATAAGAAAAAATGATTTTTTATTTCGCTCTAGGTAGCTCGTAGAAAAGTAATATACATGAAAAAATTGCTTTAAACAAATGAAGTATTCTTCAAATATAGAAACTTTAATATTAAGTTCTTTGTAATGAGTAAATTATTATTATAACAATCGAAAAAAACTAAGTATTTAACGTGGAAAAAATATTAGCGAATGTATTGAGTTTCCAAGAAAATTTCAATAAATTTTTTAAAAACCAAAAAAAAAACGCTAGCACCAATTCAGTAGAATTTGCTGAAAAATTTTACAATTTTGAAAAAAAGTATATATGTACATTACATACCTACATACATTATATCATATTTATCATAGGATTTGTAAATTAAGTGAAATGAGAATTTTCCTGTTTAATGTTTATTAACTATCTGGCTAAAGTTTTGTTAAAAATGTAAGCCATAGATAAGCCATTGTAATTTTCAAGATATTTAAAAAAATCTGAGGCAAGTATATCAACTTTACTTAAATATATTCGTTTCTAAGAAAAATATATTTAATACGTCAGAGATGTTTACTTTCTAATATAAGCAGATGTTCCAATTTGTTTGAAAAAAAAAACTCATGTGAAAATTAGCAACATTGCAACATTTTTTTTTGTCCGTGTTCTGGTCGATCCTTTTTCCCGCTATTGTTATTAGAGTCAATACAATATAAACCCCACACTCTGTATAAACATTATATTCGGCATCTTCTTCATATCTTCCGCATCAACTTACCAGTTATATATTTGACAACGACAGCGCCGCGCAACGTCTCACACTAAGTTATAAAAAACGTTTACCTTATAATAGTACTATAGGTTTTATATACAATGGTCAAACATTATATTCGATATTTTAGAAGAATAATTTTAGTTTACAATTTTGTTTTGTGATTTTCGCTTGGGATTTTTCGATCCGCATCAGCAGCGTACCGGACTTAAAATTAGAATTATTTAAAAAATAAACATAATATGTAATTATTTAAAAAGAAAATAAAGAATTCAAATTGTACATTAATTATTAAAAAAATCTTCGCTTTAATTAAAATGTCGTTAAATGTTTTAAATTCTGAGAAACTAACACAAGTCTAAGGCCAGCTCAACGACCAATACTTGTGACTTATATATATAAATGAAAAACCAGTATTGAGTGCCAGTTCTTTTAAAATTTAATGTAATTTTAAAACTGATTTTCTTTTCTATATCGACTTTTTAAAACGAAATGTCGCTAGCAGGTCCGTGTTTTAAGGTTAATTGAGTGGTTCAAGTCTCGCCTTAAAGGTTCTTCTGTCTATTTTCAACCATTCAATCAATAGTTATCTTCTTATATTTGTGTCCTTGTTTTTTTTTCGTAAAAGCCAATAAGCCTTTCCTTTAGGTTATCTACATGATCATTTATTTCTTGTGACTTATTTGCAAGACACCCAAATTCATCATTTTACTCGGCAGCTGTATGTTTTCCAGAAGGTCATTCATAAATTTCTTAAAAAACGTCATAAAGTTCTGATCAAGCTACGTCAAACAAATGCTTATTTATAAAATATTTTCATAGCCGTTTAAATTATGCCTTCCTTATGTCATATAAATTATCAGAAAAATTATAAATCTAAAGTTCTGGTTATATAAACGTAAACAAATCCCAGCTGATTTACATTATTTTTCAAAACCGTGTAGCTGCCATCACTTACAAATCAATAGGGATATTATGCCCTCATCTTTTATCATCACTTAGGAAATGTCGTCATTATTTCTTTCGAAAATCGATATTTCGAGCGGAAATCTGCATCCCTCAGTGCCATGGGACTTAAACGAGTTTTGTACTGCTTTGACCTTCTCCTTCTCCAAGTTAGAGCGTTTAAAGAATGTAAGTCATTTATAAATGCAAAATAACTATCCATTTTGTCCTAGTAACAAAAAGAGAAAAAAAAATTGTAAATGGTAAATTTCACACGATGTCATTTCAAAATGATATTTACATAGATACTACAACGGCTTTAAACCTTTTATGAACCAGTTTTAGCTTACTCTGCCTCTATTCCTTGTGTATTTTGTTTATAAAAAAGCATTTCAGGCTTAGAGTCGTTGTAAAGTCGAAGTAACTTTACTCCGTCGCTAAAACGATTTAATAAATAAGGCTGCTAGTGTCCTTATTGCACATAAAGAGATTCCCTCTGTATTACAACATGCTTTCAGACAATATCAGAGCTAGAAGATCCCTCCTCGAACCACAATAAATCTTTTCTGCCTTTGAGAAAACTATTTCTTCGCCCTCAAGGAGTTGTGAGGTTGTGACCCTTTGAACTACTTATGTTATTATGATTGTGTTATGTGTTAAAATGATTGGACACCGTCTCTAAGTTAAGGAAAGTTGGAGAGGATATAAAAGGATGCCGATGCACATTGGTTTCATTGTGTGAATATCGCAATGGGAGGGAAATATTAGGCTGATTTGTGAAGCGCACCTAACGAAAGAATCTCTGAATTAAACTGTACGTTCGAGGTTGGGTGGGGCTCAAGAGTTACCTGAACGTATTGACCGAAGTGCTTCAGAAATTTAATGCCAGTTAACGACCAAGATTCTTAGGTTTGTATATGTTTGTTAAAAAATATGTTATGTTGCAACAACTGGCAAGCAAGTACTTTCCCGTTTGACAATGGAGTTGGCAACTTTTTTGGCACCATAGAATATGTAGTTTGTGATGCACGTTCCAAGTAATTGAAGCTGTTCTGTTTCTTCGCTGCGAGTGCCACTCAGGCACTCAGTGGGACAGCGGCGTATGGATTTGTTCTGATTCAACAGCAAGAGACACCATTCATTTTTGAAGCATTAAAATCTGGTTTTTGGTTTCTAATTGTGTAGATACACTATTGTACATCGGACAGACAAGGACATAAATCTAGAAACGAATATACTATAAAATATAGAAGATGCATTTATCAGCAAAACAATTTAATCGATTTGAAGTCCTAGATAGAAGATCATTGATGCACCAAAATAAAAATAAAAACCTGATAATAATTACAACTATAGAATAAACATTTTTGGAGTATAAGAGTCGTACAACCTTTAAATTATCAATATTTTATTGATGACTATATCAATATGATGTTTCTGTTACATATATAAGAAAACGTTCCTGTTTTAACGGAGATTCGAATATGGGATCTTCTAATGACTTACTCTAATACTAATAAATTAATAAAAAACTAGCCTACTTATCAATAACCTACGATTAACTTAGTGGCCCTATGCGGTGCAGTATCATGTGTACTTTTATGCCTAAATCCTAGATAAATAGGTATACATATTTGGTTTTATTGATTTTTTTTGTCATGCAATTACTATTTATTCACAAATCCTTTCGGTACTATATAATGTCGTCCTTAAATTTTAAATTTACGTATTTTTAAAATAATTTATAAACATAATACTTTCGAATATCTTTAAAGTATAAGCTATGTCTCAAAAATCTTCATTTTTTTTCCTTCACAATATTTCAAAGATAGTTTGAAGTACTCACAAAGTCGTGGAACATCCATCTCATTCAGCTTCATAAGAAACTTGACCCTCCCTTAAAAAAAATTACTTCAAAATATTATTTTCCTCAATTCTCTAGGAGTTGGTCATGCAATGAAATGAATATCATGTTCCAATCTTCAAATGGTAAGTCGGCTATATGAAAGGCATAGCCCGACTATTGTAGCAAATATGTAAACACTGTTTACAACTTTCTAACAGGTTGTAATTTGCCTACAGAAAACTGATCTGTACAACGATCCAGATAAATCTATTAATATAAGCTTAACGTTTGATTCTAATCATTGAATTTACGAGCAGTGTTCTACTGAAATAGCCGGTTGTATTCCTCCACTTAAACAATTTAACCGTAATACTCGCCCATCAGTTTACCCTTGGAGCCAACTTGAGACGTACGGTTAAATTCAGAGATTGTTTTTTTTTGCCACATTATATGAGCCTGTTTAGATTGGGAAGATTGAGTACGGACTCACGGTAATTTGTAGGCAAGAAAAGTGCGGGGTGAGAGGTCTCGTGAGGCATGAAGAAAACATAAAAACTGGACTCGTGAGTACTGTTTCATAACCGAAACGTTTCGTTTTATTTCATTTTGTCCATTTCAATTTGTCAATTTTCAAGAAAACAACAGCCGTCTGTCTATAAAAGTATTTAATTTTGTTCGCGTGAATTTTTTAAGGAAAAAAAATGAAGAATTGGACAAAAGAGCAAACCAGTTTCCTGATAAATATTTACTAATGACGATAAAAAAATGTTTCGATTCAAATAATTCCACGTAAAAACCATCGTGAGGCGCCTCAAAGTTGTTTTAATGTAAACACGATGGTACTCACCAGTCCGTACTCAATCTTCCCAATCTAAACAGGCTCTATGAATGTGGAAGGCTTTACCAGACTCCATATGCCCCTCCCATTATAATATTCAAATTCAAAACCCACGTGTTGGCATCTCCTTTTAATTCCTCTCCAACTTTCCTAAAACGTTCGCACTGTACTCAAACATTTTAAGAATAGTCCTAATCCATTTATTTTGTGCAGAATTATAAAAAAAAACCACAGCAAGGATCTTAAAGCAGAACTGCGTACTTAACCTATAAGCGTTAAGGTCGGTAAAACAGACTAGAGAAAGAAATGGTCTAGCCTGTACATCAGAAACCTTTGGCACGAGGGCCTTTGGGGCTGCACAGTTTGTATAGTGCTTTCTCTTCCTCCTGCTATTTACGCACAGATAATTTTCGGGTTAGTGGGCATTGTGGGGAGCGGCGTTTGTGGGTGTTTCTATTCCACTGTTTGCTTTGCTTTTTTTTGTTAAATTTCCTGAAAATTACGAGTAAGATATCCCCGATAGTTTACGAGGTGCCCCTCGATTCAGCAAAGTGCACATCTGAACTGGGTTTTATTTTCGAACTGCACCTGCTCGAGCTTAAACTCTCCTATCTTGAAGTTGTCACAACACTTAACGCAACTGACTGCATTTCACAATTTCCTGCAGCGTGGCCAAAATTTTGATAGCGTATACATTGAAGCATGTCACCGTACCTCTTTCTTTATCCTAAGTTACAACTTCATAGTGTAGGAAATAGATTTTCTTCAGACTATCTAGTTTGGTAGTGGGCAAAAGCTGTACCAGAACCAGAAAGAAATGGTAATTTCTGTGTCTGGCCTTGATCGTGGTAAGTGGTCTTGCTCCAATACATTTGCGAACATGACTCGCATGACTCTCGTGGAAAAGGACCTCATTTAAAACAGCCTTTGGTTTCGTGAATGAATTTACGCCAGAACCCTCTGAAACTTATCTGTCTTGGATGAAACTTAAAATTCAGTCATTGCTCGTTGACGGATTCAACAGATTTTTTATTATTATATGATCTTTTACTGCCGTGCACTGAATTGCATGCCTATCTATGCCGTTTGATATTTTAATAATAGAATGATTGCTTATGGCTGATTAAAATAGATTAATTGTACCCTTGGAGATCCATCTTGTAGTTGTAAATCAGTAGCGCCTTCTCTTTTTTGGTTCGTGGCGGCTGTGACTGCTGCTGTTGAGTGTAGAGTCTTTGGCATTTGGGTCTGCTGCTGCTTTTGTTGTTGTTGGATGGGCTGTTGCTGCTGTTATTGCTTTTTTTTGTTATTTGTTGCTGTTGTATAGGCTTGTACTACTTTTTCTGGCGTAGCAATTTTTGTTGTTCTTTCTCGTTTGATGATGACGATCCTGGAAAGATAAGGTCGACGAACAGGTTGCTGTCGCATACATGCCCTCCCCACCTTCATACACATATGTGTTCTCTTCGTCTGATGTCGAAGAGTCCAACTGATTTTGCAATTTGCCGCTGACGACTTGGCTCAGCGTGTCTTCTCCTTCACTCCATCTGGCAGCTTGACTGTATCTCCTTCAAGTGGCTTAAATAATGAAAATAATAATAATGAAAAATCCCGGGATTTAATCATATTGCCCGGGACAAAATAAATAAAATGCACGACTGGCTCGCACGAACTTGCTGTTACGTAAAAGACTAAGAATTTTAAAAATTAATGTTATTAGAGAAAAATTAATTTTTTTAAATGACTAAGACAACTCCTAAAACAAGCTCCAACTAGCTTAACACAGGATGCCATGTGATTCAAACAAATATTGATCAATGCAAGAACAAAATTATACTTCGTTGTAGTTGTTTCTTAAAAATATAAGCTTTTATATACAAAATTTTTAAATCATTTTTAAGATAAAATATTGGTACGTCAATTTGAAGTTTTTGATTTTGTTCGAATAAAAATCAAACTTACAAAAAACGATATTGAGCCGTTTTTGAGGTATCGAATTTTCAAAAAAAAAATTGATTTTTTCAAAATTTAAAAAAAATATTTTTTTTTAAAGTTTTGAAATGCAATGTTTTTAAAACTTTTTAGTAGCTTCTCTTTACAAAAACTTATTAAAATCCGTAATTCCGATATAATGAGATTCAGAATTCGAATAAATCGTTCTGTTGTAGGTACAGTCAGTAATATCTTGATTTCAAATTTTTTTTATTAAATTATAGAATTCTTATATAATTTATAGAATTTGAATACACAATAATATTTATACTGCTGGGAAGCTTTAACATAAAAAAAATGATCAAAATCGGTCTTAACATTATCATTAACCATTACCTAGCTTTAACTAAATGAAATTTGAAAAAACATATATATATAAAATTTCGAAAAAAATCGTATCTTTAAAAAAATCGTCTTTAAAAAAAGAAAAAAACAATTGGAGGATATCGCAAGTTTAACGAAAATCGGCCAACTTTGATCAAAATCTCGAGTTCGATTTTTTTACGAATGCATCACTTGCCTTATAGTACCTATAAAGGTGTGTCCACACCAAAGAAACATTTCAGGAAACATTGTTTAAAAAACGTTTCTGAAATGTTTCCCATTTGTTTAAAAAACATTTCAGAAACATTTCAGAAATGTTTCTAATTTGTTTTTTTGGTGTGGACGCTTTGAGAAACATTTCTGAAATGTTTCTTTGTTTCTCATTGTTTCCAGATTGAGTTTTCTGTAAATTTTTTTCTCGCCTGTGTTGTACTTTAAGCGCATGAATTTTTTTTTCTACTTCATCTTTATCACAATTTATATTTTCGCAAATTTCAGATATATCATTGGCTTTTTTGATTTTATTTTTAAAATTTTCGTCAAGAGTGGATCTGAGCGTCCAGACCAAAGAAAACATTTCAGAAACATTTAAGAAACACTTCAGAAATGTTTCTCTGTTTCTGAAATGTTTTTTAAATGTTTCTGAAATGTTTCTTAAATGTTTCTGAAATGTTTAAGAAATGTTTCTTTGGTCTGGACACACCTTAAGTCGCAACTCGCAAGTAAAAATCATATAATGCGTGTAGATCAAAATAAATAAATTCTTTTATTAATTACTAATTAAATGATTTTTTTGTCATTTATCATTTGCAAATATTTTTCTTTTGTCAATAGACGTGTTTTTTTTGGAAAAGTTATCCGTAGTACAGTAGGATTTTATATGAATAACAAATACAACATCCGCAGTAGGATCACTGCCGATACTCGAATGAACGTCAAATCTCTATCCGCAGCAGGATTTCACTTCTCCTTTTATCGGCAGTGATCCTACTGCGGATGTTGTATTTGTTATTCACATAAAATCCTACTGTACTGCGGATAACTTTTCCAAAAAACAAAGCTAAATGTCAGTTTACAAAAATAAATTTTTGGTTAAGTTAGGTTTGTTTGATTGAAATTTTAAAAGTAATTTCTTAAGGTTAAATCGCAATGTAGTGATTCTTCCTTATCACTGAAAGATATTTAGGTACATTAGGCATTATTTTTTGAGTTAGAGTCCTAACCCGGGAAAAAAGCTATCCCGGCGGGACAGATAAATTTATGTCTGAAATCCGGGATGTCCCGGGTAAACCGGGACGTCTGGCAACGCTTGTCACAGGGCATCTTTTGATGTATCTGCTGCTGTTGCTGTTGCTGGCTTTGTTATTATTGCTGATACATCTTTCGATCCTTGCAAAACTATCGTTATAGAGGTTTACTCCCATTTTATTTCTAATTTCTAATTTTTCACTTCTACATTGTGAAAAAAATGTTGATGCCCGTCTTGCAATCAAACCGGTGACCTCTGAGTAAATTAAACCTAGACGACAATTCCTAAAAACTAGCCTACTTATCAATAACTTACATCTTATATTATGGGCCTATGTGGAACTCTAAGTTAATCTAAATCTTAATTATAATGGCGCAAAATGTTACACAGCCTAGTATTAAGATATTAGTATGATACTATTTACCAATTTGCTAAATTTAAAGTAGGTTACTAACTCTTTCCTAATATTAAACATTTTGGAACTAGTATGGTGCTAAGGGTATGTTTTTTTAATAAATCGCTTCTGAACACACCTAAAGTAATAACAGTTTGTGCAAGAAAACTAAGTAAGCAAACCTGTTTTGACGTTTATAAATGTTAAAGTCATATAAGGTTGGCACTATACTAAAAAGTAGTGGAGAAAGTAAGATTTTATACATATTTGATTAAAATTTGAAAAATCGTCGTCTTAACCTAGTTTCATATTGAAATAACTTTAACATTGTACTAATTCAACTAAAATCTTGTGCCAATGCCTTTTGCCCTAAAAATTATATTGATACTAAACTGTACCAATTTATTTTTTCTTGAGAACAAATTACTGGAACCACACGATTCCATTTGAAGAGACTGTGGTGCCGAAACGTCCACTCACTTCAATATGCCAAATCGATTTACAAAGAAAATGTGTTCAAAACTGTTAAGTTTATACTTTCAACTTTTTAACACCAACCAATTATTTTGATAAATTGATATTACGATATCAAAAAAAAATTAACTTCTACCTAAAAATTATCAGCCTGATATTTGTTATTGTTAATACGAAAAAGATATTCAAACTAAAAATTAACCCTTGGACACGCCAGCGCTTATTTATTGAATATCAGATGTTATATCTAATACCATTTGTATTGAAAAGATTATGAAAAAGATTCTAATGCAACGAAAGCTGCTGGCTTTTCCACATGTTGGCAAACACTTTCAACTGCAAAGTACAAGTCTGGGCCTTATTCCACAAAACAACTTATCGACTTTTCACTTTGCACTTATCAAATTTTCGACAATTTGCAAAACTTTATGTTCCTCAGAATTATAAAATTTGATAAGTGATAAGTTGAAATTGAAAAGTGTAATTTGCAAAGTCTTTGCAATTTTTATATTCTCTTTGCAATTTCTGTTCCACGTACGTTCTCATGTGCAAAGTGAAAACTTAATATTGAAAAGTGTAATTTGCAAGGACTTTGCAAATAATTATTCCACAAAAACTGTAAATTCTATTTTTGCAAAGCAAATTTTGATAAGTTTATCAAAAGTTTGCAAGAAAATGATCGCTTTGCAAATTCATATTGTTAAAGCTTTTAAAATGTTAAGACGTGAGTTGTTAAAACTGTCCTATAGCAAAAGTGGATGGGTATCTAGTCTTCCCACTGCGCGGCATGCTTGCATAGCCAAAGGTTAGCTCGTCGGAGGGGGGATTCTTGAGCAGGAAACTAGACGGCCGTTACGTTTAATCATGCCGTTAAAATTGTACAAAAAAAATATTCGCGAAACTGATAAGTGTATTGGTGTAGTGATGATACTATTTGTTATCCTTATTAGAGTGAGGAGCGTTAAGATGGTATTGCCCACCGAGGATATCTCACCCCAATATCACACGGCTATGTTCTATGAGCAGAACCATGCGACACATCCTGGTTACTAAGTTATCTATCTTTATAGTAACCCCAAAAGAAACCAGAAAACCAAATTTATGTTTTCATTGCATCGTCTTCGTCATCGCCATACCTCATTCTCGTCAGAGCCACATCAATCAGAAACTAAAAACCTAAATCATTACCATGGTTTGTAATTGAAACTTCAAAAATTAAGACTTTCATCATATTTAACTCAAACAACCAAACTTCCGTCAAAAAAGATATAAACGTATCTTCAACCGAGAGGATTTAAAATTAACCCATTATTCAAAATCAAGAGAAAAGATGTTCGTCGTTTTCAAAAAATATAGTTTTTATACTAAAAAATTTTACTAAAAAAAAAATTAAGACTATAATGTACCAATAATAATTCACCTAAACAGGTAGGTATATCCTTAAATCGAAATATAAAAAATCTTTAAAAATTATAGCTTTAAAAATTGTTTTCTTTTAAAAACAATAAATCAAATATTATAAAAAAAACTTAAGGTTTAAAACAGAATCGGAAAAAAATATTTAAATCAGAATTTGTACTTAGATATTTTTTATGTGTGTACAAATCAATTGAAAAAAAAACATAAGATTTGCGTACAAAGATATCACCAACGAAAATGTTCTAACTCTTAGTTAGTAGGTTTCTTTTTTGGTTTAGGTTTAAGCTTTTTCTTTCTTTTCTTTCTTGTTTTCTTGTCAATCAAAAATTCTTTCGTTTAATTAATATGGAATAGTTTAGGTACGAGTAATAATTAAATTAAATTAAATTAAAAAAAAAAATAAATATTCGCCTGTTCAAATTAACATCATGTAATATTTAGAAAAAATGACTTACCGCATAAATTGCATTATTTGCATACTTGATTTTAAATTGGTGTATTTTTGTTGTTTACTATTATAATTTATAGTTGCTCAATTCCTCCTGATAGTGTGCACAGCATCGCAGGATTGAATTTTTTTTGTTGTTTTGTTACTTTGTTACTTTGTAACTTTTTTTTTTGCTAGATTAAAACTTGATAAAAACAAAAAGAAATTTGAACGAATTGAATTTACAAGGTCAAATTATAATAAAGTTTAATAATAAAAAAAAAATTGTTTTGTTTTTAAAAAGAAAGAAAGATATGTATGTATGTATGTACGTAGCTTTTTTTTTATAAATTGTATGATGATGATATAATGTAAATATGTATGAATGTATGTTCAGGTTTTTTTTTTAGCACAGGTGAATAGCTGGCCATAAGTTTTTTCTGGATTGTAGGTTTTTTTAAATATTTCCCTGGATTCTTCTGGGATGTATTTTTAGTGTATGGATGATTTTGATCATATGGATGATTCTAGATGTTTTTTGTTGTTTGTATGTGTGATGTTTTTTTGTAGATCTTATTTTTTTTTTGTAGATCACATGGGTTGTTAAAAAAAAGATAAAGGTGTCAAGATGAAGATTTTGACGATAGTATGGTTATTCGATGTTTTTTTTTTTTTTTTTTTTTAGCTCTTGGAATCTTTGATTTTATAAAGATCGTGATGTGGCTGAATCGTAGGAGCACGATGCCGTGTAGGCCGGCAAACGAAGCACAAACACTTTTTTTTCACAGATCAGCGGCTTTTGGAGACTTTAGAAGGTCTGATATAATGGATTGGATTGGAAATCAATCGATTTTAGGCACCTGGAGCACCTGATTAAAAAGAACACAAGGACTTAATTTCAAGCACATGTAGGTACATAAGGAGCATGGATGATAAAAAAAAGCTCACCTTGAAATTTTTGTTCTAATGCTCAGAAAATACGAGTACCAAATTAATTACTTCTGGGAACTTGATTACTTCTGGGATTTTTATAATTTCTCCACCTTGAGCACCTAGTAGGTAGATAATTATGTATAAGGACAGAGGTTCTTGAACGAATTTATGAAAAATCTCACCTTAATTATTTCAAAATGTGTATAGGTATATTTTTATTCACAAAATAAATATTTTATATATTTTTTTCACTTAAAAAAAAACTTGTAAAAAAAACTTGAAAAAATAACTTTTAATTTTAATAATTTTGCTCCTCACTATCATGTCTTAGAGGATCGGAAAAAAAAAAAAACAAAAAAAGAAAGATTTTGGTTTTGACGCAAGTATTTATACCCTTTGCAAGGCTGAGAGATTTCCTCACACATCATCATCATCGGCTCGACAACCGGGTTCCGGTCCTGGCCTCTTTCAACAAGTCTCTCCACCTATCCCGGTCTCTAGCCGACGCCATCCAGTTGCGCACCCCAAGGCTTCGGGCGTCCTGGTCTACGCCATCTCTCCAGCGCAAGCATGGTCTACCACGCTGTCGTCTACCATAGAATGTACCACAAAGAACTTTCCGAGCAGGTTCCTCTTCGCTCATGCGAGCTAGGTGCCCTGCCCACCGGAGTCTACCGAGCTTAATTTTTGTCACGATATCTGCTTCAAGGTAGATTGCGTACAGTTCATGATTGTACCGTCTCCGGAATCGTCCTTCCTCACATACGGGGCCAACAATTCTCCTTAAGACTTTTCTCTCGAACGCAGCTAAGAGGTGGGAGTGCCTTTTGCTAAGCACCCAAGTCTCGGATCCATATGTGAGTACTGGCAGGACCATGGTCCTGTACAGCAGCAGTTTTGAAGTTATGGTGAGATTTCTGGATTTGAAGAGCTTTGACAGACTATAGTAGGCTCTGTTGGATTTGAGAAGCCGCCCGCGTATTTCTTCTTCTATATTGTTATCGGCTGCTACTATTGACCCAAGGTATTTAAAGGATTGCACCACTTCAAATTCGTGCTCCGCAACCTTGATTGTTTGACCAACTGTTCCTCTCGCATTCGACGCCACCATGTACTTTGTTTTACCTTCACTAATGTGCAGCCCCAGATTTTGTGCCGCCTGCTCGATCTGGATGAAGGAATCGTGTACAGCTTGTTCGGATCTTCCGATGATGTCGATGTCGTCTGCGTAAGCCAGTAACTGGCTGGACCTGTTGACGATGGTCCCTCTTGTTGCCGTGCCAGAGTCACGGATTGCTTTCTCCAACGCCAGGTTGAAGAGGAGGCAGGCCAAACCGTCCCCTTGTCGGAGTCCATTAAAGATGTTGATTGGTCTGGATAGCAATCCGGCTATTTTTACTTGGCTTGTTACGTTGGTCATGGTCAACCTACATAGTCGTGTCAATTTATTTGGGATGCCGAATTCTCTCATGGCTTTGTAAAGTTCTACCCTGGCTATGCTATCATAGGCGGCCTTAAAGTCTATAAACAGGTATGTTGGGATGTTAAATTCTAGACATTTTTCCATCGCCTGCCTAAGGGTAAAGATCTGATCAGTTGTTGATTTGCCTGGAATGAAACCACACTGATATTGTCCGATGACGGTTTTAGCGTATGGGGTTATCCGGTCTTGTAGGATAGAGGAGAGTATCTTATAGGCGGTACTCAACAACGTGATACCTCTTTAATTGCTGCACGTTGTGACATCTCCCTTCTTATGTATGGGGCATATTAAACCTTTTCGCCAGTCTTCTGGCATTTCTTCCTGCTTGACGTAAGGCTGGCCCGCCGTGATGGAATAATTCGGCTGGTATGCCATCGGCTCCCAGGGCTTTCCTCACACATACACTCAAAAAAAAACCATCATGGACGATATTTTTGGGTTTCCGATTATGGTTTTCTCAATGGATTTTGACCACAAAAATACAAATTATACGTCAAATTCAATTTCAGAATTTTTGAAAAATAGGTGTTTTATTTAAAAATTAATCTTGTTAAAATCCAATTCTTTTGACATATTTTTAATATTTATTTTGCATGTAAGTGTAAGTTTTTCGATACACACATTTCTATTTCGAACTCTCTCTCAGATATATTTTTGTCCTTAAAAATTATTTCGATTTTTTTATTTGTTTTACGAAATTTCCTTACACCACTAACAATAAGTTTTGTTTTCTCTACCGACTTTTCAAGGTGTCTCGTGGTGCAATAGGAAGAGACACTGGACCCATCTTTGACCCATCCGGTTCATTTTTTTAAATATTTTTTTTCGAAATTTTTGATCCTATTTTTTTTTTAGATTAGCACCAATCTCTTTTTTTTAATTTTATCATTTTTTTAAATATTTTTTTTCGAAATTTTTGATCTTATTTTTTTTTTTTTTTTTCAATTTTATACTCGTAAAAAACACAACTCAAACAAAAACGATCCTAAACAGTCTTGGAGAAAGTGTAGAGTATCCTTAAGATTTTGTATAGATTTTAAATTATTCTACCCAATATCAATTAAAGCTCCTATGCATATGAAACACTTCTTTAATTTTGTGTTCTTTATGTTCTTAACATAAGTTTAACAGAGCTCTACCCAATCACAGGTTCTTAAACTATTTTCACTCATATATTATCATACAAACATAGAAAATCAGTAAAGATCCAGTAGCCAGCGTTGTTATAAAAACATAACAACGATAGCGAAAAACAGAAGGCATAGAGTGATTTTAAAACCAACACTATGACAAAAATTCATGAGGATAAGAAGGCGGTGTAAAGACGACAGATTTCTCACAGAATTTTTGTTCGACGATAGTGAAGACGCGGTTATAATAAGAAATTATAGAAACAGAATTAATTTTTCGGGACTACAAAACTTTAATTTTAAATAGGGCTTTCGTTTAAATCAAATTCAAGTTGATTTCCTTTTAAATAAAATTGGAGAAAAATTTGTCGGCTGAAAATCAACTGCTACTGTGCTTGCATTGGCTCGGAAATGGTTGCCAGTTCCTTGGATTTGCAGCTATTCATTGTGTTGCAAAATCAACAGTTTGCAGAACCGTCCATAGAGTTGTCGACGTTATAAGAGACGTTTTATTTCAAAACACAGTGCCGTGGCCCGGTGACGTCAAAGGTATTGCAGCTCGTAGCTTTACACTGAAAATAAATTCCTAAGTAACATTGATGAAAACGTTTTTGTTGACTTTTAATAAAACAATTTTATCGTTTTGATTAAATTTTATCAATACGAAAGAATGATTTTGTTGATTTCACAAAATGCATATAATTCTGCATGATTTTTTGTCAGTTTAACAAAATATGCACTACAAATAATATTGTCAGTTTAACAATCCAAATTTTGTTAATAAAACAAAATAAAAAAGAAATTTTTGTCATTATCCACAAATTTGTTTGTGATATAAACAAAACGTTTATTGTATCTACAAAATATCTGTTTTGTTAATGTTTGTCAATATCACAAAGTTTTTGTCAATTTTTTTTGTCAATTTAACAAAAAATGAAAACATTTTTCTTAAATTGACAAATATTTGTATTTTGAGGTTGAGGTTGTAATATTGATAAAATAAAATTATCAGATAGATAAAATTATTTTGTAAGAAAAAGAAAAAATTCTACAAATCTTTTGTGTATGATATAGTTCACATTTGTTTTTTTTTTTTTCAAAAAATCGATAAGATAAACTGCATTTAACAAAAATTACGTATCGTCAATACGCCCCCACAGATAATTCGATGTGAGATCGCAGGGACGAAACGCCAATTTTTATGGACTTAAATGTCAAAAATAGCTTTGAAACAAGAAACCTTTTAAATTGAAAGTAACCATTTTTATTAAGCTGACAAATAAATTTTGTGGATTGAACAAAATAAATTTGTTAAATTGACAAATTTTGTTGATTTAACAATATAATTTTGTTAATCCGATGAAAAAAAAAACAAACTTGCGACATTAACAAAAAACATTTGTTGATACAACAAAAGAATTGTTAATATGGCAAAATTATTTTGTGGATACAACAAAATATTGTAATTTTTGTAATTTTTATGAATTTGTTAAAACGTTTTGCTGGACGTACATATATTGACAGAAGTTTTATCAGCTCAACCTACATTTTTATCATATAATGTATATACGTAGATTTTATTTTCAGTGTGGACCTTAACTTTAGACAACCAGTTTTGTTTACCGATTATTAAGATCTATTTTGGATTTTGGAAGAAAAACACTAATTTATGATATCATGTCGATTGTCGATTTTTATTAAAATCGTAAAAAAAAAAACAATAAAAACAATTTTAGGCCTCTACTGTTGAATTAAGCCTAAAGCATTGTTTGGTATTATTAAATAGTGGAATTCAAGCAATAGGTGGGTTGTATTGTGGTTGTCAGAAGAGAAGTTATAATTATTTTAACCAACCAACATCAGTCGAATTTTGCGATCTTCCCAATTTTATTCAAATTACGGTTAATCTCCCATTGGTGTACGATGATTGGCAATGAACAAAACAAAACAAACTCGAAACGCAAAGTGAAAAGTGATGAGACAGAAATGCAAAGATAATTAAATGCTTTGTGGAACACTTTGTAAACTCACTTTGCAGGAGAGGGCAAAGACTTTGCATAGAGAGCAAATTTTTGTAAATTTAAAGTCTTTGCAAAAATTAGCTTAGTGAGAAGTGAGATTTGCAAAAAAAATATTGTGGAACAGAAAAACTTATCACTTTGCAAAAAAAAAAAATGTAATTTGATAAGTGCAAAGTGAAAAGTTGATAAGTTTTTTGTAGAATAGGGCCGGGGTCAATTCCCTATCTGTGAAACGTGAAGTGATAATAAAGTTATCATTTCAGTTTTCACAGCCATTTTTCAGTTTTACATTTCATGAACTCACATAATGCGATTCTGGAACTTATTCTGATAAATGTTTGTCAAAACATGTAGGTACCTACTAAACAGTACTAAAATGAGAAATGCTCTCATTTTTGATACACGATATACTCATTTTTGAGTATAATTTTGTTTGTTATTTTCATATTTTATCAGGGCTCTTCACGAAATCGTTTGAATGTGAAATTGTGTGCGAAGTTGTAAAAAAACTTTCACAGATAGTGATAGAGCATTGACCCCCTGGTCTAGTTGTTTCTGTCAAATACAATAAACTTCCGATTGTTTCACCTTATGGAAAGTAAACTTCTTTGTTGGCCTTGGTTTCGCCATTTTGAATTATATCTGATGGTGCTGTTAAAATATATAAATATTAGCGTATCCTTGCTGATATAAATAAATGTATTAATCCCACTGTTGAATTATTTAGAGAACCAAAAACTGTTTAACCTAGAATACTTTATGGAGAACTCTCTTTGCAAATATTAAATCACTGCGATTATAGATTGTTTCTTTTCTGCTCCTACCTGCCAGAATAGTCATTTCGTGTTTTGTTTTGTGTTGTATACAAATACAAATGTGCAAGTTCTGAAACCAAATTTTTTTATAAACTTTTTAAAGCTCCTTTTTCCAACATATTCAAGGATCCTTCTCTTTATTAGTTGTCAACCCGTGATACAGAAAAGCATGAATCGAAGATGTTTCATCTTGCTTCTTGAATGAGTTACACTTTTGTGAACAATCCTATTTCCAATGAGATCTTAACCGCAATTGCAATTGCTCGCACGTTTGCCGTCTTCTGAAGATTATCTGCGCTCGAAGATTCACATGTGCCATAAAAAATGTCGAGTTCCACAGGTAAAGACAATGATAGATTTTAGTCATAATCATAGACTCGGACATATTTTCCTTCTGTTCTCTCAGTTATTGCACGGTTTCTAATAGCTTCGATAGAAATGTGGCTCCTTCAAAAAACTTTAATATTTTTTTTGTAAGAACAAAATATTAAACTTTGATGCTTGCTCATATGTGCTTTTCAGTTTTGTCAACATGTTGCAAGCAGTTTCGAAATTCATTATTTATAATAATGATTGCTTAAATATTTGTAGTAATGATTGCTTAAATAAAGATGTTAAAAATGTACCAATTTCATCCATGCCACAATTACTATAGCATAGTTCTGATCTTCTACAGCTGGTTTTTTAACGGACTTATCGACAACGTCGATTTATGCATTGAATTCCAACATTTGTCGCATTTGAATGCTTCCATACCCTGAAGTTTTTCAATGCTTATCTTTTCGATCTCCATCTTCTTTTTGCAAATCGTTTATGAATTTTTTGTATTAGGATTGCAGAATCTTTCAACCAGTAATGCTGTTAACTGAGTCCTCAACATTTTCATTTTGTTCTTATTTGACGAAATATGTCAACCAGTAGACAAGCTTAATTATTTTTATCAGAAATAATTTTCACATACTCGTAATTTATGAACTCACAAAATCAATATACGAGTAATAGAGAAATTTTATTATTTAATGATTACTGACTAAAATTAATGGGTTCACTGGTCAAGTTTTTAAAAACTTTCGAATTGGGCATACAAAAAACTTGCCAAGTAAGCCCATCAAATTTTAGTCAGTAATCATTAAATAATAAAATTTCTCTATTATATTGCAGCTGTTTCAATATTATTCTACTTTAAATATTCGGTATTAAACCTTCATGAAGTAAGAACTTGGTGTACTTTTAGATCTCAGTACTTTTCGGCTGACTTGTTAGACAAAGGTTTTTGTAAAGGAGAACTTGGCTCTTTTCTTAACATTTATGTTTTTGGTCTGATCTCACTCCTGTTTGAAAAGATTTTAATATTTTGCCATGTCAAAATCTCGAAAGATACGGAAAGATAGAAGGGTGGCCTCGTCCTACTAAAATCAACTTAGTGTATAGCTTCCTATATCTTTTTGTATATTTTCTTTTTGTTATTGGTTGTTTTGACTTGCGTTTTAATTGTTTCAGCTTGTCCTGGCAAGATACCTACCTAACACTACCATACCTAGCTTAATTATAAATACTAGTAGATACCTACATCCGCTCAAAGTAAAAAAAAGCAATAATTGTTGAGGATGCGATGATGTTTTTGTTGCAATTTTAACTCCTTTTTTTAAATGAAGGTAGCCCACCAATTAATAGCCTAATCAGTGGTTTGATTATAGTTCACATCACAGTTAAGATTTTTTTTATGTAAACTCATAATTTTTTCAGGTATGCAAATGTTTTCTTTTTTCATACATGTTAAAATAACATAGAGTACCAAATCGAGCACTCTAGTTCTAAGAAAAGTCATGAATTTTCAAAATGCATGTATAATTTCAAAATTACAACAAAAAGACTCTTCGAATGAAAAATCTTAGATTTTCTATTTTTTGCTTTGAGTGTACATTAAGCTTTACCACTCTACCAAATTTCATCATTCTACGGCAATCGGAAGTGCTCCATATAAATTAAACATTTTCTCAGAAAATGGGCGGATACCACGCCCCCTGAATACAAAACCTAAATTTTTATTGTTGGTCTTTTATATGCGATTTGAGCCCTACCGTTCTACCAAATTTCATTGTTCTACTGCTATCGTAAGTGTGCCATATAATATACATCAGTTCTAAGGAAGTAAGCGGATACCACGCCCCTGAATGGAAAACCTCAAATTTTATATTTTTTGCTTTGTATGCAATTTAAGTCCTGCCACTTTACCAAATTTCATCGTTTTACAGCAATCGGAAGTGCTCCATTCAACCAATACCAATTCGGAGAAAGTGGGCGGATACCACGCACTCTGAAAGGAAAACCTTGGTGTTTACATTAGATTAGATTCTTTATTAAGTAAATTCAATAGTAGTTTTTATAAAATCGGTTTCTTTTCTGGGTTTTAAATTTTACATAACAAAGGTAAATATAAAGGCTATGGCTTGGTGTTTATTTTTGCTCCTTTATATGCAATTAAATTTCATCGTTTTACAGCAGTCGGAAGTGCTCCAATCAACCAAAACCAATCCAACACCAATATTCGAAGAAAGTGGGCGGATACCACGCGTCCTGAATGGAAAACTTCAAATTTTCGATTTTTTCCTCTGCTTGCATGACAAGACCTACCGTTGTGCAAAATTACAATACTATACGATGTCGGGAAGTGCTCCATAATTTTGATGATCTGTCAGTCAGTCAGTCAGTTACGGATTTTGTGATTTTTGAGGCCTTATATAACAGGAACCACTTATGCTAGAAAATAGAAATTCGGTGAGGCGCCTGTGATTGACTAGCTTAGCAAATATTCGGTATTTTAAGTTTCTGACTTCATTGGTACTGAAGATAGGGAGTGGTCAAAAACCGACTGAGTTTGTTCCTGTAAAAAGGGTGTAGTGCCAGAACTTGGCTGGGCACTACCGTGCCCTTTGATAAAATAAAATGCCAGAACTTAGCTGGGCACTACCGTGCCCTTTGATTATCGGATAGATAAAACTATTTGCAAGGAACACAAAATCTGCGAATATTTTTTTGATCATAATGTATGTAGTTCACATTTGATTTTCTGTCAAAAAATCGATATAAGATTAACTGAATTTAACACAAATTGCGTATTGTCAATACGCCCTCACAGATGATTCCATGTGAGATCGCAGGGACGAAACGATGTTGGAAACAATACAAATAATGAATTTCTTAGACTGGACAAAAGTCGTCAGTT
This sequence comes from Chrysotoxum bicinctum, assembly GCA_911387755.1. Taxonomy (NCBI): domain Eukaryota; kingdom Metazoa; phylum Arthropoda; class Insecta; order Diptera; family Syrphidae; genus Chrysotoxum; species Chrysotoxum bicinctum. Next base: position 95,627,202 of record OU426988.1, read on the forward strand.
ATTTGAAGGAAATTTGAAACAAATTTAGGATTCAGCTTATGACGGAATATTATTATATAATTTAAATATGTATCTACGTAAGCAAAAATATCAAAATTTAAATCGAATGTTTAATACAAGTAACAAATGAAATGAAATTTCAATATATTAAAATAAAAAAAAAAACAAAATTAGAGTTGCTAGTCAAACTGACGGCATACACATAAGGTGTGTTTTTTTGGGAAAATTATCCGTAGTGAAGTAGGATTTCCCAAAAAAACGTATCCGCAGTTGTGCGATTTTTCTACTTTAAAGTTGGTACCACTGACTAGTTGTCAAATATTTAATTGAAAAAAAAACAACCAATAACTTTTTGCCAAGTAATTTTCATGTTTCTGAAAATATATATAGAGGTTTTTATTTATGAGTTTCAATTTAAATCATTTTGTATTTACTTTTTCTGTTCACCAGCCATTCTTCATAAAGCAGAAGTTTTGTTTGTGAATTTTTTTTTGTTGACAATTATCACCACAAAAGTCAAGGGATCTGTTCGCAGACTTTAGTTAGTTTTGGATTTCTCAACAGCTTTTTTCATAAGAACGCTTTGTCGCGCTAGTAACTCTTAAATGTCGCTGTTTAACTAAAGTATAACAGCTAACCACGACATTTCGCTCCTAAAACAACGCCTTAGTTATTAAACAGCTTTCTATAACAGTTCGACACCAACACGATACAAAATGCAGCGTTTTTCTTATAAAAATGGTTTTCTAAAAAAAGACGTAAACTCCCAATGGAAAATGCTAAACAATAAACTACTTTTCGTACTCTACGAACATGCCTTCGAGATACAAAAGAGTTTTCAATTGTACCAACATTTGTATTCGAGACTCGAGCAAACGTCAACATTCTATCCGCAGTTGGATTCTACTTCTACTTTTATCGGCAGTAAAAACTTTGTATTTGTAATAAGTATAAAATCTTACTTCACTGCGGATAATTTTCCCAAAAAAACACACCTATAGTTTATGAGTTCAAATATACTTTTATGAATGTATATAAAATACTTCACTACTTACTTTACAGCTATGACATCACAGATAACATTTTCAGAACTGTTCGTTATAATGATAAAATGAGTAACCTAAAACTTTTAATAAATATTGACAGATCTATCTTAGCAAGTTGGTTTAAACATATGTAGTTCATTGGTCCTTAGTGGCAAATATTAAGTAATATGCTTCTCTATAACAAACGATATTTTATCTAAGGAGTATCTATACATTTCTCATGCCCGTGACACACATCTAGTATAGTCTGTCAGGGTATATCATATAGCGAAAACAGCGCCATTTTTCTAAAGTAGCTTTTATCTACTTTTTATCTACTTAAAGTATTTGTCATATTGATGTTTATTATGATTTTTAAATATTTCAAATTTGTTATTTCAAAATGGCAGTGAACTTAAATAAACAGAAAGTTCTTGGCAGCGACCATTTGATGTGATTAAGCTCGAAAGATCCATTACAAATCGTAAATATGTATCTTCATTTGAAAGAATGAAAATTTTTGTTTGCCAAATATGACTTGCTGTCAGACTATACCACGTTCTGCAGTGTCACGTAGCATGGTGTTCATACTATGGATGTCTTTTACAGGCATTAAACTGTGATCGTCATATTGATTTCCGCATGCGACTTTAATCTGTTTCTGAATTTAAGTACCTAGTAGTTATTTTCGACAGTTGGAAATCGCCAATAAATGTTTTCTTTCTTCGTGACCTTTTCTTTATAAAGATAATATTTGTCCTTAAGTGGGATCAAGGTCATAGACCGAGAGCCCACAGCAATTTTTGGGTGTGATTGATAACGCAAAATGATTAGTACAATTAGATAGTCCTTAAGTAGTTGTTTACAAATGTGAGCGTCTTGTATGCTCTAGTGGGAGTTTTTTCTAAAGTCTAAATAATTGTGATAACAACTTTCCTATAACTTCAAAATGTAAAGCCAAGTGCCCTGATTGCAAATATCGAAATCCAAGACGTTTTGCTGGCGGCCTTCTGCCTGCAAGACGCGCTCAAAGTATGCCAAAAACCGACTTTTTAGATAAGTAATTGTGATAACAACTTACACATAACTTTAAAATGTAGAGCAAAGTGCCCTGATTGAAAATATCGAGGTCCAAGACGTTTTGATGGCGGCTTTCTGCCTGCAAGACGCGCCCAAAGTATGCCGAAAACCGACTTTTTAGATAATTGTGATAACAACATTCCCATAACTTCAAAATGTAGAACCAAGTACCCTGATTGCAAACATCGAGGTCCAAGACGTTTTGCTGGCGGCTTTCTGCCTGCAAGACGCGCCTAAAGTATGCCGAAAACCGACTTTTTAGATAATTGTGATAACAACTTACCCATAACTTTAAAATGTAGAGCCAAGTGCCCTGATTGAAAATATCGAGGTCCAAGTACATATTTGATGGCGGCTTTCTGCCTGCAAGACGCGCCCAAAGTATGCCGAAAACCGACTTTTTAGATAATTGTGATAACAACTTTACCATAACTTCAAAATTTAGAGCTAAGCACTCTGATTGTATATATGACTTATGACTCACTAAGAAACTTTATTATTTATGGTAATCTCTGCCGTACATGAGTGACACGTGTGAAAGTTTGAAATGCGTATTTCATATTGAAACTGATAATTCAAATTTAAATGAAAAAATTAAACTTTTTACGGAAAGCACTTTAAAAAAATGTAGTGATGTATTAAAATATCGTGAAAATAAGAAGTTTAAGCTCTGTACCATTAATCTTCCAAAAGTGATTGATACTGTAAGTGGGTACCATAGTACATGCTATAGACGCTTTACTGCTATTCCTAAAAATGTGATTTTCCAAGAAAACAATTGTGAAGAACGTAAGTACATATTAGATATTAGTTAAATCGAGACAGTTCGGATGTGTAATTTCACTGAGCCGGTAAAGAATACTTCTCTGCAGCAGCTTAATCACGTAGCAAGACTTAATATTAATCGACTGCAATTTCAAATACTTAATAACTTTGCAGATCGTAAAGACTTCAGCGATACTAACTCAAATACTGAAGCTGCTGACCAAATACTTGATAATGTTCCCACTACGTCCAATAATATTGTAGCAACATCGATTGAAAGTTGTTTATTTTGTAAGAGCATGATAAAAAGTTTAAATAAAAAAAAAATAAGCTTACAAGCGGGACAAGAGCTAGCTTAGAGCATAAAGTCTGCAAAGCTGTACTTACTACTGGAAAATGATGATGTGTTCTCGAAATTAATAAATAGCAACAGAAATGATCATATAAAATACCACAGAGTGTGCCTTGCGAGGTTTCTTCAAGAAAGTAACAATTTAGAAAGAAAATTATCCATGTCGCAGCCCGGATTTAAAGAAGCACACAAAACTGCACTTTCAATAGTTTGTGCATTTATTGACGAACATATTTTAGAGTTAAAAGAATGTCACACCTTTAGTGAAATTTGTGACATATACGAAAAAAAATTATGTGAGAAAACTGATTCAGTAACGTTCTCAAAAGAATCATTAAAAAATAAACTTAAAAGTATATATAAGGAAAATATTGTAATTAAAAAATTTGCGAATGAATTAGTTGTTTTGGATGCAACTATAAGTGAAAACCAAGAAAGTTTGTTAAATGATATGCTAAGAACTGAAAATCTTAAATAAAGTTTGAGGTACCTACATATAACTATAATATTTCACGATGTTTCGCACTGTTTTGTATGTTATTATATTCATATTTGTAGGTCCATAGCTTACAAACTGAGGGACGAAATAATGCAAATCGATGATCAAACTCTCCCAGATATTTTAACACTAAAATCTGTGGTAGATCGTGAAATAAGAGTACCTGATATGCTAGTAGATTTTTTCCAGTACCTTCTTGTGGGCCCTGACCCTCGTTATGGAAAAACTGAAGATATAAATAGGAGAATAAAGTCTCTTTGCAATGATACGATTTACTGTGTTACCAAGGGTCGGATTAAGCCTGCAAAGCATATCCAATTAAATTAGTGTTGGTACGAGTATACATTATGCTTATGTTCTTTTAGCATGTAAAATAAATTTTCAGGTCTAGCTATGAAAAGTCTTACCAGCAGTAGACGTGTTATTGAGATACTTAACAAATTGGGCCATTGTGTGAATTATCACTTTATTGAGGAGTTGGAAACCGAACTTGCTTTCTCGAGTGACATTTTGCAGTCTACTTTACTTCCACAAGGAATGTCAAATGAAGAAACACTTTGCACTGGCCTTGCTTTTGATAACTACGATTGTTTTGTGGAATAGAAAAAATAAGTGCATATTTCTTTGCATTAAACCATCCCAACTATGCTAGGTGGTCTATTAAAGCATTAGAAAATTTAGGTAACATAAATTCAACTCATCCTGATCTCTTGGAGCATATAAAAAAATGCGGATTTGGTGTCAAGAGAACTAAAAAGAATTTTTCTATGTCATCTATAGACCTTACCTTAGAACAGACCATAAACGCCGATGCTGCAAACAGATTGACTGGTGTTTCATCGTTCACAAATTCGATATCTGCAAGAGAAAAATGGGCAAAAACACATACGGACAGAACTGCTAATATTTCAATGCTTAATAATTTTTTGGGACTTTCTAATAAAGACGATGTTACGCGCGATTTAAAGCCAGGAGAAATTAAACGGTTTACCAAACACTTGAAAAGTATAATTGAAGAATTTAAAAAATTCAATACACCTTTCACAGTCGATGCAAATAGTAGCAGTCTTATTAACATATGTACTGGGAAATGTGTATCGGAAAAATCACAAATGTTGCTATTAAACGTGAAGGAATATGGTGAAAATAAAAAAAAAAATTATAAAAATTATAAGGGAATGTCAAGCTGATGCAGCAAGATTTGAGAATACGATTTCAAAAGCCGAAATTCATAATTTTCCTGGTGAATATCTAAGTAATAAAACGCAAAAAAACTCTGCTGGTGGCAAAATTTCAGAGCTCAAAATGAAAAGAAATTTAATTGGAAGAATTCTGTGTATAGCATCGGAAAATTCAGTGGATATGAGAGAAATTTTCAAATACCCCCTCACTCCTATATTTCAGGCTTTTGGTCATTTAGATGGGACTATCGTGAAAACTGATAAGTCTGCTTTTCTAAGACATTTAGAAAAAATCGCTATTCACTCTTCTCCAAATGAAGTTAATTGTATTATAGTGGATGGGTTTTTTCTTTTGCATACGTTAGGGGACTTACCTTTAACATATAATAAAATCGCTATGCACATTCTTAGAAAGATCTCTCGAATGAATGCGAAGACAATTCATATAGTTTTTGATCGCATAATGTCACCATTGAGAGAAATAGACGAAACTGTTCACAAGATCAAGTTCAGTACAGCTCTTTACAAAAGAATCAGAGAAGACCAGCTAATTTTATAAAGGCTCTGAGAAATAGTTCTTTTAAAATGAAACTAAACGCATTTCTGGTCGAGGAATGGTGCGAAGAAGAATATTCCTATGTTTTTGGAGAAAAAAATATTTATGTAACAAATGGTCCCGGCTGTTTTTCATTTATGAATGAAAATGGTAATGTTGTTCGAGAAGTTGTGAAAAACCTAATCAGTTTTCAGGAAGAAGCAGACACCCGCATGATCTTACATCTGTCGTCTTTGCCCGAAGCTAGTTCTGTGGTGATTAAGTCTCTAGACACGGACGTATTAATAATACTTCTTTGCAACCTACCTTACCTTAAAAATAATGTTAAAGTATGGATTGAGGTAGGAACAATGTCGAAAAATACCATAAGATACATAGATGTGAATTCAATTTATAATAAATTGGGTTCATAATTGTGTGCAGCATTACCTGGTTTTCATAGTATTACTGGATGTGATTACACTACGTCTTTTTTTAACAAAGGTAAAATTAAACCATTTTCGATTATTTAAAAAAACCCTGAATTACAACTGGCTTTATCTAATCTTGGGAATGAAACGATTGTTTCTGAACAAGATTTTAACGAAATACAAAAATTTGTATGTAGCATGTACCAAGCTAAATCCAAAAATGTAGATGAAGTAAGATATGAAGTCTTTTATAAAACTTGTAAGCCGACAACTACAAAGAATGTTTTTAAAAACATCAAAAGTAAGTTTAGAATATCTATATATCTATATATCTATATATCTATATATATCTATATATATCTATATATATCTATATATATATCTATATATCTGGCGGATAATACCTATACATTCGTTAAAGTTTTAATCGCCTTTATAAATGTTTAAAAATAATTGTTTGCTCTCATTAATTTTTAGGTTTTGAAGGAAGCCTTTTGCCTCCAAATAAGTCCGTTCTTCTGCAGCAAGTAAAAAGGAGCAATTATATCTGCACGATTTGGAAAAATGCTGCGAAAAATACGGAAGTCCAAAGCACACGTGCGGAAAGTGGTTGGAGAGTAACCAATAATACATAATGTTATTAATTGGTTTGAGGGTCCAACTACACCAGAAAAATTAGAGGACATAGCTGAAAGTCCTGTAGACGGATTTGATAGCGACAACGACGACGTTAGTAGTAGCGATTCATCCGATGAGGATTTTGAATAAAAATACAACCTTGTTTTTGCTAGACTGTTGAAATTTTTCATTATTGCATATACGTAATTCTAATAAATTATTTAAAAAAAAAGATGAATGCACTATTATTATCGCGTCTTGCAGGCAGAAAGCCGCCAGCAAAACGTCTTGGACCTCGATATTTGCAATCAGAGTACTTGATTCTACATTTTGAAGTTATAGGAAAGTTGTTATCACAATTATCTAAAAAGTCGGGTTTTGGCATACTTTGGGCGCGTCTTGCAGGCAGAAAGCCGCCAGCAAAACGTCTTGGACCTCGATATTTGCAATCAGAGTACTTGATTCTACATTTTGAAGTTATGGGAAAGTTGTTATCACAATTATCTAAAAAGTCGGGTTTTGGCATACTTTGGGCGCGTCTTGCAGGCAGAAAGCCGCCAGCAAAACGTCTTGGACCTCGATATTTGCAATCAGAGTACTTGATTCTACATTTTGAAGTTATGGGAATGTTGTTATCACAATTATCTAAAAAGTCGGTTTAATGGCATACTTTGGGCGCGTCTTGCAGGCAGAAAGTCGCCATCAAAACGTCTTGGACCTCGATATTTTCAATCAGAGTACTTGATTCTACATTTTGAAGTTATGGGAAAGTTGTTATCCCAATTATCTAAAAAGTCAGGTTTTGGCATACTTTGGGCGCGTCTTGCAGGCAGAAAGCCGCCAGCAAAACGTCTTGGACCTCGATATTTTCAATCAGGGCACTTGGCTCTACATTTTAAAGTTATGGGTAAGTTGTTATCACAATTATCTAAAAAAGTCGGTTTTTGGCATACTTTGAGCGCGTCTTGCAGGCAGAAGGCCGCCAGCAAAACGTCTTGGACCTCGATATTTTCAATCAGGGCACTTGGCTCTACATTTTAAAGTTATGGGTAAGTTGTTATCACAATTATCTAAAAAGTCGGTTTTTGGCATACTTTGAGCGCGTCTTGCAGGCAGAAAGCCGCCAGCAAAACGTCTTGGACCTCGATATTTTCAATCAGGGCACTTGGCTCTACATTTTAAAGTTATGGGTAAGTTGTTATCACAATTATCTAAAAAGTCGGTTTTTGGCATACTTTGAGCGCGTCTTGCAGGCAGAAAGCCGCCAGCAAAACGTCTTGGACCTCGATATTTTCAATCAGGGCACTTGGCTCTACATTTTAAAGTTATGGGTAAGTTGTTATCACAATTATCTAAAAAGTCGGTTTTTGACATACTTTGAGCGCGTCTTGCAGGCAGAAGGCCGCCAGCAAAACGTCTTGGACCTCGATATTTGCAATCAGGGCACTTGGCTTTATATTTTGAAGTTATAGGAAAGTTGTTATCACAATTATTTAGACTTTGGAAAAACTGCATTTTTGATGCAGTATTACTCACTTTTGCTCCCACTAGAACATGCAAGACGCTCACATTTGTAAATAACTAATTAAGGACTATATAATGGTATTAATCATTTTTTGTTATCAATCACACCCGAAAATTGCTGTGGGCTCTTAGTCTACTAGGGGGGCAGAAGAAGGGGGTATCATTCGTAAGTCAAATTTGCATTTCATATTCCAAAGGTACCGATTTCGATTTATCAAAGTTAATATATTTGTCATAAATCAATTTACGCACTTTTTCTGAAACATCTAACTTCAGTTTTGGCCCTATCCTAAAGTCATCACTCCGGTCTAATTATATCTCAAAAATTTCAAAATTCTCCCGACAATCAGTCGTACCACGAGGAGCACGGATATCAACACCCGATTCTAAAGGCGTCAATTCTACTTGTTTTGTTTTACTAATTCATCTGTTTCTTTATCTATATTACCCCGAAAATAAGTGCACAAATAAGAACGATTCACTAAAAGGTTTTTATTGGTTTACATATTTTATGTTTGTTGTTATTCATTCTTACGTTAATTTCGAAAATCTGTAGTACGTCTCGTCCGAGTATCAAATTCATAGGTGTGATTTCATCTGGAATGATCATAAGGGTAACTTTCTTTATTTTGTTGGCGATTTTTAGATAACAATTTAAAGTACCGTGTATAAATATTTTATAGTTTCCGATTCCGATATAATCTGAATACAAGAAACTTCCAATCTGAACATCTTCGGGGATCATAGATTTTCTGACAAAACTAACCGGACTGCCGCCGCGAAGAGGCTATGATCACACTTCCACCAGTCCCGAATAGTTACGGCACGTGCATGTTTTCGTATGCTACATGTTGTTCCCCCTATTCGTCTGATGGCTGACCGCCATCCTTTCATGACAGCGGTGCAAATTAGAGCCCAAATGGAGACGGACTTCAATGTTAAAACATCGTTATAAACGGTAAGAAGACGATTACAAGAAAATAACCTAAATCGACGCATCACGAGACGAAAACCAAATGTGTCGAAAAAAAACATTAATTTAATTCAATTCAATTCAATTTTTATTGGATAATACAGTAAGACTAAGTCTTTTATAGTATTTTTTACAGAGTGGTTAGATTAAATTTATTTTAAATTTAATTTAAATACATCAAAAGAAGACTTCGATTCTCAAGAGAACATCTTCATAAGAGCCTCCGTTTTTGGTATTTAATCGGAAATGATGGAAGACAGTATGTCAGGCGCCCCCCATTAAAAGAATTGGATCCCAAATGGATGCTTTACCTCATGTGGAGTTGGTCCTATTATTCAGATCAAAGGCAAATGACTGGTGAAATGTATAAAGACATCCTAGACACTCATTTGAACAAGAAATATGCCGATAATTTGCCCCTTTCCTGGATATTTCAACAGGATAACGACCCGAAGTATTGCTCTCGTCAAATCCTCGTTTGAATCTAATTCAATTAAAGTTCTGGAGTGGCCTGCTCAAAGTCCCGATTTAAACCCCATAGACAATCTATGGGGTATTATAAAAATGGCTGTTGCGGCCCGAAAACCAATGAATAAGGCCTCTCTTTGGGAAATAATCCAACAGGAGTGGATTAAAATTACACCTTCTGAATGTGCAGCGCTCGTCGGTTCAATGTCGAAGAGGTGTGAAGAAGTTATACGGCAAAAGGGATTTCCAACTGAATGCTAACTGTACAAAAGGTAAAAAGTGGCTTAAGACACAATAAAAACAAAATCAAATGTCCTTATTGCAGATAGCTTAATTATTTATTATGTCCACTTGGGTTGGTAACCTTTAAAAAATTTTACAATAAAACTGCGTTAAAGTATTATTTTTATTTTAAAAAAAGTTATAAATTATGAATTAATAAGAATTAAATATAAATATACACATATAAGTTTAACCAAAAAACATTTCATTTTGAACTGAGTCCTAATTTTAATTTCAGTGGCTTAATTATATGAGCACAAGTGTATATACATTATATATTATTTAGTTATTTACTATAACAAAAATAACTATGAAATTTTGTATTATTTTTATTTAAAGAAAAAATATTATTTTTTTATTATTATTTATAATTATAATGTAAAAATATATATTATATAATGTATATTATACGTACATGCATTCATATATATTATTTATCATAAGCTCTAGTTTATTGTTTTTTTTTCAATAATACAAAATATTGAATAAAAAATATGTCTCACTTCTTTTGCTAATTTTATATAATATCAATAAATATTAATTGCCAAATTTGTTGGCATATAATTTAATATTTTTGGACTTTCTCGTTTTGAATAAATTATTATCATTTGGGAAATTACAAATCTACCACACAAAATCTAAATCTACCACTGTTTTTCATCTCAATCTACCTCGGATTTTGAAATGGAAGTGACAACACTGACAGTTTCCCACGCGTACTCTGCATATTTTTTTAAATCTATTTTTTCATTCGATGTAATTACTTCAAGAATAACAAAAAACCGCCGAATTAGGTCTTCATTGACTCCAGTGATTTTTGAAGTCATGGTTGGATTGGCAATGAACCTCCTGGATGTTTTGCCGTCATTACTGTCCCCGTAAACTGTTTGACAACATCAACAATGAAGCCCAGTTTTTGACGAAACTCCTGCTGAATTTTTTTCTTCTGAGCATCTCTAATTTGGTGGGTCTCATTGTTAGTTATCCATGCTTTAAATGGCAAATTGTGGGCAACATGTACGATACACTCCATTAACTTTATACGAGCGTGGAGAGAAGACATTCCCAACTTCAAAGCTTCCATGTTTGCAGGTTTGTTTCTTATTTGTGTCAGGTTATTAATTCCCGAAGTTATAGTTCCACATATGAAACAGGAAGAAGTTGCAGGAGTACCTGTTACAGATTGGGCTGTCTTCTCGTCCAGCATTGTGAACATGAGTTCGTGGTGGATTGTGAACTGACGGTTTCTCATTTGAACTATCGTCTGAAATAAACTACTGATTTAAATGTCAATTCTTTCTTTCTCGTCTCGTATGATTTCTGCAGTTTCTTTAACAAATGAAAATTGGACGGCTCCGCAATATCTTGTAGAGGATGGTCAATCGTTATTCCACACAATAATATCCTTATTTATTTATTTAAGATTAATTCAAGCCTGTTACTTAAAACTAAACAAAAAAATTCTTAAAATTAGATTAATAATAATAGTAATAATAGGTTTGGGTGGAAAGTTGGGTCGGGAAATGAAGGTATAATTATTGGAGAGCATTTTTAAGGGCAGTTTTTGAACTACTTAAATCAAAAATAGTTGAGTTGTTAGCACTTCTAAGCATTCTTGTAAGTGGTTCATTTTGGCCGTACTCTGTTCGGTGAAGGGGTATCCAGAAGAGTGGTGTCGATCTGAGGCGAGATTGATTTGTGTTTTGCTTTATTTTGCGTAGCAAGCCTACGCAGTCGATATCTCCAGATAATAACTGGTGTAAAAATAGAAGGTCAACATTATCTCGACGTACTCTTAAGGTCTGTAAATTTATCAGTTTAAGACAGTTTTCGTAGGGTGGGAGTCTGAATGGGTCGTCCCATCCGAGGCCGCGCAAACAAAATCTTATAAATCTGCGCTGAATGTGGACATGATAATAAGGTGACCAGGCGGGAGAGGTATATTCAAGCAGAGGACTTACAAAAGAAACGTATAAGGATTTTGTGACTTAGGGATTTGAGAATTCCTTGGACCAACGCTTTACGAATCCTAGTGTTGAATTAGCCCTGTCAATAATAGAATCATAATGAGCTCGAAAATTTAGCTGATTGTCACACATAACTCCTAAGTCACGAATAGATGTGACAACCGAGACTTGTTCATTATTCAAGAAATAATAACGCTGGGGGAGAGGGTGCGTTTTCGAGAATAAGTAATGACTTGACACTTACTGACGTTAAGTTAGAGAAAATTATGACGGCACCAGGTAAGGAAATTATTTAGGTCGATTTGTAGTAGCTGGGTATCTGCTGAGCATGTAATATGTTTAGAAATACGCATGTCATCAGCGTAAATCTCCAGGTCAGATCCTACTAAAGTAAGCTCAACGTCGTTTATACTTAACAAGAAGAGATGGGGGCCAAGGTGACTACCTTGGGGAACGCCTGATGTTGAGCGGACAGGGTTGGAAGTACTTCCTCTGAACAAAACAGTGCCTAAGCGATCACATAAATAGGACTGGACCCAAGATAAAAAAGGAGATGGGAATCCATATGATTTCAATTTGAAAATAATTATATTGTGAGAAATCCTATCAAATGCTTTGCTGAAATCAGTTGCAACTGCATCAATTTCGTAGCCTTATTCCATGGCACAAATAGTATTAGATACAAATTGAGTAAGATTAGATGTAGTTGATCTACCTTTAAGAAAGCCATGTTCCTTATCAGAAAAGAGTAATTTACAATGATGAAGTAAATAATCGTGAACTAAACTCTCGAATAATTTAGGAATACATGAGAGCTTTGCTATCGGCCTATAATTTGAGACATCACTCTTAGATCCTTTTTTATGTATAGGGATAATGAAACAATCTTTCCATCGATTGGGAAACACACAGCAAGAAATAGATAGTTGAAATAGAGCAGTGAGTGGCTGAGCAAGTTTAGAGATGCATTTTTTAAGAACAATAGGAGGAATACCGTCAGGACCCGATGAAAAATCGTCTTTAAGCTGGCGAACCTTGTTAATCACTGATAATTGACATAATATTAATCGATGTCAAAGAGGCCTTGGCACAACCATTCATATAACTAAAAAAACCCAAGTCTACTTCAGAGTTATTAGAAGAAAAAATCGGCGAAATAGCTAGAAATAGTTTTAGGATCAGCAGATGAGGCATTGCAGTAGTTCAAGGTGGAGGGATAACCATCTGACTTTCTTTTAGAATTAATAAATTGAAAAAAGTGTTTTGGGTTCAAAATAAGATCAGATTGAGTTTGGATGAGATGATTTGAGTAGAGTGACTCAAACAAGCTGGAAAAGCTGTAGAAAGCTACCATGTAATTGGAAAGATCATTGTCTGATTTTGACCTGAGAAATTTTTCCCATAGGATATTTCTTCTGTTACGAAGAAGGCGAAGTTCTTTGGTGTACCAGCAAGGAGAAGCTGTAAAATTCTTCTGAGGAATAAGTGGTGTGGATTGTGCAAAGCAGGTTTGTATAAGAGCGTAAAAGGTGGTTATAATAATTTCAATATTCGAGTCCATAGTGATAAAGTCGAAGTTAAGTTTACCAATCAGCTCGTTAAGTTTATCAAAGTTAGTTTTACGGAAATTGTATTTTTGCGATGCGAGAGAGTAAGAACGAATGTTTTCGCACTCAAAGGCAAAAGTAACTGAAATGGGTGGGTGGTGGTTGTCCAGTTTTGATAGGATGTGTTTATTTACAATTACTTCAGTATTAAGAGCATTTGTTGAAAAAACCAAGTCTAGTTGTCTTTCCTTATTACACAACAAAAACAAAGCAATAAGACTTTAAATAACAATAAAAATTGTTAGTTTTCGATTTATGCCGGAAACGGAACAGGTAGAGAAAAACTCGTGTACCTACAGAAAAAAAATCCTTTTTGAAGTAAAATTTCTTTTCCGGCGTTGGGGGTAGAAAAATTTCTATTGAGCTGTCAGTGACATGTCAAAACGTCACGCTATAACGACATGCTTCCTACAATTATTTTGTATATATTAATTATAGGAATAAATATGTGGTTGTGATATTGTATCTATGGTAATCCGAAATTTCGAAATGCATTTTATTTTGTACACAAACCTGGAGCCCATGCGACATCTAGTTGTAAGTAATGAGTACATTTGAGTAAAGTGGTGGTTAGGAGATGAGATAAGGTATGTCAGTCAACCTTATAATCTTATGTCGATTTCCTTTACACACTAGCAGCCGTATTAATAAAAAACGCTTATTCCACCTATATTCCATGGTTTTGCTAAAGGATGTTAGTTACGGACACCATCGTTTTTGTCTTTCTTTTTTCCTGTCATTATTTACAAACCGCTTTTTATTTTGCTATATTGCCACATTTTTTTAGGAATTTATTACAAAATGCCTGAGCAAAATTAGTTTAAGAAGAAGATTTGTAAAATACAGTTAAAAAACGTTTACTTTCAGAAATTTCTATGGTACATGTGCAAAAGCAGAAAAATACTAGTAATATTAACGTATTGATTAATTACAATATTTATAGAATTATTTTTTATTCAGAAACTAACTAAAACTAACATTCAAATTATATTAACTAGTATCGCTTGCGGTCGAAATCCGACCATTAACCGCTTTTTTCCAGTAAAATACATACATTTAACCTCATAACAAACAATATGAGCCTTCTCGCACAAAGTCGCTTGAAAAAGTGATCAGAACAGTTTGTGTGCGAAATGCTTGCGATAGGCATGCGAGAAACTTGCAACACTAGCATCAAATATCGCTTTACTGTGCGCACGTATATAAGAATCAATGTACATATTTTTCTCGCACGCAAACGATTCTCGCGTCGCATCGCTTCGTCGCATCGCTTTGTCGCACTACTGTACGCGTAGCCTTATGGTTAAGAAGATACATACTACGTTTATATGCAGTATCGAAAGATCGAGTTGGATTAGAGTCAGATTTTCGACCCAGGTTTTTCGTCATTTGAGTTGAGAGCTCGATTTGGAGTTGAGTTGAAATGGTGTTGAGCGATTCTGAAACATTTTGTTAAGCCAACTCCTCGACCCAGATTTTTCGTCTCATATTTCGACTCGACACCGCTGCGCGAGTGAGATCGAGTCGAACGAAGCTCATTTCAACTCAATACCCGTTTACAAAGGGTCAAAGCGAGCTTCAAGCTCGCTTCAATACCTCATATATACGTAGTAACAGAAGAAAGAGAGAGAGAACTTTGTTGACAAACAGCTGTGTGTTTCGTGTATTTATTATTTTAGACATTTTGTATGGACAATCCAGAATTTCTATTTCTATTTTCACATGCAAATAGTCGACGGATTCACATAATCTTTTCTGATGGCACTTCTAATTAATATTAGCTTTCAAATGGTAGGTATATTTTTTATTGTCGGGCGTTCAGTTTAAGTATATTAAAAAGCAACTACAAAAAAAATGTTAACGTATTAATATAATTATTAATTAATTAATTATAATTAATTAATTAATTATAATAATTATAGACTTTGTGATTATAAAGTATTTTTTTTTTTTAATTTGCAATATTACTAGTTGGTAGTGCCTATACATTTTTGTTTGCTTGTTTTTATTTAAATAATAATTTATCTTCATTTTATTCATAACTTCATGAGTACCTACCTACTACATAAAAAGATTTTATATATAATATCCCCGCATTAAGGGTTTGTAATTAAATGGATTTCTTGTATACACAGGTAAATGTATCTTTTTGTTTTTGACAAAAAATATAGTATTTTGAAAAACCTTCCAAGTTGAATATATTCTGTTTTTAGTTCTGTATCGGTTTTTGAAATATCGATTTTGGTGAAAAACAAATTAAAAACAGAAGTTTTCACATATATTTTTGACGAATTACAAGTTTTTATAAACCACAAATTTTGATAAAACCTATCAATGAGTTTAATAAAAAAGTTAGGATTCATCGTATTCCCAATTGACAATTGAAATGTCAAATTAAAACTTTTAAATATTCGATTTTAACGTTTGACGAGTTTTTGTAAGCTTGTCGCCGAAAACAGTTATTAACAGTTATAATAATATAAAAAAATCATTAAAATCGATCCAGTGAAAGAAAAGTTATGAATTTGCAAACCCAAAATTTTTCTTAAGGGTTTCGGTCGCTGGGTGTCTTACAATATCTGAAGGCTTCTTTTATAATTCATTATTGTTTTTTTAGATAAACAAGAATAGATAAACAAAACGGTATATAAATTTTAAGAATTTAATTTAAGGAACTTCGGAAAAAGACATCTAAAATTTTGTTGAAAATACGGTTCGTGACTTGAATAAATTTTTCTTTGACTTTGAGGGCTTGTAAATATGTATATAAAATATATATATAAAAAAATACTCTGAAATCATATGCTCCAGATATATAAAAGTAATTAGACATAAAACTTACTCATTACTTTCTGAAATGGATTTTTTTCCGCTCTCAAACCACTGTGCGTCGCCTGGACAAGCGTGTTCTCCAATTTTTTTTCGTAGAGTTGTGGAGAGTAAGGACAGTCGAGAATCAGGAAGGGTAATAATAAGGGTATTCATGTAACGAGATAATTTTCCGCTTTGTAGAGAGATATAATTTTCCGCAACATGTTTGCATGAACACCCCCTAAAAAATACTTGCGTAAATGTGGGAAATAATTAAATTATAAGTCAAAATTGACATTTCTTAGTTTATCAGGTTTATTTCTACACTTTCCGCAACAATTTCGTGAGATAATTTTATCAGATTTGCAGAAAGTTTTTCCCATACAAAATTTGACAGCTCGTTTCTGTGGAGATAAAATTATCTGGTTTACGAGGTTTACGAGGGTTTTCCGCACTTACATGAATACCCTTAATATTTTTGGTAAAAGCAAACCGAAGGTGAAGAACAAAGCGGCAACAAGAATGCTATTTTCTCTTTTCTTTTTATTAATTTTCTATACAAATTCACTAGTTTATAAATTTTCGGTTTGTAGCGAGTACCTCCAAAAAAAAGTATTTCTAGACTAATTTTGATTCTCTGAACACGAAAATGACACTCATTTATTTTTCCAAATAAGCGTTTTCGAGATATGACCAAAAAACCGATTTTTTGCTCCTTTTCCATGTATGAGCCTAATCCTCAAAAACGGTCGAAGTAATTAACATATATTTTATGTTTTTGAACAGATATTTTGTTTGTCTTTGCAACAGTATAGGACCTGTGTAAATCGGCCCAACAGTCATCAAGAAAAAGCCGTTCAAAGTTTCAAAAAACACTATTTTTCGCCGTTTTTAGAAAATAGCTTGTTTTAAGTCATTCCGAAAGGATAGACAAAAAAATATTTAAAATACTTTTAAGATCTCACGTGGAAGATATTGTTTTTACAAAGCTAAAACGCACAAAATCAATGAAATCGAATAATAAATGTGGAAGTTATGAAACAGTACGTGAAGGCAGACCATTTCAGTTTTTTTCTTTTTTTTTTTTAATAATTTTTATTGAAAATATGACGTATTGCTTACACTTCTTCTTTTATGTGGCGTTGAATCTTCGCTGAGCTGCATCCAGCACTTGTCACTCATCATCCCTTGGTCCCAAAAGCCCTCATACCTCTTTTCCATGATTGCAAGGTCCTGGTGGAATCTTTGTTTTTGAAACACTTATCTGCTAAATACTCACCAAAAGCATGGAATGAATAGCATAATTTTTTCGATCAATTGACGATAGTTTGGACTTCTCTGGTTTCCCAAAAAAATCATGAACTAACATACGTCTTGAAAAGCTTTCTTTTCGAATTTTTTTTTAGACAATTCAAAAATCCGGTGTCACTATACAATTTTTGTATCTGTGGACCAACGAATATACCCGCCTTAGATTTTCGGTTGACAGCTTGGGAAACTTTGTTTTCATATACATATGTATGCCAATCCTTTGTTTTCTTGATCTTTTGCAAGCCCTCAGTTTTACAGTGAGAGCTTAAACTTAAGTTCTGCTGAACCTAAACTGGAGTTTAAATTTGAAGTTCAACTCGTCCGGTTTCACAGTCTTATCTGACTTTCAATTCATTGAACGTGGTTTAAGTAAATTGTTTTCTCTGAATCAAAGAAAAAACAAACAAGGGAAGTTAGCTTTGTTTCAGTTGTGACCTGTGATAGAAAAACAAATTTAAAAATGAAAATAAATTCTATTTTCAAATGTTCGAAGTTGTTGTCAACCTGAGTTTTAAACGGCAGAATATTGTCATTTAACTCAAACTACAAAATGAACTCTGTTCCAGGACTATGAAACCAAATTTATTGTTGAACTGAAGTTAAAACCAAAAGTGGCGTTTAAACTTCCACTGTGAAACTGGGGGTAAGGCTTTTACAAAAACCTTCATAATGCCGAGATTTATGTGCAATGGTGGAAGTATTACCTTTAGTTTTTCACCGAGTGCTTTTTCACCAATGTTGCTCCTTCCTACTACATGAAATGCTTTTCATCTGCTCTGCTATCCCAAAAACACAGAAAGCGGCAGTATTTTGTGAAGCCACCCAGCAGACCAGTACGTGAATACTGCTGGATGCAGCTCAGCGAAGATTCAATGCCACATAAAAGAAGAAGTGTAAGCAATACGTCATATTTTCAATAAAAATTATTAAAAAAAAAAAAGAAAAAAACTGAAATGGTCTGCCTTCACGTACTGTTTCATAACTTCCACATTTATTATTCGATTTCATTGATTTTGTACGTTTTAGCTTTGTAAAACAATATCTTCTACGTGAGATCTTAAAAGTATTTTAAATATTTTTTTGTCTATCCTTACGGAATGACTTAAAGCAAGCTATTTTCTAAAAACGGCGAAAAATAGTGTTTTTTGAAACTTTGAACAGCTTTTTCTTGATGATTGTTGGGCCGATTTACACAAGTCCTATAGTGTTGGAAAGACAAACAAAATATCTGTTCAAAAACATAAAGTATATGTTAATTAGTTCGACCGTTTTTGAGGATTAGGCTCATATATGGAAAAGGAGCAAAAAAATGTTTTTTTGCTCATATCTCGAAAACGCTTCTTTGGAAAAATAAATGAGGGCCATTTTCGTGCTTCAAGATTAGTCTCGAAAATACTTTTTTTGAGGTACTTTTTTGTGTAAACTAGTGTTATACTTCAGGCATAGAGAAAAAACGGTATGTTTCTTCTCGTTCACTGTGTGTATGTTGAAGCAAATGTAAGGTTTTTATTCAAATAAACGAATTTTTTAAACGGTTACCACTCAGAACAATTATTTGTATAGATAGATATTTATTTTTGTAAGCAGATTTTCCAAATGCAGATAGGTCATTCCGTAACTTTCAAAACGATAATTGTCAAAACGATTATCATTAACGTTATCGTCAATAATTTGATTCACGTAACTTTATCACTATCGTCTCGGCAATCGTTTTTGGTATAAGATCGTTCAGTTAATTTCAGATACTCTTATACTGTGACAGAAATGTCAAAATGAAAACCATGAAAGATAATGCCTGTTCGATAACTTGAAAAGGTAACCAAGTTTCTCAAACTTGGTTTTTTTCTTTGGGAAATTGTGAAAATTTGCAAGAAATTTCTTGTTTCCAAACATACCAACAACTTATGTGTGTGTGTGGTGTTTACAGTTACTGTTTTGTTTTTATTTGTTGCCGCCGACAAAAATTTCATTAACAATTTAAAAAGGTAAGTTTTTCATGTCTTATATTATTGAAATCAATAAATCTAATTATAATTTTGTATATGTATATGTACATAATATAGGTCAGTAACTCAAAATCAGTTACAAAAGTGCATACAATTTATGGAAGAGCATCCTTCCTTGGCTAATGGATATAAACCCAATTCTGTCCAAGGGAAGGAAGATATAAACAAGTTATGGCGTGATTTATCGGAAATTTTAATTTCGAATGGCCCTCCTATGAAGAACGTTGCTGGATGAAGAAAGGTAATGAGACAAAATAATAGTAATTGTATAAAAAGTTAATTTTATAAACATTTTATGCACAGGTGTAGACTCACTACAAATACCGAGCAAAGAAAAAAATTAGCCAAAATTTGCTTTTCATCCAAAAAACTGGAGCAGGGCCATTCGAAGAAATTAAAACTACGGAGGATGAGGAAAAGGTGATTCAGCTCACATCAATGCGGAAAGCAGTATCCGGACTTAAGTGTCCTTCTTTTGGTGCTCCATCCACAGCGGTAACAACTTCATCGTCGGCAGCAGCAACATCGTTAGCCCCATCTCCATCTAATTTAAAAAACAATAGTGAAGATCCTCTTGAGAGTATCTTGAGAGGAATAGTTGAAAGCCCACAGCATTCTCCGGAAAATGAGATTTATGAGTCTATACGTAGTAGTAGTAGAAAAAGGTAAGTTCCTTAATACTTAACATTCTGCATTATACATATGTATGTATTGTTTGTGAAATATAGAAATTCAACTCCGTTTATGGCAGCCAGTACCCCAAAACGCCAAAAAGAAAACGATACTGCGAAGTTGCTGCAAACTCAAATGGAAAATGATTCAAATTTTCAGGAAAGATTGTTGAACATTTTGACAGAGCGTAACCAGTAGGATGCAATGTTTCAAGCGAGAATCATTGAGCTGCTTGAAAAACGCAACGAAATTGCAGAAAAACAATTGTCAAAGGGATATTTTTGAGTTGTAAATATGTAATGTAATTGTAAATAAGTAGGCTTCGGATTCTCATGCACTTAAAATCTGAAAATATGCGCTTAAAATATGCGCTCAAAAATGCAAAATATGCATTTAAAATATGCACTTAAAACCAATTCAACTTAATTTCTATTCAATATAAAAACACATTTTCTTCATCTTTAAAATCAAGTTAATTTTTTTATTTTTATTAGAATGAAATAATGTCTTAAAACGAAATTAACATTTAATAAAAAAAAACATTGTTATATAAAAAATAAACATCTTCATTTGTTTAATTAAAATAAATTATTCTAAATAACAGAAAATTCCTGAATGAATTTAAAAAAGTTTTATTTGCATAAATCATAAAATTTTTCTTGAAGTTTTCGAAGTCGAAACGTTGCCGATTGGGTCTCAAGAATGATTTATATAACGAAAAAGATCGCTCGACGTCAACTGAAGTAAGTTGAGCGTTTTTTAAAGAACCAATCTCATCGACGGTAAAGTTCTTTGGGTAATGTCGTCACTGCATTCCAATGTGAACGTCTTGCTTACATTTTTCATTATTAAAAATCCTTCATTTTTTGCCAGAACGCACTGAAGTACCTACCTATATTCGTATATGGTGTGGTAGACTCAAAAACTAAGCATGAGTGCATCAATCAATATTTTCCAGTTTATATGTAGTGGTTTATGTGTAGTCGCAACCGAAAACAGTTGGCTGTTATACATGAAACGTGTTAAGCTTTATGCGCGAAACAGATTAAACCAGCAACGGCACCAGCGCCGTCAACAGCAAACAGCACGCTGGCCAGGAAATACTTTTCAAACACATTAAACCAGCATCGTGTTTAAATTTTTTGACATTTATACGTCTTATTGTTGTTGCATTTTGTGTTATTGTAACCAGTTCAATCTGTTTCGCGCTTCAAGCTTTACCACATTATACCCACACACTTTAATTTTTGATAGATGGTCGTTTAAATTTCGATCTCATTTATACAGTTTCAAACACACAGACTTAATTTTTTTTTTTTTTCAATGTTTTGCCGGCACAATCTAGTCAAGTTCATACATATATGCACCTTTGTTTATATAATGCTTTATATTGTGGTGCTTGAATATGGTTCAAGATTGTGAAATGAATAAAAGAAATAGATAATAGTCTTAAGGTTCGTTTGCACTGACATAAAATTTATATTTTTTTACTGTCTAGTTTAGTTTTTGAACAAAATAGGTAGGTACTCTAAAAATATAAATTTATTATAAAAAATATGCATTTATAGTAAAATATGCACAAAAAAATGCAAAATATGCATTTATAGTAAAATATGCAAAAATATGCACTAACGGTTAAATGCCATTTTAAAGGAAATTTCTTAATTCGTATACATAATTAGTTACCTTGCTTCCAAGGTGTTCCTAAAAAAATATGCATTTGCATGGGATTTCCATAAGTTATAAAATTTTTGTTTTTAGTTCTTAAGATTTGTTATAATTATGAAGTTATTTTTTTTTTGTTTATGAAATTGTTACTTTTTTGTTTTTGTACACAAATGTATTCATTATATGTATGTTTAAAATAAATTTTTAAGTAAAAAAGGAATTTTTTATATCATCTCTTATATTGATTGCTAATTGCTTCATTGCATTGTTTTCGCTTGATATTTGTGATTCGCTTAATCTATAGCTAGAGAAGTTTTCGTCCTCTATTGAAATGTTGTCGTTTTCAACAGTATAATGTATGCAAATGTTATGTAGAGCAGCGCAAACATTTGCAAAGGTAGCAATTTTAAACGGTTCGTAGCAACTCTTTCTTTCTTCCAAGAGAATTCTCCATCGACCTGAGGGTACCAAAAATATGTATGTATATAAGTCTAATTTACAATTTATTAAATTGCTTACCTTTGAAAACACCGATACACGCTTTTGCATGAACATTATTAACCAAGGTTCTAATGGATATCCACTGTCACCTGAAAAAAGTTGATTAGAGTGAGTTGTTTATAGTGAACGAACTGTTGTTATTTACATAAAAGCCAATAATTATGGTTTCGTACATTAAAAGTGTTTTCGAAAAATTTCCTTTCATTTGAATGTTTCCATACAAATGAGTCGTGTGCAGACCCACCGTATCTAGCATTGATTGCCATTATTCTCATTTTATGATCACATATCTTAAAACAAAAATGATTAAAAGATTTTCATATCGTACTTTCAGTATTACTTACAACCATTGCATTTACGCTATGTTTACCTTTCCTGTTAAAGAAAATTTGTTCGTCTTCCCGTGGTCTTTGTAAATAAAAATGTGTGCCATCTATGCACCCAACAACTAAGTACATTTTGAATGAATAACTATTTGTAATTTATGATTTTTGTTAATATTCATTCTATAATTTACCTCCTGGTATTGCAAATTTTTGATAAAACCATTGCTTTGTTTCGGACTTTTCATTTTCGCTAGAAAGATTCCATTTAATCCACAGAGGACATAACTTGGCTTCCAAGATATTTATCGTTTCCGAAACTATTTTGGATAATGTGCTTTGTGCAAGAGCGAGTCCAAAATCGTTGCCTGTCAACCATTGGTACCTTCCGCCACCCAAAGTCTCAAAAGTTACAGCAAATCTTAATATTGATATGTAGAACGACAACCATCCGGCAAGTTTATTGTTTGAAGTATCATTAAAAAGGCTTCTTTTGAAATTCGAAAACGTTGAACAAAACTATAATGGCTTAGATTATTTTACAACAATTAGTAAGAAAGATTACTTATGTACATATTTATGTATTGTATGTAAGAAAAATATACTTACATATGGGTTGCAAGAGAAAGAGGGTCTGATATCTGATTCATCTCTTAATTGTCTTCGTAACCGTTAATTGTTTTTTTTTTTTTTTGAATTTTCATTTTCACTATGTAGCAAAACTAAATAGTAATAGAAGTTAATGACAGACGATACCTATTTAGTTATCGTGCAAACGATATCGTTTTGACGATATCACTTTGACGATTATCGTCTTATAGGGCCCATACACTACGCAAACCGTTTGAGCAAACAAATGTCTTTTGTTGTTGTAAAAATGTTTGTGCAAACTGTTTGAGTAGTGTGTAGCGATGTTGAGTATGTAATATGTTTGCTCAAACACACGTTTGAACAAACGTGTTTGCGTAGTGTATGGTCCCTATTACGTGAAGTGAGACTATCGTCTAAACGATATCCGACGATAATCGTTTTACGGAATGACCCACCAGAATTTTAAAAGGAGAATTTTTAGAATTAGAATTTTGAGAAATTAGAATTTTGAAAAGTAGAATTTCGAAATGCAGAATATTGGGAAATAAAATTTTGAAGTAGGTACCTACAGAAAACTAAAAAAGTAAAATTTTGAAAAGCAGAATTTTGAAAAAGGAATTTTGGAAAAGGAAGTAGAATTTTGAAATGCAGAATTTTAAAAATGTCTTTAAAATGTTTGAACGATTAGTTTTTGAAAACATTTTTTAGAATCTTTATTATTAAATACTTAAAATTGACATCCTCAATTGTTTTCTAGAACAATTTTAAAGAAATTTCTTATATACAAAATTAGTTTAATAATAAAACGTTTTTTAAAATATTGTTTGTATAAATTCGTACTTTTCGTATTTATAATGGTGCTTATTTTGACATTCTATTTCGTTCGAAAGTGAGTCGAATTCGTTGAAACTTAATTTTGAGACTCTGCGATTAGAATGTTAGTCGAACAAATCGAAAGTTCACCCAATCCATAGAAAGTTCATTCATTTGCGAAAGCTAATTCAATTTTGAATTACGAAAGAATAGAATTAAATGTCATTTTTGTGTCGTTTGAATTTTTCTGTCGAGTAAGCAACAAAACATGTAAGTTTTTAATTATTTCATGGAAAATAAATTACTTTTATTAATTTTTTTGTTGTTTTATGTTTAAAGGTCGCATTCCAACTGGACAAGCCGCGAACAAAAGGAAAAGTTAATCAAAATAATAAAAAAAAAACACGGAGGTAGCAAAGGGTTTTTTTACCTCCCGCGTTGATACGGAAAGATTTTGGAAGGAAACCGCGGAGAAATTAAATAAACACCATCTTCATTTATAAACAACAAAAATGCCATATTTTTATTTTTTATTTATTATTTTGTTTTTATCGAAGAAAATTAAATTATTAAACAATAAACAAAACAATTGCAAATAAACAAAGACTTAACTTTTTGGTTTAGACATTTCACAAACACTTCTCTTTTGTTTGGTTTAGACATTTAACAAACACTTCTCTTTTGTTTTTGATATTTTAGTGTGACCAAGTGTATACGAAAAAAAATAAAAGCTTAGAATGCGTCATGAACAACTTATTTTTTTAAGAATAGTTTCAAAACAGCTGAGTTGACACAAAAAATGTAATGAATATGTAGTTCTTTATGGTTAAACTTTACTTTTAAATGAAAAAGTGTATTATTTATTTTGTTTCTTGATTCTTTATTCAACATCTATAAAATGTTTAGAAACAAAAAAAATGTAAAACGGTCATACTAATTCAAATAGAAATATAGTAAATGTCAAACAGCTGACAATGAAAATGAATCTTTTTTGAAGTTCATTTTATGCTATCTTTCGCAAATGAATGTTATTCGTTCGAATCTCAAAATTAAGAAAGTTTATTCGAAGGAATAGAATAATTCTAACGAATAGACTATTCATGAGAATGTCAAAATAAGCATGAATAATAAAAAAATAGTTTAAGAATTTTTATTTTATTTTGATAAGATACAAAAAAATTAAGGTGAAAAACCTTATAACTTTTTAAAAATGATACTATCGCTAAATTTAGAACAAACATTAATTTTATAAATAAAAAAGGTCACGATGAAAGAAAACAGTTATAACTTTTTTATTTTTATGAATTAATAATTCTCATATTTGATAAAATTCGTAGAAAAACATAAAACGAAATAATTGTTTGTTCAAAATTGGCACGTCAAATATCTTCTTTTTTATTTTTTTTTAACAAAATCTATGGATAAAAACTATTTTTTATGAAAAAAGTTTATTTTTAATAAAAAAAAAAAGTTTTCTTGTACGGTGTATCAATAAAGTTTTAAAATTGACTAACCGAATTTCCTTTTTTTAATTTGTCTAAAATTGCCTAAGAGCAGGTACATAGTGCATATGTATGTATGTATATAGTAGGTACATACAAAATATTTTTTTCAACAAAAGGTATCTGATTTTTTTTAATATTTTATATGTGTATATCAATAAATTTCTAAAATTGGTATACCAACTTTTTTCTATTTTTATTTTTATTTTAATTAATTTAAATTTTCTAAAGGAGTGAAAATTATTTGTTCTCGAAAAGCATTTAATTAATTTTTCAAAATATGTAGTTATTATGTGAATATTCATAAATTTCAGAAATTGATTTAGATACATTTTTTTTTTTTTTTTTTTTTTTATAATCTACCCACGCTCAAGGGATTATGATTACCCTTTAAATGTTTCAACACAGCGCGGGCGTGAAGTTAATGAAGAGAAAGAAGGATAGGAAAGATGTGTGGCACGATGTTCTGAGACTGTTGGTGGTTGTCTCAGATATTTTTATCTCCAGGGATGGCGGCTGAGCTAAAGCGGAGAAATGCCGTGTCTTATTTTTAAGTCGCTTATAATTCACATTATTTTATTCGTGTTCATCCTTGTTGGGCATACTAGCTTAACTCAATTACATGTTCTTAGTGTTATGCCTGAACAACATGTAGTGAGTAAACCAGCAACCCATTGATGACAATTTTTAGCAGGTTTTTAATGGAATTAAAGCGACATAGACGACGGCAGGGATCGAACCTGTCATCATGAGGTTGACAGGCGAGCACACATCCATCGCGCCACGGCCACCCCTAATGTGTTTAAACTATTAAAAAATTGTCTATATTTTTTACAAACAAAGTTTATATCAATAAATTTTAAAAGCTGGTCCATACCTACATATATCAAATTTCTTTTTATATAAATACCTACCTAGGCATACAAATAATTTTTTTGTATATACAGTTTTCCATAGGCATGTACATGTAAAAGCTATTTTTCTTAATAAAAATATAGGTAGGTACGTACCTAATAGATTTTTTTTAAAGAAATAGTTTTATACCTATATAGCTATGCATGTAATGTAAATTAAATTTAGGTTTGCATTTGTCAAATGCCTCCATACCTATCTTTTTCTTTAATAAATAATGTAAATAATATGTACCGGCCTACATCCCTACATATTGATTAACCTACCTTTAGGTACCTATAGTTAGGTTAATCAATATATATGAACATACATATGTATGTACTGCCTATCCCAATTTATTTGGTAGTCGCCTACGACTTTAGTGAGGTGCTCTTTTAAGGTCCTGTTGAATCTTTCGACCATTCCATCAGATTGAGGGTGAAGTGGTGTAGTTCTCGTTTTCTTAATGCCAAGGAACGCGCACACCTCTTGGAATATGTTCGACTCAAAGTTCCTTTCTTGGTCAGAATGGAGCTCCATAGGCACACCGAACCTGCTTACCCAGTTAGACACAATCTGGTCAGCCACGGTCTTGGCTTCTTGGTTCGGGATAGCGTATGCCTCAGGCCATTTGCTGAAGTAATCCATTACCACCAGAATGTATTTGTTTCCAGCATTCGTTTCCGGAAATGGGCCAGCCACATCAACAGAAATCCTTTCAAACGGTGAGCCAACATTATACTGCATCATTTTTCCTTGCAGTTTTCTACCAGGTCCTTTGGTTGCCGCACAAGCCTCACAATTTCGGCACCACTTTTTAACGTCGTCTCTTGCATGCAACCAGTAGAATCGTTGTCTCACTTTTTCTAACATCTTGTTGATTCCCAAATGGCCTCCTGAAGGTCCATCATGCATCTCTCGAAGAACCTCTTTGATTTTCGATTGAGGTAACACAAGCTGCATCACAAAGGATTTACCATCAGCGGACTCCCATTTTCGCCGAAGAACACCTTCTCGCACATGAAGTGAGTCCCATTGTGCCAAATATGCCTTTAAAACTGGACTCCTATCGGAAATGTCATTCCATGCGGGTTTTTCTTCATGTTCTTTCCATGCGAGAAGAGGTTCAATGTCGGGGTCTTCTTGTTGAGCAGATCTTATTTCTTCATTGCTCCATCCACAAATGGGGTCAGCTCTTATTCGCAGTTTGTTGATGGAAACCATGCGTTTGTTGCCATTTGACGTTGCCTCGACAGTCAGACTTTTATTGTTTCGTTTGGTCTGAGAAACCTGGATGGTGTTTCTAGGGCCATCGATACCAGAAACCAGCTTCTGCCCCTCGAAGTTGGTTCTTACTTGTTTCTCTGTTGGGAAACTTGTTCGGGAAGTAACACTGGTGTTATTGTTACCTTGTTCTGAGTTTGAAACTCCGTGTCCACAATGTTGACAAGCTCCTCTTGGTGGTAATCGACATTGACGCTGTAAATGTCCAGTCTTGTGGCAATTCCAGCACTTTGCAAATCCGTTTCGTTGATTCCTTTGGACATCAGTTCTTCGGCATGAGCATTATTCGACGATGGCTTCTCTAAGTCGATGTGCTCCGTGAGAAGCTTGCTCTGCTGCTTCTATTGTCAAGGCAAACACTAATGTTCCAGAAAGCGTTCGTTTTCCAGCAGTTCGCACGGCCCTTTGAAGATGTATGTCGGAAATGGCGCGAACAAATGCCTCCACTGCAAACTGGTTACGGATTTCTTCTCCAACATCTGGATATGCAAGATGAACAAGCCTTTCAATGTCCGCTTGTACCTGTTGTAGAGTTTCGCCCCTCTTCTGAACTCTGGAATAGAGTCGCACTTTGAAGACTTCTTTTATATGGCTATTGCCAAAGCGTTTGTCTATAGCCTCAACCAAGTAATTAAAATCGCCGCTCTTATCTGCTGGAATGGTTAGCAATAACTCAGCAGCTGCTCCTCTAAGAGCTAAGCACTTGTCAGCCTCATCCCAGCCATTTGCTGTGGAAGCTGCCTCAAATTGCTTCTTATATATAGATCAAGAAGTTTGTCCGTCAAAGGTTGGAGGTTGCATTTATTTATTTATCATTATATTAATAATAATAAAAACAATATAGGTTTGAAAATAAATTCAGCAATTTAATAGCAGAGTGCTTCTCCATTTGTGCATACATATTTTCTTATCAAAAAAGTTTTGATTTGGTAGATCAAAAATAAACAGTTTAAGTTAATAAAAAATTTATTTTACAACTTAAACAAAAAGTACTGAAGAAATATGCTTCAAAAAAATATTCATACAGAATGACCAGGGGTCAAATTACCGCTTCAGTGCGAGAGTGAGTGAGTCCCATCAGTGATCAAATGAAAATGTCAAATTAGGATTGCTCGATGACGAAAGCGGTAATGCCAAACTCACATAATTCAGTCACGTATTACTCGAAAACTGATGCGGTAATTTTGGCCTCTGAATTCGGTTTTATTTCCGAACTATTTTTGGCACTATTTCGATTACCATAACGAAATAAAGCCAATTTGAGATTATTTCGTTTTCAAAAACGAAATAAAGCCAAATTTCGATTTAATCGTATATCGATGTAATAAAATATACAAACGATAAATGTAAGCAATCAACATTGTATGACAATCACAAAAACTCTTATACACTCTCAAACGAAACGAATTTAATATTTTATCTCATGCACTTGGCGCATATACATACATACATTTTGCGTGTAGGTTAAAGTGGTGCAAAATGCACCACAGCTTTATCCAGCAAACCAGCAACTGTATTGGTATATACCCCATTTATATGTTTTCGTTACATTAAGTAACTGCTTTAGAATTAAGTCTTTTCGGGTCCGTACTTGTTGGCGCACGTGTGGAAAGTAATTTGTGATTTTTTGGTGAAAAACAAAAAAATTATGGTGAGTTTACTTTTTTAATATTTTCTTGGATTGTTTCTTTCATTAAAATTAATAAATCGCTTATTTGGGACATTTTTTATATTTTAAAATAAGAAGCTTATAATTTTGTTATGTTTTTTCTAAATATTTTAATTTTTATCAAAAAATTAATGTGGTGAACAATGCTGCACATAAGCATATTGCTAAATGCACTATGGTGCAATATACACCTAAACACAATACATTTTTTGAATACTAAGCTTTTTTTAAGATTCAACGAAAACCAGTTTTGCATCGTAAAAAAGGAACTCATACGAAAGACCAGACGACAGCAGCACTTACAAAAATCGATGGCGGAATGTCTCTGCGAGGAGCTGCAAAAGATTTTGGTCTGTCGCATCATACATCATACTGTACAAAAATATAACAGCTGTCCAGCTTCAACAATCTATTTAACAACAAATTATATGCACAGAAAGTTTTTTTCTGACCAGCATGAGAAATCTCTCAAATCCTGTATAATGTATTGTGCTAATATTTTTTATAGGATCAAAGCAACCGAATGCGGCAAGTTGGATTTTCAACTAGCCTTTCTTCTGCTTTGTATATAAATCTTTATATACAATTGATTCTGACAGCAAAAAGAAAACCAAATTCAGTTCTCTCCCTTAGGCTAGGCGAGCACATTCAATTTTCAGTTGCACAACTGTTTGGTTGCTTATAGAAAACAGATGAACTATATGTTACACAAAATAGCGAACTCATTTTAGGCAATCGTTTAGTTTGTGTCAAAACACAAACTTTTTAGTTGCTCGAACCGAGCAGTTGTGAAACTAAATATTGAATGTGCGCGCCTAGCTTTACCCTCTTTACATGCGGTCTCCACTATCGATGAATCCAGAGCGTGCTTTAAAGCATGCTTTCATCATCGCAAGTAGATAGAAAGTATGCTCTCATCGCATACCATTTATCGCTTGCTTTATCGCAAGGTGAACTGTCATATTGTTCTGGCCTTCCCAAATTAAATTTGATTGAGTTTGATTTTTACGTGGAAAGGAAGCTTTTGCGTGGGGTTTACGATTTTCTAACAAAATTTAAAAAAAAAAACTGATTTGAAACTGTCCATAGAACTCATTTATATTAATTCTTAATATGAAATCCTTTGCAATTTGATCCATTAAAATTATTCACTATAGCCTAGTACGCAGATCGGGAAAAATTTTGTCTCCCATACATTTTTTTTCCTGGGACAAATTTTGTCTGGGATATTTTTCCAAGCAGTACGCAGCTCGCGCGCAAAATTCATACTATTGTGAATTGCTGTACAAAATGTCTCCACTAAATTTTGCCAGGAAAAAGAATGATACAAGCATTATTTTGCGGGACAAATTTTGATAGCCACCGTATTTCCGAAAGTGATTTTTGTCAAAACCCGTTTTATGTAAAAGGTACTGATGCTTCTTTTGAAAGCATCGAGAGGAGATTCCAAAAAGGTATGAACGACTTTTGCAAGACAACCCGTTCCAGAGATACACTAAAAAACACATTAAATTAGATTTATTCTCTCCAACTTAAAACTTTTGCGCGAGATTTGGAAAAGTTTTGTAGAGATTAAAATTGTAGAGATAAAATTTGTCTTGTCTCGATCTGCGTACTAGGCTTATACTAAAAAAGTATGCGATGAAATGCCCAGCCACAAAAATCTGACAGTTCTTCTGCTCTTTCCTTTCTGCTTTGGCTATTGCGATTGCGATGGATTTATCGCTAGTGGAGACGGCGGCGTGCTATTGTTGTTATAATCAATATAATCACTCACTATCCACTCTCTTCTTTTGATTATATTTTCCCCTTCCACGTTACCTCTACACTGCCAAATACAGCGATACTAACGCTGCATAAGGCACAAAAAAGAAACTCAAAATTCAGTTCCATGAGCATGAGAGTACTATGAAGTTTATATTCATAGTACAACGATGATCCCATATAATTATGTTCTATTGTTTTGTTGTTTTAAATACATTTTTAATTTCAATATGAATGTGCCATTTATACATTTTTACATTCAATACATAACAATTCAATAATATTATTCATTTAACACGAATTTATAATATCATATCAAATTTTGGCATTTCTCTATATTAACTTCGAAATCCTAAAGTCCGAGCCCTGCCACAATTATAAATATTCGAAAACGGAACAAAATACAAAACACTACTTTCCAAAACTTTAAAATGGCAGCTCTAATCCGGTACGGACGGTAGTAATGCGAAAGTGATAACTGATAAGGTAAAAAGAAGAACGCGTAAGGTAAGCGTGAGTGAGTGACACTAAAAGTGGAAGTAGTTTTAAACGTTCTTGTAAATAAAGTAAAATAGAATAATTATTATCCCTAATCCAAACAGTTGTAATGAATAAATTAGTATATGATGAAGGCAAATTTAAAAATTTTGAAAAAATTGGAGAGGGTACATACGGAATTGTTTACAAAGCAAGAGATACGAAAACCCTCAAGGATGTTGCACTTAAGAAAATACGCTTAGAAAGGTAAATTCTATTGAATAGAATATCATCTATTTTGAAATATATTTGTTGTTAATCAAATAGGATGTATTTTAACTTATTCATAATTGAAAAGTATACTTCAAAATATCCTGATAAATCGGGCCTGAATAATGTGAGTACTACGCTTATGTTTAGTTCGTAGCACCACATGATTCGGCTTGATCTTCCAGACCTAGCAGCGAATTGTTTTAAATATTGTGATAATAGTGTATTCAATAAATCCTAAAATTTTGCGTGAGGCTCGGTAAAACAAAGAGGAAAAAACTAAACTGAATACTGCGGTCATCGGAAAAGATGAACAAAATGGTTAAAAATGCGACATAAATTTGAGACTTATTTCTTAACTTCAACAAATGTTGGGTGAGAAATTCTAAAATACCTGAACAAAATACATGCAAAGCGTTTGTAAATTACGATAGTTGCCAGGATATGCTGAGAGTATACTTGAAAATTAGTTAAAAATTGTTCTTTCGATTCTTTAAACACTACTTGTAAAATTTCAGATAGTATTCCGATTTTTTAGGCACACATTTATATTGTTCATATTGATTTCAATAATAATATACAAAATACCATCACCCTTATTCTGGTAGTAGTTTTTATAAAACGCCTTTAAAACTACAGGATTACAAAGACCACATATTGGTGTTTTAATTATACGAAAACGGCAGCTTTCTTTTCGTTCTTCACTTTTTTAAGCATTATAACGACAGTAGTTTAAAAAAAATAGAGTCCTGGGCGTTTTAGTAAAATGACTATCGAAATAAGGTTGAATAATAATATAATATTTGATAGAATACTATTTATCATGATATGAAAATCGCTTGTGGCTATTGTGTATTTTTTTCTTCAAACATCTTTTTTTATATGCGTGTTTTATTTAATTTTCTAAGCACTAGATAAGTACATATAACATTTTCGAAAGAAACGAAGCGTTTCTTCTTCTTTTTAACTCGAATAACTTAATAAATAGGTATATTATTACTAAAAGAATTAAAACTACCAATAGAATAGAGAATAACTTGGATTTTACACGTTTCTTTTCATTAAATAACAAAAACAGTTTTAAGGGAATTTACCGCGGTATTCCATCATATTGTTGGAGTACAATATGATGTAATAAAAATTTAAAATTTATACAGGGTGATTGGCATAAGGTGTGACAAAAAGCTAGGGCGTGTAGGTTGGACTTAGACAAGAAAAATATCGTGTGGGAGGGGGGGGTCTATTTCCCCCCGTTTAGGCGGGAGGGGCAATTTAAGAAAAAAATCACTTAAAACAGAAAAAAAATTATTAAAAAATAACGGTGATACCTACAGAGTAATGATATAGCATTTTGAAAAGCCAGAAATACATTCTTTAATTTTGTTTTTAAAAAAAGTTGTTCGAGTTAATAGTTTTTGAAAAATTAATTTTCAAAATTAAAATTTTGAAAAAAAAAATGAAATTTTTATTTTTAAACAATTTTTTTTCAAAATTTTACGTAACTAAGTATTATTTTTTTATTCAATATTCAATGCTCTTATTAATTTTTGATCAAACACAAAAAACCGGATGTCAAAATGTTTTGTAGTTTTTGAGAAAATCAAAAATAACAAAAACTAATTTTGTTCTAAGAAAAGCCTTTTATTTTAGTTTTTACGTTTTTGGATTCTTATGTAGGTGAATTTACGATTGAAAGGATTAACTTTCTTTTTACTATTCTTTTAATTATCGTCTTATAAGCATACAATAATGTGACAAAGTACTGGATTAACCATATTTCACACATTTTTTCATTGAAAACAACTGCGTGAGAGCATTGGTTTAAAATTGACCTGCCACTTTTTTATTATGGTGGGGTCGGCTTGGCTTAGGTGCATTTACGAAAGAAAGGATTAACTTTAAATAAACAGTAATTATGTATTTTATCTAAATATGCATGTATTTATTATTTAAATTGATTTCAAGATTCAGGAACATTTTTGTTCTTATTTCGCAATTGCGTTTTCCTGTCACTATAGTTAGGGCGTGTAACGCTGCATTATTTAAAAAACATTCGCAGATCAATATTAATCCAATGCTCTCACGCAGGGTGTTCTCAATGAAAAAATGTGTTATTGTATGCTTATAAGACTGATAATAAAAAAATTTTACAAAAAAAGTTAATCCTTTCTTTCGTAAATGCACCTAAGCCAAGCCGACCCCACCATAATAAAAAAGTGGCAGGTCAATTTTAAACCAATGCTCTCACGCAGGTGTTCTCAATGAAAAAATGTGTGAAATATGGTTAATCCAGTACTTTGTCACATTATTGTATGCTTATAAGACGATAATTAAAAGAATAGTAAAAAGAAAGTTAATCCTTTCAATCGTAAATTCACCTAAGAATCCAAAAATGTAAAAACTAAAATAAAAGGCTTTTCTTAGACCAAAAGTAGTTTTTGTTATTTTTGATTTTCTCAAAAACTACAAAACATTTTGACATCCGGTTTTTTGTGTTTGATCAAAAATTAATAACAGCATTGAATATTGAATAAAAAAATAATACTTAATTACGTAAAATTTTGAAAAAAAATTGTTTAAAAATAAAAATTTAATTTTTTTTTTCAAAATTTTAATTTTGAAAATTAATTTTTCAAAAACTATTCACTCGAACAACTTTTTTTAAAAACAAAATTAAAGAATGTATTTCTGGCTTTTCAAAATGCTATAGCATTACTCTGTAGGTATCACCGTTATTTTTTAATAATTTTGTTTCTGTTTTAAGTGATTTTTTCCTTAAATTGCCCCTCCCGCCTAAACGGGGGGAAATAGACCCCCCCCTCCCATACGATTTTTTTCTTGTCTAAGTCCAACCTACACGCCCTAGCTTTTTGTCACACCTTATGCCAATCACCCTGTATAGGTACATATGTATTTTTAATTTTGCATGTACAAATGTGACTTAAAGAAAAAAATTAATAAAAACACTAACCATTTAATACTCGTATCATATTTGAAATCAAAATTTTCCATCAAGGTCTTTCAAACTTGGTCTGTCTGATTTTTTTTTTGAATTTTTTGGAAAGGCTATGACATTTAGAGTTGGCTATAGCAATCGTGAACTAAAAAAAAATTTCTTTGTTGTGTATGTCTATACAGTTATTAGCAGACCAGCTATTTTGGCGCTTGTGACACCCAAGTAGCAAAAATTCTGACAAGTCGGAATATAGCCTGAACGTGTATAACTTACTGCTTTTATTTGTTTTTCATCAGGGTCTCCATTTACATAAACGGTATTTTTACCAAAATACGGTTTGTGTTGGATTTATG
Organism: Chrysotoxum bicinctum; assembly: GCA_911387755.1. Lineage (NCBI taxonomy): Eukaryota > Metazoa > Arthropoda > Insecta > Diptera > Syrphidae > Chrysotoxum > Chrysotoxum bicinctum. Next base: position 95,662,371 of record OU426988.1, read on the forward strand.
TGGCTAAATTCCCGGTCAGTATGCATTTATTGACTGAATTATTTTTTTTTATCAGAGTCCAGACTTGGACATTATGTCAAAGTCTAATGAATTTGATGCTTTGTACGACTTTAACCAAAGAATTTTTTCTCAGTATCCCCACACTAAATATGTCATTGTGGTTGATTTCAATGTTCACAGTTCATCTTGGTTTTACTTTTCTGGTCAGACAACAGCCCAAGGAACATACAGTGTCGGACAAAACTAAAGCACGAAAAAATATCACATTGGAAACATAGGAATAAAAAGTGAATACACTCGTGATACTTTTATATTTTTAATTTTTTCTTAATCACAACATATTATTCTATATTTTACAGCTTTTAATTTGATTTTAAATCTTAACATATTTCTAAAAAATAAAAATAGTTCAAAACTCATTAAAAAGTAGCGCGACAAAACTAAAGCACATTTTTGATTTCATATACAAAATAAATAAAAAAAAAGTTTTAATGTTACTATTTGGTGTCGTAAACATTATTTTTGATAATTGCATCACATCGACGAGGCATTAATTCAATGAGATTGTCAATTATTTGTATGGGGATGTTTTCCCAGACAGTTTGTACTTGTTGTCAAGTAGCGAGTCAAAATTGTTACATTTCGTTCGATCAATCCTCTAATCTACCATTTCCCATAGATTCTCCGTTGGGTTGAGATCAGGGGATTGCACTGGCCACTTTATAACCATGATATTACCTTCATTAAGCCAATCTTTCACCAATTTAGCGGTATGTTTCGGATCGTTGTCATGTTGGAAGATCCATCGCAATGACATATTCTCCTCCGCATACGGAAGCATGACGTTTTGAAGGCTTTCCTGGTACATGAAACGATCCATTATACCACTTATCTTATGAAGTGGCCCGATCCCTTGACTGGAAAAACATCCCCAGATAGTAATGTTCCCCCCCCACAATGCTTCACAGTTGCCTTGGTAAATCGAGGATTCAGGCGTTCACCTTTCGGGCTTCGTACCGTACGAAATCTGTCCGATCCTTTTAAATTAAATTTCCATTCATCAGAGAATAGAACCGTCTTCCATTTTTCCCTAGTCCAGCTAAGGTGCGTTTAGCCTTGCACGTTTATTATTAAGGGAAATAAATGCCCCTTTTTACAGCACGACGAGCTTTCCAGCCACTATCAACCGCTCTTCGCCAGATCGTTCTACAAGAGATTTATAAGTCTAGTTATTTTTTTATTTTTTTTAGGGTAATATAAGGGTCCTTTTTGATTAACCTCATTATTCTTTTATCGCAATGCGACGTGGTATTTCGAGGTCTACCACCATTGTGCACTGTTTGAATTGAACACTACCCCGAGCACGAAATCGAGCTATTATCCGAGAAATAACCGTATGGCTTGTACCATATTTATTGCCAATAAATGTAGTTGATTCACCGCTTTGAAAGTCGGGCACTATTTTTTCTTTTAATTTATTGGAATACTTATTCCGCGCCATTTTAACAATTTTCATTTAAATTTTAAATTCTTCGTTAGCTTTGACCGTTAGCATGGTGCAAAGATCCGCGATTATTTTTTTTTTGTTTTGCCTAGAATATGCTTGACAAAATAACAAGTGAAGGTAGTAGCATTTAAGAAGTAAGCGGTAAAATTCGATAACTGTAAACAGAAATATGGTACATGTGCTTTAGTTTTGTCGCGCTACTTTTTAATGAGTTTTAAACTATTTTATTTTTTAGAAATATGTTAAGATTTAAAATCAAATTAAAAGCTGTAAAATATAGAATAATATGTTGTGATTAAGAAAAAATAAAAAATATAAAAGTACCACGAGTGTTTTCACTTTTTATTCGTATGTTTCCAATGTGATATTTTTTCGTGCTTTAGTTTTGTCCGACACTGTATATTGTAATCTTCGCTGAGTTAAACCACCTTACTCACCTTGTTGACGAGCCTTCTCAAATACCTGACGTTGTAGGTCAAACCGCGAACACGTTTAACTTATTTCTTACCTCTTACCCTAATAAATATACTATTTCACCCATATTAATAAAAAAACGCTTATTCCACCTATATTCCACGGTTTTACTAAACCATGGAATAGGAGTTAAGTCCTGGCTTAAATATTTACATTAATAAAAACGAAATCTTCGAGGAATAGTTAAGTGACGTTTATCAAAAATCCTTTAAGAAAATCTACTACAACAAGTAAGCCATTTCTTTTTTATATTCTGTGTCTGCCTAAATTGACTGTCATTTGCTTGTATCTTATTGTCGGTCTTTTATATATACGGGAATCATGCGTGCTTTCACCCCGCTGATAAACTATGTCCCTTGTTTTTAAATTGAAGTCACAAACTGTCTATGTAAAGAGGATGAAAAGATAAGGAAACAAAATTAAAAATATGTTTGGATTTACATATAGTATTTATATAATTTTTAGTAAGCTGTCTTTATTTGAACATTATTGAAGTAATACCCTCTCCTATTCACTTATCATTAAACGCTTCCTCCTTCCTTTTTTTCATCCTATGGGTGGTGTCAAATGAACCTATGACTAGTCGAAATTCACTTATGACCTTAAATCCTTTCGTAGTTCTGATTTTATTAAACTGCTCTGCTTTCAAAGCAAATGCCTTCATAACTCGTGAAGACACGCACTTCGCTCTTTTATTTAATTTTGTTGATAAAACAAAACAAGTTTGATAATTCTATTTCTTATTCCTTCGCTAAACTACCTACTTCGGTGGTTTAGCTTAATCATAGTTAGTAAACGTCACTTAGCAGAAAATTTGTTTTATTAATGGAATTTCGCACTTAGTCCAGGACATAACGATAAACCTCCACTAAACCATCTTTATTAATATGGGTGTTAGTGTATTATCACCTCTAGGCACATCGGACGATTGTGTCATATCTACTAATTTTCATGCCAAAAAATCTCAGTTACCTCCAATATTTCCATGTAAAATTAATGAAGCAATCAATTGATCAATATCATTATTAGTTGTAGATAAAATATTGGAGTTTAACTGTACTTCCTTACATGACATAGACGAACGAATGGCGATCATAACACAACCCCTACTATTCATACCAATAGTTAAGTTAGATGTATTTTTTTCTAAATACTGAGTAAAATATTATTATTATTATCATTTATTGACTCTTAAGTTAAAAAAAAAGGATTAAATGTATACTATTATTATATGAAAAGAGAAATGTTTTGTGGTAGATACTTAGATTTGGATATTGTGGAATTTTATAAAATTTTATATTTTATCAATATTCTCTGGGTCTAAGTTTTTTAAGATAACTTCTGTTGACGTGGGTGAGTTGTAAGCGCTGGTGTTGGATGTCAATGATTTGCATGGACCTATTCCAAGAATATGTTTTATGACTATTCTTCTTTGACAGTGAGTGCATGTTGGTGGATTTGATTTATTTAGAAGATGTTGGTGGGTGAGTGCTGTGTGTCCCAGTCGTAGCCTGAGAATTACGGTGTTCTTCCGCTTGGAGGTGGTGATCTCATATTTTACTAATAATAACTACAATGTTGTTGGGATTTTGAATTGCACTGAGAACTGACCGACTGTCGGAACAAATAACAAAATTACCGGTTAGTTTTGCGGTTGCAGTAGCAGTTTCTAATATCGCTGTTGCCTCGGCAGTGAAAATTGAAGCTATATTGTTCAATAAACCTATGGAAAGTAATGACCCGTTTTCGTGAGTTGATGCAAATGAAGTGCTATGTTGGGTTTTAGAGCCGTCTGTAAATACGAATCTCCAATTGTTGGACCTCAAGCTAGTTGAAATGTCTTGAAATAATGCCCGGTACATGTAATCGGATGTATCGCTTTTTTTGTATTCTGCCATGTCCATGATGAAAGAAGATTTTTGTATACACCAAGGTGGAAATATCAGGAAGTATTTACAATTCTTTACCACAGGAAGTGCCATTAGATCTGCTGTGACTATTACGTTTGATAAGACTAATGGAATACGTTTCGGCTGTTTAGCTTGCAATATTGATTTTAGATCGTTGTTTATCATTGAACCTTGAGTAAAATAATTCGGATGTTAATAAAATAAATGAACAAGATGAAAAAAAAGATACAACAATTCTAGCTTATTTCTAATACCTCCTCCACCTTGATAATAAAATGATAAATTACTTGATGAATCAGTAACATTGAGTTCGTTCAAAGTTGAGGTAGGATTTTTTGAAGTTCTAGAAGACGCATTTAGTTCGTATCTTGTTACTTCAAATCCACGGGCTGGCCATCAGCGTCATTTTTGGATTGTTGATGAACTTTTTGACCTTAACCAACAGAGTCATATAACGATTAATTTTTTAAGAGCTATCGAAAATTTAAAAAAATCAGAAAAATGCATGAAATCTCTATTTGAATCGATAGTACGGTCGATATGAATTAGTCCAATTTTCTAACATTTCGGCCGGTATCTCACGAATAAATACTTCAATGTTGGCTTCCAGTGCGTCAATCGAAGCGGGTTTGTCGCTAAAGACATGAGCCTTAACATAGCCGATTGCACGATCTAGGCGGCCAATAGACCGGCCCCAAACGTGAAATAAACTGTTCACCGAACTCGCATCTCAATTGATCCATTGTTGCGCGTGCTGTGTGGCATCAGGCACCGTCTTGTTGAAACCACATGTCATGAAAGTCAAGCTTTTCCATTTTAGCCACAATAGCCCGAATAGCCGTCTCATTAGGTCGATTAAACTGACCATAAAATGGAAGAAGCGGGCGATGAACTTTCTTAACAGAGCACGCATTTGGATAATAAAATTCAATAATTTGCAAGCGTTGTTCGTTTGTAAGTTAAATGGTAAATTGTTACACCCATATTAATAAATATGGTTTAGTGAAGGTTTATCGTTAAGCCCTGGACTAAGTGCGAAATTTCATTAATAAAACAAATTTTCTGTTAAGTGACGTTTACTAAGTATGATTAAGTTAAACCACCGAAGTAGGTGGTTTAGCGAAGGAATAAGAAATAGAAATGTCAAATTCGTTTTTTTTTAATCAAAAAATTAAACAAAAGTGAGAAGTTTCTAAATTAATTTTGAAAAGAAATAGTAATAATAAAAATGGCACAAAGTTTTAACGATTTCTTGAACCGTTTGGATTTGCTGGATAATCCTAATTTTTCTATAATAAGATCAAAAATCTATAAACCGCGATATGATCCGATTAAAGAGCTAAGCGAAGAGGAATTCCGAAAGAAATATAGGTTTTCCAAAAAAAAAAAAACATGGAAAAACTTATAGCTATCGTTGAAGCAGACCTAAATGCAGACAAAAGAGGTGGACATATTCCTGTGGATTTACAAGTAATGGCTTCTATTAGATACTGGGGTCGTAATGAGGTATAATGATTGACTCGATGTATATGAACATAATCTTAAATAACATTACTCATTTAAAAAAGGTTCAAGACTATTGTGCTGATATCCACGGCTTTAGTCAGCCTACTCCTTTTTCTTTTTTTGGTAATATTGTTCATGATGGATTTTTTGATAGAATTTATAAAAAAAAACAAGCAACAAGCAATATCCACAATCAGACACAACAAAAGCAATTGACAATCAATTTAGGTAGCCACAGAATATAAAAAAGAGATTGCTAACTTTTGTAGAAGATTTTCTTAAAAGGATTTTTGATAAACGTCATTTTACTATTCCGGGAACATTTTGTTTTTATTAATGTAAATATTTAATCCAGGACTAAACTCCTATTCTATGGTTTAGTAAGACAGTGGACTATAGAAGGAATAAGCGTTTTTTATTAATATGGGTGTTAATGGTTAAATTATAGAACAAACTGAAGATGTTTGACAGTGACAAAAAACACGAAACGTGCATGAGCTGTCAAAACCAGTGTTGCCAAAAAGAAAATAGCAAAAATATCACCCATTAGAAAAGTCGCTCATTAGTTTCTTGTAACCATCAGAGGGGAAACTCAGTTTAAATTCACATGAGAAATGTGGGTTAAGAATATTCCTTTATTAATTAGTTTGAAGCGTTAAAAATATTTTTTAGGAATATTAGACTGAGTAGATACGTAGTAGTATGTATATTATTTATTAAGTCTCCAAGTTGAGTGTCTACATTCAATTTCGAAATGTGTAACCAAACTGAAGAAGTCGAAAGTATTTAAATCACTTATTCTGCCAACAATTAAACAATAATTTCTATTTCTGTTAAGTCTTTTCTTTGCGTTTTGGTTTTCATTGTTTACGTTTTTAATAGAAATACCATTTAACGGTGGAGCAGAATAAGGCCTATATTCATCGAGAACAATTCCCATAATTGGACAGGTGCTTCAATAACCGACTTGGGCCTCTTGGATAGAATCCAACACTTGAGCAAAATTTCTGCGTGCTTTTCATACAGAAATTCTTTCCTTTAGCCGCACGAATGTGGAATCCTTTAACTTGTTCTGTTTTTTCCACATTGTCAAAAATATTGCCAAACAATTTTTTTGTTTGACGAAAATCTATTTCCAAACATCGCATAGAACTATATGATTTTGAGAAATTAAATTATTGACCAATTTGGATACATACAGTGGTGGACATTAATTTAGCACACTGAGATGGGTACTACCTTATTTTTAATTTTCTCTCTTGTTTTGTTCCAAGCAACGGTACATTTTGAACTAATATATATGACAACAAATCAGAGAAAACAAAACTGTACATTTTCATATGCAATCCAATTACATAGTGAAAAAATCGTTGATAGTTTGTCATTTGCATTGTTTTTGGTTTGGCACGTGTACAAATTTTGGTTATTTTTTTTTTAATTTGTGGGTTTTTAAGAGAACAAAATTATTTTTGAGATGATTTTATATCTTCTTGATGTTGTATATTCAAATAAAATAAAAAAAAAAAAACATTAAATAGTCATGGCAAAAGGGCAATGGTGTTCTGAGGACAAAAGGAGTCTAATCATTAAGATGAAGTCAAAGGGTCGCACGTAGATTTCTGAGCTGCTAGGATTTTCCAGAAGATGGTCTACAATGTTCTTAGACATTTTGAAAAGTATGGAGTGACAAAACATGTAAAACAAGCCCCTCGCACACGAAAGACAACAAAGAGGGAAGATAAAGTCATTTACATGTTATCAACCAAGAATCCATTTAACACCTCTAGTGCCATTCGAAATGAATTAATGGAGAATTACAATGTCAATGTATCCTCAAGAACCGTGAGACGACGCCTAAATGGAAAAAAATTGAGAGGGTGCATTGCACAAAGAAAACCATTGGTTTCGAAAAAAAAATTTGAAGGCACGGTGGTGGAAACGTGATGGTCTGGGCTGCCCTTTCTTTGCACAATGTTGGTGCAATAGTGAAGATAGATTCCAAAATGGACCAGCACCTGTACAAAGATATTATCTTAAACCATATGATACCATATGCCGAAGATAATTTGCCGGTTTTATGGCGCTTCATGCACGACAATGAACCTAAGCACACTTCAAAACTAGTGAAAAGTGCCTTAGAGGTCAATAGAATGAATGTTTTAAAGTGGCCTGCTCAATCACCCGATCTGAACCCGATCGAAAATTTGTGGAATGACGTTGAGCAACACATTGAAAAACAAAACCCCAAAATTTAACAGATTTGTGGCAAGAGATACAGAGAGCTTGCCAAGAAGACTCAATTCAGTATTGAAGAACAAAGGATTTCCAACAAAATATTAAAGAAAATATAGTTTTAGTAACGGTAAGTAACATAACTAAGCAATTTTATTGAAATGTGCTAAATTCATGTGCAGACAAAAAAGTATGTTTTCTGTTATTTTCTTCATTTTTTTCTTTCAGATATAAAAAATATAAGATTGTATTTTGGAAAAATTTTCTTATATGCGTAAATCATGTAAATAGCATAAAAATTAAAATACTGAAATAGAAACAAATTTTTTAAATAGTTTAATTTTTTCTTTTATTAATGTGCTAAATTCTTGTCCACCACTGTAGATACAGTGACGAGCCAAAGTGGTCAAATGTTTTCGCTTACTTGAAAAATTGATTTAAAGAGAGGCGCAAAATTTTAAACAGCCTATTATTAAGGTATTAGTATGATACTAGTTAACAATTTGCTAACTTTATAGTAGTTTACTAACTCATTCTTAATTTTAAACATTTTGTAACTAGTATCGTACTAAAAGAATTTTCTTAATAAAATGCTTCTGAACACACCTAAAACAATAACATTTCGTGTAAAAAAGTAAGTACACGAACCTTTTTTCGATGTTTGCAAATGTCAATTAGTAATATGAAGCTAGCACGATACTAAAAAAATAAAGTAGGTATTCGATGATTTTAACTTTAATAAAAGGGTAGAGAAAGTATGATGCTATATTCGATTAAAATTTGCAAATTCGTTGTTTTAACCTAGTATCATACTAAAACAGCTTTAGCATCGTACTAATTCAATTAAAATTTTCAGCCTTTTTTTTATTTTTTTTTTATTTTGTTTATTGAACTAAATTTTTTTATTTATAATAAAAAATAATGTATTATACAAAACAAAAAATATTCCATTAGTTTTTGGACTTGTCCAATTATGCGCGTTTAAAATCAATGTTTTTTCTTTAGTATTTAGTCCATAAACCTTTATTTTTAATTACTTGGGAGCAACGCTTTGGCATACTTTACATCAAATTATGGAGAAATTGCTCTGGAATACGTCCCCATTCCAGCTACATTCGTTGCCAAAGCTCCTGAGTGTTTGATGGGTGATTTTTATGCTGCCCCAACCGTCGCTTCACAATTCACCATAAATTTTCAATTGGATTGAGATCAGGGCTTTGTGCTGGCCATGTCATCGTCGTTAACTATTGATTTCTCAGCCATTCCGAGATCTCCGTCCTGCTGAAAAGTTATTTCACAAACATTGAAGCATTGAAATGTCCAAATATTTTTATTTAATATATGAAGTGTTTCAAGGGTATAACGCTTCGAAGTATGTTTTTCACTTTGAAAAATTTTGACACATTCAAAATCTGAAGAATGGTCAAACTCGATGGCGTAATTAAATAACATGAAAAAATTACGCTACACTGTAAAAAAAATTTTTCTTTTGACGTGGTATCGCTATTTACCAACGTCCCAGTACAATTGGCGGTAAATATAGTTAAAAATAAATGGGAAGTAATTAGCCAAAATACCAGGATTAACCAGATGAAATTTCTCGAGAATCTCGATTTTTGCATAACATAAAATAATTTTCTACAATTTAGAGAGATGGACAACCGACAACGAAGAAGCAGTTCGAGAGAAAAACCATGCCAACAGATTTTAAATTTAAATTTAAAAAAAATTCCCATGTATATTATAAATGTTGTAATTTTAGAAATAATTTCATAGTATAAGTTAGGCCCCCTATGTGCCAACAAATTTTTATATTCATTTTGTCCTTAAGTTTAAGTTTCCAATTTTATATATTTAAAGTTCAATAAAAAAAAAACCTTGAAAGACAAATACACGCATGTTATATTAGGAGTTCATGCGAATTGTATAATATATTTCATAATAATTGTAAATTTATTTTTGAAAGCTTAAATCCATCTCAACATTTAATTTGTATTGGTGATTTGATTATAATCTAGGCAATATTAAGTGGTTATTTAGATAATTATTTAGATCCATTTGATATTACTTGCGAAATTGAGATTAATTTAATTGACTTCTTTAGTCAGTTTTACTTGATACAAATCAAACATATTACTAACAGCTTAGGTAGAATTCTTGACCTTATTTTTTAGACAAAGAATTTAATATATACAGGGTGGGTCAAAAGTGACTTCCTAATTTAAAGTATGATTTATGGAGATTTTTTGTATATACTATATATAAAATATAAATGAAGCTGTACGTTTAATTGTTTCAAATAAAAAAGCCAAATCTAGTAATTATACTGTATGTTTTAACAAGAAATTGATTAATCTTAAAAATACAAACAATAAATCCTTTAATTTACTTAAAACAAACCGTGGTTATGTTTATCTGCGATCTATTTATTTGACTTATCAAAAAAAAAAACTATATACTCAATAAGTTTTTATATCGTGTGCATTTCTTTTCTATAGAATCGAATATTAAATAGTGAACATTTTTCTTAATTAGATTAATTCTTAGCGTAAACGCAATGAATTTCCAAGGTGTATGAAGAATTTGAATCAATCAACGAGTGATGTTCAGTAAATTTAAAACCTATACTGTTTATTTTCAGTCTGAGTATTCTACAAACACTCCTTAGTAAATTCACCAAAAGTCTATATCATCGTTAACATAGGGTCTATGGTTATCTTTGATACCAAACTTTCCTTTCTTCCTTACATAAACTATATTAAAAAAAAATCCAACCAAGATTTATAAAAAGAAATTAAAGAATTTAAATATCCATATACTATAAAAAAGCTTTTTAAAACTCTCGTTCGATCGGTACAAGAGTGTTGTAGCATGGTTTGGAACCCTTACTAGGGTTTTTGGCTGAGAGTCGGGGTCAGGAGGATCAGGATCAAGAATCCCAAATCAACCACCAAAATAATTTGGCTGAACGGTTATTTTAATTAATTATTTTTATTTTATTCAATAGATACACTCAAGTATGAGACCGAGAAAGAGAGAAAAACTTAAGGGAAAAGACGGTTTGAATGGAGAAACCGGTTTACGAACTTGGCGGCAAAATCCAATCACACAAAAACTTAAGGAATGATGTTATCGGTTCGAGACTTGGTGTCAACACGTCAAGGGAAAAATTTTAAAATGCTATCTGCTAAGTTTTAACAAAATCGTCCGAGTCATTTAGGCTATATAAAAGACAAACAGACCAACAGAAAGAATTGAGAGACCCATTTTTGACTTGCGTTATAGATAGTATAGGACAAGTTTTTCAATTGGAAAAAAAAAATCGAACTCGAGATTTTGATCAAATTTGACATTACGATGATAGAGAAAACGAGGAAAAAGTGGGTACGACAATTCAGTCTCTCTGTCTGTATGTCTGTGCCTCGACCTACAGCCTAAACCGCTAAAGCAATTTTCTTCAAACTCGGTATTTAAGGGTCTTCGATGATTCCCTAGAGGATAAATTGAAATTTTGTGCATAGCTCCAAAACAAAGGTACCTGCTATACGGCCGTTATGCAAAATCTTATTTATTTCGAAAACGGCTCGAACGATTTTGATAAAAAAAGGTGTGCTATTATAGTACCTTTTGAAGAAAAAAATCATTCCTTTTTTAAATCAATATCTTCAAGACGTGTGTTAAAGTGTACATATATTATTAAATACTTAAAATTGACAACCCAATTTTTTTTCTAGAAAAATTCATTGCATTTATTTATTTATTGCAATTTTATGCATTTGAGCATTATAGTTCTTTTGAATAAGAGGAAGTACGTGCGATCCAGTCGTGCATTTTATTTCTTCTTTCCAAGCATCGTGATCACAAGGCTGATCAAAATTTTGAGTTCTTTTATATTACTCACATACGAGTATAACTATATCGCAAGTATAAAACAAAAAAAACAGTACAACTAATATGTGATGAACTATGTTTTCGTTTCATTCAATCAATAAGATTTAAGCCGTTTTTGCTCGAGGCACATTCACTGCATGCTTAATTTGTACGTGTATATAGAGATTGGTATAAGGTACACCAAAAAGCTATAACGAGTAGGTTGGGTTAAGACAAGAAAAAAATCGTATAGGAGGGGTGGTCTTTTCTCTGTGTTTAGGCGGGAAATAGGGAAATTGAATTAAAACAGAAAAACAAATTATTTAAAAACAACGGTAAAACTTACATTGCCCTCTTCTTTAATTTTTAGTTTAAATTAAGTTGTTTTTGTAAATAGTTTTCAAAAAATTAATTTTCAAACTCGAAATTTTGAAAATAAAAATTTCAAACTGATTTTTTTTTAAATTTTATGTAATTAATTTTGTTTTCAAAATTCAATGCTCTTATTAATATTCAATAAAAATCAGAAAACCGGATGCTACAATTTATCTTAGTTTTTGAGAAATAAATAAAAAGTACTTTTTCCAAGAATAACATTTTTTTGTTTGTTCTATCTTTGCATTTTCAACTGATTTTTAACTTTGACATCAATTTTTGACGATTTAAAAAAAGGCTAACTTTGGTATACCTTGACCCATGTTAAGGTCAATTTCTCTATCAGTACTAATGGTAGGGACCTCATTTTAGACATTTTTTTAGCAAAAATACTAGCCTTTAAAACTACGTTTAAATTGAGCTGATATGTTTTTAGAGTTGCCCGATATTCAATTTTAAACGGTGTTCTTGACCGAGCAAAATTTTGACTTTGAGGTCAATTTTTTTCAAAAAATGCATAATAATAACAGAGTTTCCTTATTTTCACCTGATGGACAAAACAATAATAAAAAAAAACACTACTAAGTGCACCCAAAAACCTATACATTTTCTGATACTTGGGAAAATCTAAAACAGGTAAAAAAATCTTATTTTGGGTTTTTACCTACTTTTATTGCAGCACTTGGCAATTGGAGTGGTTTTCCAAGAATTAATAGTTTTTCGGTAATTTTTAACTCATGAAAAGGGTTAAAAGTGTACTTATGCCTACTTGACTTGCTGCCAAAACCCTAAATACTACAATGTCCCAAGGGTACTAAAAATTTCTGGTCATTTGTAAAAAATATTCGAAATAGTACTTCATCCTCGGTCCCAACGCTCGTTATCAATGACACTCCCTATGTCAGCTCACTAGATAAAGCCAATTTGCTTGCAGCGCACTTTGCTGTTAATTTGACGCTGCCAGAGAGTGTTATGACTCCTTCTGTGCTTGAGAACACAAACTTTTCCATGGGACGAATATTTTGTCGTACTCGTACAGTTGCAAGAGTCCTGAAAGATCTTGACATACACAAATCCGCTGGCCCGGATAGTATCCCTCCCATTGTTCTGAAGAGGTGTTCTTCAACGCTGGCAAAACCACTGCGTAAGCTTTTCTATCTATCCTATTTCTCTGGACTCTTTCCGAGTAGATGTAAAACAGTGTTTGTTTAGCCTGTCCCTAAAAAAGGTGAATCTTCTTCCCCCTCTAACTATCGTACAATTGCACTTACGTCCCTTCTTTCCAAGGTCATGCAAACACTGATAAATAATCAGTTCAAGAAATATCTCGAAGAACGAAAGCTTCTTAATGACCGGCAGTATGGCTTTCGTAGCAATAGGTCCACTGGTGATCTGATGGTATATCTCACCGAACAGTGGCAGAAATCTTTACATCGTTTTGGAGAAAGTAAGATTATTGCACTTGATATTTCAAAAGCATTTGATAGAGTTTGGCATCAAGCTCTCTTATCGAAAATGCGTGCATTTGGTATTGATGAATCTCTTCTTCGTTGGATTAGAAGTTACCTTTCAGGCCGCTCAATACAAGTCGTATTGGATGGCCTCAAGTCTGAAACTCATAAAATAAATGCTGGTGTACCCCAGGGCTCCGTTTTGTCTCCGACTCTCTTCCTCATGTTTATCAACGATCTCTTATCTGAAACTTCTAATCCATTAAATTGTTTTGCTGATGATAGTACCCTCAGCTTTTCATATTCGTTTAAAAATTCACTTTCTTGTTTTTCGGAAGTGGAATTTGAACGGCAGCGTATGATAAGCTCATTAAATTCTGATCTTAACAGCATTGTCCATTGGGGAATAAAAAACCGTGTAGAATTTAATGCTTCAAAAACCCAATGCTGTTTTCTATCGTTAAAGCGAAACCCTCCCCCCCCCCTCCTTTTGCCGCTATCCATGAGCGGTTACTTGCATTGAGGAAACTGAACAACTCTATGTGCTCGGTATGTGCATTACAGACCACCTTGTATGGAATGATCACATATTCGACGTGGCCAAAAACGCTGCCAAGTGTTTAGGTTTCCTTCGACGTTGCAAGAAATTGTGTACCCCTTCTGATCTGGCTGTAATCTATAAGGCTAATATTCGTCCAAAGCTCGAGTACAATTCCCATATTTGGGCAGGTGCTCCAATAACACACTTGAGTCTCTTGGATAGAATCCAAAAAAAGAGCTTTAAAAATGATAGGTGATAGAAGTATAACAGAAACATTTGAATCTCGAGCACAGTCGCAATGTTTCTTGTCTTTCACAATTTTACCGTTTCTTCTATAAGCAGTGTTCTAGCGAAATAGCCAGTTGCATTCCTCCCCTTAAACAATTTAACCGTAATACTCGCGCTTTTAGGAATGCTCATCAGTTTACCCTTGAGCCCAATTTCGGACGTACTGTGAAATACAGAGATTCTTTCTTTAGCCGGACTACACGCATGTGGAATGCTCTACTCAGCTCTATTTTTCCTTCCCATTGTAATCTTCAAAAATTTAAAACTAATGTGCATCGGTATCTCCTTTTAAACCCTTCCTTGTTTTCCTAACGCTCGTACTGTGTTAATCATTTTAAGGGTAGCAATAACCCCTTGAGTGCGCGCTAATTATAAAAAAAATTACCTTAACTCTTTTTAGGGAGAGTTAAATTCGGCGTATGAATGTTTAATGGGTAAATTAACTAAAAAAGTGGTATAAAAGAATAGAAATCAAATTCATTCATCAGATTATTGAGTTAAATCACGATTATAGTTGGGTAAGAGCGCTTTTTGAAATGCCTTCATTTACAAGAGAAGAATACGTAGCCATTTTATTCGTTTATGAGTTGTGCATGAGTTGTTTATATTTTTGGAAATACCTTTCGAGGGCTTTGAGAAACTTGATCAGTTTCAACTGCAAGATCTAACGCGAGAGCTGCAAGCACAAGAAGAGTGTCGGTCGATGAAAGAATACTGGCAGCTGTTGAAATCGATCCTTGGCTTGGCTCTACAGTTTAATGTTTCCAAACACAGAACACCCCGACTTAATTCTACTATCTGGAGTTTTTAGAAAATAATCTACCAGACCTATTGGAGGATGTTCTACTGCTTCAACTAGCTTCATCATATTTCCGACAAGATGGTGCTCCAGTCCACTGTGGTTGTGAAGTGGATGGATGAAGAATACGGTGATCGATGGATAGACAGAAATGGACCAATTCACTGGCCTGCAAGATCTCCCGATCTCACTGTACTGGATTTTTGGATAGGGACGAATGAAAGAAATCGTTTACTCATCTGAAATAAAAACTTTAACTGAATAAGAACAAAGTATTTCCGAAGGATCACTAAAAGAAAGGCAAGAGTTATCGAGAATAAACATTCAAAAACGGGCTCTAGCATTCATTCAAAACGGAGGAGGGCACTTTGAGCACTTATTATGACTACGAGGGCGGGTCAATAAGTCCGTGACTTTTGGAATAAAACACAGATTTTTTGATAAAAAAATAATTTTATTTTTCAACGTAGTCTCCCTTGAGCTCTATACACTTTGTCCAACGCTTCTCCAATTTTTTTATCCCTTCCAAAAAAAATGATTTTCCTCAAAATAGGCCTTTGTTTGCGAGATGACTTCATCATTGGAGTCAAATCTTTTTCCACCAAGCCATTTCTTCAGGTTTGGGAACAAGAAGTAGTCGCTCGGAGCCAAATCTGGAGAATAGGGTGGATGAGGGAGCAATTCATAGCCCAATTCATGGCCTTCTTTGGCGCCGATTCACCCTTAGAAACCCACTGTTTTGACTGTTGTTTGGTCTCTGGTGTGTTATGATGGATCCATGTTTCGTCCACGATTACAAAACGGCGCAAAAACTCCTCCATATTGCGATTAAACAACGCCAAACCGTCCTGTGAACTTGTTACACGATTGCGTTTCTGGTCGACTGTGAGCAAACGCGGCACCCATCTTGCGGAAAGCTTTCTCATGCTCAAGTGATCATTCAAAATTGAAACCACTGAGCCATGCGAGATCCCTACGGCTTCCACAATCTCGCACTTTCAATCTTCGGTCGGCCAACACCATGTCGTGAATTTTTTCGATTGTTTCGGGTGTAGAGACCTCAACTGGGCGTCCAGGACGTTCGGCATCTTCAGTGCTTGTACGGCCACAACGAAATTCAGTAAACCACTTTTTTACCATTGAAATCGATGGTGCAGAGTCCCCATAGTATTTATCAAGCTTAGCCTTGGTCTCGGTAATGGTTTTTTTTTCGCAAGAAATAATGCTTAATAAGCACACGAAATTCACTTTTTTCCATTTTCTCCTCAAATTAGTGAGTAGTCTGATAAAATAGCTGTCAAACACAAACTAACTGACGCAGAAAGTTTAAATTTTGACAGGAGTCAACTGACAGATGCCTGGTGACAGGAGCAGTGTTGCTGTTTCAGTAAAGAGGTCAGAAATTCAAAAAGTCACGGACTTATTGACCCTTAAGTCGTATATTTGTGTGTACATAAAATAAAAAATTACTTAAAGTACACAAATTATTGTTTTATTCAAACCCTTTATACCTGAAGGCAAAAAATTTTCTTTTTTTTTAATTTTACCTGTTTTAGATTTTTCCAAATATGATAAAATATATAGGTTTTTGGGTGCACTTATTAATTAGATTTTTGTATTATTGGTTTGTTCATCAGGTAAAAATAAAAAAACTCTATGTTTACGCATTTTTTGAAAAAAATTGACCTCAAAGTCAAAATTTTGCTGGGACAAGAAAAATTGAATAACATTTAAAATTGAATATCTGGCAACCCTAAAACCATATCAGCTGAATTTAAACATAGTTTTAAAGGTTAGTGTTTCTGCTAAAAACAAATCCAAAATGAGGTCCCTACCATTAGTACTGACAGAGAAATTTACCTTAACATGGGTCAGGTTACACCAAAGTTAGCCATTTTTTAAATCGTCAAAGGTGAAAATCAGACTTTACTGTAGAACAATTTTTTCCTAAAAATATGACCAAGAATCACATCCCAAATAATGGCACACGAATTACAGGACACCCTATATACATAATGTTACTAACTTCCAAGTTCCAACTGCTCAGCTGGGGGTGGTACATTGGTACCAATGATGAAAAGTAGAAGTTCGAAAAATTGATTCAATTAATCGAAATGAAATTTATTTATGTAGTTGATTAAAATTATGAAGAAGGCACAAAGCTAACCAATCCGTTTTTACTTGCGATATAGGACAAGTTCTGCATTTGGAAAAAAAATCGAACTCAAGATTTCGATCAAAGTTGACATAACGATGATAGCGAAGACGAATAAAGTGGGTCCGACAATTCCGTCTATCTGTATACTGGAGCTATTTTCTTCAAACTTGGTAGTTAAGGGTCTTGGGTGACGGTACCTGTCATAGAACCGTTTTTTTGATTTTTGACTTTCTCATCAACGGCTCTAACGATTTTAACCAAAATTTTTATGAAGGACGTCTTTTGCATTTGAAAAAATATAATCTAAAAAATTTTTCGAAAAGGATTTTTAAAAAAAATAATACAAAATTTAATACACGATTAAATATTAAATTACGTTTTAAAAAGTATTTTATTAAATACTAACAATTTTCATATCAATTTTTTTTTATAAAAAATTTAAGAAAATTTAGTACACAAAAAACATGTTTCAGTATCTGTATGTCTGTACGTATCCCTTCAGCCCAAACCACTGGACCTATTTTCTTCAATCTCGGTGGTTAAGGGTCTTCGGTGATTCCCTAGAGGGAAAATTGAAAAATTTTTTCTTAGCTCCAAAACCAATGGTAGCCCCCATACACCGGTAAAACAAAATCTTATTTATCTCGAAAACGGCTCTAATGATTTTGGTACAAAAAATAGGTGTGATATTATAGACATGGACTACATTTTGATCAACAAAAATTTTGGGGCAAAATGTTATTAACGGTACCTGTCATAGAACCGTTTTTTTGATTTTCGACTTTTTCATTAACGGCTCTAACGATTTTAACCAAAAATTTTCAGCAGGAGTCCCTTAAGTTTAAAATAATATTGTATATAAAAATATTCGAAAATATTTGTTGGGTTCTTTGAAAAAAAAAAATCCAAGTTTTTTTTTTTTTTTGAAAAATCAATATACATACATATTATTTAAAACGTGTGCACGATTATTTTTTGAAATTATTTCCTATACTAAATAATTAAAATTGGCATCCCAAATTTTGTTCTCGAAAAACTTTAAAGTAATTTTTTGTATAAAAAATTACTTTAATAATAACATGATTTTTAAACTTTGTTTGCATAAATTAATACTTTTCCGGAAACCAGACGGCAATTCCATGCATTTGAACATTTTTATCTTATTAAATCCATGTTAAAATTAAAATATATTTAAGTTCGTGCGATCCAGTCGTGCATTTTATTTCCTTTATTCCGCTACTACAGGCTTATTCTCTCTCAGGGCTCATCCATCATGGTCTATGTAACCCCATTAGACCAATTTGCCAATATTATTAATACATATAATATAATAATATACTTTTTAAGTACTTTTCAAAAAGGAACAATTCCTCAAAGAGTAATGTTTTGATCACTACTATACTAGGTATTGAAAAAGAATTTTGAATCACTACAATGTTGAGTTTTTGTTTTCTTTTTGAAATATTAAAATACTTTTCGAATATTTTCGTGGTGGTTTTAGACTGTAGTTGAGTAACAAAAATCATTAGCTAAATTGTTGAGTTATGCGATTTAAAGAATAAGATAAGAATAATAATGTTAAAATATACAATTTGAAGGATTAGGTTTCAACCGAATCTTTATGTTATTGAGAGCTCATACGAGGTCTAAGCTCGAAAGCAATTTAGTTTTTGTATCCAAAAGTCGCCATCCTGCTTTGTTTGCTTTAAATTACTTACTTACTTACTTAGGTCCTCGGACCTATTACGTCCGTGTGGTTCCCCTTGCGGGGCATAGGGCCTCCACTACTCCTACGCGCCATCGTGTACGGTTTCTGGAGATGTACCTCAACTCTCTCCAACTCTTCCCCAGTTGTGCTGATTCCTCTTCGACCGTTCTTCGCCAAGTACTTCTGGGTCGGCCCACTCCTCTGCCTCGCTGCGTGAGAGGGTTCCATTGCATC
This sequence comes from Chrysotoxum bicinctum, assembly GCA_911387755.1. Classification (NCBI taxonomy): domain Eukaryota; kingdom Metazoa; phylum Arthropoda; class Insecta; order Diptera; family Syrphidae; genus Chrysotoxum; species Chrysotoxum bicinctum. Next base: position 95,681,424 of record OU426988.1, read on the forward strand.
GCTTGACTCGCAATGCACTCGTGGCCTTTTCGAAGCGTATGTCCAATCCACTGCCACTTACGTTTTCGTATTATAGAGTCGATGGGTTCCTGACCTGTCCTCGCATGAAGTTCATCATTGGAGATACGGTTAGGCCAGAAAATCCGCAAGATGTTTCGCAGACATCTATTTACGAACGTTTGCAGCTTTCTTGTGACAGTGGGTGTTACTTTCCTTGTACTGCATCCATAAAGAAGCACGGATTCTACATTGGAGCGGAACAGTCGTAGCTTGGTCTTTAGGCTTATAGAGTTGTTTCTCCATATTTTGGACAGCATTCCGAACGCAGCCTTTGCTTTCTCGATTCGGCTGGTTATGTCTAGTTCGGTCCCGCCATCAGTAGAGACAATACTCCCAAGGTATTGAAAACTCTCTACCGTCTCTACTGGTTGTCCAGAAATATCTATTTGTGTAGATGAGGAAGTTCCAAGGCTGATCCTTTTAGTTTTTGCCGTATTGATCTTAAGCCCGACGGTTTCGGCTTCTCTCTCCACCCTTGTTGTCATTTGATGGAGATCCATGATCCTATGAGAGAGTAAGCACACGTCATCCGCGTAGTCTAGATGTTTCAGGTGAGATAGCAGATTCCACTGAATTCCTCCATTTAAAGTCGACAAGGCTGCATGCAGCACATCACTTATTACCAACAGGAACAGTATTGGTGACAGTATACAACCTTGTCTAACGCCACTTTGGATTTCAAACTCCTCTGACAACCTTCCCTTATGCAGAACGTGACATTTGGATCCTTCATATCGACGGTTAACTATGAATATCTCCTAACATACATTTTTGTGAAATTCACTTTTTGATGCAGTTTCGTTAATAATTTTCATCTGCTTCGCTGAATTTTTAAAATTTAAACTATTTCACATCATAGATATTCAAAACTTATAATTATGTGTAAAATTTTATTATTATGCGTTTTAATTTTGAGACTATAATCAGTTTTTTGTGTCCCCTTTAAAGTTTACGAAATGCGACATAGGAGGTATTCATAGTTAACCGTCGATATGTAGCCTTGATTATAGCGATTAATTTATCCGGAATGCCCCTCCTGCGCAAGACAAGCCAAATAAATTCTCTATTGACACTGTCAAACGCCTTTTCGAAATCGATGAACAGCAGGTGAAATGGTGATCGATATTCAACGCACTGTTCGATGATGATCCGCAAGGTGTTGATGTGATCCACGCAGGAAGATCCAGTGCGGAAACCTGCTTGTTCGGCGTCAAGCGTGTCTTCTAGGTGGGCTTTTATTCGACCTAGGACGATTTTTGCTATAACCTTCGCTACAGCAGGCAGCACGCAGATTCCCCTCCAGTTTTCGCACTGCGTAAGGTCTCCTTTCTTTGGAAGCTTGACAATCATCCCCTTTTTCCACTCCTCAGGAAAACTTTCTGTTTCCCAAGCTCTTTCTATGAGTGGGTGCTTTAAATTACTTTTGTTAATTTATTTACTTTTTCAAGTTTTTATAAAAAAATCGACAGACTAACGGTACATACTAAAATAAAATGTTTACTTTCTTGGTTCTTAATTAAATTCACCGTTTTTTTTTAATGTCCTTAAATGCACCGTTATATATTTTTACGTTATATATTTTTAATTTATACTTTAATTTTTGCGTGATTAAAAAAACAGTATTTTTGTTTTTATTTATATTTGTTAAAAATTAAATTTTAACGGAAGAAACCGAGAAAAATGATTACTATAACAAAAAAAATATCATTATTAAAAAAAAAATATCTATTTTTGAGACATTTTCGAAATTTGTAAAATGTACCGTTATCACCATTTTTTTCAATTACGTGTTTCTTACAACCCTCCAAAATCCCAATCATAATACCAAAATTAAGGATTTTTCGACAAAGTTCCTGGAATATACAGTCTTGGCCAAAATTATTGAGCACCCTATCAATTTCGGCGTACATGCTTTTTACAAATTAAATTAAATTCAGTTGGTGGTGAAATAATTTTTTAGTCTCAGATAAACTTAAAAAACTATTATCTAAGTACGTTGTTATTGAAAATGCATCATTCGTTATCTCAAGATTAGTCATTTCCACATGTTCTTAGGTATTGATCAGTTTGCTTATTTGCCTCTTCTTGTGAAATCTCAAGTGTTTTTTGTAGGTTTCATTTTAAGTATTAGTTAGTATTATTGGAAAATGCCCAAAAAAAGCGAACTAAGTTTAGTTAAACGTGCGCAGGTAGAGCAGATACATGATCAAGTGAAATCTCAGGTCAGGTAGAAATTTCCAAAACTCTGGAATATTCGCGTTGATCTGTCCAGTACTCTCTTAGGCTTCGGCCACGCACTGAGCGACGAGTCGCTGAGCGACGCAAAAAAATTAAAACACTTTAAATTGTATGGAGGTGGCCACATAAGCCCTGAGCGACTTGTCATTGTTTTAAGCGACAGATCGACGTCGCTCAATCGCTCCGTCGCTCGTCGCTCAGTGCGTGGCCGAAGCCTTAAACGGTTCACAGGGACCGGATAGCATGAGAATAGGACAAGAACTGGGCGCATGCGAATCACAACAAACCGCGAGGACCAAAAATTGGTACGAAGCTCCACTTAAAAATCGCAAAAAAACTTCCTTAGAGCTCGCTGTCGAATTTTCAGCTGAATTTAAGAAGCCAATTTTTGCTGGAACTATTCGTAGAAGACTCCAAGAAGCTGGTATGAACGGCTATAAAGCCAGGAAAAACTATAGTTATTTGAAAAGAACAAAAAGGTGCGGCTTGTATGGGCTCGAAAATGCCAAACTCTTACTAAAGAATATTGGTCAAATATTATTTGGTCAGACTAATCGAATTTCGAGGTAAGCTAGATCATACGATGTTGCAACAATATGTAGTAAATAATTTAGTATATTATAACTCGTAAGGAAAATACCTAACTTTCAAAACTTCTTCATTTATGGTACGCTTTAAGATTTTTGGTACCGCTGGTACCAAAAATCTGGTTCGTCGTCGAGCCGGTGAAGAATTTATTCTGGAGTGTTTGGTACCGACAGTAAAACATGGCGGCGAGAGCGTTATGGTCTGGGGTGTATGTGTTCTTCAGGGATAGGCGAAATGTTTGTGTGTCACGATCGCATGGACTCTATGAAGTAGATAAACGTACTGGAAACTGCACTCCTGCCCTCATTTTTCTTACAGTTTGGCGTTACAAACATGAATGGAGTAAAGTTTCAGCAAGATAACGTATCTTGCCACAAAGCTGCATGCACAAAGACCTGGTTAGGGGAAAATTGCGTCGAGGTTCTTGATTGGCCTACCCAGTCCCCAGGGCCCGTATTACAGACTACGAAACGAAAGGCAAAAAAACGATACCCTAGAAAACGATAGTCAAGACATGGACCGATTATGGTTTACGATAATGGATGCATCAAAATATTGCCTGATAAAATAAAAAAAATCTTTTTTTTTTAAAGCGCATCCAACTTCATTCTTTCAATATTTCTTTCAAAAATAGTACGTATCAAAACAATGAAATACGAGTGCCAAAAGCAGTCGTAAGAGAAAACGATTATCGTTTTAAAAAAAAACGAGTATCGTAAAACGTAATGGCAACTTAACGATAACGAGGGATTTTAAACGATAAACGTGATTCGTAATACGGGCCCAGATTTAAACTCCATAGAACATTTGTGGGCTTATTAAAGCACAAGATCAGGCAGAACACAATCAGCAACAAAGACAATGTGATAAGCTTGTACGCTCTTTGTCAATAAGAATTGCTTCCGTGATAAAGGCAAAGGGCGGTTAAACTAAATATTGATATTTGTTTAATAAAAAGCAATGTTATACTATACAAAGTGTTTGAATTTATTTAAATTAAACAGTTGCACGTAAAGTGAGAAATATAATGGGTGCTTAATAATTTTGGCCAAGGCTTTAAATTGTAGAAGTCGTAATTGCATAATGTTCAAAAAATGTCATGAGGGATCATTGAAGAAGATAATAAACTATATAGGAGTCAACACAAAAAAAGACATGGGAGTGAGAGCGAATGTGGAAATTGGTTTTGCAAAAGACTCGCGCTGATGGAGCGGATTTTTCGGAACTGTAAACTTCTTTGCGTCCGTTTGCAAAGACATTTGTTGTTAAAAACGCTAAATAGATCCTTTTCTATGATTTTAATAAAAAAAAACGTATGAAGGTAACAAATAATACAAAATTGAATAAGCTCTCCATTCTTCAGTACGACGATATTAATATCGATACATTCAAGTGCATTTTGAAATATGTTATCAACATAAAAATACTAAAATTTTGATGTAAAACAATTATAACATATTTTCTTTGAAATATAACTAATTTCTAAAAAGAAAAAAAAAATAGCAAGACTTCGACTCAAAAACTTGAGTAAAATATTACCGAAAAATATTTTATTTTTTGTTTCAATAAAATACTGAAAAGTTGTGGAAACTATTTAGCTCACCGTATAGTTCAAAGCTATTTTTTTAATAGAAATCTACCCTTAAGTTGAATTTTGACATATTTCCGTTCTGTTTTATTTTAATTTTTTTTAAAAAAGGATTCATGGAATAAGATAATTTTCTGATTTGAAGAAAGATATAATTTTTTTTTAGTATTTATTTATTTCAAAATCGGTTACAAAGTAGGACAAGTCTTATAAAATTCTGAAAGCCTTTAAATTAATTTAAGAATTTGATTTATTTAATTTATTAATTCTATTTATATATAAGTTCTATCTATATTTATATTAAGTCTATCAATTAAAAAAATTTAAGTTCGATATTTCAGAAACGGACTAACAATATTATTTTGGAATTTAATTTCAATTGTACAATAAAAACTGCAGTTATTTCTTTAAAAAAAATCATAGATACAAATATAATTAAACAAAAAAAAAAAACATTTTTGTATTTCATAAATTAACTTTTCTTGTATTAATTGTATGTATTATGTTATTTCTGATGAAAAGTTTCGAAATTGTTCTTAAATATTTTTTTTATTTTAGTGAAACCGAAGGTGTACCTTCCACGGCAATCAGAGAAATATCGCTTCTTAAAGATCTAAAACATCCATCTATAGTTCAATTGTACGATGTAGTGATATCAAATGGGAGTATTTTCATGGTTTTCGAATATCTTAATATGGATTTGAAGAAACTATTGGATAAAAAGAAAGAAATTTTTGTCCCAACTCTAATTAAAGTAAAAATGATTAAATCATTATTCGATTTTTTCCTTATATTCTCTTCTCCTTTCAGAGCTATATGCATCAAATGATTGATGCCATTGCATTTTGTCACACTAACAGAATATTGCACCGAGACCTTAAACCTCAAAATCTTCTTGTGGATACAGAGGGCAACATTAAGGTTTTATTAACTTATTTTCTTTAAATTATTTTGGCTATTAAAACATTTCAAAATCTTCATTTTTATATAATTATTTCATATGAATGTATGTACATATGTACAGATCTATTCACAAAAAATCCGTTTTTAACACTTAAAAATCGCATTATTTAAATATCAATGCTTTTGGGACATTTAAAAAGATAATATATTTTAGGTATCAAAATAAAAATAAAACAATAATACAATTTGCTCGCTCCTTGCTCCATAATTATTTGCTTTAAATTTTGAAAAATCGCATTATTTATATAAATACGTCTGTTTGTACATATATCATTACATTTACATATGTATTCGTTTCAGGCGTGATATACATACATATGTATATATGAAATTCACAGAATTTTTGTTTCTTAGCTTGAACTTTGGTTTTTACGTCCAGAGGTAGTTTAAATGATGGAGTTTCCCAAACCAGTTTTTTTAAGGTTTTCACCTAAAACAAATTATTAGAGCAGTTTTCTCAAAATGTTTGAGGTTTAGATCTCAAAAAATAATTTTAATATCACACGTAACCCCTTCCCCTTCGATTAGTGATGTGTCAACTATAACCATTTTGGTATGCTATGGACTATATTTTAGCAAAACAATTTTTTAGAAAAAAATTATATTATATATTAATTATATTATATTAACGGTGTCTGGCATAGGTTATTTTATTTTCGACTTTCTCATTTATGGCTCTTAACGATTTTAACCAACCAGGTCTTTGTACATGCCACTCGATTGTGGAATTCTCTCCCCCGTCCTATAAGAATGATAAGCTGCACGGCCCAGTTTGGAAAGTCACTTAGACTTTTTTTGGATACACATTGATGATGTCTATAGTGATTGATTAGATTAGATTAGATAGATAGATTTATTAATTCTTTTGTTTTGTATATCTTACATAGTTCTTTACAAAATCAGTTTTGCATAGCTTTGCAGTTTGCCTGATTGTGGTTGGGATGATGATGGTGATCATATTTTGTATTATTATATTTAGGATTAAATTATTATTTTATAGTTTTTTTTTCATTTTTCTTTATCTCTTTTTTTCATTTTTCTTTATCTCTTTTGTATTTTTCTTATACCGGCAATGTACCAAAATAAATGAACCAGTTTTTTCTTTTCAAAAAATATCAATACCAGAATAATGTATATAAATTTATAGTATGACGATACTGATATTTGCTCTAATTTATTAGATACTGTATCTTACTGAGTAATATTGTAATGAATAAAAATCAAATCTAACCAAAATGTTTGTAAGTATATATTTTGGATTTTATAAATTTTTTCTTTCTTTGAATTAATTCTTACGATCTATAATTCGATATAAAAAAAATTAAAATATTACTGACGGAATCTGCCATAGAACCATTTTTTAAAATTTATTTTGAACTTATGATTATTGGTATAAAGTATTTAAATGAAATTTTTTTTTATAGAGAAACTTCTAAAATGTTTAAAAAAACGCATTTCAAAATTAAAAAAAAAATATTTTCCGCATTTTTGTAAAAATCATTTTTTTAAATCGATATCTCAAAAACGAGTGAATATTATTTTGAAAGTTTAATTTTTATTTTTACAATAATAAAAACTTATAGTTCGCGTACTAATTTTTTTTCTTAAAAATGTTTTTCAAATTTGGTATATAAAAGTTATTTTTTTAAGAAACCGCTATAACGACTTATAACTTTTGTTCTGGCATAAATTCATATTTGTTTGAGAAATCACAAGTCTAAAAAATGAATTTTATACTTATGAACAGTTTTCTCTCAAGTTCGTGCGACCCAGTCATGCATTTTATTTATGAATGTAACAATAATAAAAAAAAAACAAATTTCTAGGAAAGCCAATACATTTTATGATCGTTGGGAGAACCTGCAGCAGGTAAAAAAAGGAATTTAAGATTTTGTACCTATGTTTCTAATAACAGTTGAAAAGTTAGTCAGTTAAGTAGTTGAAAACTTTATTTTAACAAAATTATAATTATTAATTTACAATTCGTTAATATCAAGTTTATTATAGTTTGGACAAAAAAAAGTCTATCAGAAAACAAAAAATAAACAGAAAACAGTTGACAATAGAAGTTGTTTTACAAGAATTAATAATATTTCAATATTTTATTAATCTTGAATATCTATTAGAAAATAGAAAGTTTTAAAATGTGCTTGTTTATTTGACCACCCGCGAAACCGTTATTTCCTTCATTTAATTGTCTTGTTGTTAAATCTCTTACATCATTGTCCCTTCAAACTACCAGCCAGGCTGAATTCTACCAAATATCTGCGAATATTTTTGCGAATCGATTTTCCAGAACTATTGGAAGACATTTCACTGATTCAATAAGCTTCAACATATTTCCTGAACACTGGTCTGGAGGTTAATAATTGGCTAGATGAAGAATATGGTATTCGTTGAATAGAAACAAAAAGAACAGTTCACTGGCCTGCAAGATCTCTTGCAGAAAAAATAGTTACGCTTAGAAATTGTATGTCTGAAGACCCCAACAAGATATCAACTTCTTTTAAACGCAGTTATAAGAGCTTGTATTCTTACTATTTATCCGCCGCGAACCGAACAATTTAATTATTTATATCACTTATTGTTCTAAACGAAGAACAACACAAACTCGACCGGCAAAACTGAAGTAAATACGACTTATGAAATGAAATTTATCAAATTAGCAAATGTCAAATGGCAGAAATCGAAAACGATGGTCGAGAGCAAGTTCGAATTCGAAGTGGGAGATAGCACTTGAAACGCTACCACCACGACCAGCTCAAGTTATGGGGGTGGGTTCACCGATTAATTTTATTACGAGTTGAATTATGTTTATTGATCAATTAAGTTTTTTTGATTTTATATTATTTATTGCCTCAGGGGCGTAATATCTGAAAATGAAAAGTGAAGGGGCGCCAGCAATTTTTTTTTGATAAAAGAAATTACAAACCTTTGGAGCGAAAACGACGGTGAAGATTTTGAAATAAAAACAAAAGACTTTCTTAATTTTTTTTTTTGAAACAACTTATTTTTAATTATTTCCGAATTTGCTTGGGAAACCTTTTCCAGGAGAAAAACCCAAGATCTTTTAACACAAAGGTTTCTTGGTACCGAAAGAACAAGGGTATTTAAAAAAAAACGGGTCGCGTGGTCCGCTTTTCCGGAATATATGAAGAACGATTAAAAAAAAGGTAAAACCAAATGAACCGAAATTTAAACAAAAGAATAGAAAATAAAATAAACCACTATACTTAGCTTTTTCACCTGAGCTTTCGATCCTAGTATGTGAGTTAACTATCCATTTAAGATTTCATATTGTTCTCTTCAAAGTACTGAGAGAGTGAACCAATGGCTGATGGACCATGGCTGCCCTTCTCTCTCTCAGTAAATTGAAGAAAACACCTGTAAATAAAAGAAGAAAGGAACGAGGAAAAAGGACTGAAAGAGAAGTTTTTGTTGCGGGAAATTTTTACCGTAACAGTACATCTTCTAAAAATAAAGTCTTAAACAAAGTTTCTATCATTCGTATTAATAGAGCAATTTTTTTTAACATTGGTCTGGGAAGACCAAATTAAACCTTTTCTTAAAAATAACTCAAAATTGAGGATATACCAATACTGAAAAACTGGGTTTTGTTCTTAGAATATACCCAAGAATCATATCCCAAAAAATGCTTGACAAATTAGGTGACAGCCTGTATTAGTAATATTTTTTTTTTTATATTTGAATTTCTTTTCTTTATTTAGCAATATTTAGCTATTTGTATAAACTAACATTATCGTAAATAAACTTATCACTATACGTACTTTATCTTTACATAGTTTATTAATTTCTTTTTAAAAATATTGAAATTTTCTTCGGATTTTAAATTATAAGGCATTTCATTAAACATTTTAAGACCATTGTATACAAGCATATTTTGTGTAGACTGTGTTCTAAAAAATGGAAGACGAAAATCGAAATTACTTCTTACATTATGACCATGTGTATCACAAACATATATAATTCTATCACATAAATAGTTAGGAACCAGTCCATTTTTCATTTTAAAAACATATATTAACACATTCATAATAGTTCTCTGGTTTACACTTAGCCATTTCAACACATTTAACATTGAGACAATTGGTGTTAACCAGTGGCATTTAAGAATTATTCTCATAGCTTTACTTTGTAACTTTTGTAACCTATCAATCATTGTTTTATTACCAAGATAAATGATAGTAGAGCAATACTCAAAATGAGGTTTTATAATAGTATTATATACATTAATTGCACAAAGAGTTGACATTCGGTTTCTTATCCTAGAAAAAAAAACCAATCTTCTTTCCAATTTTTTTTGATATGTAATCAATGTGTGTATTGAAATCTAATTTTTTGTCAAACATTATTCCTAGATACTTTATTTGGTCTACTCTTTCTATCACCTGGTTTTCAAGTTTAACTTCTGCATCGGTTTCTCCGTTAATAGTCATACACTTTGTTTTTCCTATATTCAAACTTAATTTGTTCATACGAAACCATTTACTTAATTGCACTAAATCTGAATTAATTTTATCGATACAATCGTTTAAATCTTTTCCTACGACATATAACAGGCCATCATCGGCAAATAGTTTTAAGAAAGAATACTTCACAACTTTAGGCATTTCATTAACATACATTATGAATAACAAAGTCCCTAAAACGGATACTTGCGGAACACCTAAATTCACATTTATTGATTCCGAAACAGCTTCTTCAACTCTCGTTCTCTGCGTTCTCCTCTGCAAATATGATTGGAACCATCTGAACTCTTTGCCTCTCACTCCATATCTATACAGTTTCTTAAGAAGAATTTCTCTATCGACTGTTTCGAACGCTCTTCTCAGATCAACAAATACAGCAACAATTTTCATTTTTCGATTCATTTCTGTCTTCCAGTCAGCAATTATTAAGTTTATTAGAGATTCGCAGCTGTGCCCTTCTCTGAAACCTGATTGAGATTCCACGAAAAGCAGACTTTCTTCCATATATTTTTGGAGTTGTTTTTGTACAATTTTTTCAAGAATTTTTCCATCGTTTGGCAACATATTAACCGGTCTGAATTCCTCAGGGCCTAATGGGTTTGTAGTTTTAGCAATTGGAACCACCATCGATTCTTTCCAACAATCAGGAAAAACGCCTTGCTTCAACGATTCGTTTATAATTTTACACAGATGATCTCCAATAATGTGAAATGAATCACTTATCATGCTAACTGACAACATATTCGAATCTTTTTTATTTTTCATGCCCTTGATAAATGTCTTTAGTTCACTAAAAGTAACAAACTGAAATTCGAATGTTTTATCATTGCCTTCAATGTAGTCGAGATACGTTTCTTTTGGTATAACTTTATTAATTTCAATAACACGCTTTACGAAAAATTCATTAAGTTTTGCCGTTAACAACTGTCTGTCACTTATCATTACATTATCAAATGCAATACTTTTAACTGAACTTTTCTTCTGTTTTAACACTAGTGTCTTAATCACTCTCCACATTGTCTTTTGGTCTCTAGCCCCTTGAACTTTATTTAAAACAAACTTATTTTTTGCCCTATTTATCTCTGATTTCAATTTGTTACGTGCAAGTTTGTAACAATGCCAATCCTGAATACTATTGGACCAAATGGCTTTATTATAACTAACAATTTTATTTTTTCTCAGTCTTTTTAGTTTGGTATTAAACCATTCGTTTGTATCACATGTGCTTACTGTTTTAAAAACCTTAAGAGAATTAATTGCACGAGAAATCACCATACTAAAGTTTTCAGCAGTTAAGTAAATATTATCACAATCAAATATACTATTTAAAAAATCAACATTCTCAAGTATGTTACCACAAAATTTAAACTTGTTATATTTTAGTATTTGAATTTGCTTCATCTTTTTAACAGTTGCTATAGTATTTTTAGATTCTATAGTTATTCCAATGCTCTCATGATCACCAATTTTCCAATTCATGGCCCCATCTGCTTCAACATTTAAATTGTTCGTTATGACATAATCAATTAAAGTACGCGATGTAGGAGTTATCCTTGTTGGTTGAGATATTAACTGTTTGCATGCATTATCAAATATTACCTGCTCAATACGCAACTTGTAAGTGCTGCTCACCATCCAGTCTACGTTAAAATCACCCATAAGAATAATATCTTTTCCGTACAACGCTACACGTTCCATTAATTCTGACGAAGAAATATATATCAACAAGGAATCTGTACAAAGAAGCAAAATTAATACCATTGGACAAGTATTTACTGCAGCTCTCCGGAAAAATCATCAGGAACCTGGAAGATCATCCCAACACAGAAGTGCAACAACTTCTCCAGCATGAACTGGAGCCTCGTGACAAGTATCTATACATCCGAGCCATCACTGACGATCAATTTGAAGACATCATCCATAACGACAACGCACCCTTTTACGAGAAGAACAACAATCAATACTACAGGGGATAAAACGCCCACTCATCAAAAATTATTATTTAGTTAATATTAAAAAAATCATGAATTAGATTAAGAAAACATTAATATGATATTGTAAGCAAATAGCATTATGTAAAGCCAAATGAAGAACGTTGGGCCCCTATTGTTGAGCCAACATGATTTAATTTAGTAATAAGTTAGTTTTAAGTCAAATTGTATATAAAACAAATTGAAAAATAAAATTCTTAATCTTAATATAATAATAATTATTTCTTTAAAGCCTGCACAAAAACTGGCCAGGGACGAACTTGGTGATCGGTATATACCAGCCAATATATAACTTTGTGTGCTCAAGCTCACTTTTATCACTAAATACCACCAATCCATACCTTTTGAAACACATTCTAATACCACAACTTGCCATAATTCGTTAATATAACAAACAACACCACCTGTATGGGAAGATACAGAGTCACATCTCACTGTTGTATAATTGCTTAAACGAATTTCATTATCATCAATATTTGACGTTACATGAGTTTCAGTAACTATAACAAAATCAAATCTTTCTTTATTTGCTAAATTTTCAAACTCTTCGAAATTGTTTATCAGTCCCTGTATGTTCCCATAAAAGCATTTATACTTATTTAATTGCTAATAGGCAATTTTTCGCATTTCACTTTGCATTTTTCTTTGCATCACTGGACAATTAGAGCTTCTTGTGTCGTGGTTTGTGTCCGCATTAGGATTATTTCTTGAATTTCTAATACAGCTCACACATTTCACACAATCACTCCTACAGTCTTTTCTATTATGGTTTCCTCCACATTTTACACACGTTTCTTCGCCGGTACAAACTTTGGCACTGTGGTTGAAACCCCAGCATTTATAACACCTTTTAACATTTATTTCTTCGTAAACTATACATCTATCCCATTCAATATTTATACGTTTTAAACTTAAAAGATTTCCAAATGCTTCCCCATCCACTTCCAAAATGGCATTAAAAACAAAATTATATTAGTATTGTGTTTATTCTAAATTTCATATCTATAGACATTACATTTCTTTTTTGGTAATTTTGCAAATATTTTATGGGTTATTTTCTTAAAAAAAAAAAAAATACAATGATCTGTGGCGATCTAATACTATTTTGCGTTTTTACAAACAATATTTTTATTTTATTTATGCTGTAACTTATTTTATTTATGCTATAACTGTAACTACATTTTGTAATTATGTATATGTTTTTACTTGTCCTTCTCACTTAAAAGTTTAAATTCATTAACCAGTTCCTGCCGATATTTGAGCGCATTATAAAGATATAAAACAAGATAACACCAATCTCGTTCTCCGTCCAGTAAACTGGCCACAATATGCTCATTCATGGTGAAGGGATCCGAAGCATTCTCTGCATATCCCTTTAAGTACTGGACAAATTCCCATAAAGTGAGTAAAAGTTTCAACTTCATTTAAATTGCAGGTGAGCAGTTCATATTTTCGAATCCTGCTATTAGGCCCGCTCTTGCTTTAAGGATATAGTTCCTGCCAACATCGAATCTAAGCATATGGTAGATGCCATGTGATCTTGTTAGATTCGCCCTTTGGAGTGCCTCTTGATGGTCTTCCGAATTAACATTCTCTACAGTATTTCCCACAGAACTGTTAAAAAGGTTCCAGTTCTTTTTTTTTTTTTTTTTTTTTTTTTTATAATTCACTCGCGCTCAAGGGTATGTTACGAGACCCTTATAATGTTTTAAACACAGCACGGGCGAGGGGGAAATTATGAGGGGAGAGAAAGGAGGTGTCGATGAACATTGGTCTTGAATGTTTGCAAATTGAAATGGCAGGGAACTGTGCCGGGTAAGTTATTCCATAATCGTGTTGTGCGACTAAAAAACGAATCTCTATATTAGAGGGTACGACCAAAGTTAGGCTCAAGGGTGAACTGATGAGCATTCCTAGGGAAGCGGGTATCACGGGTGAATTGATAAAGGGGATGAATGCAACTGGCTACTTCGAGTGAGCATTGCTTGTGAAAAAAGCGATAAAACAGGGAAATACATGAAACATTCCGACGGTGTTCAAGAGATGGGAATGAATCCATGATAGCTCTGTTTCCAATCAGTTTTAACGCTCTGTTCTGAATTCTATCCAATAAATGGAGAGAAGATTGAGCAGCGCCTGCCCAAAGGTGTGAGTTATACTCGAGTTTTGGACGTATAAACGCTTTTCGAACTCGTTTTCAAATTAACTGTCCGCCATGGGACCATGTATTTTTTGATGAGTCGACGTTTGCGTCCTCTAGAAAAAATGCGACCTACCTTCAAAAAGTCATCAGAAATATTTAAATAAAACTAATTCATGGAGCATTTACCAAAATATTCAAAAAGTTAACGCAAAAATCAAAGTCTACTACCAAATTCAATTGAAAATTTGTTTGTCCCAATTAATTTGCACAAGACTGTACTTATCAATAACTTACAACTAACTTACTGGCCCCATGCGAGCACTCTAAGTTAAACTATATACTTATAACTAATGCCTTTCCACCTAAGAGCTATGTTTTTATTAATTTTTTGTTTTTATTATGTTTTTTATTAGAAAATTTGAAAAAAAACTAATTATCATGACCTTTTTTATATTTTTCCTTACATACTACTTAAAATTAGGTCCTTAAAATAAAACTTAAAACTAATTAAAACTACCTACTCTACCTAAAATCTACTTAAGACTAGAACAACCACAGCAGCAAATCTATGTTTATCCTTATCCCTTTTTTTTTTTTATTCCGTATATTTTTTTTTTCTTATATTATTTTTTTTTTATTTTATTCCATATTTTTGTTGTGGTGCCACTGTGCCTATTTTACTTAAAACTAAACCTGAGACTAAAAACAGGTATGCAAGCCGGCCACGGCTCTAACACCCCACCCCGACTAACCATTATTGAATATTGATTGAAGCCACCAAAACTGGTTCTCCTGCTTCACCCTATCAGTTTTGTCCCGTTCGGACACAGCCCTACTGAACCGAAGGAGCTCTTCTCCGTCGTGTGCCAGGACATCCCGAGTGTATAGGAGCCGCAGGTCCACGGTTTTTCGTCTGACGTGGTAGATTTGCGGTACTGCCAATCTATACTGTATCAGACCGCATCTATCTAAATAGAGGAATGCCTCTGCTGGAATGAAGCCGCTCAAGCGTGCATTTTTAAAATATTCGTCGTTTGGGTAGAACGCCCCGAAAATCAAATTATTGGTCGAAGTCATAGCCCTCGCAATGTGACCCCGAATTAGTTTAATCACGAAATTGTCAACTCTGTTGATCCGAGCCTCGTTCGGATAATAGTGACCATGAGAAGATTCGGGTGTCCGATGCAAACCAGTACAGCGTCGAAGACACTGCCGCTCGAACACCCGAATTCTCTCCATCTGAGATGGAGCAACGTTGAACCACACTGGACAACCATAAACGATCATTGGTCGTATCAGGGCCATGTAGCAAATGACCTTCTTTCTGGGGTCAAGCCGACTGCTGTAAAACAGTCGTTTCCTCAGACCGAAGGCTCCTCTGCCCCTGGCCAGCGCAGCATCAATATGTCTGTCGAAATACAGATACTGATCCAACCAGATACCGAGGTACTTCACTACACTTTTGCTCGCTAATCGTCGCCCGTGAGGATCAACGATGACCATCTTGCGCCAATTCTTGCGCGTATCCCGCGGGGCTCTAGGCAACGGAGTCCGGAACAAAATTGTTTCCGACTTCAGTTTTTCAGTTTCCAGTCATCGCAATATCGCTGAATCTTCTCAAAGTCACGCTGCAAGAGAATTCTGATAACCTCAACCTTTCGGGCCGTTCTGTAGGCAATTAGATCGTCGGCATACGCTATTAAATTCGGAAGGCTACCTATCAGATCGCTGGTGTAAATGCTGAAGAGAATTGGCGAATTGACCGCTCCCTGTTGTAGACCATTTTTGATTTCAAAAGTTGTGGTAGAAGTTGCATTGCCACTTTTGACAACAAACTTTCTACCGTTAAGCATATCATAAAGCATATATATCAATGGTTTGCTAATGCCAAGTCTGTTCAGCTTCAGATAAAGACCCTCTAACCATACGGTGTTGAAGACCTTTTCTAAATCCACCAACACAGAACCCGTGCATTGTTGTTTTGACTTATACGAGCTTAGCCGCGGCATGAATTGTGTCATGTCCCGCCTTGAACCCGAACTGGTTATTCGGAATTATTGTGTTGTCCGCAGCCCACTTAATCAGAGCCCTATTAATGATCTTTTCGAAAACCTTACTGATGCTCGGAAGAAGACTTATCGACCGAAGATTGGACGGATTGGAGTTGTCCTTTCCCTTTTTCGGGAGAGGATGTACCACAGCTGTCTTCCAATACACTAGATATTATGCATTATTCAGCGTATTATTGAAGAGTGTGGCATAAATGTCAATTGCCTCATTTGGTAGTACAACGCTAGATATACCATCAAAACCCGCTGACTTCTTATTCTTAATAGAACTGAAGATGAGCTGGAGATCCATCTTCGTCACTAACAAGGGACTTGTCCCTATTCGCTCGGCGATTGGGGCATTTGCCAAAAGATCGTCTTGTCAGTATACCACTCTTATGTCTATGTAGTGCATCTATGGTCGCGTTTCTGTAGACGTCCATTGGGTCGCGTTCTTTGTACTTGGGTATTGTCCGTTCCATTGTTCGTTTAATCGTTTCGTCCATCTGTTGTAGATGTTGGTCGATTTCTGTATTTGTAAGGTTTCTGTTATTTGGTGGGTCTATGTCACTCGAACGAATTTCTCTCGCTAATGCGTTGGTGAAACGAGGCCAGCGCATCTTACTGTAATTGTAAGAATGCGCTGCAACGTATTCCTCCAACTCCACGCGTTCGTTCGGAATCTGAATTACAGCAGCCAGTCCGCAGTGATCACTGTCGTACTCGACTGTCGGTAAGCAGTTTCGAGGGTGATTACCAACTTTGTCTGTAATTGTCAGTCTGGTATCGTACAGCAAAAGGTCCAGAAAGGAACCGCCCCTTAGATACGACGGCCTTTCAGTAGCCAGCAGGCCAATACCATATATTAATAAACTATGTTTTAACAAACTATGAAAAGATACAAGCTAAAGTGATAACGGAATACAAAATCAGTGACCACGAAACATTAGAAATAAATTTAGAATTAAGTTTTGTCAATAAAAGATGCACGAAGCACATCATAAAATTATTGTCATTTAATGAGAACATTTTTCGAAGGGAACTAATAAATCATGAAATAACAAATTTGAACTTCAATGGTGTAGAAGAGTCATCAAAAACTTTCAGTGTAATATTAAAAGAAACTATGGGTAAGATGATGATCTCAAGAACAATTAGTGGAACTAATGGCAACATCGGTTGGTTTAATCAATATTTATTCAATATGAAATTAACAAAAATTCAACTTCATCGAAGAGCTATTTGGACAAATAACAGTAGTGACTGGAATTTATATAGGCAATATAGAAACAAATACGTTAGTGATCTAGAATTAGCCAAGAATAATTTCATTGCTAGAAAAATTGATCAAGCGACAGACCAAAAAACAATGTGGAGAACGATAAAATCGCTAGTGCTTAAGGAAGGAACAAGTGAAATAGAGCAAATTATATGTGACAATAGAACGATAAGGAATAAGAGGGAGATAGCTGACAAACTGAACAGTTTTTTTGCGAAGAGTGTCGAAGAATTAAATGATAAAATACCGTTTGAGCAGTATAAAAACTTAGTAAATATAGAAAGTGAAAATACCTTTAAATTTAAATTAAGTAACATGAGTGAATTAAAACATACTATGAAGAGCATGAACGCTAAAAAAGATTTCAATGGTTTGTAAACTCGAATGTTATTGTCTGCGTTTGACATTGTGGGACCATGTTTTTTAAACATCATCAACAATTCATTAAGAACAGGAATTTTTCCTCAACACTGGAAGGAATCTACAGTAGTCCCAATTGAAAAAGTAAGAAAAACAGTAAGTCCAGCAGAATTTCGTCCTGTAAACATGCTTATGACAGAAAGTAAGATCCTGGAAAAAATTGTACATAAGCAACTGCAAAGTTATATGGAAACTTACCATTATTTGAGTGACTACCAGTCAGGCTTCCGACAACAACACAGCTGTGAATCACTTTTAAATCTGGTTGTCACACAATGGAAAACAGATATGCATGAAAAAAATGTTATAGTTGCAGTCTTTTTGGACCTTCAAAGGGCATTTGAGACAATAGATCGAGAAATACTGGTGCAGAAGCTGAACCGATATGGTATAAAGGGACGAGAACTCGAATGGTTTAGAAGTTATCTGACAAAAAGAACACAGAACAAAAGTGGCAAACGAATTTTCTCAAAGTATGGAGGTGAGACTGGGTGTACCGCAATAGCAGTATTGGGAACGCTACTTTTCATTATTTATATTAATGATCTGGAAAATGTCCTTCATTATGCCAAAGCTAGACTTTTCGTGGATGATACTTTGATATATGTAACTGGAAGGTCGGCGCACGAGTGCATTAATCAACTTAATACAGATTTAAAAAATTTAGAAGTATATTTTAAAATGAATAAATTAAAAATTAATATCGCTAAAACGAAAGCAATCATAATTAATGGAGATTCATCAGAAAATATTGTAATTAATGAAAATAATATTGAAAAAGTTGATGAAATTAAGTACCTAGGTGTAATTTTAGATAAAGAATTAAGTTTTGAAAAGCACATTATTGGATTTTTTCAAAGAATAAGAGATAGATTATCACCGAGTTGTGCGATAAAAATCTTTAATGTAATGATTAAACCTCATTTTGAATATTGTTCAACAATACGTTTTTTAGGAACTAATAGAATGACTGATAGATTACAAAAATTACAAAATCGAGGAATGAGGAGTATTCTAAAGTGCAATATGTTAACACCCATTCAATTAATGCTAAATGCTCTACAGTGGCTTAATATAAATCAAAGAACAATAATGAATGTGCTTATTTTCATATTTAAAATTAAAAATAATATGATACCTAGTTATCTGTTTAATAGAATAGTATATGTATCCGATGTACAGCCGTATCAGTTAAGAAACAGAGGTAATTTTAGGCTACCCTTCTTTTCAACAAACAGATCTTAAAATATATTATTCCACAAAGGTTTTCAATTATTCAATAATTTACCAAATAATATAAAATCAGAAAATAATATGATATTATTTAAAAAGAAGTTAATCTTATATGTAAAATCAAATTATAATTAAATTAATCAATAGGTTATTATTATTATTTATTTATTTTTTTTTTCTTTTAATTAGTTTAAATAAACATTGTAATAAATAGCTGAAGCTAAATAAAGAATCAAAATCAAAAATCAAAAATATTCAACGCTGTAAAGATTCATCAAATTAAAAAGATGATTACCTCTAAGATTATTTGTTTGATTTCCCCAATCTTCATGTTTCGCGTTCAAATCACCGGCCATAATGAAGTAGTTTTCTTCCAAGCTCAGTTTTAGTGTTCTAAAGAGAATCTCTAGCTCTGAATCAAAAGTAGTAGCCTGCGGAGCTTCAGCCGCATAGGCCGCAATCACATATGTACATCCGCTTCCCTTGAGTGAGAGAAATGCATATGACGCAAACCTCTAGCGTCTGGAGCTTTCGAAGATCATTGTTGTACATGACTTTATAATTGATGCCTTTTCGTATGAAGATGGCGACACCGCCTCCTTGAGTCGGGTCGGTCTCTTACAATATTGTAATTTTTATAAGTCATTTTATGTTTCAGGTTTAGCTTGGTTTCGGTAGCCAAAAACAAATCTGGACTGAGATCTTTCAACAATTGGAACAAATTAGCTCTGCGTTCAATCCTAATCAGTGAATTTACATTCACAGCCAGGATTTTTAAGCTCGTCTCCTGCAGCGCGCCCATTATGGTCTATGTTGCACTAGGCCAGGCAACAAAGAGTAGAGATGGTCTAACCTTTTGCCTTGCTCCTTTAACTAACTTTGCAGTCCTGCTAGCTGGCCTTGAATGCTGAGTAACAAGGCTACAATGTCGGCCAGCACCTCTGGCGCCTTAGGCACGGGGGCCTGTGGGGCAACCGTTGGCGGGGCCTGTCTCGTGTTCCTATTTCTTGACGCCATTTGGGTCCACGAATCTTGTTGTTGGAGCCTGTTGAACTTCGGCTTTTTGACTGGCCTGTTGTTGTTTGATTTGTTGAACCTTAGGACAGCCCCTATAGTTAGCGGGGTACCCCTCGTTTCCACAGATGACACACTTGAGCTGGGTTAAATCTTCAACCCGCTCAATCCCTAACTGACATTCCTCCCTTATGTGGGTTTCTGCTCACTTGACACAGCGCATCCACATCACAGTTGGCTGCGACATGGCTGAACCTCTGGCACCGCATGCACTGAAACATGTCGTTGTGTCTCTTTAATGTTTCCCAACGTACAGCCTGGAAGTCGAGGCGGGAAATATTCCTCAGACTTTCAAACTTACTGTGGGGTGATAATGTTACGAGGAACATTGGCAACCCGTAACCCCCCGTCTTGACTTCACCGTGGTGAATGGCTTGACCCCGATAAACTCGAGATCGTCGCTGGCTTTCTGACGGAGCTCATCTAAGAGCGCCTCCGGTTCCGTGCAGGAACTTATGCCCTTCAGGAGGACCGTGAAGCTGAAGAATTCAGCTGTAACTTCCCTCAATAGTTGTTTTATATTCGGCCAGTGAGAAGCACTGAACCGAGTACCGCTTTTCTTTTTCATTTATTATTTTAATAAGAAAGTGGCCGTTTGTGGCCCGCTTACATACCTGTTTTATGTCCTTTAGGTCGATTTTAAAGGTCCTAATTGGTGGCACCTTCTCACTTTTAGGCTGTGGCTGTTTCGGGTGTTGCTGTTCTGGCTGCTGCTGCTGCTGCTACTGCTGCTGATGCTGCTGCTGCTTCTCCTGTTGCTGCTGACTTTTTCTTGCGGGCTTTGGCTGCTGTTGCTTTTGTGCTTGTTGCTGTTGTTTGTTTGCAACCTGATTCGCCTGATGGTTCGTTGCTTGATGGACTTGTTGTTGCTGTTGTTGTTGCTTTGTTTGCTGCCGCTCTGCTGTTTTCTTAGCTTGCAGCTGTTTCTGGGCCTGTTTCTCCTCTGCCTCTTTTCGACGCTTCCATCTTCTTTCGGATCTGGCTGAGAAGGGGCTCCATTTCCTCCTTCAGCTTATCTAAGTGCTGCTGGTACCTGTCGACCTCAGCTTTCTTTGCCTGGAGGGCCTGCTCCAGATCGCTTACAAGCGTGTCTTCCTGTCCGTATACGGCTCTGGCTCCGAAAGTAAGGCAAATTTATTGCCACCCGGAGACCTGTAAAGCCCCTCTCCTTCCTCAGACATGTACTCGGTGCCAGCCGAGTCACTGTATTCGTCAGTGTCCCCGACCTGTACCTTGCCGGCTGTCGATGTTGTTGCTGCCCGCTCTTTGTCTCCCACCCATGCTGGCAGCTTACCTGGGGTGGCTCTCCGTACATTCAGATTTGGTTGCGGTCGCAACGTCCTCCTTCGGTTATTCGGCTGCTTGATTGCTGTTGCAATATCATACGACTTTGCGGAGGCATCTTTCGATCCCCCCGCCCTTTTCTCCTTCTCCATCTGCTTTTTTTCCCAATAAATTATATCGCTCACTTCACTATTGTGTAAAAAAGCGTCAATAAATTTATTCTGTTCCGAGCGGGATTTGAACCCACGACCCTCAGATTCACCAGCCGACGCCACTGCCTCTAGGCTATCGCACACTTGGTGAAATCGATATCAAACTAATAACTTGACTAATAACTTTTTATTTCTAACACTTTAAAATAATACTTGGCACACTGAAGTCTTTCCTGAGCGAAAGTCAAAGATCGAAGCGCGTTTGCCCGCAGCTCTATGATCGCTATTGAATATGCCGGTTTAAACGGGAGCCTTATGCGGTTTCCTTATGTTACCGTAGCCGCGTTGTATACGCTGCCGCTACTGCCTGCTACTTTCTGATTGCCTAGTGGCACTTTTTCCTTCTTCCTTTTTTTCCTGTTTTATTTAATCCTTAGTTATTCTGGATAACTTAAATCGGGATAGCTTTTATTTTCGGGCAGCCGGATATATATGGGCTTATCCGTGCAAATTTTAACTTTTGCCATGCGTCGAAATATATAGACATTATTATTAAATATTCAGGTTTTGGAACTTATAATATTAGCTGTGTTTTATTTTCCCCCAGATCTGATCCGGATTGGATTTTGTTTTCAAAATAACATGTAAAACAACAAATACAAACAAAACTGGGCCTTGTGTTGTTTTTGTTATACATGTAAATTTGAATGAAGATCCAATCTGGATCAGATCTGGGGGAAAATAAAACACAGCTACGAGTATTATACACACAGTCACAAAAGTAAGTATACAACCAAGCTAATACGTAAATAGACGAAAAAAATACCGTTAATATCAAATCCATATCTATTCTCTGCATATGGCACAAGTGTCTTGTCATACACATTACTGCTGTTAAGCAAAATAACGGTACAATTTGTTTCCACTTCTTTGCTATCTCATTATTTGTAATCACGGGTACAAAAAATAGGTTACAAAAGTTAGTATACTGACAGTTTTTCTTATGTGATGTTGCATCAATAAAAACTTTTGAGTCGATTTTTTGTTTTTTTATTAAAAAGGTAAGGCAAAACTACTAGACTAGCCTAGTTCAGTTCAAATTATTCCTTTTAAAATTAGAAATTGCACCACGTGGAAAAGAGCTCTCCTTTGGACTTACAAAAATTAATAGTTAAGTACTCTAGTGAAGGAAAGTGGATTCGGAAAGTAGCTGTACTTGTTGATAGGAGCCAAGGAACCGTCCAAAAAATATTGTAATAGCAGAAACAATGTGGAACAGTTACGAACACGGCTCGCAGTAGCCGCCCGCGAACGTTCTCTGAACATGAGAAGCGACTAATAATTCGCAAAGTAAAGAAAAATGCGAAAATAAGCGCACCAAAACTGCAGGACGAGATAGAAGAAGAGACAGGTAAGTCATGCTGTACCCAAACCATACGCCGCATCCTTCACGAAGTCGAGTATAAGGCTGTGCTATTAGGAAAAAACCATTCATTGGCAAGGTCAATCGCCAAAAGCGGATTGAATTTGCCAGAAGTCATATTCAGACCGATTTGGCTTTCTGAATACCGTTATATTTTCCGACGAGAGCAAATTCAACATCCATGGCTCTGATGGACGTGCAAAAGTGTGAAGAAAACCTAATACGGTGATAGATCCTAACCACCTGACTGGAACTGTTAAACATGGTGGTGGTTCGGTTATGGTTTGGGGGTGCTTGGCGGCATCTAGAGTGGGTAACCTGGTTTTTATTGAGAGTACGATATATCGTTTTGGTTACCTCGACATCTTAAAAAATAATCTTCATCAAAGTGCACAAAAACTAGGTGTTCTGAGAGGTCATTCATCTTTCAACAAGATAATGACCCCAAACATACCTCGCAAATCGTGAGAGAATGGCTGCTATATAATGTGCGAAGATAAGTCAAAACAACTCCTCAATCGCCAGATTTAAATGTTATTGAGCATTTATGGGATCATCTGGAGCTTCAAATACGCACACATGAGATAAAATCAAAAGTAGAGATTAAAAGGATCCTTCAAAAAGAATGGAACAAAATAACCCTAAGTGTTACCCAAAAGCTTGTTTCGTCGATGCCATCGAGAATAAACGCCGTAATTAAATCTATTAGTGTATACTTACTTTTGTGATCAAAATTCTGAGAGAGTTTTAGTTTTAAGTTGATATCTAAGCCATTTTAAAAAAAAAAGTTTTTGGTAATTGATTTTAGAAAGGGAATAAAATTTTCTAAAAAATATACGCCAAATGTTTCATAACATATGCTTATTCAATTTTTGCTCTCTGCTTAACATTTTGTTTCCTGCTGTATACTTACTTTTGTGACTGTGTGTATATATCATTGAGTTTTAACTATTCAATTTATAAAATGAACCATCGAGATAGTGCGAAAGTGTTTGAAATCGAAAAAATCATCGAATATTGAGACTAGGCTGCGTGCGTGGATAATTAACGTTTTGTATTATTGCAAAAATAATGTTTAACATAAGATTACTTAGTACAATTTTTGTTTTTTTTCAGATAAATGAAGGTCAAAATTAATTGAAATCATTCATTTTGAGTGCGTGCCTTCCTTATAAATAATCCTATATGATATAAATTTTAGAAAAAACTGCCATGCGTGATTTTTCGTAAATCTTTAATTGTCACAAATTTTTGTGTCTATTTTTTTAACATGGATCATGGGGCATTTTTTTATGGTCTGCATCATTATTTAAGCTATCTAGAGTAAAAAAAACTTTGGCTTCAATGCGTGCTTCATTATGTACAAATTTTATGAAGTTAACAAAACGAAGTAAAAAACGTAACTGTTTCAAAAAAGGCACACTTTTTACTAACACACCAAAGCATTGTTTGATTATACCCTTACAATGAGCGTAATTTAAACTGTAGAAACTATAAAAAAAAAAATGGTAAAAGTGTTAAACAAATAAGTTTGAAAAAAGAAGCTGTGAAGATTAAAAATAAAAACCAAATCAATTAACTCGGTTCTTAAAATAAATTATTTTAAATTCATTTTTCTATACTTTATACCTTTATACTCTTCAACAAACAATACATATGAGTTATTTTGAAGTTTTTTATTTATTCGTGGTCTATAATTGAAGAAAAACTCAAATTTACATGCGTGCCTTAATTTTTTTTTTTTGTTTTTTTCAAACTCAAGAAGTTACAGGGATAAGCCCATATATGTATATATATATATCGACTGCCAAATCTAATAAAGAAATGCAAAAAAAATCACTAAATAAAATTGGCACTAAAATTTCTCACTGCACTCTTACCGTGTATAAAAATTATTATATTTTTTTTATATGTTTATATCCTGTATACAATCAATGATTTGGTCGATTTTAAATCACCAAAAAAATGTATATTTAAAATTATTTTATTTTATCAAGTAAAATTTAATTACGCAACTCTGACTTGAACTATCAACGGCTGTTTGAATAAAGAAAATTCTCCTGCCGCCAATCAATTTCAGTCGAAACGACAAGAGATTTTTGGAAGATTCTGCAAATTACCCCTAATTCCAGGATAATTAAAGCTAACAGGTAATCAAATAATAAGTTCGAGTCAAAACTTTCGAACCCTTGCACACTCACAGCCTTATTTACTAATTCGTTTTAGCGACGGAGTAAAGTTACTTCGACTTTACAACGGCTCTAAATCTGAAAACCTTATTTACAATGAAAATGCACTAGGAATAGCGGTGGAATAAGCTAAAACTGGTTCATAGGAGGTTTAAGGCCGTTTTAGTATCTAAATGTCATTTTGAGATGACATCTTGTGAAATTTACAAAAAAGAGTGTAAGCAATTTTTTTTTCGTTTCTTAATAAGACAAAAAGGATAGATATTTTGCAATAATAAATTATTTATATTTTCCAAACGATCTAACAGTTGTACGGTATTGCTAATGCAATGTGGTTTGGTTGGTACATTCATTTATTGGATTTGAACTTTATACAATTCAATTTTAAATGTATCCAATTTTCAATATGCATACAATGATAATAAAATGAATAATAATGAAAATCAGTTGGGGTTTGATTTAGGTGTATAATAACCAGAGTTTTAGATTTGTCACTTTTTTCCCAGTATATTTGACATAAGGAAGGCGTAGCTAATACGGCTAAGAAAATATATATTAAATAAGGATTTGTTTGGCGTGGCGTAAACTCGAAGTGCTTCGGCACGGTTTAACTATTCCGAGGTTGAACCCAGTATTAGTGAAAAATAATAAATAAGGCTGTCAGGGTTTACGACCTAAATCCTTACGTGATTCCATACCAATTTCTCTTCGAGTTATAATTATCAACGCAATCCGAACCCTAGAATTAGACATTCATACATTTTTACTTCTTTTGAGAATAAATACTTTGTCTTCCTCTTAATCAATCGGTTGCCTCTAGTCTTTCCTTCGGTATGTGTTTTATCTCAAACTTCAGATCAAACTCTACTATCGTTGTCGCCTCATAGTAATGTCGTGCGCGCGCCGCTTTGACATCTTTTTTTTTTCTTTTTTTTTTTATTACAATAGTTTATTTGTTTTTAATTGATTTAATTATAAATAAAAATCATAAATTCGGTTACACTGCTCTTGTTTTCCGTTGCAGCATTTGCATTCGTGCATTTTCCGTCTCCTGCTTCAATTCATTATCATACCACGGGTTCTTTTTCCTAGGTGGTTGAAAGCCTATGGTGGTCTCGGCTACCTCCTTAATGATGTCGCGGTACTGACTCCACTGGTTGTTGACTTGTGGCTGGGGGTACGGGGGTACTGCAGAGAGTTTCCCGGTCAATTGCTCACTGTAGTCTATGGCTTTCTCAGGTGTGCAATATTGAATTTCTTCCTTTGGGCGATCCCCATTTTCTTTTCGTTGGACAGTCGGGCGTCCACGTTTGCACCTCGGAAAGTTCGCGCCAATTAGCACGTGGTCGATTTGGTTGGCGGTTCGACCATCTGGAGATCGTCAGGTTGCTGTGTGTATCCTTCGCCTGGGGAACCTAGTGCTACTTATCACCGTATTCGGAACTGCAGCAAAGTCGATTAGTCGGAAGCCGTTATCTGTTGTCATTTCGTGGAGGCTGTGCTTTCCAACTAATCCGCCAAAGATATTTTCCATTCCGACTTAAGCATTGAAATCTCCGAGCACGACTTTGACATCTTCCTCTGGACAGGCTTCGTCCAGGAGGTCGTAAAGCTCCTCCTTGTTAGACTCCTCAGCTTCATCGGTAGGGGCGTGTGCTCATATTAGGCTGATGTTTTGAATAGTAGCTTTGATGCGGATCACAGCCAGGCGATCACTAATCGGCTTAAAAACGATGACTTTTGATCTGAGTCGTATCCTAACATGTGCATTCTTTGATGACAGCTGTAATAATTGTCGCACTCTTTTCTTTTCGCTATTCCTGATCCTATCCATCGTATCTCCTGGATCGCGGTAATGTCTGCCTTGTACCGCGAGAGGACAGATTCAAGTTTTTGAGTAGCACCTGGTGTGTAGAGTGTCCTCACATTCCAGGTGCATACTCGTAAATCGTAGTCCATTTTCGTTCCGGGTCTGGTTGCCATTTGAGGGGGGCCGTTATCCGAGGCTTCTCGCGTCTCTCTCATAACAATTGGTATTTTTTACTGTGACCGGGTCGTTAGCCCGACGCACTAACCTCCAATAACCTCTATATAGAGCCATGGGTTTGGTGTTGCAATTCTTTGCTTGGTCAACACTCACCCTTACAAGTTTAGCAAGTCATGGCATAGAGCCAATACCAGTATCCGGCGGTTACCAACGTGGAGGTAATGTAAGCACTTGATGTGTAGGAAAAGATACAGCTCGAAGTCCCCAGTTCTTACAACATCCAACCACCGAAACAGTATCTTCATGCATTAATTTTAATTATTATAACAATTCAATTGATTTCAATTTGACTAGACTATACTATAAAAGTCTAATTATGACCTCGATGTGAATCATATTAACTTGAATACATATGCTACTTATTTTATTTTTTGTATTAATAGTATTTGTATATTAATTTTTGTATTTTACCAACTGTATTTTGTCAATGTAGTCTATGAAAGTTGCTCTTCTAGAAAGAAGACAAAAAGGCTTATATTTCATTCTTTTAATAGCCAAAAAGTGGTTAATAATATCATAAAGTCTGCACCACATACATTACCAACAGAAACGAGGCTAAAACATTGAATTTTATTATTATAGTATAGTAAATTTAATTTTGTTTCATAAATAAAATATTAAGCCTTATGAATTGAATAAAACATACAATTCAATTAAAAGCTCAAGTGACCTCAACTCACTTGAGCTTTCAATTGAAATAAATTCAATAACTCCACTTAAACCGAAACAATTTTCGAATTTCATACATCTTCATTAGAACATTCAATAAACTTTGAAACTTGTATGTACGTAGTTTATTAATAATTATATGATTAATTTCTTTAGTTGGCGGATTTTGGTCTTGCAAGAGCTTTTAATGTCCCGATGAGAGCTTATACCCACGAAGTCGTCACACTTTGGTATAGAGCGCCGGAAATCCTTCTTGGTACTAAACTGTATGCAACTGGTGTTGATATCTGGAGCTTAGGTTGCATTTTTGCTGAAATGGTAAAACATTTATGAACAAAATTATGGACAATAATAATAATAGTATACACTTTTCTTCTTTTTTTCAAAGATCATGAAACGACCCTTGTTTCCTGGGGATAGTGAAATTGATCAGTTGTATAGGATATTTAGGACTTTTGGTACGCCTGATAATAGACTCTGGCCAGGAGTACTACAATTGCCAGATTATAAGTCATCATTTCCAAAGTGGGGCATGAACGTTCCCGAAATTCTTCTTAAGCACGAAGCATACGATCTTTTTAAAGTAACCTTTCAATAAACTATAATCTAAGCAGTAAAATAATTTTGTTTTCTTTTCAGGGAATGATGGTATATGATCCAAGCATTAGAATATCAGCAAAAGAAGCAATGCAACATAAATATTTTAAAAATGTCGAACGAGTTCCTTATGTAGCTCTACCCATTCTTAATGTACATAATTCCTAACATTTATATATTTTTCGTTTTTTTATTTTGATTTAAATACACGATTTCATTATTTATATTTAATATGTTTAAATTTTATTGAAGATACCAATAGGGCTGAGCTAGAAAAAATAGTTGTATCAGTTTCGAATATCTTTAATTTATTGCATTTTGATGAGTAAGACATTAAAACAAGTGTTTGGAAACCTTTTAGACCTCTACCTTTTCTGAAGGTTTCGGCTCTATGAGAAAAGTGGGTATTTTTTGTAATGTCACAAGATTGAAATATATATTTTACCATTTTTGAAATGAAATAAAAAGAGCCAATACAGTATTTGGTTTCTCTCTCACAACTGAGTACATGACTCCACGAAACAAATGTAGAAGTCTAACCGTGCCTTCTACACTGAGTACACTAATTACTCAGTGTATAAGTGAGTGGATTTATATGCAATGATATCTGTAAAAAATAGACTAAATACACTGGCATGCACCGAATGCATTGAATAAAACGATTACAAAATTTAGTAGGTTTTTGATAAACTATGCCAGTAAATGTAAAATGTAAGTGTTTAAAAACTTTTATTTTAAGACTATAAATCTATTATGACAAAAAATTATGTATTATTATACATATATATTATACCTATTTATACAGCTTTTGTAGGAAATAAATGAACAAATACTTTATTTCCTAGGTTGTTTTATATTACGAGTATATACGCCATTTCTTTACAGACATTTCTCACTTTCATGTTAAAGAACACATTTGTATTTGAATGGAGAGAAAAGTAAGTAAATCCGTATTTGGAGTATATCCTCTACTCAGTATACTAGATGCACCTACTCAGTGTACTTAGTGAAGTGTACACTTGTTTTGTGAATATTTGAAATACCCGTTCTTATAATGAACACTTCTCTTAGTGCTTGTTTTGAAATGAGTGAAAGATTTGTATGATAACAATTTGAGAATTGATTCATTAATTCTATTTTTAAGCATATTGTACAGTAGACAACTATGTTTTGAAATAAATTGAATGTCTTGAAACTGCTTTTAAGACATTCGTTGCAGACCTCTATTTGCTACCATCGTTTGGACTACCATACCGTGCTTTTTTCAACAATGTTTAGAAAACAAAAGAACTTTGCTTGCTATCTATTTTAGAACTTGTTTTCATTTTTAACTGAAACAAAACAAACTTATCTTGATTATCAACAACACAAAATATTGATTTTGAATTCTAGTTTGTACTTGCAACCTGTACAGACGTCTTTTCTTTGCGATCTGTTCTAGAATTTTCCTTTTCTGTGTTTTTTTTTCACAAGTGCGGTACTATACTATGGAAGGTAATTCTTCCCTCCAAATAACTTTCGATACAACATGAATTTGGTTGGTATTAAAAAACCCTTTAATTTGCCGTCCCAGCTGTTAAATTCTGAGGATAAATTAAATTAGTGGGAAAACGATAGCATACAAAAAAAATTGCAGTTAGAAAATTGTGTCGTTATTTGTGGTACTAACTTCGTAGCTGTCTTAAGGAACCTTCTTTCTAATGACCAACAAGTATTTTCAAAAGTGTTGGCCAAGAAGAGGAGACAACTGTCCTCTGTCCATTTTGCCAAAAAAAAACTGCTCTGTAAGTACCAGGCAATGCCAACAGCAACAGATTCGCACTATTTTGCGAATTTCCTGAAAATGAAACTGACCCCACGAATGCTCTTAATGTGGCTGGCATTCTTAATGGAGTTGGCGGATTACGTGAAAAAAAAAACTCCTAGAAATTTAAACTGTAGCAAGAACGACAACAATATCAGCAGCAACTCCAACAACAACCAATGCGGCAATGCTAACAGCTAACAGCAGCAATATCAACTCAAACGTGTCTCAGACTGTTAATCAGATGGACTGGTGCCCCCCAAATATTTTGCCAAGGTATTCTATCCAAACAAATCATTGATTTTTTTTTTTAATTCGAGTATAGATTTAAATCTTGTAAAATTTGATTGAAGGGCTTCGGTGAACTTAAAATTTGTGTTAAAACAGTGGAACTTCACTCTTTATTGTTAAATCAACTTAAATTAAAATTGAAGCTTTTTTATTTACTCCTAAAAAAAAATAATTTTGTACTTGAAGGAATATATGCAAACTTTTTGCCTTCCGAAATTGAAAAGGAGCTATGATAATTAACGTTAGGAAATTTGAGACTCAATGGTCCAGAGAAAACGGTATTCCCTTGCATTTGTTCTTGTTCGTTCTGGACGACAGGGACAGCCTGGCCAAGGCTAATGCAATTAAGTTTATTCTTAGGCACAGAATTAGATGGGACACTGTCAAGGGGTACGGTATGAAACAATGTTTTCGTTGCCAGAGGTTCGGACACGTTTCTGCCCACTGCGCTTTCCCCTAAAATTTGATGGGTTCACTTGTCAAGTTTTTAAAACCTTTCGAATTTGGGCATAAAAAAAACTTGCCAAGTAAGCCCATCAAATTTTAATCAGTAATCATTAAATAATAAAATTTCTCTATTACATTGTAGCTGTTTCAATATTATTCTACTTTAAATATTTGGTATTAAACCTTCATGAAGTAAGAACTTGGCGTACTTTTAGATCTCAGTACTTTTCACGGCTGACTTGTTACACAAAGGTTTTTGTATAGAAGAACTTGGCTCTTTTTTAACATTTATGTTTTTGGTCTGATCTCACTCCTTTTTGCAAAGATTTTAATATTTTGCCATGTCAAAATCTCGAAAGATACGGAAAGATAGAAGGGTGTACTCAACTTAGATTAAAGCTTCCTATTTCTTTTGGTATATTTTCTTTTTGTTATTGGTTGTTTTGATTTGCGCTTCAATTATTTCTTCTTGTCCTGGCAAGATACCTTACACTAACATACCTACCTTAATTACGGCAATCAAAAGTGCTCCATATAAATTAAACATTTCCTCAAAAAGTGTGTGGATACCACGCCCCCCGAATAGAAAACCCCAATTTTTATTTTTGGTCCTTTATATGCAATTTGAGCCCTACGGTTCTACCAAATTTCATTGTTCTACTGCAATCGGAAGTGTGCCATGTATAATTTACATCAGTTCTGAGGAAGTGGGCGGATACCGCGCCCCTGAATGGAAAACTTCAAATTTTATATTTTTTTCTTTGTATGCAATTTAAGTCCTACCACTTTACCAAATTTCATCGTTTTACAGCAATCAGAAGTGCTCAATTCAACCAGCACCAATTCGGAGAAAGTGGGCGGATACCTGAATGGAAAATCTCAATTTTTATTTTTGGTCCTTTATATGCATTTAGAGCCCTACCGTTGTACCGAATGTCATCGTTTTACAGCAGTCGGAAGTGCTCCATTCAGCCAACAACAATTCGGAGAAAGTGGGCGGATACCACACCCCCTGAATGGAAAACCTAGACTTTTATTTTTGGTCCTTTATATGCAATTTGAGCCCCACCGTTCTACCAAATTTCATTGTTCTACTGCAATCGGAAGTGCGCCATGTATAATTTACATCAGTTCTGAGGAAGTGGGCGGATACCACGCCCCTGAATGGAGAACTTCAAATTTTATATTTTTTTCTTTGCAAGCAATTCAATTCCTACCATCATCATCATCATCGGCTCGACAACCGGGTTCCGGTCCTGGCCTCTTTCAACAAGTCTCTCCACCTATCCCGGTCTCTAGCCGACGCCATCCAGTTGCGCACCCCAAGGCTTCGGGCGTCCTGGTCTGCGCCATCTCTCCAGCGCAAGCATGGTCTACCACGCTGTCGTCTACCATAGAATGTACCACAAAGAACTTTCCGAGCAGGTTCCTCTTCGCTCATGCGAGCTAGGTGCCCTGCCCACCGGAGTCTACCGAGCTTAATTTTTGTCACGATATCTGCTTCTAGGTAGATTGCGTACAATTCATGATTGTACCGTCTCCGGAATCGTCCTTCCTCACATATGGGGCCAACAATTCTCCTTAAGACTTTTCTCTCGAACGCAGCTAAGAGGTCGGAGTGCCTTTTGCTAAGCACCCAAGTCTCGGATCCATATGTGAGTACTGGCAGGACCATGGTCCTGTACAGCAGCAGTTTTGAAGTTATGGTGAGATTTCTGGATTTGAAAAGCTTTGACAGACTATAGTAGGCTCTGTTGGATTTGAGAAGCCGCCCGCGTATTTATTCTTCTATATTGTTATCGGCTGCTACTATTGACCCAAGGTATTTAAAGGAT
Organism: Chrysotoxum bicinctum; assembly: GCA_911387755.1. Classification (NCBI taxonomy): domain Eukaryota; kingdom Metazoa; phylum Arthropoda; class Insecta; order Diptera; family Syrphidae; genus Chrysotoxum; species Chrysotoxum bicinctum. The sequence goes on from OU426988.1 coordinate 95,714,277, forward strand.
TGCACCACTTCAAATTCGTGCTCCGCTACCTTGATTGTTTGACCAACTGTTCCTCTCGCATTCGACGCCACCATGTACTTTGTTTTACCTTCACTAATGTGCAGCCCCAGATTTTGTGCCGCCTGCTCGATCTGGATGAAGGAATCGTGTACAGCTTGTTCGGTTCTTCCGATGATGTCAATGTCGTCGGACGTCCCCTTGTCGGACTCCATTAAAGATTTTGATTGGTCTGGATAGCAATCCGGCTATTTTTACTTGGCTTGTTACGTTGGTCATGGTCAACCTACATAGTCGTGTCAATTTATTTGGGATGCCGATTTCTCTCATGGCTTTGTAAAGTTCTACCCTGGCTATGCTATCATAGGCGGCCTTAAAGTCTATAAACAGATGGTATGTTGGGATGTTAAATTCTAGACATTTTTCCATTGCCTGCCTAAGGGTAAAGATCTGATCAGTTGTTGATTTGCCTGGAATGAAACCACACTGATATTGTCCGATGACGGTTTTAGCGTATGGGGTTATCCGGTCTTGTAGGATAGAGGAGAGTATCTTATAGGCGGTACTCAACAACGTGATACCTCTATAATTGCTGCACGTTGTGACATCTCCCTTCTTATGTATGGGGCATATTATGCCTTTTCGCCAGTCTTCTGGCATTTCTTCCTGCTCCCATACGTGCACTATAATATCATGAATTGCTTGACGTAAGGCTGGCCCGCCGTGATGAAATAATTCGGCTGGTATGCCATCGGCTCCCGGGGATTTGTTCTGTTTAAGCCGGCCTATAGCCTTCTCAACCTCTTCTATGCTTGGTGGCGGCAACATAGGGTATTCTTCTTGAAGTAGTGGAGCCTCCACTTCTGCAGTGAGCTGACCATTTAGCAATTCATTGAAGTACACTTCCCATCGCTCAAGTATGCTTTCAGGATCGGTGATCAGATTTCCCTCTCCGTCCTTGCAGTATGTGCAGCGTGGTGTGTACTGCGTCATGTTTCGGACGGATTGGTAGAACTTCCGCGCCTGGTGCGGACCTCGCTCTCGGCTGTTTTCTATTTCACAGATTAGGTTCTTCTCCCAGGCTGATTTCTTTTGTCTGTGAAGCCGTTTTTCTGTTCTTCTGAGCTCTTTATATTCCTCTTCGCGTGCCCGCGTTCTATGAGATTGTTGCATTGCTCGGTACGCAACATTCTTACGTTCAGTCGCTAGCTTGCATTCATCATCAAACCAGTCGTTCCGATTTTTACGACTGCTGCCTAAGATGGAGTTGGCAGTACTAATGACAGTATTTTTAAGACGTGTCCACTTTTCATTTACGCCCAGCATACTGGCTCCAGGACTTACTCTCCCTAAGTCAGGTGTTTCTAGGGCGAGTCCTAACGCATTACCAAAGGTGTTACTGGTGTTTTCATTGCGCAGGGCAGCCGTGTTGATTCGAACCTGATCGGCGGATGCAATGCGTCTTCGCAAGGCAATCCGCCCTCGGAAAACCATACCAACAAGATAGTGATCCGAGTCGATATTGGCACCTCGGTACGTTCGTACCGTCATCAAGTTCGAGTAGTGGCGACGGTCTATCAACACGTGGTCTATTTGGTTACGAGTGACTCCATCAGGTGATACCCAGGTGGCTTTGTAGATATCTTTACGCGGGAACCTGGTACTCGCAACGACCATGTTTTTCGATGCTGCCAATTCTAAGACTCGAAGTCCATTGTCATTAGTGTTCTCATGCAAACTATGGGTGCCTGCGTAATGCCTGAATACCGGCTCCCGAAATATTTTTGCGTTCAAATCCCCAAGGATGATTTTAACATCATACCTTGGACAGGCCCTCTCGACTTGTTCGTAGTAAGTCTCTTTTTCTTCGTCTGAGGACTCCTCCGTAGGTCCGTGAACGTTAATGAGGCTGATGTTCGTAAATTTGCCTCGCACGCGAAGGGTGCATAGCCTTTCGCTTATAGCGTTAAAGCCAATGATAGTAGACTTCATTTTTTCGCTGACTAGGAAGCCTACCCCGAGAACATGGTGTTTTGTATGACAGCTGTAGTATATGTCATATTCTTTCTTCTGTAAAACACCATTCCCTGTCCATCTGATTTCTTGAAGAGCTGTTATGTCAGCTTTATACTTTGACAGGGCATCGGCTAGCTGCTGAGCAGCTCGAGCTCTATAGAGCGATCGTACGTTCCATAAGAAAATTCGTAAATCGTTTTTCCTTTTTCTTTGCGTGGGTTGTCGTCGTGAGATCAGTCCGTTTCCGAGGCTTGTTGTCGGTCTCGTAATTCTTTTAGTTTTACGGGACAGGGAATTAACCCGTCGCCAACCTGAGGAACCAGCCTGATCATATTAGCCAAACCTTTTTTAAAAGGCTTGTTTCTAGCGGCCGCCACGGAGAGGCTATGATCACACTTCCACCAGTCCCGAATAGTTACGGCACGTGCATGTTTTCGTATGCTACATGTTGTTCCCCCTATTCGTCTGATGGCTGACCGCCATTCCTACCACTTTACCAAATTTCATCGTTTTACAGCACTTGGAAGTGCTCCATTCAACCAACACCAATTTGGAGAAAGTGGGCGGATACCACGCCCCCTGAATGGAAAACCTCAAATTTTCGATTTTTTTCTTAGCTTGCATGACAAGACCTACCGTTGTGCAAAATTACAAGATTCTACGATGTCGGGAAGTGCTCCATAATTTTGATGATCTGTCAGTCAGTCAGTCAGTTACGGTTTTTGTGATTTTTGAGGCCTTATATCTCAGGAACCGCTTGTGCTAGAAAATTGAAATTTGGTGAGGCGCCTGTGCCTGACTAGCTTAGCAAATATTCGGAATTTGAAGTTTCTGACTTTAGTGGTACTGAAGATAGGGAGGGGTCAAAAATCACCTGAGTTTGTTCCTGTAAAAAAGGGTGTAGTGCCAGAACTTGGCTGGGCACTACCGTGCCCTTTGATGATGATGACGTATTGATTCCTTTTAATGTTAATAGAGATGTTGAATCATTAGTTGTTGATTCATTAACTTCTTTAGATTTCAATCAAGTAAATTATGTCAGGAATGATTTATGTAGAATACTAGATTTAATATTCATCAGAATGATCACAATTATCATTTAGAATTGGCGGATTTTTCATATGTTAACAATTCCATACACCATAAGGCGTTATCACAGATAATAATCTTCATTTGAAAGAGCTTTTAAAAAAGCTGTTTTCAATTTATTATTTTAAGATATGTGAGAAGTGCTTTTTCTCTTTAAAATGTGTGGTCTGAATTCACGAATAAAACCTATTTCGTCTGTTGCTCTTGCGTATTCAACTCTGTATCTGTATTCTTCGTTTTTTTTAATACCGCCGGACCATTTTTTTTTAATAGATTTGTTATGAACACAAGATACGAGTACCTACATTTTTCATATATTCACCCTTATTCCGATAGTCGTTTTAATAAAACGCCTTTAAAACGAGAAGGCTCCAGAGTCCACATTTTCAGCCTTATTTACTAACTCGTTTTAGCGACGAAGTAAAGTTACTTCGACTTCACAACGGCTCTAATCCTGAAAACCTTATTTATAATGAAAATGCACGAGGAATAGCGGTGGAATAAGCTAAAACTGGTTCATAGGAGGTTTAAGGCCGTTTTAGTATCTAAATGTCATTTTGAGATGACATCTTGTGAAATTTACAAAAAGGAGTGTAAGCAATTTTTTTTATCGCTTCTTACTAAGACAAAAAGGATAGATATTTTGTATTAATAAATTATTTATATTTTCCAAACACTTTAATAGTTGTACGGTATTGGTAACGCAATGTGTTTGGTACATTTACTTATTGGATTTGAACTTTATACAATCCAATTTTAAATGTATCCAATTTCCAATATGCATACAATGATAATAAAATGAATAATAATGAAAATCAACTGGGGTTTGCTTTACGTCTATAATAACCAGAGTTTAAGATTGGTGACTTTTTTTTCCCGGTATATTTGACATAAGGAAAACGTAGCTAATATGGCTAAGGAAATATATTATAAATAAGGATTTTTTTGACGTGGCGTAAACCCGAAGTAAGTGCTTCGGCTCGGTTTAACTATTCCGAGGTTTAACCCAGTATTAGTGAAAAATAATAAATAAGGCTGTTCGAAAATTACGGAACATGATAATTTTATTTGTATGTATAAAATAAATACCAAACCCGTAAAAAAATCTGTATCCACAATTTCTTAGGATTTTATTTTCTTCTTCTTTGTCGCCCTATTTCAAATTGAAGTTTTAATTTAATTATTTTTGTTTAGATTGTTTTTATCGCCATCATCAAAAGATCGCACCAAATCAAATAAAACCAACCTTCCTGCCTGCAGGTGTCATCATAACCTCATGAACCTGAATGCAAAATACGTACATATGACGTATCTATTTATGTAGGAACTAGGACTAGGCGTAACAAACAATACTGTGTCTGTTTTTGGCTCTGATAAACAAAATTGAGCAACGAAATTAGAATAATTTGTATGGGAATTGCAAAGAACAAATACCTAAGAAGATAGAGAATAATATTATTTCACAAATCCATCCATCCATCAAGGCTTTGACATACCTACATAAGTTCCTAATTTGCTTCTAAATGCAACAAAATATCTAAGTGTCCTTTTTATGAACAAAATTGAATCCCAGATAAACACAATATATGAAAAATGTAGGTACTCGTATCTTGTGTTCATAACAAATCTATTCAAAAAAATGGTCTGGCGGTATTAAAAATAAAATGCACGACTGGGTCGCACGAACTTGCTCCTATGTAAAAGACTAAGAATTTCAAAAATAAATGATATTAGAGAAACTGTTCATAAACATAAAATTCATTTTTTAAATGACTAAAAAAAACTTCTTTAGTAGTTAAAGGTAAGATTTATGCAAGAACCAAAATTTTAAGTCCTTGTAGTGGTTTCTTAAAAAATAAGGTTTTATATAAGAACATTTTAAAACATTTTTAAGAAAAAATATTGGTACGCCAATTTGAAGTTTTTATTATTGTATGAAAAAAAAATAAATTTACAAAAAAAGTATTGAGCCGTTTTCGAGATATTGAATTTTCAAAAAACAAGGTGGTTTTTTTTTCAAAATTCAAAAAAAATATTTTTCTTAAAGTTTTGAAATGCAATGTTTTTTAAACTGTTTAGAAGCTTTTATCTGCGAAATTTCATTAAAATCCGTTGTGCTGATAATGAGAAATGCAAAATTTAAAAAAATCGTTCTATGGTAGGTACAGTCAGTAATATCTTGTTTTCAAATTTTTTTTTAATAAATTACAGATACTGAAAAATAATAGAAAGAAAAAAATGTAAGCAAAATTCTCGGAACCGTTTTCGAAAAAAATACGATTTTCGAAAACCATTTTTTAACATTTGTATGGAGGGTACCGTTATTTTTAGGTGAAATGAATTTATTTTGCTCATATATTGTAGATTATTTTTCCAAACTTTTATCTATCAAGTTTTGAAAAAATCGAGCATGGGGTTTTCGAAATAAAGGGTTTTCCAATAAGAGGTGTTATTTTGAATAGCCCGCTATTTCGGTAGCTGTCACTTTTGAAGCTGTCATTTTTTGACATTTGACAAGTAGAAACTACGCTATTAATAAAAATGGAACGATACACGCTTCAACAACGCATTGAAATTATTAAAATTGGGTCCTTGAAATGCATGAAAATGAACCGGAATTTCATCGAAAAATCATCTTGACTGATGAGGCCCATTTCCACCTCGGAGGCTACGTCAACAAGCAAAACTGTCGCATCTGGGGCTCGGAAAACCCAAGAGTTATTGTTGAAAAGCCTCTCCATCCTCAACGCGTGACTGTTTGGTGCGGTTTATGGTCCCGCGGGGTCATTGGACCTTACTTTTTCGAAAATGAGGCTGGAGCAACAGTTACGGTCAATGGATTGCGCTATCGAGAGATGATTAATGATTTTTTATGGCCTGAATTGGATGGTATTGATCTGGACAACGTTTACTTTCAACAAGACGGCGCTACGTGCCACACAAGCAATGAAACCATCGATCTTTTACGGGAAAAGTTTCCGGACCGTGTTATCTCTCGAAGAGGTGATCACAGTTGGCCACCGAGATCTTGTGATTTAACACCTTGCGACTTCTTCCTTTGGGGCCACGTGAAAGATAAGGTCTACGCCAACAGCCCAGCGTCGATTCAAGACCTCAAAGATGAAATTCGTGAGGCTATCGAGGACATAGGGCAGCCACTTTGCGATTTGGTTATGGAAAATTTCATGAAAAGGATATGGTCCTGTAAGCGTGGTCTTGGCGGCCATTTGGCTGATGTTGTGTTCCATTATTAACGGCATACCTTCCTCTTTATAATGAAATAAACATCCGATCATTTATTTCCAAAAATGCCATTTTTCTTTGAATATCAAAATAACACCTCTTATTGGAAAACCCTTTATTGAGTTTTCAAAAAAAAATTTTGAAAGTTTTTTTTAAAAATCCAAAAAATTTGTTTTGGAAAATTTGAATACACAATAATATTCAAACTGCTGGGAAGCTTTAGCATAAAAAAAATGATTAAAATCGGTGGTACCGTTTTTGAGAAAATCAAAAACAAAAAAAATGGTCCCAAGGGGGGTACCAAAACTACTCATTTTTTTGAAAAATTTTTTCGACCATTACCTAGGTTTAACTAAATTAATTTTTTAAAATTTTTTTTAAGAAAATCGCAGGGACAGTTTTTGAGAAAAAAAAATATTTATAAAATTTTGGAAAAAAATCGTATGGCAGGTACCGTTATTTTTGGTCATAAAAAATCTAATCAAAAAAACATCCGGGGATAAAAAATCAAAACCCATATCTACCAAGTTTGAAGAAAATCGGCCGAGCCGTTTAGCTGTAATCGAACAGACAGACAGACAGAATTGACCGACCCACTTTTTTCGTCTTCGCTATCATCGTAATGTCAACTTTGATCAAAATCTCTATAGTACCTATAAGTCGCAAGTAAAAAACGAAGAATACAGATACAGACAGAGTTGAATACGCAACAGCAACAGACGAAATAGGTTTTATTCGTGAATTCAGACAGCACACATTTTAAAGAGAAAAAGCACTTCTCACATATCTTAAAATAATAAATTGAAACCAGGGGTGGAATCGCGTAAGGTGATAGTTGACTATCAATTCGTTGATTGTCGTTTTTGACTATGGCCCTTATTGCGAGTGTCGTTTCCTTATCGATAAACGACTTTTATCGATAGTCGAAAGTCGAAAATCTTTTTTGGTATTGTGGATCTCTACTGTGAACGAAATTTTTCGACTGGACAATCGATCTTTATCGTTTGCATTTTACTGTTCGACTGGCCAACGAATATAATTTTCTAGGCAAAAATGTATTTTTTTTTATTTTATTAACTTATTATTTCCATTATAATAATTATTTTAACCACAGGGCAAAAGTATGGTATGATCCATGGGCAAATAATCTTAATGCAGTGGCAAGTTTTATTATGTTTGGTATTGCCGTATTTCTTTTAGTTGGTTTGAGATGATTTTCAATATTAATTGAACAAATGGTGGCTTTGACAGGCGGAAGTATTTCAAAAATCTGCAATGTAGTATGTTAATAAAAGAAAATTTATTTTTACTCATTAACGGACATATTTTCTTCAAGCTGCAGAGGATTGGAAACATCTCTAAGTTGTCTTCTATTCCTGGCAATCATTATGTGGTCGTCGTTGGTTGTTTCATCATCTGTATTATCGAAAAAGAACTCGAAGGAAATCATTTCTTGTTTATTTAAATGAAATTTATTGCATTTATTATTGTTTGTATTTTAATTTTACACAATTTCATCACTTACATTTCATTTATTTCACAATTTTCTCGTATTAATACAAAAATTCAAATTAAAACCATATGGCAGTGCTAGTATATCAAAACAATAAAAGTACCTACATACGTGTATAAGAATATACCTATTTTTTCCCCACACCGACGCAATTTACAAAAAACACATTATAGTCGCGTATTAATCACATACAAATTAAATTCTCTACCACAAAGAATATTGACACTTGCGGAATGAGTATCGTCATATCTTGTTGATATTTGATTGCTATCACTTTTGAACTTGACGGATTCGTAAAGTTCTTAATATAGTGAGTTTTATTGGAAAATATTTTATCTAGCATAATAAAACTTCCCTCGAAATACAACAAATCTCGTGTCGATAAAAGTGGCTTTGTTGTTGGTTACCTAGGGAAATTTAACTATGTAATGCATAAATTTGGCTCTCCATTTCCCATAAAACACACTTGTATTTGACTAGAACGACTTTGTGTTCTACCTCTGCATCATGCTGCTATTATTATACTGCTTGAACACAACAAACTTATCGCGTCAATCCGTCAACTTTGTCAATTTGCTGTATTGGTGTTTTAATTAAAAATGTTTTTTTGTGATTCTTCTATTGATCAAACTATTTGATCCCTAAGTAAAGGAATTTTTTTCCACATACACCATCACTGAAACATGCCCAAATGTCAAAATATAGGATTCATTAACAATAAGCACATTCGTTATTCACAGTAACTATTGTATCTGTCGATTGAGATACACAATACCAAAAAGAAAATTTGTCGTTGCTTTCGACTTTTGTCGGGTCGAAAGTTGAACGACACTCGCAATAAGGGCCTATAGCTGTCTCTATCATATCAATTAAGAATTATAGAGATCGATTGTCAAAACGACAATCAACAAATTGATAATCAACTATCACCTTACGCGATTCCACCCCAGCTTTCTTAAAAGCTCTTTCAAATGAAGATTTTCATTTTCATATGTCAGTTTTTTGTATGGGCTTGGGACATCTGTATATAATTATCTGTGTTAAAAACATATCAGCTCAATTTGAACATAGTTTTAAAGGTTATTATTTCTACTAAAACAAAGTCCAAAATGAGGTCCCTACCATTAGTACTGACAGAGAAATTGCCTTAAAATGTGTCAGGGTACACCAAAGTTAGACTTTTTTTAAATCTTCAAAAAGTGATGTCAAAGTTGAAAATCAGACTTTACTGTAGAACAATTTGTTTCTTAGAATTACACACGAATTACCGTACACCCTGTATAATACAGAAGTTATTTTGAATGTTAGAAGAGAAGAGCATGTCTTATGTATGTGATTTGTTTGTTGCACTTTATTTAAATATAGTTATCTCTAGTGGTCTTCATTTAAGGCTTCCATAGTTTAAGAAGACCATCTTCGCCATATGTTGCTAATAAATTTTGATGCGGATGGTGACAAAGTCCAATTACATCCTTTTCGTGAACCTGAAATTAATTTTTAAAAAATGATCACAAGAAATCAAACAAAATATATTTGCTAGTTACATTGAGAGTCCTTTCCAGTTTACCAGAAGATACCGAGAAACAGTAAAGTACATTGTCTTCTCCTGCACAATATATGAACTCGCCTCTAGGTGATAATGTTGCCGAAATGAATGAACCGCCTTCACGCTTACCCGAAGAGAATGATCTAACTATTTGACCCTGCATGTTCATAATCACCACAGTATTGGATCTATTGCAAACAATAAAATGCTCTGGATTTTTGGGAAGCAAAAGTACAGTGTTAACGGCCAACTCATTACCAAGAGGTTTGTACGTTGATAAACATTCGGTAGTTTTAAGTGACCAGATTTTTACAGTGCCATCCGAAGATGCACTTAATAGACTATGGCCATCTGGAGTGAATGTCAAATCATTTACAAATGACTGATGTCCTTTAAACTCTTTCAGAAGCTTTCCTGATTTTAGGCCATGCAAACGGATAGTATTATCAAAGGATGCACTCAATACTTGACTATTGTCACGCGAAAACTGCAAGCAGGTAATTCCCTTCACGTGGGCCTTTTCAAATTTTCGGAGGCATTGTCCTGTTGTAATTCGCCATACCTTAATCTGCCCTTCTTGAGAGCCAGATGCTACCATTTCAGAATCTCTCGAAAACGAGAGTGCCAAAATAGGATGTTCCATCATCATGAATTGGTCTTGAGCCTGGTATTTCAAATCTTTTCTTATTTTTCCAGTTGTGAAGTTCCAAACCTCTATAAAACCATCAACGCTTCCTGTGATTAAATACTGTCCATCGACGGAAAACTGCGCACACTCCACATGTGATTTTTGGCCAAACTTGATTTGTCTGACCATTTGAGTTGGATACATTTCTTCTTCTTGGTCCTTCATAGCCGCTTTGCCACGGAACAAGTCTATTGTTGTTCCGGGGGGAAGAAGTCCTTGATGTTGCTGCCATTTGAGGGCTTGACCTAGCAAGGCTAGTAAACGTGACGAAGGGACGACATGCACCTCCCCACTTAGTTCTTGAGCTATTACTGTGCGCCGTTTTTCTTTACTGCTTCCTTCAAGATATGCTTCTCTTGGATCAAAATATGCTCTCTGTAACATATTTTCTATAAAAAATATTAGCGACATTTATGAGGTTAATCAAATTAGCTCTTGAAAGCTAAAACCAAGCAACTACGAGAAGCAATCTGCACATATTGATATTAGTTTTTACTATAACCCTTACCTAAATGAATGTACCGCTCAGGTTCCTGTTGTTTAAGCATTATCATTGGGTCGGTTTGGCGAAGCAATGAACGAGCTGCTCCTAATTCACGTAATTCAATTAATTCCAGAATGATCTGCTCGTACAAATTCAACAGTTTCTTATCCGGCAACTTAAGTGATTGTATTACTTTTAGCACAGTGTCCCAATGCCCATTGTGAATGTCTTGTATAAATCCATCTACACTATCCACAGTGTTCAAAGAGACTGCAGTCTCTTCCTATTTAAAGTCATTACGGTTTTTATGATTATTAAACAATCGATACTTAATTAAAAACAACAAATTTTACCTGGAGCGTTTGTAAAGTCTTGGTAAGATTAGATTCTTTTAAGTATTGCTGAATCAAACGAATAACGCTATAAAATAAATAAAATTATTTACTTTAGATATCAGCAATACGAATAAGACCTTACTCAGCTGATTCAATTTCGATAGACATGGTTTACAGTTTTGTTTGAATTATATTTTTAAAATACAATAAAAGTTTCAGTTCGAGATTAATAATCAAATGAAAAGATAGTATACAAACATGGGCTGTTAAGTGTCAATTTGTTTTCTTGCAAGCTATTGACACATGGAGTCACGGCACCTGGCAGTCAACGCGTGAACCTTAAATTGGAAATAGATTTTTTTAGATTTGACGTTCAATGTATTTCCCATAATAAAAAAAACAAAAATGGGTTGCAAAAACATTGATTTAACTAATCAAATTTATATGAACCGGTATGCATTTTATGATTTTAAAAGAATAGTAATATGTGTAAATTTCTAAATCAGGTTGAAAATATAAAAAGAAACTTAATTAATCTTTTGTAACTTATCTTCAAAAATCGTAAACATATCGTATGTGAATAAAAGATGAAACAATTTTTTTAAGAAACAATTTGCATGGCCTTCTTTCACTAGCCATATTTTAGTCTCAAGGTCCTTAAATCAATAATTATCTACATATTTAATTAAAAATAAAACAAACATAAGACCCCTGTGACCTGACCAATTCTAAGGTTCGTATTCACCGAGCGCTCCTAAACGGCTCTTAACTTTACGAGGCTCTTAACTTGAAATTTCTGTGCGGTATTCACCAACCACTCGCAAGTGTTTTTCGAAGTTCGAAAATGAGAGCCACTCTCTCTTGTTCAGGCATACCCAAACTGTGAAATGTTGGTCTTGACAGCAAATGGATACTCTTCTACTTGGCATTGCTCACATGGATTCGAGTCAAATGCGTGCGTGGCACACGCACAAGCGAACAAATTTTCGAAGAGAGCGCTCGTAAGTTAGGAGTGGTCGGGACCACTCCTAACTTTTAAGAGCGCTCGTAGATCTTCACTAATATTGCTTGGTGAATACGTTTATGAGCTTCTTAAGTTATGAGCGCTCGGTGAATACCGGCCTAAGTCAGCAATTTTTTCAAGTGTAATTAAATTACTATGTAATATAAAGCCTAGTACGCAGATCGCGCTAAATTTTATCTCCCATACAAAATTCTCTCCAAAATTTAGCCAAGCTAAAATTATGTCAAGCATTTTAGCCGAGAGGTACGCTACTCCCTTGTATATAAAAACTATAGTACTCTCATGGAACAGAAAAAAATGTTATGGAATACACTCTACCGAGGAAGAAAAAAATTCAAGGTGACTTTTGATTTAGGGTGGGGTGGTAATTGAGGAAATTTTTTTAGCCACGTGGCAATGAGAAAAACGAGAATGAGAAAATGAAATTTGTTTTGTAGCATTTTTCTTTTGAGGGATCCTCTGTGTGTTTTGTTGTTATATTTTTTTGTCAAGAATATTTGTTTTGTTTTGGCTATTTCATACGCAACAAAGCAACGTTGTTCAATTTCGGCATATCTAACCAAAATACAACGTTGCTTTTTATTTGTATGGATCCACATACCTATTTGAATAGATTTAAGTAGGAATAATTTTGAAAATTGATTCTTGATAGGATTAGGCTTTTTTGAATTTAAGTATATCTACATAGGAACTTTATCTTAATATATTAGGTAACTTACCTATGTTGATTGCAATTATTATTATTGTTGTTATTCAAAAGTATAATAATTGGTGTAATTTTGAAGAACAAAAATAATAATTACATTCAACTAGGTTAAATGCCTACATTAGATGCAGTGGGTGGTTAGGTAGTGGAAATTGTTTTTTTTTGCAATTAATATAACTATATACATACATATATAGGTATAAAACTATTTCTTTAAGCAAATCTAATAGGTACGTATACCTATAATTTTATTAAAGAAAATAGCTTTTACATATGTACATAACTGTATAAAATATGGTATGGTAGAAAATAATTTTGATTACAAAAAAAGTATTTGTATTCGTTAATAGGTATTTATATAATTAAAAATAAAAAAAAAGAAATTTGATATAAGGTATAGAACAGTTTTTTAAATTTATTCATATAAACTTTTTTTGCAAAAAATATAGAAAATTTTTAATACTTTTTATGTGTAAGCCTAGTACGCAGATCGAGACAAGACAAATTTTATCTCTACAATTTTAATCTCTACAAAACTTTTCCAAATCTCGCGCAAAAGTTTGAAGTTGGAGAGATGAAATCTAATTTAATGTGTTTTTTAGTATATCTCTGGAACGGGTTATCTTACAAAAGTCGTTCATACCTTTTTGGAATCTCCTCTTGATGATCTCAAGACAAGCATCAGCCCCTTTTACATAAAATCAGAATTGACAAGAATCACTTTCGGAAATACGGTGGCTGTCAAAATTTGTCCCGCAAAATAATGCTTGTATCATTCTTGTTCCTGGCAAAATTTAGTGGAGACATTTTGAAGAGCAATTCACAATAGTATGAATTTTGCGCGCGAACTGCGTACTGCTCGGAAAAATATCTGGGACAAAATTTGTCCCAGGACAAAAAATGTATGGGAGACAAAATTTTTCCCGATCTGCGTACTAGGCTGTATATATAAACAATTTTAGAAATGTATAAATATTCACATAAAAAAATAATTTTAGAAAACTTAAATTAATTAAAAAAAAATTAGAATAAAATTATTATTGACATAATATTTTTAAAAAATCAGATACCTTTTTGGAAAAAATATTTTGTATGCATTTACATATTGCTTATAAGCATTTTTAGAAAAATTAAAAAAAAGAAATTTGGTGTCAATTTAAAAAAAATTATTGATGCACCCCACATGAAAAATTTTTAAAATAAAAATAAACATTTTTTTACAAAAAAATAGTTTTTATCCATATATTTTGTAAAAATATAAGATATTTGCCCAGCGAATTTTGAATAAACAAATATTTCTTTTAATGTTTATCTACGAATTTTTATCAAATTTGGAAATTATTAATTCATTAAAATAAAAATTTTGTTTTTTTTTTTGTATTTTGTTAATATAAATATAAAAAGTACGAATTTATGCAAACAAAGTTTAAAAAACCTTTTATTATTGAACTAATTTTGAATATAAGAAATTTCTTTAAAATTATTCCAGAAAAAAATTTGGGATCTTAATTTTAAGTATTTAAAAATAAAGATTCTAGGAAATATTTTCAAAAATTAGTCGCTCAAACTTTTTCAAGACATTGATTTTTAAAAAACAATTTTCTTAGATAAAAAAATATTTTTTTGTGTTCTCTATCATCGTAAAGTAAACTTTGATCAAAATCTCGAGTTAAATTTTTTGCACATGCAAAACTTGCAGTTACATAATTTTGTAAGTGAAAATAAAATTAAAAAAAAAAAATTGGTACGCCAACCTTTAGTTTTTATTATTGTACGAATGGAAATTAGGTTTCGAAATAAAATACTGAGCCGTTTTTGAGATATCGAATTTTCCAAGAAAAAAAAATTACTTTTTTTCCAAAAATTAAAAAAATATTTTTTCAAAGCTTTGAGACGCAATGTTTTTAAACTTTTTGGAAGCATCTCTATAAAAAATTTCGATAATGAGAAAATTGTCAAATGTCAAAATTTGAAAAAATGGTTCTATGGTAGGTACAAGCGTACCTAATATCTTAATTTCAAAATTTGTCTTTTTAAATTAAAGATCATACAAAGAATTTTTTTTTTTTAAATTCCAGGCGCCGTTTTCGAGAAAAAGGCGATTTTTGAAAACCTTTTTTTATTTTTTTTTTTACATTTGTATGGTGGGTACCTTTATTTTTAGGTAAAATACATTTTTTTTCTCACATCTTGTAGATTATATTGATACACTTTTACTTATCAAGTTTAAAAAAATTTAGTATGGGGTTTTCGAAATATTGAGTTTTGAAAAGTTTATTTTAAAAATCCAAATTTTTTTTTTGAAAATTTTAATACACAATTCTATTTAAGTTTTTCGGGAGCTTTAGCAAAAAAAATGATCAAAATCGGTTGTACCGTTTTTGAGACAGTGAAAAACAAAAAAAAATGGTCCCATGGGGGGTACAAAAAATTATCATTTTTTGAAAATTTTTTTTCAGCCATTATGTACCTTAAGGCTAGCCGCGCACTAGCAACTTTTAGTTGCGAAACTGCTTGGTTCGGCAACTAAAAAGTTTGTGTTTTGACACAAACTAAACGATTGCCTAAAATAAGTTCGCCATTTTATTGAACATATAATTATCTGCAAATTCACGGACATTCAACCAAACAGTTCATCTGTTTTCTATAAGTAACCAAACAGTTTCGCAACTAAAAGTTGCTAGTGCGCGGCTAGCCTAAAATAAATAACAGAAAATTAAATAAATAACATGCAATGAATGTATAATCCTGCTCAAACACCTATACATATCCATTTGCCTCTAAAAAAAACGGCTGAAATATGAAAAAATAAGACATGGTTGCCACATTTAAAAATCGCCATGTTAATTATTTTAGCAGAAATTGTTTTTTTCTGATTTAGTAGTTGAAGTTTATTACAAATTAACCAAAAACAAATACATTTAATACATACATATATTTTTTTTTTCGAAACACAAATGTTTATCTTTAAATGCTATTTGCCGCTAAACGGAGCTTCGTAGACCCCCAAAAGTTGACATCTTCTAACGTGATTTCTGGCTAAACTAGGCATCTTAGAAGATTAAAAATTTCATATTCGTGGTCTAGGGAGTGCCACCTTTCAATCCACGCATCGCATGTAACGAAAAACAAATGTTTATCTTTAAATGCGATTTGCGGCTAAACGGAGCTCCGTAGACCCCCCAAAGTTGACATTTTCAAACGTGATTTCTGGCTAAGCTAGTCATCTTAGTGAGTTAAAAACTGCATACTCGTGATGTAGGGAGTGATGTATCACATGATTTTTTTTTTGTTATTTTGCATTTCAAAATTCTACATTTTGAAATTCTACTTTTCAAAATTTTGAATTTCTAATTTTACTGATTGAGTTTTCTGCATTTAAAAATTCTACTTCTCAAAGTAAATTTTTCAAGATTATATTTCCCAAAATTTTGCATTTCAAAATTCTACTTCTCATAATTCTGCTTTTTAAATTGTTCCTATTAAGTTTTATGCATTTCAGAATTCTACTTCTCAAAATATCTTTTTCAAAATTTTACTTTTATAGTTTTCGGCATTTCAAAATTTTATTTCCTAAAATTCTGCATTTCAAAATTTGCCTTTTCAAAATTTTACTTACTAAGCTTTCTGCATTTCAAAATTCCTTTTTCAAACTTCTGCTGTTTAAAATTTACTTATTAAGCTTTCTGCATTTTAAAAATTCCTATTTTAAACTTCTGCTTTTCAAAATTTTATTTATTAATTTTTATGCATTTCAAAATTTAATTTCCCAAAATTCTGGATTCCAAAATTCTACTCTTCAAAATTTTAGCTTTCAATATACTCGTACCTAATTCTTCTGTATTTGAGAATAATACTCAAAAATCCAATTCTCAAAATTTTGCATTTGAAAAATCTGCCTACGAAAATAATTATCTATCTACACAAAATAATTGTTCTGAGTGGTAACCGTTTAAGAATTCGTGTATTTGAATAAAAATCCTACATTTGCTCCAATATAAATACAACGAAAAAAAATCAAACCTAACAACATACCGTTTTTCCTCTATGCGTGAAACAAAAAATGCCACCTCATCCTTATTTGTATAGAAAATTGATAAAAAGAAAACAGAAAATATCTTTCTTGCCGTCGGTCGCTTTGTTCTGCACCTTCGGTTTGCTTTTACCGAAAATATTATCACCCCTTCCTGATTATCGTCTGTCCTTACTCTCCACAACTCTACGTAAAAAGTTATGGAATACGCTCGTATGGTGCCGCATCATTCGTTCCTCTTCATGAGAGTACTATAGTTTTTATATACAAGGACCTAACTTCCGAGGATAATGTGGGCAATGAACGTAAGTATGTGTGCAAATAGTGTTAGCAAGACGACAAGTTCAGATGTTGAGGAAGAACTTCTGTTGTCACGTTTAGAAAGGCGCAAGCGCATTTTAGATCTTCAGCGAGAGCTTGCAGAAACTGCACCGAAGACACCAGCAGGCAGGGTTACCGTTGGGGACACTTTAGTGTCATTTTGACACCTTTTCAGCGTTCGGACACCAGGACACCTCTTTTCAAAAATAAGTCGATTTGGACACCTTTTATAAATCTAGCAACTCTTTGGACACTATTTTAAGCAAAACAAACAATTTGTTCCAAAAATGGAACGCAACCCGTCCCAAACAACCAAAATAAAAAATACCCACACCAAACTATCTATAAAAAAACGTATCCCAAATATATTTTATTTAGGCTGTACGAGCCATTCGGTTGACCTTATAAATAATGCTGCTAGTAAATCTATTCCATCCAATGTGGAACAACTTTGCAGGGATATTTACAACTATTTTAAGCTAAGTGCCAAAGGACTCAAAGATTTCAAGGAACTCCAGAATATGTTTCATATACCGGAGCTTAAAATTCTTCAATTAAGTGCTACAAGGTGGCTTATAAATTGGAAGAAAAATCGAATGCAATAAGTAAGCTTTCAATTATATTGGATAATATAAATGGAACTAACCTTGTTTATCTTAAATTTTTGTCGTATATATTAGGCATCATGAATAGGGTTAACAAAAATTTTCAAAGTGAAGAATCACAAAGAATGTTAAAGAATGTTTTGTCCCTGATATATCAAAACTTTGTTAAAAAAGAATTCTTTTTGAATGTTGAATTACATAAAATAGAGATAGACTATAAGACTGAAACAAAATTAAAAAATATACTTGATATTTATATCGGCCATGACGCTGAAATGACCATTAAAAGTGGACAAATTAAAGAAGAAGTTCTTTTAATTAAAACTAACATTTTGAAATATTATCAAGTAATATACATATGATCAAATCACAGCTAGGATTAATATTAACGATAAAAAGTTATCTATGTTACATTTCTTGGACCCTGAAGTTATAAAATTGGGAAATGAATTATTCAATTATTTCGATTTGGTTTCAGAGTTTGAAAATTTAATTTCTAATCCCGAAAAATTAATAGAAGAGTATAAATCTTTGGAGTTAAAAGTTAATGATGATGCTGATTTTGAGAGTATTTTTAAAATTAAAAATATAGAACAATTTTGGTTCAAAATAGGAAACTTAAAAAACCACTTAAATGAATTTATGTATCTAAACTTATAGGAATTTGTAAGAAAAATATTGACTTTGCCGCACAGCAGTGCATGTGCTGAGAGAATATTTTCCAAGCTTACACTTATGAAAAACAAACTTACTAATAAATTAAAAATTGAAACTTTAACTTTAATTAACTTTAACTTTAATTTAACCTGCGTTTTAATCTTTGACACCCATATTAATAAATATGGTTTAGTGAAGGTTTATCGTTAAGCCCTGCACTAAGTGCGAAATTTCATTAATAAAACAAATTTTCTGTTAAGTGACGTTTACTAAGTATGATTAAGTTAAACCACCGAAGTAGGTGGTTTAGCGAAGGAATAAGAAATAGAAATGTCAAATTTGTTTTTTTTAATCAAAAAATTAAACAAAAGTGAGAAGTTTCTAAATTAATTTTGAAAAAATATAGTATGGTAATAATAAAAATGGCACAAAGTTTTAACAATTTCTTGAACCGTTTGGATTTGCTGGATAATCCTAATTTTTCTATAAGATCAAAAATCTATAAACCGCGATATGATCCGATTAAAGAGCTAAGCGAAGAGGAATTCCGAAAGAAATATAGGTTTTCCAAAAAAAACATGGAAAAACTTATAGCTATCGTTGAAGCAGACCTAAATGCAGACAAAAGAGGTGGACATATTCCTGTGGATTTACAAGTAATGGCTTCTATTAGATACTGGGGTCGTAATGAGGTATAATGATTGACTCGATGTATATAAACATAATCTTAAATAACATTACTCATTTAAAAAAGGTTCAAGACGATTGTGCTGATATCCACGGCTTTAGTCAGCCTACTCCTTTTTCTTTTTTTGGTAATATTGTTCATGATGGATTTTTTTAAAGAATTCATAAAAAAAAACAAGCAACAGCAACAAGCAATATCCACAATCAGACACAACAAAAGCAATTGACAATCAATTTAGGTAGCCACAGAATATAAAAAAGAGATTGCTTACTTTTGTAGAAGATTTTCTTAAAAGGATTTTTGATAAACGTCATTTTACTATTCCGGAAACATTTTGTTTTTATTAATGTAAATATTTAAGCCAGGACTAAACTCCTATTCTATGGTTTAGTAAGACAGTGGACTATAGAAGGAATAAGCGTTTTTTATTAATATGGGTGTGAGTATATATAATATGGAGGGCTCGTTCCTATCCCTAATGTATTGTAGTACTTGAAGTTGTGATAGGGGTCGCTGTCTCACTTTCTGTAAGTTAAGGATACAGCCGTATCCTCCGATTTGTGCTTACCTTCTCCTCGCATATAGTTCTCCGTCACATGTGATATGAAGCACTCGGCAATAACTTTGTCTTACACAAATTTGAGTAGCGCCCCCTATGATAGTCAAGCACTTGGAATAGAAACGAGCCCTCCATATTATATATACTCCAAGGTTTTAATTGACAATTCTATGGGACACCTTTTTTCCTCTCGGACACCTTTTTTGACACTTTTTGAAAATTTTCAGCGGTAACACTGCCAGCAGGTCAGCGAGTCAACTTCAGTGACGTAGAAGATGCCGTCATTCCGTTTTCAGGTGATGATTCGTACGGCATAAGTAAATGGATTGCCGATTATGATGGCCAAATCACAATCTCGCGTTCGTCGGTCCGGCGTTAAATGGGCGTTTGATCGTATATACGATTTTGTGTGTCAAAAAGCGCGACCGTAGCATTTGTAAAACGAAATTTAGCTTCAAACGTCGAGCGTTGACTGACATTTCCATGACATCTTTGATAAATACCTACTTAATTGTTATATTCCAATGAATTTTGTTACTGTTTATTAATTTACAAGGTATATAATATTGCGTATTTTAGATTTTGGGCATTTAAAATAGTTAATTTGTGAAGCTATTTTCTTAAACAAGAGATGGATATGGCCGATATGGATGATCTTGATGACATCCTTGACTTTTCCTTATTCGGTGTTGTGAGCTATGCTGGGTATGAGGCATTTAAAAACGACGAAAAAAGAGTAGAAAGGCAGCGATAGGTTCGGGAGCTCAATTTAAGCAGAGACACTGATGGATTCTTTGCTCTTAATTATGATGCAATGCAAAAGCATGATCCAGAACATTTTTTTAAAATAACCCGAATGAAACCAGCGACATTCGATTTAATTATTTATAAAAAAAGAACTTCAATTACTTACTTCTTATTTCACTTCAATTTTCAACTTTCAAAGCAAATACAAAATACGGCCGACAATGAACGCCCGATCGAATAGAAAATAGATCTACTTTTGCTTTGGCCTGGCGTTGGTCTGACGTTTACGATATTACGATATAAAGCGGTCGCAACGCCGCGCCGGAGGTAACATTTCAGATTGCCTCATAAGAGTCTATTGTTTTTATTCAAAATGTCAAAGCCCGACCGACCAAACGCGAGATTGTGGTTTGGCTATGAATATGTGACCCAGTCACTTGGATGTGATGATAGATCCAAGTATGTTTGTGCACGCAGGTTGCTCAAAGGCACTGCAAGAATGCTTCTTAGAACAGTACGAGTGGATACATGGGACACCTTAAGAAACCTCCTCATTTCCGAGTTTGATAAGCAATTGACACGTCAAGAAGTATATCGACAACTCAGCCGCCGAACCCGTGCACCGTTTGGGAATAGTTCTTGAGTAAGTTTTATGTTTATTTCTTCGAATACTCTTTTCTAATCCCTGATTGTTTTTCCAACTCATTTTTAAAAAGGTACTATGCCTGTGGAAGTTTCCAAAGACACATTGCCAGTGTTTACCGGATCTCAAAAAGTTCATTTGGACAAATTCTTAAAGCCGTTTCAATGGCTATAATTTTAGAGCTGAAAAGTGAGTTCATTGAGCTGAATGAATCGAATTGGATTCAAACAAGCAACGAATTCAATTTCAAATGGCAGCTGCCAAACTGTCTTAGAGCTGTCGATGGCAAACATATAGCCATAAGGAAACCGAAAAATGCCGGCTCGAATTACTTCAACTACAAAAGATTCCACAGCATCGTGCTTATGGCAATAGCTGCAGCAAATTATAGTTTTATTACTATCGATTTGGGTGCAAAAGGAGCAGAAGGCGATGCCAATGTATTCGTACGCACCGAGATTGGTCGCATGATCAAAGAAGATAGTGCAAACCTGAATCTTCCACCAGACGCTCTGGTTGGAAATGAGTAGTCTGCAGTACTTTTTTATAGGTGACGATGCGTTCCCGCTCACAAAACGAATTATGAAACCTTACTCGCCAAACAGACGGCAAAAAGTTTTGACACCCAAAGAAATCGTATTCAACTATAGATTATTCCGAGCTAGACGCTGTGTAGAGAATGCTTTTGGCATACTTGTTTCAAAGTGGGCATGTGTTGGTAAAACCTTCCATTGCAATCCAGAAACCGCAAAAAATATTGTAGCAGCCTGTTGTTCTTTGCACAATTATATGAATAATCGTAAAGACAGAACATAAGTATATCCCGGAAAGATTCAAAGACATCATAGATTCTGAAGGCGAATATGTACAGGGGATCTGGCGAAGATACAATAACAACATAATAGCCGTGTTTTTTTTGGAAAATTTATCTGTAGTACAGTAGGATTTTATATGAATAACAAATACAACATCCGCAGTAGGATCACTGCCGATAAAAGGAGAAGTGAAATCCTGCTGCGGATAGAGATTTGACGTTAATTCGAGTATCGGCAGTGATCCTACTGCGGATGTTGTATTTGTTATGCATATAAAATCCTACTGTACTACGGATAACTTTACCAAAAAAACACGGCTAATGTGTCCTGTTATATATAATAGAGTTGGACGAACCAACGAAATCGGGGTGCAAAGTCGTGAAGTTTTAAAAAATTTTGTCAATTCTCCTCAAGGAAAAGTATCATTTCAGTATAATTTTTTGTCGAATTAATTATTTTTTATATCCATTTGATTATTCTGCAAATAAAACTTTTGTTTTCTACAGTTAAAAAAAATAGGTAATCTTTACTTATTTAACCTCGGAAACATGTATATATAATATGTACCTATGTAATTTATTGAATTTCAAAAACATAACATATGTATGTACATAAATACAAAATAAATAGGAACAAAAAATCACAACTTCAATAGGAATTCCATAAGGATAAAAAAAAGAAAAAAAAAAAGATCACAACTTCATTTTATAAAGAATCATGAAAAAACATCAATTTTGGCGACGCACTATGGGACCAAATGGTGCAAACCATCTCAAAAATCCATAACTTTTTCGTTTCTCAATATTTTGTTTTGAAATTTTGCACACTTATACTTGTATAACCAAGAATTTAAAATATTAAAACGTTTCATATAGAAATAAATTATTTTATTTTTTTTTAATAAAATAAAATAACAAATTTGTAGATTTTGTTTCATTTATATGGACAAAATTTGTTGGAGCAAGAATTATTGCAACAATTTGGATGAAATTTGTTTTCTTCTTTTACCGGTGAAAATATTTGAAAGTAGTTTTTTGTAAAATCCGCCCAGTACCACGCCCATGTTTTTCAAATTTTTGTTATTTTCTTATTTTTAGTGAACAGGAAGCCGAAAATTTGTTTTTGAGGTTTTTTAAACTTAACTTAAGACATCGCATGTATATTTTTTCTGCCCACTTTCCCGCCTTATTTCACTCCCCTTTTTTTATTTTCAGCTTAAAGTTCATTAAGAGCAGGCATTTTTTTAATTAAGTTTTATATGAAGAAGTGAGTTTATGAAAAGTGTTATTTATTTTTAGTAAAATCCGTGTGCTGCCACGACCCTTTTTGATATATGAAAGTTTTTCGCCCTTAAGACAAAAAAAAAAGGAATTCAAAAGTACACCTTATTACTAGGTATATTAATTAATATCTAAAAGTTCTTAAGCCTCGTCAAACAATGCTTGTGTTATTTATAACTGAAGCGTTGAAAGGATGAAGGTCTTAAATGAATTTTTTTGAAATTTCGCTTTTTTCTTACAGATGAAAGTTTTATATGGAAACTTAAATTTCTGACTCATCTGTACTCTTCTATCGCCTATAGATTCATATTTAGCCAAAGATGAAGGTGTTATATGCAACCACTTTGGTAGAAAAAGTTATAGTAAATAAACTTTAAATGCTTGTAACTCAAATGTTTAAAAATGTCGCTTAACACCTTCATCCTTTCAGCGCTTCAACTATGTACCTACATTTGTATTATATGCAACCATAAACCACACACCCCCTCCCACCCTCAAATGCTTGGCATTTATTTTTATTTAATTATGATTTTTTTTTAATATAAATATGAGTAAGGAAGTTTAAAATTGGAAAACAAAATATATTTTATTCTAAAAATAAAATTTAGAATTTTAATAATATTGGAAATAACTGATAAAAACTTATAAATTTTGTGGAAACATAGTCAGTTATATGATGTATATGAAAATGTGTTGCACATGTTTTAACAGTTATATTTTTTAACTTTTGACAAAAAATAACATTTTTTTTTGAAATTTTGGGCTAAAAGTAATAAAATAATGGTCTAAACCTTTATGGAATACACATTTATGTGCATCAATAAAGGTTCCACATTTTTGCCAAATTTTATTTTTTTTCATCACTTAACAATAAAGTTATAAGAATACGAATTTTTATTCTAAAAACTTATTTTTCTTCCTCATCATACGTTTTTTCTTCTTAAACAAAAATGCATGAAAATGCGAAAGTTTTTATTTTTTCTTCCAAATTTAGAATATTTTTAGAATACTAAACAGCCATTAACTAAACGGAGGCAGCCGGAGCTAACAGAGAAAACTTTAATTGAAAATAAAAAAATGAAAAATATACTGCACCTTACTCATTTTTTTTATTAATTTACTGGTGAACTTAATTAAAAAAAATATAACTGTTTTGTAAAGAAGAGGGCTTGGGCTTTTCAAAAACGTATAATACTTATACATTCTGTCCAGAAAAAATACGAAATAATTGACTTCAAACTCTCACTTCCAATAATTCTAAAAAATAAAAATATCAAAATGTCATTTTTAACGGTAATTTTAGGTACCTAGGAAAAAGTAAGATACAAAAAATTTACTGTGTTAGGAAGAACCCTATTTCTAGCATATAATCCCATCATTAGATTTTTCAAATTACGAAATTCACCAAAACCATTTTTGAGATGGATTTCATCATTTGGTCCCATAGTGCGACGGTCGGGGTTTCTTTTTACCGCAGCACTAATTAAGTTAATGATATCTATATTCAAATCAATAATCTCATCCTCATCTAGATTTGAAACTAATGAATCAAAATTAGCCCCCATTCCGAAATATTTTAAGCTTTGATTTGTTTCGCGAGATCTTTTCTCAAGTCGAAAAGGATGTTGTTAGGGTGCAAATGTTTTCCAGCATTGTATTCTTTTTTTTTTGGTTGGGAGCTGGCTGCACAGCTTTGATCCTAGATGTAAATAAATGTTTAATTTTCATGCAGTATCATTTTCCATAATTCTTTATATTTTCATCAATTCACGTTCACAAATATATTTCTTCGACAGAAAGCACTACTAAGTTTCTGACTGACTGAAACACAGATGACAATTGTAAGTTTTTTCCGCAAAAACAATGGGATGCACATTGTTTTGCGTGAAAAAAAAATCGTGGTGAGTATAATTTTTTTTTTTCGATTTTGGTTTACAGTTCGGATGACTGTGGTGAAATGAAAAATTTTTTTTTCGGGAAAAAACTCTCCCATAAGAAATGCATTGGTTTTTTTTTAGAAGAACTGTATACTAGGCTTAATAACCATAAAAGAAGTGTGAAAAAGTATAATTGAACGTTAGTTCATTTAATTATACATCGTTTGGGATATAGTTTTGTTAATAAAACTCATTGTGCGGGAGAGTTTTTCACTTTACAGTAAAATCAATTCGGTGCGAAGTATGTAACGGGGTAACATTGTATATATTCTTATAGTATTATCAATTGACGTGATTTTATGTTAGAGTCCCTAGCCTGTGATGTCGCTGAAATCAGCAAAATTTGTCAGTGGAGAGTAGGATAAGAAAGATAGAAACAAGTAGTAAGAAAGAGAAATTTTATTATTTTCATTTTTCAACGAAAGACAGAGTAAGGGAGATTTCCGAGAGGTGGAAATGAAAAAAAAATTCTTTTTTGACCTTTTTCTGTTGGAATATATTTTCTTGTTCGTATGTTTTTGTGAGTATGTATGGAGGTAGATATAATTTTTGCTTGAACTCTTTTGTCTGAATACATTTTCTTGTTTGTATGGTGTTTGTAGGTATTGAAAAAAAGAGATATGCCTATCATTTGATTTGAAATTTTCAATTCTGGTGAAAAATCAAATAATTACTAGGTGTCTAAAACGAGAACTATCAACCAATGCTACAAAGATACAGTGTGTTCTATAAAGCATAATAATTGCAAAGACAAACTTTATAAAAAGTATATGGGCTTATCCCTGTAAATTTTAACTTCTTGAGTTTGAAAAAAAAAAAAAAAACAAAACAAAAATTAAGGCACGCATGTAAATTTGAGTTTTTTTTTTCAATTATAGACCACGAATAAATAAAAAACTTCAAAATAACTCATATGTATGTATTGTTTGTTAAAGAGTATAAAGGTATAAAGTATAGAAAAATGAATCTAAAATAATTTATTTTAAGCACCGAGTTAATTGATTTGGTTTTTATTTTTAATCTTCACAGCTTCTGTTTTCAAACTTATTTGTTTAACACTTTTACCATTTTTTTTTTATAGTTTCTACAGTTTAAATTACGCTCATTGTAAGGGTATAATCAAATAATGCTTTGGTGTGCTAGTAAAAAATGTGCCTTTTTTTGAAACAGTTACGTTTTTTACGTTAGTTTTGTTAACTTCATAAAATTTGTACATAATGAAGCACGCATTGAAGCCAAAGTTTTTATTATTCTAGATAGCTTAAATAATGATGCAGACCATAAAAAAATGCCCCATGATCAATGTTAAAAAAATAGACACGAAAATTTGTGACAATTAAAGATTTACGAAAACTCACGCATGGCAGTTTTTTTTAAATTTATATCATATAGGATTATTTATAAGGAAGGCACGCACTCAAAATGAATGATTTCAATTAATTTTGACCTTCATTTATCTGAAAAAAACAAAAATTGTACTAAGTAATCTTATGTTAAACATTATTTTTGCAATAATACAAAACGTTAATTACGAGTATCCACGCACGCAGCCAAAAGTCTCAATATTCGATGATTTTTTCGATTTCAAGCATTTTCGCACTATCTCGGTGGTTCATTTTATAAATTGAATAGTTAAAACTCAATGATATATATAATATTATAAGTTCCGAAACCTGAATATTTAATAATAATGTCTATATATTTCGACGCATGGCAAAAGTTAAAATTTGCACGGATAAGCCCATATTGGCGATAAATTTTTTGGAAATTAGTACCTAATTAAACTGTTTTAATTTTAAATAAGTAATATCTGCCATACATTTTTTTTCCAAATTTTAGAAAATATTTTTTTTTCCCTAGAATGTTTTTGTTTTACTTTCGTATTTGAGTCGGATTGATGAAAAAAAATTCGAGGATGAAAAAAAATGTTAATTTATACTAGTTTCAGGGATTCAAATGTTCATGTAAACGCACTTATTCACGTATAATTGTTGATAACTTTATGTTTTTTCATAATCTACACAAAAAAGAAAAAACAAACAAATTAAATAGAATCATACGAAAATGTTGATTTTTCATTCAAAATAATAACAATTTCTCTCAAAACTTACCTTTTTCACATATCATTTGTACCTTTTTTATCAAGTAATTATCAAAGTAATCGTTTTTTTGTAGATTAACAAAAATAAAATGCACGACAGTGTCGCACGAATTTGCTCCTATGTAATGGCACGAGTACGATAACTTGGCCGCCAAGATTTGATAACGGATTTTTGTAGCGAGGTTAAAAACAAGCACTTTTGACTATGGGTGGGGGGGGGGTCTATCTCCCCTCGTTTAGGAGGTAGGGGCACTTTTAGAAAAAATGGTTTAAATTTAAAAAAAAAATATTAAAAAACAACGGCAGCACTTAAAATAAAGTGCTATACTGCGTTTGAAAGCCAGAAGATTGTTCTATAATCCTGCATTTAAATTAAATTACTCATGTCAATAGTTTTTGAGAAATTCGCATTTGAAGTCCAAATTTTGATAAAAAAACGTGAAAAAAAGTTAAGACCGATTGTTTTCAAAATTGTGAAATGAAATTGTAAATAAGCTTATTTGTTCTTAATCGAACGCAAAAAACCGCATGGTTCTATGTCTTCCAGTTTTTGAGAAAATCGAAAATTACCAAAACTGCTTCTTTTGATTTTTAGTGGTGACGGTGATTCCATTTAAAGGATTAATGTTAATAAACATAATGCATCTTTGTTAGTTCAGTACAGCAATTCATTTAGCGTTACCCAGAATTGCACACAGCCACGGGAGTTGAATTTTCATTTGGTGTTAAACCAATTTCTTCGAAAAAGTAATGTTTTTTCGTTGGTCGACACTAAGGTTCGTATTCACCGAGCGCTCCTAAACGGCTCTTAACTTTACGAGGCTCTTAACTTGAAATTTCTGTGCGGTATTCACCAACCACTCGCAAGTGTTTTTCGAAGTTCGAAAATGAGAGCCACTCTCTCTTGTTCAGGCATACCCAAACTGTGAAATGTTGTGTAATGTTGGTCTTGACAGCAAATGGATACTCTTCTACTTGGCATTGCTCACATGGATTCGAGTCAAATGCGTGCGTGGCACACGCACAAGCGAAAAAATTTTCGAAGAGAGCGCTCGTAGATCTTCACTAATATTGCTTGGTGAATACGTTTATGAGCTTCTTAAGTTATGAGCGCTCGGTGAATACCGACCTAAATCACCGAAAGAGGAAAATATTGGAAAATTATTCAATTTGGGATGGAGTAGTGGATGTTTAATCGCCATTTTTCATTTAGAGAAAAAAAAAAACACTTCACTCTTACAAAAGTTGAATAACGAATGACCTTGGTAAACAATAACTTGTACCACATTTTCATTAACGAACAAAAAACAACGGTACAAATTGGAATGTTAGCTTTTTTTATCTAAGTTGGTATACTTTGAACATTTCAGTTGCTTTATATAAATTGGTATGTAAGACACAAACATAGATACATTATACATATTAAGAAATTATATATATTTGCTACAGTCGAGCAGTAGTGCATTACCTGTCAATTTTTCATAATGCATTTTAATATTTGAAAATTGTAAGTTTGGAACTTTGGGCTACTTATATAAATATATGTATTTAGTGGACATTGGATAAATAGAATAAATTTGAATTTTTTTAAATACAGATTCTGTGAATGCAAAAGAAACTTTGCATGCACCCAACCTCGCACCTACCCGAAATCCTATAGTGAGCCAAGCAGGGGGGTTGCATACATACTTTACTGTTTATATATTGTAATGTTGGAAGCTAGCACTGATTTATTTATGTAAGGAAGCAAAAAATAACAAACATTTTATAGAAAAGTAGTTTTACAGCCCGATTCTCCCCCTTGTGAGGAGTCACAAGTCACAAGCTCTTGTGACTATTCCTTGTGAGGATTGTTGTGATTCGATAACATTTTGGTATTCTCCCCCTAATCGTCACAAGAAAACTCACAACGAAACTCACCACCGCATGGTGAGATTTTTAAGTGTCATTATTTGAACAGCTGATTATTCAAAACGCAGAAAATACAAAACGCAAGTTAACATTATTATATTTTATTATTATTATTATTAAATAAACTGACTATCGTGACGCTTCAAGCTCTGATATCCCAGCATAAAGTTTTCCGAAAGCGACAAAACTTTATAAATGTATGTATTGTTTTGGAGAACGAATGGTTCATTTGTATCTCTCAAAGTTTTAAAAAGCCGTCGGTGCTGCAAACTTCTTGATACGATTAGTTTCTTAAAAAAAATTTGTTTATTTAAAAATGTTACTTTTCATTTTCGTGGGAAAGATCAGCAATAATATTCACTAGAGCACTTCCGTTTTTGTGTAAGTACTCCTAATTATGCACAAATCTAGAAAATTTTCTTACAAAATATGCTGAATGACAATCCAAGAAATATTAAACATTTATTAGTTGTGACCTGGTCTGAAGGAGGTCACAGTTTCGATTGTTTTTGTGACTCTCACAAGTTGTGACTGAGCGGCAGAATTCGAAAAAGTCACAAAATCAATTTCACCTCTTCTTGTGACTTGTGAGGTATCACTGACTTTAGGGAGAATCGGGCTGTTAGTGTTTTTCGATTTTTTCAAAACTAGAAGACATAGAACCATGCGGTTTTTTGTGTTCGATTAAGAACTGATAGATACATTAAACACATATAAGTTAATTTACAATTTCATTTCACAATTTTGAAAACAATCGGTCTGAACTTTTTTTTCACGTTTTTTTTTTTATCAAAATTTGGACTTTAAATACGAATTTCTCAAAAACTATTGACATGAGTAATTTAATTTAAATGCAGGATTATAGAACAATCTTCTGGCTTTCAAACGCAGTATAGCACTTTATTGTAAGTGTTGCCGTTGTTTTTTAATACTTTTTTTTTTAAATTTAAACCATTTTTTCTAAGAGTGCCCCTACCTCCTAAACGGGGGGAGATAGACCCCCCACCCATAGGAAAAAGTTCTTGTTTTTGACCCCTTTACAAAAATCCGTCATCAAATTTTGCCGGCCAAGTTATCGTACTCTCCCCTATGTAATAGATAGACTAGGAATTTTAAAAACGAATGTTATTAGACAAAACTGTTCATAACCATAAAATTTATTTTTTAATTGACTAACAGCCCGATTCTCCCCCTTGTGAGGAGTCACAAGTCACAAGCTCTTGTGACTACTCCTTGTGAGGATTGTTGTGATTCGATAACATTTTGGTATTCTCCCCCTAATCGTCACAAGAAAACTCACAACGAAAGTCACCACCGCATGGTGAGATTTTTAAGTGCCATTATTTGAACAGCTGATTATTCAAAACGAAGAAAATACAAAACGCAAGTTAACATTATTATATTTTATTATTATTATTATTAAATAAACTGACTATCGTGAGGCTTCAAGCTCTGATATCCCAGCATAAAGTTTTCCGAAAGCGACAAAACTTTATAAATGTATTGTTTTGGAGAACGAATGGTTCATTTGTATCTCTCAAAGTTTTCAAAAGCCGTCGGCGCTGCAAACTTCTTGATACGATTAGTTTCTTAAAAAAAATTTGTTTATTTAAAAATGTTACTTTTCATTTTCGTGGGAAAGATCAGCAATAATATTCACTAGAGCACTTCCATTTTTGTGTACTCATAATTACTCGTATTCACAAATCTAGAAAATTTTCTTACAAAATACGCTGAATGACAATCCAAGAAATATTAAACATTTATGAGTTGTGACCTGTTCTGAAGGAGATCACAGTTTCGATTGTTTTTATGACTCTCACAAGTTGTGACTGAGCGGCAGAATTCGAAAAAGTCACAAAATCAATTTCACCTCTTCGTGTGACTTGTGAGGCATCACTGACTTTGGGGAGAATCGGACTGTAAAACAACTCTTTTAGCAGTTGGAGCTAAAAACAGGATGTCATGTGTTTTAAGCAAAAATTAGTTTATGTAAGAACAAAATTATAATTCCAAGTATAGTCGTTTATTTAAAAAACAAGCTTTTATATAAAAAAACATTTTTAAGAAACAGTTTTGGAAGCCCAATTTAATGTGTTTATTAATGTACGAATAAAAATTTGATTTCCAAAAAAAAAAAATATTGATTCGTTTTTGAAATATTGAATTTTCCAAAAAAAAAAATGATTTTTTAATTCAAAAATATATATTTTTTAAAGTTTTGAAATGCAATGTTTTTTAAACTTTTTAGAAGCTTGTCTATACAAAATTTCATTGAAATCTTTTATGCCGATAATGAGAAATTCAAAATTCAAAAAAATCGTTCTACGGTATGTATACTTGTACAGGCAGTAAAAGATATCTTGATTTCAAATTATTTTTTTATTAAATTATAGATCGTAAGAATTAATTGAAAGAAAACAATTTTCTCGGAACCTTTTTAGAGGAAAATGCGATTTTCGAAAACCATTTTTTGACATTTGTATGGAGGGTACCTTTATTTTTAGGTAAAATACATTTTTTTCTCATATCTTGATTATATTAAGAAAAGAAGAAATTTGTATTTCTACTGGCACTGCAACTGATTCAAAAAAGCGGGAAATTTGCAAGAAAATATTTTGATATGGCATAGTAAACAAAATATACATGTATTCACAAATCCACAAAAAAACGCTAAAATTTGCAGAGTAAAAATCAGACAGAAAGTCATGGTTGCCAAATTGATTATTTTCGAATCATTTATTTCATATAATTTTGATAATTTTTTTCATTTTCTCAAAATGTGTTCCTTTACTTGTGCAAAACTACTAATTTCAATGTATTAAACCAAAAAATAACGCTACCCACCATACAAATGTTAAAAAATGGCATCTAGAATTTTGCTAAGATTGTTTTCTTTCGATTAATCCTCGATCTATAATTTAATAAAAAAAATTGAAATTAAGATATTACTGACGGTACCTACCATAGAACCATTTTTACAAATTTTGAATTACTCATTACCTACATAATGGATTTTAATGAAATTTTGTATAGAGAAGCTTTTAAAAAGTTTGAAAAATATTGCATTTAAAAACTAAAAAAAATATTTTTTGAATTTTATTTTTGTTTATTCGTACAATAAGAGAAGCTTTAAGTTGGCCTACTAATTTTTTTTAATTTCATATTTGCATAGCATTCTTTTTTATCTCTTACTACTTAAAGAATTAAAAGAAAAATAATTGTATGCTTATGAACATTTTTCTCTAATAAAATTCGTTTTTAAAATACCTATTTTATTACATAGGAGCAAGTTTGTGCGACCCAGTCGTGCATTTTATTTGTTTAAAAAAATATACATATAACCCAGTAAGTGTAACAGACTCGGTTATTGCAACTGCCTTAATTTCTATTAGTTGCGTAAATCGAGTTAGTACTGTTTATCCTAATAATTTACTGTACACATATTCATATATATTTAATTTTATTTACAAGTATTAAAGGTACTTAGTAAAATAAGGTTAACTAAAACATAAAAAACTTTCTTTAATTCTATAGTTCATCGTTACATTCTATTTTATATTTATTTGTTTGTGGCAACCATGTTGACAGATGTATATTTTTTCCTTTGAGTATATCTAATATGGAGGGCTCGTTCCTATCCCTAATGCATTGTAGTACTTGAAATTGTGATAGGGGTCGCTGTCTCACTTTCTGTAAGTTAAGGATACAGCCGTATCCTCCGATTTGTGCTTACCTTCTTCTCGCACATAGTTCTCCGTCACATGTGATATGAAGCACTCGGCAATAACTTTAACTTAGGCCGGGCATTCACGACACAAAATAACTGCGCAAACTGACATTTCAATCAAGTCGGTTTGTGCAAAACACGATACAAGTAAACTGCACAGTTCTCAGTTTTAAAAAGTTTTCATTCTGTAAGCATGTGTTCTTATCATATAATCATCGGCTCCGGCACCAGCCATTATAAAAAAAAAAACAATGTACACAGCGTAAATAAAATTTTTCAACTGAGCGGTTGCACAGTTTTTGACATTCACGACACAAATAACTGCACAAATTTAAGACTTGAGCAAAAATATTAAAATTTTTTGATTTTTACACAGTTAACTGCACAAACCGCACAAACAACCCCATTCACACTAGTTTGCGCAGTTATTTTGTGTCGTGAATGCCCGGCCTTACACAAATTTGAGTAGCGCCCCCTATGATAGTCACGCATTTAGAATAGAAACGAGCCCTCCATATTATATATACTCAAAGATTTTTTCATACAAATATATTTTCCCTATCCTCACAAAACGTCACATACACATCCATGAATATAATTTTCTCGTTCTGTTACTATTCCTATTTTTTCTTTCTGTGCACATTCTCAATACAATTTTTTCTCATTCTTCCATTATCTCTACACCCATATTTTGAAGTCTCCAAAATTTAGCAGAGACACATTTTAGCAAATGCGGTCCGTAGCCTGAAGATGCCGCCACAATCGTTTGACTTGTCGATATTACTATAAGATATATATACAAAGGGGGTAATCGCCGTCTGCCATAATGCCATCAAAGAGAGTTTTCACCAGGGGCCTATTGCACCAACTACAAATTACAAGTACAAATTTGTGATTTAAAAAAATTATATATGAAAAAAACTCGATTTTTACAAATTTGTTAAAAAAGTGCTTGTAATCACAATTTTGTAAGTTGGTGCAATAGGCCCCAGTTCTTCAATCAATATCGCCTCGCAGACCCAGGCTGCATCCATTCTGCAAGCCGTGTTTACGGCCCAGCTGCCCAACACCACCACCATCAAGACGATAACGTCGGCTGCAGGTCTGCCTCAACACCAGCAGCAGTAGCACCAACAACAGCAGCAGCAGAACTCTCAAACAGTAGGTGCCACCCAAACTTTGGTAATCAAAAATCACAACCCGGTGGTATTGGCATCTAAGGACCACTTCAAACTAGTGGTCCGCAGTTGGTATAACACATTGCGTCCTTTACCTTCGCCGAAAGAGCCGCATGGGGCGGTCAGGCACTTCCACAAACTGCAGGCGCCAAGCCCACAGTAGCTGAAGACGATGATGGTAAGTTCGAATATCAAGTTCAAATCAGTTAAAAAAAAAAAAACAAAACAAAAAATGCCTTGATAAAAAAAAAATACTATTTTATACTCAAGAATGTTTTGTTTACTTTTTTAATTTTCTTCCATTTTAAATTGGCCTTCCAACTTGATAGTTTAACAAAATTTCGTTTAACTAGATGTCCGCCGGAATATAACCTAAAATTCCAGCCAAGTTAGTGCTGAAGTTTTGATACAATCAGCCCTATCACGAATTCCATCGTAATCGGAAACTTGTTACGAATCCCGAAAAAACCTTTCACAAATTCCATCGTAGTGGAAAATCTCATACAAATTGTCGTTACAAACGGATTTGGTGATAGCTTTTTTCGGGATTCGTAAAAGTTTCCGATTACGATGGAATTCCTGATAGGGCTGAATAACTCGGTTAAACCTGTGAGTGGAATTGATGTGGGGATTATGGAAATATGTTCTAGGAATCATTGGATTGGATTCAATCGAGCAAATGCTGTTGGAAATTCTTGAAAATGATAGATAAACCAAGCTGTCATTTCTGAACTAGTTGCTTCATGTTTATAATTGAAACGGTTTCGAGAGTTGATTTTAATCCTCTAAGTGGTTTGAAAACCAATTTTAGTTTTAACAAAAACGTCGGAAAATTTGCATATGAGGACCGTTTTCACAATTCCAATGTGAATATGAAAATGTTGAAACGTGCCTCATACGAACATTTTTCGAAGTTTTTGTTATAATTAAAATTGGTTGTCAGAACCACTTAGAAGACGTAAATCAACACTCACAGCCCTATTATGAGTATCAATTTGATAGTCGATAATTTCTATCAATTAGTTGATAATTTGGTATTATGGGTATCAACTGGTAATTTTAGACCGATTGTGAATATCTATCAAAAGTTCATTGTGAATGAGTTCTGTTTACTTTGTTTGACGTTTCACGTTTCACGTTTAATATTTATTTGTTTTTTGTCGGCCACGAAAAAGAAAATTCTTTCTGCGAAAATGTAAGTCTTTCTTATAAAAAATTACTTTGTTTCATAAAAAGAAATTCTTTTATTTAGGAATAGAACAGTAAGCAACAGAAAACAATTAGAAAGAATGGTTGAGTTAATGGAAGAGTCCTGGAGTTGCAAGAGGAATGCTGGCAAAGGCGGATCTTGCAAAAAAGTGGGAATCTATTGCAGTAGAACTGAATAGCTTGGGACCTCCACAACGTGACTCATCCAAGTGGCAAACAGTGAGTGTAATTTACTTAAGCGCATTGAAATTATTATTATAATGTTTATTAATTATAATAACGCTTGTAGGTGTGGATTGACCAAAAAACAAAAATAAAAAAAAAACTTACAAACAACAAGATTGAAATTACTGCAACTGGCGGAGGATCTAATAACTTAATTCGATTGACTGACACTGAAGAAGCAGTAAGTCGTATTATGAATTTTCAAGCCAGTGTTGATCCTCCGGGTGTTGAATTTGGGTTGGAATTACCAGATTTAACTGTTGAAGGCCAGAATGCCGAAGAAGACGAAACAGTACAGGTTGAAGCAGAAATGTACAACCTAGTGCAGTCACCGAAACCTAGTCAACAAAGATGTACAAACAAGGAGAAAAATGAAAAAAAAAGACTTGCACTGCTGGAAAATCAAACGTCGGCACAAGAAATTTTTTACGACAAAATGATTGGTGTGATGTATAAAATGGACACAAGATTGGAAAATATTCAAAAAAGTATTCGAAACACAGAATATTATGCAAAAAAATCTTATAGTTTAAAAAAAGAAAAAAAAAGTGAAATTCTTAAAATTAAAAAAGAAAAGTTATTGCTTTACAAAGAAAACATCATAAACAAAGAGAACGACAGAAAAACAAAGTTGAATCTTAAAAAGAAACTTTTGGAAATTGAGCAAGCAAAGCAAAATCTTATGAGTCCTTATATACCAATTTAAAATATCTTATTACTGTGTTATTACTTATAGGAATGAATTTAATTTAAGTTTTGTTATGATATAAGTTTTTATGTTTTTTGTTTTGAATAGTTTATCTTTATTTTGTCTGTTCGATATAATTCTTTAGTTATTAAAAAATAAACCATGAAGTACAAAAATTCCGCTTTTTAATTTTAATAAATTATTTGTAAGATATTTAACCATTTCGCATAAAACTTGCAATGGAGTCTCTAATTCGACTGCCTTCATAGAATGTTGGGTTTGCAGGATTAGGTGAAACATCAGGGTTTTCAAAAATGTTGTCGTTTTCTTCATTGTAGTCTTCATCTTCCGGGTTTTCCAATCTGTACTTAATACAAATATTATGAAGAGCTGCACATACGTTTATTATTTGTGTTGCTTTTTTTGCAGTGTAGTGTAGTTGTCTTGCTTGCAATAGACAACGAAATCTACTTTTCAAAACTCCAATAACCCTTTCAATAATATTCCGACCTTGTGCGTTCTTTTTGTTAAAAGTAGCTTGTAAAGAATTCTCTTCAGCGTCTCTGTATGGCGTAATTAGGTATGGTGAAAGTGGATATCCTCCATCACCAAGAATTCGAAAGTCAGTTTTTCCATTCCGATAGTCTCTTTCTAACTTGTTTTTTATTTGTGACACATTCCAAACGCTTGCATCATGTGACGCTCCCGGATGTTTTGCATTTACATACCTGATGTTCATTAAGTGATCACAAATCTTGAAAAAAAATATAATGTAAAAATATTTGATTTTTATGCTGAATCAAAACCTACAAGCATGGCATTTATACTATAATAACCCTTTCTTTTATAATAAACATGCCGAAGATCCTTTTTCGGTCCAATGATTTTAACATGCGTTCCATCTACGGCTCCAACTACATTTGGAATCCCACATTTTTCAAAAAAGTAAATTTTTGCCCTACGTTCTTCTTCCTGGGAGTATTGAAATTTAATCCATTTTGGACAAACATAAGTCTCCAATACCCCTAGTAATTCATTTAGAACGACTGACACCGTTGGTTGTGCCATGCCAATATTAAAATCACTTCCAACGCTCAATTGGTAACTTCCTTGAGCAAAGAATTTTAAGACCGCTGCTAATTTAAGTACATTTGGAATGGAATGCTGACTTTTGATTGGCTTAAGTTTATCCTCAATATCATTTAATACCTCCAGGAAGGCTTGTTTTGAAAGTCTAAAGTTTCGAATTAATCTGCAACCGATTTTCATTAGTCAAAGTAAGAATTTAAAAAAAAAGCAAATCCTTACATGTGTTCGTCCAAATCCATTGGGTTTGAAGAATCTCGTAATGCTCGTCGAATTTTAATTTGCTGATTTACATTAGCTTCATCATAACTTCCTTCAAAAAACAATTCTATCGAAGTCATTATTCCTTTTACCTGTTTCGCTTTTAAAAATCCCAAATAAAGTTGTGAAGTTGTATGTTTAGATACCTTTCAATCAAGAATTTGTGGTTGATAAGAAAATTGATATGCATCTATTTTGTTGATATCCGTAATACCATGTCTATCAAAAAAATCATTCACAATAATGATAAAATCTAATAAAATTCACAGTCGATAAAAAATGTTGATAGATGATAGCCATAATACCAACTCATTCAATTTGTTGATACAGTGGTGGAAAAAATAATAGAAACAAGCTTCTTCTGTGCCGTTTTTTTTAAACAAAAAGTTTATTGGAAAGAAATTGAAAATTAAAAATACATACAATAAGTCTCTATAAAGTTTAAAATATACACAATATTAAATTTGTTAATAAAAAGAAAAAGTAGTAATGAGAAAAATTAAAATTAATATTAACAACCATTTTACCCTGGAAAAAATAATAGAAACAATATTATAATTGTGTTTTTCTTTTTGGTAAAGAGTAACTTAACAGTTAAATTGGTTCATATTCGTTTAGTTCTTGGTCGTTGCACCTTTATTTTTAATGACGGCTTCACATCTACGCCCCATGGAATCAACCAACTTGGCGCATGTCTCGGAAGGTATGGAATACCATAAATTTTGGATTATAGACCACAGATCTTCCTTATTCTTGGCTTTCAAGTCTCCAATTTTCCTCGTAAGTGTACCCCACAGGTGTTCCATGGGATAAAGATCCGGGGACTGCTATGGCCACACCATAGCAGTTTTTTTATTTTTTTTAAGTATTCCTTAGCCAATTTTGAGGAGTGCTTGCCGTCGTTATCTTGCATGAATTCCCATTTAATTGGCATGTTTTCTTCGGAAAATGGCAGCATAACTTCATTTATGATTAGGACGTAGTCAGTAGTACATATTTTGTCCTTTATCCAAAAAATTGGACCAACCCCAGATGTTGAGAAGCACCCCCAAATCATGATATTTCGTCCACCATGTTTAACAGTCTTTTTTGTGTACCTCGGATCGAATTCTGCGTTCTAAGGTCGTCTGACATACATTTTGCCATCGGAACCAGATAAATTTATCTTTGTTTCATCCGACCATAAAACGTTGTTCCAATTTGCTCGTTGGGCATGTTTATTTGCAAAATTCATCCTCTGCAGAATATTTTTCTTGCTCAAGAATTATACTTTTCTGGGACTCCTTCCAGGAAGCCTTGCTTCTATTAGTCGGTTTCTTATTGTACGAGTTGAAACAGGCGCATTTAGTTCAATTTTCAAGTCATTGGAAAGAGAAAAATGCTTTTTTTACACAGTCGTACCAATATCTTATCAAACCGCGTTGAGGTCTTTCGTTTTCTGCCTCTTGTTTCTGGCTTTGAACTTGAATGGAGAGCAGTAAATATTTTCTTTTTTGAACAATTTAATGCTTGTGCTATTTTTTCCATAGTTTTCCCATTTTTTGTGAAGTTTTTTTTATTAAATTGCGCTCAGTAATAGTACAATGCATTCCACGACCCATTTTTATAAAATTTTAAAATAACTGTTATATTTTTTTTTATTAAAACCACTGAAACACGTGCAAAATTAATAAACATACTATAAAACGTCTATTTCAATAAAAATAAAAAACTAAATTTAAGTCAAATTGAAAGTCAAAGTACCTTGTTTCTATTATTTTTTCCAGGCGAAATTATTACTTAGCTCATTTTTTTACCGTTAAGTCCAAACAAAGAGCTATTGGCAACAAACGGCTGCACCATTTGAAAGTCATGTTAGGTGCAATTAATATATAAAAATTAGAACCGAGGAAGACGTAATTGTATGTAGTTATTAATGGTTGATCATTATGTAAAGCTTTGTTTCTATTATTATTTCCACCACTGTATGTATCAAGTATCTAGTTGATGGTTGATAGCTATAATAGGGCTGTCAAGCCCGTTTAAATCATCCTAATGTAGCAAGTCGTTTGGAAATGACAGGATGGTTTATCTAACATTTTCAAGAAAATTACATGATTTTTCATGAAAAATCATATGAAATTCTCGAAAATGATCGATAAACCAAGCTGTCAATTCTAAACTATTTGCTTCATTCGGATTTTCTTAAAAATGATAAATAAACCATGTCGACATTTCTAAACTACTTGCTTCATTTGGATGGTTGAAACGGTTTAGAGTGTTGTTTTCAATCCTCTAGGTGATTTCAAGAACTAATTTTAATTTTAACAAAAACCTCGAAAAATTTTCATATCGGGAACGTTTTAACAAGTTCAATATGAATACGCAAATGTTGAAACGTCTCTGGCATGAACTTTTTTCGATATTCTTATCAGATTTATAAACGGTTTTCACAATCACCTAGAGGACTTAAATCCACACTCGGAACCGTTTCAATCATCCAAATGAAGCGACTAGTTTAGAAATGACAACATTATTTATCGACCACTTTCACATGATTTTTCATGAAATTCTTGAAAATGATAGATAGACCAAGCTGTCATTTCTGAAGTAGTTGCCTCATTTGGATAATTCAAACGGTTTTGAGTGTTGATTTGAGTCCCCAAAATGGTTCTGAAAACCATTTTCAAATCTGATAAAAATTTCGAAAAAAATTCATGCCAGAGACGTTTCAACATTTGCGTATTCATATCGAAGTTTTTATTTAAATTAAAATTAGTTTTTGGAATCACCTAGAGGATTAAAAACAACACCGAATATTGTTTAAATCATCCGAATCGAGCAAGTAGTTTGGAAATGACGGGATGGTTTATATACCATTTTCAAGAATTTCATGAAAAATTATATGATTTTCTTGGAAGTGATCGATACATTATGTTGTCATTTCTAAACTAGTTGTTTCATTTGGAATATTGAAACGGTTTCGAGTGTTGTTTTAAGTCCTCTAAGTAGAACTGAAAACCAACTTTAATTTTATCAAAAACTTCGAAAAATTTGCATATGGGTATCGTTTCAAGAATTTCAATATGAATATGAAAATGTTCTGGTTAGATTTTAAAATGGGTTTCAGAGTCACCTAGACGATTAAAAACAACACTAAAGACCGTTTAAATCGAGCAAGTAGTTTAGGAATGACAGGATGATTTATCCACTATTTTGAAGAATATAATGAAAAACCATGATTTTCTTAGATGTGATCGATAAACCACGTTGTCATTACTAAACTACTTGCTCGATTTAAACGGTCTTTAGTATTGTTTTAAATTCTCTAGGTGATTCTGAAACCCATTTTAAAATCTAACCAGAACATCGAAAAAATGTCATGCCAGACGTTTCAACATTTTCATATTCATATCGAAATTGTTGAAAGGTTCCCCATATGAAAATTTTTCCAATTATTTGTTAAAATTAAAATTGGTTCTCAGAATCACTTACGAGTAGATGAATTAAATCAACACTTGGAACCGTTTCAATAATCAAAATGAAGCAACTAGTTCAGAAATGATAACATGGTTTATCGATCACTTTTAAGAAAATCATAGAATTTTCCATGAAATTCTTGAAAATGGTAAATAAACCATGTTGTAATTTCCAAACTACTTGCTTGATTTGGATGATTGAAACGGTTGCGAGTATTGATTTAAGCCCTCTAGATGCTTGTGAAAACTATTTTGAAATCTGATAAGAATATTGAAAAAATTTCATGCCAAAGACGTTTCAACATTTTCATATTCATATTGAAATTGTTGAAACGTCCCCCATATGAAATTGTTTTCAAGTTCTTGTTACAATCAAAATTTCGTTTTCAGAACCACTTAGATGGTTAAAATCAACATCTAAAACCGTTTCAATCATCAAAATGAAGCAACTAGTTCAGAAATGACATCATGGCTTATCTACCATTTCAAGAATTTCATGAAAAATCATGATATTTTCGAATGTCATCTATGAACTATGTTGTCATTTGCTGCCTTTTTTTGAAATAGCTGACTTGTACTCAGCATATACTTACACCAAATCCATTCATTCGTTTCAATTAGGTAGCTATCCTAAATTAAAATTAGATTTAAAATCAATTGATCAACAGTTCTCAATTTTTGTATTTTAGAAAATCGTTTCTGTTGCTTCGAACGATAGATGTAATTAACAGGCGGGACAAGCGTTTAAGTGTCTTTAAGTGCATTTATTTTTCTTAAAAGTGTGTGTGCTTTTCATAAGCACTAGTATTCTCTTGAGATCTTTTTGTATTATAAATTTCTTTATGTGATACGTGTGATGTTCTACACAGAATGATAGAATGTCCGAAACTAGACCCAACAACTGCGCCGTTTGATTATCTTCGTTTTGTGGTCTATCACCAATGGTATTCATTAAAAGTGGAGCTGTCGATAAAGACAATAAAAAAAGATGTATTTAAAACTATTATATTCGTATTAGTTCCCAACACTTACCCCGTCCGTCCTGCTCACTTTTTGCAATGTGTAATTGCGAAAACTCGACAATTGTCAAAATATCAATAGAAGCTGATTTTTTTCTTCTGATCGGCCATTATCAAAGTTATTTACAGTGCCTGAAGAATTCCTAAGCACGTTAGGGTTTTGTAGAACGAATCTTTACCTTGCGTCTGCA
Organism: Chrysotoxum bicinctum; assembly: GCA_911387755.1. NCBI lineage: Eukaryota > Metazoa > Arthropoda > Insecta > Diptera > Syrphidae > Chrysotoxum > Chrysotoxum bicinctum. The sequence continues at coordinate 95,756,260 of OU426988.1, forward strand.
AATTTTGAGCATACTTGAAAAATTCCTTTAAAAAAGCACAATGTCACGACGCTTCGCCTCCGATGTATTGGGATCGGTAAGCAGGATAAACATATCGACAAGAAAACGCTCGTCCTCTTGTATCAGTGTGACAATCTCGACTTTGTTAAAGAATATAAAACTGGACAACGTATTCAACATGTTGTCTTCGACAAAAACCCAAGGTGTTGGCAATATAATATCCTGAATGTATTTCGGTTTCCGGAACGTTTGATAGATTTTTGCCAGTATGTCTTGATTTCTAATTGGGATAGCTTCACGAAATTTGCAGGATGCCCGGAAGAAAACGATATAAAATATTTGGTTTTATACAATTATGACATCTGTCATTTTGATATTCAAAAAAAAAACTTCAAATTTTGAGCTACTGACTTCATTTTGTGTTTTAATCCACCATTCACAAGTATTTATGGATAGGGAATTTAAGAGAGTTTTCTCTTACTCACCTCAAATTTTAGTCAGTAATCATTAAATAATAAAATTTCTCTATTACATTTTAGCTGTTTCAATATTATTCTACTTTAAATATTCGGTATTAAACCTTCATGAAGTAAGAACTTGGCGTACTTTTAGATCTCAGTACTTTTCATGGCTGACTTGTTACACAAAGGTTTTTGTATGGAAGAACTTTGTTCTTTTTTTAACATTTATGTTTTTGGTCTGATCTCATTCCTTTTTGCAAAGATTTTAACTCCTTTTTTAAATGAAGGTAGCCCACCAATTAGTAGCCTAACTAGTGGTTTGATTATAGTTCACATCATAGTTACGAGTTTGTTTTTATGTAAACTCATAATTTTTTCAGGTATGCAAATGTTTTCTTTTTTCATTCATTTTAACATAAACATAACATAGAGTACCAAATCGAGCACTCTAGTTCTAAGAAAAGTCATGAATTTTCAATATGCATGTATAGTTTCAAAATGACAATAAAAAGACACTTCGAACGAAACATCTTACTTTGTATTTTTCGCTTTGAATGCACATTAAGCTATACCCATAGCTGGTCAATAACTCGTTAATCCGTTAATCGTTAATTAACGAAGTTAAAATTTTGATTAACGGATTAACTTTTAAGTTAACTTTTAAAAATGTTAACGGACACGTTAAATCCGTTAATCTACGTTAAGTCCGTTAATCGTTCAGACAAGTATGAGACAAGTGCCGTGGGTAAAACAAAGACAGCTAGGTACGTATTATATTTTGACGGCGCGTGCGAGTGAGAAAACTGCGAAGAAATTCGTTTCGTTTGATCATTTCATCATGCCGGTCGTCTACTATGTGCGCGATAAGTTCAACCAACTTCGTTCAACTTTTTATTCAACTCTTTCGTTGGATAAACGAATTTACAACCTCTTGCACTAGTGCAGCAACTTACTTAATTCACGTTGAGCAACTAAAGTTGAACAAAATGCGCTTGGAGCCCCGTACACATAATTGACCAACTTTCCCATATGTTGATTAACCTCGCACACTTAGTTCATCAACTCTTAAAACTTATTCCAGTGTTGAATAGCTCCGTACACCTAGTTTACAAACTTACTCAAATGTTGAATAACCTCGTACACTAGTTGATAAACTTGTTCGATTTTGACAGAAAAAAAAAGTTTTTCGAGTTGATCAACTGCGTTTTCGATATGGTTGCTCAACCAGTTGATCAACGAGTTGATACCTTCGTACATTTAACCAAGGATCACTCGTTGGGGAACGCGTTGAACGCACCACGAAAAACAAAAAACTCAAACGTCAAACCTGAAATAATTTTGACTTCAGTTCGGTACATACATTTATTGTCGACGCACGCCTTCGCTTTAAAATATTCTTAAATTTGTTCCGTATGAGTATGAAAAAAGAAAAAAAAAGTGGCTGCCGCATCAATAATATTAGAAAATGAACGACAAAGGAAGAAAAAACAGCCAAGACGATTCTGGGTAGATGATTTTTTCTTGAGTCGCGAAGAAAATTGTTTTTTCAATGAAATATATGAGAAATTAAAATCGATTGATCCCACCGCTCCCGTGAATTCAAATTCAAAGTTTAGGCAATTGCATTTTCGAGGAAATTTGAGATCAAGCCAATTCCCTGGCATCTCGATTTTTATAAGAGGGGCTCATAGGCCGGTATTCACCGAGCGCTCATAACTTAAGAAGCTCATAAACGTATTCACCAAGCAATATTAGTGAGGATCTACGAGCGCTCTTAAAAGTTAGGAGTGGTCCCGACCACTCCTAACTAACGAGCGCTCTCTTCGAAAATTTGTTCGCTTGTGCGTGTGCCACGCACACATTTGACTCGAATCCATGTGAGCAACGCCAAGTAGAAGAGTATCCATTTGCTGTCAAGACCAACATTCCACAACATTTCACAGTTTGGGTATGCCTGAACAAGAGAGAGTGGCTCTCATTTTCGAACTTCGAAAAACACTTGCGAGTGGTTGGTGAATACCGCACAGAAATTTCAAGTTAAGAGCCTCGTAAAGTTAAGAGCCGTTTAGGAGCGCTCGGTGAATACGAACCTTAATGTCCCATATATTGGGCTTTTCCCCAATTGCTGAAATCATTTGCAAAATCCATTCCGTGGTCCACTCTGACTTTTTATCACCTTCCATGACGAAAAACCAAAATAAACTACAGTGTGCAAGTTGCAAAAACTGCAAGTTCATGGCAACTCAATAGTTCAACCACCTAGACACATTTCACTGCGGCCAACGCAACGCAACACAATCATGCTTATTTTGACATTCTCATGAATAGTCTATTCGTTAGAATGATTCTATTCCTTCGAATGAACTTTCTTAATTTTGAGATTCGAACGAATAACATTCATTTGCGAAAGATAGCATAAAATGAACTTCAAAAAAGATTCATTTTCATTGTCAGCTGTTTGACATTTACTATATTTCTATTTGAATTAGTATGACTGTTTTACATTTTTTTGTTTCAAAACATTATATAGATGTTGGATAAATAATCAAGAAACAAAATAATTAATACACTTTTTTATTATAAAGCAAAGTTTAACCATAAAGAACTACATATTTATTACATTTTTTGTGTCAACTCAGCTGTTTTAAAATTATTCTTAAAAAAAATAAGTTTTTCATAACGCGTTCTAAATTTTTCTTCGTATACACTTGGTCACACTAAAATATCAAAAACAAAAGAGAAGTGTTTGTGAAATGTCAAAACCAAAAGGTGAAATCTTTGTTTATTTGTAATTGTTCTGTTTATTGCTTAATAATTTAAATTTCTTGGATAAAAACATAAAATAATAAATAAAAATATGGCATTTGTGTTGTTTATAAATTAAGATGGTGTTGAAGAAGTGCAGGGGAGAAGGATAGTGGATGCTTTCTTTCTTTCCGTATCAACGCGGGTGGTAAAAAAAACCCTTTGCTACCTCCGGGTTTTCTTCCATTATTTAAATTAACTTTTGCTTTTGTTCGTGGTTTGTCCAGTTGGAATGCGACCTTTTAACATAAAACAACAAAAAAAAATAATAAAAGCAATTTATTTTCCATAAAATAATTAAAAACTTACATGTTTTGTTGTTTACTCGACAGAAAAATTCAAACGACACAAAAATGACATTTAATTCTATTCTTTCGAATGTCAAAATTGAATTATGTAGCCTTCGCAAATGAATGAACTTTCTATGGATTGGGTGAACTTTCGATTTGTTCGATTAACATTCTAATCGCCGAATCTCAAAATTAAGTTTCAACGAATTCGACTCACTTTCTAACGAAAGAGAATGTCAAAATAAGCACCAATATTACGTCAAGAAATGCCAAAGAAAATTAAAAAGTTGATCAACGCGTTGAACAATTAATGTGCAACACATTATCTTGAAAATGTTGCTCAACGTGTTGATCGAACATTTTCAAGGATCAACACGAGCTCGTACACTACCCGTACACTGGTTGCGCAATTCGTTGAGCAACGGCCAACAAATAGATCCAACCCCTTGGTTGTACAGAATTGAAGGCACCGTACATTAGAGTTGAATGCGTTCAATTCGAAATTTGTGCGTTGATCGCCTAGTGGACGACCGGCATTACTTAGCGCCGGTGCTCAGAGTAAAAAAATACAATTTTTATCACATGTTAACGGATTAACGATTAACGTTAACTTGCGTTAATTCTTCCGAAATTTAACGCTTTAACGTTTAACAAAGCTAACTTTTTTAGTAGCGGATTAACGATTAACGAAGTTAACTGTTTGATTAACGGTGCCCAGCTATGGCTATACCGCTCTGCCAAATTTCATCATTATACAGCAATTGGAAGTGCTCCATATAAATTAAACATTTTCTCAGAAAGTGGGCGGATATACGCCCCCTGAATGGAAAACCTCAATTTTTATTTTTGGTCCTTTATATGCAATCTGAGCACTACCGTTCTACCAAATTTCATTGTTCTACTGCAATCGGAAATGTGCCATATATAATCTACATCAGTTCTGAGGAAGTGGGCGGATACCACGCCCCTGAATGGAAAACCTCAAATTTTATATTTTTTTCTTTGTATGAAATTTAAGCCCTACCGCTTTACCAAATTTCATCGTTTTACAGCAGTCGGAAGTGCTCCATTCAACCAACACCAACTCGGAGATAGTGGGCGGATACCACGCCCCCTGAATGTTTTTATTTTTGGTCTTTCATATGCAATTTAAGCCCTACCGTTTTACAAAATTTAATCATTTTATAGCAATCGGAAGTGCTCCATTCAACCAACGCCAATTCGGAGAAAGTGGGTGGATACCACGCCCCCTGAATGGAAAACTTCAAATTTTCGCAAAATTCCAATATTCTACGATGTCGCGAAGTGCTCCATAATTTTGACGATCTGTCAGTCAGTCGGTTACGGTTTTTGTGATTTTTGAGGCCTTATATCTCAGGAACCGCTTATGGTAGAAAACTGAAATTTGGTGAGGCGCCTGTGCCTGACTTAGCAAATATTCGGAATTTTAAGTTTCTGACTTTATTGGTACTGAAGATAGGGAGGGGTCAAAAATCGCCTGAGTTTGTGCCTGTAAAAAGGGTGTAGTGCCAGAACTTGGCTGGGCACTACCGTGCCCTTTGATAGAATATTAAAAAAAAATAACACAAAACAAGAACTAGGCACGAGTGGCAAGCCGCACAGGCAACGCACAAGCATTTGGGGCCCTATTATGACTCGGGAGTCGAAATTTCGTCTTTAGTCGAACTATTTGGCGAATTACCTTTGTCGTGGTATTATGAATAGCGAACTACTACGTTCGCCTTTGAAAACAATTCTGCCAACGTCAAAAAGTGAAAATGTAATGTCATTGAGTCATTAATAAGTGAAACAACAAATATATCAAAAATATTTGTTGATAGAAAATAATTGTTCCCTGTTAAAAATATAAAATAAAATATGGTAAGCAGTGTTGATTTGTTTATTAAGGATGAGGATGAAAATATGAGAAACGAGATGTGTAGACTGAGAAGACGTTTACCAGATAGATCAAACCCACTTCAAGTTCCAGATAATTTTTAGATTTTTGAATGGCTTCAATGTATCTCCGTTTGATTTTGGAGTAGCTTCAATCATTCATAGTCATTACTTCTCTTGATAAGGGCTGTTTTACCTTGTGAGGAAGTCGTAGGTGACGGCGCGCGGGTTAGCATCTTGGATGTCTAATTCCACTTCTGCATATCGTTGCAGGACTTCAGGAGGATGCGTCCCAATGTATTTCCCGAAGGGTTCACACCTTATTGGAAACTGAGTTCCCATCAAAAGCCTGTTACAACAGTATACAAAGAAAGCTGCCCACAACATCTTCGTTGTTGGTCGCTATTTTTTTTTTTAAATTTTAATTTGTTGTCAAGCCAAACTTTTGAAGATAAATTTTAATAATGCATTTCTCCAATAATTTTTTTTACATACTTTATAACACTGTTTTCCTTCGCGGTGAAACCGATCCCAATATTTTGTTTGAAGATACAAACGATCCCACACCTTTGGCCATATCGGGGTTTGCTTCCATAAGCTCAACAATCTTTGAAAATGTATTGTTGTTCGTTCTTTTTTTATTAATTATTTTATTGTTAACTTTATTATTAAATTATTTCTTTGAATAATCTTTTATTTTCACTAATTTCATATGTAAATAATTTCAAATATCGCATAAAAACTTTCGACCTATTTTGATAGATAAAGGCGAACCTTCGCTAATTGTAATAGAGCGAGATTTCAATTCGCCAAATTTTTGACATTTAAAGCGAACGTCCAATAGGCGATTCGCAAACGTTAATGCCAAAGAGTCACATTCGCCAAATTTTTCTTGCGCAAGTCATAATAGTGCCCTTGATGACTCGGACCGCGCACAGGATAAATGAATTTTTTTTTTCTTTTGTATTTTAGGTAGATACAAAAATTTTTCGTGAATCGTGATTGTTTGAGCTTTGAGGCTTAGGACAGGGAAATTGAGTTTTTTACATTCAGCGCTCACAATTAGACACAATAATAGACGGTTTCTTTTCTGTTTTATTTTTGGTTGCAGGTGAATTGAAGGTAGATAGCGTTTTTATTTTTTGCGTTTTTATACAAGGTTAATCTGTTGGTTTTAGGACTTTTACTTTTCAGGATATTTAAAAAAATAAAGAAAAGTGAGCACAGATATTATGTAGATATTAGGAACTCGGGGAATTTCCTCCGATATTTATGATTTTACTCTTTAGGTACTGGATTGCTTCAAACTATTTTATGTGCTCATCTAATGTATTTTTCTGATACATCCATTACCTACCTACGCAAAACCAAATCAAAACAATCATTCAGCAATGATACCAAACATTTCAACAACCACATTGCTACATACATACCTATCTACCGGAAATGAAAATAATACAAAGTCTATTGTATACTTTATAGCCAAATCACAATCTCGCGTTCGTCGGTCCGGCGTTAAATGGGCGTTTGATCGTATATAGGATTTTGTGTGTCAAAAAGCGCGACCGTAGCATTTGTAAAACGAAATTTAGCTTCAAACCTCGAGCGTTGACTGAAATTTCCATGACATCTTTTATAAGTACCTACTTTCCAATGAATTTTGTTACTGTTTATTAATTTACAAGGTATATAATATTGCGTATTTTAAATTTTGGGCATTTAAAATAGTTAATTTGTAAAGCTATTTTCTTAAACAAGAGATGGATATGGCCGATATGGATGATCTTGATGACCTCCTTGACTTTTCCTTGTTCGGTGTTGTGAGCTATGCTGGGTATGAGGCATTTAAAAACGACGAAAAAAGAGTAGAAAGGCAGCGATGGGTTCGGGAGCTCAATTTAAGCAGAGACACTGATGGATTCTTTGCTCTTAATTTTGATGCAATGCAAAAGCATATCCAGAACATTTTTTTAAAATAACCCGAATGAAACCGGCGACATTCGATTTGTTGAGAACTTTTACCGAGCCAGAACTAGAAAAGCATTCTTGGAGAAAACCAATTTCTCCTAGGTGTAGATTATTTCTCACCCTTATAATATGATTATTTAAATAAAAACAGAACCACACTTTTTTTTTATTTAATTATTTATAAAAAAAGAACTTCAATTACTTACTTCTTATTTCACTTCAATTTTCAACTTTCAAAACAAATACAAAATACGGCAGACAATGAACTGTCAAACGCCCGACCGAATAGAAAATAGATCTACTTTTGCTTTGGCCTGGCGTTGGTCTGACGTTTACGATATTACGATATAAAGCGGTCGCAACGCCGGAGGTAACATTTCAGATTGCCTCATAAGAGTCTATTGTTTTTATTCAAAATGTCAAAGCCCGACCGACCAAACGCGAGATTGTGGTTTGGCCATTATTCCATACGCCACATCGAATGAATCGTCATTGCATCATATAATCTACTTGAAAAAAAAAAATCATTCCTAACAGGTTTTTTTTCATTGACAGGCCAAATATCAAGAGAGCGGATGGGCGGGCAAAATTCTTTTGAACAGAGAATAACAAACATTCTCTTCCAAAGCGCTGATTTTGCAGTTGAATTCTTGTGAACTGAAATCTTCCTTGTGTGCGTGTGCAAAGAAATTTGTTGTTAAAAAATGAAAAATAGACCTCTTTAATAAAAATAAAATTAAATAAATATTGAGTGAAAAAATTATTTTGTGTTTTTGAATTTAATAAATAAAATATCAAACAAAAATAAAAAAAATATGTCAGAATTGTATTGCCAATACTTCCCTTACAGATGCATTACAAACACTGTCATATTGAATTCCATTTTAATGTACTTTAGAGGAGTTATATTTAATTTTTAAAAACATTGCTCAGTTCAGGGAATATAAATCTTTGATTAAAAAAATATTTACAAAAATTAAAAAATATAACTCTAAATTTCCCAGGGAAAGGCGCAAGATATTTGCAAAAAATTTATATTTTTTGACTATTTGTTAGTGAAAAATAACTAAAAATTAAAAAAAAATTAATTAATTGCATATACTTATTGGCTTTGTACAAGAGTGAATTTGACCTCGTTATCTTTTATACTTATGAAGTTTTATCCAGTAGAGCATTCATACCACTATGCAAATTTCCTTCGTTTTTCATAGTTTTGTACATTTTTTTGAGTAAATAAGAAAACAGAATAAAAAAAGAACAGGGCTAATCGATGTAAGGATATGTTGTTTCTATAAGAAAAATATAAAAACAAATAAAAAAGTAATATTTTCGGAATTTTCGTATCATTTGCATAAGGACCGTACTAAAATGTATGATTTTTCCACTTCTGTGGAAGTTTCTGGGCACAATTTTTTTTTTTACTTTTTTTCAAAACTGCAAAAGTATTTTGCTTAACATATTTCTAATCGATAGCCGTTTATTTCATTGAAATATTCGGATAATTGTGAAAGCTATACAGCTTAGCGCAAAACTCTAACCTACTTTTCCTCGTGAGACATACCTTTAATAGCACTTCGTAAAAATATATGTACTCCTAATCTGTGTTCTTCGTTTTTATTGATTACTTTTACTAGAGTTGATAATATCAGGTAGCTACATTACACTTCTTTGAGGCTGCCGCTAAAACTATCCTTTTGTTGCGTGTTCAACATTTTATTCATTGAAACTAAAAACTATAAATTGTTTTCTCATAAGTGTTGACAATTGCAAAAAAATAATTGATAATCTCTAAATTCTATATAGCCTATATAGCCTCCGAAGCTTTAGCTCATTATAATATTGAATTTTTAAAGTTTTCATTCATAGAGCAATAAGCTTTGTATGACATTTATTTTCGGTCCACATTTTCTCCAAATTATCTCTATATGCTATAGAGCGTTGCAATTCGGGTGGTGAGTTTTCAGCTGAAGGAACTTGAGATGGCGAAAGTACTCCACTCTTAAAAGAAACAATTTTCAGTAAAAATAGCATAACTTAATTCAAATATAGGTATAGAGTGTCTTTTAATTCGTGAAGAATATATTGAGATTTGATTCTTGTGTATATGGGTCTATCTCTAATGTTAACATCATATTTCGGGGATTCAGAAAAATCATTTGGGTCTTCCCTCTGATAATACGAAAAGTAGAAATCTCATTTTGGAGTTTTATTTTTGGAATATAAACATGTTTTTATAGTGCGTTTAAATAAAGTTGATATCTTGTTGGGTGTTTTAAATGTCAAATTTCTAAGCCTTACCCAAGCCAATTTTCCATTTTTGGGTCAATTTTCTCTAGAAAATGGCTAATAAACAAAAAGCTTTACTATTTTTTTTTTTTGATAAACGTAACGATAATAAAGGCAAATTTATGAAAAAACCCATAGATTTTATGTTACTTAAGAAAACCTTCAGCAGACAAAGTTTAAAAAAAAATGTTTTTTAATGTTTTCATTTTGCGAGGTTTTAAATAATTTTAATTTCATGTGTGTACACAGTTATAACAGTGCTCAAAGTGTCCTTCTGGGTTTTGTATCCATGCTATAGCCGGTATAGTTAATGAAGAGAAAAAAGGATAGGAAAGATGTGTGGCACGATGTTCTGAGACTGAAGGTGGTTGTCTCAGTTTTTTTTTTTTATCTCCAAGGATGGAGGCTGAACTAAAGAAATGCAGTGTCTTGGAAAACAAAACTTATTTTCAACTGTTTTCCTAAGTATCATACAATTTATGGGGTTTTCCGAAAACTAATTATGGATTTTTATTTTTATCATTGTTCGTTCATTAAAAAAATAGTAAAACGGTTATTTATTAGGCGTTTGCTAGACAAAATTTACTTCATCAAAAATTAGTGTTGGTAAGAAAAAACTAACAGACCGGATATATGAAGACGCCAGCAAGATATCAATTTTGTTTAAATGCATTTATAAAGGGTGTAATCTTCCAAAAATAAAGTCTTAAACGAAGTTTCTGCCATTCGTATTATCAGAGAAATTTTCGTTAACATGAGTCAGGTTAGACCTAGTTTTTTTTTTAATGATGTCAACATTGGAGATAGACCCATACTTTAGAAGGATTTTATTCTTAGAATATACACAAGAATCATAGTCTGGGACACACTGTATACAAACGGGAATAAACAAAAAAAAGTACCATCCCAATTTTACGTGGATCCAAATTCATGCTAAAACTCTGCACTCCTTTAGCTAATTTCGACAGCGGGCTGGTTAAAGTTTTTAGTTGCTTAAGAGTTCCATCTGATTGTGATGCTGCTCCTGTTGGTAGTGAAAGATCTCTTGGCGATGCCGATCTGTTTCATTTTTTTTTATTAAAAAAATAAATTAAGAATAATTATTATATATAAAAAATAAGAACTATAGAAAAATATCATTTATTAATAAGGGAAACAAATATTGAACGAGTCAATAATCCAAATCACCTTGATTGTTTCTCAGGAGTAATAACTTCATCAGAACTTCGATTGAAAGTAGTAGTCGGTTGAATACGTATCTCTGGATTTGGAATTCGTACTGGTGCAGCATTTTCTAAAAGTCCTGCTGGTAAGGTAACGTGGTCCGTTACAGATGTAATTGAAATTGTAAGAACGTCTTCCGACATTTTTGCAATATTGTCCTTAACTTCTAGTTGATTGACAGTAGATTTGATTGTTTGATCGACATTGGGGCACATCACTATGCCGACGCTAGGTAAGAAATCGCTTTCATTGAAACCAGCCTTTTCATAAGAGACATCTGTTCCTATTTCTAGGATATCACCGTTTTCGGAATCGGGTTCATAAATACTATTATCGTTGTCTTCAGAATCAGAACTTGTTGCAGAATCTTTTGTTTTCTTGCAAGGTCCTAAGGAGAATACTGGCTTTTCAGCGTCCATACATGAGTCTATAGGTTGATTTTGTCGCATTACTTGTGGAATAAGTTGGGTTGTGTTATTATTTTGCTGAGTTGATGTAGATGACTTTCCTTTCTTGGGATTAAAGCTTTGACCTAGTTTGGAAAATTGATCGGCTACATTGCATAATGCTTTGGAACTTATTTGAACTAGCTGCGACTCGGATAGATTTCGATGCATGCCCTTAAGGAAAAGTTAAAAAGGGCAAGTAAAAAGAAACCCAGAATTCCAATAACAAAATGGGTTAATGTACTTAAACTCCAAATAAATAATTACAAATTAACTATTTAAATTCTATTGAAATAAAATATATTGGTTTTAAGAAATTCAAAAACTTTGATAATACAAAAGATATTCAAATTACCAGCAGATTATAAAATACGACCTGTTAGTACGATATATTTAATGTTAATAATAATTGTCTATGAATACTATGAGTAAGCTAAGGTGTACTTAATTCGAAAAATGAATGTATAAAATCTTTTTCTTTAACTCTTGGTGTTTTCAATATATTTGATGCAGCAAGTTGTCAAAGTCAAGATTAACAAAAATAATTTTTTTTAGAAATTTTGATTATTTAGGGCAAGAAGTTGAAGGCTGCTGTTTTAAATTCGTATTGTTATCATGAATGCAACTTTTTTTTCCATAAATATAACATTAATCCTTAACGCGAAAGTAAGTGAATTTTTTTGTTCTCCAATTATATATTTAAACTTTTTGGCCACTTTCTTTATAGACTAAAAAAATAAAAACTATGCACTTGGAAAAGAGTTTTTTAACGTGTAGACGGGTGTAGACACGGGAATTTTTATACATTCTGCTTCTCTGGCAATTACTTAAGCATAAAAAAAAGGTAATCCCGTGCACGTTTTTGCTGCGGCCATAATTTTTTTTTTTTCAATTTTGATTAAGTAAAAAGACCGATTTTTTTTTAGCTTTGGCGAGAAACTGTTAATGGATAATGGCCATCCGAATGCTTGTACGAAACACAAACAAGTTCAATTTCCCAATCCTTAGCTAATAAATCTGGCAGACCAAGCAAAAATTCTCTTAAGGTCTTCGAAAAAAATGCTGCAAATTTAGTAAAAGAGCTTTCCTTTTCTTCACCACATCGGGAAACCAATTTAAAGAAAGCTAGGAATATAAAGCAAGACCCCAAACCATCACTCTAAGAAGCTTTGGGTCTTATTATTGATGAAATATTGTGTGTTGAGAAGTACATAACCATTAGGGAGAAAGCAAAAGATGCTGGGAGCAATATGTTTCCTCCTTACTACCTTGTAAACAAAGCTAAAAAGGACTGCTATCCACCAGTAGAAAACATTATCATCACTCATGTGATGAGGTGAATTTACAAGGCCTTGTCGATTTAACTGCCAGAACAAGAAAAATTTAAGAATTTGCGCCTGATTTATAAGTGGTGATGTGACAGAAGTTCTGCACAAAGCCGCTATATTTATTTATTTAAAACATAAATAAATTAAGTTTTTGAATGCGATTTTCGGATTTTGAAGAAATTTAAATTATTTATTGAAAGAGAAAAACTATATGTACATTAACAAAAACGTATAATTTATTGTTATTTTTACAGTATAAATTTTGTAAATAAAATTAATTAAAAATAAAATAATAGAAAAAAAAATAAATGTTCAGACTTGTTGATTGTTTTCATAATGTCAGAATTTTGTTTTATAATTTTATTGTTTTTTTTTTTTATCCCAAAATTTGAATTATATTGAAAAATTTATTAACATCATCATCATGTGGTAGAGAATAGACGTTAGATAATTCGCTGCTTAAGATTTCTTATAACCCCAGCTGTGTTTTTGAGTGCAAAGTAACTTTATTTTGAAATATAAATCCATACATAAATTATTGAGTGTGCTTTTCTTTCATAAAAAGTGTTACAAAATTAAATAAAACAAAATAAAAGCATTAATTTTTCATTGTTTCTACCAAATGTCAATGCAACACTTTGATAAGACCCGCTCGAGAAAGCCACAACTCTTAAGCCCTTTAATAAACAATTCACTTCAATTTCATGTTTTATTATAATTTAATTATTGCAGTTAATTCCTTTAAAATTTACATACAAAATAATTTTTTCATCCGAGTAAAAATTCAGTGTGATCTCCGTGGCCTTGTTATCTTTGTACCATATTAATATTTTTTATTCTAACCACCACCGCCAAAAGAAAGGTATTTAATCATACTTGAACCTAATATAATTTGGATGACATTGAATTAAATTACATTGACTATATTAAAATTAAGAAATAGTCGATTTTGTAATCTCCGTGGCCTGTAATCTCCGTAGCCATTTTCGTATTTGTTTTTTAATATGTTCCTTTAGTTTATAATGGCTCATATTATTATTAATTTTTTTACATTCTAGATAAATATACCGAATTTCATCATTATTAATTTTAATTTTTTCATTATTATAAATTTCAAAGAATAAAACAGTTTTCCCCTGAAGAGTATGATTTTGAATTTATTTAATTTGTATTTTTTGTAAATTATCCTATTAAATTAATTTGCTTTCCACAAAATTTCAACTATTTATTGTTAATATTTATTTTGTGGATTATTGTTATTTTATGCAAGAAAAGAACATTTTTAATACATTCGAAATTTTCAATTTTAATTTTTATCGAAAAATACTCGTAAAATGAAAAATATTTGAAATTATTTTTGCGCAACTCAGAGAACTCCTTTTCTACTTGTTTACTACAGATTTAGAAACGATCAATAAAAAATGTCAATTTTTAAAAAATGTCCCATATTGATGAAAATGAAAAAACGTGCTACCAATTTGAGAGCTTAGACACAAGTAGATTTATTCAAAGAAGAAACAAAAAAGTAAAAAGGAAATATAAAATGACATTTGTTAAGAAAACATAATTGATCATGTGTGACAGCATAAGGCTAAGCTCACAACACCCTCACTTGTTGAATATTTAAGTATAGTATTATGTATTTCAATTTAATTCATAAAAGAAATTCAACACAGTCCCATATTACTGGTACAAAATTTGTTTTTTTCGTTAGTAACAGCCTTAGTTAGGCTATCAGCTACCATATGATCAGTTGGCACGAATCCAAGTTTAACTGCACCATTTTCAATGTGTTCCCGGATTGCATGATATCTTATATCGATATGTTTCGTCCTTGGTCGAAATCCTTCTGATTGCGCAAGTTTGATGATACCTTGATTATCAAATAATAGTTCAATTGTTGAAGATTTGTTTGCATTTAATTCATTTGATAATTGTTGGAACCAAATTGCTTCTTGAATGGCGGATGACATTGCCATGTATTCTGGTTCGGTAGTTGATAAGGCGATCGTTGATTGTCTTCTGCTTGCCCATGACACTGCTGCATTTGACATTTTGAATAAGTATCCAGTACATGAGCGCCTTTTGTCTAAGTCCGATGCCCAATCCGCATCACTATATCCATGTAGATCTGTTTTATTATCGACAGAATATTTTAGTTTCAGGTCCATAGTTCCCTTGAAGTAATGCATGATTCGTTTAACGGCCTTCCAATGAGCCATGCCATATGTTGTGTTAAAACGACTAACGTCATTAACAGCGAATGCGATGTCCGGTCTTGTACACTGTGCCAAGTATAAAAGACTGCCTACAGCTGCTTGATATGGTATTTTGGCCAATTCATCTTTTCGATCTTCATCCGTTAGCAAATTAGCCGATAACTTTTGATTGATATCACTTGGTGTAGAAACCGGTTTACAGTCGGCGATACAAAAACGAACCAAAATTTTTTTGATCTAATTTAACACCATTGTCATTTTGATTTATTCGTATTCCGATCCAGCTCTTAACTGGCCCCAAGTCTTTCATTTTGAATGAATTGCTTAGTGATTCTTTAATCTCTTTTAAGATTTTTGTCTTTCCAAAAAATCAATATGTCAACGACGTAGATTGCCAATATCAACGATAGATCTTTATTGAAGTAGACAGACTTTCTGCAATCCAAATGACATCAGTGCCGATTCCAACTTGAGACTCCACTGCCGACCTGCTTGTTTCAGTCCATACATCGCACGATTTAATTTGCACACTTTTCCAGATCCATCCTTAAAACCTTCTGGCTGTTCGATATATATTTGTTTGTGCAATTCACCTTGTAAAAATGCAGTTACGGCGTCCCTTTGATCAATCATCATTCCCTTTTTTACAGCCACTGCTACTAAAAAACGAATAGTCTGATGACGTACTACTGGTGAGAATGTTTCACTATAGTCCATTCCATAAACTTGGTTGCAGCTCTTTGCTACTAGCCGGGCTTTGTGTCGAATAATGTTCCCATCCATATCTCTCTTACTAGCGAAGAACCATTTTGTTTTCAAGGCTTTGTAATTTTCTGGCAAGTCCACCAAACACCATGTTTTGTTTTCATCCAAGGAATCCATTTCCCTTTCCATAGCCTTCTTTCAAGCATTATGGTCGGTCCGATGCATAGCTTCTTTGACAGTAACTGGATCAATTTCATCATTATTTTCGGTTGTGTAATAAGTTACATAGTCATGAAATTGGCGTGGTTTTAGAGGGCATTCTGATCTTCTTGGCGTAGATAATGTGTCTAACACGATGGTTTTGTCAGGTTGATACAACGA
Source organism: Chrysotoxum bicinctum (assembly GCA_911387755.1). Taxonomy (NCBI): domain Eukaryota; kingdom Metazoa; phylum Arthropoda; class Insecta; order Diptera; family Syrphidae; genus Chrysotoxum; species Chrysotoxum bicinctum. The sequence continues at coordinate 95,772,269 of OU426988.1, forward strand.
CGACATATCGCTTTCTAAAGCATCATCAAACACCTCAGATGTTGAACTTGCATCAGCTTCATCTGTCTTCATCTCGTATTCTAATATTTTGGAAGGTTCTCTCACTTGCTCAGTACTTGTTTTAGCTTCATTTTCGATAAATTCCTCTTTAAATATGGATTTAAAGATTTTGATCCCTGTCAGAAAAATAAATTTTTGTTGGGTGTTTAGGAACGCAGAATCTGGCGATGGATCAAAATTTTCACACGGAAATTGATTTCTTATGTGTAAAGGAAATCAACATATAAGTACGTATGACACTTTAATGGAATCCTATTTAGAGTAGTGTTATAGGGCAACGATATTCAAAATGACTTGATACATAGTATCGCGGCTGTTATTAAATCTGAAATTAAAACAGAAATCATATACTACGTTTATATGGAGAATTGAATCGGAATTGAATCAGGATTTAGCTCCATGTATACCTGGATCGGATTGAAATAGGATTTCTCGATCCGATCCCACTAAACGAGCTGAATCGAATCGAAAATATGCTTGTATACCTGAATCGAGGAATCGAAGAATCGAGTGTTTGTACAAAACCATATTGTCATTTCGATCCCATTTCAATTCGATCTCTCGATTCAGTGCCACCATATACCTGGATCGAAATCTCAATTCGGATTCGATTCGACTCCTCAACCTACTCTTGTAACCGGGGTAATAGAAGCTCGGTTCGTGTCGATTATGATCGATGAAACATCAGATTTGAGTCATAGGGGACAACTGAGTGCCATATTTCGGTTCTTGTCAGAGAATGGAACACAAGAAAGATATCTTGTATTTTCTGACGTTAGGGCGAGTCTTAATGCAGATGAGTTGTCCATCATATATTTTATATTCTTGACACATATGATTGCAAGGAAAAGTTAATAGAACATTACAAGGAAGGTGCCGCAGTTATGTCCGACGAAGGGGGTGGTGTCTAAAAGGAGGTCCTTTTTTATTATGTTTCAAGCTCATTGTTGATTAAAATATTAATGTCTTGAAGTATAAAAAATATAGCTACAATTTTTTTGCCAAGTCAATGTGGAATGCATTTGTAGATACTCGTACCATATCCCTATTAGAAATGTTGTTTTTAAGGTTCTAAGATTTTTTTTTCATTTTTACAGGTGACAAAATTTTACAACGGGTTCCCATTTAAAATTATTCACGCCACGCCACTGGTAGACACCATTCTCAGGCTTACAGCATACAAATTTTTCATCATTTTCATCATAAATCGAACAACCATCTTTATCAAAAACAAGTTTATTTCCAGCTTGAACCACATTATAAACCGATAACAAATTCACCGACACATCTGGTACGTGTAAAACGTTCGACACCTTAATTTCTTCACCATTTAAAGTGAGGTCAGAATTTCCAGCACATTTAACTACCATTTTATTGTTGTTTGCAGTTAAAATTTCTCGAACACTCGAATTTCTATGTGCAGAAAGCAATTCTTTATTTGGAGTCATGTGATTTGAGGCGCCACTGTCTATAATCCATTCATTTGATTCAATTTTCATAGACATTAAGGCTGTAAAACCACATTTTACTTCACTGTAACTGTTAGCACCGCTCTTCTTTGGATCCTTTTCTTTATCTCGTTTTTTGCATTCAGTACTAATATGGTTTCTGCATCCACATGAATAACACTTTATTCAACGGCGATATGTTTTCATATTATTTGTGCCTGTTTTCGACATTTTTTTTCCATAGAATGCACCCCCTTTTGTTTCATCTCCACACTGCGTATCCAACAATTTCAACTTAATTTCATCTGCATTCAACGTGGATGTACTTGCTTCAAAACTCAATATAAGAGGCTTAAATTCATCTGTTAGACCAGCCAACAAAATGGCTGCCAGCCATTCGTCATCAATATTGAAATTGATACTCACCAATTTACTTGCAGTTGTAGTAATTTGATCGATGTACGTCTGCATGTTGTCACATGATTAAACGAATTGAAATTAATGTACGTAACAACCCAATCTTCCTCATTAAACCTCGATCCTCGTACATAGCATGTTATTTTTCCCAAATTTCAAGTGCACTTTTACATGGTCTGATGTGAACAAATAAATCGGATTCCACACTTAGAGCCAAATATGCTTTAGCAGAAGACAACTTGTCCACATCCACTTGCTTTTTTTGGTCATCCTCTTGTGGAATCAGTCAATTTTTTTAGCTCCAAGAAACTTCCAATTGCAAAGGACCAGTTGTAAAAATTTTCACTGCCTCTCAGCTTATCAATTCCAAACTCGGATTTAGTTGAACAAGCCATTTCGATTTTAATTTAAAAAAAAAATTAGCAACAAATGCGAAAATCGAACCTTCAAAATGTCAACTCTTAAGAAAATGAATAAACTTTTTAATTTAATTAATTTTTCCGATAACTGGGCCCATTACCTGTTGCTACCAATTTGAGAGCTTAGATACAAGTAGATTTATTCAAAGAAGAAACAAAAAAGTAAAAAGGAAATATAAAATGACATTTGTTAAGAAAACATAATTGAGCATGTGTGACAGCATAAGGCTAAGTTCACAACACATATACTTATATTTATCATTATACTAGCGTACACGTGCGTGAACTCCCGCAAGCAAATTTTTTTTTCAACTGAAGTTTTTCAAAATAAATCATGTGTCAGTTTCTGTAGATTCGCTCAGTTTTTCTTGCATTGGAAATCTTGTGTAAATGGAAATCTTGTGTGAAGTACGGAATGTTGTTTTTGGGTGTTTATTTTACTTCTGTGTGTCATCGTTGAACAGCTCTATTTGAAAAAGACGACTTACCACTGAAATAATAAACACGTTTAGCTTAGCCAAGATTTGTCACAACTGATCTCCTGTTCAACATTAGAAGTTGAAAGCGTACGAATTATTTTTATTTAACGTTGCATGGATTAAAACAAAACAGCAAACCAATAAATCCAATCAAGTCCTTTTCTTAAAGGTAATGGAGCCAAGCGAAGGATATTTTGAAAAAACTAACAAACAATGAGCAAATCACATACGTATGTAACTATCCTATAACAATGTGTGTAGTTAAACTTGTAGGCACATAAAGTTTAACTTACCTTAAAATAGTTTAATTTCAAAGACACACAAATATTTGTCAATTTTTTTTTGTTTTTAATTCGGAGAATTTTATTTTTGTTTTTTTTTTTTTAACTTTTTTGAGTGTTTTTATCGTTACTGCTTAGGTAAATTAATCAAACAATGCCCCTCTCCTCTTTGCACCACCAAAGTATGGCATTTCAATGCAACTACTTATGTATATGTACTACATTTCAGTGCAATACGAAGATAGAAGTAGAGATAAATAATTTTGGGGTGTTTCGACCACCCAATGCCACTACCCTGATAATAAAAAAAAGTAGCCTATACGGTAATCCAGACTATAAATTTTATGTGGTTAAATTTTATCAAGATCCATTCAGTTGTTCAAGCGTTATTGAGTAACAAACATCTATACATCGTTACATTCACATTTATAATATTAGGATAGGATTTAAATTTTCTATTCATTAACAAGAGTAGTACTATGACATTTTAGTATATCGATATTAATTTTGAATTGATAATGAAAAAATTGGTAAAGAAATAGTATTATTAATTGCAACAAAAATAAAGAATTCGTTCACTACCCGACGCGACGATCCGAAACAGTGTCGTATCGATCGCTCGTCACCCGACTCGAAGATCCAGAAAAAAATGTAACTTGAGCACAAGTGTGCCTGGTTGCGACCGGAGTTTGTTTTCTGGTTGTAAAAGTGTGTTAGGAAAAGAAAAGATGAAATCCGATATTCATAAAATATGGATTGGAAAAAGAGTGCATTGGTCATTGGATTTGGGAGTTGAGGTAATTAAGAATGAAATGATGACCTGGGAATTTTAAGTGTTTTGAAGTTGGCAATTAAACAATTAAAGGAAATGATGAATATGAGAATTTGAAGTGGTTGAGTTGGGTTTTGGGATCAATGCACGTTTAGTAGGTTGGAAAAGTAAGGGACTGCATTGATCGTTGGATATAGAAAATGAAAATGATTAGCGTGGGAATTAAAAGTGGTTACGTTATTGAACTTAAATAGAATGATGGACGGATAGAATAATGAGGGGATAGGGTAATGGACAAAGAAGGTTGTAAAGTGCGTACTTTACAACAAAACATACAATGATCAATTATCCTTTGATGGAATATCAGATCACGACTTAGTTTTTTGTGGTTATGATATTGATTTTTCTCATTTCCCAAGCTCCATGCACCTTTACTTTCAGAAATTTCACTTCTCTCGATACTGATGCCTTATTTAATGATGCTAACAGTGTGGTGTGGAGTGATTGTTACAATATTGTTCATGTAGATAACAAACTTAATTTCATTTACAACCATATGAAAAGGTTATTTGAAACATATATTCCTCTTAAAACGGTAAGGATTCAAAATGAAAAATGTCCGTGGTACAACATGGAAGTTAAGAATGCGATTTAAAATCGCAGAAAATACTACCACAGTGGAGGAGGACACCTAATCCTGCAACCTGGCGACAATACTGCTATTTTCGCAATGAAGCAACTCTCAACCGTTCAGTCAAGAGAAATTTCTTCGCCTGGAACCTCAACACAAATCTCTCTCCTAAGCAGCTTTGGAAAAATCTTCGTGAGATTGGTGTTGGAAAAAGGACTATTTCTAAATGTGACCTTGATCCTAATGACCTTAACAACCAGTTTACTCAGACAAATCAATTACCAACAATCTTTGAACCCAAAGCTGGCTTAATTTACGATCAAGCAGATAGTTTTTATTTTCAGACTGTTACTGTAGACGAAGTTATCCGCACTTTCAAATCTTTAAGGTCTGAAGCTATAGGTGAAGACGGTATTCCTCTAAGATTTGTGAAACTTATCCTACCCTACATGATTAACGCTCTTACCCATGTTAACAATCACTGTGTTGTCTCTGCAACATTTCCAACTGCTTGGAAAGCAGCAAAACACCAGTTCCAAAAACGTCTATGCCTACGGAACCCGCCGACTACTGCCCAATAAGCATTTTATCGTGCATGTCAAAAATCTTCGAAAAAATCCTTACAAGGCAAATGATTGACCATCCCACGTCCAAAAAATTGTTATCTCCATACCTATCTGGATTTAGAGCTAACCATTCCATGGTTAAAATCTTAGAAGACATTAGACTCCAATACGATAAAGACAAGGTCACGTTACTGTGCCTACTGGATTTCTCTAAAACTTTTGACAAAGTCGATCATCGAGTCCTTTGTCAAAAACTTAAGTACTATTTTGGCTTTTCGAATTCTGCTGTTTCCCTCTTTAGTATTTTCAATACAAACGTATTTGAAGATGGGAGTGCTTCAAGGTTCTGTTTTGGGCCCAATTCTGTTAAGTGCTTATATCAACGATCTGCCTTATGTGTGTGAGCATGTTTCTTTTCATTTGTATGCGGATCTATCTATCTCTCGCGTAGAATTGGGTTAGTAGAAGATCTTGTTTCTCGTGTTAATGAAGATCTTCTAAGAATCTACAATTGGGCTAAGGACAACGGTTTATTGCTCAATCGTGGGAAAAGTCAAGCGCTATTAGTTTCTAAGAAGACATATAACAATGAAGATCTACCTCCGATTGTCTTAAATAATGCTAATGTTAATTTTGTAAACTATGTGACCAGTCTTGGTTTTAAAATCTCTAGTAATCTTTCTTGCAGAGACCATATAAATTCCGTCATTGGCCATATTTATGGAACTTTAAGAAAACTCTGGATATCTATTGCTTTTACTCCTCAAGAAACAAAATTCCGTCTAATGAGAATTTTACTAGTACCAATAATTTCTTTTTCTGAAGTCGTTTATCCGAAGCTTGATTCTTTATCTGAACACAAACTACGTGTGGCGTTTAATATGACTCGCTTTGTATACGGTGTTCGAAGATATGACCATATTTCAGCTTTTAGTACTAAAATTCTTAACTGCACTATTCAAGAATACGTTAATGTTCGTAATTGTATCTTTCTACAAAGAATTATTCACACAAAAACACCAGAGTACCTTTATGAAAAAATTCAGTTATGTACATCCTCAAGAACAAGTAATATAGTTATTTCATCATTTAGATATCTAAACTCTTCACGGTTGTTCTTTGTACACAGCATTCGCCATTGGAATTCTTTGCCAGTAAGCATAAAGAGGATAACAGATGCAGTATGATTTAAGTCCGAAGTTTTCAAACATTTTTAAAATAATTAGGATATAAAATAGAAAAATAGGAAGAAATCGCAAGAGAAGAAAAGAAGAAAAGTCAATAATTAACAAAAAAAAAATGAACATAGGTATACCTAATTATTAAATTATTAATTTTTATTTAGAATTAATTAACATACAATTGTTCAAGCAACTTATGAATACTATAAAAGACATGGTCTTAGTGTATTGTTTACATTAAAGAATTGAATTGGGTTTTACGTTGCTATGATGCATATACATAAATCGTTTTCCAAACAAAACTCCCAAAGAAAAAGCGAAATCAGTAAAATTTGGAAATAAGTACACCCGGACTGCGATAATTACACACACTATCAGCATATTCCGCTAATATTGGACGGATGGAATAAGATATGTGACCACCACGGCAGCGGCGACAACAACAACTAGACACTCACGAAGATAAGCATGAGCAGAGAATGCCAAGACGAATTTCGAAGAAACTTTTTGGTCTTTGGAGGAACGGTGGGTTGCGACGATCTAAAGTAGTTGTTGTTTGAATTTTGATAAATGTAAAAAATAAAAGGAACCATTCAAGTTTCAATTAAAGATTTGTTATAATTTAAATAGTTTCTTGATTTTATGTTTATTTTACATTTATTTTTATTCCAAAAATTGATAGAAACCATTAAATGAAACAAATAAAATAGAAATGCAATACTGACATGGAGTATAACTATACGAATTATCACTCAATCGAATTATTACAAACGTGGGAAGCCAAATTACATTGATGAAACTTGAGAAAAATGGTTCAGTTGTCATGAAAGCTATGAATCAATACAGAGGGCTATTTGCATATATCTTTGATTTGGTTTCAATGACATTTAGCCAAATTTCATCAATGGTATATTTAAATTGTTGATTTAAAAATATGTCTCTCCTTACATAAAAATTATTATTCATTTTATAGGTTAGTACATTTTGGAGTTATTAAATCTAAAAAATAATTAATACCCTAAAATCCTCCTATGATTAGAGTAACTAAATTTTTGAGTCTGATGAAACTTCATTCACCTTTTCTGTATTGAATATTTTGATTCTTCAGATTAGATTTTTTTCATATGTACTTCTTGTTTTAAGCGTTCCTATAGACACAAATTGTTCGAAATATTAAAAAAATCAATTTAAATTGCTTTCATTTACAAAAACATGAAAATGAAAAGAGTGGGATGAGGAAGTGAAAGATGGCGAGGAAAGGGTTACGTCAGAACACCTCGACGTTGAGCTTGCTTGATAGTTGTCAAAACCAACTCTCTCCGACGAGCGTGAGGCCGGTCAAGCATGCCAGCACAGACCCCGTCGGCATCTAAGAAACTCGCAACAAAATTTGATTCTCAATCAGTCAAAAAGATAGTTTCTGCATTTCAATAACTAGTAAAATTGGCAGTTACCGATACCAAAGTTACAATATTGTGAATTGATCAGCTTATTTGTATTGTTCTTTATTTTATAACTACCTTAGGAACATCCAGCAATGGAATTTTACTTGTTCTACTTTGCAACATCCCTCCTGTGATAAAACGAACATCAATTTTCCCAATACTATCCAATGTTATTTTGAAAAACTCAACAATTGCCATAAGGGACTCTGCAATGTACAATACGCTACTAAAATTTGCAAGCAAGAACATGAGTTAATTCTTACCCAATACTTCCTCTTGAGTCTTAATTACTACTGCAACGTTATTAAAGAATCGAATATTTGCTGATCGAAACATGTGAAAATATCCATGTGTACCATCTACCATATAATTTAATCGCATACAAAGTAGAGCTGGAGTTGTGCCTTGAAAGATCTTCGTCTGTTGATACATGCCTAGTTCGATCATCGTTAAGTTCTGCAGAAGAACCTTTTCAAATCGTACAATTTTATCCAAATGAGAGTCGTAATCAGCCACAATATAACAATGGTCAGTTAGAAGCAAAATGACATCTACTTCGGTCTCATTGATATCTCCCGAACTAAATTTAAAAAAAGGTGACTTTAATTCAAATCATTTTCAATTAAAAATATTCACCTTGGGTCAGCATCAATCAAACCCCATGATCCTATTGGATACTGAGCAGCACCTAATAACAATCTACGACAGTCTTCCACCAGCAACTTTGCGTGTTCTGCACCTTCCAAAGCATCGTTGTCATCTGGGGCCTGCTGGCCCCCTAAGGCGTTTAAAGATTCTGCCGATACTTGGTTTCCGAGCATCAAGTCAATTGTGGCTTGTCTGTATGCGTCCTTAAACCTTGCAAGATAATAACTACAAAAGAAAAATACAAATAATTTAATTTAAAAAAATATACAGTACTATACATATAAAATCTACGAGCTAACCCCAACAGATGATTTTCTCCCTCTTTTTTAACTTCATATAGAATTATAGAAACTATTATAAATAAAATGTGACAGTGTTTTCTTTAAAAATAATACGATTGATGTTTTTTTTTTTAATTTAAAATGTCAATTCAGTTTATTTCTCACAAAAGTGCCCTTAGCAAGAAAATAACAGCTACCTACACACCAGCAAAATGCAAAGTGACAAAAAAAAAAACAAAATTAGATTAGAATTTTGATCTTGGTTGGACGAAACGCCAATTTTTGTGGACTAAGGCCAAACAAATTTATTTTGAATTAGAAGATTTATAGACATGATTTTATTCAAAGTGTATTGTACTTCACTACTTTATTACAGCTGCTAGATTCCGACCTCAGCATTATATGGTACACTAGGGTACTGACAATCGCATGTAATTCAATTTTATCCATGCATGGCACTTGCATCAAATAAACTGAAAAGCTTTCCATAATCAGTATGTGTGTTAATGACCATCTCTTATGGAATGATCATTTATTTTCCACGTAGCCAAAAACACAGCAGAATGCTTAGGTTTTCTTAAAAGGTGCAAGAAATTTGTTTCCCTTCTGATCTGGCTACAATCTATAAGGCATTAATCCGCCCAAAACTTGAGTATAACTACCATATCTGTTTTGGTACACCCATTACTCATTTCAACCTGTTGGATAGAATTCAATGGCCAATTTCATAAACAAACACTAAAAGCACTTTTATCAACAATTCTTTTAAATTTGATCAGACTCTTAAATCTTTTTAATTTCAACAATCTATAAAAGGGAAATATTAGGGCAATTTTTGTTACAATTGAGTTCTCTTTATATTCCTGGAAAAAAGAAATTGTTTTTTTCTTTCTTACAAGCGAAATGTATGAGAACAAAATGAGAAAGCGTTATGTGCTGAAACAAATGCCAAAAATTCAAAAAGAAACGAAATGCAAAATAAACGATCCTGTGGCATAAAATCGTTGATAACCACTTAATTTATTTTTTATTGCACTAATGAGTTTTGTTTCGGTTCCAAATGATGACCAAACAAATTCAACAACTGATCCACAGATGCTTTGGAAAGTCGGAACCTCATTTTGAAGTCATAGTCGGAGAATGGATTCCTGGGAACTCGGAATACTCTTGCTCGACGAATAACTATGTGTTGCACTTTATCATTGGATAAAGACGATCAATTTTATTCTAAATAAAAAACACATCATTTAAATATTAGTATTAACCTATTCATTTTGTATCTTTAAAAATTTAAGACTAAAATGTAACCAAACAATAATTTCAGCTGCTATATCTAATTGTTGTTAGCTACACCTGATGACATTTCAATGACACTTTTTTAAAATTTAATGAGCCAAAAATGGGCATTTAGTTCATAAGGCTGTTTAGAAGTTTGTTTAATTTAAAGGCTTTTGGTGAAACCAAAACATCTCATTTTAAGGTTTAAAAGCCTGTTAAATGTTTAAAAGTCCTTCGTGAATTCGGACGTTTTGTCAAATATGGAGGTTAATTCTTTAGCCGTGGAATAGTTTCCCCCTCTATTTTTCCTTCCCATTATGATGAAGATGCTTTCAAAACCAATGATACCCAATGAGGATTATCTCTAGTTTACCTAAACGATCGCACTGTGTTACGACCCAAACGCAAAATAGTTGGCCTACTCATCAATTAACAAATTAACATTTTTTATGTGCCTATATTTTCTGGTCCCCAAGCAGTTGTTTTTTAATTTTTTTTGTCGATGTAATAAATTACATTTAATAAGTAAATTAGACCAAACAGAACTAAATTCGAGAAAGCACATTATGGCTCCAGTTTGCATTCTCTCAAACAAAGATAGTGCATAATAGTTGGACTACTCTCTCTGGGATGCAAAATAGTTGGCCTATGAAGATTTAAATAGATTTTCAGTTAACCGTTATTAAAATAAAATGCACGACTGGATCGCACTAACTTGCTCTTATGTAAAAGTACTTTGGAATTTAAAATACATTTTATAAATATAAAACATGAATTTAAAATGAAATTGCCGTCTGATTTCTAGAAAAGTATGAATTTATACAAACTTTAAAAAATCGTTTTATTATTAAATAAATAAATTTTTTATATAAGAAATTTCTTTAAAATTTTTCAAGAAATAAATGTGGGATGCGAATTTTGAGTATTTAATAATATTGATTTTTAGAAATAATTTCAAAAAATAATCGTTCATAGGTTTTGAAGATATTGATTTTTCAAAAAAACCCAACAAATAATTTTTCGAATATTTTTATATACAATATTATTTTAAACTTAGGGGGACTTCTGCTGAAAATTTTTGGTTAAAATCGTTAGAGCCGTTAATGAGAAAGTCGAAAATCAAAGAAACGGTTCTATGACAGGTACCGTTAATAACATTTTGCCCCAAATTTTTTTTTACCAAAACGTAGTCCATGTCCATAATATCAAACCTAATTTTTTTTTTATCAAAATCGTTAGAGCCGTTTTCGAGATAAATAAGATTTTTCATTACGGGTGTATGGGGGGTACCGTTAGTTTTAGAGCTAAAAAAAATATTTCAATTTCTCCTCTAGGGAATCACCGAAGACCCATAACTACCGAGTTTGAAGAAAATAGGTCCAGTGGCTTAGGCTCTAGATCGAGGTACAGACATACAGACAGACAGACGGAATTGCCGGACCCACTTTATTCGTCTTCGCTATGATCGTAATGTCAACTTTGATCAAAATCTCGAGTTCGATTTTTTTTCCAAATGCACAACTTGCCCTATAGTACCTATATCGCAAGTAAAAATGACATGCACTTGTTTTGTTGTTTATTGATCTCCTGTTTTATGCAAGCCAACAACAGTTTAATGTCAACCATGGTGCGTGGCGTTGCATTATCACAGAGACCTTAGGGAATCCATAAATAAAGCCTTCGAAACGGGATTATCGAGCTATAAAATCGCAAAACAATTCAATTTACCGCGCTCATCAATTCGAAACATTATCTCAAAGTTCAAAAAATAGTGAAAATGTGGAGATCGGCTAAAAAACGGGACGCCCACCAATTGCAAAACCTCGAGATTGCCGAGTTTTAAAAAAAATAATAAAAGAAAATCGACGTCAAACGGCCGCTGCAATAACTGTTCAATGGAGGGAAAGAATAAAAAAAAGTGTTTCGGTCGACACTTGCAAACGAACTATGAAAAAAATTGGATACAAATTTTATAAGGTTTGTTTTAGATTTATTTAAATTAGAGCAATTTTAATTCGTTAAAAACATAGGCCAAAGAAAAACCACTTTTAACACCTAAACAAAAGAAAAAGCGGCTAGAGTGGGCCAAACAACGTAAAAACTGGACTTTAAGTCAATGGCGGTCCGTTATTTGGAGTGATGAGTCCAGGTTTGAAGTTTGCGTGGGCGACGAACGAAAACGAGTCATTAGAAATTCAAGAGGTTTTTCACAAAGATTGCCTTAAAAAAACGTTCAAGTTTCCAGCATCTCTAATGATATGGGGATGCATGTCGGGGCGGGGTTTGGGCAATTTACATTTTGTAAATGGAATTGTCAATGCTGCCAAGTACAGGATATTCTGGAAAATGAGCTTCTCCCATCAATACCACGACTTCAAACTAGTGATGGAGACTATATTTTCCAACAGGATGGAGCTTCTTGTCATACTGCAAGGTCTACAATGGCGTGGTTATCTGCTGAAGCTATTCCTTTACTGGAATGGCCTTCCAGCAGCCCTGATCTTTCACCAATTGAAACTGGCTGGCATAAAATGAATCAAAAACTGCGAAAAGAACCATGCCGGACTCTTCAAGACCTTAAAGCTAAAATCATAAATATTTGGGAGTCTTTTGGTACGAAGAATGTCAAAAATTAGTTGACACAATGCCACGATGCATAGAAGCAGTTATCAAGGCCAAAGGCGACGTAACACCATGGTAAAATAAAAATTAAGACCCATAGGCCAACTATTTTGCACTTAAAAAAATGTTTAAATCGTTATTTTATTTTGTAAGATTGCTCTATACCGTTATTTAATTGAAGTCATTTTGTTTTTGTTACTTATTCCTATTCAAAATAAATATACATATCTTAAGAAAAATACCAAAATATTGATTTTATTTCCGATGGAATTTAAGAATCAGAATATTTTTGTTTTTTATCATAGGTAGTCCAACTATTTTGCGTTTGGGCTCGTACACCATAACATTATAAGGGTAGTCATAATCCTTCGAGTATGTGCAAATTATAAAAAAGAAATAACGAATACTTTCTATTCCTAAAGATTTCAAAATGTATTTCTATTTATCTAGACTTAAGACGATATTAAACCTTCTTCAAAAAGATTAAAAAATATCAACGAATATCCTCCATCTACTTCTCTGAAACAAGAATACAAAATTTAAAGCCAAATTCAAATGGTCCAAGGACTGCGATCATGCTTTCAAATCGCTCAAAAACGAACAAACATTGTTAGTACATCCAATTCTCGAAGAAAAGCCATTTACTCAAAGACAGAAAGATCTCCATACACACGCTACACCTAGAGTACATTGCACAATTCACTATTGATATCCGCTATATTACAGGTTTAGTAAATCAAGTTGTCCTGTTGATTTGATTAATTTTAGGCAAATTGACATCGCTCCTTTTTCTTAAAGTCAAGAAAACAATGAGGAATTCGGAGGTTTAATTGCGTCTTAGATGAAGAAGATATTCATGAAATTTGATTAAAAATACATGTATGAAAGAACAAGCGAAACCACTAAGGTTTGTCCCTGTGAAGGGATCGCACTAGCGATCACTTAATTACTTGCCGCAAACCCATTAAAGATACATTCAACCTGCTTCGATACTTGATACTCTTTTTCCCATTCATATCCATCACATGTACTTACTTTGCCGGCTATAGCAGAGCCGATTCATAATGTTCATTCATATATCCTTTGGCACACTCTGTGTACAAGATACATTTATGTCTATAAATATTCATATAGTTCAACCGGTACCTTCAGTGCACGAACTATAGAACAAAAAAAACAAGATACACACAAATTCTCATATGACACTTCTAGTGCTTGAGAAGTATTTTTGTGTACAAATTAAAAACATTTCCAAGGGTCATCGGCTTATGAATTATATTGTGCATCATAAGCAAGCTAGCCCAAAAACAATTAAAGTGCATGGCATGGTCAAATGCTGATTGTGCATTTTGTGGGAAAAATCGATAGAACGTTATCGATTATCGAAGTATGGTTGGATACGAACGAAGGCAAATTATTTTGTATAAAAAAGAGAAAATAAAAAAGATAATTCTTCACTTCTATTACTGAAGCAAAACTGGATTTTCCTTTATATAGCAACTCGCTGGAGGTTCAACTTAGTTTTCTAATTCAGTATTTCAGACGCCCTACAAAGCAGCATTGCTTTTGGGTAAAGATTTATTTGGCTACTCGCCGGACCAAGTCTGTCATATTAGAAAAGTAAAACCACCTAGAACCTCCACTAAGAAGAGAAACCCAAACCAAATAAGGCCAACATTACAGTCCCATGCCATTCCAAAATCGATACGAAAAGCGCATAGAAGTGTTTTCAGCCTAAGCTACAAATCGTTCGCCAAAATGCTATATCTTGTGCGAAACGCAAAAACAGCACATCACGCTCAAGAGGCATCTAATTTCAGATACAAGGTTCTATGGGCATAGATCAGTTTGTATTCTGATTGTTAATACATTGGACCTACATTGGACTTTACAGTTCATCTTAGATCGTTTTTTTTCGCTTAACGTGTAGTAATAAGATGCCATTACTTTTTCGCCATCAAGGCGTTTTAGTCTATCAGCCCTATTCTGATATTCACGTGAATCGTATATCCGATCCACCCATTCGATTCCCTTTCACACTGCCTTTGCAATCTGCTATCCATCGGGTGAACTACATTATCCCGAACCAATTTGACATTCACGTAAACAGCTGTTCATGTGATAATCTTCTGAATCTTGAATAATTGTTTTTGAGTTTATTAAAAATTCAGTTCAATCGCTCCACCTAAACAGAAGTAATTTTCTAATTTGTTTTCATCTTTATTATTATTTTTGTCCTAATTCCAAGCAGATTAATAAGAGAATTCTCCAACAGAAAGCTTCCACCTCCATAGCGAAATGAGTCAATATTTAAAAAGGGGTTTCGCTCAGTCCACATTACAGGACGCACTTAAAGCACACTTATGTCTCAATTGGATTACTCTACAAATGACGACAGAAGAAAAACTAAAAGTAAAACTCTTGTTTAACCCAAAATGTGGTGTGCGTTGACGGTATTCACATTCCCATAATGACCTTCTATCAAAACCCACATCTCGTTTACATACATCAAAAAAGGCTACCACAACCTGATTGCAAATATTCATAAGCAATCGATTACCTAGTAAATTGATCTTTTTGTCCTTCTACTCCTAAATATGTTAATAATCTATTTTTTACAAAAAAATATTCTCAATTAGGCAATAAATTAGTTTTCGCTTACATTTTACAGCAATTGAACTCTTAATGAGTTTGATGTGCTGTCTGCTTCCATTTCCCCAATTGTTTCCCTGTTTTCTCACACTAAAGTCGTTATTGCAAGCGACTTAAATGTACACAATTCAAGGAAGATAAGTTGAAATTTTTGCTAGCATACAACATCTTACTCAGCTTGTAGATGAACAATCTCGAATACCAAAAGTTGCTGGTATGCTGATATGTATACCATTATTAAGGTTACCTCTCCATTCGCCACTTCGGACCATTGTGTAAAATCAAACAATTTCGTGTGTTCCATCCATCCAGTTAAAGAGAAACATCCCATGAAGACCATTTGGCAATACGAGAAAGCCAACTGGAACAGTCTTAATAACTTTTTTCAAATCTTTAACTGGTCAATAAGTTTCCTCGATATTGACGTTGATACCAGTACTGATATGATCACAGAAATAATTTTTCTTTGGATGCGTACAACAATTCGATACAGAATTAAGAGTGTAAAGCCTAAGGAAAAGTCTTGGTTCGATACAAGCTGTAAAGAAGCAATAAAGTTAAGAAAAGTACGTTCCCGCTCTTACAAAGCCAACCCAACTCAGGACAATCGGGAAAAATCATAAACAACGCTGTTATAAAAAGAACCAAATTCTTACAATGTGGCCAAGGCCGAAGAAATTTCTTGCCATTTGTCAAACTTGTACAAAATTCAACTTCTTTTCGCCAACGCTCATCTAAAAAGACATTCCAAAAGCTAGGTCTTCAAAAGCTTTTCCATCACTCCTACTGTTCTGGAAGATGGAAAACAGCATTTGTCTAGCTTGTATTTAAAAAGGCGACCCTTCATACACCTCCGTTTGTCAACCAATTGCACTTACGTCTCTGCTTTGCAAGGTCATATAATCGCGGATCAATGATCAGATTAAGAAATATCTCAAAGATCGAAAGCTTGTTATATATGACCAGCAATATGGCTTTCTTAGCAAACGTTCCATTGTTGATTTGATGGCATATCTCACCGAAGAGTGGAGAAAGTAGGAACACTGCGCTTGATATTTCTAAGAGTTTCTCACCAGGACCCAGGTTCTGTAACTTTCGAAGCGATAAAACTCGTCGAGAAACGGTGAGAATTGGGACGAAATTCATTTTATCGCATCGTCGGGTTTCTGTAACTTTGACAGTCGTTAATTCTATCGACTGGAACAAACGGAATAAAAATCCTGGTAAAATTCGATAAAATGGGTTTCTGTATCTTTGAAAGTCGATAAGTTTTTCTCTTCAAATGTCAAAATTTATCACTACATAAAAAGCAGGTGAAGCGCGAAGGCAAAGAAAAATGTCGGAGGCAAAAAAGGTAATACATAAATAATAAATAATTGATTTAAAAACTTAATAAATATTATATTTTTAGAGATGCGCAAGGTTATCAAAGTGCCAGAAGGAAACACTGGTGGATTTTATGTCTGAGAACAAGCCGTTTGCACACGGCCAGTTCACAGATGCCAACAGCCGGCAATCAAATACCGAAACTTGGGAGTCTCTATGTTTCCGGCTCAACTCCCAAGGGCCAAACATAAAGACGGTGGAGCAATGGAAAAATGTATAAATGATATTAAGTACACATCACACATTTATTTATGTAAACTATGGATGTCTTTCAATTTTAGTGTCGGACTGACATAAAATCTGCCGCGAAAAAGCAGGCAAATGAATTAAAGGCCTTTATGAATAAGACTGGTGGTGGAAGCATCGCCGATGGACCTCTTTTTCACTTTAATTCAGCTATCACTTGTTTTGATTTTAAAAATGCCTTCCATTGGAATTCCAGTCAAAAAATATCCCAAATTGAACTTATCGCATTGAGTTATAGAAACCCATTTCTTTCCAGACGCGATAAGAGGGGAATGAATAGTTTCATTTTTTAACGATGTGATGAGTTATCGCCTGAGTTACAGAACATGGGTCCAGGCTATCTTATCGAAAATGCGTGGGTTCGGTATCAATGAAACCACTATTCTTCTTATTCTTTTGATTTATGTTTATGTTGAATATTTTTGAAGGAAAATATAAAAAAAACTCAAGATGACATTTCAACCACAATTTGAGAATTTCTGAAAGATATCAAGCGCTCTCAAATATAATTAAAAAAAAAACGTGAAGCAAAAATAATCGTTTGGGTAATCGCCCGTTTCAAAAATTAAGGAATGACCCCCAAAACTATCAAGAAATCACTCTCATTTCTTTAACACCGACGGACAATAAACAAAAACAAATCATTCAAATCTTCCTTCTTTATACTTCACAAAATGGTTTGAACTATTTTGGTAAAATTAAATACCAAGAAACCTCTTCCTTCACAGGAGCATCAAGCCTAACAGGTCTCGATACGAGACCAATGAACATTTGAAACATCATTAACTTGACAGTACGACAAAATAACGCAAATGCTTACTTTAAGTGAGGTTTTCAAAGAAGACCTCCAAGTAACGGTTATGGATGAGCCTGGAAGCTCTGTAGAACTCTTTCGATGTCAATCTCTTGGAGATGGAGCTTTTTAATTATTATTCAAGAAATTAAGTTCTTCATTATTTATGTAATTTTGTTGAGTCTGAAATACATAGTGCCACATTTTAATTAAATACTTGGTAATTAAATGATCTTAATCGTGTTATTTTTGCTAGCGTTCTCTCATATTTGTGGTTCAGAGTTTCGTATTTGTTTTCTGATAGAGGGTCGTCACGTTTATGTTTTAAGCAAATAGGATGACCGTTATAAAAACAACTATGGAATTCGAAAATCTGTTTTGATGTTTCACAAACTTTTTTTTTTATAATTAGCGCACACTCAAAGGTTTTTTTTTATACCCTTAATATGCCAGACACAGTGTGAGCATTAGGAAAAGGCTGAGGGGTTAGAGAGGAGGTGTCGGTGTACATTAGTTTTGAATTCTTGAATACTGTAATGACTGGAAAAGACAGAGCGTGGTAAGGAATTCGACATTGGCGTAGTATGGCTGAAGAACGAATCTCTGTACTTCACAGTACGTCCGAAGTTGGGCTCAAGGGTAAACTGATGGGCATTCCTAAAAGTGCGAATATTACAGCTGGCTATTTCACTAGAACATAGTCCGTTAAAATAACGGTAAAAAAGGGTGAGGCAAGAAACATTACGACGATGTTGGGGTGACGTAAATGAGTCAATGATGTTATTGTCACCAATCCTTTTATTAAAAGCTTTTCTTTGAATACCTTCCAAGAGACTTAAGTAAGTTACTGGAGTACCAGCCCATAGATTGGGCGAATATAGATGGGAATTATACTCAAGTTTTGGACGTATTTATAGATTGTAGCCAGATCAGAAGGGGAGAAAAATTTCTTGCACCGTCTCAGAAAGCCCAAACATCTTGCGGCATTTTTGGGAACATGTAGTGTGTGATCGTTCCACAAGAGGTGGTTCGTGATGCACATACTGAGAGATGCACATACTCATAGATAGTGGCAAGGGGGGTATATCTAGCTTTAACGATATAAGACAGCATTTGGTTTTCGAAGCATTAAATTCGACGCGATTTCTTATTCTCCATTGTACAATGCTGTTTAGGTCATGTTTTAATGAACTTATCATATTTTGAACTATTCATATTTTGTCATTGCAGTTCCACATCCGAAGAGGAGGGATGTGAGTCTGAGAACGAATATGAAAAGCTGAGAGTATTATCGTCAGCGAAACAATTAATTGGATTAGAAGTTGTAGACAGGAGATCATTTATAAAAATGAGGAAGAGAGTCGGGGACAATACGGAGCCTTGGGGCACACCAGCATTTATATTGTGGGTTTCAGACTTGAATCCGTCCAATAAAACTTGTATTGATCGGTTCGAAAAAAAATTTCTAATCCAACGAAGAAGGGATTCGTCGACACCGATAGCACGCATTTTCGATAAGAGAGCAAGGTGCCAGATTTAATCAAATACCTTTGAAATATCTAGTGCAGTCATCTTATTTTCTCCGAAACAATGTAAAAATTTGTTCCACTTTTCGGTTAGATAAACCATCAAATCACCAGTGTACCTATTGCTACGAAAGCCATACTGCCAGTCATTAAGAAGCTTTCTTTCCTCAAGATATTTCTTAAACTGATAATTAATCAGTTTTTCCATGACCTTGGAAAGAAGGGACGTAAGTGCGATCGGTCGATAATTTGAGGGAGAAGATTCGCCTTTTTTGGTAATTGGCTGAACAAATGCTGTTTTTCAACGACTCGGAACGGGCCCTGAAGAAAAAGATAGATGGAAAAGCTTATGCAGATGTTTTGCTAGCTTAGAAGAACACCTCTTCAGAATAATAGCGGGGATGCCATCCGGAACAGCGGATTTATGTATGTTGAGATCTTTCAGGACTCTTGTCACGGTACGAATACGAAAAAAGATTTGTTCCATAGAATCATTAACGCGCTCGAGAATTGGATGTTAGGAAACTATCCGGCAAGGTTGAATTTGAGGCGAACTGCCCTACAAACAAGTTAGCTTTATAATAGAGCTAACAGAAGGTGTTTCATTGACAACAAGCGTAGGAACCGAGGAAGAAGAATTTCTCATATTTTTTACAAATGCCCAAAAATTTTTACAGTCTTTGGGACATTGCAGTATTTTTTGCCTTGATTTTTGGTCATGTAAAAATTTGGTCCATCGAATATGGGCATTGCAGGCCTTCCTGGCTTGTTTGAACTTTTTCCGGTTTTTCTCAGTTGGGTTGGCTCTAAAACACCGGAATCTTAAAGATCCTGAAAAAGTTATTCAAACCGTTCCAGTTGGCTTTCTCATACTGCCATACGGTTCTTCTAGGAGCTCTTTCTCTAACTGGATTTATTTGACACGAGAAATTTGCAGATATAACACTATGGTCAGATGTACCTATGTAGAGGCGTCAATACACTTATTGTGTATTTATCAGGATCAGAGGTAAGAAACAAGTCAAGAGTATTTTCTGCTTGGCCATTAACGTCCGATATTCGAGTGGGCTCGTTGACAAGCTGAGTAAGGTGGTTAAACTCAGCAACAAATCTCAGCACACATTCCTTTGGGTGTTGTCTGGCCCAAATGGAGAAGCCAAAAAGAATTGTGTACATTGAAATCGCCCGTAATAACAATTTCAGTGAGGATATAGGGAAACAATTCTTTGGATGGAGTCGGACAGAGCATCAAATTCATGAGAATGTTAAACTATATCCAGATTTGGGCTTTGATAAAGAAGGCAATAGTGAATAATGTGCTTATTAATGGAAAATTTAAACCACATAAATTTGAAAAAGGAGTTAGTGCAGCGACCATATTATGGAATGCAACACCATTCCTAACGTATATGGCGAGACCATCGTGGGAAAAGAATAATGGCACCAAGCTATACCCATGAATAAAAAATTCAGCAGAATCGGAATCCTCACCTACTTGGGTTTCACTCAGTGCCAAAACAGCTGGCCTATTTGAAACAGTATGGATATAGACAGTCAGAAAATTCGCTCTCAACCCACGAATATTACAATAGTCTACTCTAAAATAACCAATACAACACCACTAAAAAGTGTTATGCCTTTAGTAGTGACGTTGAATTGATCCGAGCCCTAACAATCAAAACAGTAATCCTCTATACATCTGTTATGCGCGAAACAGATTAAACCAGCAACAGCAGCAGCATCGTCAACAGACGACGCTGTTGGTGTTGCTGTTGCTATTCTTATGTGTGTTGAACAATTGAAATACATTGACTCTAAATTAATGGCGGCCGCTGTTGCTGTTGACGGTGCTGTTGCTGGTTCAATCTGTTCCGCGCTTTATTGTATGACCCAGCAAATGCAATCATTGAGTGAGCTTATATATGTACCCGCTAAGCCACACAACTGTAGGGAAAAAAAGAAGAGAAAGGAAAATGTCACTTACTTTGCTCTGACATAGGAATTTTTTCTTAGCTCTTTTTTATATGAGTGTCTGCTTCTGTTTTATTGTTGTTGTAGTTATGGACTTAATTTTTTTTGTTTTGAATTTTTATTTTTCATATAAGTTATTATTTTTAGGTATTTTTATTTGGTTTATTTTTTTTTTGTATCGTATGATTTTGTTTTTTTTTTGTTCGATTTTTTGTTTTTATTTTGTATTTATTCGACGCGTCTGCGGCGGGGATGAGGACGGGGGCACAACAACGAATAGACGCACACACGGCACGAGGACATGAACCGATCTCCTCCGATATTCACTGACAACATCAACTATCGACAAAAAATTTTAATATCGCTAATACAATCACCCCGATTACCGATGTCGTAAACGACAGCGAAATATACGACCTGACACGATCTGCATTCCATAAGTCGTTTCCAACTTTTGTCACTCGTTTTGTTGTCGTCTGTAAATGTCAAACGTCGTTGAACACTTTCTTTCTGCATTCTGTAAGACGAAAAAATACGACTACTAAGAAAAAAAACCACGATATCTCTCGTTCAGAAATTTACACACGACAGAGACATAGAAGGTCGCAAAACTGCAAGTATTCTTGTTAAATAATTTATTTTATCGAATTTTTTTACGATAAATAAAACAAGTACATATTTGTCTAAAATTGTTGTACTATACTATATACTTAAATGTTGTAATTAACAAATGAAAACCAATTCCAGACGCTCTTAGATTTGAGGAAGAAGACGAGCAGTTAGGGTTTTTTTTTTTGAAGGGGATACAAAAAACGTCCTCCAGTAAGAGATGGAGATGCTTGGCAAAAGTTTTGAATCGCTTATTCTATAACGGCAAGCTTTCGCTATTAAACAAAAAAGAGCTACGCTTTCGAAGAAGCAGTGTGTACTCCAAGAAATAACCTTAAATTGTATCAATGAAAGTATAAACAAAGGAAGAAAAGAGGAATATAAGTCATACAAATTAAAGGAGCACACTGCTAGGAGAGACACAACACATCTTAAGATCCAAGAGGAAACACTTATAATTTATAAACATGGGATGGAAAGAAAAGAAACTAATAAATGTAATACATTTCAACACTTATCATTTTATTTACTTATTTATTTTCTAATAATTAAAAAAAAACTGCATTTGTTCCTTAATTGAACATCGAGCACTAATATTGTATGTAGACCAGTGTTGGGACTTCTACCACTTAAGTGGTATTTCTACCACTTTTTGCTGTTCATGAAAACCTACCACCTAAAAATCTAATTCTACCACTTTTTGCAACTCAGATTTCACTTCTTCCAGATAATAATGTGATCTTTGAAACATAAAGAACCGAAATATTATTTCTTTTATTTTTGTATTTGAATTATTTTCAATAAATTTATTTTCAATATACGATTTGCTACATAAAAATGGCTTTTAATTTCTACCACTTTTTTGACAACCTTTCTACCACTCTTTAGCCTCTGCGAAGTCCCAACACTGATGTAGATTTTCCTTTGAATTTGACAGATGTTTGTTACTTTTTCATCGTTTTTAAATCTGTTACAAAATCATCGCGTCGAAGAAGTTATGGAATGCCATTTAAAAAACGAGACGACAGAGAAAACGAGAGACATCGAAAAAACGAGACGACATAGGTAATTGGGGTGAATATTCCACTAGTTCATGCTCCATGTCAAAGGTAAAGTTCTGATGTTCCGCATACCACTTTTAAAAAGTCATCACTATCTTCAGCTTTGATTGAAACCGGACTGTGGTATTCCATTGCAGGCAGCTTCACAATACATTTAGAATTATCTTTTGTATTAAGAAAATGCGGAAATAGACTTTTTTTTTTAAACGGGTGAAAGTTGGAACGCTTTTGAAAGAGCCATCGGAAAGTAGGAACTTGATATTTACAGTTTCCATTAATATAATTTTGGAAATAACATGATTAATTGAGGGGTCAAATTTGTTTGACCAATCGCAAGATTGCACATTATGTGCTATCACAAGTATAGGTACAATATTTTCATCTTCTTTTTCCTTAATAATGTTAAGCGATAGTTTACACTTTTGACGGAAGTGCAAATTTGGAACATCTTAACAGTGATCACACTTGTCCTGTAGCCAATATTTCTTGTGGAGCCTCCTTATGTCTCGATTTTTGTTATTTTTAGACATAATTTTTTCTATTTATTTCTTGTCTTCGTAGAAGAAATAAATGCAGATATAAATTTCGACGTTTCGTGACTTCACTAGACACAAATTTCTCAAAACACGTCGAGTCTTGACACCAATTCCCACATTTTCTTGTAACATTCCTTCATTTCATTGACAAACTCATGTTATGTTTTCACTTCGTATAGAAATTATGTCCTGTTAAGCCAAGATGTAATTTTTCTACCATTTACTGTCTGTTGAACTACATATATAATGTTGTTTGGTTGTGTGCAGGCCAAAATTAACATTAAAGAATTAAACATTGAAGATAGTAAGTATTTTGATTAATTTTTTTAAAATTAGTTAGGGCATTCAGAGACTTTTCATGCTTGTGGGACTACTCAATTATGTCTTGGAGCAAATGTTCTTCAAGGTCGTGCAAATCTCTTTTGCTCAAAAATGGATTGACCCAAAACCTGTGCTTCCTTTTGTATTCTTCCCGTTTTGCCTCTTCCAGTTTTTCCACTGCGTTTATCGCTAAAATCAAACGCCGTGATTTACCTGGCGAGATTATAGCGAGGAATGAATAATCAGGACATAATTTGCCCACAGAGTTATTGAAATATAAACTTCAGATATAGTGTCTGATATAATGTCAGAAATAAATATTGCTGATGGAGGTGCAGCGTAACTAATATCACAACCACAACTTAAGTTTTCTAAATCGCTACGCGTTTCGGAAATTATGTTTCCATCTTCAGGCGGATTTTTAATTTATTCGATTTGCCATTTGTCATTTATGTCTATATATTTTCTTCTATATAGTTCATTTGTGGTTGTCTCTTTTCATTTTGTGTTAAATGTAAGTGCTGTGTCATATAGTGCGTTTGGTTTTAAAGTTAGTTTGTCATTTAGTACTCTTCTAACGTGTCTAGTACTTTCCCTTTTTTGCAAAGATGTTTTGGGCTTAAATTGTTGTTGAAGCTCGTGTAATTGTGTTTGTTGTCGATTAAGTGTAAAGCGTAGTTTGATTTCGAATAAATTAAAAATCCGCCTGAAGATGGAAACATAATTTCCGAAACGCGTAGCAATTTAGAAAATTTAAGTTGTGATATATGTTAATAATTATGATTGATTGATTTGACCAAGTTGGATATTATTATTAGTTGGTGGATGAGATATTCCTCTTCCTTCGGCTTTTTTGGTCACTGGAATTGGCAATGAAACAAAGTTACATCGATTTGTTCCCAACGTTTCGACAGGGATTGCTGTCCTCTTCAGGGGATCTTTATTAAAAACAGTAAAAAATAACAAATTAAAGGTAACATGTATGTAAAAGAAAATATATTAGAACAATTTAAGTGGTGAATAAATTACGTTAAAATACGGTTAACATTAATATTTTGCAATAAACAAAAAAACAAAAAGATGAATATAAATTAATATTTAAAAATAAATAGACAATTAAAAGAAAAAAGCACTTCTGTTGCCTAAGTATTGTCGTTTTAATTTGTTATTTTATAAATTTATGCTGACTTTTTGAAACATGAAAATCTTCGCAATAATAGCCACAGTAAAATGCGGCATTTAACAACTAAAGTTCGGGGCAGACATAAATTGGCGTTTAATACATTCCTCAGCGAATGTATTATATTTTCACTTTGGTCTTTTCCTGAAGAAAGCTTAAAAGACGTTATGGTGATAGAAAAATCATCGGTGCTCAAATATTCCGAGTTGCTCTGAAAATTTTTTTAATCATTTCCTATACGTCGCTGAATTTCACATTTGAGGGGCTGAGACCCTTAAGAGCATGTTTAAACATGTCATTTACTGCCTCCCTGATCTATGACCTTGGTTCTTCCCTCTCTGGAATGGATTTAATCCTGAATTGAATTTTTCTACCCTTAAAGTCAAACCGCTTGAGTCTTGAAACAAGTTGCTGATTATCTGGATTCGCTAGAAAAGGAACAAACAGAAAAACGACATTATGTTGAAAAAAGCTAAAACCAAATAAACAAAAAAAAAAGAAAACAAAATTAATTTCAATTAAATTAAATTCTTTTATTTATTATAACGCGATTTTTGGGTATATTTTAAGGAAAATTCGTTCTTATCTCAAATTTTCATATATCATAAACACACCGTTTTACTATTTTTTTATAATGAATGTAACAATAATAAAAATAAAACTCAATGACAAGTTTGCAGAGAGATCCGTAGATTTTATGATACTTGGGAAAACCTGAGACATGTAAAATAAAAAAAAAAATGTAAGCTCCAAAAGCTCTATAGGTTTAGATATTTTTTATTTTATGTGTGTATTCAAACAGTTATAACATGTGTTCAAAGTGTCCTCATTGGTTTTGTATGCATGTTAGAGCCCATTTTTGGATTTCACTGCGAATATTTATTGATAATAGCTGCTGCTTCACTTTTGATGGCACTTCGAGAATACGGTCTACTTATTCAACCTAAATTTGCTATTTTGGTTAAATAAACAAGTTCTTTCATTCTTCCCCATACAAAAAAAAATCCAATACTGTAAAGTCAGGAGATCTTGCAGGCCAGTGAAACGGTCCATTTCTTCTTATCCAACGATTACCGTACTCTTAATCTACTCGTAATCAATTCTTAACCTCTCGACCATAGTTTGCTTGAGCGCCATCCTGTTAGAAATATTATGAAGCTAGTTCCATAAGTGGAATGTCCTCCAACTCCAATAGATCTGGTAAATCATTGTGCAAAAACTTCATAGTTTGTAGTATTCAGCTTGAGAGAAGTTTGCAGGGCCGATTAATTTGTTTCCAATTAAGCCTACCCGCGTTAGGTCGTATATTTGAAACTGTTCCCATTTCTCGAATAGTTCGAAATGTATTTCTAAATACTCGTAAACTAGAAAGTCGTCGGTTTGGATAAAGCTCCTCGTATCTTTGTCTCGGTCTGCGTATTTTTGTAAAAGTAGAAATTTCAAATGGAGTGTCTAAACAATTATTGCCTTTGGCGTTAAAATTAAACTGATGAATTAATTTCGTTTTTTAATCTTTTGTACAATTTTGATCAGGTAAATTTTCCTAATTATTCCTTCATAGCCCAAACCTACGAATTCAAGAACTATATATACCAAGTTTGACGAAAATGGGCCGAGCCGTTTAGGCTGTAGTCGAACAGACAGACAGAATTTCGAGACCCACTTTTTTCAAAAAAATATGAGATTTTCATAAATAAATTATTTCCGGAGTTTATTAATACGTGAAATCATATCTTGTTGTACTTTTGCGATCATACGAAATAGAGTTATCCGAAAACATAAGGACACTCAACTGGTACCTACGTTAACTACTATACTACATAATTATAACCACAACGCTTCCAGAAGGTGTTATGTGCTACTCATCAGTAACTGTAACTTTCGAACAAACGAAATGAGTTATTTTTTTTTGCTGCAATACAACACACTCCGACCTTGGAGCCATCAAAAACTCAAACTTGCTCCGTTACTGCTTATATACTTAAACACATAATGTCAATCATCAAAACCGCAATTGCTGCTGGCTTCGTGTGTCTATTTGTTAATGATCAATTCAAAATAAGACACAAAATAAAATGCACGACTGGGTCGCACGAACTTGCTTTTATGTAAAAAGTTCAAAAATTAATATTTCTAGAGAAAAAATGTTCATAAGCAAAAAATTCATTTTTTAAATGACTAAAACAACTCCGTAAGTTATTATTTTATAAATATTAGTTTAGTAGTAAGAGCTAAACACATAATATGTTTTGCAAAAGATTTTTAAAACATATGTATTTAAAAAAAAATGTTGGTACGCCAATTTTAACTAGAAGCTTCTCTACACAAAATTTCATTGAAATCCGTTCTGCCTATAATGACAAATTCAAAATTCGAAAAACTGGTTTTATGGTAGGTACACTCAGTAATGTCTTAATTTAATTTTTTTTTATTAAATTAAAATTAAAATTTATCAAAATTCTCGGAGCCATTTTTGAGAAAACTACGATTTTCGAAAAAGATTTTTTAACACTTGCATGGTGGGTACCTTAATTTTTAGTTATAACAATTTTTTTCCCTCAGATCTTGTAGATTATATGAAGAAACTTTTATTTATTCAAGTTTAAAAAATCGAGCAGGGGTTTTCGAAATATTGAGTTTCCAAAAAAAATAATTGGCGTTTTTCTTTTTTCATTCAGAGTAGAGCACTGAACAGAGCATGAGCATGTCAAACATGCTCTGAACTTTCTCCGAATCGAGTGTGTTCTAAGAGCTCTGAATTATTTTATAAACACACGCGAGTTTTTGAGTTTTTTTTCTGTCTGTCAGAATAATTTCAGCATTTAACTTTGTCTACTCAGCTATTTTATACCGAGCTCATAGAGTGTTTTCCGATAAACCTCTGAATACGCTCTCAACAAAAAAAGAAACACAATCTTTGAACTGTTATACACTCTGAGCTAAAAAAAGAAACACGATATTTTGTTTGACAGTACAGGTACTACTCTGAACTAAAAAAGAAAAACGCTCAATATTTAAAATTTGGAGGAGCTTCATAATGATTAAAATCGGTTTTACTGTTTTCGAGAAAATCAAAAACAAATAAAATAAAATGGTTCCAAGAGGGCTTCAAAAAGATGATTCGTACCGTTATTTTTGGTTTTAAAAAAGGGAAAATTTAACGAAAATCGGCTCATGCTCTTAGGCCGTAGTCGAAGAGACAGACAGACAGAATTTCGAGACCCACTTTTTCTTCGCTATCATCGTAATGTCAACTTTGATAAAAATCTTGAGTTCGATTTATTTTACGAATGCATAACTTGCCTTATAGTACCTATAAGTCGTAAGAAAAACGCAGAGAACCGATAAAGGGAAACACAAAACTTCTAATAATCAATTATTGAACTTACATTAATATTAATATGGCACGAAAATAGCACTTTGTCTCTTTTTTCTTTTCTTTTTTCATCACCCCACTACATGAGAAAAACCATAATATCTGACAGAAAGTTATTGTCTCTTTCTCTCGATTATGATGTACTTAGATTTTAAAAAAGAATTATTTTTCAGTTTATATATTGTTTTATCTAAAATAAAAAGTGATGGGGTGATGAACAACCCCAGTTGCTGTTCACGTAGGAAAAAAAAGCCTTGCCTTCGGAAGATTAAAAGATTGGTCGCAGAGCTCTACACCCTTCAATGTCAAATTGGGCAACTCGGCGATGTCTTCATCGTGCAATTGCTCAGCAAATCTTTTCGGCAAGTAGACAGAGCAATCTTCCAGCTCAAGTACAATTTGTCTTGAAAATTTTGTAACACTTTTTCAGTGTACTTTGTTAAAAACAAAAAAAATTGGAAAACTAGATCCAAATCATTGCAACAGAATTAATAAAAATACTTGTACTTTAGTATGGGACGACAATATCACATCCATTATTTTTCTCCCACTCAAAATACCGAGCACAACCACACGACGCGCGCCAGCGCATAAACTACATCATCTCCTAATTTAAACACCAAACACAATGCAGTATACGCCATACAAACAAGTATAGAAATGAACACGTATAAACAGCACTTATAATATCATGATTTAATGTTGCATTGCAACCGGACGCCGCCATTAACAACAACGGCCTGATTTCTGACGGCCATCACTTCTAACAGCATACACTTCTAGAGATTCAACAACACCAACATTGTCGTTAACATTAATATTGTACACAGCCTCGACCCCAACAGATTCCACATCTCTAACAAATACATAGTTTCGCATAATGAACAAATGAATTTATGTTATACTGGCCATGATTGATACTCTTATTAAAAAATTCATTGATACAAAATGTTAGGTCTACATTTACTAAATAGTCATCTTTAGATGTAGTGCCGATGAAATGCTGAATAACATTGAGTTTATATTTTTCTATTTATGTTTCACCTAGTGCCAAAACAGCCGGTCTGTATTTAACAGAAGAACACGAGCGTTTGAAAGAAAAAACAAATATATTGGCACTCAACTTTCGAGGCTTGGGGCTTGCTAGTATTAATAAGTTCTGTTCAACCAGCTGCACTGGACTACTCTGGGGTCTGGGCAGAAAATAGCTTTTTTTGTGTTCATTGAGAAAATTTCTGCACTGACTTACACCGATTAGCGTTCATTGAGCTGAACTAGTGTACTCTAGTTCCGAATATTTTGCACTACCTTTTGAGCTAGTGGAGGTTGGTGAAAACTGTCAAAATCAGTTGATGTCATTATTCGATTACATTTTGTTAACGAATAAAGTTGATTTTTTTCCGCGCTTTGTATTTTTGTTTAAAATTTTTAAATAATGCATAGAGTAGAGCTAACTTCGAGTGTAGGGTAATCTCTGGTGATTCAGTGTTCTCCAATAATATCTTAATTAAATCTTTGTATGTATATTAAGACGAAGAATTCCGAACGATGAAAAAAGGTGAAGAGGAGGAAGAGATTTTGTGCCTAAAAAGCCAACAAAGTCGTCGCAGCCACTGGGAATGAATTCGTCCCTTTGTCATCGACTTCAGCGCAGGCATAAGGCATTTTACTTGCGCCGAATTTAATTTGTTTTTTTTTTTCTTTTTAACATCTGATGTAAGAGTATGACGTTTTTGCTTGAGTTTGCTCTGACAGTTTTCATGAACCTGCACTGCACTACACTACTCTACACTGGCCTTTTCCTGGTTGAACACAACTATAAACTACCGGCTGGCTGACAGCGAAATTTTAGTTTTTGACTCAATGATCAAATGTTAAAATAGTCATAACAAATTCGAGAAAGAGTTATGTGTGATAACGTACAGTAAATGTTGAAAAGCTTTACCCAACAAATTATAACAGTATTTTTAATGCAATTTAATGTTTGATTTTCCACGAGCATACAACAAAACTTTTGGCGTAATACTAAATTTTATTTTACAGAAATGAAACAAAACTTCTTGATTGATCATCGCATCACTCTAAAAATGTTCAGAATTTATAATATTTCATGGAATGTTAGGACTTTCCAAGTCCAAGAGTTAATTTCGCGACGATTACAAAAAGTTTTTCCTTTGGATAGAATTATTATGTGTAATATTTATATTTTTTTTAAGTTAACTTTTTTTTTATTTTCTGTCACATGTTTAAAAACATATTTTAAAAGAAAAAAAAAAACTCATTCAACTTGAAATGACTTTGCATTTCAAATGATTAACTTGCTTTCTTAGAAAAAAAAAACAGGTTTTAGGAAATGAAAAAAAAATTACTTACCGATTAGCAGAATTCATTCCATCTTTAACCATTCCAGTCAACTTACGTTCTCCAGTACGCGTGTAGTCACCCTAAGCAAATGAAATGTCTTTTTTATATTATTTAAACTAATGGTTCTTATTTTTAAAAACTACTATGTAATGATAGGTCGGTTATACTGAGTCATGGTACGAGAGCTAGCAACATCGAAAAAACGTTCATTTTCAGATTACTGTTTTTTTTATATATTTTTCTTCTCACTCCTTCGCTTCGAATACGGGTAGTCTGTTTTTAGAGTCATTTTCAGAGGGAACATTTTTTTCATTGCGTTTTATAACCTATAAGCGATGCAAATAAAAAATCCAGACATTTCTGCGGTTGCAAAAGTCCAGCCTAGGTTTTTTTTTTTGAGAATTTTATTAAAATTCTTTTTTATTACATTTTTTTAACAAAAACTTTTGACACCGCAAAAATTTTCTGGTTTTTGGATTACCATCGCTAATACCTACATGCAATGAAAAAAATTAACCCTATGAAAATGACTGTTAAATAACTTTTTAACCGTTATAAATGTGACGCGCACATGAAAACGCAACTTCTCTTAGCTGCCAGATTACCCGCATTCAAATCGAGGGAATGACGTACGCGTGCTAGAAGTAAAACTTCTTTTCCCTCGAGCGAAGCCTCTGTTAGATTCTAACCTGTAAGCGTACAAACATTTTGTACAAGCCAACATAACTAACTTGGGATTTAGATTATGATGAATTTACAAATTGGTTATATAAACAAAAAAAAGTTGACGACATTCGCTTAGCCACTAGAACTGTGTTGATACATGTTCTGTAATTCAGCCGATTACTTTTCGAATCGTTAAAAAATGAAAAAATTCATTCCTCACTTATCGTTTTTTGAAAAATATGAGTTTTGTGACATACCTTTTAGTGCTTTTCGGAAACATAAAAAAAATTCAAAATAAGTTAGGAAACTTAAATTGGAACTCAAAACTGTTTCAATTATACAAATGATGCAATTTGTTTTGGAATGAAAGCTATCTATCTGGCACTTTCTTGAATTTATTGAGAAAATCAAGAAAGTCATGCATAACTTGTTTGTTACCAAGGTTGAACCAAATGGATGGCGCTCTTTATGACGCACAGATGGAGCTTTTAAACGCACATGATTACCAAGCTGGGTGAACATCATAAATCGTGAAAGGAAACTGACGTCTAAAATATCAAAATTTCAATACTATCCGTTTTTAATGCATTTTTATTTCCGCTTAAATTTGTTAGATTAAAAGTCATCATTAAAATCCAATTGAAAACGAAAGACAAAAGTGTTTATAATTATGCCCGATTTATAATGCTACGAAAGCGAGACATGATTCAATGTAACCTTTTTGTTGTTTTAAAATAGCCCCGCAATTCCCAATGCCTCGACATTTTTCAGGACGAATTTTAGTTAAATCATATTTTTTCTCATTAGCCTTCATTCAATTTCGAAATAGCTTCAAAAAGTCGTGTGTCAAAAGTCGTCGCGTAGATTCAATTTTTATTTTCGCAACTGTTTGGTTGATAAAATGAAACATATGGTAAATATATGATTAAATGAAACCTAAGCACATATGTTTCTTTTTACCAACCAGATGTGAAACTAAAAATCTAAATTGAATGTGCGCGACTATCCTTACTTTATTTCTTAATTTCATTTAACGTGACAACGAGAAATGCATTATTGTGTATATCCTCGTCTGCTTTCATAGTTTGAAACTGATTTTACAACAACGACGATGTTTCATCACGCTCACATATCGTTTTTCTTATCATATTTATCCTGTTCGAGCCAAAGGATTATTTTAATTGTAGGCAATGCTAATTTAAGTTTGACACCGAACTTAAAATTTTTCGCATATGGCAATTGAGGGACTTCCGTTTTCTCCTTGAAACTGTTCGGTCTGGATTTTTAATTTAGAACTATTTCCTCGCACGTTCACTCCAATTTTGAAAAATTACTCGTTTTATCCTTTCTCTCCCCTCCTAATTTCTCTCTCGCCTGTGCTGTGTTTAAAACATTATAAGGGTCTCGTAAGATACCCTAGAGCGCGAGTGAATTATTAAAAAAAAAAAAAAAAAAAAAAAAAAACTAAGCAAGTTTCCTCGAAAACCGCATGGTCACTTACACACCTTCGTCTACAAAACACAAAATCACATTACACAAGTGATCTCTCCGGAATTCAACACTCTTGACGGCCGCCTTCTCATGGGGAGTGCTACCACCATCAACAAAAAGAAAAAATATCAACCAAAGGTAAAACCAACAATGCTGTTTCACACCAATAGAGTGCGAGCTGCGCAGCTCCTACTGCCACTTAGGAAGGAATACTCTTCTCACCAAAACCCGAATCACAACTCAAGAAGCAAACGTGCCAAAAAAATGGCGGATTTTCCATTTATGGAAGTGCAAGACGACGAACCAGACTCATGGTCCCCCGTTAAAAACGGCATAGTGGCACTACTAAACCCCCTTTCTGCTCCAGAAACAAACACTTTCACAAACAAATTTGCCATACTAAATGACCTACGGTTCACCAAAAGAACCAAACTCACGTATAAGCACGCATCCAAAATTCCTGTTCAACCTAGATGCCCCTGACGAGCTAGCAGCAAAATTAAACACTAATGCACAAACCACCACTACTGGAACCTCATCCAACGACACCTCAAATGCCACCACAACTTCCCACACCACCACCACCAACAATTTCATCACTTCTATCAACACTGCCTCCACCAGCAACGACTTGACAGGATCAACAAATCGATCCCTACTCGACTAAGGACAACCCACATCAGGAGACCATAGGAACAACCAACCTAAAATTAACTCGGGTAAGTTTTGTCCAGCGATTTTCCTTATAGAAACCAATATTAGGGAATTAGTTAAGGATCTCCAAAAGATTTCAGTAGAATTTAAATTTTATATTAAAAATATTAAAAATGGAGGTCACTCCACAATACAATCTCTATTTTACTTACACAATGAAGTTACACTTAATCTGAGACAGAAAAACCACAACTTGCTCTCTCGATATTGAGAAAATGAGAAAGCATTTGATAGCGTATGGAGAGATGGCCTGATGTATAAATTAGGACAAACAAACAAAAAAATTAGGAACTCCCACCACACTTAATTAACATGATCCATAGCTTCCTCTCCAACAGATAATTTTTCACCCAACTACAACAAACAAAATCGGATTTATGTCCTTCCTTATGGTGCGTACCTCAAGGATCAATTTTGGGGCCAAAGCTTTACGACCTCTTCCTTCACGATTTCCCTCACACTAACTTCAGAAACAACTCGATAGAATCAGAAGCTATCCTCTTTGCAGACGATACTATAGTCTTCGCTTCTGCAGCCTATCCATCCGAAGCCCTTCATCTCCTCGAAAAACATCTTGTTATAATCAATGATTATTACAAAAAAATGGGGAATTCACATAAATACAAACAAATCCGAGCCTATCTGCTTTAGAAATGCGAGTGGCAAAAGACTAAAAGGAATACCTAAAGTAAAAACCTTACCCTAAACCTCGACAACGTTAGCATCGAGTTCAAAACCCACCTGAAATACCTAGGCGTCCAGTTCAGTAATCTACTGAAATTTAACAACCACGCCCGAAATAATAAAACCAAAGCCAGGAAGTGACCATACGGCCATAGTCAGACCTGTACTGACATACGGTAACGTAGTCTGGTGGAATGCACTAGACAAACCTACCAACCTTAAAATTATGATCAAGGTACAAAGAATGGCATGTATTGGAATCACTGGGGCACTCCGACAGCGGGGCTGGAAGCCATACTCAATCTAAAACCCCTAGATCTATTTACATCGACAGCCGATAGCGCACTTCCACTTAGCCAGACGTAAAACTGGCGACATAGTGCGATAGGTCATGCGCAGACTTTACAGAAATACATAGGAAATAGGGTATGTACTGACTACATAACACCCCGCTTAGACTTTTACAAACCGTTCAAGACCGCCTTTCCTAGCAGAGAGGACTTGCAAATCAACGAGCCATCTACCTGCGAATCGATGATATCTATATATACCGACGGTTCGAAGATGGAAACTGGTGTTGAAATCAAATCGAAGCTTGTAACTTGTAACCTAAGATTGATAAAATCCTCTTTGGTATGGAAACAGCCTCTTCGACTTAACTAACGACCAAACAAACAAACATATACACCAAAAACTGACTTTTCAAACTCATCTACCAGGCGTTGCAAGGAGCCACATGCTCCTACGGGTCTGGTGGGGGGGATGATTGCTCAAGTGAAGGTAAAGGAAAGGAATACCCCCCGAGAAGGCGTATACCTCTTCCTAGCCAGGCTATTATGTGACATTCAACACTTTAGAAATACCCTCTGACGGGCTTGATCGACATAGGATTATCATAGGTTTCAATAAAAGGGGTCACAAACCCTAGGGTATTACAATGGATCTACATTGATCTAAGTGTGACGGTAACAAGATCAACTGTCAGCCCACTAACTTAACCTAACCTAAAGCCAGGAAACTTTCGAAATGGTAATGCCCTTTCTAAGACACCCAATGCTAAACAAAAAGACAAATCTTCCATTTTATAAAACGTTAATAGGACCGATACTGATCTATGCCTTCCCAGTTTGGTTCAGTATTTCCCCAACCGTCATCAGGGAATTCGAGGTCTTGGAACGGAAAATCATACTCCTTTGCATAGGCAAAAACTTTAAATCTAGATTCAAAAGATACTCAAACGACTTTATCTATAATGACTCAGATATTGTTCCATTAATCAAGTACACCACTGATCTTATGGAAAAAAAACATACTAAAATTTAACTTCTTTTCTGATAACGACTTGATCAAAAATTTATTTAATTCCCAAAAGAACATTTCGTGGACCGGCTCTCCTTACCCATCCCCGATTGGAATAGTGAATCCAAATTCCCTATTAGCTCCCTATGGAGCTTCCAATTTTTTCTTCTCCTCCATTGTAACGGGGGCTAATTAGATTCCATATCATCCTGAAATCTTTAATCGAGACATACAAATGAAAAGAGGTAACATTAACTTTACTCAAAACAAAAAGAATCTCAACAAAATCTATATTAAAATGCCCAACAATGAAATTAAATCTAAACTAAAAACTTAATAACCTAACTTAAACGTCTTTTTTCTTTTCCTTTTCTATCGCTGGACTTAACTCACCCTCAATATAGTTTTACTTTTTGAAAAAAATTACTTGTATTAGTCTTAAGGAACCTAAGTACATTCTTCTACAAACTACACTGTTAAAACTATAATTCTACTCGTACATAAATCACTTAATATAAAAGAATACCTACTATCTTTATTGAAAATAACTAATAGTCAATTTCACAAATATATTCCACAATGGGCCGTACCAACAATCAAATTAAGAGACGACTTTAATATTTGAGCGAAAGGGACCATTATTTAAAGAGCTTTATAAAGTTAACCATACCATACATGTTGAACTTATAGCTTGAACCAATTCAGTTGGCCATTCTACTGCGCAGGTCTCTTTAAATTTCTCTGCTCTACTGTTTAATTCTTAAAGAGACAGAAAAATCACTGAAAAAAAAAGAAAAAAAAAAAGATGTACATGCCGGCGTAGTTGTCAATGACGCTGCTGCGATCTGCGATCATACTGAAGCACTTAGGAGGGTGAGTTTTGTTTATAGCTTCGGTCACAGTAAAATAGAAATGAATTTCCAGCGATGGACTTTCTTTGAATAAGATATGATCATGGTTTATTTTTCTTTCATAGCTTGATGTCTAAAAAACTATTTCATCTCTGGTGAGATAAAAAGAAAAGATTTTTAGGTGTAAACTTTACTTCGAAAAATAAAATTAATAATTTTTGTTTTTATTATTAGGACAAATTTCAGTGCACCTATAAATGACAAAAAGTTTAGGGATTATTGTTTATTTCTGTTTTATTATTTGTGGCTTAGTAACAGAAAGGTTCCGGGGGCGTTGTGTTTATATTTATTTTATGGCGTTAGTGATATATTTTTTTTTTTGACCTGTGGGGTTGGGATTAATTGTAGATTAGTGTTAATAATTAGTTAGATTAGTGTTAAATGATGTTTGCTTTGGTTTGCAATTCAGTTTAAAAAAACAACCAAGAATAATACATTGAAATATGTACATTTAAAAGAAATTTTAATGGATCCATTTAGAAAAGGAAAACCTATTGGAAGCCAGGCGCGTAAGATAGTTGTTAACATATATAATGACAAACTGGAAGAAGCAAAGAATTCGTTTCTTGAAAATTCTGTGAGTTACGCAACAACGGAAACAGTGGAAACTACTGGAATTTCTGAACGTTCAATCAGAAGGATTATTAAGGAATACGAAGAGACAGGAGTTGTGCAGTCACCAAATAAAAAAGTGCAGCATAAGAAGTGGAAAACTGGACTAGACGAATTTGACAACGCAGCTATTCGGCGTATAATGCTCAACTTCCACCAGGAGGAAAAAATGATGATATCCTTAAAAATGTTGAGACAACGAGTACAGGAAAATCTGGAGTTTAACTTAAGTATTACGTCTCTCAACAGGATTCTAAGAAGAAACGGATTTAGCTACAAAAAAAACGCGAAACAACCCGAAACTTCTCTGTGAAAGAAATGATATTAAACTCATGCGAGTGAAGTATCTGAGAAAAATCCGGGAATACAGAACAAAAGGATATGATATCATTTATTTGGACGAAAGCTATATTCATAGCTCACATACAAGGCCACGGGCTGATGACATTAGCAGTGGGTTAAAGACGCCAATTTCAAAGGGAAAGAGTGTAATAATGGCGCATGCAGGTGGTGAAAAAGGTTTCGTGAAAAACTCCCTACTTTTATTCAAATCTGGAACGAAAACGGGAGACTATCACAACGACATGAACTTCGAACATTTCTGCAAATGGATCCTAGAACAAGTTTTGAATAACTTGGAGGAACCTTCAGTTATTGTAATGGACAACGCCTCGTACCACAATAAATTAGAAGAAAAACAAATTACTTCTGCTAGCAAGAAATCCGAGATGATACAATGGCTAACCGAAAACAATATTCCGCATACTATACAGATGTTGAAACTTGAACTGTATGAGGTAACAAAACGACACCGCGCTACACACAACCCAAAGCATAAGATTGACGATATCATTCACGGCATGGGATATGAGGTTCTACGTTTACCACCCTATCATCCAGATCTCAATCACATTAAAAATATTTGGGCAACTGTCAAGGCAAGAGTAGGTTCACGAAACACAACATTCAATTTATTAGATGTTCAAAAATTAGCAGAGGAAGAATTTTCAAAAATAACGGCTGTGGGGTTGGGATTAATTGTAGATTAGTGTTAACTAGTTAGATTAGTGTTAACGAGTTTGAATAATTTTTATCTACGAGTTTTTAAGAATTAATTTTTGCATCAGAGGGAATTAACGTATTTAAATTATATTTA
Source organism: Chrysotoxum bicinctum (assembly GCA_911387755.1). Taxonomy (NCBI): domain Eukaryota; kingdom Metazoa; phylum Arthropoda; class Insecta; order Diptera; family Syrphidae; genus Chrysotoxum; species Chrysotoxum bicinctum. The sequence goes on from OU426988.1 coordinate 95,810,351, forward strand.
CTTTGGTTTGCAATTCAGTTTAAAAAAAACAACCAAGAGTTATACATTGAAATACATTTACAAGAAATTTTAATGGATCCATTTAGAAAAGGAAGACCTATTGGAAGCCAGGCGCGTAAGATAGTTGTTAAGATATATATAGTTGCCACTTGACTGGAAAGTCAGGGAACAAAAATTTGTTCAGGGAAAGTCAGGGAATTTCAAGAGCGGTCAGGGAAAATTTTTTCAACACTGATCTTTTCATATTAAAATAATTAATTCCTTCGTTGAACTCTGCCCACACTTTCACGCCAAAAATGTAAAAGAATGTGTATTCAGTGAATACTGCCATATGACTTGTGCACGAAAAGAATGAGAGAATGGTAGACCATTAAAAGTGCAAAAGAGACAAATTATTTAAATGTGAATGACGAGACATAACATAAACCAAGTAAGTCTTATTTATTTGGAAAATCTAAAAAGAAACAACAAGAGGTGAGTTTTTTTTATTAAGTAATATTAAATATTATTGTTCTCTTTTATTGAAAACATTTTTTCTTCAGAATTTGTCGGAGAAATTGTAACAAAATGCCAAAGAAAACACTATTCAGGGAGCAGTGGTTGAACGATGCGGAATTCAGCAGTTGGTTGTGCCGAGTCGAAGTTAACTTTATTTTTCTATGGTATTATTTATGTTTTTTACTTGGTCTTTTCGTAAAATCTTTTAAGTTTAGTTGTGGCACATACATAGGGTGTTCTCAAAAATCAATAAATTGTTTTGTTTATTGTTAATTTAATTAACTATGATTTAATAAAGATATTGTATTTTGTTTCCAAATATTTTACTACATACATACATGTATGAAAGCTAGCCATCACATCAATAGTCTAGTGATACACTCGTCGATTTTGTTTCTGCTTCGATTTAGAATCAGTTTCATTTTTAAGGTAATGGCTGTGAGGCAAGTTGCCGAATATGCAAAAAAAAAATTGAGCTTAGCAACATGGGCAAAAGATCTTTGATATCGCATCAAAACGGAGCAAATCGTCGATTTTATGCTAAAGCTATGAATTCGCAAAAAATCAATACCTTTTTCACTGCGTCAAATTTATTGAACACCTCCAGTATTCAAGAAAGATCTCAAAATACAAATATAATGGATGAGACGCAAAATATCTACAATCCTACTTCAAGTTCACAACTTCTGACAAATTATACGTTTAACAAAGCTGATTCTATTGCTGCAGAGATACGGTGGTGTTTATATATTGTTTCCACAAGAGCGTCTTTGAACTCGTCAGTAGATATTGCTGATATATTTCGAAAAATGTTCCCAGATAGTAAAATTGCAGAGAATTTCAAACTCGGAAGAACAAAAAGTTCTTACCACGGTATCTCTCCGTATTTCCACAACAAACTTTTGGAAAAAGTTAATAAATGTGAAGACTTTGTCATATGTTTTGACGAAGCACTAAACAAAGTAGCGCAGAAGGGCCAAATGTATTTACTCATAGTTGTGCGTTTTTTCGATGATGCGAAGGGTTAGGGTATTTTAAAACATTTTGACAACGGAATTCGATTTCTTAAAAGGCAGAAACTTTTTCAAGTTCCAATGGACGGCCCAAACGTAAATCTCGCATTCTTCAAAAAGTTAAAAGAGCATAGAAAAAAAATTCATCCAGATGGCATGCAGTTACTAGAATGTGGAGTTTGTGGTCTACATGTAGTTCATGGAGCAATGAAAACCGGCTTAGCTAAAGTTTCGTGGGATCTCCACATATTTTTAAGAGATGTGTATTTTGTGTTCAAGAAGAAGAAGAGAGAAGTTTATTTACTGCAAAAGCTCAATGCATTCAATTCCCTTTAAAGTATTGCAGTTTACGTTGACTGGAAAATAAAAAGTGTATTGATAGATCCTTGAATATTTTCGGTGAATTAAAACAATTCTTCAAAATAAAAAATTTAGAGCTCCCAAAAACGAAACTAATACAAAATGTTAAACTATTCTTCCAAGATGAGCTATTAGACTGCAAACTAGCATTTTTTTACACCATAACTTCTGGCTTCGAACCGTTTTTGCCAAATTTCAAGGCTAGAAACCATTAATATTTTATCTTTATGAAGATCTACTCATAATGATCAAAAACTTATTACACCACGTTGTAAAAAAAAAAGTTGTTAGCGAATGCTCCCAGGGATCTCCACTTTTATCAATCGATCTCTCTTGTGAGTCCAATCTATTGGAACCTAAAAATGTTGACATTGGGTTCAAAGCCAATAAAATTATTAAAAACAAAAAGCAGAACGCATTAGTATCGAAAAAAGATATTTTGAAGTTTAGACTGGACTGTCGTAACATCGTTATAGCTTTAATATCAAAAATTGACTAACGAAGTCCTTTAAAATTTGATATCATCGTAAACGCTTCAAGCTTAAACCCCAGAAATATCTTACACAACAACAATCTTTTTAATAAAAATTTCCAAAATTTGCTTCAGAATTTATATGATGCCAACCGAATAGTTGATGAAAGCGCTGAAAGGGTAAAGATTCAGTATACAAATGCATGTACAGATGCAAAAACAATACTAGAACAGGAATACGAAGACTTTGTGCTGAATGAGTCAACTAAGAGAGTTGATGAGTTTTATTTTCATTTGTTTGAAAGCAGTGAAAATTATAAAGACCTCTGGAAAGTGATCAAAATCATTTCAATTCTATCGCATGGCAATGCCTCAGTTGAAAGTGGATTCTCAATCAACAAAACTCTATTAGTAGAAAACCTCCTTGAGAAATCACTTGTTTCTCAGAGGCGAGTTTTAGATGGCAAAGGAAGCTGGAGGAGTAGCAAAAGTTGAAATAACTGCAAATGTAATTTCAAATGTAAAAGCGTCACATAGTCGCTATACACGTCATTTGGAGGACAAAATAAAGCTTCAACAAAAAAAAGGATGTTGCTATAAGTTTAAAAAGAAAAAAAGAAGAAGAAATAAAAAAACTTGAACAAGAAAAGAAAAAACTAAGAATTCAAGCTCAGGTAGAAGAAGAAAACATCATTTACAAGCTCTCTGTTTTGAAGAAATAAGGTATGTCTTCTTATGTGACTGAATAATTTGTTTTTTAATATTTTCACTTGAATGTTGTATAGGGTGATTCCAATATAGTGGGTGCAACATTTAGACTCATTTGAAGTACATTTAATAATAAAATAAGCAAAATATTTAATGACATTATTACTTGAAGGGATACATTTTCACCTATTTATGTTTAATCCATTTAGAATTCTAAAATATAATAAATAATTTGGCAGAAGAATGGTTTCAAAGTGCGATCGCGGGTGCAACAGAATTGGCCCGACTTTTCTAGATCATAGTACAAAAAACACAAATTCTGTTAATTGTGAAACATTTATCATGCTATTCTTACATATATTGAACGACGTTGATTCAATTAACTAAATAAATAAAAATAAAGATAGAAAACAAAAGTAAGCAACGAAATATTAACTTTTTGATGAATCGCGGGTGCAACATCAAATTATCGCGGGTGCAACGCGTCTAACTTAAATTAGTAAACTGATTTAAAAAACTGAAAAAAATATAAAATAAGGCACATATACAACAAGTCAGTACCCTTCTCTATTAATTATAATTTTGTTTTCTTCAAATACTTCAATATTTTTTCGAAAATACATATATGTATGTTAGAAGTACCCCATCTTTATCGATATCGGTTAAGGATAACCCCACATAATGATATTGTGATATTGCAGCCTACCTGTACAAGAACGCACAAACCTGCGGAAATAACTTTTGGCAATACTGCTGCTGTAAAAACAGAACGGTATTTAAGAGCATGGATCTACTGGTAATAGCCGTGTTTTTTTTCGCAAGTCCATATAGAATTGTAAAAAAAAACATCGGGATTTATGAGCTTTTTTTCCAAATAGCTGGAAGCACTGTGTACGCTATGGCATGTCAGCTGTATTGAGACTAGCATCAACCAGCATCCAAAAACGTCACTTTTGACTTCTCTGAACAAATCATCGATAACATATAGATAATATTATTTTGGCATCACCATTTTTATCGGGTCTTAGATTAAGTCTCGAAAATTATCTGGTCTTAGCTAACTCTGTATAGATTTAAGTAGTTGTTGCATTTGTATGTAAGGCGCTTAGTCCCGATGTCGTTTTTTTCTACACTCTATATGGACTTGCGAAAAAAAAACACGCCTAAAATAGGGGGTTCAAAAGACCCTGTTGGAGATTTAGAATTTAATGCTTCGTCTTCTGACTCAATAAAAACATCGAAAACTTAACTTCATGAATGCTCATGGTCATTGTCCTCTTCCCGACTTAATCGTTTGCACATCTTTAATACCCGGCACTTGTCTGCTAATATTATCCCTTTTATAGAAATCATCTGTCATCCTTCAGTTTTTTAAACATTGCTTTGAGGGAATCGGTTTTTTTAGATACATTTTTTACCTCTGCAACTACGTTAGTGGGACTCCTTGAGCGATTACGTTTCACTTGTGCAACTTTTTCAGTCAACAGGAACTGATGTAATGAGTGCCTGCCTTTTTTAATTGCCTGCATTTTTTCGTTTTGTCTGATTCTGCTCAGAATTTTAAAATTTGTATCTGCCTTAATTTTCTCTTTCAATACATCTCTCTACATTAAATCAAGAGTCCTTTTTCTGCATGAAGCTCAGCGTTTTTGTTAAGTTTTTGTCCATTTTCTGTAAAGCAGTTTCTTTTCCTTGTTTCATTTCCATTTAACCATAGATTTTTATATAAAAAAGAACAAAGTTTATTATATTACATAATTAATAAAATAACTTGAACAGTAGAAATTATTATTCAAAACATATTTTATTAATGAAATATAATGAATCACGTTATAATGTTAGTAGTCAATAAGTTGCACCCGCGATCTGAATGCAACGGTGCAACCAATTTAAATCAACGTTTTCTGTCGTTCAACGTACAATATATTCCTAATAACGGCTGATTTAATTTTAGTTTTGTTTTCTTCTTACTTTTTGAAAGTTTTTATATCTTTTATGTCGCGGGTGCAACAAACTTACAATGGCTATTTGCAATCAATAATGCTAAAAATATAATAACAAATTCGTACATGTTTTTATGCAAACGATTAAATGGTATGTTGGTTCATACGTCTATTGAGTAAAGCATAACTTAAAACTGTCGGAAATAGCTATTTTGAGCGTATGCTACCAGTTGTAATAATTGCAGTTCGTACCGACTCTTCATATGATAATGTTGCCAAGCGCAAACAAAAATGTTCTCTATAAGTTAGGTCTCAGTTTTTGTTTTTATTATTAAATATAGTATTTCTACTTTGAATATTTATCAAAAAAAGTAAAAAATATTGTAATTCAAAAATTGGTGTCAAAAATCACCCGTGATTACAAATAATGAGATAGCAAAGAAGTGGATACAAATTGTACCGTTATTTTGCTTAACAGCAGTAATGTGTATGACAAAACACTTGTGCCATATGCAGAGAATAGATATGGATTTGATATTAACGGTATTTTTTCGTCTTTTTACGTATTAGCTTGGTTGAATATTAGACTGTGTGTATGTGTAATGACAAACTGGAAGAAGCAAAGAATTCGTTTCTTGAAAATCCTGTGAGTTACGCAACCACGCAAACCGTGGAAACTACTGGAATTTTGGAATGATTATTAGGGAATACGAAGAGACAGGAGTTGTGCAGTCACCAAATAAAAAAGAACACCATACGAAGTGGAAAACTGGACTAAACGAATTTGACATCGCAGCTATTGGGCGTATAATGCACAACTTCCCCCAGGTTGAAAAAATGATGATATCCTTAAAAATGTTAAGACAACAAGTCCAGGAAGACGTCTCTCAACAGGATTCTAAGAAGAAACGGATTTAGCTACAAAAAAAAAGCAAAACAACCCGAAACTTCTCTGTGAAAGAAATGATATTTAACTCATGCGAGTGAAGTATCTGAGAAAAACCCGGGAATACAGAACAAAAGGATATGATATCATTTATTTGGACGAAAGCTATATTCATAGCTCACAGACAAGGCCACGGGCTCGGACTAATGACCTGATGACAGCAGCAGTGGGTTGAAGATGCCAATTTCAAAGGGACAGAGGCTGATAATGGCGCATGCAGGTGCTGAAAAAGGTTTCGTGAAAAACTCCTTACTTTTATTCAAATCTGGGGCCCTACTCTGTATTTCGTTCCGAAAGTGAAAATTTCCGAAAACGTATATTTGGTACTCTCTATTTCTAAAGCCGAATGAAATCCACTACTTTCGGAATGGCACTTCCGAAAGTGGAATTTTCGTACCTGCTAATGCGTTTCCGAATGTCAAAAGCTTTCTAATACGGAAAATTTGTTTTTACAACAATTGTGATGACGAAACTAACAAGGAATGTATTAAAATGTATGTTTTTTTTAGAAAATATTAGTTATAATAACAATTTAAGCAAATATATTTAACTACAGGGAATCTGCGAACAGAAGGAGGCAAGGGTCATTTAAAAACACTCATTTTCAAATTGATGTGTTTTGGACACAATATATTTTCTATCGCATTACAGACTTCTCCAATGTGATTTGTTGTGCCATGCCAACGGAATAGTTTGTCCTATCTGGTGCTGATAGCCTCCTTGCCCTAAAAACTTTAAATTTACAGCTAATTTCAAGACGGCTGGAACTGCAGTTGATCGTAAAGAAACAGAGAATTCATTTTCTTTTGCATTTGAAACGTACAAAAAACCTTCTTGGATAGGCGAAAGTTCTGAACAAAACTAAAATGATAAACAATAGTTAAATAGTGAAATTAATCTTTGCCACCAATCAAAGTTTACCTTTTATCACACATTTCCATTATAATTTATTTGTCCTGTATGGTTTTTCGTTTAATCCGTTCTTCATTAATTTCTTCATCCATGCAAAGAGCAACCGATTCTTTTTTCTTTTCTTTTATATTAAATTCTGTCTTTAAAAACGACAATTTGTTCTTATCCGCCTTGTTTGTAATTTGTTTTGATTTCTTAATTTGACAGATCTCATGAGAAATATTTCGACACTCGAAAAAAACTTATCCGCAAAACGGAAAAATATCAAGTTCTATTTTTTCCGTTTCGAATGTTTCGCAGAGTACAAAATCAAAAGCGGAACGAAAAGCACTTTCGAATAGGATTGCCTTTCGGAACGAAATACAGAGTAGGGCCCCTGGAACGAAAACGGGAGACTATCACAACGACATGAACTTCGAAAATTTCTGTAAATGAATCCAAGAACAAGTTTTGAATAACTTGGAGAAACCTTCAGTTATTGTAATGGACAACGCCTCGTACCACAATAAATTAGAAGAAAAACAAATTACTTCTGCTAGCAAGAAATCCGAGATGATACAATGGCTAACCGAAAACAATATTCCGCATACTATACAGATGTTGAAACTTGAACTGTATGAGGTAACAAAACGACACCGCGCTACACACAACCCAAAGCATAAGATTGACGATATCATTCACGGCATGGGATATGAGGTTCTACGTTTACCACCCTATCATCCAGATCTCAATCACATTAAAAATATTTGGGCAACTGTCAAGGCAAGAGTAGGTTCACGAAACACAACATTCAATTTATTAGATGTTCAAAAATTAGCAGAGAGAGGCGAAAAGTGTGTGAAAAGGCCATAAGAACTGAGGAAGAATACTTTTCTCACGACCTGACGTGGGACACAATTTCGGATTCAATTATAATTAATTCAGGTGACGATTCTTCAACCGACTATGAAAGCGACATTAGTTCTTAAAACTAAGTATATGTAAATGAACATTTATGATTTAAATTATATTATTGTTATTTATATTATTTTTATTTTATTATTATGTTTTATATTTATTTCTGAAGTACAAATTTATAATAATTATTTTAAGGTAAAATAAATTCTTTAAAACTCGTAGGTAAAAATTATTTAAACTCGTAAACACTAATCTAACTAATTAACACTAATCTACAATTAAAAAATACATATACAGTCGACTCTCTCTAAGTCGAACTCCCTCTAAGTCGAAGTTCCCTCTAACTCGAACACATTCAGCCCTATCAGGAGTTTCGCCCGAATAACCTTTCACCCGAAATATTTTTGTTTCCCCGGATTTTAAAAAGCAATCAGGAATTTCGCCCGAACAAGATTATGTTCAGAAAACTGAGGTATCAATAAATTTCCCCATCTCTGTGATGGAAACAGAGAATGAAATCTGAGCTTACTTTTTTCTTGTTTAAAAAAAAAGCTCAAAATAAATTCGGTTTTGCATTTTCCTGTTAAAATAGTGTCCATTGAGTGCAATGATACGATTTTTAATCCTTCTCCAATCGATTTATTGAAGAAAAAAAAATTTCTGAATTTGCGGATACATAAAATTTTCCTCTCCGTTTTTAATCATGAAGACTATTCGTCTTCGATACATGAACAAACCTAACAATCTGACTTTTTGTTTTGACAGTTGTTGACAACCAATAAGAATTAAATCAAGCATAAAAAAAAATTGGTTTGGTTGAAAAAAGTGTAATCTAAAAATTTAAATGATAAACTAAAAAAATCATTCTAAAGAAATTAAAACGCAAAGCATACCTATGCATTTCCTGTTGCTTAAGGAAGATGTAATACTGCGTTGAAATATTCGGAGGCAGTTAAGAGACCACTCAAATCCGTTGCAGTTATCTGAACCATTGTAAGAATGAAACTATACATTCAACTTCTTTAATATCTAACTATAAATGATTTTCAGATTTCAACAGCGCTATAAAGTACTTATTTCTACCTGATGATAAAGAAATATTTAATTTATACTTTTTTACTTTCTTTTGTATTAAAATAAGGATATGTTTTACATGATTCCTCTTGTTATTTTTTTATTCGCCTCCAAAAAAGAAGTGAACATTTTAAATGTAAATCGTGTTGCATTTCACCCGAACTGAATACTCCTAATAAGGGGAATTTTTCGAACATGAAATTTTTTTCGCCCGAAACTCAAAATAAGGGAAAAGAAAAAAGGGAATGGAAAGGGTGGAATGACGTTCGGGCGAAACTCCTGGTAGGGCTGATTCTCTTGATTATTGACATATTTTCTTTCCCTCTAAGTCGAATTTTTTTCTTTTGCAGAAAAAATTCTCTCAAATCGCAACTCGTTATTGTTTGTAATTCTTATTAAAATATCAAGCACACACTCGAACACTTTGATTCTCTATGTTGCATCGCCTATGCCGTCACCGTCATGTCAGTGGCTACGATGCTATACCTGCAATTTACAATAAACACAAAAATCTCTTCCTAAAAAGATATTCATATAAAAAATTGCAAGGCAATAAAAAAACATTTGTTGGTTGGATTCCATTCCATTCCAACTTCCAAACATGTTGTGCTTTATTTGAAACCAGTAAAACTATATCACTGAAGTTCTTTTAAATCATTGTGGGTCTGTGTATTGAAACAGAAAATAGGAATGTTGCGGTGAGATTCCCATTGCAATACATTACAAATTACAGTTACAAATTTTCTTAAATAATTAAGTTGAAAAAATATTTTTTTATAATATACATAATTATGAATTAATGAGCAATAAAAGCAAAAAGCTTAGCTTTATTTATTTTATTTGTTATTTAATTCAATAAATCATTAAAAAAAAAAAAACTCTCTCTAACTCGAATTTTTCTAAAATTCCCTCTAACTCGAACTAGTTTTGATATCCCGTGAAAGTTCGACTTAGAGGAAGTCGACTGTATATCAAATAAACACTAACGCCATAAAATAAATATAAACATAACGCCCCCGGAACTTTTCTGTTGGTCAAAGTTGAGTTAGGCCGTGGTTACGGCCGACGCTAATAAGCAAGTGCGCTAACCAACGCTAGTTCTCGCTATTTTGCGCAAGTGCGCTAGTAAGAAAATCGTGGACGATCGTTCACGCTAGTTCGATTCGCACTAGTTGGTATTTCATCGTATGGTTTATTTTGAGAGCATCATCAGGATATATTAAGTAGTTCATTTGGGAAGAGAAAAGAGTGGACAATTTATACAATTTATAATATGGTTATATGTCTTGTCAAATAGTACTAATTTGAACTTGGCGTGAGTTCGGTTTTAATATCAATCGGTTCTTTATGTCTTACTAAATGTCACATTCACGAAAAGAATTCGAGTTTTGGAGTGAAAATACTTTTTTTAAAAGAAAAATGTTTTATAAAAGGAGGAACCACAACATCGTATTTTTTCTGACCGCGCTGGAAGCTTGGCGAGTTCTAATTCCACCATTTATATGATTTTTTAAAGAAGGACGAACAAAAGTTTTTTGAGTACTACAGAATGACCACAAAAACTTTTGACTACATTTTGAAAGAAATAGATCCAATCATTCAAAACTCAAGAAGCGAAATTATCAATTACATCTACAAAAAGACTTTCCATAACCCTGCGGTGCGATAAGTAAAATATATATGTTTATCTTGTGTATTTAAATTATTAAGACCTTAATAATTGTTCCAATGTTTTGAGATATAAAAAATAACTTTTTTGGCAATTTTTTAAGAAATTCTCTGAAAGGAACAAAAAAAATTTTAAAATTTTATTAAATATTTAGGAAGAAGAATACTACTTTCGGAGTTTTTTTTTATTTATTTCGTAATTAATATAACCTCAAACATACCAACAAAAAAAAAAAAAACAAACTAATTTTGGCATTTTTTGGCTATATTATCTCAAAATCCTGAAATTATGGAACAATTTTGAGGTCGAATTCAGGGCATCAAAAACCTTGCGAAAAGTGTAGTCTGATGGTCCCAAGAAATGTGTTGAGTAGTGCTATAAGTCGGTACTGAATTATTAGGAGGTATATTCTGCATTCACGAGTGTGAATAATTTGATATGAATCTCAAAAAAGACTTGTTAATGCTATATTTATATCGCTTTAATGTAGTCAAATTTACAGAAAATATACATATGCATGTTTTGTATGTATATACATTTTCTTTTGAAGCTCCTTAATTTAAAGTATTGGTTCAACCAATTTATGCTCAAAGGTTATGCTAAAGTCCAGCAAGGAAGTCATGTTTGATTTAAAACCATAGCTAGATTTTTGTCACAAAGGGCTTTCAAAGCATAGACAATAAATATGAATTTTTAGAAATTTTGTTTAACATATTTATAAGTTTTAGGTTTAGTTATAAAAAAAAATATAATTTCTAAAAAAATAAATAAAATTTTATTCGTAAACTATTTCTCTTGATATGTTGTCCGTATCGATTAAATCAAAATGCGCTGAAGTTGATCTGAACTTGGAAGTTGAATCTGAAAATTAATAACAATGGTAATAAAATGTGAAAGATTTAAGCCAACTAGGAAAAACATAAATTCCTCATTTTATCATAATAAGTCAGTAAGCTCAGATATTTATACCCAAAAGGACTCGCTTTAAGTTTTCCTAAAAAAATGTATAATTTTAAATTTAACATGTTTAATTCCCTTGAAGATATCTAGTTACTGGCGCATCGTATTGAAGCTAGGTGTTCAGCTACAGAATGGCACAGATCACAATTTCTGGTACTGTAAAAAAATGTGTGCACAGCAATTTGGGACAGATTTGTGAAAAAAAAACATTTACCACGTCCATGTGAAAAACAATTAAAAGAATTTGCAAATAAATTTTATACCCGGTGGGGATTTCCGAATTGTGTAGGTTTCATCGATGGCTAGCATTAGAACTAACCGCCCACCTCATTCTGGAAGCCTATACCTTCTACAACTATAGAGGATATTATTCAATCGTTTTGCAGTAGCAAATGTTTATTATAAATTCGTTGTTGTTGAGGTAGGTGCATATGGGAGGCAAAGTGAGGCATTTTTGATTCATCAGCTCAAAATTTTGGTTTGGAATGCTGACGAGCCTTTATATGGAACCAATATCGATGTCCCTTTTGTCTTATTAAGAGATGAAGTGTATCCGTTAAAGTCATATCTACTAAGGCCATTTTCGCAAAAAAACAGTTCTTTTAAAGAGAATGCTTTCAATGAATATTATACGAAAACAAGAAAAGTTATTGAATGCGCCTTTGGGATAATAGCTGCAAAGTGGCATATATTAACAAAAGAGAAAGAAACAAGTGTTGACGTAGAAAGGCTTATCGCTAAGACCGTTTTTTTATTGCATAGTATCATCATCCGCATGACGTTAAAAAATACGCGGTGCAACGTGCAAATGGGTAACAGCTCATCCAAGCTATTCCAGACGTGCACAGGGTTCAGACAAGGAGATGCGCTATCATGTGATTTCTTCAACCTAGGCCTGGAGCAGATAGTGCGCAAGAGTGGTGTTAACCTGGAAGGCACTATTTTCAACAGGTCTTCCCAACTGCTTGGATATGCGGACGACATCGATATCATCGGCCGCTCCAAGCGAGCTGTGCTAGAAGCGTTCACAGCTATTGATGAACAGGCGAAACGCGTTGGTCTTGAAGTTAATGAGGACAAAACAAAGTATATTCTATCAACAAACAAAGCCGCATCTGTCCATCGCCTAGGACAAAACGTCACTGTTGGTAGCAGTAATTTCGAGGTAGTCAAGGAGTTCACCTACCTCGGAACGAACATCAATCCCACGAATGACACCTTAGTGGAAATTCGACGAAGAATTACCCTAGCAAACCGCTGCTACTTCGGTTTGGCCAAACAAATGGGTTCAAAACTCCTTTCTCGAAAGACAAAGTGCACGCTATACAAAACGCTAATTTTTACCAGTTCTACTCTACGGCGCCGAGTGCTGGACGATAAGTAAAAAAGGGGAATTGATACTGGGCACTTTCGAGAGAAAAATTCTTCGGCGGATATTTGGTCCTATATGCGAAGAGGGCGAATGGAGGAGAAGATTCAATCGTGAATTATACGAGCTGTACCAAGATGTGGATGTAGTCCAAAAAGACAATAGTCGCAATATTTATATGGAATATTTTTATTTAAACAATGAATACAAAAATTGATTGCAGAATCTAATATTATGTTTTTCATGCCTTTGTTAAAAATAAAAAAAAATTGAATATATGAATAAATGCCTTGTATTTTCGTTATTAATCCGATTTCGTTCCATGCTTTTTTTATAATTTTTCTATCTTTGTAGTTTTTGGACCTTACATCCCACAAGAATTCTCTTTTTAACTTCACTTTTCAATAATTGGATGTCCATCACGAAAAAAATTAAAACACTCTTCGCGCTAAGCTTGAAAATCAAATGAGTTTTGATTTACTAGCTTACTAGCAAGGACTAGCGCGCTCTCTTCTACTAGCGTTAAAGCAACTAGCGTGATCTATGACCACTTTATTGATTATCCAAACAGTCCAGCTGTGGATAGATCTCCCGATTGTAGTCGCCATCCTTAGTAAATCCATTGTATTGGTTACATTGTGGGGAAGCTGTTCGCCTCCAAGTAGGTAACTTTAATATTTTGATTACAAGACCAGCAATTAACAGTCACTTTAAAGTTTGATCTTATTTTTACGTATAATTTGTAAAGAATTAAAGCAGTCACAAAGCTTATTGATATGCGGTTTTTTCGGTTTTTTTTCAAACAAGACTGAAAATTTAATGAGTGCTTCATATCACATGAGACCGAGAACGATGTGCGAGGAGAAGGTAAACACAAATTGACAGCATACAGCTGTATCCTTAACTTACAGAAAGTGAGACAGCGACCCATATCACGATAGGAACGAGCCCTCCATATTATATATACTCAAAGGATTTAAGGAAAAATATTTACTCATTAAATATCTTGCGCACCATTTTTGTTCTCTTAAATCCTCTCTCTGCGCAACCGACCGTTGGCCAAGTGAATTGGTTCAAGCTATATTAGTATTTTCTGATATATGATTAATAATGTCATCGATATTAATACCGATATCGAATCTTGATAGATGGAACTATTTATAATTAGACAGCGAGTTGAGGCAGAGAGACTTATTAGTTCCATAAACTCTTTTTGGATTTCTCGATCGGTTTTTATGAGTAGAGTTGTTGTTACTATTAGCACTATTTAATACTTTGTTATTGTTATTTGATATATTAATTGACAATGATGCTGATGAAGAGGTGGTGGCATCAAAGGAGGGAGGCAAACTTAAACCACTTGTCACATCATTTTGCGGGGGAGGAATTAAGTTTATGGGTTTAAAATTAGTTTGATTATTTTCTATTGGAATTAGTTTTTGCTGAAGATAAGCAACTTGCAACATGGTGTTGGGATTTTAATGTGGGCTTCGCTCAGTCCACATTTAGCAAAGTCTTGCAGGAAATACTCGACGTACTACAAGCCCACTTATGTCCCAAATGGATTACCCTACAAACGACAACAGAAGAAAAACTAGAAGCAAAAATCTGGTTTTACGAAAAATGTGGTGTGCTTGGAGTTTTTATGTGTGCTAGCAATATCTGTATTTAATTTCATCGCAGAAATGATGGACGGTCCATTAAATGAAAAACCCCCTTCATTTCATATGCGGATCTGTATTGTATAGTATGAATACGTTCACATGAAAAACAGAATACCGCGCAGTATTACCGACTTAAATACATATTAACTTCGAATGAATAGCAAAATAATGATTAGTGAAAATTCAAGAAAACTTCCCCCCGTATTTGAGGATGAATTTATTTTCAAAAATTTAAGATTAAGATTATTAGTTCCTACAGCGTTTGATTTGATGGACGGCGTAGAATTCAAGTTTCATTTAATTAAATAATCGTAAATTTGATCAACCAAGATGGGGAATTACTTGCAATCCTTTTATAACTACAGTTGTACATGCCGATATTAAAGTTTGTTCTATACTTTTTTTCAAAAAAAAAAAACTGGCATTACCATGACCGACAAGGGCGAGCCACACTGCGCATATCACGATGTACATTCACGTGTGATTTGCGACACGACCGATTTGGGGGAGTTTTATCTCGTGCAAAGGCACGACCAATGACCTTGAGACAATGCGATTACTTCTTTTCTTAGTAAAGTTGTATTTGCCCTGGGCTTTACCGGTATAGAGAAAAAAAACCAATTCTTTAACCAAACTGAGCATAAATTTGATTTTTCTCGCAACAAACATGTGCATGTGTATTGTTGTGGACACGTTAGTTTAAAATAAGTTTTTATTTTCAATTTGTATGTTCTCTTTTTTAAGTATATCATTGAGATTAATGCATAAGTTGAATATATTTAAAAATAAATACCTTTAATGCATTAGTTCCAGCATACTGCCGACTTATTATGTCGCCGTTATTTGCCCATAGGACCATGAATGGGGCTTTTAATTGTTCCGGTATCGGGGTATATGGTGAGGATAGTCCCAATTTGACCAACTGTGATTCAAGTATTGCTTTTCCGATAGCTGTTTGAACCACGTTTGTGCGATCAAGACAATCCATACAGTTAATACGAAATATAGATTTTTGATTACAAATAACACCACGAGAATCTTGCCAGTGAAAACCCATTGCTCCGGCTTCTGGTGCAAGCGCTTCTACAAGAGCCGAAACATTTTCAAATCGCATTCCACGACTAAAAAAAAAGTAAATTTATTTGCGTGTTATAAATATTGTAAGACTAAAACAATTTTATCTCACCAGTAATCATGAAAATCAAAGGTAACATATACAAGATGATCGTTGTTGAACCGCATTATCTGTTTGGCAAAAGCATCTCCGATGATTTTCTCCTTTCCACTTTGTTCCACTAAGTTAACTACACAAACTGAATCATATATGGATAACTCCTTCAAAAAGTGTTTCTCAAATGCCTCTTGTGTTTCGATTTCAGCTAATGCAATAAATATTAATAATATTGGAATAAGGGTCTGAAGGTCACCACATATTTCACACTAAATTGGGGATTCACAACATTATGTTTTGAAAAAATAAAATTTACCTCTGTCAAGTCGTGGTGGTGGCCGATATTTATAACCAGGTTGACTCCAATAGATTGGAATCGAACCACGTACTTGTGTAAAAGACAGCTGATGGTGACGAAACGAGAGTATTTGTTCAGTTTCAACATAGTTTGCACAGTTACCGGTATCATCCACTCCACGACGTTTGTATCTGCATTACCTTCTTTTAGTAAAACAAATGTTGTTTTGTTTAATTTATTCGCATATTACCTTGTACCAGCACGATGTCGCGATCTACGCGATACTAAAGCTAATGTAAAACATTCGTTTCCGATCACACATTGTTCCACTTGTACAAATCCTTGAATAACTGGCAGAATCCATGTCTTGTCCTGAAAAGCGTACAACAATTATTTATATTGATTTTTGTACTTAAATTTGTAGAATTTGTAGAGTAATAGCTTAGCTTGGCATATCAATAGCTATCGAGAGTGTGGGAAAATCTTCCAGAGCCATTAACACTGTGCATCCGCTTTTTTCGTCTTCTTTCTTCGGCATATAAGTAAACCTTGCAAACTTTGGTTCACATATACAAATATATTAGGTACTTAGTTTAAGTATGGGCATAATGTCCATAATTTTAAAGGAAAATATGGAATTTTTCAACCCGTAAGACTTTAAATAATATGAACAGCTAGTAGTGGATGCAGAGAGGCTTAAACCTGTCCCCAAATCAATTTAAATTCGTATATTTGTACATATGTACTTGTTCAAACCATAGAATGATAATAAATCATGAACCCTATTAACATTATACAAATTTAGAAGTGGGCCACTCACAGTACTGTCAAGCTAAAAAACTGTTGATATAGACGCTTGGCCGGTGACTTTACATACCCTAGAGGTATTAAATATCAAAATCTGGCCACTTTCAGTACTGTCAAACGAGAAAACACTAAAAAAACAAAAAAACACAAAAAGTGAGGTTAAAACTGAAATATAAAACATTTTTTTTTTAAATTCTAGTATCAAGGTTTCGATGTTAAGAAACACTTATAAAAATATAAAATCGAAGAAGTCTATATAGAAAAACTTCAAAAATAAAATATATAACGAAGATTTATCCGTATATAGACTGGCAAGCAGTATACAAGCAAATATACTATATTGGCGACGAGGATATAACCAAAGTTCCAAGCCTTTATTAAAACAAAAAAATTATTATTATTATTATTATTATAATTTTATTACAGTGTAAGTAAATTACAAAATAAAGAGAGTAGCACTAGCATACGGGGCTATCGGCTAGATGAAATAAGGGTAGTGTACAGAAATAATGTATGATATTATAATGATATAAAATTATGGTTATATGATTATATTTATAAGTGTTAAATGTTAGTGTGAATATTTAAAGGATGGACTAAATTAGGTTAATGTTATCTATGGATGGCTGCTTTAAGATTTCCAGCATCAGGGTATTGTTGCTATGGGTAGATATATAGCTTATCGTTGAGTTGCTGTTGGAGACCAGGTGGCATCTAGGGAGGGTTTTGTTTTCAAACAAGTAACAGTGCGTTAGGTATGAGTGTCCTAAACGCAACCGACTGAAGCTTCTAATCTTGGAGCTACTACAGCTGGAAGGATAATATACTGGTTCAGCGCTGGAGTTAACGCAGGCGTAATAATGATTGTACGTATTCCATTGCATCTTTCTTGAGTCTGACCAATGTTGTTTTACTTTAATATAAACATCTTTTTTGCTTATGATATGTGTTGTTGTAAGGGGTTCGTCTGCTGCGTTTTTGGCGGTTTTGTCAGCGAGTTCATTCCCTTCAATCCCAGCGTGACCAGGGACCCAAAATACTCGTAGTTTAAGGGATGTCTTTTATTATTAGCTTATCCCTTATTTGGCATATGAGGGGATGGTTATTGTTGATATTTCTTATCGCGTTGATAGTTGAGAGACTGTAGCCAGGGGGGGGTATGATGAATCTTTACCGCTATGAAATGAAGGTCGTATGTTCATTTTTTCAGCGGATACCAAAATGTTGTTGATAGTTGATGGAAACTTAGGGAGTTTCTTACGTCCGTAGCATAGTTTTGCAGCGGGAATGATTGGTGATTTGATTGGGCCAATTATTTTGTGGATAAGAAGAGATGTAAGGTAGCCGAATCTATCTTCAATAGATGGGAGGCCAGATTCGATAAGAGAGTGGAGAGTGGAGACCCTTGGGGTATTTCATTCCTTAAGTCTTTAACATTTGAGTAAGCATTGTTTATTCTTTTGTGAAATTTTCTGTTTGTGAGAAAAAATTTAATGTAATTAAATATTTTAGGACCGATTTTCCATCCAATCAGTTTCTTTAGAACTACGTGAATCCCTATTCTATCAAAAGCTTTCTCAAAGTCGATTGACAGAATTGAGATGTGATTTTTTGTCCACGTCTGAGGAATAATGCACCTGATAAAGATGTTATTATAGAGAGTGTTCCTGCACTGGTTCTTTCTGTAAGAAATCCGGAAATTACAAAATAAAACAATTTTATTTAGAGATAATATGTAATAAAGTATAAATTTTATTCGCTGTTGAAATAGGTTAGGTTAGTCTCCGAGCTTGAAATGGACTGTGTAGGATTAGGTGGTGAGAGCAATATTTTAGCATGAAAATAGTAGGGTAGGGTTGCCGCCTGAACATTCCGCCCACCAAATTATTTTTAAATTAATTTTCATCAGGATACTTTTGCAGTGGAAGTTTGCATAGCTTATGTACAGCTCTGCTTATAAATCCATTAGTAGTTTTGACTCTGACAGTTCGCACAAGTTTATCAGATCCGAGGAAAACTTCAGATATTCTACCCGTATTCCAATGAAGAGGGGGACGATTTTCATCACGAATCAGTACCATATCTCCAACTTGTAGATTTTCTTGCGGGGACTGCCATTTTGATCGTAGATATAGGGTTGATAAATACTCTTGTGACCAACGCTTTCAAAAATGTTGAATGCATTGTTGAATAATCTGCCATCTTGAAAGTCGATTTAGATTTGTGTTTATATAGTCTGGTTCTGGAATAGCCACCAATGATTCGCCTATCAAGAAATGTGCAGGTGTTTAATGGCTGAAGGTCATTTGGATCCGAAGACTGTGGCGTGAAAGGCCGAGAATTCAAGCAAGCTTCAATCTGTACGAGTAATGTGTTGAACTCTTCGAACGTAAAGGTGTGTGTCTTAAGGACACGTCGCAAGTGATGTTTTGTAGATTTGATGCCAGCTTCCCACAAGCCGCCTTGATGAGGAGAGCCTGCAGCAATAAATCTCCATTCCATCCCTTCATTTCGGAAAAATTTTTGAATTTCTTCCTTGGTTTTTGTGGTTGAAAGTAAGTTAAACAGGTCCTTGAGTTCGCCCTTTGCCCCGACAAAATTTGTAGCATTATCGCTGTATATGCGAGAGCAGCGTCCGCGTCGTGAAATAAAGCGTTTGAGTGCAGCTAAAAAAGCCGATGTTGTTAGCTCACTCACAAGCTCAAGATGTATCGCTTTTGTTGTGAGGCACACGAATAAAGCAACGTAAGCCTTCGTTGATTTAGCACCTCTTCCCTTTGATTGTAGAATGGTAAATGGACCACCGTAGTCTATTCCGCAAATCTTAAATGCTCTGTTCTGCCGTATTCGATCTTCGGATAAATCTGACATTAGTTGGTACGCTTTATGTGGTTTTACATGAAAACAGTCAATACAATTGCGTGTTATTTTTCGAGCTAAGTTTCTTCCATTTAGTTGCCAGAATTTCAAACGAATCGATGCAAGCAGTGATTGAGGTCCTGCGTGAAGTAATATTTTATGCTCCGCATCAAAAAGTAAGAGCGTGAATCGATCGTTTGATGGAAGTAACATCGGATGTCGACCGGGTACTCTACCACCCTGAGGACATCATGGTCATCCAAGTATAAACTTAATGATTTGAAACGTTTACTAACGCTGCGATGTGTCTTCAACAGTTCGACTTCAGATGAAAAATGTTTCGCCTGGACGTGTTTAACTAGAACAGTACGCGATGACTCCAGTTCTGTAGGCGATAAGTGCAGCGCCGAATAAGGTTTTTTGAAAACTCTTCGATCGATATGCCAACGGATGTATGCAAGAACGTAAATAATGCGTGAGTACTCCGAGAGATTATTTATTAACAACTCGAGAATCGAGGAATGTTCCACTGCTACATGAACGAGAAATTGTTTTGCTGAAGGAAGTTCTTGATTGACTATCTGCTTATCTAAATCTGAACAATGATTCACAGAGACCGAATAGTCAAAGGTCGAGTCGAGAAGAAACGTGGGCCCATGTCACCATAAAGAATTTGTTGCGAGGTTAGTTGAATCATTTGGACGAGTAAGCAAATCGGACGGATTCTGGTCAGTTGAGATGTGATGCCAAGTAGATGGACTGCAAGTAGATATGAGTTCGTTAACTCTGTTCGAAACGAATGTTTTCCACCGACTAGTATCACCAGAGATCCATGCAAGGACAATTGTAGAATCAGGCCAGCAAATTATGTCGTCAATAGCCAAGTTCAAACAACCCTTAACATTTTTTATTAACAACGCGAGTCAATGTGCTCCACAAAGTTCGAGACGTGGTAAAGAGGGACGTTTGATAGGTGCCACACGAGATTTGGAACACAGCAAATGAGACGAAACGAGACCATTATGGTTAAAAGCACGGGCATACACACATGCACCGTAAGCTTGCTCACTGGCATCACTAAAGCCAAGGAGTTCGAGTCGAGAACAATCTGGGAAATTCTTAACGTGACGAGGAATAACACAGTCAGAAGAATATGAAAGCATCTGTTGGTATGAGGTCCATTGATTTGAAAAATCTTCGGGTAAAGGATCATCCCAAGAGTATTTGGCTTTCCAAAGTTTTTGCATGAGTAATTTTGCATTTATAACTGTAGGACCAAGCAAACCTAACGGATCGAAGAGCTTCGAGATTTCTGATAACACGCTCCGTTTCGAGAGATTAAGCGGTGTTTGGGATGTGGTGAACAGAAATGTGTCTCTGGACACCATCTAAGACCCAAAGTTTTTATCTCTTCATCTAAATTGAAGTCCACATCGGATAATTCGCGATCTTCTAGTGGTATTTAATTCAACACCTCATGAGAATTAGAGACCCACTTCCGAAGAATAAAACCACCCTGTGCCAAGAGATTCTTAAGCTCTAGATGTATGAGCTTTGCCTGTTCTTTTGTTGTACACCCCGTTAACAAGTCATCTATGTAAACATCATTAAGCAATACGCATTTAGCCAAAGGAAATGTGTTCGAGTCTTCAGCGAGTATAACGAGACATCGAGTAGATAAATATGGAGAACAACTAAGACCGTATGTTATTGTGTTCATCTCATAAACATTCACGGGTTCAGATGAATTCAATCTCCAAAGAATCCTCTGATAAGGTCTATCCCTTTTTCGCACTAAAACCTGGCGAAACATTTTTTCAATGTCAGCCATTAAAACGACATTGTGCGTGCGAAATCGAATAATAATATTGAATAAAAGGTCCTGACATGGACGTCCTACCATCAAGGCATCGTTTAATGATACTCCTGTTGTTGTCTTTGACGATCCGTCAAATACAACTCTAAGCTTAGTTGTCGTACTTGATAATTTCCAAACTCCATGATGTGGCAGGTAGAAGGCTTCCTTTAAATCATTATCGTCGAGATTTCCGATTAGAGTCATGTGTCGGAGAGATATATATTCTTGCATAAATTTATTGTATTCGAATTGTAAGTTCGAGTCGTGAGTAAATTTTCTTTCTAAATAAGACAGCCGTTTGAGTGCTTGCTCCTTAGAACTGCCCAGCTTTGTGGACTTATCATTAAAAGGAAGAGCTACTATGAACCTACCATCTGAGTTACGAGTCGTGTTTTCGAGAAAATGTTGTTCGCAAGAGTTCTCTTCTAAAGATAAGGATTTTTTAGTTTCGAGATTGAAATCTTCCTCCCAAAATTTTGAAAGTCGACTGTCGAGATCTTCATTAGAAACGGTTAAAAAGCTGTGAGTAACACTTTGAGTCTGATCAATTCTGCATCTTCCAGTAATGAGCCAGCCAAATAAAGAATTTTGTAAAATCAGTCTACCAACCCCTAGGTCTAATCGCTCTGGTTTCAGAATATTGTAGAAGAACTCAGCTCCAATCAACAAATCTATCGAATCGGGAACATTGAAATAGGGGTCTGCTAATACACACTGGTTTGGAATAATAAGATGGTCGATATCTAGTTTAATTTGTGAAACTTCACTAGTAATACGATCTATAACTAGGAATTCGATATTATTATTAAATTCCAGAGCTCGTGAACGTACAATCAGGGTTGATTTTTTATTAATACGTTTAGCAGACTGTCCAATGCCTTCAATCTAGAGCGTGACATGTTCGGTGGGTATTCCTAGTTAAGCGATGAGTGCTTTTGTAGCGAAATTGCTTTGCGAACCGAGTCTAATAATGCACGATGAAAGTGAGGTGTGCCCTGACTGTCATATACCAAAACGATAGCCGTAGATAGAAACACGTAATCTCGAGACGTTATTTTCAATGTGCTTGTAGCTGTAATAGTTTTCGATTCTTCAGCAGTCTGGTTTTTAGTTTCATCAATTAGTGGGGTCGAATATGACGTTGAAGGAGTTTGCGAAAAACATATGTTCGCGTTATGTGATGCCCTAAGGCAATTAAAACAAAGGTTCAGTTTCTTAACATGATGAATGAATGAATGAATTGTATTGGGGATTAATTGCACTGCGACCTGTAGATCTATTGTGCCCCCTCTTATAATGATGAGCTGGCTCATCCTACAGTTCTTCCTCCAAACCTATTGCCTTAAGGAACTTTAGTATTTGGGGCACTTTTAGAGAGGGTAGGTTGCTCTCTTCCACCTGGTACCGTCCCAGATGGGTTTTCCTTTGGTGCATGATTGGACAACACTTTTCCAGTATGTGTTCCGGAGTTTCCTCATGCATGTTGCAGAATCTGCAAGTGGCACTGCTTACCTTTCTTAACATGCAGCATTCGTTCGTCAATCGAGCATGATAGGAATTTAGGACAAAAGTAAATAGCGTGAAATTCATTGCAACCTAGTTTGCACTTCTCTGATTGAGTGAATAATGTTTTGTTTAGCGCTTGCCTAGGATTGTTACCACGAAAAGTCGAAATTGATGGAGCAGAAGATACGTTTTTTCGGATGATTGGCTCCTGACATGACTCCAAAGTAATACAGTGTTTTTCCAAAAAAAGTTAAGAAAACGTTCCAATCGTAATCCTTATCTCCATTTTCGTGAGCCCACAAACGCTTCGTATCAGAATCTAATTTCTGTAATACTATGTGAACTAACCAGGCATCACGTCCATCAACCTTCAATGATTTTAAAGCTCTAACAACTTCATCCAACGTGTCATACAAGCGACGAATAGCAACCGCGTTACTTGCTTCTTTTATAATAGGCTGGTCTAGGAAACGTTGAATATGTTTTGAGACGATTGGAATTTTCTTACTATAACGTTGCTTAAGCTTTTCCCAAGCCTCATCATAGTTTGCCTCCGTAACTGTTGTGTGTTTAAGAATACCTGCCGCGTCTTCCCTAACTAAACTCATTAAATACTGGAACTTTTTTACCTTTGAGAGTCTTTCATTCTGGTGTACTAAACTAACGTATAAATCATGAAAGGATACCCAATCTTCGTATTTTCCAGTAAAGATAGGAATATGTAACGCAGGCATCTCTATCGTGTTGATTTGTGTTTATTAATTGTAAAACCGATTCATTAAAATGTTGTATGGTATTCAGGGTTCGGACTTAGGTTTTAAATTTTCGAAGTAGATACGGAAAAAAACTGAAGTAGATTTAAAATTTTCGAAGTAGTTTTAGTAAGTTAAATTATATAAACATAACCACCCATATTAATAAAGATGGTTTAGTGGAGGTTTATCGTTAAGTCCTGGACTAAGTGCGAAATTTCATTAATAAAACAAATTTTCTGTTAAGTGACGTTTACTAATTATGATTAAGTTAAACCACCGAAGTAGGTGGTTTAGCGAAGGAATAAGAAATAGAAATGTCCACAGTCAGACACAAGCAATTGACAATCAATTTAGGTAGCCACAGAATATAAAAAAGAGATTGCTTACTTTTGTAGAAGATTTTCTTAAAAGGATTTTTGATAAACGTCATTTTAATATTCCGGGAACATTTTGTTTTTATTAATGTAAATATTTAAGCCATGGCTTATCTCCTATTCCATGGTTTAGCAAAACCATGGAATATAGGTTAAGGAATAAGCATTTTTTATTAATACGGCTGAACATATATAAGAAAATTCTGATTTCAGACTTTTAAAAAAATTTTAATTAAATATAATTATTTTAAAGTAAATTTTCCATCAACGAGCTTGTACGAATTTTATCAATTCAATAGGTGGCTCATAAATATCTTTACGTTTTTCTGTAAGTGATCTCAAAAACATTAAATTTTCCACAGTGCTTACGTTTAAATGATTCCTAAACTTGTTTTTTATGTAATGCAGAGTGATCAGCGCTGTCTCTAAATATGTTGGTTTAGAATTTCAAAGAGAAGTAGATCATAAAAAAGAGAAGTAGGGAAGTAGATTAAATCTTTTTCTCAAAATCGAAGTAGATCTACTTCGATCGAAGTAAAGTCCGAACCCTGATGGTATTATTTGGCGCCGAAGTATTGTTCGGTGAAGACGACGTGAATTGTACCGAGTTAAGTGTGTTTTGACGAGTCAATAAATTTGTTTTAGCCTCAAATAGTTTTGCCTCAAAATTCATTATCAAAATTTATTATCGGCTACTTGTTCTAAATGAACATCAATTTCTTCTTTAGAAATTATTCGCGAATCTTTATCTGCCTGCGCGAATGTATTTAATAAAAGAGTGATCTTTCTCAAAATTTGACCTCTTTGTTGACGTAGGTTAGGTAGCGCCTCCATAGTAAGTATGTACATATACATATATGTATATATTATTTGAGTCCAACTATAATAATGTCTACTTACATGAACCAAACGTATTGCTTACGTTTCATGTGATGGGTATGCGGTATGTAATTTAAAAGTGCTACAACACTCACTAGAAAATAAATACACTTCTCTCTTTTATATTCTCTTAAGTTTATTAGATTTTTTTTTTCTCATGTAGAGAGAACCTAAAACTGTTAACACATTTTTTGTATATAATGTAAACTGTTCACTGCACCCGTTATGTTAGTTTGATTCGACACAATTATTTCAAGAGAATGTTTAATTTTTTTCTGGATTAGATTACAATGCGGTTTTCTTTGTTCCTTTATATTTAGACCGATATAATCCTCACCACCAACCGAGTAACACCATCGAGACCGAGCAGCGAATTGTATTGTTCTTACGTTGCGCTTTAGGTACCACGAGCGACCGCGACGGTAACGAGACGAGATAAATAGTTTTAATTTAAATTATTACAGAGATCCGCGAGAAGTGACCAAAATGTTCCTGCACTGGTTCTTTCTGTAAAAAATCCGGAAATTACAAAATAAAACAATTTTATTTAGAGATAATATGTAATAAAGTATAAATTTTATTCACTATTGAAATAGGTTAGGTTAGTCTCCGAGCTTGAAATGGACTGTGTAGGATTAGGTGGTGAGAGCAATATTTTAGTATGAAAATAGTAGGGTAGGGTTGCCGCCTGAACAGAGAGCTAGGATAAGATTTTTGGCAGTGAAGGGCAAATTTTTTTACATAGGGTAGGAGAGCC
This sequence comes from Chrysotoxum bicinctum, assembly GCA_911387755.1. NCBI lineage: Eukaryota > Metazoa > Arthropoda > Insecta > Diptera > Syrphidae > Chrysotoxum > Chrysotoxum bicinctum. Next base: position 95,836,100 of record OU426988.1, read on the forward strand.
GGTCGAAACCAGGGGTTTTACCTTTGACAAGAGCAAGGCAGTTATCGAGTTCGGTCTGAGTTATCGGTAACTCAATTATTTTGGCTGAAGGAGATACATTGGCTAAATCAGGGTAAGTTTGTAACATAGAGGTTTTTAAATGGACAAAATCAGGGGGGAAATTACTATTTTCTGAGTATGAAAACCATTTATTGGCAAAATAATTGGCTATGTCGGATGAATTTGAGAGTATATCCTGCTCAGTTTTTATAATTTTAATCAAGTACGGAGAAAAGTTACCAGTAAGTCGTTTGATGTCGGACCAAAGCTTTTTCGGGGTTGAGTTGGAGTTAATATTGCTTCAAAGGATTTTTTTTGCAAGTTTAACAGATCTTCGAAAGTGTGCATTTGTTTTTTTATACTCTATTAAATTTTGGTTAATAGGATGTTTTTTTAAAGTTCTTCCAAGCGTTTTGCTTGATTGCGCGTAAGTCGCTGATTTCTTTGTTCCACCATGGAGGATTTGGTTTGCCTTGGCGATTATGCGACTGTGGAATTGCAATGTTGGCGGCTTTTCTGATAGATTTAGTAATGTATGAAGATTTTTGATTTATGTTTGATGAAAGTGGTCTGGTGGAAAGTGATTTTAAAGCATTCAATTTAAAAGAATTCCAGTCAGCGCGGTCAGTAAGGTATTTGGGTTTGAATTTTGCCTTGTATGGTTCGGAGGCGATTGTAAAAGTAGAGAGCAAGGGAAAGTGATCACTTCCATGTAAGTTGTCAAAGGCAAGCCAAGAAATATAAGGGAATAGCTGTGGAGAAACCATCGTGAGGTCAACATGAGTGAAGGAATTGTGTGTCGAGAAATGGATGGGGGAGCCATCGTTTAGTAAAATAACATCGGAGTTAGCAAGGAAATCTTCAATATTTTTACCTCTGGTATTACCAACTGGAGAACCCCAGAGTGGACTCCAAGAGTTAAAGTCACCAGTTAGTAGTAATGGAGTTTGGACTTGATCCAAAATGGCAACTAAGTCGGATGTTGAAAATGGTTGGTCTGGTGGAATGTAGATGTTTATTAATGTATTTTTGAGTCTGAGTTCTATTTCAACGGCTAGAACATCGAGGTTTGAATTAATTGGGATAAGAGTTTGAGCAATAGATTTGTGGACCATAATGCTTATCCCTTGTTTATTAGTCGTATTTGATGGGAGATTGTGGAAGTAAAAATTATATTGTTTCTGGGATAGAGATGAGATTATGTTTTGGTTGACAATATATGGTAGCTGGGTTTCTTGTAGACTAATAATTGATGGATTGTGGTCATTAATCAATAATTGCAACTCATGGTAATTGTTGAAAAGACCGTTCAGGTTCCACTGTAGAATATTAAGAGTTGACTTCAGCTCAATCGGGCTCCACGACCTGTTTTTACCTGTGGCAAAAGAGGTGTGGTTTTGTCCTAGGACTGTTCTACTTGTTTTGTTTTCTGAATTTATTGGGTTAGTGATAATAAGTTGTTCAGGACGTTGACTCTGCGCCTCGGACATTGGAGCACCGAGACCCTCTGAGGGGCCTGAGTGATTCAATTGCCGAAGCGCAGAGTCATTATTTGGGTTAATATTAGTTTTATTGCATTGAGACTTCATCTGGTCCGGTGGGTTCAATGTAGTATTCGTTGTTTTTTAAAAGTTTTGAGTGACAGTTGAGATGAATGAATGAATACAAAATTTTCTAATTCTAATTCTAATTCTAGGTGAGGAAGTGAGATGGGTGTATGCTGGATTAATAGATGTTGAAGTGGTGGTAATAGGATTTGTGTTTGTTTTGCCAACGGGAGTTTTGGAGTAAGGTTGTAGTGGAGTAGATGATGGGTATGAGTTTGTGTGTGATATTTCGATAGCAGATTCTATGTTGGTGTTGGTGTTTGCTTTTTTTTGTAGAGATTCGATTTCTGATATATATGATATGATATGATATGATATATCAGAAATATCGTTTGGTTGGTGTGGTGTTGATATATTTTTAGTATTGGTTTTGGACGATGTGGAGGGTTTCAGCATGGGAGTATTTTGGGGAGCAGGGGACTGTGATGTAGGATTTGATTAGTGTTTTTTTATTTGTTCTGCAAATGTTTCTGTTAGTGGTGGGTTAAGAGTTGTTTTTTGTTGAGCATGTATTCGTTTCGCTTCTGTCATTGTGCATTTTTGCAATGTTTTGATTTGTATTATTTCTTTTGCCTGTTTATAGGATGGACAGGTTTTGGATGAGGAAGCATGGGGAAGGGAGCAATTTGCGCGCATTATGCGAGTGCATGGTACGGGAAGGTGAGTAATGAGGTTGCAAGAGTCACATTTTGCGTCACTTCTATTGCAGCGTTTCGTTGTGTGCCCAAGAAGTTGGCATTTTTTGCACCTAATCCGGTTAGGTACATACTCTCATATCAAAAGATTTGGGGGGCTGGTAGAGGTCGAAAGTGAAGAGCATCAGAACTGATGCCCTTTGCTTCCCATCCTCTCCCTTCTTTAGAAATTTGTATATTTCCGTTACGCCTTGTGGTTTCGGGGACGTTTATGAGCCAAGGGGCATAAGCAATTCCCTTAGATTGATTAAGACGGTCATGTTATTTTACGATCACTGGACAAACGCCAGCTAGGTTATTAGGTTTTAGGAAGAGTTCTGCGGTCTTTTGTGATTTCACAAAGATGAGAAGACTACCGTCGCGAAGTTGAGTTATCTCTTCGTATTCCTTGCTGATCGTATCAATTGCTTTTTTGAGCAGGAACGGGCTGAGGGATGAAATGGGTTTTTCATTACTTTGCGGATACATAGATATGAAGCGGGGATTTTTTGAATTGGTGTTTGAAGGTAATTGGGGGAAGGAGTTCATGGGTACTGAGCTATATTTGTTTTTTTTTTTTAGATGACTGATTGGGTCAGGGTCTGGATCCAGGATCCCAAAGTACCCACTTGTTGGGGGCCCGTTCTAAAGATTTCTTTATTCACTTCACTCACGTGGAAACTAAGACGAGATAAATAATAAAAATACGGTTGAAAGAGAAGAAACCGTTTTTTGCTCGAGAGCGAGAAGAAAATATCACACACTAAACTGGGAAGACACGATGCTATCGGTTTGAGAGTTAGTCGGTGACTGACACAAACAAATTAAAGAGAAATACATACATACAAAAAAAAGTAAGTCAATATTTCTAATAAATACATTTCATAGATTTATTTTAAAGAAATTAAATTATATACATATACATAGACAAAAAGCTAGGGCGTGTAGGTTGGACTTAGACAAGAAAAAAATCGTATGGGAGGGGGGGTCTATTTCCCCCCGTTTAGGCGGGAGGGGCAATTTAAAAAAAAAATCACTTAAAACAGAAAAAAATTATTAAAAAATAACGGTGATACCTACAGAGTAGTGCTATAGCATTTTGAAAAGCCAGAAATACATTCTTTATTTTTGTTTTTAAATAAGGTTGTTCGAGTGAATAGTTTTTGAAAAATTAATTTTCAAAATCAAAATTTTGAAAAAAAAAATGAAAATTTTGTTTTGAAACAATTTTTTTTCAAAATTTTACGTAATTAAGTATTATTTTTTTATTCAATATTCAATGCTCTTATTAATTTTTGATCAAACACAAAAAACCGGATGTCAAAATGTTTTGTAGTTTTTAAGAAAATCAAAAATAACAAAAACTACTTTTGTTCTAAGAAAAGCCTTTTATTTTAGTTTTTGGATTCTTAGGTGAATTTACGATTGAAAGGATTAACTTTCTTTTTACTATTCTTTTAATTATCGTCTTATAAGCATACAATAATGTGACAAAGTAATGGATTAACCATATTTCACACATTTTTTCATTGAGAACACCTGCGTGAGAGCATTGGTTTAAAATTGAACTGCCACTTTTTTATTATGGTGGGGTCGGCTTGGCTTAGGTGCATTTACGAAAGAAAGGATTAACTTTTTTTGTAAAATTTTTTTATTATCAGTCTTATAAGCATACAATAACACATTTTTTCATTGAGAACACCTGCGTGAGAGCATTGGATTAATATTGATCTGCGAATGTTTTTTAAATAATGCAGCGTTACACGCCCTAACTAGTGACAGAAAAATGCAATTGCGAAATAAGAACAAAAATGTTCCTGAATCTTGAAATCAATTTAAATAATAAATACATGCATATTTAGATAAAATACATAATTACTGTTTATTTAAAGTTAATCCTTTCTTTCGTAAATGCACCTAAGCCAAGCCGACCCCACCATAATAAAAAAGTGGCAGATCAATTTTAAACCAATGCTCTCACGCAGGTGTTCTCAATGAAAAAATGTGTGAAATATGGTTAATCCAGTACTTTGTCACATTATTGTATGCTTATAAGATGATAATTAAAAGAATAGTAAAAAGAAAGTTAATCCTTTCAATCGTAAATTCACCTACATAAGAATCCAAAAACGTAAAAACTAAAATAAAAGGCTTTTCTTAGAACAAAAGTAGTTTTTGTTATTTTTGATTTTCTCAAAAACTACAAAACATTTTGACATCCGGTTTTTTGTGTTTGATCAAAAATTAAAAAGAGCATTGAATATTGAATAAAAAAATAATACTTAATTACGTAAAATTTTGAAAAAAATTGTTTAAAAAAAAAAATTTCATTTTTTTTTTTCAAAATTTTGATTTTGAAAATTAATTTTTCAAAAACTATTCACTCGAACAACCTTATTTAAAAACAAAAATAAAGAATGTATTTCTGGCTTTTCAAAATGCTATAGCACTACTTTGTAGGTATCACCGTTATTTTTTAATAATTTTTTTTCTGTTTTAAGTGATTTTTTTTTTAAATTGCCCCTCCCGCCTAAACGGGGGGAAATAGACCCCCCCCTCCCATACGATTTTTTTCTTGTCTAAGTCCAACCTACACGCCCTAGCTTTTTGTCACACCTTATGCCAATCACCCTGTATATGTATATAAATAAGTTTAAAAAAATGCATATTTAGTTAGATATGTCGATGACCCAAATATTGACAAATAAGTTGAAAGAAAAGTTTCATATTCGGGGAGAGAAGTCGACGATCCGAATGTGATATAAAAAGAAATTACTTTTGATAAAAAGAAAAATAAATAAAGAAATGACTAACAAAAACAAATTATAAAATTTATTTATAGATGATGCGACAACGAGATGGTCCACCACCGTTTTAATTTAAAACCGATGCCAATTGCAGAAACGACTGGAAAGTTTGGCTTCGCTCATTCGAGATTGATGATGAGAAAAAATTAAACTGGATGCTTCACTATGCTGGACCCAAAGTAAGACAGTGTACGCTTTATTACCCGACGAAAACGCCACATCTGAAATTCAAAAAGGACCACTAGCGTCAGATTATGTCAAATTTCAAGCAAACGAGTATGATAATGCGGTGTTAAAATTATGTAGTTTCTTTGAACCAAAACAGAACATTTCATTTGAATGACACGTTTTTTATGCGATTACGAGAACAGGCTGACCGATGTGATTTTGGAGGTCAATTAGATGACAGTATCAAACACCAAATCACCAGTGGATGCTCCTCTAATACATTATGCCGTAAGATACTGGAGAGAGGAGATGAAAAATTAGAAAATATTAAAAAAAAATAGCTCAAATTTTTGAGGTTGTAGCCAAGTAACAATAAAATGAAATAATCGAAATCTGGTTATACATTCAAGGCTGAAAGTATATGTCAAATACAAAACAGAAACCGTGGATTCCTGCGCAGGTGCATATAATGTATATGTTACACAAAATAGCGAACTCATTTTAGGCAATCGTTTAGTTTGTGTCAAAACACAAACTTCTCGAACAAAGAAGTTGCGCAACTAAAAATTGAATGTGTGCGCCTATCTTAAGCCAACCACCTATCCAGTAACACACGCAACCCGCCGAGTGTTAACCAGAACCCTTAGCAGCAGCGCCGTCGCCCCGTCAATTGCCGACCCCTGCACCAGGCAATCGACGACGGCGCCTTGTAAAATGAATCTCCACGCTGTAAAGCCAAGTTTAAGCAGCGCGCGACAGACCAAGCGCAAAGAAAGTGCACTGGTACCTCCAGCTGTCGATCGCGAAACTGCTCTTCCGATTCGTCTTCCACCACCGCCAGAAGCCACCATGAAAGAAGCACGTGAGCTACGGAAAGCCGCAGAAGGGAGCTGGCTGATGCGCAACCCACCAGTCGCCACGGCTCCGCAAACCTTGGCCCCACCGTTAATAATCCGTTTTAAGACCACGGCTGGGGTCGCGGACCAGAAGCCTAAGGGGGCCGCAATCTTACAAGAAGTACCCAACGTGGACGAAGCCATAACCCACTTGTCAAGGGTGAACAGGAACGAACAACCCGTAGGTGCACCGCCGACTCCTATCCCATCCGTAGCCTGTGTCACCGATATCGCTCGACCCTCGGTTCCCAGGGAGGCCGATCGCCCAAGGCGCGATCCGTTCAGCGGAATCAGTTTGAGAGGCCCGCAACCCCGACAAGCGTTTTATATTCAACAACCTTGGGGAAAAGTTGCGGTAAGGCTGAATAAGCACAGAACCCAGGCCAGCCTCCGCTTCAAGGGCGACATCAAAGTAATAGACGTGGAGAAGTAGGGTATTAAAAGTATTGTATTGTTAAATGGAGTTTTTTTTTTGAGTTATTTATATAATTTATGAATAATTATTATTTTTCCTTTTTTTGAATTATATTATTTTGTTACGTTGTTGGAAGTAAAAATTTATTAATAAACTGAAGGTAATTGTTAAGTTTTTGAAAATACAAATCTATGAGAAATAAACTGAAAAAAAAAAAAAACATATATATAATAATATAAATATAGACATAAGTATTAATGACACTTCCTTCCAGACAAAAACACGACGAGAGGTCTCGTCTGTCGAAGTAAGGGGGGAATGTAACGAAGTTACATCTTTTGAAGTAATTACGCCTTTCTACCAACCTAAGAAGACCGAACGCCGGAATTCTACTGCATTTACCACACCGGATGAAATGGCCAGAAAGTATTGCATACCTTAAGACGCCCACGCAAAATCACAAAAGAGGACACACACAGATGGTTGTCGACGTCAGCAAATAAATTTCGTTCGCCAACTTTATAATCCACATTTGGTTTTGGCCGCCAAGTCGACAAGTAAGAGGTAGAAATGCAGCAGAAATCAGATTCTTCTTGCCACCGGATGTTCTGTACCAATTTGGTGTACAAGGCATAAAGCATCTCATCTAGAAGCACGCTGCTGGTCACCTATACCAGGAAGTAACTTCGCAACATTTTGGCTACCGCCGCAAAAATACCTTTCCCGTTCTCCTTTCCTCCGCCCCCGTAGTTAAGACTAGGGACTCTATCCCAACCTTAGCTGTCTTAACCTCCTCCGCTCAGACTAGGGACTCTATCCCAATTTTCGCTGTCTGAGTCTGTTCTACGATACCGCCGTTAGTGTATATGAAATATCGTGTTATCTTATTGTAGGACCATACCTTTTGTTAAAGTATATGAAATACTCTGTTAATTTTTATTAGAAGGTCATAAATATTGTATATTTATATGAAATACTGTGTTAACCTACTTATACGTTGAATAAATATAATTTGGAACTGGAGTATTGAACTCTCTATTTGGCCGAGTTTTACTGCTTTCTTCGGTTGACCCTGGACCCCGCTGACCCATCTCAGCTGGAAACAAAAAAGCATCACAACGTTGGCATACCAACATTTTTTCTAAAAAATGTTTTAAGAATTTTGTATATACTCGTATTTTTAAAAAAGCACTACGACTTATAATTTTTGTTCTTGCATAAACTAATATTTGCTTGAATCACATGGCATCCTGTTTGTAGCTTCAACTACTAAAGGAGTTGTTTTATTCATTTAAAAAAAGAATTTGAATACTTATGAACAGTTTTTCTCTAATAACATTAAATTTTAAAATTCTTAGTCTTTTAAATAAAAGCAATTTCCCGCGACCCGGTTACGCATTTTGTTTTTGTGAAAGTTACAGTTACAAATGAGTAGCACATGGATAATTATGTAGTATAGTTAATGTAGGTACCAGTTGAGTGTTGCTGTGTCATTACAATATATGTTCGTAAAACTCTTTTTCGTATGATTGCAAAAGTACAACAAGTTATAACTTCACGTATCAATATATTCCGGATTTAGTTTTGTGGAACTTATTATAATTCTATTTTTGGGTATACACTTATGGAATCACTTCATTTTTTTTCTTCTTGTTACACAAATGATATTATATGAACCAAGTAATGGCCTACATCACGGGACCCGTAGTAAAAGTCTATGTCTAAAAATTAATTCCGGAATAAAAATGCACAAAAGGGAAGTACCAAACACGCCCTCGTAGAAAATATTTTCCAACTTTGTTTTTGCGATTAGCTATATGAAATAATTGTTCTAAAAGTCCCTATCCCTAGGAGCCAATATTGTTTAGTTATAATATTTTTATGTTAATAACAATAAAGATTATGTAATTAACAAGTACCTACAATATAGTAATAAAATAATATATTATTATAAAAATCTCATACATCCTTTTTTTTAAAACCCCCTCCGAAATTATTTTCTGCGTCCGCCCCTGGCTATAGAGCAAATTTGAGGAGTGCATTGCTAACATTTTAAATTTAAATTGTTAATCCCCAAGGATCAAGGATTGGAGTTTTTCAGCCTCCTCCTGTAGTCGACACGATAAATGCTGAAGATAAACTTACATAGTCCAAGAATATAACGAGGATTCAGGAGCCAGTAACACCACTCGTACAAACAAAAAACAAAAAGAAAAAACAAATAAAGTAGAAGAAGAGCTACTTCAAATCAATTGAGCTCATCAGAATTTTATTATAAATAAAATAATTTGATTGAAAAAACAACAAATGACTTTTTCAATTCAAATTTATTGATTTTGACAATTACCTACGGGCGACAATATACGTTGTTTTTTAAGCTTGTCGTACGCAACGTGTACGACTTGAAGAATAACGATTTTGATAAGAAACGAATTCGAGTTCGACTACGAGTACGAGACAAAATACGACTTGTGGAATATGGGTGATTGTTATATTATGAAGGCGATCACGGTGCCGAGCAGTGCCCTAGTTATGAGATTAAGATTGTCCTTGGAGATTTTAATGCCAAGCTAGGAGAGAAGACATCTTTGGTGACACATTTGGAAGATATAGCCTGCACGACAGCACATCCGATAACGGATTCAGGCTAATCGACTTCGCTGTGGGGCGAGACGTCCTTTTAGCTAGTACGCAGTTCAAACATCTTGATATTCACAAAGGGACATGACGATCTCTGATTAATCAACCGTGACCCAGATTGACTACATTGCGATCGATTCAAGGCACTTCCCCAGTATAGAGAATATCCGCACGTTCCGAGGGATTAACAAAGACTCGTACCACTACCTTGTTGAAGCAAAGGTTCGGCTGCTGATATCCCAACCCAAGCCAACACAAGGAAGTACTACGAGGAAGTTCGACGTTGGACGTTTAAAATCGCAAGAGATCGCAAGGTCCTTTTCAGATCGAGTTTCTAAAAACCTCTTAAGAACAACTATGCCGCCAGCGTCAAGTATCGAGGACCAGTGGCAACATTGCCAAGCACCCATCAGAGCTGCTGCCTCTGATGTGCTGAGTTTTACACGACCACCACAACGAAACCCCTGGTTTGACGATGAGTGCGGGCAAGCACATGCAGCAAAACAAGGCATAGAAAGCGACGCTGCAAAGAAGGAGTAGAGCTGCTCGCGAGCTCTACGAGCAGAAGAGAAGAACACCGGCTTCTCAGAAAGAAAAGGAGCATGAGAAGGGCTTGATCGAGGAAATAGAAGGATGCCATGGCAGGAATGAGGTTCGGAAGTTTTACCAAAAGGTAAAAAAAAACATCACAAGGATACAATCCCCGAGCCGAAGCCTGCATGGATGATCAAGGGAACATCGTAATGGAACGATGCTGAGAATATGGAAAGAACATTTCTTCAATCTTTATAACGGCATGAAGAAGAAAATGCCGCTGCTATAGAGATAGTACCAACAATACCGCCGACCCTACCTGGACGAAGTGAAGATAGCTATATCGAATCTCAAGTCCAATAAAGCCGCTGGAGCCGAAGGCCTCGCTGACGAACTGTTAAAAGCGGCAGGCGATGAATTGGTTGGGAGTATGCACCAGCTCATCTGCAAAATAAAGCATGTCCGATGAATGGAATCTCAGCATTATGCGTCCGATCCTCGAGAAAGGAGACCCTCTGAACTGCGCAACTACAAATATCGCGTACAAGATCCTTTCTGCCGTATTATGTGAACATCTGAAGCCTTTCATCAGCAACGAAAGTCTGTCCAATTACTCGGATACGCTGAAGACAGTCCTCTCTCGAGCAACTAAAGTGTCTCTCTATAAGACCCTCATCATCCCGATCCTTGTCTATGGTGAAGAGACATGGACTTTGTCGAAAGTGGATGAGAGCGATTTAGAATCTTTCGAGAGGAAAATTCTTCGTGTGATCTTTGGTCCCGTCTACATAGACGGGGAGTGAAGAAGAAGATACAACCACGAACTGTACGGGCTATACAGTGAAACTGACATAGTCAAACGAATCAAAGTCCAACGACTGAGATGGCTAGTTCATGTAGAGCGAATGGACCCGAATGCTCCGGCAAGTAAAGTATTGGAATCCAACCCCGAGGGACGGCGCAGTAGAGGAAAACCGCCACTCAGGTGGCGCACACAAGTGGGAGAGGACCTCAACCAACTTGACGTGCGAAGCTGGAGACAGCTAGCTAGGGACCGAGCTAGCTGGAGAAGCTTGTTAGTTGAGTCCCTGGTCCACCCCGGACTGTAGTGTCACCTTAAGTAAATAAAGATCACGGTGCCATACAACAGTATAACTGTATAACATCTAAAATAGCAAATGTGACAGAGCGTAAAAGATTTTTTTTATTTTGCTACTTGTTTATTTTGTTTGTCATTACCGTGTTAAGAAATAACAATAGTTAAATTTTAATAAACTAAAATTGTAAAATTAAGTGTTCAAAAAGTAATAAAGAATAAAAGAACTATCGGGAGTGTTCAAAAGTCACTGAATAAATTAAAAAATGATTGTGCTTGCCAGGCTGACAGCAACTGAAACGACATTCTTTCAAATTAATTAAATTATCCTTTAAATTATGTTTGTTTTGTGTTATTTTTTGTAAATTTTAAATAAATTTTGTCAATCCAAACAAATGAAATTTCGTCCAAAAACTGATTTATTCCAGTTTTATGACGATGAACACAATTTCGAAATTCTGCTTCTCAAAACATAATTTTCGATATTCTGTATTTCAAAGTTCTATTTCAAAATTCTGAATTTTAGAATTAAACTTCTCAAAATTGTATGTACCTACAAATTACTACCTTAAATATTATTTGTTTCTATTCCGACAAAATGTACGAGTACATACCTCCTTTTGAAAATATCAAAAAAAATAACAACCGAAATATATATATGTGCTTGTACATGCATACCTAAATAAAAAATTTTCTTCGATTCTCAAAAATTCGTCATAACAAAAGTAAACAAAATTCAAACCTTCTTTTGAAAAAGTACTCGTACCTACAAGCAAATAACAACCTGAAAAAGCCTGTATAAAAAAATAATTTGTTTCTATTTCCAAGCATACGTCAAAGCGAAAGAGAAATATTAAATCCTCCTTCTGAACATTATTGCTGTTTTTCTCTGTGATTTTTTTTTTTTAGGTTTTGTGAGACATGATGACTTCGACGTAGGTTTTTTTTTTCACCTACATACATATATGGCGATTCAAATTTATTTTTTTATTTTTTCTTTCTTTTAGGCAAACGCAAAAGCCAAGAGCATGAGCTCGTCAGAAAAGAAGAATATATTTTTCTCTTTGGTTATTATATTATAGAACAAACAAACTACTATTACTCTCTGTAAAATATTAATGAATCGACTGATCTTTTTATTTATATGTACTTACATTTAATTTAATTATCTCCGAAATCATGTGCATATTCCAGAAAAATCTTTCATCATGTTGATTAGCATCATTATGTCTTTGCAAGTTATTTGTAATGTCACTTTCGAAACAAAAATAAAAACTGTCCGAATCATTAAAAACCTTGTGCAACTCATCAGTGATGCGCTTTTCAATGCGACTTGGATCTCGAATACCAACCGAAGATTTGACCTGATTTGAAGCTTTAGCCGCTGCTTGTTGCGTTGTATTCTTAATGGAAGTCCCGGCGCTTTTAACAGCACCCCAAGTTTTATTCATGAGCTGACTGCCCTCAAATATCTTTGGCTTATGAGTGGGTGTTGTTTGGTTCCTACGGTTAGAAAATTATAAACATGTGTGAACATTTTGACTTCTGTGGAACTAGTGCTTAGGCAAGCCCCCGATATGCCAACATTAAAATGGATTTCTCGTTTATGTTCCTAGATTTAGGCGAGAATTTGAAGTGAGTTTTTTATTTTTCAAAATAGTGCCCCTTCGATCTCAACTGGAATTTTCACTTGACATAAATTAATCTTGTTGATGAGAAAATCAATTTACAGTAAGCAAGTAGCCTTGAAAATATTTTCCAAAAAATATGACATATAAGGATTTCTCCAAGGCCTTTCATAAACTGTATTTACTTACTTAATTTGGTTATGTCGTGTGCATGACGTAAGTGTGCTGTCCGGAGGATCTGAGCTTAAAATACAAATACTCTTGATTTTATACACCAAGTTTGGTGAGTAAAGTACTCCTACTGGAGTAGCTTCTTTTACTATCACAAGATGCGGCTCATATACGCCAGGTAAAGAAATAACACCAACAATTCCGTGTGTAATTCCAATGCATTCAATATCATCCACTGATGATAAATCCCAACCTGCAAAATTGTAAGAAAACAAATTAATATAAGTTATTTTCCATTATATTATGTAAGATTTCTAAATTTTAAATAATCTTTTTTTTTCAAAATTACAAACAATTTATTTTTGGTATCAACCACGCGATTTTATTAATAGTTTTGATACTACAATATATAATATTATCAAGTTACACGGGCAAGTTCTGGCAAGTAGTTTGCAATATACAGACATTGTTTAACCCCAAGGCCAAACAATCAATTAATTATTTTGGCTTCTATTTCTTAAAGGACCATTCACATGAGAGCGACCAACGAATAAAAAAAAAATGGCATTTCAAACATACATATATAGGCTTATATTTTTCACCAAAACTTTACAAAAGGGTAGAAATATAGTTTTCTTAAGAAAGTAAATGCGGTAAGTTCCGAAAAACCTTATCTATTTAACATGAATAACGTCCGCGAAAAGATAAACTTAAAATCTCATACATATTATTAGGGTGATTCTACAAACGATGGAATTTTCGGCGGCCCAAGAATATTTTAAAATCCGTCCAATTAATTAATCTGATTTTTTTTATAAAATTAAATCTGATTGATATCTACCTGGCCTAACAATATTATTAGGGTGACCTTATTTTATTTTGCTCAAAAAATTCTTCAAAGTGTCTGATTCTCAGTCCCCTGACGTGTCCCCAGTGCATTTTCGCAAAGAAAAATTATTACCGTTCTCTTATTTCAGTTCTTTTACTAAGATGAATTCCACCGAAGTTACGCCAAATAATACATCTTTGCTACGAATTAGATAAATATTTTTTAAGTAATTGATTTTATTAAAAAAAACGTAATTAAATTTTGTCCTCCGCATTTCATATCATATATTGAAACAGTCGAAAGTATCAAAAACTAGGATATCGATCGAGTTTCCAGTACTGGCAGTTTGAAGTACCAAATCTCCTTACAATAAAATCGTGGTGCACCTCGATTCTGTTTCTTATGTTAGTATTGTGAAAAAGACATTTGTGGAAGAAGTCGTGGATTGTCCGTTTAGTTTATCAGTCCTCTGGTGACGTTTTACCAAACAAATTTGTATGTAATAAGGCATATTTGTTAGCAGTATAGTATAGGTTTAATAAAACTTTAATATTATATATATTTTTTTTTTTAGTAAAACCTTAATATCTTTCTTGCGTAAAAACCATTAAAAACCTCAGTCCCTTGGCCTCAGTCCCCTGGCTAATAAATGAACAAATGATATTTTATTCAGAAACCTGAGAAATTTTTAGTTATGTTGAACTTCGAACTTCATTGCGAAATATTTTTAAAATTTTAAAAAAGAATATAATTTATTTTAAATTGATTCTAAGTAGAAAAAAATATTTAATTATAATATATTATACCAGAAAACCCGTGCGAAAATTTCGCACATTCAATAAGGTTTTGCAATTAAATTTTCAAAAAGAATGTTTGAACAAAATAAATAAATTCTTTATTGATATGCACATATTAGTTATACAAACCTCTTTGTAAACAATATTTGATGTAAGATTGAAATCATTTATAATTTTTTGTTTATCATTTTCTGTAATAGATACAAATATGTTGTTTGATTTTTTGACTCTTGAAAATGCTACATACAGTTGTCCATCAGTAAAAACTACATTTGGTATGTATAATCCAGATATTTCAAATTTTTGTCATTGAGACTTGTTGATAGTCATTGCAAAAGCAACTTTCAGTGGGAAGTGCCTTCTAATCATTTGGAAAGGCATAGTTGGGTCAGATGGAGTAAGATTTATGCGGAGTATAACAAAAGTTTTCCCAGATTCAATCAGCTGAGCCATGATAGTGTACTCCCGTAGGTAGGTGACAACCATTCTGGTCCCATTAATTAAGCCACATTTAGCATTTAAATTTCTTATTAACATAACGATAGTGTTCTTCTTCAAAATCAATTTATGTGTTGGCAAGCCTGACGGGTTTAAACTATTCAAAAATTCAGTAAGATACAATGTGTTATCAGTTTTGACCTCAGATATAATTGAATCACAACTTTAGTACACTTTACAACATCCTTCTACAATATTTTGGACAATGTGATTTTTATGCAGTCTTCATTTTTCGGGAATAATATAGCTGTGTTGATAAAGCTGTTGACATGTTTTTTCTCATTCACTCATTCAATGAGTGAAAAGTGAGGCATTCTTTATTGCTGAAATGTGTACAAAATTGTGTAACATAAAGTTTTTGTGCAATGTCATGAGTATGTGTAAATTCCTATTCAGTGATACCTAACTTAGTGGATTTGACTATTTTATAAGTGAGAAAAAGGGAGTTTGACAACAGAAATAATATATATGATTCTTTTGATAAAATGCTAAGTTATATGTATTAACCATGAATTTGTATGTTTATGAAGACTAATTAAATTTAATTTCTATATTTCAATGTGTACCAACAACTTTTACGTCTTTTGGCTTCCAAAAATGTCGTGCCGAAATTTGTAACATTTTATTCCATTGTTTGTAGAATCACCCATTATTCTTTTACAATCATACAATTGATACCCGTTCAAATAATGGGTTTCGAGTCCTTTTTACTTGCGATATAGGTACTGTAGGGCAAGTTCTGCATTTGGAAAAAATATCGAACTCCAGATTTTGATCAAAGTCTGATCTTGATCATGTCTGTATGTCTGTACCTCGATCTGGAACTTAAGCCACTGGACCTATTTTCTTCAAACTCGGTACTTCGGCACCAAAACTAACGGTAACCCCATACACCCGTAATGCATAATCTTATTTATCTCGAAAACGGCTCTAACGATTTTGATAAAAAAAATTATGTGTGATATTATGGACATGGACTACATTTTTGTAAAAACAAAAATGTTGGGGCTAAATGTTATTAATGGTACCTGTCATAGAACCGTTTTTTTTTTATTTTCGACTTTCTAATTAGCGGCTTTAACGATTTTAACCAAAAATTTTCACCAGGAGCCCCCTTAAGTTTAAAATAATATTGTATATAAAAATATTCAAAAAAAATTATTTTTTTTTTTGATTTTTGAAAAAAAAAATTCTAATTTATTTTTTGACAAATCACTATCTTAAAAACGTGTGAACGACTATTTATTGAAATTATTTCGTAAAATCTATATTACTAAGCACTGAAAATTGGCATCCCAAATTTTGTTCTAGAAAAATTTGAAAGAAATTTGTTATATAAAAAATTACTTTAATAATAAAACGATTTCTAAACTTTATTTGCGTAAATTCATACTCTTCCGGAAATCAGGCAATTCCACGCATTGGCTCAACTTTCCAAAACGTAAGCACGAGTTTTCACACGTAGTTTTTTTTATTCGATAGATAATCACTAAAAAACACTATTTATCGCAATCACTCTAATACTACGTTTTCACCAAAGGTAAATCCGGGATTTAAGTGGATTTACCATAAATCTCCTTTAAATCTCGTAGATTTACCATACAAATATAAATCACCTCAAATGAAGATTTAAAATAAATCTCCTTGAAATCTTCTCGCAATCAGAAGATTTGCAAAACAAACAAACCTTATTTTGTAGAACGCACCTATGCAAACCCACTTTCTTCATTGACAATCAACACAAAATAGAAATATCTGTCAAACTTGTTGAGTTTGTTTTTATTAAAAGGACAAACAATTTCTAGGACGGAATGTAAGTATTTATACAAAAAAAAGTACTTGACTACATGTTTTAATTTCGTGGTGTCCAGTGTGCTAGTTTATTTTAAATTTTGTCTTTATATAAATTTCACAGTTTCATTAGTTTTAATTGTATTGAATTGTGTATTTATAGGAGCCAAAAAAGTTTAATGCAAGACCGAAGGAAATGAAGATCTCGATTGGTGTTATTTGTATAAACTTCCAAAGCATTATTCCATCGAAATCAACAGTGATCTAACTGGACTTCGCTACACTTATTTGACCTCAGAAACTATTCAAACTAACAAATTGCAACTGTCCAACTTCCGAATTGATGAATACGAAAGCTTTGTTGGGCGAACATTAGGCGAGCTTCTCAACGACCATGAAGTTCTTTTGATTGCCTATGATGATGAGGTACCAGACGGTCTAATAGATTTCGAAAATGGTCATATTAGAGATGTAGTCGCCACTGATGGAATCCATGCTATTTGGTTAGTTCGTTTTGTTCCCAAATATCCAAGTATTACGAAGTATACTTATCCGTTAACTGGAGAACACTATGGACAACGTTTCCTATGTGATATTGAACGCAACAACACAAATGAATGCTGTTGTCACACAAATTGATATTCAATGAACCAAATATTTATTTCTCCCGGATCTCAGATAAACTTTGGCAAAGTTATCCAGATCTTGAAAGAGTTATCGCAAAAAAATGGAGATCGGTGGCACCATTTCAAAATTTGATTGAGCTTAGGTCTCTTAATGGCACTATTTTTCAGTCATGCGCAAAAAGTCGCAGTTCAAATACTGAACTTTATAAGGATTGGGTTGCCCGAATTTTAGATGTTGATTTAATGGTCGAAAGCTGGAGGAATGGTCCTGGAAAACTACCTTCGGATTGCTCTACAAAGGACAAAGTCTACAACAACGCTTTGGTTGATAATCATGAGTTGGACTTCTCATTTAAGTCGACAATGGACCATTCGAAGTGGGCAGTTTCCGAAAAGGGAGAGGACGATTGGATTTGTAGAGGAGACATAAACACAGATCTGAGCATCAACTACTACGTGGTGGTGGAACAGTTTGTCAGAAAAATACAAAATTGGCACAAATGTACCGAGACTTGATTCAAAGTTTTGAAAATTCTACCACTATTTAATTAGAAAATTCCTCTTTATAATTTATAGAAGAAATTAGTTTCAAAAATAATTTTAGTTTATTGCAGTTTGATATATGTATAATAACTTTTATTCATACTCATCTATGATGTAATTCACTTTATAATTCATTTATTTATTTTTAAAAATGATTTTCAAGAAAATGTATATAGATTTTATTTAGATTTAGTGACTGCGGTCGCAAAACCCACGTCTAAGGTTTTTTTGTTTACCGAAATATGTATAAACAATATGAATTAGATTTTGTTACCACATTAAATGAACTTTTTTACAAAAAAGAAACTAATTATTTTAATTAACAAGACAATTTGCAGAAAATGGCAGATACAAAAAAACACGCAAAAGCTGGAGCCTGGAAGATGAGAAGCGTTTGATAGAAGTATGGGCTGATAAGTTGGATTTTTCTGTCCAATGCACCAATTTTATCACTTTCATGACATTTTTTAGAATCAAATGGTGTGAAAACAATAGTTTTAAAGTTGTGAGACTCATTTTTATAAACTAATTATTAAAAATAAATTATTTTATTGCTCAGAAATTGATTTTCCTTTTTACTATCCATTTTAAATTGCAATATTTTTTACTCTTGTCCAAACTGACAATTGAATGACATGTCATAGAGTGAAAACGTCAAATAAATCTCATTTTCTCTGGTGAAAACACTTCAAGATTTATTCTAAATCTCTTGCCTTAAATCTCGGATTTATTCTTGGTGAAAACGTAGTATAAGGAAACAATTATTTCTATTTTTAATTAATTTTTAAAGTTTCACTTTTCCATACAAATTGAACACAATAATGGCTGCGATTCACATGAAAAACTTTTTTTTTTGCTTTATTTTGACGTTTCTCCTTTCTTTTTTTAGTACAATGATTTTATACGAGCTGTTTTTTGGGATATTCTTGAAATTTATTGTTTTCGTTTGTATTTTTTTTTAGGAAATTATTGATTTATTTAAGGGAAATTTTGGGGAAATTTCCGTTTTTCGAATTTGAAGATTTAGAAACAATAATATTTACAATATTTTGGTAGTACAAAAGAAACTTTGCAGGCACCCAACCTCGCACCTACCCCAAATCCTATAGTGAGCCCAAGCAGGGAGGTTGCAGGGGGGCAGCGTGCTTCCCCATACATATCTCACTGTCTATGCGCCATAATGCTGGATGCTAGCACTGATGCATTTTTGTAAGTAAGCAAAAAACAAAAAGTAGTCTTAGTAATTTTCAATTTTCTCAAGAACTAAAAGACATAAAACCGTTCAGTTTTCCATTCAGAATTGATAGTTAAATTGACTAAATAAACCAATTAAGCACTTTATTATACAATTTCGCCAAAAAAATGGTCTGAGTCCAAGAAAAAGTGAGGTTAAAACCGAAAAAGAAAATATTTTTTTTTAGGATTTAGGGGGGTTTCCTCACTCTAATATTGTTCTATGTCCCTTATTATTTACCTTTATTTTGTATTTTCTCTAATCTTTGAACCTTTTATTGTAGTTTTAGTTAGTATTTAAGTTTTGTTCATTTCAAAAAAGACATAATAAAAATAAAATTCTCATTTACACAGAAAAAACTAATTTGTTTCAATTTATTTACGATGGTCATCAATCATCACAAAAATGAACCACCGCGCAACTTCAATACGTAAGAACTTACATAAAATCTAGTGTACGCCTACCCTTACTAATTAATAATTTAAATTCCACTCTAGATAACCACTTCCAGCCACTTGTCATCCACATTCCAGGAATTCCTTCCACTTCCTTCGTTTTACGTTCATTCATCTTTTTAATATACTATTTCCTTTTACTATTTCAGAGCCGGCCATTGATAGACCCAGGACCCACCACCAAGCAAGCGGAGACGACGTCATCGCCACAAAAAAAACAATTCTGGTAAGTTTCATGTAATATTTCAATTTTCATATTTCAGGTTTATATTATTCAATTTTATTTATTATTTTACTATATTGTTTGTTTTCCTTTCAGATTACCTCTCCCTGCTGATAATGACCAGCAATGAAGATGAGGACGGTGGTGATGGCGGCGGTGACCTCTAGCATGGCAGCAAGAAAAATATCGGTAAGTATCTACCTAATCCTTTAATATTTGTGCCATCCGTTTTCAGATTACGAAAATAACATTTATTATCTTTATTTTCAGCTTCTAATTTTAGCGCCAGCGACGCCTCTGCTGCCGACAAAACAACATGCGTCGAGGGGATGATGTCCAACTTCGGCTCGGCAGCGAGCATTAAGTAAGTATTTTTCTTTGATTCCTTGATAATTTTTAATCACTTCTTTTTTTCTTTTTCAGGTACAACTTCTGCGCCTGCGACGCGCTCTGCTGCCGCACGTCAGCGCTCAGTCCTTTAGCCAACGAGGCAGCCGTAACAATATTTTAACCCTGTTCTATTGAGACCCATACCTAACTGTAAAAAAAATTAAAACTCAACTCCTGCTTACGTTTTGGAAAGTCGCCCCCACGCATTTGAACATTTTTATCTCATTAAATCCCTGTTATATATTTGTAATATGTATTTTAAATTCCAAAGTACTTTTACATAAGAGCAAGTTCGTGCGATCCAGTCGTGCATTTTATTTTGTTTTGTCTTATGGGAAATACATTAAAAAAAATTGAAAAAAATCTATCCCCCATCCTAGCGGACCTAGTCATGGAAGCTCTTTTGGAAGAAATTTTGGGTAAGCTTCGTTACAAACCTAAAATCATAACAAAATATGTAGATGACTTGTTTCTTGTGGTTAAATCAGAAGAAGTTCAAAATACATTGAACGCTTTAAATTCTTTTAACCATAAAATCAAATTTACGGTGGAACTTGAAACTAATGGTGAACTCCCATATCATGATGTGAAAGTTTTAAGGCATAATGACAAACTGATTTTTGATTGGTATCAAAAACCCGCAGCGTCAGGCCACCTCATAAACTATCATTCCAAGTACCCTAAACAAATAATTATTAATACCGCACAAAATTTCGTCAACCGTGTTCTGGACATTAGTGATATTTCTTTTCATCAGAAAAATATTGATATTATCTATAACATCCTATGTTTCAATTCCTTCCCCTCTTCGGTTGCAAATGCGTTCATCAATAATCATCAAAAAAAGAAAAATGTCAACAAAGCTGATGATGCCGAACAAGTAAATGTATACAAGAGCGTACTGTACATACCTAATCTTTACAACCGCATCACCACGGCTACTCTAAGAGACATGACAAAGACAAAATTAGCTTTCAAGTCTGCATTGCCTCTTAGAAATAAGCTTTTTACCAACATCAAAGGTAAAGTTGAGACGATGGAAAAAGCAGATGTCATTTATAGGATCAACTGTCTGGGAGGAAAGAAATGGCATGCCTATCAGTTTACATAGGCACATCGAAACAAAAATTGAAAAATCGATTCTCTGGACACAGATCAGATTTGAATAGTGGAGCTGCACAAAAAACTGCACTTGCTCTCCATTGCATAGAAGAGAGACATAAACCAGATTTCGAGAACGTTGAAATTCTGCAAACAGAGCGACACTATTCAAAAAGAATGTTGCTAGAGATGCTGCACATAATCAACAACAACAATGCAATCAACCGCAGGTCTGATTGCGATAATTTAAGCAGGGCATACAGCCAACTTATAAAAAGGCCTACAACAAAGTTTAAATTTAAATGTAGGTGATTGTGTATGTATCATAGTCTTTTTCTTTTTAACTTTTGTTTAAAACTATTGTTTGAAATGATGTTTAATGTGTTTAAATGCTGCAATTAATATTCTTTGATTAAATCTTTTTGTAAGTAATTTTTGACGCCACACAGTAAAATGTTTGCTTATAATGTATGTATGTATTATGCTTATTCTTTTGTTTATCAATAAAGGCCTGATGAAGAGTATAAACATACTCGAAACGTTGTAAAAAATGAAATAACATCTTTTAATATTGACCTATAGCCCACCAAACTTTCATAAATCTATAACCAAAGGTCACAAAAATCATCATTTACTCCCACTAAATGTAACATCAAATTTAATTTGAGGTCTATTGCTTTACCGCACAAATTATGCTTCTTGAAATCTTAAGGTTTTGTTAGAAAATTTGCATTTATATCTTGTTAGAGCTAGACTTATTGCACCTTTGTTGTTGCAGTGAATAACTGTAAACTTTGTGGAAACTTGGAACTAATTTTGCTTTTAATTCCTTAAGCCACAAAGCTTCTTGAGTGGCTGAGGAAAGGGCCATGTATTCAGTTTCGGTCAATTAGAGAGCCAGAATCCGCTTAAAAGCTGTACAATGAAATTTTCCATAGCAGTTATTGAAATTCCACAGAACGGTTGGAAATTCGCATTTACTGGCGGCTCAAGACCCAGCACACCACCCCATTTGCATCAACTCATGAGGATGGTACAATAATATTCATAGGTTATGTTAGGTTAATGGACTGACCGTTGATCTTGTAACCGTATCACACTTATATCAAAGTAGATCGGTTGTGGTACCCTAGGAATTTTGACTCCGATGAATTGAAACCTGTGATAATCCTATGTCATTAAAGCCCGCTAAGTGTGTTGATGAGTTACGGCATAACCTGAAATGTCGGAGGGTATTTCTCAATAAACCAACAAAGTTCGGAATACTTAATTTAAATATAAATAACAAGTTATTATAAACAAAGTTAGATTGTTAAACAAAGGAATATTTTAACACTTCACCTCATTTGCTTACCAATCCACATTTGTTTCGCAAATATTCAGGGCGAGAAGCAGCAAGAGGTTTAGTTAAAATATCGGCTAACATATTTTCGGAAGAACAATATTTACATGAAACAAATTATTTATCAACATAATCCTTAAAGAAATAAATTTTTGTACCGATATGCTTTCACCTGTTGCTAAGCTTCTCCTCCTGAATCAATTTTACAAAACTTTGGTTGTCTTCAAAGAGAATAGTTGTAGTAGATTGTTCACAATTAAAAGACGTAAGAAGTTCTCTTAGCCAAATTGCTTCTTTACATGCTTCTGACAAGACGACAAATTCAGCTTCTCTGCTAGACAACGAAACACATGTTTACTTTCGGCATGTCCAGCTAATTGGTCCCCCATTTAATAAGATGTATCCTGGGTTTGATTTTTTGGATACTCGATCTTCTGCCCAGTTCAACCATGCGTCTGCATAACCCACAAGTTTTTCTGTTTCTTTTTGTTTTCTACTGTTGCTCAATTGAAGTTTGAAATCTGATGTTCCACGAAGATATTTAAGAACAAGTTTCAATTTTGTCCGATCGGTTTGACTTGGTAAATTCGTTTTTAAAGACAAAATTGAAATTGATGCAGCAAAATCCAGTCGAGTATTAATGGATATATAAAGCAAACTGCCAACTCACTTTTGGTTGTATTTTTCATTATTGATAATGCTTGAGTCATCACTTTTACCATAACTTGGGTCAAGTGGAAATTTGGAATGCTTCGAATCTTGAAGTCCATACTAATCAGATAATTTTTCAATATACTGCTTTTGTCGAATGGAATAGTCTCCTCTGAACGCTCTTGATTTCCTCTAGTCCTAGATAGTGTCGCCAAGGTTTTTTATTTTAAAATGTGATTTTTGCAGCTTCTCTGTCTCATCGATCCATTTCTCGGACGTGCAGGCAACGACGATATCACCAACATATATAAGAAGATAAGTTGTTATCTCCTCCTTTTTTCTTGTAAATAAGTATCTATCTGATTTGCTTTGATCAAACCCATTTTTAGTCAGGATTTCTGTAATTGTTTGATTCCAAAAAAAAGCTGCTTGCTTCAAACCATAAAGACTCTTTTGAAGTTTACAAACTAGAGTCTTGTCTTCAAATTGGAATCCTGGAGGCTGCTGCATATATATTAGAGGTCTGCAATGAATGTCTTTAAAGTAGTTTCAAGACATTCGATTGATTTCAAAACAAACTTGTCTACTGTACAATATGCTTGAAAATATAATAAGGGTATTCATGTAACCGCGGAAAACCCTCGTAAACCTTGGAAACTAGATAATTTTATCTCCGCAGAAACGAGCTGTCAAAATTTGTATGGGAAAAACTTTCTGCAAATCTGATAAAATTATCTCAAGAAATTGTTGCGGAAAGTGTAGAAATAAACCTGATAAACTAAGAAATGTCAATTTTGACTTATAATTTGATTATTTCCCACATTTACGCAAGTATTTTTTAGGGGGTGTTCATGCAAACATGTTGCGGAAAATTATATCTTTCTACAAAGCGGAAAATTATCTCGTTACATAAATACCCTTAATGAATTAATCAATTTTTAAAGTGTTATCATAAAAATCTTCCACTCATTTCATAACAAGCACTGGGACTAGTGTTCATTATAAGAACGGGTATAACAAATATAAGTATTCACAAAGCAAGTGTACTATTCACTAAGTACAATGAGTAAACTGAGTAGATACACTGAGTAGGTGTATCTAATACACTGAGTAGTGGGTATATACATACCAAATACGGATTTACTTACTTTTCTCTTCATTCAAATTCGTTTTTAGGTAAGTGTGAAATGTCTGTAAAGAAATGTCGTCGATAATATGAAACAAACAAATAAATAAAGTTTTTTTTATTTATCTCTTAAAAAGCAGTGTAATCTGTATAAATAGGTATAATATATTTTACATATCGATACCTTAATGCACACATGTGCTATGTCCATTTTTGCTGTTTTTGGCAAACTCAAGTTAAAGTTTTGATACGTGCATAACTCTACTAATGGAGCTCATTTAGCATTGATATTTAAATATGTTATGGCCTGATACCTTTTTTAAATTATAATGACCAAAAATATATAATTCTTCAACAGTTTTCCATTTTATTCATGATAAAATAAAATATGTAAGGACATAGCACTTTTATGCTTGGTATCAGTTATCAAAATAGGACATAGAACACAATTTAGTTCTTAAATTATTGTGCTGAAGACATTACTTTTTTACCAAAACGTGTTATAATGAAATAAAAACTATGTATATTATTATTATTTAATAAATAAAAATAATTTAATTTAATATTTTTTATATTTACTTTTAGGAGCAATTTTATACCAATTTTTATCAGAAGGGTTAATATCTAAAAATTGAAATTCTTCCTCAACATTGTTAGGTTTCTTTTGACGATGCAACAAGTATTTTACCTCTTTTGATTTGGCTTTATAAAACCTATATTCGTCCAAAGCTTGGGTATAATTTCCATATTTGGGCAGGTGCACCAATAACCCACAATCCAATAAAAGCTTGAAAATTAAAGGTGGTAGAAGTATAACAGAAACATTTGAATCGCTCGAGCACAGGCGCAATGTTTCCTGTCTTTCACTATTTTACCGTTACTTTTAAAAACATTGTGCTAGTGAAAAAGCTTATTTTGTCTTTCTTGCAAATTTAAGCAATTTTAAAGTTTATTTGGACATAGAACTTGAGTGAATATGAAAGTACTGCTTCTCACCTTTCCATTGGTACCAATATGTATCTCAAAACAGCAAAAAATGGACATAGCACATGTGTGCATTAAGGTATCGATATTTACATATACAGCGTGATTGGTATAAGGTGCACCAAAACCGGAGGAGGGAGGGGCAATTTTCTAAAAAATTGACTTAAATCGGAAAAAAATATTTAAAAACAATTTCTCAAAAATTGAGATACATTTTAGCATCCGGTTTTCTGTTTTTTATTGAAAGTTAATAAGAGCATTGAATTTTAAAAGCAAAAATTACACTTAACTACATAAAATTTTGAACAAAATTAGTTTGCAATTTTCTTTAAATTTTTTTTTTTAAATTTCGAGTTTGAAAATTTATTTTTTAAAAACTATTCACAAACGCAACACAATTTAAAATGAAAATTAAAGAAGATATTTCTGGCTTTGCAAAAAGGTAAGTTTTACCGTTGTTTTTAAATATTTTTTTTTCTGTTTTTTTAGTCAATTTTTTAGAAAATTGCCTACCGTCTAAACGGAGACCCCCCTTTCAATATGATTTTTTTCTTGTCTTAACCCAACCCACTCTTTATAGCTTTTTGGTGCACCTTATACCAATCACCCTGTATATGTATAATAATACATAACCCTGTTCTGTCATAGTGAAGTTGTCTTTTAGAAGTGCTCCGAGAAAAAAAAATTAAATTAAATAATTAAAGTTAAAATATTTTCATATTTCTGATTTTATTTCAAAATTAAAAATCTAAGCCACACAATCAAATATAAATCTGAGTAAGTCCTAGCATTCTAAGCGCTATCTAAGTGGAAGCTCAAATCAAACAAATTAGTTAACCTCACTAAATGAACAAAAGGGTACTTCAAGAAACCTCCCCAGACCATTTTAACTGTGAGAAGCGGCGACCCAACAAAAACTGCAACGATATGTCATCAGAATCTATAACAGGCATATCCATTGAAAAGCTTAGGGAGATTTTGGAAGAAAAAAATAGGGAACTAGCGAAAGAACTTGTCTCCAAATCTGACTTTCAAAAGCTCTATTCTGAGCTGTCAGGAATGAAAATAAAGCAAGACGAGATTACAGCAAAAGTTGTGCAGTTGGAAAATCGTAACAAGCTGCTTGAAGAGCAAATGGACAGACTTATGATGAAAAACAACGAATCTAATGTTGTGGTACACCTCCCGTCAGAAAGCAATAGCGATGCAACAGAAAAGGCAAAGTCGGTGTGCGTTGGTTTGTTGGAAGAAAGCGAAAAAACTGCTGCTGTTGAATCTGCTTATAGAATTAACACCAAAGACAAACGAACAGCAACAATTATTGTCAAGATGAAATCCCGAGACACAGCTATTAACATTCTTCGTAAAGCACACAAACTGAGAAACACAAACATCAGTATCCGCAAAGATATTCCGCCCAACGTCCGTCAAAGAAGGGCAAAACTAATCCCTTTAATGATAGAACTGCGCGAGAAATGTACGAAAACACAGATGAAAATTGCTTTGAGAGATGACAGATTGCATGTGGGAGATAAGTTATTTACTTGGGATTTATCAGAGGGACTAAAATGTGGCAGAGAAAACGGAGTGAATATAATTTGTGAAATTTTCGGAGAAATACCAAAATCTTTGAAAAAAAATAATGTATTGCAAAACCAAAACAATGTGAGCAAAACGTCAATGTCATCTGAAACTGAATATGACAGCCGGAAAAGTCACCAAGTACCCAAGGGCGTAAGCACACCGCAACGAGCCGCTGTACTCAATTTTGGTGCACACTCAAGTGGGAGTTTACACGAGTCAACCAATTGAGGAGAACCCGTCTACCAGAAAAACAATAAAATATTAAATTTAAAAATTTTAAGTTATAATATATCAGGTTTAAAAAATAAGCAAATATTTGTAGAGTTTTTTAATTATATAAAAGAATTTGATATTTTCCTATTATATGAAACACATTTACTAGATAATGAAGAAGTTAGATTTAAGAATATTTTCATGAATTATGAATTAAAATGTATACCTGCGGTAAAAACAAGCGCATTTGGAAGAGGAAGTGGTGGCGAACTGTTTGGATTTCGGAAGCAGATAGCAGGAGTAAAGGTTAACTTTATAATTATAGATGGATCATACGTTCTTGAGATGAAAACGGACATTAACACCTGTTACATTGTACCGATTTATTTAAACTGTAATCATTGGCTGCAAGACTACAACAAATTAAGCGATCTTCTGAACAGTATCGAGTCTGAGAATCTTGTACTTATTGGTGACTTTAATGGAAGAATAGGCATATCGCAGAATAACTTTGTAAGTGGACTAGGTTCATCATGGATTTATACAAGCCGCAACTCTAAGGATGAAATCTGTGACGCCAAAGGAACTACAATTCTGGAACTAATGGATGCATTTGATTGCCGAGTACTTAATGGAAGTTGTGAAGGAGATCCTTGGGGAGAGTACACATTTCTTCGCGGAACAGCATGCTCTGTCATTGACTACTGTTTTGTAACTGGAAACTTATGCTCTCATCTTAAAGAATTTAAAATAGCAATGAAACCATTCTCAGACCACATGCTGGAAGTTGAGTTTTGCCTTTATAGAAGCTCACCCATTAACAATACAACGCAGTTAAGTCTTTTGCCAAAACTATTATGGAAAGAAAGTTTTCGAGATTTTTATCAGGAAAACCTCAATAAGGAGCTGGTATCTTTATCCCATGCTAATGTGAAACCAAACATTGAAAACCTTACGGACATAATAAAAAAATCGATACCACAAAGAAAACCAATAAAATATGTCAACAGTACCTACAAGCAAAAGTGGTTCGATCTCGATTGCAAGCGGGCTAGAGACGCATCTTTTGCGTTTCTTAGGCTAGTAAGAGCAAACAACACCGATACGTTCAAAATTCTATACGCAGAAGCAAATAAACGTTTTAAGAACATTTGTCGTATGAAAAAGGAATCCTTTAACGAGCAAAACATTGCTCTTCTGAACAGCTCAAAATGCTCAGCAGAATTTTGGAAAGCTGTGAAACTTATTAATGGCAGAAGAAACACTATTGCATTGGGCTTGCAAGCGGAACAACTAAAAACCCATTTTTCAAACCTGCTCAACGCACCCCAAATCGCCCAGCCGTTTCAATATGCAGCGCCCTGGATTGTCGATGAATACCTAGATGCACAAATAACTATAGAAGAGGTACATAATGTAATAAAGGATGCTAAAAATAACAAAGCCCCAGGAGACGACCGTATTTCATTTGAGTTTTACAAAAATTGTACGCCTGCATTTTTATCAGCACTTACATCAGAATTCAACCGAATTTTCAATAATGCAGATGTACCCGCAAGCTTTCTGAAATCAATTATATTCCCACTACATAAAAAAGGTGACTATAATGACCCGACAAATTATAGAGGGATATCTTTCCTAAACACTTCAACCAAGCTTTTTGGCGCTGTGCTCTTTAAAAGACTTATTCAGTGGGTCAATAAGAAAAAAATCATCCACGAATTCCAAGCGGGCTTCAGACAGAATTACTCGACGATTGACCAGATATTTATGCTTACGAATATTGCTGAAATCTACAAGAGGAATCACAAAAAGCTATATGCATTTTTTGTAGATTTTCGGGCTGCATTTGATTCTGTTTCTAGGGAAGCACTTTTCTACAAGCTCTTTAGATGTGGAATATCGTCCAAAATAATAAACGTTTTGCGAGCAATGTACGCAGATAACAAAGCTTTCGTTTGGGATGGAAACTGCTTGTCCGAAGATTTTGAGACTACGATGGGAGTGAAGCAGGGATGTATATTAAGTACACTATTATTTATATTATACATAAACGACATAACAGACACTGTTAAAGGTGGAATTGAGCTAGATCGTACAAATATCCCCGCACTCATGTTTGCAGATGACATTGTCTTTCTCGCAGATACTGTCGAATGTATGCAGCTTATGATAAACAGGCTCGATAAATATTGTAAGACTTGGAATCTGTCTGTAAATCTTGTGAAATCGAAGATGATGATATTTAGAAATGGTGGTGGGAGATACTGTCGAAATGAAAAGTGGACGTTTCAAGGTGAAACTATTGAAATTGTACGAGAATACATGTATCTAGGGGTTCTGATCACCCCTAACGTTAACATGAATAAACACCTTCAACATAAATTGTCTGAAGCTAAACGCGCTATCTGTTCAGTTTGGAGCAAATGCATCATTAATAAACATGTAAGTCATAGTGCAAAGCAGAAGCTATTTCAGTCAACTGCAGCTACAATTCTTTTATATGCAGCCCAAGTTTGGGGATACTGCTCTTTTGGAGTCGTTGAGAAGTTCCTGTGATATTTTTTGAAGAGAATTTTTAGATTGCCAAGTAGCACACCAAACTATATGTTACATTTAGAAACGGGAACACCTCCTCTGTTTCTCAACACATTAAAAATGCATTTTAGATATATAGTCAATGTGATTGCGCTGGAGGAAGAGAGGCTACCAAAAATAGTACTTACACATATCATAAGAACAAAAGGAAATTTGGTGCAAGAATGGGAACGTCTTGCGTCTGAATGTGGGGTAAACCTTAACATTACACCAGACCTGCAGCCCGACTCCCTAAGGAGGCAGTTTGAAGTCATACTAACAAAAACTAGCAATACTATATACCAAAATTATGTTAATGAAGCACAATCTTCTCAATATAGGTTGTACTACAGCAAAGAAAATTATCAGCTTGAAGAAAATACATATTTCTTGAACTGCTTCACGATCGATAAAATAAGCACTATATTCAGAATGAGAGGAGAGTTAGTTCATTTAAATTACATACCACACCGTCCAGAACTACCAATTTTATGCAGCATCTGTAATATGAAAATAAGAGAAGATGTTCTACACTTTCTAGCAATATGTCCGGTTTTAAAGGAATTTCGGAATCGATTTTTTGGTAAAAATGTTTTGGATGAGGAATCTGCAATCAGTATCTTAAACGGAGAACAAGGCTGGGATCCATTATATTACTACACCGTGAACGCACTTCGCTTCAGAAAATGCATCATTGAGGGAGACTTCTGAGTCATACGTAGAATAAAAAATCATATTATTGTGCATCATAGACAACATTGTATTTTAATTAACACAAAACCAATCTGGTAGACGGCCATCGGCCAAACCAATATAGACTTAGGGACATTTTATGTAACATTTATAATGAAATAAAGTCAATTATTACTTACTACTACTACATAATTTTTTTTGTTCATAATAATCTTAAGAGAAAAGTTTTTAAAAATTTACATCTTTAATTTCCATTTTAATTTCTTTTTTAATTTCCACTCCTACTGGCATAGTTTATCAAAACCTAGAAACCAACTAAATTATGTAATCGTTTTATTCAATGCATTCGGTCCATTCCAGTGTACTTAGTGTAGTTTTCAGTTATCATTGCATATACATAACTCTTCTTACTTATACACTGAGTATTTGGTGTACTCAGTTAAGAATGCACAGTGAGACTAGTACACTTGTTTCATGGAGTCATGCACTCATTTGTGACAGAGAAACCAAATACTGTACCTGTTTTGATAATGAGGCAATGAATGGTATACAATGTTTGAAGCTAAAAAAAGGATACTTTACTTATTTTAGTGTACACTGGATTATACAAACTATAGCTCTCTATTACATGGATAATGAAATACATGGATAGACGTGTAATTATTGGACCGGGATTTGAATCCGTGTAATTATAATTACACGTATAATTAAACACACGTGCATCCGTGCATTTAATTATACGTGTTACTAAAATATCCGTTACCATTTCTAGAATATAAAAATGCAATTAAAACGAACATAATTATAGTTCTTAACAAATTATTAAGAAATTTTTTTTATTCAATAAGTCCTCTATTTTGGTACAAAAAAACTAAAGTATTAACGTTTTCAGGTAAAAGGCAATTCCTTTTTAAGGTAACAATGTTTCCCGCTGTAGAAAAGGACCGCTCTGAGCTAGCTGATGTAGCTGATATTGCTAAACACTTTTTGCTAGTTCTGCTATTCCTGGGTACTTAGAAACTCGCGTTTTCCACCATTCAAAGGGGTCTAAGTCGAATTTTAATTGAGGCTCAGACAAGTAATTTCGTACTGTATTGTGGAATCTGACACAGTGTTAACATCAACGCTGTATAAAAATTCCAAAGCACCCCTTTTGGAAGATTTGTTTTCTTCATTTTTTTCTATCAGCGAGGAAATACTTGTAAGCAAACGTTTAACGTTGTTTCTAATTGCTTCTCTCACTGATATAGGTTCATGTTCCAAGTCCTTATACCCAGGATCCAGGAAGGAAGAACATTGTCTTAATGATATAATATCACTGTTACAATCCAGATCAAATCGTTTTTTTATTTGCTGAATCAAAATATGTTTAAAATTTGCAATTGTTTCTTCTTTGTCTTCTGCGAATTTCAAATGGGTTTCAATGATTTTATTAAGCAACGGTCTGACCATTGAAACTGGAGAGCTAGTGTCCCCGCAAAACACTGTTGTTTCAATTTGTAAGGGTTTTAGGATTTTTACCAAAGATTCAATAGTTGCCCATTGACTCTCTCCGATTTCCAGTTTTTGTGCTATAAATGAGTTGATGACTGTTCGATCAGCAAGAACATTAGAAACTGGACATCTGTTCATAGATAGCCGATATAGCATTGCATATGTCGAGTTCCAACGAGTGGAACAGGATTGCAATAATAATGTGTTTGACATGCCTAGCTGATATTGCTTTTTTTGCAACTGAAGAGTGTTTAAAATGGCCAACTACTCTGCTACAGTGTTGGATCAGTTCTTGAAAGTTTTCGTCTTTGAGAGCACTATGTATGGCTAGTTGAAGAGTGTGGGCTGCACATGTTACGCTAGAAACATCACCGGATAGTAAGGAAATGGCATTTACAATATTTTTAGCGTTATCTGAAACAACTGTCGTGACTTTATCTGTAATATCCCAGTCAGAAAATGTTTTTTCTAGATCGTCTACCAAATTTTTCGCTTTATGGCGTTTTCAAGTTCATGTGTGGTGAGAGTATAAAACTTTGTACACCATTGAGCATCAACAAAATGTGCAGTAACACTCAAATACGTTTCCTGTGGCAACGATGACCAACAATTAGTTGTACAGATTATACTTGTCGCAGTATCCAAATTTTTTTTTTATTTTTAGTTCAACTGAGGGTTTTATGGCAATTAATCTTTTTACTTGCGATACAGGTACTATAGGGCAAGTTCTGCATTTGGAAAAAAAATCGAACTCGAGATTTTGATCAAAGTTGACATTACGATGATAGCGAAGACGAAAAAAGTGGGTCCGACAATTCCGTCTGTCTGTCTGTATGTCTGTATGTCTGTACCTCGAACTACAGCCTAAACTACCGGAGGTATTTTCTTCAAACTCGGTAGTTAAGGGTCTTCGGTGATTCCCTAGAGGAGAAATTGAAATTTTTTTTTAGCTCCAAAACTAAGGGTACCCCCCATACACCCGTAATGCAAAATCTTATTTATCTCGAAAACTACTCTAACGATTTTGATAAAAAAAAATAAGTGTGATATTAT
This sequence comes from Chrysotoxum bicinctum, assembly GCA_911387755.1. Taxonomy (NCBI): domain Eukaryota; kingdom Metazoa; phylum Arthropoda; class Insecta; order Diptera; family Syrphidae; genus Chrysotoxum; species Chrysotoxum bicinctum. The sequence continues at coordinate 95,868,979 of OU426988.1, forward strand.
GGACATGGACTATATTTTGGTGAAAAAAAAATTTGGAGGGAAATGTTATTAGGGGTACCTGTCATAGAACGGTTTTTTTGATTTTCGAATTTCTCACCAACGGCTCTAACGATTTTAACCAAAATTTTTATGCAGGAGCTGCTTTGCATTTGAAAAAATATAAACTAAAAATTTTTTCGAAAAAATAGTTTTTGGATTTTTAAAAAAATAATACAATTTTTTTTTGAAAATTCAATATCTTGAAATCCGATACACGATTAAATTTTTAAATTACGTTTTAAAATGTATTTTATTAAATACTAACAATTTGCATATCAATTTTTTTTATAAAAAATTTAAGGAACATTTAGTACACAAAAAACATGTTTCAGTGTGTCTGTATGTCTGTACCTCTCACTACAGCCTAATCCCCTGGACCTATTTCTTTCAATTTCGGTAGTTAAGAGTCTTCGGTGATTTCCTAGAGGAAAAATTGAAATTTTTTTTTAGCTCCAAAACTAAGGGTACCCCCCATACACCCGTAATGCAAAATCTTATTTATCTCGAAAACGGCTCTAACGATTTTGATAAAAAAAATTAAGTGTGATATTATGGACATGGACTACATTTTGGTCAAAAAAAATTTTGGGGCAAAATGTTTTTAGGGGTACCTGCCATAGACCCGTTTTTTTGATTTTCGACTTTCTCATTAACGGCTCTAAGGATATAATATTATATATAAAAATATTCGAAAAACTATTTATTGGGTTTTTTAAAAAAAAAAAATTTAAATCAATATCTTCAAAACCTATGAACGATTATTTTTTGAAATTATTTCCTAAAACCAAGATTATTAAATACTTAAAATTCGCATCCCACATTTTTTCATGACAAATTTTAGAGACATTTCTTATATAAAAAATGTATTTAATAATAAAACGATTTTTTAAGGTTTATTTGCATAAATTCATACTTTTCCGGAAACCAGACGGCAAGTTTATGCATTTGAACATTATTATCTCATTAAATCCATGTTTTATATTTATAAAATGTATCTTAAATTCCAAAGTACTTTTACATAAGAGCAAGTTCGTGCGATCCAGTCGTGCATTTTATTTTTAATTGCTTCTTCTCTACATGGCTTATAGCTTGGCTCAACAACCGACATAAAGTTTTGAAAACCAAGACAGAATGAAAGTGGCAATTGATTCATGGCTATCAATTTGGCCAGCGATTCATTTATTTGTTCCATTTTTTCACGAGTACATACTCGCTTAGTACCATCACGATCATAAGACTGCCTCTTGCGTTTTCTTTTCCTTATCGAATTTTCTGCACAAACATTCTCTTCGTTTGCTTGATTTTTAGTTACCATACCTTTATCATCGGAGTTGTGTGAATCGGCATCAATACTAGCTGACGTGCTGGGTTATATATTTGTAGACTTGAGTTTATGACATCAAATGTCTGCCTATCGCACCTGTCGTTCCACCAGGGCATGAAAATTCGTTATTGCTTTCCTCATCGCACATCACACAAAACGCTTTATCACCCTCACGTTTGGCATAGTTCCATACCCAGCTTTACCGCTTAGACATAACTGATATGCGGCGAGTTATTACAGAAAGCAATAAGAACTAAAATACATACGAACTTTTAATTAACAAGCAAACATTAATAAAATTAGATCAGTACATCATACCTCACAAGCGTTAAGTAAGTCGAAGTTAGTAAACTAGGGATACTAAATTGGTAAAAATAGTAATTTATAAGAGAAAAATAAACTAAAATTAAAAAAGGAATACTTCACAATTAAGAATACGACTCAAGCTTTGCACGTTTGCAGTGAACACTCAACTGTTACTAACCGTCTCATTAAACAAAAGCTTAGGTACAACGGGTAACTATTGACAAGCAATAATTTTGCACAATGCAAAAATAACGGAAATAATTTAAGCAAGTTGCTGGTGTTTTGATTTTGGTGGGGGCAAAACCCCCATTTATTCGGCTTAATACAAGCTAATTCTTAATCTAACTTAAAAACTAAGAACTTAAGCTAAGGTTAGTGAGGGGGAGGACGGTTCAGAAGCAGGAGTTTTAAGGAAGGAGTGCTCAGGTTAAAGTCGAAGAAGCATATGTTTAAATTAACAGCCCGTAGCATGCGAGAGACAGGTTCGTTGGAGCCGTAAGAGGTTCGGTGGGTGGGTATATAAAAGAGACGAGGGTTTCGTGTATTACGGGGATTAGTATTGAGAGAGATGGAGTTGTAGAGCGACATGCAGTCAACGGAACCGGAGAGTAGTCGATGAATGAAAAGAATGTCTGATATCTCTCTTCGTTCTTCCAACGAATTCAGATTGATTAGTTTAAGTCGATCTAGATAGGGAGGCAGAATCAGAGGATTGTTCCATGATAGACCTCGAAGAGCGAAGCACTTGATAACGGTCTAGGTATGCCTCGTTGTTCAATTATTACTAATTACGTATCAAATGTGAGATAAAATAGCAAATCAAAGACCAATTATAATTTCAGCCTCATCCGTGTACTAAGGATTCGTTTACACGGATAATAAAGTGAATAATTACACGTGTTTTAAGAACACGGATTTGAAGTTGGTATATATTTCCTACACGGATTCCGTGTACACGTGTTTCTTAAATGCACGTTCAAAAACGTAGGCTCTAATACAAACAGTGTACACTATACTACTGTACCCATTTAGAGAAAGCAAATGAATGTATTCATGCAGACCTCTAATATATATTTCTTCTTTTAAGTTGCTGTTCAGGAACGCTGATTTCGCATGAAAATGCTTCACCTGTATTTTTCTTTGCCCAGCTAGCGAAAGTAGGATTCTAAACGTAGCTTGTCTTACAACTGGGGCAAACACTTGGTCGTAATCTGTGCCAAACTTTAGACTAAAGCCTTGTTCAACCAATCTTGCTTTGAATCGCTCAACTCTTCCTTCAATATCGCGTTTAACTTTATACAACCATTTGGATCCAATAATGTTTACATTTTGTGGAGGTCAAACCAAAGTCCATGTCTTGTTTTTATCAAGCGAGTTCATCTCCTCTAGCATTGCCATTTTGCATCGGATAGTTTGTTCACTAGCAATAGCATCTTTGTAAGTATTTTGTTCCTTAATTAAACAAATTTGCAAAGCATAGTTTATACCACTAATTAATCGTTTCGGCGGTTGACCTTTGTAAGATCTTGGTATGTGGACGTATGCACCTAAACCAAAAATCTGAAAGTGTTCAATCCTTGGTTTTTGATCATACCTAATTTCAAACGAAGAAGTACGTAAAACACTGGTTGGTAAGATATTTTGGACATAGTTAGCAGTCATGATAGCTTCTCCCCAATGTTCTCGATTTAACTCAGCATCCAAAAGCATACATTTTGCCATTTCAACCAAATATCTATTCTTTCTTTCGGCTGTACCATTTTGCTGTGAAGAGTACAGCCGTATGCTTATACCTTATTTCTTCAGCCTTTAAATCCTGAAGAACTCGTCTAGCCTTTTTTTCTCCTCCGTTATCTGCCCGAATCAATTTAAGTTTCTTTGAAACTCTTGTTTTGACCATTTCAACATATTGACGCAGCCAATCAAACACTCTGACTTCTCGCAAATGTCGCTATGCACCAGGTCCAGGATTAAGGTACTTTTCTTGACTTTTCTTGTTCGAGGGTAAGTTGAAAGGTAAACGAGTCATTTTAGCTTGCATGCATACTTCGCAGACATCGGAGCAACAACAACTGCTGATAAATAATTTGCATTCACTCACCAATTTCTTAACAGCGACCAAGCTTCGATTTCCAAACACCCTATGCCAGTAGTGAAGACAATATGATTTGTTGTTGGCCATCATTGTTCTCTGGGGTTGTGTCGTCTTGCGAAGTCTGTATAGCTTTTCAATTAAATCTGCAACCGATATCAGCTCTCCTTTCGGAACTTTAATTGTAAATTGGTTTCCAATAAAGATGAAAACAAGTCCTTTGTTCACCATCGCTCTAACAGACAGCAAACTTCCTTGGAATTCAGGAATGAAAAGAAAGTTTTTGACTCGAATTGAAGCTTCTTTATCATTGACTAGAATGAATAATCTGCACGTCCCTTTGCCACTTGAAGAAATTTCTTGACCATTAGCGAGTACAACTTTTTAACCATTTGAGTTCATATCCAAAGAGATGAAGTTATTTGCCTTGTTTGTGATATGACAAGTTGCTCCTGACTCCACAATCCAACCATTTAAATAATCTAAACACGAATTCAAACAAAACTCGTTGGAAGTTGTCAAGTTGTTAGCAGATCTATTGGTTGAGTTTCCTTCCATTGATCATATTGGCAACAATATCGTTTTATGTGGCCATTTTTCTGGCAAAAGAAACACTTTTTATTTTACTTAGCAAAACTATTTGCCTTCAGCACAGAATTCTTTTCTATAGAACTGTCAGCATTCTTCCTGGATAATTCTTCTAATAATTTTGATTGTACCAGTGCTAATATCAGTTCAGATTCTTGTCGTGCTTCCAATGCAGTCACCAATGTATCGTATGAAAAAGGAAGACTGCTAAGCAAAACAGTAGCTTTCCAATTTTCTCAAAGTACGTCTCCTAATGCCGTCAGCTTCTCGAGTAGGACTGTCATCTTCTCAATATGTGCATCCATCCGTTCACTGTCCAACAGCTTGAGGCTACATATTTTTCTCATGAGCTGAACCTTATTGCTTGTTGCTTTTTCATGGTAGCTCTGCAGGTTCTTCCACCAATAATCCAATGATGCTTTTCGCATCGTTATCCGCCTTGTTCCAAGTATCTGAATTTGTTTTAGGCCTTTGTCGATAGCTTGCCAGGAATTGACGATCGTGTTCACCGTACGAGTGGCAATCGCTGGTGTATAGGTGAAGTGCCCATTCTCCGTTTGTTGCCGGTCCTGCAAGAAACACGTGTATCGTTCAGTCGTTTTCGTACGTACTATCATTGACGTCTGTGACTCTTTTTTTTGACAGTAGTTGGAGACGATTTCGAGCCTAGTAGTCGTTTGGTTTATTAGATAATGTAGCTTCAACTTTTACCGCCGAGACAACAGCGATCATACAAAGGTAACTTCGTTATCTGCTCTGACAGTCGGTTAGTTTTTAACGCCACGGTCATTATAAGCAAAATATTAGATCACCCTATAAGGCATCCGAGCAAATCGAAACTTTTGTGGGTACCTGGATATATCGGTACGAGGGCGGGTCAATAAGTCCGTAACTTTTGGAATAAAACACAGATTTTTTGATAAAAAAAGCTCTATACACTTTGTCCAACGCTTCTCCAATTTTTTTATCCCTTCCAAAAAAAATGATTTTACTCAAAATAGGCCTTTGTTTGCGAGATGACTTCATCATTGGAGTCAAATCTTTTTCCACCAAGCCATTTCTTCAGGTTTGGGAACAAGAAGTAGTCGCTCGGAGCCAAATCTGGAGAATAGGGTGGATGAGGGAGCAATTCATAGCCCAATTCATGGATTTTTGCCATGGCAACTGCACATGTGTGCACCCTTGCAATGTCTTGGTGGAAAAGAACTTTTTTCTTGGCCAAATGAGGTCGGTTTTTTTTCAAATCGTCATTGAATCCATCCAATAAGTTGGCATAATATTCCCCATTGATTGTTCTTCCCTTTTGAAGGTAGTCAATGTGGATTATCACGCGTGCATCCCAAAAAACAGTCGCCATAACTTTATTGGCTGATAAACCCACCTTGGCCTTCTTTGGCGCCGATTCACCCTTAGAAACCCACTGTTTTGACTGTTGTTTGGTCTCTGGTGTGTTGTGATGGATCCATGTTTCGTCCACGGTTACAAAACGGCGCAAAAACTCCTCCATATTGCGATTAAACAACGCAAAACCTTCCTGTGAAGTTGTTACACGATTGCGTTTGTGGTCGACTGTGAGCAAACGCGGCACCCATCTTGCGGAAAGCTTTCTCATGCCCAAGTGATAATTCAAAATTGAAACCACTGAGCCATGCGAGATCCCTACGGCTTCCACAATCTCTCGCACTTTCAATCTTCGGTCGGCCAACACCATATCGTGAATTTTTTCGATTGTTTCGGGTGTAGAGACCTCAACTGGGCGTCCAGGACGTTCGGCATCTTCAGTGCTTGTACGGCCACAACGAAATTCAGTAAACCACTTTTTTACCATTGAAATCGATGGTGCAGAGTCCCCATAGTATTTATCAAGCTTAGCCTTGGTCTCGGTAATGGTTTTTTTTCGCAAGAAATAATGCTTAATAAGCACACGAAATTCACTTTTTTCCATTTTCTCCTCAAATTAGTGAGTAGTCTGATAAAAATAGCTGTCAAACACAAACTAACTGACGCAGCAAGTTTAAATTTTGACAGGAGTCAACTGACAGATGCCTGTTGACAGGAGCAGTGTTGCAGTAAAGAGGTCAGGAATTCAAAAAGTCACGGACTTATTGACCCGCCCTCGTATCTTCGGCAACAAACAAGCAAGCTGATAAAGCAGCAAATGATGCTCATGTTTCGCTAGTCAGATCGGCTACAAGCCTTCCTAAATAAGACGTATTACATGCAGTTAAGAATAAACTCGCATTTTTACAATTTTACAAATTTGTCAATATCGAAGAAAACAAACCTTGGTATCCTGTACATCTCCAAACAAAGGAGTGCAGACATCGTCAGACTAACGTTCGATAAATTGCGAATAATTAAGCGAACTTCGATTATCACAGTATTATTAATAGCGAACTTCAACGTTCGCTTAAAAATAAATGCTGCCAATAAATCATCACACTGAAATTCTAACTCAAATGTCAAATAAATATTTTATTGAAATATACATATGTATTTGATTTTCTTTCTTGGTTGTGATTGTGTAAAAATATATAAAATGATAAGCGAAATTGATATCTTTCTGAAGAATATGTTGAGTTTGAGAAGAAAAATTATGGACAGGTCTAACCCATTGGAGATTCCAGATCATTTGTAAGTTATATATGTATGTATATCAAGTGTTATTGTATTCAAAAGTTTCATATTTTTTCTTCAAAGATTTGTTCTTTATTTTCGACTCAACAAGGATGCAATTATGTACATATGTATTCGAAGAAATGAACGATTCATTTAAATCAACATCTAACCGAGCGATCTCATGTACAACTTAGTGGGATATACCAGATGAACCATTACCTAATGAATCCCGCAATACAAGCCTTGAAGCAAAGCCATTATGGAATGAATTATTAGCTTCTTTATAATATATTTTTATTGTGTCTAGCTTCAAAAAATTGAAATGAAAACAAAATACAAATTCACTTCGGTGCAGAAAAACAAAACTGTTGTGTGCAATTAAATAAATATATCAAAGTATGATGCTCTAAAAAGGTAAAGGACAAGCAATTTTATTAACATTCATAACTCAAAATTTTGAATATTTGAGTTACGACGTTCTTATAGCAAATGAGCGATATATGTACATATGTATATGTTTATGTAGCAATTGAGCCTTTACCTAACGAATCTTGCAACACAAGCCTAAAACAGAACGATTAAAGAAAGAATGAAATAGCTTCTTTAGAAGTTAATTTGTGTCTAGCTTCGGTGATCGAACTGATTATTAATTTTTTTTTGTTAATTTAATCTTAAATTTTGGTTCAAAACAAAAAACAATTGTTTGTAACTACCATTTTCATATTTAACTCATTACTTCCAAAATAAAAAATAACAAATGAAAGAAAGGTACTTCAGTTTTTCATTCGCTTGCGTTATCACTAAATAATTTGATTCGACTAGATTTCACATTTCAAGCGGTATGATTAGCGAACATTCGCTATTTGTAATTCCTCGCTAAGCAAATTCGCTAAGGTTTTGACATTTTTAGCGAACTTAATTAAAGCGAATCGCTATTCATAATAAGAATTTATCGAATTCGCAAAGATTTTAGTTCGATTCGCTTTTCATAATGAGGGCCTAAGACTGAGACACACAGCTCTCACCCATCAACATTTGCTAAAAAAGACAAATCCGCCATCCTTCACTTAGCACTTACTGCCAAACAATAATAGATAAAAAGAAACACATTCTTGGGTTGGGAGTCACATTGACCAATTTGGTTATTGATTAAATCATTGACCGCAAACGCGAGCGTTGAAAACTCTCTGTTATCTAAAGAAGAAATATTAAGAAGCTGCCTAGAGAACATTAAAATGAAATAAAATTTGATTAAATTATATAATTTACAAATCATATATATTACTAGCTTAAATACACCCGCTTCGCCGGGTGCTATAAAATAACTAATTCAATACAACATACAAAAAAAATTTAATTGTATTGTGTTCAATTTTTAATACATTTTATTCTAGTGCTTTTTGATATACTATATTTTTGTTTTTCCATCTGTTAAAATTATTAAGGCAGATGGCTTGCCTGCACGTGAAAATGAAACATATAGTTGCCCATGCGCAAATACTGGAACCTTTAAGTTAATACCGCATATTCCCAAAGATTGGCCTTGTGCCTTATTAATCGTAATGGCAAAAGCAAGTCGTATAGGAAACTGCAGACGTTTGAAATCGAAAGATAAATCGGTTGGAATCATTGGAATTCTCGGAATTAAGACAACTTCACCTTTGTATTTCCCTTTTAAAATTGTTGCTTCGATCACATTGTTAAACAACCCTTTTACTGCAAGTCTTGTACTCGTACCATTGCAAAGCCGAGATTGATTAATATTGCGTAGCATTATTATCGGCGCGCCAACTTTTAATGGTAGATAATGTGGTGGCAAACCAGGCAAATCAAGAGAATTTAAAAATTCAGTGGGATAATTCACAAACATCTTGATTCATAACTGTGTCGATGGACTTGTATGCAAAAAATTGAGTTGGTATTTTATTCAGAATGTCTGCATTGATATCATTTACGTCTTTATTTTTTCCAGCCAAAATTGCCCTTTCATTCAACCAATATGATTATTGAGTTGTTGTGCTATATTTGGAAATACACTATTAATCAATTCTTGTTTTGATTGAGTCATTCGACAGAAATTGGTTGGAGGTGTTACTAAGCCAGTTGAATTATCAACATATAATTTTCCATCTCCAATATCCAATAACTGTTTAGAAAATTCGGCTGCTGTTTGATCATTCTCTAATTCAACGCGAATATTTTTAGTTAGGTTTAGTTTTTTTACATGCCTTCACAAATACGATGATTTCAGACACACTTTCAATTCATCAGCAGCTGTAGATCGAGGAATAACAGACAATGTTTGGCGAAAATCACCTGCTAACAATATCAAGGCACCACCAAAAACCCGTTGATTCCCACGTAAATCTTGCAACGTTCTATCTAACGCTTCCAAAGACTTTTTGTGAGCCATCGTACATTCATCCCAAACGATTATACATTTCTGCAAAACTTTTGCCATGCCTGAATTCTTAGAAATTTTACATGTAGGTGTTTCAGTAGCATGCATGTTCAATGGCAATTTAAGTGCAGAATGTGCAGTTCGATCGCCTTCCAATAAAGTTGCTGCAATTTCAGAAGAAGCGAGTGCCAATCCAATTTGGGATACTGATCGTATGGACGCTAGAAGTAATGAAATCAAAAATGTTTTTCCAGTTCCACCAGGTGCATCTAAAAAAAACATTGCACCTCTTTCATTACCAACAGCAAAGATTGTATCATAAACATGCTTCCGTTCAATATTTAATTTTGGAACATTTGACCGCACAAATGCCTCCAATTCAACACAATCATAACATAATTCACGCCGCATTTCCATGTTGAATAAATCTTGCGCCGAACGATTAGGTGCTATCATTCCCAACTGAGATAAAGCTTTATTTGCAATAATTGACATACAAATATCTTCAATCAAAATAAGAGCTTCGTTGTGGATTTCCGGATTAATTAGCAAATTTGGATTTGAATTAATAGTACGTAATCTACGTAAAATATTATCTGGCAATTGATGGTTGTGCCATAATTCAAACAAATTTGAAATTGAAAATGTTGAAATTATTATTGCGAGCCAATGATCGATTTGATGATGGATCCTTTAAAAGAGAAGCACTGACATTTTAATATGGTTCATTTGACAAATCTGCAAGTGAAATACATCGAATTCAAAGAATAATGTAATCGATCGAATCATCTAAGCCAAACGTTAATTGTACCTATCGAAATAGAACTTGTGTCTTTGATTTTGTTAAATGACGAAGCAGAAGCATTTTTCTCCTTCTCATTTTTTTAAGTCATATTTTCCAGACATAAGTTAATCAGATATCAAACTTAAATCCAAATTATCTTCATCCCAATCTATACATTGAAAAACTCCCGTCAACTTTTTTAAATCACTGGCATATAAAAAATATATATATATATACCAAGCACAGCGCAGCGGTGTCACTTTTTTACTTGCGATATAGGTACTATAGGGCAAGTTCTGCATTTGGAAAAAAAATCGAACTCGAGATTTTGATCAAAGTTGACATTACGATGATAGCGAAGACGAATAAAGTGGGTCCGGCAATTCCGTCTGTCTGTCTGTCTGTATGTCTGTACCTCGATCTAGAGCCTAAGCCACTGGACCTTTTTTCTTCGAACTCGGTAGTTATGGGTCTTCGGTGATTCCCTAGAGGGGAAATTGAAATTTTTGTTTTAGCTCTAAAACTAACGGTACCCCCCATACACCCGTAATGCAAAATCTTATTTATCTCGAAAACGGCTCTAACGATTTTGATAAAAAAAATTAGGTGTGATATTATGGACATGGACTACGTTTTGGTAAAAAAAAAAATTGGGGCAAAATGTTATTAACGGTACCTGTCATAGAACCGTTTTTTTGATTTTCGACTTTCTCATTAACGGCTCTAACGATTTTAACCAAAATTTTTTAGCAGGAGTCCCCCTAAGTTTAAAATCATATTGTATATAAAAATATTCGAAAAATTATTCGTTGGGTTTTTTTGAAAAAAAAGTTTTTTTTGAAAAATCAATATCTTCAAATCATATGAACGATTATTTTTTGAAATTATTTCCAAAAATCAATATTATTAAATACTTAAAATTCGCATCCCACATTTTTTTCTTGAAAAATTTTAAAGAAATTTCTTATATAAAAAATTTATTTATTTAATAATAAAACGATTTTTTAAAGTTTGTTTGCATAAATTCATACTTTTCTAGAAATCAGACGGCAATTTAATTTTAAATTCATGTTTTATATTTATAAAATGTATCTTAAATTCCAAAGTACTTTTACATAAGAGCAAGTTCGTGCGATCCAGTCGTGCATTTTATTTTATTTGTGAAGATGTTTTGATTGATGTCCTAGAAGCAGTTTTAAGGCCAACAATTTTAAAAATTTCACTTATGGGCATTTCTTCACGATCATCATCAACTTTCTTAAATTGACTTTTAGATGTAGATGGTTTATCAGTTGAAGGCAGTACACTACCACCATCCTTTGATTCAATATTTTTTTTCAAAGCATCCCTCTCTTTAACTAACTTTACAACAATTTCTTTAATATGGTCTTCCATCTTTTTTTCGATTCTTTCAAGTATTTTTTTTTGTTCTATGTGATGCTCGAACTGTTCCTTTTGGTCCTTTATTTCTTTTTTACGCTGTTCTTTTTTGCACTGCCATTGCTTGATAACTCCATCTGATTATTCCTTATAATAACTTTTTTTGCCTTCCATTCTTCGCTATACTAAATCAAATACATATTAAATTATTGGATATACATATCTACACAACTTAAAAAATAAATGCAATAACCTACTCAAGAAAAATTCACAATCCACGATTTTTAAAAATAATTTGGAAAACCATTTTACTTACCTTAAACAAAGCTGAAAATTGAAACTTAAAAAAATTTAACGAAAAAACACTTGCTGCTAGAACGTTGCACCAATTAAAAAGAAAGTTTTTTCCGAGCCTCACTTTCACGAAAAAAAAAAACAAATTACAAACAGACATATGCCTTAAAAAAATTTATAATTAAATAATTTTTTCCACAGTCGAAGTGTCGAAAAATCAATTTGAAAGTCTTATATATTTAATTTATTTTATAATGTGGTTTGTGTTGGTGTATTTTGAAAGAGTTTCGCTCATTTTAGATAGTTGTACGAAATCGAAAGGTATTTAGATTACGTATGCTAATAACTTCTTTTATAATTATCTAATCTTCACGATTGAGGTATCATTTTAAATGTTAAATGTAGCTCGGATTACAAAACTTCGGCTGGACCAATTTTCAAAAAGTTTGTTTCTAAACCATCTCCAAATAGTCCCCTTTCATTTAAAAAAAAAAAATTATAAAAATCCATCCAGCCGTATTCTAGTTATAAGGTCACACACAAAAGTTAAACTCGTTTTTATATATATAGATTTCTGTTGTCAAACTCCTTTTTTCTCACTTATAAAATAGTCAAATCCACAGTTAGGTATCACTGAATAGGAATTTAAAACTTTATGTTACACCACACAGTTTTGTATAAATTTCGGCAATTTCAAATAATTCAATAAATGAATAATTTGACATAAAGAATGACTCACTTTAACTTATTGAATGAGTGAACGAGGAAAAATATGTTATACTTCTGTAATTTAAAATTCTCTTTCATTTATAAAATACCGAATAAGAAAAAAAGAATACAAACGACAGAAGTGGCAAAAAAATATGTTTCTCCCCCACTAATTCAAGGTACAGCGTATTTTATCTGATTTGATCGTGTTTGAAATTAGATACTTCTCTTGAGATTTATGTAAAAAATAAAACAGATTTTAGTGGTTGCGACAATATATAAAAGGTATTGAAATTTATCTATGAAAGTTTTCTGAACCTAACAATTAAAGTAAGCTTAAGTAAATTTATCATTTTTATATTTACGCATAATTCTGATGATGAACATTCGTAGTTTCAAAAATTCTACCAAGGAAAAGAACTTTTGAGATAGAACGTGAGAGGCATTGGCTTTGAAATTTATTTATGAAAGTTTTAACAACATTTCTCTACAGAACTTTATGTCACATTTTACGAGTATAAGATAAGGTTGTCTTACCTGTTGCATGGACAGGAAAAGCGTCTAATTTATTGCCGGTGGCAGAACTTCTAACTCCCTTTTCAAATTACCTGTACCTATTGTTGAAACTTCAGTATCATCTATTAGACCGTTTTCAAAAGAAGCTGACTTCGAAAAGTATTATTGATAATATGGGATGAGGTTTCAATGGTTCCCAAGCATGCTTTAAGAATTGTTTATCGACTTCTACGCGATATTTCTAACGTAATCACACACTTCGGAGGAAAAACCATAATTTTCGGTAGTGGTTTTAGGCAGGTTCTTCCTGTTGTACGACATGGAAACCGAACTACAATAGTAGAGGAAATTATTAAACAATCGCCACTGTGGCGGGTAATACAGAAACGAAAACTGACGCAAAACATAAGAACAGAAAATCCGGAATTCAGCAAATGGCTTCCGCGGTTAGGAAATGGAGAACTCGAAGTACAACACGATGTTTCACCAGACACCGTCAAAATTCCTAAGATATTTTTCTCTGATGAAAATGATATAATAACGAAAATTTTTCCAACTACTAATATTAATGCCAACAATGTCAATAGCTTTATCAACACAGCTATATTACGCCCGAAAAATGAAGACTGCACAAAAATCAATGAACACATCGTCCAAAATATTGAAGAAGAATGTTGTAAAGTGTACTACAGTTGTGTTTCAATTATATCTGAGGTGAAAACTGATAATACATTGAATACTACTGAATTTTTGAATAGTTTAAACCCGTCAGGCTTGCCAACACATAAATTGATTTTGAAGAAGAACACTATCGTCATGTTAATAAGAAATTTAAATGCTAAATTTGGCTTAAAAAATGGGGCCAGAATAGTTGTCACATACCTACATGAGTCACTATCACGGCTCAGCTGATTGAATCTGGGAAAACTGTTGTTGTACCCCGCATAAATCTTACTCTATCTGACCCAACTATATGCCTTTCCAAATTATTAGAATGCAGTTTCCACTGAAAGTTGCTTTAAAATGACTATCATCAAGTCTCAAGGACAAACATTTGAAAGAGCTGGATTATACCTACCAAATGCAGTTTTTACTCATGGACACCTGTATGTAGCATTTTCAAAAGTCAAAAAATCAAACAACATATTTGTATCTATTACAGAAAATGATAAACAAAAAATTCAAAGTGATTTCATTCTTACAATAAATATTGTATACAAAACTTTGTAAAACTAATATGTTCATATCAATAAAGAATTTATTTATTTTGTTCAAACATTCTATTTGAAAATTTAATTGCAAAGCCTTATTGAATGTGCGAAATTTTCGCACGGGTCTTCTGGTTCAATATATAGCTGCTATATTGATGATTGAAAATCAATATTTAATATTGACCTGAAGCCCCTAAAGGACATATTGTTAATAAAAAAAGGTCACGAAAACAGGAAATATTATGTTTATAATTATTTTATGAAATAACATATAATTTTTTTAACTTAAGAATCAGAAGTTCCATATTGACATGTAAATTTTAATTTGTTAGTAAATTATAATAGTTCTGTTCAGTGACGCTGTTCCGAACAGTTTAGAGCAGTTTGGAACAGAAAAGTACACCTTTTTGCTGTTCAATGAGAAATTTTCTGTTCTAAACTGTTCTGATTTGCTGTTCAATGAGTCTGTCTGGAACAGTTTGGAACAGCTTAGAACAAGATTTCTTGCCCTCGCTTTTTAGTTAGAGAAAGGTAGAACAGATAACTGACTGTTCCAACTTGTCTGACATTTCTCATGGAAGATGTTCTGCTCTGCTCTGTTCTGCTCTATTCTGCTCTGTTCTACTCTGAACTTTTATTTACTGAACAAAACTAATAATAGTTTTGTTCAGTGAATAAAAGTTCAGAGTAGAACAGAGCAGAGCAAAACAGTTTCCATGAGAAATGTCAGACAAGTTAGAACAGTCAGTTATCTGTTCTACCTTTCTCTAACTAAAAGGCGATGGCAACAAATCTTGTTCTAAACTGTTCCAGACAGACTCATTGAACAGCAAATCAGAATAGTTTAGAACAAAAAATTTCTCATTGAACAGCAAAAAGGTGTACTTTTCTGTTCCAAACTGCTCTAAACTGTTCGGAACAGCGTCACTGAACAGAACTAATAATAAAAAAGACTTTAAGACAGTGGAAAGACTACAAAATTTGTGATGCATTCAAAAGACTCAAAGACTACAAAGAATGTAAAAATTGCAAGTCAGTCTTCAAAGAATTTAAGCAGTTTTTGGTATGATTGGATTTAAAAGGATAAGATTTTTGAGCAAACCTTATTTAACTGCATTTTGAAAGATACGTTAAATTACTGAGGTTTTATATACATACATCATTGGGACCACGAATTCCAGTTCAATTTGTTTTTGATGCAAGGCATAATTTATTTATCATTACTTATGTATGTTAATCATATTTAATATCGGTATTCAGTCCTCGGAATCTGTGCAGATTCCCTACGCTTTTGAAATTAACAATACGACTTTTAACATTATCCTCATAAATGAGTAAATGCAAATAATTTATATTTGTACATAAATTGTTTTTGTTTTGAAAGTTTCACAAAGGAAAATCGAATTCATTTAACCGATTGTTGTTTCCTTAAATAATTGTACCTGCTTTAATTGAAAATTCCGATGAAGATCGGTTCCACCATAGGCTTTTTTCGCGTTTTACAAATATATAATATTTATCGGTTTGAAAAACTTCCATATTTTAAAAATCCAAACAAAATGATAAAACAGTCACACAAACTTTATTTTACGAAACGAGACTTTTTAAGAACTGGAGATTATCAGTTATAAGGTTACCAAACCTCGTCGTCCTCGTCATCTGTCATTCCTGCTTACACATAAAAAAAAGACTAACCAGTCTCTGTATATAAAATCTATTGGCACCCGATAAGTTGCTTTCCACACCACCTGGAAGTCAGTGTGTGTACTGACAAATGGGGATAGAATTTTTTACGCATTGTCGTTCAATGTATTTCCCATAAGAAAAAAGCAAAAAAAAAAAGCTCGAAAAACATAAATTTTCCTAACTAATTTTATATCAACGGGTATCAATATTAGGTGCGTTTTATTATCCACAAATCTATCTGGATCCGGATCGGGATCTTCCCTTGAAAATAAAACGATATGGATCTTACTGACAGCAGTGTTATAAGCCCGTCTCTTTTTATCCTTGGGTTTGGAAATTTTAAATTATGCCTTGTCTTTTTTCTTTACACGATAGTTTACACTTTACACTACTTTATCATAAAAAGCCATCTACTCGCCAGTGTAATAACTAATTTTTGGATCTTTAAAATAGATCCCGATAGAAAACAGGATCCCAAATTGTTTTTGTAATACATGTTAAAACTTAATCCAGATCCGGATCCAGATAGATTTGTGAATAATAAAACGCACCTATTATGATTTTAACAGAATAATAATATGAGTTTATTTCTAAATCAGGTGGAAAATATATCAAAAACATAATTAATCCTGTGCAATTTGTACTAAAAAAATGTAAAGAAATCGCCAGAAAACAGCAAGAAATACCTACTTAAAAATAATGGATACACATGAATTTTTTGAATTAAGGCTCGTATTCACCGAGCGCTCGCAAGTGTTTTTCGAAGTTCGAAAATGAGAGCCACTCTCTCTTCTTCAGACATCCCCAAACTGTGAAATGTTGTGGAATGTTGGTCTTGACAGCAAATGGATAGACTGCTTTTAAACGAAGCAATATTACCTTGCGATTTTTAAGCCCGTGGGAGAGAGACGTGTATGGTGGCGGGGGTACACAAAATTGCTAGGGTTGGAAAAATTGCAGAGTTATCGTTCTTTCTTCTTTGTAGTTTTCTTTACTTGTCAGGTATGTTTCATTTCTATTTGGCGTTCGCTCAGTGAACTTCGATCTACTCACTAGAGTAAAAACTGCGGAGAGATGAATCCTTTTCAATAGAAGAAAAGTTAACTTTCATTAAAAATCGCTGTGTTTAAAAGCATTCATGCAATCGAAAGGAAGTCAAAAGAGAATCCAAGATTAAAAATCGCTTTCGTGTAAAAGCAGTCATACTCTTCTACTTGGCATTGCTCACATGGATTCGAGTCAAATGCGTGCGT
This sequence comes from Chrysotoxum bicinctum, assembly GCA_911387755.1. NCBI lineage: Eukaryota > Metazoa > Arthropoda > Insecta > Diptera > Syrphidae > Chrysotoxum > Chrysotoxum bicinctum. The sequence continues at coordinate 95,886,180 of OU426988.1, forward strand.
GGCACACGCACAAGCGAACAAACTTTCGGGACCACTCCTAACTTTTAAGAGGGCTCGTAGATCTTCACTAATATTGCTTGGTGAATAGGTTTATGAGCTTCTTAAGTTATGAGCGCTCGGTGAATACCGGCCTAAAATACGGCTAGTCAAAGAAGACAATACAAGTTTCTTCTTAAAAAAATTGTTTCATCTGTCATTCATATACGATAGTGTGATGGCACCTAAGGTCGGCCACCTCCAGTAGTCGGCCACTTCGTCGTAAAGTACAGCGTAATAGTAAAGGCCTTCGTTCAACTTCCAGGCAAAAAATATTTTCTAATAGGCTAATGGTTTTTCTTCCTGGGTGCAAAATTTCATTCAATTGCAGCTGCTGGTTTTCTTGTAGAAAATAAAAGTTTGCGTCGAGATTTCGTTCGTTGTTTATTTATGCTTTTTCGAACAAAAAAAATTAGTGGAAGTAAGTTTTTAAAACAGGTTTAATTGGCAAGATATTGAAAGTAGGTGCACTATGTGTTCAGTTTTTATTTGTTTATAGTTTATATTTGAGTATTTTCGCTAAAAAACTTAAAAAATATTTTTTTGTTATTAACTACAAGGGGGGCCGGCCTCAGAAGACATTTTTTTTTTCGATTCTTCTTAGCTTACTAGTGTTATTCAATTCTTGACAAAAAACTTGAATTAATAGTTTAAGTTATTAACAGTATATTTCTTGCCGCTAGTAGTAGATCCCTCAGGGAGTCTCAGGACCAGATTTCTGCAAATTGTTGCGAGGTTGAGTGTTTTTCTCGAAAGCCGATTTGCATATCAGGGATGATGGAATTTTCACAGCAGAATTTCTTCAGTTTTCGGAAGACTACTTCTTCCAGTAAATTGCTGATGTTTCGAGAATTGATATCAGCCTGTACTTGGAAACTAGGTTGGAAGCACCTTCCTTCGGAATTTAAACAATCTTCGCTGTTTTCTCTTCTGGGAGAAGTAACAGTAATTCAAGCAGCTGTTTAAACTGTTTGTGAGGAAAGTCATTACGATTACTGCATGAGCAACCTTTTCAGGGTGTAGTAGGAGACACCATCTGGCCCATTAGACTTTTTTGGCCTAGAATTGCCGATGATTTCGACATCTTCTCTAGATTGGATAAATTTGAAACATCGGTGGAATCATTTGCTGGATTGATGATATTAAAATTGATCGTTCGAAGTGTTTGTTGAACTGTTGCCTCAACTTCTTGTAATAAAGTTGAGTCAGTAGGTGGATACGGAGTGAAGTTTCCTTCAAAGTAGTCGGCTAACGCTTCCACCTTGTTTGGGGGAGAGGTAGCTTCAGTATCACTGCTGATGATGGTTTCCTGTATTTATGGCTGTTTTCCTATGGATCCTATTGATGTTTTAAAAGCATCACGTCCTGATTTGCAATCTTTTCTGGTATTGGATATTATTGTGGTATTGAATAGAGTTCCGGAACATGATGTTGGCTTGCGGTAGCTCATTACAAACTATCTGTAAGTTTCTGTTGGTTGTATTCAGTTCACTTTGATGGATCCGCTAGAGATGTTTTCTTATACCAATGAAGATATGAAAATTATTTCGGTTTAAGTGGAGTAATTGAATTTAAGGTGCGTTTCGCCTTGGAGTTGTGGTCACTTGATTTTTTAATTGATTCGTTTTCTTAGAAGCTGGCAGTGAGCATAGAGACTCTGAAAGTACTCGGGAAGGTGCTGCTACCTATCCTTTGACGTTCTAAACTGTTTTTGCTTGTCCAAGGGATTAGATAAGGCATGTTAAAATTGACAATCGCTGCATCGATTTGGGTAGCCAGAAGATTCCTGTCTGAAGGTATAAGAGTTAAGATGTCTTCGATATCCCTGTGAAGTCTATCAATATCCACCCGTCTGAAATTCTCAGGAACTTCTGTTGTAAAGTTTACGGGTTGGTTGAGAATGATCGACAGTTGAACAGCTTCATGCATGATCCGTGTCACTGTGCAATAATGTACACATATAATTCATGAACAGTGTGTACTAGGTTCGAAGAAGCCAGGAAGAATTCCAGCGTTGAGGGTAATCTGGGAAAGGTGGGTTTGTGTTGTGAAACAATCACTAAAGAGTGCTGGTCATTGTTGCCGAACATGTTCCTGTTCTATTAAAATTGTGTTTTGATAGTTATTAAATGCTAAAATGCTTCTTAGATACTTTTTACTATAGCAAATAGTATGAAAATATGAATTGTCGAATAGAGGCCGACTACTAGATACCTATGCGGTCGACTACTGAAACTCAAAGGGCCGACTACTCAATAATCACTCTTTCATCTCCATAAAGGTAAATAATTTGTTTCATGTAGTAAATCATCATATAATAAAACGGCAAACATGTTTTTTGTGGTACACTTTTCTCCAAAAGTATTTAACCGATTTCGATAAATTTTATATGGTTGGAAAGCCACAGTTACGGAGATGTGCAGAATATACTTGAGACACGCATTTACACACTGTGGGTCATTTTTGTTTTTGCACTGTCGAACACTTTGCATATTACATAAAATAAAATTTAATTTAATAAATTTGCTTGAAAACACTGCCAAATATATAAATAATAAATAATAAATAAATTGGCAATTGGGTCGGCTAGTATACTTAATTCGTCTAGAATTTCCCAATCTACACATTTCAATTAATCATTAAAACTGATAACTCTATCAAAAACTTAAATAAGTGATTTTTAAACGCTAATCAAAGATAAAAAAAAAGTTAACTGGCCGACTACTGGTGCCATCACCCTATGTTTACGATTTTTGAAGACAAATTACAAAAGATAAAGTTTCTTACTTAATACATATTTCTTAATACATATTTTCATATAAATTTGTTTAGTTAAATCAATGTTTTTCTGACACTTTTTAGGATTTTTATTCAAATACACGATTACCACTCAGAACAATTTTTTTTCTATAGTTAGATAATTATTTTTGTATGCAGATTTTTCAAATGCAGAATTTTGAGAATAAGAGCATTGTATATATATACAAAGGTAAGAGTTTTGAGTATTAGAGTTCTGAAATAGGTACAGAAAAATTATATTGAAAGCTAAAATTTTGAAGAGTAGAATTTTGGAATGCAGAAATTCGGGAAATGAAATTTTGAAATGCAAAAACATTAATAAGTAAAATTTTGTAAAGCAGAAGTTTGAAAAAGGAATTTTGAGAAGCAGAATTCTAAAATGCAGAAAACTTAATACCTAGGTATAATTTTGAAAAGCAGAATTTTGAGAAGTAAAATTTTGAAATGCAAAATGTTGGGAAATACAATTTTGAAAAAGGTATTTTGAGAAGTATAATTCTGAAATGCAGAAGACTTAATAAGTAAAATTTTGAAAAAGGTATTTTGAGAAGTAGAATTTTGAAATGCAGAAAACTTAATACAAGCAAAATTTTGAAAAAGGAATTTTGAAAAGTAGAATTTTGAAATGTAGAAAACTTAATAAGCAAAATTTTGAGAAGTAGAATTTTGAAATGCAAAATTTTGGGAAATAATATTTTGAAATGCAGAAAACTTAAAAAGTAAAATTTTGTAAAAGGTATTTTGAGAAGCAGAATTCTGAAATGTAGAAAACTTAATACCTAGGTAGAATTTTGAAAAGCAGAATTTTGAGAAGTAAAATTTTGAAATGCAAAATTTTGGGAAATACAATTTTGAAAAAGGTATTTTTAGAAGTAGAATTCTGAAATGTAGAACACTTAATAAGTAAAATTTTGAAAAAGGTATTTTGAGAAGTAGAATTTTGAAATGCAGAAAACTTAATATAAGCAAAATTTTGAAAAAGAAATTTTGAAAAAGGAATTTTGAAAAGTAGAATTTTGAAATACAAAATTTTGGGAAATAATATTTTGAAATGTAGAAAACTTATTAAGCTAAATTTTGAGAAGTAAAATTTTGAAATGCAGAATTTCGAGAAGTAGAATTTCGAAATGAAGAATTTTGAGAAGTAAAATTTTACAAATCAGAATTTTGATAAGTAGAATTTCGAAATGCAAAATTAGAATAAAAAGAACCAACCAATATGAAACCCATTTCCACTCAAATAAATATATGCGACCCGGCCTATGAAAAGGTGGCTTATGACACAAAAAAATTATTTTTCACTTTTTTTTTGGTTAGGATAGTTTTTGAGACGCTCTTTCACTTTGTAAAAAACAGAAAGTCCTAACTTGACCAACAGAAACAATTACACCAACGGGATAACGAAAAAAATCCGACTCGATAGTGTTGATAGCTGATAAGATAACATTCTCAAACTCACTTCAGTATTACCGATACGAAAATCCAATTAACTAACATATTTGGAGTAAAAGCAATACTGCATCTTACTTGGTGCCCTTGAACAACGAGAGACACTGGGCAATGGGAAGGAAGGAGAACAACTACCAAGAAAGACGAAATGCATTGTTTATCTTGAACAGCCGATTTATCGAAATTTTGTTTTTGGGTCATAAGCCACCTTTTCATAGACCTGGTCACATATTTCAAATCATAGTATGTAAGTATGTATTTTAATTAAATAGGTAAGTAGGTAGATATCTCATGTTGATGTTGATAAATAAATTCCTATAGATTTTTCAAAACAACTTTTTTCAAAAATAAATGTTTGGTAGTAAAATCTACAAATTGCAACTGTTTTTTATATTTGGGGTCTCTTTTATCTTCTTCAATATGCAAATTAAAACAATTCCATACTAACCCAAAAATAAAAATTCATTGTGGTTTCAAAATCAAAAAAAGTTTTTTTTTTCTAAAAAAAAAATAATTTTCATATTTTTTACCTTTAATTAAAGAAAAATATATGAATTTTGTTTAGTTAATTTATAATTAACTTCAACTATTAAATCAGAAAAAAAAACAACTTCTGCTAAAATAATTAACATGGCGATTTTTAAATGTGGCAATTATGTCTTATTTTTTAATAGTTCAACCTTTTTTAGAGGCATAAAAATATTTTTTTTTGTAAAAAAAAGTTATTCGATTTTTTTTTTAATAGTGTGTATCAATAAGTTTTTAAGATTGGCTTACCATTTTTTTTTAATTTTTCAAAAACTACCTTTTTGATTTTTTTTTAAATAAATTTTTCAAAGTTGGTACACATAAACTATTTAAATTTCTTTTTATTTTCACTTGCGATATACATATGTATGTATGAAGGTACTTTAGTTCAAGTTTTGCATTTGAGAAAAAAAATAACTCGAGATTTTGATCAAAGTTGACTTTACGATGATAGAGAGAACACGAAAAAATATTTTTTTGAATAACAAAAATTGTTTTTGAAAAATTAATGTGTTGAAAACGTTTGAGCGATTAATTTTTGAAAATATTTCCTAGAATCTTTGTTGTTAAATACTTAAAATTGGCATCCCAAATTTTTTTCTAGAACGATTTCAAAGAAAATGTATTCTGTTTCTCACCTAGCAGCTACGAATTTCTTTATCGTGAGTGGCACCAGGGTGAGAGGCATCTATATATCTAAAGCTATAGAATCCTTTTCTGTTGTAAAATAAATGTCTTATTTCTGGAGGAGGGGGCTTAATGGCAACGTGCGAACCATCAACACATCCGATTACACCCGGAAAACCAAATTTTTGGTAAAAATGTCCTTTAATTTCTTCCTTTTTTTGGTCGTTTGTTTTAAAATTTATCCATTTGGGGCAAAGTGTTGTCTCTAATACAGAGATCACTTTTGTAATGCTTTTTGACACAGATGATTGCGATAATTTAATGGTCGCATCCTTTCCTACTCCAAATTGATAACCACCTTCCGGGAAAAATCGCAGTGTGGAAGCTAACATTATGATGGGAGGAATAGACAAAGATGTCCCCCTTTGAATTTCCAACTCGTCCAGCACGTATTTGAACGCACTTTTATTCAATCGAAAGTTTTTTACAAATCTACAAGGAAATGATATAAATGTATCAGGAATTGAAAAAGTTTCCGATTTCACATAAATATACTTACTTCATAATTAAGCAATAATTCATTATCCATTATCCTTCTCCTATACAACTGCTCCTCACTGTCTTCAATATTCATAAATAAAACAATTGCCATTTTGTTTCTTAACGTTTCACTTGAATTTATCAATATTTTTTTGAAACAATTTGCAAATTGTAATTCAAAATGCAAGTGTGACCAGACAGGTGTAAATTAAATAGGCTTTGAAGTTGCCTTCTGAATACCTGGTTTTTTTTTGTTTATCAATTTGGAACACAATTAAGTTTACATGAAAATTTAAACATAAATCAAGTATTTTATTATTCAGGGAAGTTGTACCCTTATTTAACATCTTTTTGATATCAATAAACTTACCATACTGTTTTCTAAATGCACCAAAATTTAAAAATGTCAGTTTTTATTGATGTATTCAAATTTAAACTTTACCGGGCCGTTAGCATCACTTATCTTTACTTTATTTTTCTTAAATAATAAAGTATTATTTTTAGACCATATTTTTTTTTAAATAAAAATTGTCAAAAAAAAGAACAGCTTGGTCATACTAAGTCAGATAGAAATGTCAGTAAATTTCAAACAGCTGATTTTGAAAATGAATTTCATTGACGTTCGTTATATGCAATCATTCGACAATGAACATTTTTCGTTCGAATGTCAAAATATGGATAGTTCATTCGAATGAAAGTATCTATTCTATCGAATTAGCTATTCGTTCGAATCTCAAAATAAGTATGATTATGTTTGTTCAAACTCACAAGAAGGTCTGTTCATTTTCCAAACGCGATAAGTCCGCTGTTTAAAAATAGGTGAGCAAATTATTCATTTAAGATAATCCAATTAAAAACTGGGAGCCACAATGAGTGGCACTACTAGCGTAGCCACAATTTTATCTCTTTTGCAAGTTTGTAAGTAATTTCGACAAATAACTGATGCCCCAAATACAATTATATTACTATTTTAGTTAACAGATAATTTGGAGGTTGCATTTTATTCTCCGTTTCCATCACAGTGGAGTGAGAATTTATTGCGGGCCTCATTTTTGTGAACGTGCCTATTTTTCGAACTGTCACTCCTGATTCGAAGTGAAATTTTTATTCGGGCGAAACTCATAACAGCTTTTAAAATTTCGGGGGAACAAAAATTTTTGCGGGGAAATGTTTTCCGGGCGAAACTCACAATAAGGCTGAATATATTAACAACTTACATTTTCCGCCTTATTGTGCTCTCGTTCGCCTAATAAAAATAAGTGAAAATTATGGCTCTAAATGGCATATCATGCCGCCCGAAATGATTGTTCACAATAAGGGGAATTTTTCGAACATGAATAATTTTTCGGGTGAAACTTACAATAGGCGAAAATTGAAATGTCAAATTTTCCGGGTGGAATGTTGTTTGGGTGAAACTTACAATAAGGCTGAATAAGTACTTCCCGTGCAAAGCCGGGCGCTCACTTGGCAATTTTTTTTTATGCCTAATTTGAAAGGTTTTAAAAACTTGACCAGTGAACCCATCAAATTTTAGTCAGTAATCATTAAATAATAAAATTTCTCTATTACATTGTAGCTGTTTTAATATTCGGTATTTAATATCGGTATTTAATATTTAATATTCGGTATTAAACCTTCATGAAGTAAGAACTTGGCGCACTTTTAGATCTCAGTACTTTTCACGGCTGACTTATTACACAAAGGTTTTTGTATAGAAGAACTTGGCTCTTTTTTAACATTTATGTTTTTGGTCTGATAGTCTTAGCACGATACTAGTTAGAAAATGTTTAAAATTAAAAAATTTAGCAAATTGTTAAGTAGTATCATAATAATTCCTTAATTTTAAGCTGTTTAAAATTTTGCGCCATATGTTTATATATGAAGATCAATTATTGCCACCTTATAACTATAAATATAAATATGTATGTTTTCACAAACGCTATTTTAAAACAATTTTTTTGCAGACTAAACACCATTACTAATTTTTTGATCTTCAGGCTCTTTGGCTAGCATTATATCGATACCTTCCCGTAAGAATGTATTAAGCGACAATTTTTTCGAAAATGACTTTTTGATGTGGAACTATACTAGAAGTTAAGCGCCACATTTTGGCCTGGGTTTCACTGCCCTATCATGTATGCAAAAGAAACTAGAGATTAATAAAATTGTAGTAACCGCCAAGTTTTCTCACTGGAATAATGTTGCTTCCTGAAATTTGTATTATCCGCCAGTAAAATTGTGCTAAGCGACATTTTTAAAAATATTATTGTCTTAAGCAACCAAACGTCCACGAAACAAATTTTTTTAGATGTCGCTTAGTTTAACCGAAATTTTCGTTTAGCACACTCATCCAAATAGAACTTGATCCATTTTTGTCGCTTATAGCCTAGTATACAGTTCTTCTAAAAAAAAAACAATGTATTTCTTATGGGAGAGTTTTTTCCCGAAAAAAAAACTTTTTTCATTTCACCAAACTGTAAACCAAAATCGAAAAAAAAAATGTATACTCACCACGATTTTTTTTCACGCAAAACAATGTGCATCCCATTGTTTTGACGGAAAAAACTTACAGAAATTTTTTCATGAGAAAAAATTTTTTTTTTCTCCACTCATTTTTTTTTTCTTCAAAAAGAACTGTATACTAGGCTTATACGAGCTTTGTATATACACTCTATAGTATTCTCATGAAACCTTATTTTAAGAGGACATCTATCGTCGGCACATTTACTATTTCAGATTATTTCAGAGTGCAAAACTATTCAAAATTTTAATAAATGGCGGTTATAAAATAAAGGGGATCAAAAAAGGACTTTTTCTTGCGTGGATGATTTTTGTTTATCTTTCTATTGTGTATAGATATTCAATACGTGGTGTCTGGTAAGACGTGAGGGGCGAGAGATTGCTTTAGTTTTGTTTTTGTAAATTTGGTTATGAAGATTTTTTGTTGAAGTTCTTGACCTACCTTTTGCTCTGTGTATGTTTTTGTTGTTTTGTCCTTGGTAGCATGGTAGCTGGTGTTTGATGATTTTTTTCAGTTGTGAAGAAAATCTTATTTTAGCTTTTAGTATTTTTTTAGGTAGGTAGACTATTGTTTTTTATTTGTTTTTGCTTTGTACGCATGCGTATGTACATAGGTATTTACTTGGAGGATGGGGTTATCTATTTTTGTTTTCATTCATCGCGTTGTCGATCACTAGCAAGGAGTTTTTTATGTTATCTGAGAATTTTTGTAGGTCAGAAAAAGATATCAAGGAAGGTTTCAAATAAACTTTTTTTTTTAAGGATTTCTCTGTATTCATTTGAGGGTGAAGAATACATGTTTTTGTTATTTTTGTGATGAGGTGGTAAACTTGGTGGCGGTTGTTTTTTTTTTTTTTTTTCTTTTTGTTTGCTGGTCTCTGCAAGTACATTTTTACTTGCGACAAATAGGTACCATATGGCATGTTATGCATTTGTAAAAAAAAATAGAAGTCGAGATTTTAATCAGTCTTAACATAACAATTTTTACTGGCGACTATTAGGTAAAGCAAGTTATACCTACCTACATTTGTAAAAAAAATCGAACTCAGACTTTAATCAAAGTTATATGACGATGATAGCGAAGACGAAAAAAGTGGGTCTTGCAATTCCTTAAACTTGGTAGATACCTACCTTACCTACCTATCATAGATTATTTCAGCCACAACTGTTTTTTTGTAAGACCAAAAACAATCGTAGTATAAGTACGATCTTTTTCTCTAAATTTTATAAAATGTTTTTTTTTCCCAAAAAATATTTCACAGATTTAAAACAAAATTCTAAAATTTTTATTAAGTTGAAGCTAGGTAATGGTTATTGATGGTTGGTACGCCCATAGAACTTTTTTTTCATTTTCTCAAAAATGGTTCAATAGGACTTTCTTTATTTTGTATGCTAAAGATCCCCAAAAGTTCGGATAGTTTTGTGTGCTAGAATTTTTCAATAAAAGTAGTTTGGAGTTAAACACAACTAAGCCAGTATTATAAGAGGGACTTTAATATTGTATGTGGAATTACTCTATAATATGATCTAAATTTATGGTTTCACGTTCACTATTTTTAACAGTTTTCTTGACCTACCTATACTTTCATAAGTACATACGGAAATAATACGAGTAATTATATAGTCAACTTTCGTTGTAGCGAAAATTGCTTCAAAATTAAATCAGTTCAATAAATAATTAAAGAACTTACTAACATAGGTGTAGTAATTTATTTTAATTCAAATTTGAAAGATCATATTCATTATTTATTATGATTTTTTGTATTGTTGAATTATATTATATTTTATTTTACCTTTTGTTTTTCTTCATTCTAATTCAATTAAAACGCATTCTTTTCTTTTTATTTTTTATCTGTATATATGTACATATATTTCGAGGACTTATTTGCCTCATCATTAGTAGCTAAAAATAAATACATGCGTTTTTTATTTACATAAATATATACGAAATTATATATAAAAATTATATATAATTTTATATATAAAAATTACCAAAATTATTTTATAATAAATTATTTGATTACAATCTGTTTTTAATATTAGACATTTGTTTTTGAAATTAAAAATTAAAAATAATTGAACAAATTTTCTTATAAAGTTGCTAAGTATTTAAAGTGTATAAATTTGTTTGATTTTGAAGTTAATGTTTCTGTAAATTTACATTAACTATTAGACTGTAGTATGTATTAGTGTAGTCTCTTTTATCTGTTTTCTAGTTGCACGCAATGCCCTCATTTTTTATAATTTGGTTAACTTCATGAATTTGTAAATTAAATTTGTTTCTTTCTAATTTTAAAATTAAGCGCCATTAAAATCAAAAGAATGTCCATTTTTCTTAACGTGATCAGCTAAAGCAGCTATATTTTTATTGTGTTGATTCATTCTTGATCCCAGTTTTTGAATAGTTTCTCCAATGTATATTTTTTCGAGCATTTTACAGAGTAAACTAATCCACTGTTTTCTGTTTTATTAATTTTTTGCTTTGTATTTAGAAAGAATTTTGAATTTTGTTCTGTTAGCTTCATTGCTGCTTTAAAATCTGGTACAAAATATTGGCACACTTTTGCTAAGGACTCACTTAATTTTGGTACATTATGTCATCGCTGAATAAATTTTGTTATCTGTATCTGATGAATCTTTTGTCCGAACATTATTGTTAGAAAGCTGTAGTTATGTTGGTCAAATCTTTGAGGTGAAATAATTTTGGCTTGTAGATTTTCGTTTTTAACTGATGAAATAAGTTTTTTGATTATATTATTTGGATAGTTGTTTTTTCTATATATATTTTGTATCCTTATTATATTATTATTAAAATAGGTCTTATGGCTAAATGAGAATACTTTACGAATAAAGTTTTTAACCATATTATATTTCATTTGAGTAGGATGAGCTGAATAATGATTTAATAATCGATTTGATGCAATTGGTTTATGAAACCAATTTGTGATAATATTACCATCATTGTTTTTTTTGACTGTAACATCCAAATAATTTACTTCATTTGTAAGTGTGTCTTCCAATTCATATGTAAAAATAATATTTTTGTCAAAAGATTCCAGAGCAGAATAGCTGTTAAATGATCATCTACGTAAATGCTATCCAAAATTGTGGTTCAAAATCTATTTTATCTAACGCATTTAATATTACTTCATCCAAAACCCATTCGACGAGTATTGGAGCCAAAGATGATCCCATGAAAAGTCCTGTTTTTATTCAAATATACTGATTTTTAAAACAAAAATAATTAAAATAAGAAAGACAAAATTTTAACATGATCATAAATGTTTGTTTTGGAATTTTAGTTTTAGGTTTGATACGTAAATCAAAGTTACGTTACACAGTTTGTAGTGCTAACTTAGTTGAAATATTGTTAAAACAATTTGATACATCGAAAGATACAAGTATATTACGAATTGTTTTGAATTCTTGATTGTAAATTTTGATTTATAAGATTCTTTAAGAATGTTAGCTAAATATTTTGATAATTTGTAACTCGGAGAATTTATTGTTGAAATAATAGGTCGGACTGGTAAATTTTCTCTATGATACTTGTATTGTCCAAATGCACAAGGTGAAATAGCAATATATGTACGATGGTGTTTAGACTCTTGTTGGCTTATTAATTTTCTATTTTTGTTAAAAATAGTACTTATTAGGCGATTATTTTTAGCTTGTAGCGATGACGTAGGATCTGAAGCCAAAACTTCAAATTTATCAGTATCATTAAATAAGTTTACTAATTTATCATCAAAATCTGTACGTTTAGCAATAATGTTCACATTACCTTTGTGACTTGAAGACACAAAAATTATCTTTCAGAAACTTTGCTGCAATTTTAGCCGCTTTAATCAAAAACTTTGTAATTCTGGTTTGCTTTTTATTTGATTTTAAATGTCTTGTAATAAGGTAAGTTAATTGAGATCTCATAGACAAATAAAATGCACGACTGGGTCGCACGAACTTGCTCCTATGTAATAGACTAGGAATTTTAAATACGAATGTTATTTGAAAAAACTGTTCATAAGGATAAAATTAATTTTTTAAATTCTTTTAGTAGTAAGAGATAAAAACAGAATGCTATGCAAATATGAATTTATGCAGGAACAAAAATTATAAGTCGTTGTAGTGGTTTCTTAAAAAAAAAAGCTTTTATATACAAACTTAAGAAAAAATTTTGGTACGCCAATTTAAAGTTTTTATTATTGTTCGAATAAAAATTAAATTTGCAAAAAAAATATTGAGCCATTTCTGAGATATTGAATTTTCAAAAAAAATAAAAAATAGACTTTTTTTTTTCAAAAATTCAAAAAATATTTAATTTAAGGTTTTGAAATGCAATGTGTTCTAGACTTTTAAGAAGCATCTCTATAAATTTTTCTTATTAAGATCCGTTATGTGGATAACGAGAAATTCAAAATTCGAAAAAAATGGTTCTATTTTAGGTACAAGCTGTAATATCTTAATTTGAAATTTTTTTTTTATTAAATTAAAGATCGTAAAAAGAAAAAAAATTTTACCGAAATTCTCGGAACCGTTTTCGAGAAAAATACGATTTTTGAAAACCATTTTTTTTTAATTTTTAGGTAAAATAAATTTTTTTTTATCACATCTTGTAGATATTATTGAGAAACTTTTATTTATCGAGTTTAAAAAAAATCTAGCAGGGGGTTTTCGAAATATTGAGTTTTGAAAAAAAAACTTTGAAGTTTTTTTTTAAAATCCAAAAAAAATTTTTTTGAAAATTTGAGTACACAATTCTATTTATGTTTTTGGGGAGCTTTAGTAAAAAAAAATTATCAAAATCGGTTGTACCGTTTTTGAGAAAATCAAAAACAAAAAAAAGAGTTCCTTGGGGGGTACCCTAAATAACCATTTTTCGGAAAAAATTTTTCATCCAATACCTAGCTTTAATTAAATTAAATTTTTTTGTGTTTTTATTTTTAAAATCTGTCGATAAGTTTTTGAGAAAAAAAAATGTTTATAAAATTTCGAAAAAAAATCGTATGGCAGGTACCGTTATTTTTGGTCTTAAAAAATCAAATCAAAAAACATCCGGGGGTAAAAAATTAAAACCCATATCTACCAAGTTTAAAGAAAATCGGCAAGGCCGTTTAGCTGCAATCGAACGGACAGACAGACAGACAGAATTGCGAGACCCACTTTTTTAGTCTTCGCTATCATCGTAATGTCAACTTTGATCAAAATCTCGAGTTCGATTTTTTTTACGAATGCATAACTTGCCTTATAGTACCTATAAGTCGCAAGTAAAAATAAAAAGAAAAGAATGCGTTTTAATTGAATTAGAATGAAGAAAAACAAAAGGTAAAATAAAATATTCATTATTGTTGCTTACATAAAGTGTACTTAATAAAGCCTTTCTGTTCTCAAAAACATTCAACAATTTTGTGTTATCGTCTTGCACACTCAAAGTTGCAATACGGCATAACAAGCCTAGGAGGTTCGTATACTAATACTCTTAGACCCTTATTAAACGCACGGAAACATTTAATATAGACTAAGAGCCCACATTAATTTTTGGGTGTGATTGATAACAAAAAAAATCCTTAAGTAGTTATTTACAAATGTGAGCGTCTTGCATGCTCTATTGGGAGCAATAGTGAGTAATACTGCATCAAAAATGCAGTTGTTTCCAAAGTCTAAACAATTGTGATAACAAGTTTTCCTTAACTTCAAAATGTAGAGCCAAGAGTATCAACCCTGATTGCAAATATCGAGGTCCAAGACGTTTTTCTGGTGGCCTTCTGCCAGGCACAAATGTCTTTCATAAATTGCCCTTATTTAAAAGAAATATGCTACATTTGTCTATTTCACTAAACAGGTTAAGGACTGGCTATTCAATTTAAGCTACGAATGTATTAAATCTTTTGTTTAATTATTTCCTGTTATTTAATTTGTTAGTTTATGTTTTTTAGTTTATGAATTGTTAGTTTATGTTTATACCTATATAATAATATTTGCTTCTTGTTGTGTTCTAGTAATATTTTATCCGTTTGAAGTAAATTGGTCTGTTTACATTGTGTTGAAAAACATAGATTAAAAGCCTCTGAATATATGTATATTTAAAACCCTCAACCCAGATGTGTAAATTGTTTCATCGGTAATGGAAATTTTGTTATTAAATCTAAACATCAACCAAAAAGCTTTAAATAATAAGTGCTAAATTTACTCTAAATTCTGCAATGGGGAAAAATTACTTTAACTATCAACTAAATGACAATAATATACCTAGTTGATTCTCAATATATCTTAAGTAACTTTCCTGAAATAGAAGAAATAGGTAGTAGTTATAAAAAGAAGGCCATACATAGTTTTTACTTGCAACATATAGGAACTACTCGTACATAAATATATGGCAAGTTATGCGCTCGTTAAAAAAATCGAACTCGAAAAATATAACCAAGTACATGTAGGATTACTTCCTACAAGGAAAAAACACTTTTCGTTCTATTTGCTTTTATTTGTCTATAGCTTTAAGATTTTCTGTGCGACGACCGGCCAACTCTCAATGCAATCTAACTCTCAACTGACTAATAATTTACTGGATTTAAACAAGAGGGGCGATCATTGTCTTTCGTTCATGGTTCGTTCTATATACTACTGTCCCGTTGGCTCGTTCGTTGCATGTTCGTTATTGTTATAAAGTAATGTGACATGTTAAAAGCACAAGTGACTGTTGAAGACTGACTCTTTATTAATTTAATATATAACTACATTTATGTACATAAGAATACAAGTCTATATATGAGTATAACTCATACTATAACATCTTTCCTTTTTTCCTAATTAATGATTGTTAATTATATAATAATTCATTAAAATTATACAACAACTAATATCCTATTAATAAAAATACAAAATATAATATCAATTATACAATTCATTTTTTTTTTTTTTTTTTTTTTTTGTGTATTTTTAAATAAATCGAACTTAAAACTTAAATATGGAAATGAAACTTTAATGAGAACAAATGTCAATTAGAAGTAGTCTTCATGAACAAATCTTTTTGGTGGTTTAACTACTCTACCAGTTCTAGTTACAACTGTTTTCTTATCACCGAGAACCATTTCATTTTCAGGGCTCGAGACAGAACTACTACTTGATGGACTTTCAACTAACTTTTCAGGACAAGATTCTTTCTCTTTATTCGGTAATTTCATAATATGCTGTCTGTTTCGTCGATATATTTGATCATTATCACCCTGAATCACATAAGACCTTGGTTCTGAACATTTTTCTCCCACAACTCCAGGATACCAAACGGATTTGGGATATTTTTTATAATAAATTTTCTCACCACTTTCTAAATGTTTTAATGGCTTTGTAGATCGATTATAATATTTTCTCATTTGCTCACGATTCCTATTAAAAGTATTTTTTACTTTTTTACTGTTGACCGATATTGGTTTGAAATTATCAAAACTGGAAGGTATCTTGGTTCTAAGTTTCCTGTTCATTAACAGTTCTGATGGAGAATATGAGCTAAGACTTGGAGTCACTCTGTAATTTAATAATGCTATATAGGGATCTGATTTACTTTCTAAACACTTTCTCAATAATTTTTTAATGGTTTGGACTGACCTTTCTGCCAGTCCATTTGATCTAGGTGAATATGGACTTGTTAAAATATGTTCAATTCCCCACTCATTGCAAAAAACATTGAATTCTGTAGAGGAGAAAGGAGGCCCGTTATCACTAATCAACAACTTTGGAATACCATGTCTTGCTAATATAGATTTTAATTCAGAAATGAGAAATTTGCTTGAATAACCACTATTTAAAAGTGCAATTTCTATGAATTTAGAATAATAATCCACTACAATCAAATAAATTTTTTTTTCGAACTCAAATAAATCGATTCCTACTTTTTGCCAGGGTAATTCTATACGGTCATGCGGTAACAAAGGTTCTTTTCTATTCGAGGCCCTATATTTCAAACAAACTTCACAATTTTCCACTCGGTTTTTTATTTCAGAATTCATATTTGGCCAAAAAACCAGTGATCTTGCTAGGCTTATACTTTTTTCCACACCCATGTGCCCTTCGTGTATTAACTTTAATATTTCATCCCGCATTGACTTTGGAATAATAATCCTTTTATTCATAAAAACAACGTTATTTACTACATGAATTTCATTCTTATTTTTAAAATAAGGTAAAACTGAAAAATCTACCATACTTTTTCTTTCAGGCCATCCTTGTTTATAGTACTTAACAAGTTTTCTCATCGTTTCATCTTCTATAGATTCTTTTCGAATTTGATCTAATTTGAAATCACTGACAGGTAGACACGAAGTAACAAGGCTACAGTGTAACTGAAGTTCATTGTCTATTTCAGGCAATGCTTTTTTGGAAAGAGGTGCTCTCGATAAAGTATCGGCAATCACCATTTCTTTCCCCGGTTTGTAATAGACCTTTAAATTGTATGCCTGTAATTTTAACATGATCCTCTGAAGACGAGTTGGAACTTTGTATAGAGGCTTTTCAAAAAGTGGAATAAGCGGTTTGTGGTCAGTTTCAACCAAGACTTCTTTTCCAAAAATAAACTTGTGAAACCGGGAACAACCAAAAAGAATGGCGAAAAGTTCCTTTTCAATTTGGGCATAACTTCTCTGAGAATTTGTTAAAGTAGCTGACGCGAATGCTATAGGTTTGCTTTCGTGCTGCAAAACAGCTCCAACTGCCGATTGGGAAGCATCGACAGATAATTTAATTGTTTTTTTACTATCAAAATACGTTAATATTGGAGCTTTAGAAATCAGCTTTTTAAGATTTAAAAATTCCTTTTCATGATTTTCATCCCAATGCCAAGCCACTTCTTTCTTAAGTAATTTTCGAAGATTTTCATTATAAACAGCTAAATCTTTAACAAAGGACCCGAGATAATTGATCATGCCTAAAAATCGTTGAAGATCCTTTACACAACTTGGTCGAGGCATTTCATTTATTGCTTCAATTTTACTACTATCCGGTTGCATTCCCAATTCATTAAATATGTGACCAATGTATTTTATTTCTCTAACGCATACTATAGACTTGCTTTTGTTAAACCTAAGACCAATTTCTTGTGCTTTCTTTAGAACCATTTCTAAAATCTTGTCGTGTTTTTCTTTCGTTTCCGCATGTATTAAAAAATCATCTACATATATCATAACATTAGGGATATGAGAAAATGTTCTTACCATTTCAGAGTGAAATATTTCTGGTGCTGCGTTTACACCATATGGAAGTCGTAAAAATCGATATCTTCCAAAACATGTGTTGAATGTGCAAAGCTTTGATGATTCCTCATCTAAGGGTATTGTCCAAAATGCACTGTTTGCATCTAAGCTTGTGAAAAATTTTGAATTAGACAAACGAGACTTCACTTCATCAATATCTAGAAATGGGAAATAAGGACGAATAATTGCTTTATTTAAATGCCTTGGATCAAGACAAAGTCTAAGTTTACCATTAGATTTTCTTATTAAAACTATTGAGTTTACCCATGCAGTAGGCTCCTTTACAGGTACAATAACTCCTATTTTCTCCATCCGTTGTAACTCAACCTTGAGTTCCTTTTTTAAATGAAATGGTACCTTTCGTGGTGGTTCTACTACTGGCACAATATTGTCTTTAACTACCAATTGACACTTATTCTTCAAACATCCTAAGCCATTAAAAACCTCTTTATAATTTTCAATCAGTGTATTTGAGGAATTTTCATCTTGATCATTTTTAACAAAATTAATATTTTTATAACAAACCAAGTTTAATTTCACTGCTGATTCTAATCCAATGACAGTTTTACATTTCATATTCATTATATAAAAACTTAATAATACCTTTCTCTTTTCAAAAACACAATTCAATGAGCATTTACCAATTACTTTAAGTTTTTCACCCGAAAAAGTTAGCAAATTTGTATTAGTTGGTTTAATAATATTTTCTTCAAAATTTAATAGCTTGAATGTATCATATGACATAATATTACCCTCTGCACCAGTATCTACCTGAGCCGTTATAACTGTTTTATTTATTACCATTTCTATGTTCCATATATTTACTAATGATATTGTCTTAGTGACATTCCCAATAAATAATTCGTCTTCACTTTCTCCCTCAGATGACTGCAATGCTTCTTCTACGTTGTGAACTCTTCTATATTTACTCGATCTGCACAATTTCGCAAAATGGTTTTTTCCGTCGCACTTATGACAAACTGCTCCCCATGCTGGACAATTGTTCCAGTTGTGCCGTTTTCCACATCTATTGCATGTATTTGTATTTGTTTGTATTTGTGGTTGACTATGACTTGGTTTATATCGGTAGTTTTTCTTCTGTATATTATCTTCTTTTGCATGTCGTTCTTGTTGTTGATTTTTACTGTTTTCTCCTTTAGCTTTTGCATGCCACTGTTGTCCACTTTTCCGTTCTTGTATACTGCCGATAAATTCGTTTTCCATGCTTTTATCTCCATCACCTCCCGACTGAACTATGAACTCTTTTGACTGCTCTTTTGCAAGCTCTAGGGATTTTGCAATTTGGATAATCTCATGAAGATTCTTTTTAGATTCGTTTAACAATTTCTCTCGTACGAAATTATACTTTTGATTCAATCCACAGATAAATAAGTCTCTTACTAATTCATCCTTTAGTATGTCGAATTCGCACGTTTTACTCAGATTTTTTAAGGCTGTAAGGAATTCATCGATTGTTTCGGTGGGACTCTGCTTTCGGGAAAAAAAATTAAATCGTTCCATTATAATATTTGATTTTGGAACAAAAAACTCGTCGAATTTTTTAACCAGGTCTTCATGTTCTGTAGTCTGTTCGTCAATATCAAACGAATCAAATATTTCGAAGCAGTCTGCTCCAAGATGATGCAAAAGTAATGAATTTTTCCGAATATCTGTTGCTTTCAACAAGTCACTTGCTGCCAAAAAAATTTTAAATTGCTTGTACCAAAGCTTCCAAGCCGAAGATAAATTCGTTGACTTCAAATCAAGCGCCCTTAAATTTCCACTATCGACTGAAATTTGACTATAAGTGTTGCTATAATTGTTAATCACTTTTGTATTTTTACTTTCGTCCACCATTTTAATTTTAATTTTATTTTATATTTTCTTTTAAAATTAATTTACACCTGACACCATGTTATAAAGTAATGTGACATGTTAAAAGCACAAGTGACTGTTGAAGACTGACTCTTTATTAATTTAATATATAACTACATTTATGTACATAAGAATACAAGTCTATATATGAGTATAACTCATACTATAACAGTTATGTACTTTCGTTAGTGCTTGTTCGTTCTTGTCTGTTCTCCTTCGATATCTGTTGCGTAAGTGTTAGTGTGTTGTTGCTCGGTCTTAGGGGTCCTGTGTTAGTCGTATGTTCCTGTCTGCTACTCATCCCACAATCGGCTATCCTGACGGATCATTCGTCCCGAATGAAGGATTCCAAGGCTTCATATTCTCAGCAATGGTCGTCGTCCTGTTTGGTCCTTCGTGTTCACCGACCTTCGTCACATTGTATCTTCCGTGATTTAGCTTCTCCACGACTTTGTAGGGTCCCAAGAATTTCGGTCGCAGTTTCATACCAGTACCGAATTGCGTGCGCTTAATGGCGACTAGTGCGTCTAACTCGTACTCTGTTTCAGCGATCCGATTCTTGTCAAATGACCGTTTGTTCTCACGTTGAATGGATTCGATGTTATGGCTCACCTCCTCTCTGATCGAGTCTCTCTCGGTATTCAGGTCTTGAATTGCTTCCTCATTCAACCATCGTCTCATATCCGGACATTCGGCAGTACGCATCTCTAAGCCAGTGAGGATCCGGAACGGAGTGAACTTCGTGCTTCTGGATGGTGAGTTGTTGATCACCTGCTGTAGCTTATCCACATGCTTGTACCAGCCTGCTGGGTTCCCGACACACGCCTTTGTCAGCATTGGCACGATGATCTTGTGGATTCTCTCCACTTGGCCGTTTCCTCGAGGTACTCCTGTCGCAATCAGTAGATGTTGGATGTCCTCTTCTCTGCAATAGCTCTCAAATGCCGTTGAGGTGAATGCTGTCCCCCTGTCGGATATTATTCGCCTAGGATTACCAAATATGGCTGCCTGTTTACTTAGCCTATCCAAAACCTCAGCTGTTCCCGTACTCTTCGTTGGATAAAGCCAGACGAATTTGGAGAAAGCGTCAACCACTACCAGAACGTGGTTATATTGTTTTCGAGTTTGTTCCATTGGTCCAACGTGGTCTATGTGGTAGGTTCCTAACGGCTTATCCTCCTTATTAATGGGTCTCAAGAATCCTTCTTTCTTACCGGCTTTGGATTCAGTGATAATGCACTTGACGCATCCTCTAACCGCCTCTGTGACCTTCTTCTTGACTTCTGGAATGAAGTAAGTTTTCTCCAACAAATCCTGAGTTTTCTTAATGGAAAAATGCCCTTGCTGATGTGCGATTCCAATCAGCTCCTTTTCCAAGACCGTGGGTATCACGACAAGTTCCTTAATGGGATTCTTGTATAATATCCCCGCCTTCATAAAGTAGTCTTCGTAATCCTCCCGCTCAAGAATCTTCCGAACTGCTCTTATCCACTCGTCTGTCAACTGCGCCTCTTTAATCCGATGACTCAACGAATCTTCAATCAGCAAACAAAACACTCTGCTCAAAGCATCAACATGCTTCATCTTCGTGCCGGACCGATGTTCGATTTCATAATGGAACTCTTGCAGGAACATCGCCCAACGAGCCACTCTGAGAGGAACATCTTGCTTCTTCATTGTTTGAGTAAACGCGTTACAGTCGGTGATGATTTTGAACGGTATACCTAGTACATACACCCGCCATTTCTTAAGCGCTTCGATGATCGCCAAAACTTCCAACTCGTAAGAATGGAACTGCTCTTCAGACTTAGTGGTCTTTCGGCTCATATACTGTACCGGATGAAACATCTGGTCCTCTCCATCTTTCTGCATTAACACAGCACCGTATCCGAACTTACATGCGTCCGCATGGACTTCTGTCTCAGCTTTGGGGTTGAATAATCTTAGCACGGGCGCTTTGATTAGCGCTGCTTTTAACTGCTCAAAAGTTATCAGCTGTTCAGTGTTCATTTCAAACTTGTTCTCTTTTCGCAACATGTCAGATAAGGACTTAGCCACCAGTGCGTATCCCTCGATGAATCTTCTGAAGTATGACGTCAGGCCCAAAAAACGTTGAAGCATTTTCGGGTCCCTCGGTACTGGATACTCTGCCACAGCTCTGGTTTTCTCTATCGACGGCTTAATGGTGCTATTCTCGACGACATAGCCAAGGAATTCGATCTTCCTCTTTAAGAACTGACATTTTCCCCAATTCAAGCGCAATCCGTACCTTGAAGCAACTTCCAGCACTAATTTCAGCTTTTCGACTCCTTCCTCTTCATCCTTGGATGGTATGATGAGGTCATCCATGTACGCCTCGACTACTCGCGATTGGATTAATGTCCTGTATATCGCATTTATGAATCTTGCAAATACTGCTGGCGAATTCGAAATTCCAAAAGGGACGTACAAAAACTCGTACTGCTCATCTTGTGTTACAAACGCTGTATATTTTCTGGAATCCTTATCCATCGGAACATGGAAAAACCCATTCGCTAGATCTAACGTCGTAAACACCTTCGCTCCTTCCAAGCGCTCGAGCACTTCGTCCATCTGAACCATCGGGAAATTATCTCGAGTGACTTTTTCGTTTAATTTCCGATAGTCACAGCACAACCTCTTGGTCCCATTCTTCTTCGCCACTAGTACGATCGGTGATGCATATTCGGATTTACTTGGTTGTATAATCTTCTGCTCCAGCCACTCTTTGATCTGCTCGCGTACCAGAACTTGGTCTGCATACGCCATCCGCCTTGGTCGTTGAAACACAGGCACATCATCTTTTAAAACGAGTTTCATCGTGACAGGTGAACACTCTCTTCCCTCGGGAACGTACCCTTCGATGATCGGAAGTAGCACCTTGCGTATGTTGACGTCTAGGTGACTCAACTCCAGATCCCTGGCGAACATGCCTTGCTCCGCAGCCAAACAGATTTCCCCAAATACCTCCTCCAGTTCAAGAACATTCGATCCCAGATCGTTTTCCTTGCGTCCATGGTTCTCATGATGATCGACGACCTTAACGTCCTCTCGTGCCTCTTTAATCGCACCCGCATTAACACGTACTCCTCCATCAGTACCCTCATTATTTATCTGAGCCCACGACTCTTTCGGTATTTCGCTGGGATTCTGCTTCCGCCTAAAATCTACACCCTCGTTTGTGATATTTAAATCTACGAACTCAAGAACATCGTTCCCAATTATCGCGGAATACTGCATATCTCCTTCTTTTACCACATGGAAATTAAACTCTAATGGAATTCCATCCACCTCAACTTCCACCCTAACGTTACCTATTGTTGTAATTCTATGTTGCCCTATGCCCAGCAAATTTCGTTTCTCCCTGCCGAGTTCCACAAACTCCATCAAAGCTAAAATGTCATACCTCAGGAGACATAAATCGCTACCGGTATCTAAAAGCGCGGTAAACTTACACCCTCCAGCTGAAATGTCTTTAAAAATGCGATTTGTTCCAATGGCCAAGTTCATTCTGGCTTCCGGCAAAGAATTGTTGTGAGCACTTGTTGTTGCAGTGTGCCCACTCTGATTCTCGGCTCGCAGCTGACTTGGTCGTGAATCAGCTCTGCACTCACGAGCCATATGCCCTGGTTTGTTACATCTGTAGCATTTCGAAGTTGTTCCTCGGCATTCTCTTGCTAAATGTGTGGAATCTCCACACCGGTAACACGATTTTTTCTTCTCGTCCTTGACTGGTAACTGGGTAGGAGCACTTCCACCAGGAGTGTATGCATAGCGCGAGTGTCCCCTTGAGTTTGATGACTGCGGCTGGGAAACTCTCGTTCTTTCATACGCCCTAATCTGCACCTTCAGCTCTTCTATTGTCGTTGCTTGGTACAGCATAAGTTTGTGTTGTTTTGCATCTGGTATTCCCTCGACGAAATATTCGATGAGACTCTCATCATCCAGCTCTATTTGCTTCCCTATCTCTAAAAGTCCATAGAGATATTCAAGTAGCGTTTCGGTCGACTTCTTCTGCCTGGTCCTCAACCTGCGGTGGACTTCCGCCGACGACAACTTTGTCCCAAACTCTTTAATGAGAGCTTGCTTCAAAGTGTCCCAGCTTTTGATACGCAGCTGACTTCTCATAAACAACTTGGCTGCACCCTTCAATAACTGCTTCGCGTAGATGTACATTTGGATTTCGTCCCAATCTACAGCTATCGCGTTTTCTTCAAACTCCTGGATCCAGAGATTGATGTCTACTGAACCAGTACCATCAAAATGGGTTAACGAGTCTTGGATATCTTTTAAAGTGAAGTTACGCGCCCTCCCAACTTCGACCAGCCTTGCCCTTTGTCCGCTCCTGTCGTCATCGCTATCGTCATCGTCACGTGATAGCCCAAAGTGGGTGAGCAGTCTGTCCTGTAATGTTCGTTTCAGTCCTGTCGCCTGTAAGTTCAGTTCAGTCAACCTTTCCCTCAACAGTTCTACCGTCAAAGACAATATTTCATCCCTTTCCATATTCATTAATTTTATATTTACTTTAACAATTTATCTCAACAATAGAATTCAAAAAACAAGTACCAGTTTTGCAAATTTATATCTCAACAAAGAAAATTATTGGCAACGGTCTTCGCTTACCCATATACAATTTTTCCAAAAAAAAAAACTACTCCGTTACAGCAACAGTTGTCTCCGCTCGTCTGCCTGGATGCAGCACTATTCCCCTTCGTTGCTTTATTCCGTTTGCCTGGACACGGCACTCTTCGCTCGCCTTGACACGGCACTCTTCGCTCGCCTTGACACGGCTTTCTATTCAGTGGCTGTGAGTCGTGACACTCGCCTTCCACGTACACATATACATGCGCACACTGTTCTTTTTTTTCTCGAACACCAGTTAGCTACGGTTGTTCGTTTTTTAATCGACGCACGCACGGCACAGAAAAATTTGAATATTGTTTCTGGCACGATTTCTGCAATTTTTACTTTATTGCCTTGGTAAATTGAATTTACTTTGTCACGATCACACTAGCACTGCACTGGGTTGATGCCCTTGTTCTTAGTTTTTTTTTTTTTTAGTTTTCCATTCTAGTTATTTTTTTTTCGACTTTGGGTTGAAGCCCTTTTTTGTTTTGTCCGGAGCTCAATTCCGGGCGAGTCCCCAATTTGTAGGATTACTTCCTACAAGGAAAAAACACTTTTCGTTCTATTTGCTTTTATTTGTCTATAGCTTTAAGATTTTCTGTGCGACGACCGGCCAACTCTCAATGCAATCTAACTCTCAACTGACTAATAATTTACTGGATTTAAACAAGAGGGGCGATCATTGTCTTTCGTTCATGGTTCGTTCTATATACTACTGTCCCGTTGGCTCGTTCGTTGCATGTTCGTTATGTACTTTCGTTAGTGCTTGTTCGTTCTTGTCTGTTCTCCTTCGATATCTGTTGCGTAAGTGTTAGTGTGTCGTTGCTGGGTCTTAGGGGTCCTGTGTTAGTCGTATGTTCCTGTCTGCTACTCATCCCACATACATATATTTATATTATTGCCTTAAAACTTTAAAATCATAATAAAATGTATGTGCGAACTAAAAAATGCAAAAAAACCTACCTCGTTAGAATGAAATTTAACAAACTTATTTTCAAAATCTTATATGTACATATATATGTAGGTACCTTCTTGACATTTTTTAAGTTACGTATTCATGCTTATTTTGACATTCTCATGAATAGTCTATTCGTTAGAATGATTCTATTCCTTCGAATGAACTTTCTTAATTTTGAGATTCGAACGAATAACATTCATTTGCGAAAGATAGCATAAAATGAACTTCAAAAAAGATTCATTTTCATTGTCAGCTGTTTGACATTTACTTTATTTCTATTTGAATTAGTATGACCGTTTTACATTTTTTTTGTTTCTAAACATTTTATAGATGTTGGATAAATTATCAAGAAACAAAATAAATAATACACTTTTTCATTAAAAGTAAAGTTTAACCATAAGGAACTATATATTTATTACATTTTTTGTGTCAACTCAGCTGTTTTGAAACTATTCTTAAAAAAAAAACAAGTTGTTCATGACGCGTTCTAAATTTTTATTTTTTTTCGTATACACTTGGTCACACTAAAATATCAAAAACAAAAGAGAAGTGTTTGTGAAATGTCAAAACCGAAAAGTGAAATCTTTGTTTAGTTGTAATTGTGTTATTTATTGTTTAATAATTTAAATTTCTTTGATAAAAAACATAAAATAATAAATAAAAATATGGCATTTGTGTTGTTTATAAATGAAGATGGTGTTGAAGAATTGCAGAGGAGAAGGATAGTGGATGCTTTCCGTATCAACGCGGGTGGTAAAAAAAAAACTCTTTGCTACCTCCGGGTTTTCTTCCACTATTTTGATTAAACTTTTTCCTTTTGTCCGCGGTTTGTCCAGTTGGAATGCGACTTTTAAACATACTTTACTCGACAGAAAAATTCAAACGACACAAAAATGACATTTAATTCTATTCTTTCGAATGTCAAAATTGAATTAGCTTTCGCAAATGAATGAACTTTCTATGGATTGGGTGAACTTTCGATTTGTTCGATTAACATTCTAATCGCCGAGTCTCAAAATTAAGTTTCAACGAATTCGACTCACTTTCTAACGAAAGAGAATGTCAAAATAAGCACCAATGTATCAACTTAAATACCTACCTATGCAAAAATAATTCTTACTTACATTAACTACACAATTGTAAATTTTCTTTGAAAATTTTCTACTCCAAAAACTACCAAAAAAATAAAGACACAATTTAACGAGAGTATAAATTATGTCAAGGACACCAAAAAAGCATGGAAAAAATATCCGAAAGGATACCTTTTCCATACCCTTGCATTTGTCCTACATTTAGCGATTTGAAAATTCAAACCAAAAATCCGAAGAAAACAATCTACCCAAGATATTGCAAGGCAAAATACGTAAAACTCACAATGCACACTTATAGATAATAGATGTGTTTTATTCAGTGCTGTATAGCTAGCGCAGCAAAATTTCCCTCGACAAACAACAACAATTTGATTGCTGGCGAAAAAGAAGCCAGTAAAAAAATGGCAGTTGTGCTGGTGATAGATCTTTAAATTATTGAAATGGAAATCGCGCTATGCATTAAATTTTAGAATTAAATATATGTTACATACAAGTTTTGACATCAGATATTGATATTTTATATAATAATGGCCAACATTGAAATATAAACTGAAATTGACATATGGAGTGAGTTTGATCGTTTTATTCGCACTTGAATGCTGCGCTGGCTATGCAGCAATGAATAAAACACACCTACTCAAATACGTACAAACCTACTATACATATTATGCTCGCATTCATTCTTACACATGCATCCATAAGCTAAAGAAAACGAAACAAAATATTTGTGAAATAATCAAAGAAAACCAACCACCAAGATCATCCCCTTACGTCGCGCACGCCGCAGCCATCCACACATTGGCAGACTGTTTGCAAGGGATTCAAAACAAAATCAAATTTCCCAAAAAAATTTCCTTGTTTATTTTGGTCAAGTTCAAATCTAAAATAGCGATTTTGCGACATCTGGATCCGCATGTAATACTACAAAATCGTGTTGCATAGGAATACTATAGAGTGTATATACAAAGATACGAGTAATACTCCAGATATGGTTGTCTTTGCTTTTAAATATTTGTCTATCAAGTAGGCTACTACTTTTTTCCCATTTATTTTGTGTTTTTTTGTTGTTGTCATCGTAAGCGCCATTTAACATTGATTAAAATTTCGATTTTGCAATGATGTCAAGTTTTGTATTGTTAAAATCCCTCTCCAAATCTGTTTCTTCCAATAAAATACACACAAAAATAACTAAATGAGACGTTTTTTTCGTTTCCTGAACAATTTTTCAAATGTCGCTTAATACATTCTTGCGGGAAGGTATCGATATAATGGTTTCAAAATTGAGTTTAATTCTTAATTTAGTTTTTATTAACCTTTATTCGTAAAATTTTCGCTAAGCGGCAAAATACCCAATATTTTGTGCGGTGGGACTGCGCAATATTCTCGAAATTCTTCAAAGTGGTCGATACGGTTGGCACTGTAAGCAAAACATGTATACATGTTGCGACACTTTTTCAAAAGAAAAATAAACAAAAACAGATTGACATTGCTTTTCAATTTGGCTTGAAGGTCATTTACCTCCCCAAACATAAGGCTAGTCGCGCACTGGCAACTGTGATCGAAATCAAATAGTTTAATCACCAGTTGAAAGAGAACCGCGCACTGGCAACTCTTTACTCACGCTCACACTCTTTTTCTCTCTTGCGCTTATAGAAAACAGCTCAACTGTTGCGAAGGCAAACGTTTAGTTTGTGTCAAAAT
The DNA here is from genome assembly GCA_911387755.1 of Chrysotoxum bicinctum. Classification (NCBI taxonomy): domain Eukaryota; kingdom Metazoa; phylum Arthropoda; class Insecta; order Diptera; family Syrphidae; genus Chrysotoxum; species Chrysotoxum bicinctum. The sequence goes on from OU426988.1 coordinate 95,914,187, forward strand.
ACAAAATTTTAAGTTGCTCGAATCGAGTTGCTCTAAGTGCGCGGTGTCCCATATAATCTAATGTTTCCTTTTAGCAACTAAACAGTTGCGAAACTAAAAATTGAATGGGCACGCCTAGCCTAACACTAGCCCCATCAGTTGAAAGACCAAGTAAGTTTTCAAATGGTATATTTTATTTTTACCCAACGAAGAAGCAACATTGCGCAAAATTAAGGCACAATTTTAAGTTTTCCAGCCATCTGTCATTAAATTCGCATCGTTCTGGGGTATTGTAGTTCAATTCAATGCACTGTTTACATCACACTCTTATAAAACTGCTTTTGGTATACATTTCATTTTTGAGAACATAAAAAGTAAAAAAAGTTTTTATTTTTTCATTTCGTAGAAAAAATGACCAAATGGAATAAAAAATGACCATGTGACCAAGTGAAAAAATAATGACCAGATTTGGTCATAAATGACCAAACTGGCAACAGTGATCTGTATTTCGTTCCGAAAGTAAAAAATTTCCGAAAACGTATATTTGGTGCTCTCTATTACTACGTTTATATGCAGTATCGAAAGATCGAGTTGGATTAGGGTCGGATTTTCGACCCAGGTTTTTCGTCATTGGAGTTGAGAGCTCGATTTGGAGTTGAGTTGAAATGGTGTTGAGCAATTCTGAAACATTTTGTTAAGCCAACTCCTCGACCCAGGTTTTTCGTCTCATATTTCGACTCGACACCGCTGAGCGAGTGAGATCGAGTCGAACGAAGCTCATTTCAACTCAATACCCGTTTACAAAGGGTCGAAGCGAGCTTCAAGCTCGCTTCAATACCTCATATAAACGTAGTATATTTCTAAAGTGGAATGAAATCCACTACTTTCGGAATGGCAATTCCAAAAGTAGAATTTTCGCACCTGGTAAAACGTTTCCGTATGTCAAAAGCATTCTAATACGGAAAATTTGTTTCTTACAATTGTGATAACGAAACTAACAAGGAATGTATTAAAATGTATGTTTTTTTTAGAAAATCTTAGTTATAATAAGAATTTAAGTAAAAAAATTTAATAACGAAATCTGCCACCAGAAGGGGGCAAGTGGCATTTAAAAACACCGACGCCAAGCAAACATTAAACTTCTCGTCTTTTTCTCACTCATTTTAAAATGTATGTGTTTCGGACACAATATTTTTACTTGGGACTTATAGGTACTATAAGGTAAGTTATGCATTCGTAAAAAAAATCGAACTCGAGATTTTGATCAAAGTTGACATTACGATAATAGCGAAGACAATAAAAGTGGGTCTCGCAATTTTTTAAGACCAAAAATAACGGTACCTGCCATACGATTTTTTTCGAAATTTTATAAATATTTTTTTTCTTAAAAACTCCCAGATTTAAAAAAAAAAAATCATAAAATTTTATTTAGTTAAACCTAAGTAATGAATGAAAAAAAATTCCAAAAAAAAATTATTATTTTTGGAACCATTTTTTTGTTTTTGATTTTCTCGAAAACGGTACAACCGATTTTGATCATTTTTGTTTATGTTAAGGCTCCCCAGTAGTTTCAATATTATTGTGTATTCAAATTTTGAAAAAAAATTTTTTTTTTGGATTTTTAAAAAAAATTTCAAAAATTTTTTTTTCAGAACTCAATATTTTGAAAATCCCATGCTCGATCTTTTTAAAACTCCATAAATAAAAGTTTCTCAAAATAGTCTACAAGATATGAGAAAAAAAAATTGTTTTACCTAAAAATAAGGGTACCCTGCATACAAATGTTAAAAAATGGTTTTCGAAAATCCTATTTTTCTCGAAAACGGTTCCGAGAATTTTGCTTAAATTTTAACTTTAAAGAAACTTTAAGAAACATTGCATTGTAAAACTTAAAAAAAAAAATATTTTTTGAATTTTTGAAAAAAAAAACATTTTTTTTTTTTAGAAAATTCGATATCTCAAAAATGGGTCAATATTTTTTTTGGAAATTTAATTTTCATTCAATAAAACCTAAAGTTGACGTTTCCAAATTTTTTCTTAAATATTTAAAATTTTTTATATATGTATAAAACCTTATTTTATTAAGAAACCACTACAACGACTTATAATTTTTGTTCTTGCATAAATTCATAATTGCATAGCATTCGGTTTTTGTCTCTTACTACTAAAAAAATTTAAAAAATGATGATGATTTTATCCTTATGAACAGTTTTTTCTAATAACATTCGTTTTTAAAATTCCTAGTGTATTATATAGGAGCAAGTTCGTGCGATCCAGTCGTGCATTTTATTTCTATCGCACTGCAGACTTCTGCAATAGAATTACGAGTACATGTGATTTGTTGTGCCAACGGAATAGTCGTGTCCTATTTGGTCTGATAGCCTCTTTGCCCTAAAATCTTTCAATTCACAGCTAGTTTCAGGATGGTTTGAACTGCTGTTCACCTTAAAGGAGCAGAGAGTTCATCTTGTTTTGCATTTATAGCTTACAAAAAAGTTCTGTACAAAACTAAAACAATAAACAATAGTTGAATATTAAAATGAATCTTTGCCACCAATAAAATTTTACCTTTTAACACACATTTCCAGAATGATTTACCTGCTTCGTATAATTTTCCGTTTAATCCGTTCTTCATCCATACAAAGAGCAACCCAATTTATTATTTTTTATTCTAAAAAAAAATGGTGGTGCAACAGCTCGAAGTGAACCAGGACCTAGTGACTTACAACTCTCAACCATTCCTGTGTGCGTGTTACCAGAAGCGGAGGGGACCTACAATTTTCTGCGATTTGGTTATGGAAAATTTCATGAAAAGGATATGGTCCTGTAAGCGTGGTCTTGGCGGCCATTTGGCTGATGTTGTGTTCCATTATTAACGGCATACCTTCCTCTTTATAATGAAATAAACATCCGATCATTTATCTCCAAAAATGCCATTTTTCTTTGAATATCAAAATAACACCTCTTATTGGAAAACCCTTTATGTCTTCTGGTTTTTGAGAAAATCGAAAATAACTAAAACTACTTTTCTATAAAATGTTTGTTATTTTTTACTTCCAACATTACAATATATAAACATTTAAGTATGCTGCTTGGCACGCTGTAGGATTTGGAGTAGGTGCGAGGTTGGGCGCATGCATTTCTTTTGCGTTCACAGAATCTGTATTTAAAAATATTCAAATTCATTCTATTTATCCAATATCCAATAAATACATGTATGTATTTATATAAGTAGCCCAAAGTTCCAAACTTACAATTTTCAATTATTAAAATGCATTATGAAAAATTCACATGTAATGCACTACTGCTCGACTGCAGCAAATAAATATAATTTCTTAATATGTATCTATGTTTGTGTTTACATACCAATTTATATAAAGCAACTGAAATGTTCAAAGTATACCAACTTAGATAAAAAAAAGCTAACATTCCAATTTGTACCGTTGTTTTTTGTTCGTTAATGAAAATGTGGTACAAATTATTATTTACCAAGGTCATTCGTTATTCAACTTTTGTAAGAGTGACGTGTTTTTTTCTCTAAATGAAAAATGGCGGTTAAACATCCACTACTCCATCCCAAATTGAATAATTTTCCAATATTTTCTTCTTTCGGTGATTTAGTGTCGACCAACGAAAAAACACATTACTTTTTTCGAAGAAATTGGTTTAATACCAAATGAAAATTCAACTTCCGTGGCTTTGTGCAATTCTGGGTAACGCTAAATGAATTGCTGTACTGAACTAACAAAGATGCATTATGTTTATTAACATTAATCCTTTAAATGGAATCACCGTCACCACTAAAAATCAAAAAAAGCAGTTTTGGTAACTTTCGATTTTTTCAAAAACTAGAAGACATAGAACCATGCGGTTTTTTGTGTTCGATTAAGAACTGATAGATACATGAAACACATACATATAAGCTAATTTACAATTTCATTTCACAATTTTGAAAACAATCGGTCTACTTTTTTATTCACGTTTTTTTTTTATCAAAATTTGGACTTTAAATGCGAACTTCTCAAAAACCATTGACATGAGTAATTTAATTTAAATGCAGGATTATAAAACAGACTTCTGGCTTTCAAACGCAGTACAGCACTTTATTGTAAGTGTTGACGTTGTTTTTTAATTTTTTTTTTCAATTTAAACCATTTTTTCTAAAAGTGCCGTTACCTCCTAAACGGGGGCAGATAGACCCCCCCTCCCATAGTAAAAAGTGCTTGTTTTTGACACCTCTACAAAAACCCGTTATCAAATCTTGGCGGCCAAGTTATAGTACTCTCCCCCGAAACTAAAAATTGAATGGACGCGGGTAGCCTTAGGGTAACCACGAAAAGTTAGGATTTTTGTTTTTTTTTTTTATATAATCATTCTTTTACAATGTTTATAATATAAAAATGTTATAATACTTTTTAGCTCTATTAGGTCATTATAAAACAAAATTTAGTATTTTCAAAGTAAAACGATATTATTTCAAAGTCGTTCGAGAACGTTGAATAGAAAAACCAAGTTTTCATCTTTCAAGGATCTTCAGGTGTCACCTTAATCATCATTTTCTCGAATCCTCTGTACACTATCATTTCAAGATCTTTTGTGTTCTCAGCTAAAGCTTTGTAGATATCATTGGAGTTTCTTACTTCTTTACCATTTATGTGTGTAACGATATCACCAGGTGACAAGCCTCCACTGTAAGTTAAAATTTTAGAAAACATATGTTCAGAGCTTTGAGAGTTTTTTCGTACACATGAGCAGGTGAATTTATAATCACTTTCCAAATAAGAACACCATATTGTATATCACCTGAAACAGTTCGACTACGAGTCTTGAGTTCATGCAACAAATCGTCAGTCAGTGTTAACATTGTAATTCCCATGTAACGTCTAACAGGATATCCTTCACCTTGAGCACCTTTTTTATTCTTGCGCTCAGTGCTACGAACAAGAAATTGTTTAACGTAGTCAATTGGAATCGCAAAACTGATGCCAGATGTGACTTTCATACTGTTGACACCTATTGCCTCTCCGTCGAGGTTTACCAGCGGACCACCCGAATTACCAAATGTAATCGCAGCGTCTGTTTGGATGTAATTAATATTCAATCCATGCAACCCCAATTCCTGTGATGCTCTTTGTGTGTTGCTAACGACACCCGCCGTAACTGTATTACTAAGCGACAGAGGACTTCCTAATGCCACAACCCACTCACCGGTTCGCAGCGACGACGATTGGCCTAATTTCATCACGGGTAGATTTTTGCACTGAATACGAACGGTAGCTAAATCCGACGACTGATCTACATTTTCTACTTCTCCGGGGAATGTGCGCCCATCCATAAGTCGCACTTGGACGACGGTGTGTGGCTTGTTGATTACAACATGAGCATTCGTTAAGATCAGGCCATCAGATCCAATAATAAATCCAGATCCATTAGAGGCCGTAACTGGTGTCCTAGTATAGTAATCTATACGGTGTTTATCTTTGATTTCTATGTAGACTACCGAGTTGGCACACTCATCTACTACGTCGGCAATAAAATTATATTGAATTCTGCGACCGTCTAGTTTGGACAGTGTTTTAGCTTGTACAGTGGGTGGAAATTTAAGGAAAACGTATTCTTTTTTTAAGATTTGGTAACCAAAAATCACTGCAAGAAGTCCTACACTAGGTAGCAAATATTTGTATGAATTCTTTTCTTGACCTTTATATTGTTTATACTGATTTGAGTTTGAAGTATATTCATATCTGAAATACGAACTTAGTAGCCGAGTACTAAGAAGGTTCCTTAAAATTGCAAGACGACCCACGTTTCGAAAATTCATTTCGCAATGTTACGAGAAGTTTTATTTAAAAGTAATAATTTAAAAATTAAAAATATAGACCTTAAGAGGACAGGAACACAGGAATTAAGCTTCTGCCTCTGCCGGCTGTTATACCCAAACCATATACTTTACAATAACAATTACAAGACAAAGCACTACGTACCATTGCCAGAGATTATCAAATAAAGATTGGAAGCTTCAGCTGTCAATCAGTTTGATGACAAGTACAAGCACGGTTGCCACTTTAAAAAAAAATTGTGTCCAAAGTTGAACATAAAATTGACCAAATGTAGTTAAAAATGACCAAAATAAAAACAGAAACAAACAAACAAAAAACAGAACAATTAATTGATCACATTTGTTGGAGCATGTGTTTTTATGTACTCGTATATTATACAGCTTACACGTTATTTTTAAATTATTAAAAAACAAAAACAATAAAAGATCACGATTGCGCAAAATTTTAGTTGAATTAGTACGATGTTAAGGCTGTTTTAGTATGAATAAAATCAACGATTTTGCAAATTTCAATCGAATTTAGCATCATACTTTATCTACCCTTTTATTAAATATATATTTTATTTTTTTTAAATCATGCTAACTTAATCAAAACAGGTCTGTTTGTTTAGTTTTTTGCATAAACTGCCATTACTTTAGTGTTTAGTAGTAATTTATTAAAAATAGCCTTAGCACTATACTGGTTAGAAAATGTTTAAAATTAAGACAGAGTTTGTAATCTACTTAAAAGTTGGAAAATTGTTAAATAGTATCATCATAATACCTTATTACTAAGCTGTTTTAAATTTTGCGTGATATGTTTATGTTTGAAGATCAATTATTGCCACTTAATAATTATAAAAATAAATATTATGTTTTCACAAACGCTATTTCAAACCAAATTTTTTTTAGATCAATTACCATTAGTAATTTTTTGATCATCAGACTCTTTGGCTAGCATTATATTATTAATGGTTTCAAAATTGAGTACAATTCTTAATTAAGTTTTTATTAGATAAACTTAATTCGCAAAATTTTTGCTGGCAAAATACTCAATCATGTCGATTACAGAATCCGCAGAACCTGACCCGCAGTGATTCACAGTGCAGTCGTCTCCTTCTTTTGCATGATAAATGAGTAGATGGGAAAAATGGTACTGCACTGCGGATCGAGTTCGCCGGATTCTGTAATCGACATGAATATTTTGTGCGGTGGGACTGCGCAGTATTTTTAGAAATTCTTTAAATTTGTTGATGCGGTTGGCACTAGCCGTGTTTTTTTGGAAAAGTTATCCGTAGTACAGTAGGATTTTATATGAAAAACAAATACAACATCCGCAGTAGGATCACTGCCGATACTCGAATAAACGTCAAATCTCTATCCGCAGCAGGATTTCACTTCTCTTTTTATCGGCAGTGATCCTACTGCCGATGTTGTTATTCATATAAAATCCTACTGTACTACGGATAACTTTTCCAAAAAAACACGGCTGCTATTAGCACAAAATGTATGTAGGGTAAACTACCTAGTGACCGACCCCCTTTCAGTAATGGTCACCTATCACTGTTTTTTCATTTTATTAAGGTTTCCTGTTGCTGGATACTGCCGAGGCTATTTTTAACGTGTTTAGACGTGCAATTGTCATAACAAAAGACGTCAATTGATATTTTGTAGTCAATCGTTGACGTGTAATAAAAGATGTAAGTTGAAAACCTCTGTAAATCAAAGAAAACTTGTGAATTCCTTAAGAAACAGTTGAGTATAAATCAGTATTTTATTAAATTATCCGTGTATATGGGACAGTGCATATTATTTCAAAACAATAATTAGTGGATCTACTTGTTAACTTTTTTTTTTATTAAAATAATAAAATAACTTAATTTAACGTGGGGTGTTCATAACTAAAATGTAATGTTCAATAAATTCAGTGACCGACAGGGGTGTCTATTACTGGCGCGATTAGAGGTTTTTGAAGATGTTAGTTACGGACACCATCATTTTTGTCTTTCTTGTTTCCTTTCATTATTTACAAACCGCTTTTTATATTGCTATAAAGCCACATTTTTCAGGAATTTATTACAAAATGCCTGGGCAAAATTAGTTTAAGAAGAAGATTTGTAAAATAGAAGTTAAAAAAAAAGTTTATTTTCCGAAATTTCCATGGTACATGTGCAAAAACAGAAAAATACATTAGCACTTTTCTTTGCCCATCTTTAAGATAGATTGCTTTACTAGCGATATTAACGTATTGATTAATTACAATATTTATATAAGTATTTTTAAATCAGTAACTAACTATAACTAACATTCAAATTATATTATTTTTTTTAATTGTATAATTACTTGTTGAAAGCAGTTTAAGTGCCTTTACATTTTTGTTTGCTTGTTTTTATTTAAATAATAATTTATCTTCATTTTATTCATAACCTTATAAGTACTTACCTACTGCATAAAAAGATTTTATATACTATGTATAATATCCCCGCATTAAGGGTTTGTAATTAAATGGATTTCTTGTATACATACGTAGATGTATCTTTTTGTTTTTGTGCGTATTAATATTTATTTATCTTATATATTAGACAAAAATTATAGTACTTTGAAAAACCTTCCAAGTTAAATATAATCTGTTTTTATTCGGTGTCGGTTTTGGTGAAAAATAAATTTAAAACAGAAGTTTTCGCATACATTTTTGACGAACCACAAGTTTTTATGAGTCAGGATTCATGATATTCCCAATTGTCAATTGAAATGTCGAATTAAAACTTTTTAATTATTCGATTTTAACGTTTGACGAGCTTATGTAAACTTGTTGCCGAAAATTCCTCTTACAGTTTAGGGTGAAAAGCTACAGAAAAAGGGTGTCCGTAACTAGTATTTGACGGGTGTCGGTTACTGAAGAAAAGGTGTCCGTAACTAAAAAACTGGTAAGCTTTTACTATTTTATGTTTTATTTATTTTTGGAATTTCGTACATATTTATTTCTTTGATATTGTAAAAGAAATTATTAACAGTTATAATAATACACAAAAATCATTAAAATCGATCCAGCGAAAGAAAAGTTATGAATTTGCAAACTCAAAATTTTTCTTAAGGGTGTCGGTCACTGGGTGTCTTACCCTATTATAGCCGTGTTTTATTGGTTAGTGAATATACTACATCGCAAAATTTAACATGGAAAACAACAACAAACGATTAGTGAATAAAAATAAGCTAGTAATTGAAATGGATAATTTAGTGAAGATGGAGTTTCGGATGTTGAAATGTAGGAGGTGTTTAGGTGGTGTCCGAAAAAATATATGTGGCATACTTGAGGGTGTGTTCGTTGGTATTTATTTTGTTATACTTTGCCTTTGATAATCCAAAGTGTGATCGCTCCGAAATTTATAGAACAAATATTTTTTCAAATGCAAAACTTTAATTCATACCATAATTCCGGCTTTACACTACTGCCACTAATTTTGTCATAAAATATTGAATATTGAAATATTGAATTCGATTGATATGTTTTATCAGTTCACTGGCATTTGTTCAAAAATGTCGTATAACTGCGGCATTATGCTGAATTTATATAACAACTGAAAAAATTAAAGCTAAACTCTCAGAACACCTATTTTATTTATTTTTTATTTTTTTTTTTTTTTTTTTTATTTAATTAATTTATTCAGTTAATATATACAGTTACAAGCAAAATGTTAGGTCTGTTTACTTAGTTCTTTGCACGAACTACTATTGTTTTAAGGTTGCTCAGAATCAATTTATTAAAAGAAATTGCCTTAGGCTAGGCTGTTTTGCAACTGTTTGGTTTAAGAAACTAAAAAGTTTGTGTTTTGACACAAACTAAACGATTGCCTAAAATGATTTCGCTATTTTGTGTAACATATAATTATATGCACCTGCGCGGACATTCAACCAAATAGTTCATCTGTTTTCTATAAGTATAAAAACAGTGTTGTGCTACTAAAAATTGAATGTGCGCTCCCAGCCTTAAGACGATATTAGTTAAAAAATGTTCAAAATTAGAAAACTACTTTAAAGTTAGGAAATATATAAGAAGTATAATACTACTACCTTAATAAGAGGCTGTTTAAAATTTTGCGCCAATGTCATTTTATTGAGTACTATGTTTTTTTTCTCCAATACTCAGTATATGTATATATGCGATATATTTTCGCACTTTTGTAAGTTTTAAATCAAATTTAAGGCTAGGCGCGCACATTCAATTTTTAGTTTCGCAGCTGTTTGGTTCCTAAAATGAAACATATGGGCTTATATGGGACACCGCACTCTAAATCAACTCGATTTACATTTTCATGAATATTTCAACTCAATCTGCATTTTCATGAATATTTCAACTCCAGCTTAAAAACGAGATACAGATCTTTCGAACACATCCGAGTCCGAGTAAGTTAATTCTTAATTCCACAAGTAGGAGGAACAAGGAAGAGTGAGTTAAAGAGTGAATAAAGCGTTTTTTTGGTACTTGTATTACTGCGCTAGATATAGATTACCAATAAAACGCGCCTTATGTTGCGACTCTTTTTTCAACTTCACTAGGAATTTTGTGCAATAATAGCCGTGTTTTATTGGTTAGTGAATATACTACATCGCAAAATTTAACATGGAAAACAACAACAAACGATTAGTGAATAAAAATAAGCTAGTAATTGAAATGGATAATTTAGTGAAGATGGAGTTTCGGATGTTGAAATGTAGGAGGTGTTAAGGTGGTGTCCGAAAAAATATATGTGGCATACTTGAGGGTGTGTTCGTTGGTATTTATTTTGTTATACTTTGTCTTTGATAATCCAAAGTGTGATCGCTCCGAAATTTATAGAACAAATATTTTTTCAAATGCAAAACTTTAATTCATACCATAATTCCGGCTTTACACTACTGCCACTAATTTTGTCATAAAATATTGAATATTGAAATATTGAATTCGATTGATAGGTATGGCATTTGTTCAAAAATGTCGTATAACTGCGGCATTATGCTGAATTTATATAACAACTGAAAAAATTAAAGCTAAACTCTCAGAACACCTATTTTATTTATTTTTTATTTTATTTTTTTAGTATCGTTATAACTTCATATGACTCTTTAACATTAAAAAACGTCAAAATAGGTCTGTTTACTTAGTTCTTTGCACGAACTACTATTGTTTTAAGGTTGCTCAGAATCAATTTATTAAAAGAAATTGCCATAGGCTAGGCTGTTTTGCAACTGTTTGGTTTAAGAAACTAAAAAGTTTGTGTTTTGACATAAACTAAACGATTACCTAAAATGAGTTCGCTATTTTGTGTAACATATAATTATATGCACCTGCGCGGACATTCAACCAAATAGTTCATCTGTTTTCTATAAGTATAAAAACAGTGTTGTGCAACTAAAAATTGAATGTGCGCTCCCAGCCTTAAGACGATATTAGTTAAAAAATGTTCAAAATTTGAAAACTACTTTAAAGTTAGGAAATATATAAGAAGTATAATACTACTACCTTAATAAGAGGCTGTTTAAAATTTTGCGCCAATGTCATTTTATTGAGTACTATGTTTTTTTTCTCCAATACTCAGTATATATATGCGATATATTTTCGCACTTTTGTAAGTTTTAAAACAAATTTAACAGTGAGAAGAACTTTAAGGGCCGTTTTCTTCACTATAGCTCAACTTGAGGCAAACTCTCAAGTTGATCAACTGGAGAGTTGGCTTCAACTCGAGAGTTGAAACGCAAGTTGAAATTTCTTTTTCTTCACAATTTTTTTCTCAACTCCCGAGTTGAAAATCTAAAGTTGATCAACTTCTGATTTGAAAAATATCCCTGGGATATTTGTTAAAATATATACAAGCTGTCACTTTCAAAATTAAATTTTAATTTATTCAGTCAATCTAATTGAATTTTTGTGTGATATTTGTGATGAATGATTTTCTCCTCGATCTACATAAGGATAAAAATAAGTTGTTACCAATCGCGAATGGATGTTTGTCATGGATGTTGCTGTTTCCACAAAGATACATACCTACATGGTAAATTTGTGGCAGCTAAATCAGCAAATTTGGGAATTTCTGGAGCAGGTTCTATAATTTTCCATCAAATGTTTTGTAGTGAATAACACCGCAAGCAATGATGATGAGTTTTGCCGTCTCTTTTTTGCACCTAATGTCGGAAGCCAATACGGGAAATCTGCTTTTCCAAACGCCATATGAACGCTCAACTCAATTGCGAGTGTCTATCTGCAATTCTTTGTACAAATGCTCATCAGCGTTTGTTACAATGGTGATAAAGTGACCAAATTTACCTATAAAAATCGTCTTTTCGATGGCGAAAAAGCCTCGTACTGCTTCAAGAATTTCCTCGTGCGGCGATATTCACTGCTCGACGAAGTTGAAGTCCAATTTTCTCAAAAACAATTGCTGCGGAAAATTATGACAATATTTTTGTTGTTGTGAAAACTCAAGCAAACAAACTTTTGAAGCAAAATTTCATGTATTTTATTAAAAAAAATCAATGTTTCATGTCAACTCTCAAGTTTGCTCTCTCAACTTCTAGTATTTTCGGAAGTTGAGAAAACCAGAAGTTGATCAACTCGAGAGTTGAGAATCGAAAGTTGAAACTATCAACTTTGAGTGAAGAAAAACAAAATCACAAGTTGAGAATAAAAATCCTAAAGTTGAGGTCAACTTCTAGTGAAGAAAATGGCCCTAAATCAACTCGATTTGCATTTTCATGAATATTTCAACTCAATCTGCATTTTCATGAATATTTCAACTCCACCTTAAAAATGAGATACAGATCTTTCGAACACATCCGAGTCCGAGTAAGTTAATTCTTAATTCCACAAGTAGGAGGAACAAGGAAGAGTGAGTTAAAGAGTGAATAAAACGCTTTATTCACTCTTTAACTCACTCTTCCTTGTTCCTCCTACTTGTGGAATTAAGAATTAACTTACTCGGACTCGGATGTGTTCGAAAGATCTGTATCTCGTTTTTAAGCTGGAGTTGAAATATTCATGAAAATGCAGATTGAGTTGAAATATTCATGAAAATGCAAATCGAGTTGATTTAGAGTTCTTATCACTGTTAAATTTGATTTAAAACTTACAAAAGTGCGAAAATATATCGCATATATACTGAGTATTGGAGAAAAAAAACATAGTACTCAATAAAATGACATTGGCGCAAAATTTTAAACAGCCTCTTATTAAGGTAGTAGTATTATACTTCTTAAAATTTCCTAACTTTAAAGTAGTTTTCTAATTTTGAACATTTTTTAACTAATATCGTCTTAAGGCTGGGAGCGCACATTCAATTTTTAGTTGCACAACACTGTTTTTATACTTATAGAAAACAGATGAACTATTTGGTTGAATGTCCGCGCAGGTGCATATAATTATAGCGAACTCATTTTAGGCAATCGTTTAGTTTGTGTCAAAACACAAACTTTTTAGTTTCTTAAACCAAACAGTTGCACAACAGCCTAGCCTAAGGCAATTTCTTTTAATAAATTGATTCTGAGCAACCTTAAAACAATAGTAGTTCGTGCAAAGAACTACTACTATTTTGACGTTTTTTTAATGTTAAAGGGTCATATGAAGTTATAACGATACTAAAAAAATAAAATAAAAAATAAATAAAATAGGTGTTCTGAGAGTTTAGCTTTAATTTTTTCAGTTGTTATATAAATTCAGCATAATGCCGCAGTTATACGACATTTTTGAACAAATGCCAGTGAACTGATAAAACATATATCAATCGAATTCAATATTTCAATATTCAATATTTTATGACAAAATTAGTGGCAGTAGTGTAAAGCCGGAATTATGGTATGAATTAAAGTTTTGCATTTGAAAAAATATTTGTTCTTTAAATTTCGGAGCGATCACACTTTGGATTATCAAAGGCAAAGTATAGCAAAATAAATACTAAATACCAACGAACACACCCTCAAGTATGCCACATATATTTTTTCGGACACCACCTAAACACCTCCTACATTTCAACATCCGAAACTCCATCTTCACTAAATTATCCATTTCAATTACTAGCTTATTTTTATTCACTAATCGTTTGTTGTTGTTTTCCATGTTAAATTTTGCAATGTAGTATATTCACTAACCAATAAAACACGGCTATACAAATCGAAGATGCAGCGAATGACAAATACATTAAAAAAAATGACATTGCTTTTCAATTTGGGTTGATGGTCATTAACCTCACTAACCATAACACTAGCCTCATCAGTTGAAAGACCAATTAAATTTTCAAATAGTATATTTTATTTTTACCCAAAGAAGAAGCAACATTGCGCAAAATTAAGGCGCACAATTTTTAAAAATAAGCTAGTAATGGAAATGGATATGTAATTTAGTGAAGATGGAGTTTCGGGTGTTCAAATGTAGGAGGTGTTAAGGTGGTGTCCAAAAAAATATATGTGGCATACTTGAGGGTGTGTTCGTTGCTTTGAGTATATATAATATGGAGGGCTCGTTTCTATTCCAAATGCGTGACTATCATAGGGGGCGCTACTCAAATTTGTGTAATACTACGTTTTCACCAAGAATAAATCCGAGATTTAAGGCAAGAGATTTAAAATAAATCTTGAAGTGTTTTCACCAGAGAAAATGAGATTTATTTGACGTTTTCACTCTGACATGTCATTCAATTGTCAATTTGGGCAAGTGTTAAAAAAATTGTAATTTAAAACGAATAGTAAAAAGGAAAATCTATTTCTGAGCAAAAAAATAATTTATTTTCAATAAACAGTTTATAAAACTTACAATTTTAAACTATTATTAGCACACAATTTGATGCAAGCTAATAGGAATTATTGGTTCAACCGGTGGTGGCAGTGTGTCTACTTTCTCTACAAAGTCAATTCTTCTACGCAAATGTAGCTCGAGCTTAAAACTTCCCAAAAATAATATGCATTTCAATGGCAAAAGTAATCGTTAACACTCTCCAAATCAGAGTATGATCTCGCTCAAGAAAACAAACACAACAACAATCAACATTGTATCATCAGCCAATCCGAATACCATGAGTATTAAAACGCCAAGGTCCACTTCAGAAAACCAATTCATTTCATGACAGTACGTCGGTTTTAGCTTTGAGTTTAACTAAATCACCATCGTTTGAATACAATGGCGGTGAGAGTGTTGGAAGTACTCATGAACAAAGTGCAGGAAATAGTAACAAATGCAGTGTCTTAAGGCCACATCACAACAACAACAACAGTAGCAGTAGCAATGAAAACTTGTCAAATATACTTGGTATAACACAATGTGATTAGTACTACTTGTCTCCAACGAGTCAAATGTACACCGATGGCAGTTCATTAAAGTCAGTCAAAATATAAAGCAATGTCTATCCTGAAATTGTAAGTCTAAATGATACGCACCAACAACAACAAGCACATATTTCAAATGGTCATCATTGTTTGGTATGCCACAATAATGTAGGTCAACCGCATTTAGAGAAATATGAAAGTATCGATGCTTTGTCGTTGCCACCATTGAATGCATTTGACCAGAATTAACACTAGAATTTGTAGAGAGCTCTATCCAATAATGATCGATCTGCTTGGTGTGATAATAGTTATATTGAATTGGACAATGAAAGCGTGAATGTAAACCAGTTTCACAGTTTAAAACCTTCGACCAAAAAAACTACACCCCCACCAGCGACGTCTTTCTACAACATTCACCTGAGTGTCCGTCACTTGGAAATTTCTATTCAGTTAGGGCAGGACTTGTTATGGGCAGCTACCCAAATAACAAATATTGGATGGAATCATCTTTAGACGGGCCAATAATTCTTTCGCACATTCTTCAAATACCCCATAGGTAACTGATACCATTGCTCTTTGTCGCCAACGCTTAGCCAAAATCCACTTCCATATGCTTATTATAATCGTCAACCGGCCACAACATCAATGAATTCTGCCATACCCAGTGGGAAACTAACACTGACGCCAATTGTAGCTGGAGTTGGTGGAAGTGGAATGCTTTTAGTGCCAGTGGTCAATTCAAGGCCACAAACTCGAACTCTAACTCATGACTAACACCCTCCTCAGCAGCACCATCATAAACAGAGTTATCGAGAACGTACAATGTTATCGTCGCAGTTAATGTCAAGCGGCAGCTATCGAACACCAAAGACAAAGATAGATGACGAAAATATCCATTTGAGTCATTTGACATCGTATTTGAATGTTGAGCCGCACCATCATCATTATATTCAACAACAGCCTCAATCATATCACCACAATCATTATTATTTTTTTTTGTATCTTCCATTCTGTAAGTTTTTTGTTAATTAAAATAATTAGTCTCTTTTTTGTATAAATATACTTACATTCTGTCCTAGAAATTCTCTCTTTTTAAAAACAAACTCAACAAGTTTGACAGATATTTTTATTTTGTGTTGATTGTCAATGAAGAAAGTGGGGTTTACATAGGTGAGTTCTACAAAACAAGGTTTGTTTGTTTTGCAAATCTTCTGACTGCAAGAAGATTTCAAGGAGATTTATTTTAAATCTTCATTTGAGGTGATTTATATTTGTATGGTAAATCTACGAGATTTAAAGGAGATTTATACTACGTTTTCACCAAAGGTAAATCCGGGATTTAAGTGGATTTACCATAAATCTCCTTTAAATCTCGTAGATTTACCATACAAATATAAATCACCTCAAATGAAGATTTAAAATAAATCCCCTTGAAATCTTCTCGCAATCAGAAGATTTGCAAAACAAACAAACCTTATTTTGTAGAACGCACCTATGAACACCCACTTTCTTCATTGACAATCAACACAAAATAGAAATATCTGTTTTTTTTTCCTGTTTACTACCCAATGCAATTTTTTTTCGCTTGTCCAAATTGACAAATGAATGACAAGACAGAGTGAAAACGTCAAATAAATCTCAGTTTCTTTGGTGAAAACACTTCAAGATTTATTTTAAATCTCTAGCGGATTTACTCTTGGTGAAAACATAGTATTATGATAAATCCACTTAAATCCCGGATTTACCTTTGGTGAAAACGTAGTATAAGACAAAGTTATTGCCGAGTGCTTCATATCACATATGACGGAGAGAGAACTATATGCGAGGAGAAGGTAAGCACAAATCGGAGGATACGGCTGTATCCTTAACTTACAGAAAGTGAGACAGCGACCCCTATCACAACTTCAAGTACTACAATGCATTAGGGATAGGAACGAGCCCTCCATATTATATATACTCAAAGGTTCGTTGGTATTTATTTTGTTATAATTCGCAAGTGATGGAAATGAACGCATTCAGTTTTGTGCATTAAGGCTGGTATTCACCGAGCGCTCTTAAACGGCTCTTAACCTTACGAGGCTCTTAACTTGAAATTTCTTTGGGGTATTCACCAACCACTCACAAGTTTTTTTCGAAGTTCGAAAATGAGAGCCACTCTCTCTGGAAATTGGAAGGAAGCGCACTTCCCCACTCTTTGGGAAATGGGGCAAGGAATTTTCGAACAAACTTTCGAAGAGAGCGCTCGTAAGTTTAGGAGTGGTCGGGACCACTCCTAACTTTTAAGAGCGCTCGTAGATCTTCACTAATATTGCTTGGTGAATAGGTTTATGAGTTTCTTAAGATATGAGCGCTCGATGAATACCAGCCCTAGTGATCGTGCTGGGGTATTGTTGTTCAATTAAACACATTAATGCACTGTTTACATCATACGCTAATAAAACTGCTTTTGGTATAGATACATTTCATTTTTAAGAACATAAAAAGTAAAAAAAGTTTTTTTTTTTAATTCGTTGAAAAAATGACCAAATGGAATAAAAAATGACCATGTGACCATGTGAAAAAATAATGACCAGATTTGATCATAAATGACCAAACTGGCAACCGTGAGTACAAGCTGAAGAAACAGTTAGCAGTGGTGGATTTGAATTAGGATACGACAAAGCACGCACCCCAGTGCAACTTCATGATGTCCAATTCATGTACACTAGGGCTAGGCGCGCACATTAAATTTTTAGTTGCACAACTGTTTGGTTGCTTAAGCCTAGTAGACAGTTCTTCTAAAAAAAAAACCAATGAATTTCTTATGGGAGAGTTTTTTCCAACGTTTTTCATTTCACCACAGTCATCCGAACTGTTAACCAAAATCGAAAAAAAATGTATACTCACCACGATTTTTTTTTCAGGCAAAACATGTGCATCCCATTGTTTTTGGCGGAAAAAACTTACAGAAATTTTTTCATGAGAGAAAATTTTTTTCACCACTCATTTTTTTCTTAAAAAAAACTTTATACTAGGCTTTATACAAAACAGATGAACTATTTGTTTGAATGTCTGTGCAGGTGCATATAATTTTAAGTTACAATAGCGAACTCATTTTAGGCAATCGTTTAGGTTGTGTCAAAACACAAACTTTTTAGTTGCTCGAACCAAGCAGTTGCGAAACTAAAAATTGAATGTGCGCGCCTAGCCTAATCCAACAAAATGATATCCACTACGGACCACGGTGGTTATAAGGAAAATTACAATATTATAACAAATAATTTGAGAAGATATTTGAAATATTTCTGAAAGAGTATGTAAAATTTAAAATTCATTAAATTTAATTATTTCTAGGTCGCTGTTAAGGAATTTGGGTTTTATTTTTAATTTATTTCATTAATAAATATTTATATTTACTTAAAACATTTTTTATTGTGAAAAGCAGACATCAAATCATAGAGGAAATATATTACCTAGGATCACGACTTCGGGGGTTTGCTCTCTTAAACCCTACAAGCTGAACTGAGAGGAAAAAACCCACAGTCCAAAGATGTGTTAGTTGCCCCATGAATTTTAAATGGGACCAACACAGCTTTGTTCAAATTTTGTGGGTTTGTGCTCAATGCGCAAAAAGTTGAATAAGTGCGTTTGAATGTTCAAAAAAGGAATCCGTTAAATTCAGAAATTTTAAAATACAAATATTTTTTTATTAATTTTGCTTTTTTTATATCTTTATCAATAAAAACTATATTAAAAATTAATTTTATTGGTTTTCGGATACAAATTCCTTAATATTTTTGTATATTTCTGTTAAAAACTTAGAAATACCAAGCAAAAGTAGAAGCGCACCCTAGAAATTCAATGCGTATAGTGCCTAACATTGACCACAGAATATAGACATTTTAGCCCAAAGGTGAAAATGTTGACAAGTAAACAAATCGATAAGAAAAAACAAATGTCATAAATAACATAACTCGAGAAACTCAGCAAAAACAATTGTTAAATTTCGGAGGCAAGTTTACTTTATTAAATTCCCAGGATGGCCCTTCGAAGTTTATCAATTTTAAATTTGTTAAAAACAAAAAACAATGTTTTTCTTAAAAGTATAAGTAATACCGGATTAAAATCAATTGCATTTCCTTACAGTACAGAAGTTACAGTGCAGGCTACTCTAATGGCTGTCAATAAACAAAAAGTAGCAGTCATGAAATCCTTTCTATAACGGGCTCAAGAGCACGATCAATTCATGAAAACGAAACACATTGAGCATGAAATCGGTAAAAGACATTTGGCCAATATGATGGGACAAAATCGTGAAACATTCACTCAAGAGGACGTTGATAATGCCATTTTTCCATCGGGAGTTTATGATAAACTCGCCAGACCCGCTATGATAAGTCCCGATCAAGTGTTTCCAGCCCGAAAAGCGGCTGAATTCGATGAAACTGAACGTCCTTTCCACAGCACGTTCTACACTGGCAGGCCTATCTTTTTTAAATTGCTTTATGACATTTTTGAAGAAATCAACAAATTGAACGACGAATGCAGAGTAGCGGAACAAATGCAGATGCTGACCAGAAAGTTGATCTGACGGGATTTTAGTGGATTCCAACTACTAGTCGAAATGATTGCTGACATAGAGTACAGCAATTTTGTAAATGCAGGATCGTCTTGTTGCTCATCCGTATTCCTGTAAACGAAAAGATTTTATATATAAATTCACAAAACCTTTGTTGGATCAGAGCAAGCAACCCGAAATTCCAAAGCCACAAATCGATGAACAAGGGCGTGTATATTACGATTTATGAATGTTTAATGCCGGATATACACTGTTCAAATGCATGCCAAGCATATGCAAGTATATTGGTAATTTGGGGTTGAAGTTGCATATACACATATCAAGCATGAGTCTTCGATCTTTTATTTTTACATCGACGGTGTGATGAGAGGACGTTGCGCTTTGTGATTTTTTTTTTTCGGCAAAATTGTGATTTTACGAATTTCTTTAGAATTTTTTCAATTTTATGCGAGTAATTTGTTTTATTTTGTCTGCCCATTTAATCATACAATTTTTGTTTAATGTTTTAATATTTAAATCTGTGCTTATGTGGTGCTGTGTTTTCATCTCTTCAATCATCAATCTTGCATATACACTACTTCAATGCAGGACGCTAGATTGAAAGAAAATCAAAAGATTTTGATTTTGCTTCAATCCAACATCCAATCTATACGTATGACTTTTTCACTAATACACTTGCACATGCTTGTCATGCATTTGAACAGTGTATATCCAGCATAAGGAAAAGAGCTCGCCCCGATGTGACACTTCGATTTTCAGGGTCCTTCCAGATCAAGATAAATGGAGAAGATATAACATAACATGCACAAAGAAGAGAACAGATAATATTCCCTTTGATTTTCACCCAGATGCTCGGAAAGGTTGATATTGAAGCTAATGTTGCAGGTGGTGGTCCTTCTGGTAAACCAGGCGCTATTCGCTGAGGTATCGCAATGAGTTTAAGAAGTTTCGTCGATCAGGACATGATTGAAGAAATGCAATTAGCTGGCTTACTCACCCGGGACTACCGTCACCGTGAGAGAAAGAAGTTTGGCCAAGAAGGCGCTCGCAAAAAGTACACCTGGAAAAAGCGGTAAAAAGAACTTTGCCTTCTTCCATATAAAGCATTGTTAAAACATAATTATAATTTATGGAAATATGTATTAGTAACAACCGTCGCAAGTTAAATATAAATGCTTATGAGCAAAAGCAGTTCAACAATATATTTTATATTATATCGTCACCTGATTACAAAAACTAGATAACTCAATTTTTTACATTTTTGAGTTAGCATCGCTTTTAGGTACTTTAGAGTGATGATCATTTAAATAAATTAATGTTTAGTTGAAATTCTCCCCGCTCCCCTTTTAAATTGGGTGGTGAAAAAACTAGATAACTAAAATAACCCTACCATTTTAAGTGCAAGAACGTAGATATCTGACATCTACTCGTACTTGTGGCCAGAATTTGTTGAGTGAAATCTCAATATTCAAGTAATATTTTTTGAGGACTCAACGAGCACTAGCATGGCTGAAACTCTACTCTCAAGCAAGATGGTTATGGTTGTAAAAGTAGAGCTTTGGAAAAGTTGGAATTAAAAAATAAAAAAGAAAACCTAAAAACACCGCAACAATAAAAAGTATTATAAAGTATTGAAAATTAAAAATAATGAATATTACACACTTTTAAAGAGAAAAGAAGATGCCCGCAATACGAAAAAAAATGACAAGGAGGAGGCAGCAGGTTGTGCTCTGCCCGAGCGATCCAACTAATAATGCCCTTTTCTACAAGAGCCGACTGGCAACCTAAAACTTCACGATATATGACGTTATATCAAAACAAGGTGATAGGGGAAGTTGCGAGGTGGCTAGTCTTCTTTTCCGATACTTTAAATCCCTCCCAGAAAGCGTCGAGGAAGTGAAGTGCTTTAGCGATCGTTGTGGGGGTCAGAATTTAAATAAATTTATTTTGGGATATGCATGTACGCTGTACATGTGTTAAAGTCATTTTGAAATTACTAAGGATTTTGCTAATTTTAAACGATTTTAATATAATACTGTACATTTTACTAAAGTTAAAATCAAAAACTTGCTACTTTAACTTTTAGTAATTTGCTAAATCCATATGACTTCTGTCATTTTCCGCGTACAAAATTTCTTGGCAATTTTGTTTAAAAGAGTTAAATTGTTAAATGATTCATGAGCTAATTGTTTTTTAAAAGTAAATAAAATAATATAAAATGTTTTCGGAAGACGAAGATTTCAATATGTTTGAAGAATCAGATTAGTGCAGAAAAGTGCGATGTTTTAAGTCTCCAGCGAATTCATTTGAAAAGCTGGACGATGGAGAATTTTACTTCCGGTATTAGTTTGACAAGACAACAGTTCGGTTCTTCGTTGAAAACCTTAAAATGCAAGACCAGGTTGCGCCGTAGGATTTCAATTTCACCAGAATTACAAGTACTAGTTTCATTATACTTCTTTGGGAGAGATAACTTGTGGTTGTCACTTTGACTTCTGACAAATTTAGTTTCGTTTGCTTTGTATTTTTTCACAAACTGTCATTGTTTGGACTTGGTTCAGATGCACCATTTTTAATAAAAGGCAATTAGTAATTTACTAGTCAGTAAAACGAAAAAAAAGGTTTAAAATTTTCGAAGAGTTAGTAAATTACTAAACGCTTAACAAATTGCTAACTAGTAACTTGCTAAGCCCTTAATAATAGGTTGTTTAAAATGTTGCCCCAATTTATTTAAAATTCATTGTTCCCTTCGATGTATTCAACAATCGGCACTGAAGCAAAACGAGGTCGAAAATTTTTTTGGTCAGAAGATTGGAAGGCAATATCACGAGGCGCTAGGAAAAAATTGGATAAGTCATACATCATACACCACATAACTTTGGATGATATTCTTGCCTGGAAGACGTCTGTGGAACAATATCTGACGAATAGAAAAATCGACACATCCAAAAAATCAATGCCGATTCAAAAAATGTCTTGGTTTAAATTTGAAAAAAAACAACCCATGTTCATACGGGTGCCAAGAATCATTCGGAACAGAAAATTTTAGAACAGTTGATTGCTTGAAGAGGACCTCAAGGAGCTTAAGCTTATCTGCAGTAAAGCTAAATCATACAGGACATCTCATCACGGAAGCTAAATACAACATTTTACTATCAATTTTCACTTCGAATCCTCCTGCTATTGGTGGCGACTGTTTTTATTTTTATAAAAATTTGCCCCATTCTAAGAAAGCTGATGAGGATGATTAACAAGTGGCATTAAAATACTTTTTTGTATATTATATGTACATAATAAACAAACGTATAATTATGAGCTTTTAATGTCTATTGTTTGAAGTCTAAATAAACTTAAAATTGGTTTTCAGATTCACTTAGAGGACTTAAATCAACACACGAGACCGTTTAAATCATCCGATCGGAGCAAGTAGTTTAGAAATGACAAGATCGTTTATCTAGTATTTTCAAGAATTTCATGATAAATCATATGATATTGTCATTTCCAAACTACTTGCTTAATTTAGATGATTGGAACGGTTTTGACTTCCAATTTAAAATTACTAACTTATTCTGGAAACCATTTTCAGTTCGAAGAAATATTTCAAAAAATGTCTATCTAAAAGAAATTTTGACATGTTTCATTTCTCAAA
The DNA here is from genome assembly GCA_911387755.1 of Chrysotoxum bicinctum. Lineage (NCBI taxonomy): Eukaryota > Metazoa > Arthropoda > Insecta > Diptera > Syrphidae > Chrysotoxum > Chrysotoxum bicinctum. The sequence goes on from OU426988.1 coordinate 95,937,479, forward strand.
AACATAATAAGATTACTTTTACATTGAATTATTTTGAAACCGTTGTTTGGAATAAAAATGGTTTTTAAATCAATTAAGGAAACTCAAAATCATTCCGATCATCCAAATGAAGAGGTGATATTCGAAATGACACCCGAAATGGAATATTGCAACCAATTTTACATTAACGGGATTATGATAAGAGTTCAGTCTCGCGTATATTTCGCAGATGATGGTTAGTCCTTTTCTGTCCATCACGGTATGTTTTATCAAATGAAATAGCTGCTCCATAATGCTCCACAATAAAAAAAATTTGCTCTCCATAGTTTTAGAAATAAAGAAATTATTTTTATATTAGTATGTTATATCGACACATGATATTGATAGTTTTTTTTTTTTTTTGTTGGTGGGTAGGTGAAGAATCTTCATAGACACTATGAGCCCGGTACTCATAGTAGTGTGAGATTTTTACTCACTAAAAAACACCTCCCTTTTGTTCTTGCGACTACAACTAAGTTACCTTATCAAGTAGTTTTAATTTCACTATATTATAATTACGTTTAGCAGGAAGCTCCCCACTGAGAGGACCTGCGGATACCACATTTGTAAGCGGATACTCCTTATGGCGCTAGGTCGGACGGTCTTGTTCTTTGGGGGTGGCCGTGGCGCGATGGATGTGTACTCGCCTGTGAACCTCATGATCACAGGTTCGATCCCTGCCGTCGTCTATGTCGTTTTAATTCCATTAAAAACCTTCTAAAATTGTCATCAATGGGTTGCTGGTTTACTCATTACATGTTGTTCAGGCATAACACTAACAACTTGTAATTGAGTTAAACTAGTATGCCCAACAAGGATGAACACGAATAAAATAATGTGAATTATAAGCGACACGTAGAAATAAGACACGGCATTCTCCGCTTTAGTTCAGCCGCCATCCCTGGAGATAAAATATCTGAGACAACAACCTTCAGTCTCAGAACATCGTGCCACACATCTTTCCTATCCTTCTTTCTCTTCCGTAACTTCACGCCCGCGCTGTGTTGAAACATTTAAAGGGTAATCATAATCCCTTGAGCGCGTGTAGATTATAAAAAAAAAAAAAAAAAAAAAAAAAAGTCGGCGCACAAGGTTTGTCTCATCAATTATTGTTTGTCGAATAACTCTATTGCTATGGTGAGTTCGTAGCTTCCCAGCGAAAACTACTATTTCATCTTCAACAGTTGGCAATCGTAAGTCTCTGTGTAAATCAATGTTTCTAAAGGTGTGTCCACACCAAAGAAACATTTCAGGAAACATTGTTTAAAAAACGTTTCTGAAATGTTTCCAATTTGTTTAAGAAACATTTCAGAAATGTTTCTGATTTGTGTTTTTGGTGTGGACGCTTTGAGAAACATTTCTGAAATGTTTCTTTGTTTCCCATTGTTTGCAGATTGAGTTGTCTGTAATTTTTTTTCTCGCCTGTGTTGTACTTTAAGCGCAAGAATTTTTTTTTCACTTCATCTTTATCACAATTTATATTTTCGCAAATTTCAGATATATCATTGGCTTTTTTGATTTTATTTTTAAAATTTTCGTCAAGAGTGGATCCGAGCGTCCAGACCAAAGAAAACATTTCAGAAACATTTAAGAAACATTTTAGAAATGTTTCTCTGTTTCTGAAATGTTTCTTAAATGTAAGAAATGTTTCTTTGGTCTGGACACACCTTTACACTATCATCGCTCACTGCCGAGCTTGAAGTTTTGCTAAATTTACATGCAAAAACGTGGAGCGAAATAAAAAACCATTTGTTCAACGAACAATCAAACCCAATGGTAACTCTCGCTGATGATTTAAATGATTGGCCGGGTTCGGCTGCGTATCCCAGGGCATCCGGATTTGTTGGTGTTGTTGTAATCCCATAGAAAAAACAGCTGATCAACGAAACAGCTGATATCAAACAGAAAATGTTTGGTATACTAAACTATCCAAAGGGAATTTTGAAGAACAGCACACAATTATTTAAGAATGAGTCAGCAGCAATCAGACACAGTTACCTAACGTAAAAATTAAAATTAACCATACATAAAAATCACTTGTTCGACTTTGACAGCAAATGTTACCTGTCCGGTTTTGGTCGTTTATCAACGTATCGAATACTAAAGTATCGTAGATACCCTATCGGATTACGACCAGAATGTACGCGGCCTTTTATAATTATCAACTGTACCAAAAATGGCATTTCCACACATTTCCCGTTCGTACACAAACATTATTGAACATCATTTCATTCGTAGCACACCGGCTAAATTTTTCAGAAAATGTGCTACTCTGTAAGAGATTAATTAAAAAGGATTTTAAAGCTTCAACTCTTCATTTCATAAATTTTAAGCTTGGAGTTTCAGAGTATGCATTTCAATAAACATTGAATGCTCCTTTTTGACCGTTGGGAGTACAAATCAAAAACTTTATTCAACGGCAAAAATCAAAAAAGACAATACTGTAATAGTTACAGTCTAAGTAAGGAAGTTTTATCGACTGTTAATCAAATTAACGACTTCTAGGTTTTTTTTTAAAGTGAAACGATGTAGTTTTTAAAAATAGTTATCTATACTATTATATAAAAGCGAAACCATTTTAAAGTTTATAAAGCACGATCTCAGAAAGTAGTCAACCAATTTATTTGAAATAAATTTTATTATTTTCTATATAGACCGAGAGCCCACAGCAATTTTTGGGTGTGATTGATAACAAAAAATAATTAGCACAATTAGATAGGCCTTTTATAGTTATTTATAAATGTGAACGTCTTGCATACTCTAGTGGGCGAAATAATGCATTATAGTGCATCAAGTATGCAGTTCTGTCCAAGGTCTAAAAAATTGGGATACAAAATTTGGCATAACTTCAAAATGAAGAGCTAAGTGCCCTGGTTGCAAATATCGAGGTCCAAGACGTTTTGAAAGTGGCCTTCTTAGTGCAAGAAGTAGCCTATTCTTATCGCATCTGGCAGGCAGAAGACTGTCTGTAAAAGGTCTTGGACCTAGATATTTTCAATCGGGGGGCTTAACTCTACATTTTGGAAAAGTTTTTATAACAATTGTCTGGACTTGGAAAGAACTGCATACTTGATGCACTATTATGCAATATTGCTCCCACTAGAGTACGTAAGACTTTCAAATTTGTAAATAACTATAAAAGGCCTATCTAATTATGCTAATTATTTTTTGTTATCAATCACACCCAAAAATTGCTGTGTGCTCTTAGTCTAATATTGTTATAAGAGTGTTTATGGCTATAATTTTTTTTCAATGAATTTGTCAAACTTAAATATTATTAATTTTACATTTTTTGTCCATTTTTTTTATCATTAGTTGACTTATACAACCACTCATATCTTAAGAACTATACAATAATCGACAAAGATTAGCATTGCTTCATAAAGTCAATATTGTTGCGCAAATTTTAAGCCCAAAATCACTTCTTAGTTAAACATACAACCTGAGAAATAAATAAAAACAAATTATAAAATTATAAACTTTTTGAATTTATTTTATCCAGGAATTAGATTTCATCACAATCGCGAGGTCGCTGCTTTGTTTCATGTCATTATCATTCCAACATTTTTAATTTTCTTTTCTTCCCGTTCCCATACTCTCTCTCTGTCTCTTAGGTCGGTATTCACCGAGCGCTCATAACTTAAGAAGCTCATAAACCTATTCACCAAGCAATATTAGTGAAGATCTGAGAGCGCTCTTAAAAGTTAGGAGTGGTCCCGACCACTCCTAACTTACGAGCGCTCTCTTCGAAAGTTTGTTCGCTTGGGCGTGTGCCACGCACGCATTTGACTCGAATCCATGTGAGCAATATGCCAAGTAGAAGAGTATCCATTTGCTGTCAAGACCAACATTCCACAACATTTCACAATTTGGGTATGCCTGAACAAGAGAGAGTGGCTCTCATTTTCGAACTTCGAAAAACACTTGCGAGTGGTTGGTGAATACCCCACAGAAATTTCAAGTTAAGAGCCTCGTAAAGTTAAGAGCCGTTTAGTAGCGCTCGGTGAATATAGCTTGAACCAATTCAGTTGGCCAATGGTCGGTTGCGCAGAGAGAGGATTTAAGAGAACAAAAATGGTGCGCAAGATATTTAGTCTGCTATTACACGATTAATCTAGATGCATGCGCCTTCTTCGAATTCTGCTTTGATATTTCGTCCACTGATTCAAGCGCTATTACACGTTGAAACCAGATTCATCAATCCAATTTGACAGTTCTCTTTATTTTTCATTTCGGTGTTGGTGAGCGTATGTGCTCTTCAAAATAAAGAAGCAATCAGAAAGAAGTACTTCTATGCATTACATTGAAGTCTACTCCTCGGATAACGAAATCATATGAAGCAGAATAGAAGAAAAACGGACAAGAGAAAAGAGAAACGTCAAATTGTTGCACCGAAAATTTTACCCACGCGACACAGGGCAGTTTTTTTTCCGTCTCATCTTTCGATTTTTTTTTCTCTTTTGTACTTACGTTATTCGAAAAGTCGCACGCGGGTTTTGGAATAAATTGTAGATTAGTGTTAATTGGTTAGATTAGTGTTTACGAGTTTGAATAATTTTTACCTACGAGTTTTTAATAATTTATTTTACCTTAAAATAATTATTATAAATTTGTACTTCAGAAATAAATATTAAACATAATAATAATATAAAAACAATATAAATAAGAATAATATAATTTAAATAATAAATGTTCATTACTTAGTTTTAAGAACTAATGTCGCTCTCATAGTCGGTTGAAGAATCGTCACCTGGATTAATTATAATTGAATCCGAAATTGTGTTACCACGTCAGGTCGTGAGAAAAGTATTCTTCCTCAGTTCTTATGGCTTTCTCACAAACTTTTCGCCAGTCTTCAGCTGTTATTTTTGAAAATTCTTCCTCTGTTAATTTTTGAACATCCAATAAATTGAATGTTGTGTTTCGTGAACCTACTCTTGCCTTGACAGTTGCCCAAATATTTTCGATGGAATTGAGATCTGGATGATAGGGTGGTAAATCTAGAACCTCATGTCCCATGCCGTGAATGATATCGTCAATCTTATGCTTTGGGTTGTGTGTAGCTCGGTGTCGTTTTATTACCTCATACAGTTCAAGTTTCAACATCTGTATAGTATGCGGAATATTGTTTTCGGTTAGCCATTGTATCATCTCTGATTTCTTGCTAGCAGAAGTAATTTGTTTTTCTTCTAATTTATTGTGGTACGAGGCGTTGTCCATTACAATAACTGAAGGTTCCTCCAAGTTATTCAAAACTTGTTCTTGGATCCATTTGCAGAAACTTTCGAAGTTCATGTCGTCGTAATAGTCTCCCGTTTTCGTTCCAGATTTGAATAAAAGTAAGGAGTTTTTCACGAAACCTTTTTCACCACCTGCATGCGCCATTATTACACTCTTTCCCTTTGAAATTGGCGTCTTCAACCCACTGGTACTGTCATCAGTCCAAGCCCGTGGCCTTGTATGTGAGCTATGAATAAAGCTTTCGTCCAAATAAATGATATCGTATTCTTTTGTTCTGTATTCCGGATTTTTCTCAGATACTTCACTCGCATGAGTTTAATATCATTTCTTTCACAGAGATGTTTCCGGTTGTTTTGAGTTTTCTTGTATCTAAATCCGTTTCTTCTTAGAATCCTGTTGAGAGACGTAATACTTAAGTTAAGCCCCAGATCTTCCTTTCGATGTCTCAACATTTTTAAGGATATCATCATTTTTTCCTCCTGGTGGAAGTTGTGCATTATACGCCGAATAGCTGCGATGTCAAATTCGTCTAGTCCAGTTTTCCACTTCGTATGCTTCACTTTTTTATTTGGTGACTGCACAACTCCTGTCTCTTCGTATTCCTTAATAATCCTTCTGATTGAACGTTCAGAAATTCCAGTAGTTTCCACTGTTTGCGTTGTTGCGTAACTCACAGGATTTTCAAGAAACGAATTCTTTGCTTCTTCCAGTTTGTCATTATATATCTTAACAACTATCTTACGCGCCTGGCTTCCAATAGGTTTTCCTTTTCTAAATGGATCCATTAAAATTTCTTTTAAATGTATTTCAATGTATTATTCTTGTTTTTTTTTTTTAAACTGAATTGCAAACCAAAGCAAATATCATTTAAATACGTTAATTCCCTCAGATGCAAAAATTCATTCTTAAAAACTCGTAGGCAAAAATTGTTCAAGCTCGTACACACTAATCTAACTAATTAACACTAATCTACAATTAATCCCAACCCCATAAGTCAAAAAAAAATATATCAAATATACACTAACGCCATAAAATAAATATAAACACAACGCCCCCGGAACCTTTCTGTTACTAAGCCTCAAATCATAAAACATAGAAATAAACAATAATCCCTAAACTTTTTGTTATTAATCCTATGTCGCAGCTCGCAGGTAGTTTTTTTCGTCTAACCTAATTGCATTTTGCAATAGACTTATTTTTTTATTATAGGTGCACTGAAATTTGTCCCAATAATAAAAACAAAAATTATTAATTTTATTTTTTTCGAAGTAAAGCTTACACCTAAAAAACTTTTCTTTTTATCTCACCAGAGATGAAATAGTTTTTTAGACATCAAGCTATGAAAGAAAAATAAACCATGATCATATCTTATTCAAAGAAAGTCCATCACTGGAAATTCATTTCTATTTTACTGTGAGCGAAGCTATAAACAAAACTCACCCCCCTAAGTGCTTCAGTTTTCAGTATGATCGCAGCAGCGTCATTGACAACAACGCCGGCATGTACATCTTTGTTTTCTTTTTTTCAGTGATTTTTCTGTCTCTAAGAATTAAAGAGTAGAGCAGAGAAATTTAAACAGACCTGCGCAGTAGAATTGCCAACTGAATTGGTTCAAGCTATACGAGCCTTAATATCTGTTCCATTCAATAGTTACGTATTTTCTCTTACCTACATATTCAATTTTTCTGTATTGTATAGTTTATCTATACTTTGTCCAACAAAAATTGTCAGTACAGGGAAGATAGGACGTTTGTATCTCATTCTGGTTGCATTGCCATGCATAAGTGTGCCGCCTTTTAAAGCTCTCACAGGGATTCCGTAGTTTACATTATAAATCGTCGCAAATGAGAGTAAAAAACGCGTAGGGCTACCGTCTGCCGATTCAAAACGACTGAAAACAATATTCAATTTACCTTTTCCCACAACGCCAAGCGGTAAGATAATAGGCGCGTTTTTTTTTAAGTTGAAAAGCAATACGACAACACTCAATCTTCTTAAAATGTGTTCTCAAAAGCTTCAAATCCCAAACGCTCCTTAATAAAAACCACTGAAAAAGCTCCTTGCTTGCAATTGAGAATGATAATGGTAACTCTGTTTTGATGTAGATAAAGAGCGATGTAGATAAAGAGTCTTGACGACAGTATCAGCAGTGGGATCGACGGTCGTGTTGGGGTGTACAACTTTTTGCAAAGAAATACAACAACAATTCCTTAAGAAAATTCAGTGGCTTGCTGTTTTTTTAGTGGCATTTTTCCTAACGCATTGTAGTAAGGGTGCATCAGGCGCCACTGCTTTAGAAAAAGCTCTCCCATAACGCCTGTACTGACAATTTTTGTCGGACAGAGTATAACTAACCGAAACATACACATTTTTTTTGTTTCTCTAATTCTATCGTCATATCGCTGAGCAATGTGGGGGTGGGCTCTTTTTACTTTCGATATAGGTAATAGGTAGTATAGGGCAAGTTCTGCATTTGAAAAAAAAATCGAACTCGAGATTTTGATCAAAGTAGACATTCTATGATAGCGAAGACGAATAAAGTGGGTCCGACGATTCCGTCTGTTTGTCTGTATGCCTGTATGACCGTATGTCTGTATGTCTGTACCTCGATCTAGAGCCTAAGCCACTGGAGCTATTTTCTTCAAACTCGGTACTTAAGGGTCTTCGGTGATTCCCTAGAGGAGAAATTGAAATTTGTTTTTAGCTCTAAAACTAACAGTACCCCCCATACACCCGTAATGCATAATCTTATTTATCTCGAAAACGGCTCTAACGATTTTGATAAAAAAAATAGGTGTGATATTATGGACGCGGACTACATTTTGGTAATTGCCATGTTCAAAGGAGAGATCCTGAGAACCCCGTCAAAAAGGCAATATCATACAACGTTCCAATTTGGAATAAAAAGAAAGGTAGGCCTAAACACTCCTGGTACAAACAAATGCAAAAACACCAGCATTCACTTGGCCTCAGAAATGGAACAATACAAAACCGGGAGGCTTGCCGCCGATTTCTGAGGTCAACCCGGCGAACCCCACAGGCGGATCACTAGTGTGAAGCAGATACGTGGGAGAGTTATGATCCCCTCGACATCGAGATCATAACAGCGCCGAATCAAAGGAAGAAGAAGAATATAATTTTTTTTTTGAAAATTCAATATCTAGAAAACGGATACACGAATAAATGTTTAAATTACGTTATAAGATATATTTTATTGAATACTAATAACTTGCATATAAATTTTGTTTATAAAAATTTTAAGGACAATTTAGTACACAAAAAACATGTTTCAGTGCGTCTGTATGTCTGTACCTCTCTCTACAGCCTTACCCACTAGACCTATGTTCTTCAATCTCGGTAGTTAAGGGTCTTCGGTGATTCCCTAGAGGAGAAATTGAAATTTTTTTTTAGCTCCAAAACTAACGGTACCCCCCATACACCCGTAATGCATAATCATATTTATCTCGAAACGGTTCTAACGATTTTGATAAAAAAAAAATTAGGTGTGATATTATGGACATTGGACATGGACTACATTTTGGTAAAAAAAAAATTTGGGGCAAAATGTTATTAACGGTACCTGTCATAGAACCGTTTTTTGATTTTTTGACTTTCTCATCAACAGCTCTAACGATTTTAACTAAAAATTTTCAACAGGAGCCCCCTTAGGTTTAAAATAATATTGTATATAAAAATATTCGAAAAAAAAACTATTTATAAAACCTATACTACTTAATACTTAAAATTTGGCATCCCAAATTTTGTTCTCGAAAAATTTTAAGGAAATTTTTCATATAAAAAATTACTTAAATATTAAAAAGATTAATCAGACGGCAATTACATACATTTGAACATTTTTATCTCATTAAATCCATGTTTTATATTTTTAAAATGTATTTTAAATTCCAAAGTACTTTTACATAAGAGCAAGTTTGGGCGATCCAGTCGTACATTTTATTTTTTAAGTTACTTCAATACACTCAATAGCATTTTGAGTGACAAAAATGGACATTCAATTGACTACAGTGCCGTGCACATGAACTATTCTATAAAAGCGAAACCATTTTAAAGTTTGGGTTGAATGATTTCAGAAAGTAGTCAACCCGTTTATTTTAAATAAATTTTATTATTTTGTATATTGTTATATTTATAATATGCACAAACATAAAAAAGCTCTTTTGTTTTCAAATGTGAAAGAGAATCTAATTCGTTACGGTATGTTATACATATAAACTAAAATTAATATTATTGTAGAAAATATACTCAGTCCCATTGAGAAATGTTTTCATATGCTAATATTAATATTAAGAAAATATTCGTAGTTACAATTTGCGAAGCAACGCGAGTACGGGTCGGCTAGTACTTTATAGTTATACAGTAATAAATGGTCTCCTTTTTTTAAAAACTCTTCTGATAGGATCGAAAATATTCAAAAAAGATTCAAGCGCTTTGCTTGGGTTGGTCAGAAGGTTTACCGGTATATAAATCCAGGTGCACATTGATAGATCTTTAATCTCTGTAGAGAAACCCTATGTAAATTTTTTGTAAAAAGCGTTGTTGTAGAAGAATTAATCCATTCAAATAACTGAATTTCATGCCTTTTTATGATCCTGGGAAGAATCTTAGAAAGAGAGACGTTTTCTTTCTTGTCCCCTTTTTTAATTCAATAATTAATCTTGAAGTCGACCTTTAAATGTATAGAGATATTTTTAAACATATTACTTCCAGAATTTTCAATAATAATGATAAATAATTGTAAAATGATCTAAAATAGGACGTTTGATAGGGAAAGTCAAAATAAGTTTTAATTTAAAGTTGCACGTTGCACCGTTTGGAAATGCCTTTGTATACAAAAGGCAAATGAAAAGAAAAACGATATTTCCTCCTATCAACCCTAATGTTGTACTTTAGAATTTGTCATTCATTTCAATGTTTCCATGGTACTCATAAATGTACACAACATACTTTTGTTTTAAATAAATTAAATTTGGTGTTGCTATAAAGAAAACAACATGGAGTTGGAGTTAACTAGAGTAAATTATGGAAGTGTTAACACAACTTTGCCCAATTGTTTAAAGCTCGTATCAACAGGAAATTTGAAGAAACAACAAAAGGTTTGCGATTTTTTAAATTTTCGGTGTAAATAACTAATATCAAATAGGAATAAAAGGTATACATGGGGTATGAACATGGGGTGGAACTGAGGTTCAATCAGTGTTATTTCGAACAAAATGGAAATGTAATTTTACCTACTCCTATAAATTGCTGAATTCAAAAAAGGAATAATTAAGGAAAAATATTTGGACTAAGACTAAATAGGTGCAACATATATGTTAAGTTAAATATAATTTTATTATTTATTTATTCATATAGACACTGTGCTTCCATTGAAAGTATTTTGACATTTTTCCGGTTATCTAGCGTTCATCAACCAATTTAAATTTCATTTTTAAAGTTCAATTGAAAAATCCAAAATAAAAGTTCTTGGACTTTTGTTACTGAACGAATGTCGGTATGTATGTACCTCCATAATATTTATGTACAATATATAAATATATAGCATGGGCCTGGTAATTTCTCATCATTGCTCAAGCACTGTAGTAAATTGTATGATTTTTCTATTTGTCTGGCGGTTTTAAGATACAAATCAGCCCTATCACGAAATCCATCGTAATCGGAAACTTGTTACGAGTCCCGAAACAAACTATTACATAATTCATCGTAGTGGAAAATTTCATACAAATTGCTGTCGCGAACGGATTTTATGATAGCTTTTCGTCGGGATTCGTAAAAGTTCCGATTACGATGGAATTTGTGATAGGGCTGAATATTTTCTTATTTTTCTTAAGGCTACACTACGAGTAGTATTGCACTCAACGTATTTCCAATTCGGTAAGAGTTTGTTTATATGAGGAAAATTGTAAACTCTATACAGTTTAGCGCAGCCTTTGGATTTAGTTTCTCAAGGGGCATATATAATATACCTTCAAGTACGTTACATACTTTGTTGCAAATTTCTTTAAGATGTTCCCTATGTTGAGATGGAATGCCAAACATCATTCATACATAAGTACATACGAGTATATCTGGTTCAAGATTATCCATGATCTTCCATTGCTGTTGGTATTTGCAAACAATTTTTTTTAATACAAAAGCAGGAGAAACATTAAGTATTACGTGCAAAGATAAAAAAATTTAAACATTTTCCTGTAAATCTTGCAAAAATATGAAAAATAGATTTTTATTTTTGAAGTATGTAGATATGTCGGGTTTTGTCTTATAGTTCTGTAAGTGAAAATTGCAATAGATAATAGCACGAAGTGGCTTACCAAGATAAAGTCAAATGTACAAAAAAGTCAATTCTGCAAAACAAAAATTAAGAAATGAAAGAAATACAACTCATCCCCAAAACAGGCGATTTAATTAAAAGGTTTAGATTTATCGTATACCTTCATTATCCAATAAAAATTTCTCAATTCAATTAAAAACACAAATTTGGGTTTAAGTTGTGCGATAAGATCAGAAATGAAGAAAACTATATAAAAGCTACAGAGACTAGAAAAAGTCTTCTTATTGCAAGCGCAGTGGGTGAAGACCAGCAGAATAATGGACAAACGCTGAATAGCCTAATTTTACGTTTCGGCTATCAAAGCTAGGTTCGTTTTACAAGGTTCGCGTTATCTAAAATAAAACTATGGGTTTTTTAGGTTTGCCCACTAGTGAAAAAGCACCTGAACCTTCAGAGCTGCATTAACATTTCTTCAAGTAATTTTAAAAACCTTCTTCATAATCCTAATTTAAGGTTTCTGGAATGTAACATATAAATATATAAAAATGCTCCCTAAAAATTGGGAGTTATTTCAAACTCAACTGGAGTTTTATTTCAAGGAATTATTTTACCTACTATTTAGGGGATTTATTTCTTGGAAGATAATTTTATTTTCCGTTCGGGAAGATATTTCGTTAAGTGTGTTGCTTTCTAATACTACTTCTTTCACACTTTTAAAGTTTTTTTTGTAACCACATTCAATTTGTCACATTTAAACTTCCTGACTTTGAATACCAGTGTTACGTCAATATGTGAACTTGAGTGACGCTAAAAGACATATCTACAGACCACAACTTTCATAGGTCAATAAAAACATCTGTCATTTACATTTACATATATATTTGTTCTCTTGGGGTCATAGGCCTTCGATTAAAGTCTATGACGTGAAGGTGTTACCCTAAAGTCCTCACTGAAAACACCTGTTATATAAGACTTCCAATCAGGTAGTCGAGGGCGATAGGTAGCATGGGAGGAAAGTTAAAAGTGGTGATTTAGAAAATAAATAAATAAATTTGGTGGTGCAACAGCTCGAAGTGAACCAGGACCTCGTGACTTACAATTCTCAACCGATTCCGAACGGCTAATGAGCAGCACTTTACATGACAAGAGATATACTCTTAGAGGATTTGTCAATTCCTCGCGAGAGGCAGTACACCCCTGAAAAACTTTTTGCAGCGGCTGAGAATCAAACTCAAGACCTTCCGCATGACAGTCCAACGCACTTGCACTAACCATTATGCCAAGGGCAGATGCAATTAATAAAAAAAAAAAAAACGAATTCATATTTAATCCTACGTAAATGGTATTGTTAGTTGCCGGAAATGTGTTACAAATAAAACAACTTATATTCTAAAGTTTTTTGCTGAATTTCATAATGTAAGTTACAATTTTCAACTCTACATTTTTCGAAAAAGCCATTTTTCAATTTTTTTTGTTTTTATTAATTTCAGTTTTAAAATTATCTAAACGATAAACATTCATAAACTACTTATCAATATCTGATAATTAACTCACAAGCCCCATGCGACCTTAAACCTTATTTATTTTTAAATTGGTTTGGGTACGATATCGTTTTTTTAATCCTCTTTCTTATAATCCCGCTTTTTTAAAATCCCGCTTTTAAAAACCCATCTCTTATAATTCCGTTTTTTATAATCTTTTTCTGTATATAAGTATGCAACCCCTCTGCTTCGGTACACTATAGGATTTGGGGTATAGGTGCGAGGTTGGGTGTATGCAATGTTTCTTTAGTATTTAAAGAATTTGGATAATAACCAACATAAAATCAATAAGTTTTACGTACATACGTATTCTAAAAAACGGGATAAGCGGGATTTTAAAAAGCGGGATTATAACAGAACGGGATTTTGAATAAACGGGATTTTAAAAAGCGGTATTTTAAAAATATGGTATTATAGAGGACAGTATTTTAAAACTTTTTTTGCGGGATTTTTGAAAAATGAGATTATAAAAAGCGGGGTTCCGTTACGCTCCCTTTTAAATTTCCTATTTTTTATTTTCTAATCAAGAAATATCTTAAGAAAACTCGGTGTCAGAATATTTTGTATTTTTGTATAATTTTATATAAAACTTATGCATAAAATACTCTTTTTTATTTTATTGACCATTAAAAAAATAAATACATTCATAGTTTGTGTCATGTAATGTCATTAAAATGAACACACCCATCGAAACTCAATGAGATCTCGACCATTAACAACTTGTAAAAAGACACCACGCCATTCCCGTCCCAATTAAGACTATCATATTTTATACTAAAACTTAATAAAGATAATTCATATAAAATAACAATAAATCAAGTATCTTTTATTGTGTACTCAAGTACATAACATGGTGACAGAATCGGGATTCTTTATCTAGTATACCTACATACCAAAAATAAATTTTACTGCTGAATCAATCAACTTCAAAATGGCGGCACTAAAAATGGAACCATTTTCTATGAACGGAAATATTGCAGAAAATTGGCGTCGGTGGAAATCTGATTTTTCCAATTATCTAATTGCAAGTGAGTTAGATGAAAAATCTGATAAAAGAAAAATTGCGGTCTTCCTCATGACTTGCGGTGAGGATCTAAAGAGCAAATATGAACAGCTTGAATTGGAACCAATTCCTCCCGCCACTGCAGTCACACTTCAGCAAGTCTTAGATAAGTTTGATAATTTATTCAAATCGTATTCTAACGAAATCTTCGCAAGCTACTTGTTTTGGAACCCAAATCTCAGGCAGCTACCAGGAGAAAAATTTGATGTATTTTATAATAAAATAAAGCAACATGCCGTAGACTGTAATTTTGGAGACTCCTTGTCAAGGAACATTCGAGACAAATTGCTCATTGGTATTGCAAATTCTGCCTTACGAGAACGACTCCTGCGTGAAAAAATTCTTTCTGAAAAAAGTGTCGTTGAACAGTGCCTGATTAGTGAGCAATCACACAATCAATCAAACTGCATGTCTTCTACCAGTACTGAAAACCGAGAAATATCCGTGGATGCGTTTAAAAAAAGGAGTTTTCAAAGCAGGAACAAAAACCAATCGTGTGACAATTGTGGACGATTTCATGAACCCAGGCGTTGTCCAGCCTATGGTGATGAATGTAAGAAATGTGGTAAGCTCAACCATTTGGCAAAGAAGTGCAGAAGCGTTTCAAAATTCGACAAAAGCAACCTTCATCCAAAGGAAACTAACAATGTTCATGAGATCCAAACCAATTGTCCTGATACTGATAGCAATTATGATCTTGGGGGAGAAGTTTTCTCAATATCCACATTGAGCACGATTCACAAATCTGAATCTGCTTCAAAAGACTGGTTGATGGACGTGATCATAGACGGAAATAAGATAAATTGCAAACTTGATACAGGAGCACAATCAAATGTTATTTCTGTTAATTATTTCAGGAATTTTAAAATCAAACCACATATATTTCCAACAAAAGACATTTTGAAGGCCTTTGGGGGTTCGATTATTAAATTAATTGGACAGTGTGATTTGAACATCGAAATCAATAATTCTAAATGTAAGCAGCAGTTTTTAATCACCCATCTAGATGTCAAAACCATTCTTGGACTTGAAGTTTGCAGATAGTTACTTTAAACTCATCAATGAAAACAACATTTTTCAGCTTGTTTTCAATAACGAACAAACAAAAGAAACTCCAGAGTCAATTATCGCTGAGTTTGCAGATGTATTTCAAGAGCGGAAGATTCGGTCCCTTACATTGCTCCCGTTAGACGAATTACTATTTCTCTACAGGAACCAGTTAGAGATGAGCTGAACAAAATGGTGAGAGAAGGATTCCTAGCAAAAGTCAACCAACCTACAGATTGGGTGAGTAGTATGCATGTAATAGAAAAGTCAGGCAAATTACGTATTATTCTTGATCCAAGACCCTTAAATGCTAGCTTAAAAAGATCACACTGCCAAATACCGACATTTGAGGAGCTCATACAAAAAATGCAAGGTTTTAAAATATTTTCTATGTTTGATGCTACAACAGCGTTTTGGCAGCAGCCGCTAGATGAAAAGAGCTCGTTATTGACAACCTTTTGCACTCCCTTCGGTCGATACCGCTGGCTAGTTGTTCCCTATGGTCTTGTTAATGCACCTGAAATCTTTCAAAATACAATGAATGATATATTTGCGCATATCCCAGAAGCCAATCCATATTTTGACGATCTGGCCTTGGGTTCAGAAAATATGTTAGATCATTGTAAACTGTTGAGAAAAGTTTTAAGCGCAGCCCGAGCAGCAAACCTCAAGTTTAATAGGGACAAAATTCAATTGGAAAAAACAGAAATAACATATTTAGGTCAAGTTATATCAGCCAAAGGAATTTCTCCAGACAAAGAGAAAGTTAACGCAATAATCAATTTTCCTACTTCTTCAAACACTGATGAGTTGCACAGATTTCTATCGATGTACAGGTATCATACAAAATTTATACCAAATGTTTCGCATGAGTTCCACGAGATGCGTCAATTGCTTAAAAAGAACTCAGTTTGGCTTTGGGATGCAAACACGCAGCGTTGTTTTGATAAGTTGAAATCAATTTTAAGCAATGCCCCAGAACTTCAAGTTTTTAATTCTAATAAAGCGTTAACCTTGTCAGTGGACGCCTGTCAATATGGCCTGGGAGCAACTTTATTACAAGAACAAAAACCAATTGTATTCGGATCAGCGTGTTTAACAGAGACCCAACAGCGCTACGCACAAATTGAAAAAGAGCTTCTGGCTGTAGTATATGGTTTGGAGCATTTCAATTACTACACCTATGGTAGGCCAATACTAGTAGAAACCGACCACAAACCACTTCTTGGACTCATAAAGAAATCATATGATTCAATAACCCACGACTTCAGAAAATGCTCCTACGGCTCAATCGGTACGATGTCACGCTTCAATATATTCCTGGTAAAGACTTAATCTCAGCTGATACGCTCTGAAGGGCCCCTTTAGCCTGTTCGTTCAAACCAAAAGAGCTTGAGGATGAAAAAAGATTATTAAACATTGCTGTTCTCGTTTCAGTATCAGACAAACGTTGGGAAATCTTTAAAAACCAAACAAAATCTGATCAGGAACTGATTTCTGTCATTTCGTACATCCAAAATGGTTGGCCATATGATATCAAGACAATCAATTTAAATGCTAGACCTTATTGGCATTGCCAAGATGAACTTCATATTCAAGACGGAATAGTTTGCCGAGGACAAAGACTAGTAGTACCCAAAGAAGCACGCGAAACAGTCTTATCAGAATTGCATAGCTCTCATCAAGGAATAGTCGCTTGCAAGACAAAAGCGCGTGAATATTTCTATTGGCCACAAATGGATGCTGCTATTGAAAAATTTATAAGTTCTTGCAATATTTGCCAAAAATTTCAACGCTCGAACCAGTTTGCACCTTTGTTGGACAGGGAACTTCCCATACGACCTTGGCAAAAAGTAGCCGCTGATTTTTTTGATCTAGATGGTAAAAAATATCTTTTGGTAGTTGACTACTTTAGCAAATACATAGAAATCCAACTAATGAATGGTACATCAGCAAAGGCAGTTATACAAGCATTCAAAAGCATTTTTTCCCGTTTTGGTATTCCGGATGAAATTGTTACTGATCAGGGTCCACCATTCAATTCAGCGGAAATGTTTCAATTCAATTTGGACTGGAACATTAAACATAATCATTCTTCACCCTATAATCCCAGATCAAATGGTCAAGTAGAACGGTGTGTTCAAACAATAAAATCTCTTCTTCGAAAAGCTAAAGATGAGAACCGCGATCCGTACCTTATTCTCTTGGACTATCGAACCACTGCAGCCAATGGACTTTAATCCCCAGCGGAATTACTAATGGGAAGGAAACTTAAAACAAAGCTTTTGATTCATCCTAATAAACTAAGGCCACAGTTTTCAACTACACAAGCTCAATCTCAGTTAAAAAAGAACCAATCATCACAAAAAAAATATGCGAATTTTAAAACAAAGCCTCATGCAGAATTTTGTGTAAAAGACTCAGTATGGTTTCGTAAAAATAATCAAAGTCCTTGGATAAATGCAGAAGTAATTAAAAAAAACTCATGTCGTCGTTATGTTGTAAAAACAGTTGATGGAAAGTTTTTTGAAAGGAATAGCCTGTACCTTCGTTTACATAAATTTGCAGTGAAAAACGTTGAAAAACAAGTCAATAAAAGTTTTGCATCTCCTGAAGACTATTACATCATTATACCTGGAACTCCTGCCCAAGTATCACTTGAAAAAGAGATGATTCCCATAACTCAAACTTCCTGCTCTTCTGCGACACAGCTTGGCTTCAACGAAAAATCATTATCAATTAATAAAACCATAAATCAAACTAAAAATAACTTTGATAACTCAGACTCATTAATGAATATTAACTTCTTACTTCCAGATAGAAAAATACCAGAAGTTGAATCTGAATTGCGACCAAAGTGTCAGCCAAGTTTAAAAGAACATTCCCATCAACCTATATTTCTCGGGCGGACCATCACTTCGAAGAGGGTTATAAAACCACCCATTAAATTTAAAGATTATGATTTGAATATTGACTAAGAACCTAAAAAAAAAAAATATTAATTCCGTATATTAAATTTCGTTTAATTAAATTAATTTATTAATAACCTTGTAAAAGGGGGCGTGTCATGTAATGTCATTAAAATGAACACACCCATCGAGACTCAGTGAGATCTCGATCATTAACAACTTGTAAAAAGACACCACGCCATTCCCGTCCCAATTAAGACTATCATATTTTATACTAAAACTTAATAAAGATAATTCATATAAAATAACAATAAATTAAGTATCTTTTATTGTGTACTCAAGTACATAACAGTTTGTTATCAACCCGCTTACACAGAGTTACGGTATTAAGAGCTACCTTACTTCTGAAAAATGTGTATGATTTTGATAGGGTACAAATTAGTCTATTGAAATTATTTTGAGGAAGAAACGTCATGAAAGCTCTTATATAAGTTTTTATGATATTGGTTATGTTCTTATCAAAAAAAAAATAGGCTTAAGATATGAATACATTTATATACATAACAAATACATTGTAATATTTTTACCAGGTTCGTTAAATCAAATTTATTACTCTTTTTGTTATTTCGTCTTTATTTATTCCAATTCAAAACAATAAATCTCAATTTAAAATCACCTCAAATACCTTTATTCAAATTTAAATCACACTTGTTTAATAACACTTTTCACAATCCAATAAGCAAAACTTTTGCACACTTTCATAATCAAAAATCAACTGTGTTCCGCTCACCGTGAACACTCCCTTATATACTCAAATTCGTTGTTCTCAAAACTAAATCGAGAAGGTTCTCGTCTCAGAAAGTTTTAGTTGTTTGGAATAAGGGAAATACATATGACAATGAATAAGAGCTTTTTGTTTCTTCCAACAGATGTCGCTGTAGGAGTATAAAGCTCTGTTCGCAACATTGCCCCCTTCTCAAGATTGTTCGTCCCGAACAATTCTATCTCCAGCTTCGCCACTGTATTGGTGTAGTCGATCGCTATGCACAACTTTTAACTTTCCTCTTGACCCTCTTTGAATTCGGTAAACGACATCATTGATTTTCGTGACGACAGTATAAGGGCCTTCCCAGTTTTGTTGAAATTTCGGCTACAATCTCTTTTGACAATGTTGATTATACAGTCATACACGATCTCCTACTTGGAATCCTGTCGTGTTTGCTCTTGTGTCGTACTTTGTTTTCATTTGATCGCTGTAAGCGCCCATTCTAGTGCTGGTCCTTTCGTAGATGTCAATTAGCCTTCCTGTCCAAACCTTATCTCACTATTTCAGATGGTGCTTGTCCTGTTGAGCTACGAGTATGTATTTCACTTCGATAGGCCATCAAAAATAGTGGTACATATGTGCCTATCCCAGTTTCTTTGGTAGTCGCTTATGACTTTAGTGAGGTGCTTCTTTAAGGTCCTGTTGAATTTCTCGACCATTCCATCAGATTGCGGATGAAGTGGTGTGGTTTTCGTTTTCTTAATGCCAAGGGACGCGCAGACCCCTTGCAATATGTTCGACTCAAATTTCCTTCCTTGGTCAGAATGGAGCTCCATAGGTACACCGAACCTGCTTACCCAGTTAGACAGAATCTGGTCGGCCACGGTCTTGGCTTCTTGGTTCGGGAAAGCGTATGCCTCAGGCCATTTGCTGAAGTAATCCATTACCACCAGAATGTATTTGTTTTTAGCATTTGTTTCCGGAAATAGGCTAGGCACATCAACAGCAATTCTTTCAAACGGTGAGCCAACATTATATTGCATCATTTTTCCTTGAAGTTTTTTACTAGAGCCTTTGGTTGCAGCACAAGCGCAACAATTTCGGCACCACTTTTCTCCATCGTCTCTTGCATGCAACCAGTAGAATCGTTGTATCACTTTTTCTAACGTTTTGTTGACTCCCAAATTCCTTGAAGTTTTCTACTAGAGCCTTTGGTTGCAGCACAAGCGCAACAATTTCGGCACCACTTTTCTACATCGTCTCTTGCATGCAACCAGTAGAATCGTTGTATCACTTTTTCTAACGTCTTGTTGACTCCCAAATAGCCTCCTGAAGGTCCATCATGCATCTCTCGAAGAACCTCTTTGATTTTCGATTGAGGTAACACAAGTTTCATCACATAGGATTTACCATCAGCGGACTCCCATTTTCGCCGAAGAACACCTTCTCGCACATGAAGTGAGTCCCGCATTGTGCCCAATAGGCCTTTAAAACTGGACTTCTATCGGAAATGTCATTCCATGCGGGATTTTCTTCATGTTCTTTCCATGCCAGAAGACGTTCTGTCGGGGTCTTCTTGTTGAGCAGATCTTATTTCTTCATTGCTCCATCCACAAATGGGGTCAGTCGTTATTCGCAGAGTGTTGACGGATTCCTTTTCTTCTTGTCGCATACAATGCTTGCAGTCTATTTTATAAGGTCTTCTGATGCACTCGTCACATATATGTGTCTGCCACCAAAAATTTGTGTGAGAATTCAAGATCTGCTATTCGGATTCCAAGTCGGACTTCACCATAAGCCTTAGCTGCTCTCTTGTGGCAGTGACCACACGTTTGTTGCCATTTACAGTTGCTTCGACAGTCAGACTTTTACTGTCTCGTTTAGTCTGAGAAATCTGGATGGTGTTTCTGGGGCCATCGATACCAGAAACCAGCTTCTGCCCCTCGAAGTTGGTTCTTACTTGTTGGGAAACTGTTCGGGAAGTAACACTGGTGTTATTGTTACCTTGTTCTGAGTTTTAAACTCCGTGGCCACAATGTTGACACGCTCTTCTTGGTGGTAATCAACATTTTTGCTGTAAATGTCCGGTCTTGTTACCATCCCAGCACCTTGCAAGTCCGTTTCGTTGGTTCCTTTAGACATCAGTTCTTCGACATGAGCATTCTTCGACGATGGCTTCTGTAAGTCGATGTACTCCATGAGAAGCTTGCTCTGCTGCTTCCATTGTCAAGGCAAATGCTAATGTTTCAGAAAGCGTTCGTTTTCCAGGAGTTCGCATGGCCCTTTGAAGATGTATGTCGGAAATGGCGCGAACAAATGCCTCAACTGCAAACTTGTTACAGATTTCCTTCCCAACATCTGGTTATGTAAGATGAAAAATCCATTCAATGTCCGCTGGGAACTGTTGTAGAGTTTTGCCATCTTCTGAACTCTGGAATTGAGTTTTACTTTGAAGACTTCTTTCATGTGGCTATTGCCAAAGCGTTTGTCTATAGTCTCAACCAAGAAATGAAAGTTGCCGGACTTATCTGCTGGTATGGTTTGCAACAACTCAGCAGCTGCTCCTCTAAGAGCAAGGGTAAAGTCTATATACTTGTCAGCATCATTCCAGCCAATTGTTGTGGAAGCTGCATCGAATTGCTTCTTGCTTCTTGACCAAGGAGTTTGTCCATCAAAGGTAAGAGGTTGCATCTCCTTCTTTCTCAAAGTTTCCCTAGAACTTTCCCGAATCTTTATGTTTCGAATACGGTCTAACTCTTTTGAAAACGTCTCCATTTTGTTGTCGACTTGATTCTCTAGCAATGAAACACGTTCATCAAGTGCAGAAACATTATTCTCGATGTTAACAAGCTTGCCTTCTAGCATGTTTCTCTGCTCTTCGAGAAGGTCCTTTTGTTCGCTATGCTGTTTATAAAGGCGTTCGAGAATATTCTTTTGTTCTTTTTCTGTTTATTTCATTGCTCTTCGATACGTTCGAGAACATTCTTTTGTTAATTTTTCTGTTCATTTCGTTGCTCTTCAAGACGTTCGAAAACATTCTTTTGTTCATTTAGTTGATCTTCGAGAACATTCTTTTGTTCATTTCGTTGATCTTCGAGAACATTCTTTTGTTCATTTCGTTGCTCTTCGAGACGTTGGAGAACATTCTTTTGTTGTTGAAGCAGAAGACAAATCATATTTAAAACATCTACATTTTTACTTACATACGTCTGCTTCCTCAGCGTCAGCTTCAAAGACGAAAACATCCGGGTCTTCATTTTGTTGTTTCAAATGTTCGGCAAAACGCAGAACAAGCTCATTTTTCGATCCTGCTCTAGAAAGTTCTCGCTTGCCTATTTCACTTTTCAGCTCATTACAGTTTAGTAACTTGCTCATTTTTTATTATTATTTTTTTTCGCACACTTCACTGTACAATAAGTTTTATTCCACTTTTCTGACACCAATGTAATATTTTTACTAGGTTCGTTAAATAAAACTTATTACTCTTTTTAGTTTTTTTTTCTTAATTTATACTTTCCAATACAAAACAATAAATCTCAATTAATAATCAACTTAAATACTTTTATTCAAATTTAAATCACACTTTTTTAATAACACTTTCCACAATCCAATAAGCAAAACTTTTGCACACTTTCATAATCAAAAATCAACTGTTAAAAATATAGCCTAAAATCCAGTTTTAAAGCTTAAAAAGTGCCTAAATTTTAAAACAAAGTATACTCCAAAAATCGGTTACTGCCAAGGTAAAATTAGCATATTTCTGCATAAAATAAGCATTTATCTTAAAAATCTGAAGTCACATGTCTGACAAAAGAAAAATCGTCGAAACCTCATCAGAAGAAAATTGCTATCGAGAAAATTCACCAAATTGTTATAAAATCTTAAAACGCGCCACCACCACCATGTCTAAGTCTATGTCTGATTCGGATTTGCAAAAAATTAAATCAATTGTTGTATCTTCTCTACAAACTGAGCTGGCATTGACAATTACTAACCTAGCTACCAAAGAAGACCTGAGTAAGCTTAACAACGAAATAAGCTTCTTGCGAAAAAAATGATGAATTGTCATCAAAAGTTAAGCAATTTGAACTGAGATGTAGCTCTCTGGAAGAAGAACTTGAATCACAAAGTCGTGAAAAATAAGAAACAAAAATATATTAATTTCAATTCCCAAAGAAGACTCTCATACAAATCCAGAAGATTTGGTAATGAATGCACACAACAGTTTTCATTTTCAGAATCCGTAAAAAATAAATGCATATACTCACTCAACTTATTGACCACGTGATCAATATAAAATACATCTTTTCGTTGTAACTTTATAGTTTTAACTGTTAGAGCAACTTAATTTGTACTCAAAACAAATTGAGTGATTAGGAATTAGTATAACAAAGGGAATTCAAAATGCACCGTTATTTCTTGAGTATAGTGAAAAGTTTTCAGGGAATGCATGTGATTAATTTGTTGACCTTATTGCAGTCGACTATAAATGTGGCTCAAGTGTAGTGAAAATCGAAATTTTCTTATTGTTTTTAATTAAAATTAATAAATTTAATTTATTTTGAGTATATTGAAATTAAAATTCTGCAAAAGGTATTATAACATTTCGGTTTCTGGAGGCATTTTATATTTTCTTTATATTAATGGTAGATGAAAGAACAGTAGCTTCACATTTAAAGAAGTGCAAAGGCTTATTGTTTCTAAGGAAACTCATCGAGAAATTTCTCGAAAACTAAAAGTTTCATTGGGAATGATATCAAAAATACGAAAGAACATGGAGGTCCAAGTTGAAAAAAATCGATCTGGAAGAATACCAATTTTGAATTGTATTGTGAGGCAAATAAAGTATGGCGTATATGATAATGCGGTTCAGATCAATAAAGGACTTAACCTCAATGATGGGATTAATGTAACAACTGATGCTGTGAGAAAAGTTTTGCGCAAGAACGGTTTTCATGGACGAGCTAAAATAAAGAAGCCGCTTTTGACAGACCGTCATAAGAAATTGAGATTGGACTTTGCAAAAAAAAATACAAAAATTATAGTTTAAGTGATTGGGCAAGGGTAATTTGTTCGGATGAGACAAAAATAAACCGTTTTGGATCTGATGGCCGTCAATGGATTTGGAGAAAACCTGGTGAACGAAAAAGCGATCGGATCGTCAAACCAATACTCAAATTTGGAGGAGGAAATCTTATGATTTGGGGGTGCATGTGCACGGAACGGGTTGGTGAATGCATTAGACTGGTAGGTCGCATGAATGCGGAACAATACATCACCATTTTGGGAGAAGGACTCCCAAGAAGCCTGCAAAAATGGAACAAAAGTGTGTCGGACATCATCTTCCAGCAAGATAATGATCCGAAACACACAGCCAGAATTAATAAAGCGTGTCTGGAAAGCAGTCAGTTTGAGACACTTGATTGGCCACCACAATCTCCTGACCTCAATCCGATCGAACAAGTGACATTAACTTTAATGCTGTCAAAAAAATCAACCTGCCAAATGAACGTCAGAATCAAAACCAAAGTACTAGATCATTAACTACTGATCGTCGACCAAGGATGCCACTTGTGCAAAATAGTAGTAGTAGTAGTATGTGAAATTGAGATATAACCGCCGTCAGCTCATTTAGTATTAATGTTTGTAAAATTTTGTCATATAATGTATCAGGGCTAAATAATAAGATTATGTTTATAGATTTCTTTAATTTTATTAAAACCTTCGAAATATTCTTTATTTTTGAAACACATGTTGTTATTTAAAATTTAAGTAAATTTACCAAATATTTTAACGGATATGAACTTTTTTGGATTCCGGCAACCAAAACATCATCAAGAGGTCGTGCAAGCAGTGGATGCCTGTATGGAATATAAACATCAAAACTGGAGTTCTATGATTTTGTGGAAATCCAAGATAACATCGTCGTAAAGCTTTTAAAAAACCTAATATGTATATTATTCCTTTTTATACAAATTGCAACAAATGGACCGAAGACTTTGACAGACTGAGCAATTTAATGTGTGATCTATCGAGCAAAAGCGTAATGTTGGTCGGTGATTTCAATGCCAGAATAAGTGATATCCAAGTTACAACTCAAATGGCTATATCTAACCCAGCACTATCAAATTACTATAATAGAACATCCAAGGATAATATCTGAAACCAAAACGGAATGAGATTATTAGAAATGCTATAAATGTATGATAGTATTATTTTAAATGGATGCACGGAAGGTGACTCTGAAGGGCACTTCACTTTTGTTGGTGGCCAAGGCAAATCGGTGATTGATTACTGCACGGTAAATAACGATTGTATCCATCTTATAAACAAATTTGAAGTTTTGAGTAAACAATTTTCTGATCATATGCCGTTAGTAGTTAGTAGAATGGAAATCTCACTTTGAACCACAACAGAGATCCCTTAGCTTGACGCCCCGATTAAAATGGAAAACTCCAAATTTAGAAACATACCAACACTATTTAGATGATTACCTTTCACACACCCCTCCAACTCATTTGTCAACTGCCGCACTCACAACTCAATTAACAGAATCTTTAAGATATTCTGCAATCAACCCCACTCCAAATTCAACGAATTCTTTTACTCAAAAATGGTTTGATATAGAATGTCTTAATGCCAGAAAAAAATCATTCGCTCTATTGGAAGCCTTCCGCAGATGTTCTTGTGATCCAATTCGAAAATGGTACA
The DNA here is from genome assembly GCA_911387755.1 of Chrysotoxum bicinctum. Lineage (NCBI taxonomy): Eukaryota > Metazoa > Arthropoda > Insecta > Diptera > Syrphidae > Chrysotoxum > Chrysotoxum bicinctum. Next base: position 95,963,064 of record OU426988.1, read on the forward strand.
TACAAGCGAATGACAAGTATAAGAAAATCTGCTTCATTAAGAAAACCAATTTTGAATCAAATCAAAAACACAAAACAGTTCTGGAAAATGACAAAAGAAATTATCGGTTTACACAACTCTGTAGGCTTAAGTGTTTCTGCAGATGATCTATCTGAATACTTCAAAAATCTCCTTCAAATCAACCCAACAACTACTTTCTCATACGCACAGCCGCTCGTTTGTGATGGTATATTGGACTCAGTTATATCAGTCAATGAAATACAACTCGTTTTCCAAAGAGCCAAGGACGGAAAAGCCCCAGGTGAAGATGGGATACCCTACGAATATTTTAAAAATGCATCCCCTACTTTTTATAACCATCTACATACACTTTTTAATAAGATTTTTGAAAATGCTGATGTGCCGTCCTCATTTAAAAAATCGCTAATTTCAATTCATAAGAAAGGTGATCTAAATCCAGTTGAAAACTACCGAGGCATATCCTTCATGAATGCGAAGATATTTTGTGGTGTTCTCATTAACAGGCTTGAAAATTGGGTGGATGTAAACAACATTCTTACGGAGGTTCAAGCAGACTTTAGAAAGAACTATTCGATGGTTGACCACATATTTCCTTTAACATCAATAGTAAAATCATTTCAAGCCAGAAATAAAAAAGTATACACGTTGTTTGTCCATTTTAAAGCTGCATTTGATTTGGTGAATCGAAATGCTTTATTTTTTAAACTTTCCCTACTTGGAGTGTCAACAAAATTCATCCAAATAATCCGTTGTTTGTACACAGATACTGAAGTTGCAGTCTGGGATGGCAAAACATATTCAAAACTATTTAAATCACTTACTGGAGTAAAGAAGGGATGTCTTCTCAGTGCTCTTCTATTTGCTCTCTTTATTAATGATATAGCTGCTCTCATTCCATTTCCCAAAAAATTGAACACGACCGACTCAGTTGGTATTGCCATGTTCAAAGGAGAGATCCTAAGAACCCCGTCAAAAAGGCAATATCATACAACGTTCCAATTCGGAATAAAAAGAAAGGTAGGCCTAAACACTCCTGGTACAAACAAATGCAAAAACACCAGCATTCAGTTGGCCTCAGAAATGGAACAATACAAAACCGGGAGGCTTGCCGCCGATTTCTGAGGTCAACCCGGCGAACCCCACAGGCGGATCACTAGTGTGAAGCAGATACGTGGGAGAGTTATGATCCCCTCGACATCGAGATCATAACAGCGCCGAAACAAAGGAAGAAGAAGAAGCTGCTCTCATTCCAGGAGGTGTCCGAATTGCTGGTACCGTAGTAAAAGTATTACTCTATGCCGATGACCTTCTCTTATTATCCGATTCAACAGAAACCCTGCAATTGATGGTAAATCGTCTTACGGACTATTGTAACAAGTGGGGTTTAGTCATCAACACTGACAAAACGAAAGTAATGGTCTTCTCGTGAGTGAAGTTAGGAACATCTGGATACTTAATGGAAGAAGATTTTCTCTAACGATCACATAAATCTTTCAACAAAATATAATACTTTCAATGCAGTCGTGAATGCAAGAATACGAGGAAATTGAAAAGTTTCAAAGAAATGTTTTATAGTAAAATATTCAATATTCCCTTAACCGCACCAAATTATGCAATTTATTTGGAAACAGGCCTGCCAAAACTATTAACTTTAAGTCTAAAGTTACAGGCGGATTATTTAATTAAAGTGTTTGGTCTACGGGAAACTCGGTTATGCAAAATAATGATGCTCTACGAAATTCGGAATAAGGACTGGTGGATGAGGACATGGGAAAACATTGCTGCTTCCTGTGGTGAAGTTGTGCAGATCAATCTCAACAATATTGGTCAGATGAAAACAAAGTTCTACGAAGTCATCCAAAAACTTGAAGACTCTAATCGAAATCAGATGATTGAAAATGCCCGTCAATCGGAGAGCAGATTACTCTATAGCCTTACTTACTACTTAACCGGCTCCCGATCCATGGAGGGTCTCTGCCTGAGTTATTGTGGTTATCCATCGGTTGCGATCCCTCGCGAGCTCCCTCCAGTCGTCGGACCCAAGCGCTCTTGCGTCTATAACCGCCTGGTCCCTGTAGCGGAGGTTCGGTCTTCCTCGTCGTCCCGAACCTGGGGGCAGGGATTCGAAGATTTTCATGGCTGGAGCGTTGTTGTCCATTCGCTCGATGTGACCGAGCCAGTGTAGTCGACGTGTTTTGGCTTTTTGGACTACATCCACATCTTGGTACAGCTCGTATAATTCACGATTGAATCTTCTCCTCCATTCGCCCTCTTCGCATATAGGACCAAATATCCGCCGAAGAATTTTTCTCTCGAAAGTGCCCAGTATCAATTCCCCTTTTTTACTTATCGTCCAGCACTCGGCGCCGTAGAGTAGAACTGGTAAAATTAGCGTTTTGTATAGCGTGCACTTTGTCCTTCGAGAAAGGAATTTTGAACCCGTTTGTTTGGCCAAACCGAAGTAGCAGCGGTTTACTAGGGTAATTCTTCGTCGAATTTCCACTAAAGTGTCATTCGTGGGATTGATGTTCATTCCGAGGTAGGTGAACTCCTTGACTACCTCGAAATTACTGCTACCAACAGTGACGTTTTGTCCTAGGCGATGGACAGATGCGGCTTTGTTTGTTGATAACATATACTTTGTTTTGTCCTCATTAACTTCAAGACCAATGCGTTTCGCCTGTTCATCAATAGCTGTGAACGCTTCTAGCACAGCTCGCTTGGAGCGGCCGATGATATCGATGTCGTCCGCATATCCAAGCAGTTGGGAAGACCTGTTGAAAATAGTGCCTTCCAGGTTAACACCACTCTTGCGCACTATCTGCTCCAGGACTAGGATGAAGAAATCACATGATAGCGCATCTCCTTGTCTGAACCCTGTGTACGTCTAGAATAGCTCGGATGAGCTGTTACCCATTTGCACGTTGCACCGCGTATTTTGTAACGTCATGCGGCATAGCTGGATCAGTTTTTTTCGGGATCCCGAGTTCCGACATTGCCAATAGAAGCTCTTGGCGACGTATGCTATCATATGCGGCTTTAAAGTCCATGAAAAGATGGTGGGTCTCGACTTGAAATTCGTTGGTCTTTTCCAGGATTTGCCTCAATGTGAAGATTTGGTCTATCGTTGATCTGCCTGGCCTGAAGCCACACTGGTACGTGCCGATTATAGTGTTGCAGAAAGGTTTTAGACGCTCACATAGTACGGTGGATAGGATCTTGTAGGCAATATTAAGCAGGGATATGCCCCTGTAGTTTTTGCAGGACATAGGTTAGGTTAGGTTAGGTTAAAGTGGCTGCTGACCGGAAAAGGACAGCACACTTAGACCAATATTTGGTCCGTTGTGATACCACAAGGATTTCAAAAATCCCCCTTACTCGTTAAACCATTTTGAGCTAATAATGAAGCGTTTGAGACAGTGAATGTCGGAATTATTTAGATCACTAGGATCGTTATAGTAGTAGTCTCCCAAGTGGAGTCTACGTCTTTGCGCTAGGGCAGGACAAGAGCATAGAAGGTGGGAAATTGACTCCTCTTCTTCTTCATCCATGCAGCTTCTGCAAAAGTCATTTGCAGGAACTCCAAGACGAGAAGCATGCCTTCCTATTAGGCAGTGCCCAGTAAGGACACCTATAATGGAGCTAATATGCAATCTACCAATAGAAATTAGTTGTTTTGAGCGTTTAGCATCAAACAATGGCCAAATCAGTTTAGTAGACCGGCAAGTTGGGGTGCTGGTCCACCTGTGGTTGGCTTTCTTTATGGTATCTTGCTTTAGCATAAGTTTACAAGTAGCTAGGGGTATACCGATGTTAGATTTGCTATCCAACAAAGGTAATATTGTTCCGTTTTTTGCAAGTTCGTCAGCTTTACAATTTCCTGGAATGTCTCTATGCCCCGGCACCCATGTAAGGTGAATGTTAAACTGTTTTGACATCTCCACCAGAGATGATCGACAATTTTGGGCTGTTTGTGAGTTAATGGAGACAGAGTCCAGTGACTTTAAGGCAGCTTGACTGTCTGAGAAGATACGTATATCGGTTGTCGATATAACGTTTTCCTTTAGCCAAGAGAGGACTTCTTTTATTGCTAAAAGCTCTGCCTGGAACACGCTACAGTGATTGGGAAGACGAAAAGATAGACAAAGATTTAATTTTTCGGAGTATACGCCTCCACCGACCCCGTCATCGGTTTTAGATCCATCTGTATAGAAATGAATTGCTTCGTCTATCAAAAACGACTCATTTTCCCATGAAGACCTGGAAGGGATGGATACTTGAAAATTTTTATCAAATTTTGGATGAGGGGTGGTGTAATCGACGTTACTAGGTAGACTACTGAACGAGTTCAGTATAGTAGAGTGACCAATATCATTATTGATCCACTGCGAGGAGGCTTTAAGTCGAATGGCTGTGTTAGCGGCCGATTGTTTGCTAAAAATATCTAGCGGTATGAGATGAAAAAGAACATCAAGTGCAGCAGAAGGAGTTGAGCGGAGAGTTCCACCCATGATTAAACAGGCTGTTCGTTGGACTTTGCTGAGCTTATCGCGGTTAGTTGCTGTTTCCAGCGCAGTCCACCATACTGTCACTCCATATGTAAGTATCGGTCTAATGACTGAGATGTATAGCCAGTGTGTTATATGAGTTTGTAGACCCCATTTATTACCTACGGCTTTTTTGCAAGAGAAAAGAGCTATGTTGGCTTTGTTGACTCTCTCTTGGATATTGGGCTTCCAGCTTAATTTCTTGTCCAAAATAAGACCCAGATATTTTGCTTTGTCTGAGAATTTAAGCGGTATACCTTTGATGAGGGGAGGGTCTATGTGTGGGATTTTATATTTCCTGGTAAATAGGACAAGTTCAGTTTTGTGGGGGTTGACACCGAGTCCACATTGATCTGCCCAGTTAGTAAGCTTGTTTAGAGCATTTTGTAGGAGTTCCTTCAGAGTATTAGGATGCTTACCAGATATCGCTATCGCAACATCGTCCGCATAGGCAATCACCCTGTGCCCCTCCCCTTCAAGAATCACTAGTAGTTCATTTACGACTAGGTTCCAAAGGAGAGGAGAGAGGACGCCGCCTTGCGGCGTACCCCTACTGACAGTCCTTCGAGTAGTAAAATCGCCCAGTTTTGAATTAATAATCCTGCTTATCAGCATATGATTTATCAAATTACTGATTGACTTATCCACCTTTAGAGATGACAGCGCAGATGTGATTGCGGATGCGTCGACATTGTTAAAAGCTCCTTCTATATCCAGGAAAGCAACTAAGGTGAACTCCTTATGATGAAGGGAGTGTTCGATAGTACGAACCAGCGTATGTAGAGCGGTTTCTACAGATTTCCCTTTGTTATAAGCATGTTGAGCATTGGATAGTAAGGACTTATCAATGTTTGCCCTCAAATGGATTTCAATCAGACGTTCAAATGTTTTAAGTAGGAATGATGAAAGGCTAATAGGTCTTAGATCTTTAGGATTAACATGGCTAGGTTTGCCAGCTTTGGGGATGAAAATAACATTTACTTCTCTCCATGACAAAGGAATGTGAGCCAGAGCGATACAACCATTTAAGATGTTTACCAGAATGGGTATCAGAATATCGGAATTTTCCTGTAATTCCGCTGGAATTATTCCATCTGGCCCAGGAGATTTGTATGGATTGAAGCTGTTTATTGCCCATTTTAATTTTTCCTCTGTAATCAGACCTTGTGGAGGAGTTATGCTACTGAGTATGTTGTTAGGATCAGGATCAGTGCTATTAACGTAAGGAGAGCTGTCTGGAAAATGTACATCCAGGAGCAGATTGAGCGATTCTTCGCTTGAGTTTGTCCAGGAACCGTCATTGTTTTTTAGGCAACTTGGCATTACTGGATTTTTGGAGAGGATTTTTCTTAACCTTGATGCCTCTGAGTTGCCTTCTATATTGTTACAGAAAGTTCTCCAGGACATACGCTTGGTTTTCCTCAGTTCTTTTTTATATAACTTGAGGGAGTCTTTATATGAATCCCAATCAGAAGCTTCTCTGGAGGTTTTCGCTCTATTAAAGAGTTTCCTGCATTCTTTTCTTAGTGGATCCAGCCCCGAGTACCACCAGGACATAGGATCGCCTTTTTTGTAGATTGGGCATATGGAGCTATTTGACCAGTCGTCGGGCATGCTTGTTTTTTTCTCTTTCCTTCTCTTTTCACGGTACTCCTCTTTTGCTGCTCTTGTTTTCCGTTGCAGCATTTGCACTCATGCATTTTCCGTCTCCTGCTTCAATACCGCGCATTCATTATCATACCACGGGTTCTTTTTCCTAGGTGGTTGATAGCATATGGTGGACTCGGCTACCTCCTTAATGATGTCGCGGTACTGGCTCCACTGGTTGTTGACGCTTGTGGCTGGGGGTACGGCAGAGAGTTTCCCGGTCAATTGCTTACTGTAGTCTTTGGCTTTCTCAGGTGTGCTAAGGCATGCAATATTGAATTTCTTCTTTTGGGTGGTCCTCATTTCCTTTTCGTTGGACAGTCGGGCTCTAAACTTTGTCACAACAAGAAAGTGGTCAGAGTCCACGTTTGCACCTCGGAAAGTTCGCACGTCCAAGATGTTCGATGCGTGCCTTGCGCCAATTAGCACGTGGTCGATTTGGTTGGCGGTTCGACCATCTGGAGATCGCCAGGTTGCTGTGTGTATCCTTCGCCTGGGGAACCTAGTGCTTCTTATCACCGTATTCCGATCTGCAGCAAAGTCGATTAGTCGGAAGCCGTTATCTGTTGTCATTTCGTGGAGGCTGTGCTTTCCAACTAATCCGCCAAAGATATTTTCCTTCCCGACTTTACGAGTAGCATTGAAATCTCCGAGCACGACTTTGATATCGTACTCCGGACAGGCTCCGTAGGCTCCGTCCAGGAGGTCGTAAAACTCCTCCTTGTTAGATTCCTCAGCTTCATCGGTAGGGGCGTGTGCACATATTAGGCTGATGTTTTGAAAAGTAGCTTTGATGCGGATCACAGCCAGGCGATCACTAATCGGCTTAAAATCGATGACTTTTGATCTGAGTCAATTTCCCACGACGAATCCGCGTCCTAGCAAGTGCATTCTTTGATGACAGCTGTAATAAATGTCGCACTCTTTTCTTTTCACTATTCCTGATCCTATCCATCGTATCTCCTGGATCGCGGTAATGTCTGCCTTGTACCGCGAGAGGACAGATTCAAGTTTTTGAGTAGCACATGGTGTGTAGAGTGTCCTTACATTCCAGGTGCATACTCGTAAATCGTAGTCCATTTTCGTTCCGGGTCTGGTTGCCATTTGAGGGGGGTAGTTATCCGAGGCTTCTCTTTCATAACAATTGGTGTTTTTTACTGTGGCCGGGTCGTTAGCCCGACGCACTTATTTCCAATCTGTAGGGCCATGGGTTTAGTGTTGCAATTGTTTCCTTGGTCAGCACTCGCACTTACAAGATTAGCAAGTCATGACATAAAACCAAGACCAGTATCCGGCGGTTACCAACGAGGAGGTATTGTAAGCACTTGATGTGTAGGAAAAGATACAGCTCGAAGCCCCCAGTTCCTACAGCATCCAACCACCTTACTCTATAGCCAGCTTGATCATAACTTGTGTGACAAGAACTACTTCCAAGATTCTCTCTCCTATAAAGATATTTCCTAATTTTTAAATCAAGATGCGAACTTCTACATTTAAATGGAAAACCATACAATGGAAGCTTTGACCAATTTTGCAATTTATGTAACTTGAGAGCTAAAGAAGATTGCTTTCATTTCATCAGTGTGTGTCCAATTTTTAACCAGCAAAGAAGAGCATTTGAAATTTTTTTTTTTAAATCCAAAAAATTATTGTTTGAAAATTTGAATTCATAATAATATTCAAACTATTGGAGGCCTTTAGCAAAAAAATCCGTCGTAATTTTTTTGAGAAAATCAAAAACCAAAAAAATTGTTCCAAGGGGGGTATCAAAAATAACAATTTCTTGGAAATATTTTTTCAACCATTACCTAGCTTTAATTAAATGATATTTTTTTATTTTTTTAATCTGTGGGACAGTTTTTGCAAAAAAAAAATATATAAATATATATGGAATGCGTGTATTCTTTTCCACATCACTCAGTGGGGTAGAATACTAGATGCATTTTTTTTAGGTTTATGTATACAATAAATAATAGATAAATTAATACATACTAGCCGACCCAGCTCTCGAAATTCGAGTGGCAATTTATTTATTATTTATATTATTGGCAGTGTTTTCAAGCAAATTTATTAAATTAAATTTTATTTTATGTAATATGCAAAGTGTTCGACAGTGCAAAAACAAAAATGATCCACAGTGTGTAAATGCGTGTCTCAAGTATATTCTGCACATCTCCGTAACTGTGGCTTTCCAACCATATAAAATTTATCGAAATCGGTTAAATGCTTTTGGAGAAAAGTGTACCACAAAAAACATGTTTGCCGTTTTATTATATGATTATAAAAAATACTATATCAACAGTTATAAAAATAATTGAATAATAATATAATAAAATATTTTAATATTCCAAGAGCACCCTGTAAAATTTAGAAAAACGATGTCCTAATATGGTTTATATTTAATAAATATAATAGATAATGAATTTAAAAAAATGTCTATGGTGGTCACTGATCTATTAATGGATCAACGGGTTGACACTTCAAATTGAAAAAAAAAAAATGGCACCTAGAGAATATCCTACAAAAATACCTATTTTTGAAGTACTTTTTGCAGTCTTAAATCACTATGTTCACTAAAATTTTTTCAAAAAGTTAAAATTTGCAGAGGAAAAATCAAACAGGCAGTCATGTTGCCAAATTGATTATTTTGAATACATTATATTATTTCGAATCGTTTATTCGATATGGTTTTGAGATTTTGATTCATTTTGTTCATTTTCTCAAAATATGTTCCTTTACTTGCGCAAAACTACTAATTTCAATTTATTTAACCAACAAATAACGCTACCCACCATACAAATGTTAAAAAATGGTTTTCGAAAATTGTATTATTCTCGACAACGGCATCTAAAATTTTGATAAGATTTTTTCCTTTCCATTAATTCTTTCGATCTATAATTAAATAAAAAAAAATTGAAATTAATATATTACTGACTGTACCTTCCATAGAACCATTTTTACAAATTTTGAATTTCTCATTATTTACATAACGGATTTAAATGAAATTTTGTATAGAGAAACTTCTTAAAAGTTTGAAAAATATTGCATATAAAAACTTAAAAATTTTTTTTTTTGAATTTTTGAAAAATATCATTTTTTTTTTGGAAAAATTCGATATTTCAAAAACGGCTCAATATTTTATTTATGTTTATTCGTACAATAATAGAAGCTTTAAGTTGGCGTACTAATTTTTTTTCTTAATGCATATTTGCATAGCATTCTTTTTTCTCTTACTACTTAAAGAATTAAAAAAATTATTTTATGCTTATGAACAGTTTTCTCTAACAAATTGGTTTTTAAAATTCTTATTCTATTACATAGGAGCAAGTTCGTGCGACCCAGTCGTGCATTTTATGTATTTAAAAAAATGTAAGCCAGTAAGTGCAACAAACTCGGTTATGGCAACTACCTATTTCTATTAGTTTCGTAAATCGTTGATCCTAATAATGTACTGTACACATATTCATATATTTTTTATTTTATTTACAAGTATTTAAGGTAGTAAGTAAAATAAGGTTAACCAAAACATACAAAAACTTTCTTTTATTTTATATATCTACCATATAGAATATATGTATATTTATATTTATTTGCCTGTGGCAACCATGGTCACAGATTTATATTTTTTCATACAAATATATTTTTCCTATCCTCACAAAACGTCACATATACATCCATGAATATAATTTTCTCATTCTGTTATTATTCCTATTTTTTTTTTCTGTACACACTCTCAACACAATTTATTTTTTCTCATTCTTCCATAATCTCTACACCCATATTTTAAAGTCTCTAAAATTTAGCAGAGACAAATTTAACAAATGGGGTCCGTAGCCTGAAGATGCCGCCACAATCGTTCGACTTGACGATATTACTATAATTTTTATATACAAAGCTATTAGTTAACTGGAAGGTTAAAACAAAGTGCTGAGGTTTAACAAAATGCTACCAATAAACAATTTAATCCTTTCACTAACTAATCTCCAGACTTTCTATTAAATCTATTACAAAATCTACAACAAATGAGAAAAAATGTAATGAACTGTCAGAATTTTCACCAAGGTCTGTCAAAGTTCAGGAGTTGTCATAATTTGTCCTATACCTTCAAAGTTAAGTATTGCCGTACTCTTTTTTAACAGAAAGCATTAAAGTACTTATAGTACGTTAATTGATTTGAAGTGTCGGAGCAAATTTTCAATAATTTTTTTTAAATTTAGAACAGCATATTTTTTAACAAGGAAACATATTTTATATTATTTTAATATTTTTCATTCGCAAAATGTACATATAGGTACCAAAATAAGAAAATCTTAAGCTTAAAATATTTTTAAACTATAAATAAGTGAACTGGCATATATTGTGTGAGAATATTGTTTGTTTTTTAAAGGTTTTCTATTGATAAACAGTAGGGGCCAGTTTTTTCACACTGTGTCATCTTAAATTCTTGAGTTTAGTTTTTTTTTCATGGATTTAGCTAATCAAGTTATTTCAGTTAATTGATTAACACCATTTAACCATCAGTACCATCAAAATTATAATTCTTTTCAAAAATAAACAAACAAATGCAATTTTAGTTTGGTTGTTCGGTTTTTTGATTGTATTCGACGCATATATTTCTGTATTGTTATAATGTTTTTATTTTGTACTAAAGAAAGAACATCCCGCTATAAATTTGTATGTAAGATAAGTTTTCCAAGTTTATCTAACTCTACTGAATGTGGTTCAAATGTTATTTTTATTTTCAAAATAAATATACTTGGATACATACAATTTTACCAATACAACAACAGACAAAAATAATGTTAAATCGATTCCCTTTCAACACAAAAATTACTTTTTTAGATATACGTAATTATGTAAATGCATAAAATGGAATGAACAAATTAACCACGTATTTTAAGTAAAATCCAGACGTACTAAACATTTATGAAAAAAAAATAAATAATCTATTCCTGTTGCACATAAACATACAAACAAACAAATAAACTACTTCCTTTTCACTTTAAACAAAAATCTGAAACATTGACCTGATAACAATGGGAGTATATTTAGGTGTTAAATACAAATTTAGGTATCATTAAAGAGCACTAAGGCAACACTTTTTATTTAGTGTTCGACTTTAATCATGGATTTCCGTGTATTACACCCCGACTCCACAAGATATCTGTCTCTCCAACTCAATGTCTGACATCAAAGGGCACGGTAGTGCCCAGCCAAGTTCTGGCACTACACCCTTTTTTACAGGAACAAACTCAGGCGATTTTTGACCCCTCCCTATCTTCAGTACCACTAAAGTCAGAAACTTGAAATTTCGAATATTTGCTAAGCTAGTCAGGCACAGGCGCCTCACCAAATTTCAATTTTCTAGCACAAGCGGTTCCTGAGATATAAGGCCTCAAAAATCACAAAAACCGTAACTGACTGACTGACTGACTGACTGACTGACAGATCATCAAAATTATGGAGTACTTCCCGACATCGTAGAATCTTGTAATTTTGCACAACGGTAGGTCTTGTCATGCAAGCTAAAGAAAAAATCGAAAATTTTAGGTTTTCCATTCAGGGGGCGTGGTATCCACCCACTTTCTCCAAATTGGTGTTGATTGAATGGAGCACTTTCAAGTGCTGTAAAACGATGAAATTTGGTAAAGTGGTAGGAATTAAATTGCATGCAACGAAAAAAATATAAAATTTGAAGTTCTCCATTCAGGGGCGTGGTATCCGCCCACTTCCTCAGAACTGATGTAAATTATACATGGCGCACTTCCGATTGCAGTAGAACAATGAAATTTGGTAGAACGGTAGGGCTCAAATTCCATATAAAGGACCACGAATAAAAATCGAGGTTTTCCATTCAGGGGGCGTGGTATCCGCCCACTTTCTCCGAATTGGTGTTGGTTGAATGGAACACTTCCAAGTGCTGTAATACGATGAAATTCGGTACAACGGTAGAGCTCAAAATACATATAAAGGACCAAAAATAAAAATTGAGGTTTTCCATTCAGGGGGCGTGGTATCCGCCCACTTTCTCCGAATTGGTGTTGGTTGAATGGAGCACTTCCAAGTGCTGTAAAACGATGAAATTCGGTACAACGGTAGAGCTCAAAATACATATACAGGACCAAAAATTAAAATTGGGGTTTTCTATTCGGGGGGCGTGGTATCCACCCACTTTCTGAGAAAATGTTTAATTTATATGGAGCACTTCTGATTGCCGTAATTAAGGTAGGTATGTTAGTGTTAGGTATCTTGCCAGGACAAGAAGAAATAATTGAAGCGCAAATCAAAACAACCAATAACAAAAAGAAAATATACCAAAAGAAATAGGAAGTTTTAAACTAAGTTGAGTACATCCTTCTATCTTTCCGTATCTTTCGAGATTTTGACATGGCAAAATATTAAAATCTTTGCAAAAAGGAGTGAGATCAGACCAAAAACATAAATGTTAAAAAAAGAGCCAAGTTCTTCTATACAAAAACCTTTGTGTAACAAGTCAGCCGTGAAAAGTACTGAGATCTAAAAGTACGCCAAGTTCTTACTTCATGAAGGTTTAATACCGAATATTTAAAGTAGAATAATATTGAAACAGCTACAATGTAATAGAGAAATTTTATTATTTAATGATTACTGACTAAAATTTGATGGGCTTACTTGGCAAGTTTTTTTTTTTTGCCCAAATTCGAAAGGTTTTAAAAACTTGACCAGTGAACCCATGAAATTTTAGTCAGTAATCATTAAATAATAAAATTTCTCTATTACATTGTAGCTGTTTCAATATTATTCTACTTTAAATATTCGGTATTAAACCTTCATGAAGTAAGAACTTGGCGTACTTTTAGATCTCAGTACTTTTCACGGCTGACTTGTTACACAAAGGTTTTTGTATAGAAGAACTTGGCTCTTTTTTTAACATTTATGTTTTTGGTCTGATCTCTATCTCTACATTTTCTTATTGCTTCGCTGGGCAAATTATGTCATGATTTTTCATTTCTATCCCTACTGCACGGGATGTGTTTCGTGCGGACAACAGAAATTAGCAAAAGGTCAATCTAACAAAAATTTTATATATTTGCAAAGAAAAGAATGCGCATTTACCTAAAGTATAAATAAATAACACCAAACATAACTTAACGCACGAACAAATGAATAACATGACACGTTAATGTATTTACTTACAAAATAAAAAAAATATTTGCCGACGGAGTACTTGACAAGAACCAAACAAATGAGAAGACACGAAATAAGGAGACAAAAGTAAGAAAAAAAACCATCTGTCAAATTTCATATCAGACATCTATATCCAGACAAAACCGCTGACATAGATCGCTGACATCACATCATAAGAGGAAATATCGCGTCTCCATTGAAGATTTCATATCATGATGAGTATCCTGAGAGAATTTATCTCCTGTGGAGTCGGGGTATTAAATTTTGACATAGAACTAACGACTAACCTGGAGATTAAGGCTGGTATTCACCGAGCGCTCATAACTTAAGGGTAGGTGTCCATTGAAAAAATAGGTTAGGCTTTTGCGCTAAGCTGTATAACTTTCACAATTTTACGAATATTTCAATGAAATAAACGGTCATCGATTAGAAAAATGTTATTCAAAATACTTTTGCAGTTTTGAAAAAAATATAAAAAAATTGTGTGCCCAGAAACTGCCACACAAGTGGAAAAATCATACATTTTAGTAAGGTCCTTATTCAAATGATAGGGAAATTCCGAAAATATTACTTTTTTATTTTTTTTATATTTTTTTTATAGAAACAACATATTCCCAAATCACGTATCGTTCTTCTTTTTTTATTCTGTTTTATTATTTATTCAAAAAAAATATATAAAACTATGAAAAACGAAGGAAATTCGCATAGTGGTATGAATGCTCTACTGGATAAAACTTCATAAGTATAAAAGATAACGAAGTAAAATTCACTCTTGTACAAAGCCAATAAGTAGTACATATGTGCAAATACGTTAATTTTTTTTTTATTTGTTTTTTATTTTTACAGTAACTTTTTACTAACAAAATTCAAAAAATATACATTTTTTTACAAATATTTTGTTCTCTACCCTGGGAAATTGAGAGTTATATTTTTTAATTTTTGGAAATAATTTTTTAATCAAATATTTATATTCCCTGAACAGCGTATCGTTCTTAAAAATTTAATAAAACTCATCTAAAGTTCAAAAAAATGCAATTCAATATGACAGTATTTGTAATGCATTTGCAAGAAAAGTATTGATAATACAGTTCTCACATATTTTTTTTATTTTTGTTTGATATTTTATTTACTATATTCAAAAATACAAAATACTTTTTTCACTAAATATTTATTTAATTTTATTTTTATAAAAGAGGTCTATTTTGCATTTTTTAACAAAAAGTTCCTTTGCACACGCACACAAGTAAGTTTTCAGTTCGCAAGAATGCCACTGCAATATCAGCGCTTTGAAAGAGAAGGTTTCGTATTCTCTGTGCAAAAGAATTTTGTCCGCCCATCCGCTCTCTTGATTCTTTTTTTTTGTCTGGGCTCATTTAGTTTTTTATTCTTGTTTATGACTTGTCATCTTGCATCTCGTATTACAAGAACGGAAAAAATAAAAAAAACGTATGAGAAATGATTGTTTTTAGTAGTTATATGATGCAATGACAATTCCACATTGTCGGAGGTAAGGTGGAAAAATGTTCTTTGTGTATGTATAAAAAAGAATATAAGTAGGTTATATCACACATTCGCTGTCATAAATTTTGTTTTTTTGTATTTTTTTATTTGCGATCTATCATCATTCTACTGGTTTTTTTTTTTGTTTCTTCTATGGAAAGCCATTTTAGGTACACACATATGGTATAGCTTGAACCAATTCAGTTGGCAATTCTACTGCGCAGGTCTCTTTAAATTTCTTTGCTCTACTCTTTAATTCTTAAAGAGACAGAAAAATCACTGAAAAAAAGAAAAAAAAGATGTACATGCAGGTGTTGTTGTCAATGACGCTGCTGCGATCATACTGAAGCACTTAGGAGGGTGAGTTTTGTTTATAGCTTCGCTCGCAGTAAAATAGAAATGAATTTCCAGTGATGGACTTTCTTTGAATAAGATATGATCATGGTTTACTTTTCTTTCATAGCTTGATGTCTAAAAAACTATTTCATCTCTGGTGAGATAAAAGGAAAAGATTTTTAGGTGTAAACTTTACTTCGAAAAAATAAAATTAATAATTTTTGTTTTTATTAGTGGGACAAATTTCAGTGCACCTATAATAAAAAAATAAGTCTATTGCAAAATGCAATTGGGTTAGACAAGAAAAACTACCTACAAGCTGCGACATAGGATTAATGACAAAAAGTTTAGGGATTATTGTTTATTTCTATGTTTTATGATTTGTGGCTTAGTAACAGAAAGGTTCTGGGGGCGTTGTGTTTATATTTATTTTTTGGCGTTAGTGTATATTTGATATATTTTTTTTTTACCTGTGGGGTTGGGATTAATTGTAGATTAGTGTTTATTAGTTAGATTAGTGTTTACGAGTTTGAACAATTTTTAACTAAGAGTTTTTAAGAATGAATTTTTGCATCAGAGGGAATTAACGTATTTAAATTATGTTTGCTTTGCTTTGCAATTCAGTTTAAAAAAAACAACCAAGAATAATAATATTGAAATACATTTAAAAGAAATTTTAATGGATCCATTTAGAAAAGGAAAACCTATTGGAAGCCAGGCGCGTAAGATAGTTGTTAAGATATATAATGACAAACTGGAAGAAGCAAAGAATTCGTTTCTTGAAAATCCTGTTAGTTACGCAAGAACGCAAATAGTGAAAACTACTGGAATTTCTGAACGTTCAATCAGAAGGATTATTAAGGAATACGAAGAGACAGGAGTTGTGCAGTCACTAAATAAAAAAGTGCAGCATACGAAGTAGAAAACTGGACTAGGCAAATTTGACATCGCAGCTATTCGGCGTATAATGCACAACTTCCACCAGGAGGAAAAAATGATGATATCCTTAAAAATGTTGAGACAACGAGTTCAGGAAGATCTGGAGTTTAACTTAAGTATTACGTCGTACCGTCAAATATAGAGATTCGATTTTTAGTCGCACAACACGATTATGGAATAACTTACCCGGCACAGTTTCCCCTTGCCATTTCAATTTTAAAACATTCAAAACCAATGTTCATCGACACCTCCTTTCTCTCCCCTGCTAATTTCTCCCTCGCCCGTACTGTGTTTAAAACATTATAAGGGTCTCGTAACATACCCTTGAGCGCGAGTGAATTATAAAAAAAAAAGAAGAAACGGATTTAGCTACAAAAAACTCAAAACAACCGGAAACTTCTCTGTGAAAGAAATGATATTAAACTCATGCGAGTCAAGTATCTGAGAAAAATCCGGGAATACAGAACAAAAGGATTTGATATCATTTATTTGGACGAAAGCTATATTCATAGCTCACATACAAGGTGGTGAAAAAGGTTTCGTGAAAAACTTCTTACTTTTATTCAAATCTGGAACGAAAACGGGAGACTATCACGACGACATGAACTTCAAAAATGTCTGCAAATGGATCCAAGAACAAGTTTTCAATAACTTGGAGGAACCTTATTGTAATGGACAACACATCGTACCACAATAAATTAGAAGAAAAACAAATTACTTCTGCTAGCAAGAAATCCGAGATGATACAATGGCTAACCGAAAACAATATTCCGCATACTATACAGATGTTGAAACTTGAACTGTATATATTTGGGCAACTGTCAAGGCAAAAGTAGGTTCACGAAACACAACATTCAATTTATTGGATGTTCAAAAATTAGCAGAGGAAGAATTTTCAAAAATAACGGCTGAAGACTGGCGAAAAGTGTGTGAAAAAGCCATAAGAACTGAGGACGAATACTTTTCTCACGACCTGACGTGGGACAGAATTTCGGATTCAATTATAAATAATCCAGGTGACGATTCTTCAACCGACTATGAAAGCGACATTAGTTCTTAAAACTAAGTGTATGTAAATGAACATTTATTATTTAAATGATATTATTCTTATTTATATTGTTTTTATTTTATTATTATGTTTTATATTTATTTCTGAAGTACAAGTTTATAATAATTATTTAAAGGTAAAATAAATTCTTAAAAACTCGTAGGTAAAAATTATTCAAACTCGTAAACACTAATCTAACTAATTAACACTAATCTACAATTAATCCCAAAACCCCGCAGGTCAAAAAATAGTAAATACATATATCAAATGAACACTAACACCATAAAATAAATATAAACATAACGCCCCCGGAACCTTTCTGTTGCTAAGCCACAAATCATAAAACATAGAAATAAACAATAATCCCTAAACTAGTTGTCAAAGCAAAGTTGAGTTAGGCACTGTAAGATTTAAGGAAAAATCTTTACTCATTAAATATCTTGCGCACCATTTTTGTTCTCTTAAATCCTCTCTCTGCGCAACCGACCGTTGGCCAACTGAATTGGTTCAAGCTATAACTCGGATTGCGCACAAGATAAATGAAAGTTTTTTTTCCTTTTGTATTTTGGGTAGAAAAAATAATTTTTCGTGAATCGTGATTGTTTGAGGTTTAGGAAAGGCAAATTGAGTTTTTTGCATTCAGCGCTCACAATTAGACACAATAATAGACGTTTTGTTTTCTGTTTTATTTTTGGTTGCAGGTGAATTGAAACTTTTCACATTTAGGTAGATAGCGTTTTTATTCTTTGCGTATTTGGGTCGTTTTAAAAAAATTACATTTTTAGCGTTATAGCTTCTATTTTTTTTGCATTTCAATTTAAAGACTTGAAATTTGGTATGGCACTGTGTTTATATGTCAGCATTATAAGAACAAATTTGCAGATCGATTGATGATAACGAATAGCCATGGTAATTAATAATGTGTTATCTCCGTGGCCTTTTTGGGATGTGATTTTGATGCTTAATCAGTTTTATTAATATTTTTAATGGTGAAAATGATTTTTTTTTTAATTTTGGGCTTTGTCGTTTTAAAGGCCTTCTCTTGAACTTCAATTTTTTGATATGCAAAAAAAAAAAATTTTTTTTTGTTGTCCCAATACTTAGTTGAGTGAGTGTGACAAGATTTTAAAAAAAGAACATTATTAAACATTTTCGCTTTTTCACACAATTAAACAATTTTTAATAATTTTTTACGATGCATCATCTTATAGTATGTCAAAAAACCTTCAATTTCATGTTTTATTATAATTTAATTATTGCAGTTAATTCCTTTAAAATTTACATACAAAATAATTTTTTCATCCAAGTAAAAATTCAGTGTAATCTCCGTGGCCTTGTTATCTTTGTACCATATTAATATTTTTTAGACTAACCACCGCCAAAAGAAAGGTATTTAATCATACTTGAACCTAATATAATTTGGATGACATTGAATTACATTGACTATATTAAAATTAAGAAATACTTAGTCGATTTTGTAACCTCCGTGGCCATTTTCGTATTTGTTTTTAAATATGTTCTTTTAGTTTAGGTATAATGGCTCATATTATTATTATTTTTTTTTTATATTCTAGATAAATATACTGAATTTCATCATTCCTTACAGTATTGGTACCGTAAAAGTTCCAAGAAAGTATTGTGTCGTTATTTAAAAATATTTTTTTGACTCTTTCATGCTTTTAAACAAAATCATTTCGTAAACAAACAACTTTTTTATTAATTATCTTATTAAATTTAATTGCTTTCCACAAAATTTCAACTATTTATTGTTACTATTTATTTTGTGGATTATTGTTATTTTATGCAAGAAAAGAACATTTTTAATACATTCGAAATTTTCCATTTTCATTTTTATCGAAAAATACTCGTAAAATAAAAAATATTTGAAATTATTTTTGCGCAACTCGGAGAACTCCTTTTCTACTTGTTTACTATAGATTTAGAAATTAAAACCCAAGAAAAACTGAAAAAAAATTTTTTTCAAACGATTAATAAAAAATGTCAATTTTTACAAAATGACCCATTTATACAAGGTTAATCTGTTAGTTATAGGACTTTTACTTTTCAGGATATTTTAAAAAATAAAGAAAAGGGAGCACAGATTTAGACATTAGGAACCCGGGGAATTTGCTCTGATATTCATAATTTATTTTTAATGTAGACAATTAATTTTAGGAAAAAGTTCACAATTCAAAAATTGCTCAACTAAAAAAATTATTAAATTTCCTAACCCAAGTAAATTAATACACTTCCACAAATAATAATGGTAACTTTGAACCTATACCTATAAATGTTCTTTTGAGTCTTTTTCAAAGGGCTGTAACTCTGCGAAAAGTGGTCGTATTGGGATGAAACCAAAATATTTCTTTTTCTTGTTTCAGAGTTTCTAAAAATAAAAAAAAATCCATAGTTAAACATTTTACATTTTTATTTTTTAAATAGCTTCATTGTCTTGAGATTATTTATGATTCAATAAAATTAATAAGTGCAAAAAAATATAGCCTCAGATTAAAAAGTGGTTCCGTCTTTGACCACTAATTTACATGTAAAAATTGACAACATAAAAGGTAAATTGGGCAGTTTTGAAAACATGAATAAATTCGTTATAGATAATGGATTCTTTGAAACAATTTATGGAGATACATAATTGATTTTTTAAAATTAACCAGTGTTGTTCCATGTAGACAAAAAATGTAGACTACACGATTGTCTACGTGTAGACAATTCAACGTATACAATTCCTGATTGTCTACATGCCAATGTCAACAATGTAGACAACGTAGACATTCAATTTTTCTTATTATGTTTCGTCTAATAAATCAGAGCTTGAGCCAAAATCATTGTCATCAATCAAAACAATCATAGAGACATCGCCGGATTAAGATGTCGCAGGTGATTGGGATTGCTTACAGGCATTGCTTTCGTAAATGAATGTGAAGGCATTATTATTAGGATATGAATATGCTTTTTTTAACAAATTTTTATTTACCTGTGCAGTATTTTGTAGATTTTTGTTGCACACTGTACAATATGCTACAAATTTGTTATTGTTTTCCATTAAAAGAAAACCTAGGTGATCGAAACCTTTATTTTTTCGTCGACCAATATTTAAATGAAAACTCAAATTAACACCTGAAATTTTCTTAAATGAAGTAAACAATGTGACAGAGAAATCAAGAATGACAGATTGGCTGGCATGCTTTGTCTACATTGTCGACACCATAGTCGACATTGTCTACATTGTCGACACCATAGTCGACATTGTCTACATTGTCTACATTGTCGACACAATTGTCTACGCATTAATGTAGACAATCAAAGTCGACCCGTAGAGGAACAACACTGAAATTAACCGCTCATTTAAGAAAAGTGGAAAAGTGTTTTTTAAACAAACAGATTATCAATTTTGAAATTGGTTGATCAAACCGTTCGTTTATTATCTATTGTTCCTGAATATTATGTACCCAATCATCAAAATAAAAACAATGATAACAATTTTCATAGTTTTGCATTTGTTACATATCTTAGGTTGCGCGTACAGTGGTGCGACAAAGCGATGCGACACGAGAAGCGATGCGACACGAGAAGCGATGCGACTAGCGATTCGAGATGCGAGAATTAGATGCGAGATAGTGCGCGCAGTAGAAGCGATATTTTCTGCAGTTATGTTGTTAATCCCTTTATAATTATTGCCACCAAAATTGTAAAAAGTTGCACCACACAACACAAGCACTGAAATAACAAAATTTTACTCTTTTGATTTTTTTTTTTGAAACCTCAAAAGAAACAATATGAGCCTTCTCGCACGAACTCGCTTGAAAAAGTGGTCAGAACAGTTTGTGTGCGAGATGCTTGCGATAGGCATGCGAGAAACTCGCAACACTCGCATCAAATATAGCTCCACTGTGCGCACGTGTATAAGAATCAATGTAAATATTTTTCTCGCACGCAAACGCTTCTCGCATCGCATCGCTTTGTCGCACTACTGTACGCGTTGCGAGTTCGTGCGAGAAGGCTCATATTGTTTGTTTTGAGGTTTCAAAAAAAATCAAAAGAGTAAAATTTTGTTATTTCAGTGCTTGTGCTGTGAGGTGCAACTTTTTACAATTTTGGTGGCAATAATTATAAAGGGATGAACAATATAACTGCAGAAAATATCGCTTCTACTGTGCGCACTATCTCGCATCTAATTCTCGCATCTCGAATCGCTTCTCGTATCGCATCGCTTTGTCGCACCACTGTACGCGCAACCTTAGACTTGAAGTCCCTATCAGCGTTACCACTTCCGGAAAAAATGGAAGGAGATTTGAAGAAAAAAGTGAAGTAAATTGGGAAAAATCGAAGTAGATTTTAAAATGACTTTTTACTTGCTTTTAGACAAATTTGAACTGGGAATTTTCATAAGTTGACATTACAACACAAAAGAGTAATGATTCCGGCTATCTGCAACTCTGTACCTCAATCTGCAGCCTAGAGGAGAAATTGAAATGGTTTGTTTTACTTTAGCTCGGTTCCTTCCATACAGCTATTGTGAAATATTATAATTATTTTGAAAACGGCTCTAATGCTTTTTTTAAAATTATGTATAGATAACTGTGCCAGCAATGCAGTCCACACTTTGGTAAAAAATAAACCTTATTATCGGTATCTGTCATAGAACCTTCTTTTTATTTTCTACTTTTTCATTTGCGACTCTTCTGATTTTGATCAAAATTTTTACATCGCAGATTCTTTGATTTTGAAATAATATTGTATACGACAAATGCTTTCCTTAAATGTATACTTTTAAATGCTAAAATTGTCAATACATTTCTTTTAATTTTAAAGAAAATTGTGTACAAAAATTTAATTTAATTTAATTAATAAAACATTCTTTTATAAAAAATAACATTAAAATTACTATTATTAAATATAGTTTAATTTTAAATTAAAAACACATATGCAAGCGAAATTTTTATACATAGGATTCGTGTACACATCAGTGTGTTGAGTTCCTATGCTTTTAAACTTACTTACTTGTGTATTTTTATTGTTTTGATATTCTTTTTTTTTTTGTAATTCGATGAATCTCTTCTTTGTTGGATTAGAAATTACCTTTCGTACCGTTTACTAAAAGTAGTTTTGGACGGTTTCAAATCTGATATTGGGCATTCAATCCCTAGAATCACGACGTATTTATTTCGGTGTAATGCTTGTCAGAGATTTAATAAATTATAAAATCAATTGCCCTTACTTGCTTTCGTTGATTGGCTTTCATGTTCCTTGTCGTGAATTACGTAATAATCGTTTATTTTGTGTACCCTTTCATAGGGTCAATTATGGAATCAATGAACTCTTAACTCGCTGTTTAAGACAAGCTAATTCTGTTTGTAATGCTATTGATTTTAATTTATATTTACGTAGGGACTGTTTTAACAAAAAATTGTTATTAATAATAAACTTCGGTGGTTAATGTTAATTGTACATTCTATTTTTGTTTTGTGTAATTTATTATTATTTATATAAATTTAATATTGTTCTAAGTAGTCTTTAAGAGCTGTGTCTCTGCTTGATGAATAAATAAATAAATAAATAAATAAATGCTGGTGTGCCCCAGGGGTCCGTTTTGTCTCCGACAGTTTCTGTCTATAACTGTTGCTCCGCTTAATTGTTTTGCTGACGACAGTAACCTCAGCTTTTCATATTCGTTTTTAGATTCACATCCTTGTCCTTCGGATGTGGACTACCAACGGCAGCGTATGATAAGCTCATTAAATTCTGATCTTGATAGCATTGTCCAATGGGGAATCAAAAAACGTATAGAATTTAAAGCTTCGAAAACGCAATGCTGTTTGACACTTGCATTGAGGAAACTGAACAACTCTCTGTGCTCGGTATGTGCATTACAGACCACCTTGTATGGAATGATCACATATTCGACGTGGCCAAAAACGTTGCCAAGTGTTTAGGTTTCCTTCGACGTTGCAAGAAATTTTTTACACCTACTAATCTGGCTGTAATCTATAAGGCCTATATGCGTCCAAAGCTCGAGTGCGATTCCCACTAGACAGGTGCTCTAAAAACCCTCTTTAGTCTCTTGCACAGAATTAAAAAGAGAGCTCTAAAAATTATAGGCGACCGTTGTCTAACTGAAACATTTGAATCTCTCGAGCACCGCCCCAATTTTTATAAACAGTGCTCTAGTGAAGTAGCCAGTTGCGTTCTTCCCCTCAAACAATTCAACCGTAATACCCGTACTTCTAGGACTGCTCATCATTTTCGCCCAATTTTGGACGTACTGCCAAGTACAGTGATTCTTTTTTTAGCCGCACTACAGGAATCTGGAATGCTTTACACGGCTCAATATTTCCCACTCATTGTAATGTGCAGACATTAAAAACCAATGTGTATCGGTATTTCCTTTCTCATCCTATCCTACTTTCCTAATTTCTTGCACTGTGTTTAACATTTTAATTTTATTCATAACCCCTTGACCTTGAGTGCGCGTTTAATATAAAAAAAATACTACCTAGAGTGAAATAGAGAAAAAGAAGTAGATTTGGACTTTTTTTTGTAAAATTGAAGTAGGTTGAAACAGAGATTTTTAAAATGAGGTAGATTTCAGTATTTGGCTGATGGTGCGAAGTAAGAAGTAGATTTTAAATATTTTGAAAAAAAACTATATCTACTATAATTGAAGTAAAATGGTGCCACTGGTTCCCATTAGCTGAAACAAATTTTGTAGAAAAAGTTTGTCAATTTTATTTCCAATAACATCATTGTACATATTTTAACTTTACTTTGTATATTAGTATACTAATTTTAAGCTTCTATTTTATTAAGCAAAAACTAGAAATGCATTTTATATAAAAACTGATCTTATTAAAAAACAAAAAAACGACAACTCTTTGTAAAACCAACAAAAATACATAAAAGAAGCGCACTTCCCATATTCTTTCTACATACTTTCACCATTCTTCTACCAGTGGAATACGTCTCCACCGAAAACAAAAAGTGATCGAATTTTCCTTCTTAACTTATTTATACAGGGTGTCCCACAGTCACCGCCCCAAATGAAAACCATGGATTCCTGGGGTCATTTTAAGTCGAAAAACTTAAGAGGTAATTTTCTCGTTTTCGTCCCGTTTTCGAGTTATAACGGTTTTTATGATTTTTCCCTTAACTGGCCTTATCTTTGCCAAACTACGTCCGATTCGTAAGATTTTTTTTATAACCAATCAAGAATTAATTACAGTTTTAGTTTGTCCAGAGACTTTTTTTCTGCGGACAACCGTTTCTCCGCAATTTTGCATCAAACCCAATTTTTTAGTTTTTTAAGTAGTTTTTTCACTTTGATATCATTTTATTCAAAAAAACACGTTAATGAGTATTAATTTTTTTCACTTATTATTAAAGCCCAGTTCATTTTCTTAAAAAAATAATTTTTATTTCCCTAAAAAAAATACTAAATGTAATTAACAAAAAAATAAACAAACTGAGTGAATTTAAAAAAAAAAAATAATTTTTAAATACAAAATTAACTTTTTCTGAGCTATTGCGGTTAAGAAAAGGACAAATAGATAAAGTTAAATAGTAAGACCGTTAACTAATGTAAACGGTAAAGATTTGCATTATGATTTGAAGGTTGTAAATGTCTTTCTCGCGTGATCTAGTGTCCGCGTCGTGTTCTTTCACTTGATACTCCATTTTGGATTAGTCATTCAAGTTGTAGTTTTTTTTCAATTATTTGCAAACAATGGATTACGCTTATCAAGAATATCTGGAGATGTTATTAATACACGCTGAAATGGGACAACTTTATCTATTTGTCCTTTCCTTAACCACAATAGCTCAGAAAAAGTTAACTCTGTATTTAAAAATTATTTTTTTTTTAAGTCACTCAGTTTGTTTATTTTTTTGTTAATTACATTTAGTATTTTTTTTAGGAAACAAAAATTATTTTTTTAAGAAAATGAACTGGGCTTTAATAATAAGTGAAAAAAATTAATACTCATTAACGTTTTTTTTGAATAAAATGATATCAAAGTGAAAAAAACTACTTAAAAAACGAAAAAATTGGGTTTGATGCAAAATTGCGGAGAAACGGTTGTCCGCAGAAAAAAAGTCTCTGGACAAACTAAAACTGTAATTAATTCTTGATTGGTTATAAAAAAAATCTTACGAATCGGACGTAGTTTGGCAAAGATAAGGCCAGTTAAGGGAAAAATCATAAAAACCGTTATAACTCGAAAACGGGACGAAAACGAAAAAATTACCTCTTAAGTTTTTCGACTTAAAATGACATCAGGAATCCATGGTTTTCATTTGGGGCGGTGACTGTGGGACACCCTGTATAAATATATGTACATAGGTATTTAGATTAATAGATACCTGCATAATATTGTACATAATATTTTGGCGCCATCCATTTGCCATATCCCTTGGTTGTTGCGTATTCGCTTTCAGTGAAATGCAATTTGCGTTCATTCACAGGATTAACATGTACTAATCTAATATATTTTTGATACATCCATTACCTACCTACGCAAAATTAAATCAAAACAATCCTTACGATACCAAATCAATACAAGGCGTTGCACCTCTGCATTACCTATGAACCTACCTATCGGAAAAAACAACACAAAATCTATTGTAGATACTTATATGCATATTTATCTTATTCTATACACAACATCGCAGATTTCCTTTCTTCCATCATGTACACACCCTTTGGCAAAAAAAAAATGAAGATCACTATGCATCGCAATTTATTACTATATAATTCAAAATCAAATGCTTGTGCGCTGCCTGTGCGGCTTGCCAGCTTGCCACTCGTGCCTTGTTCCCGTTTTCTGTTATTTTTTTTTTTTGATATTCTATTCCATCTTTCTCTATCTCTATGCGTGAAGCGTGATGTGAAAAAAGAGGTATCCTGAAGAGACCAGACGAACTAAATTTATTTTCTTAACACAAAAATTCTTAACTAAGAGAGCCATATTTGTGCACCAATACATGTACACGTTTTTACATGAGATTTGAGTTTGCTTCTGAGGTAGACCTACCCTTAAGAAGCTCATAAACCTATTCACCAAGCAATATTAGTGAAGATCTACGAGCGCTCTTAAAAGTTAGGAGTGGTCCCGACCACAGTTCACAGTTTGGGTACAGGGCTGCCGTTTTAAAAATTTCCAGAGGAGTATTTTTCGTATTTTTTGGGGAGTATTTACGATAGTTGAGGAGTATCGCCAAAATATCAAGAAAATTATTAATTCAACGAAAAAAACACAGAAACGTTTTCTATAAACTAATTTTTTTTAATTCATTTAAAATAAAAAATAGGAACTTCAATATTTGTGTTTTTTAATAAACAAAGAGTTAATAATAAATTAACTCTAACTTAAACTATGTAGATATATACTGTACATTGATTTTCAAGCAACTTATAGCTTATGAATATTAATATTAATTTTTGTATTTTGTTTATTTAAACAAGAATTTGACAAAAAATTTGTTTTTTGTATTTTTCGATCAAGTCTTTTGATGGCTCCAACTTTTCTGCAAAATTGCCGTTTAAAAGCTCTTTGGCAGTAAGTATGTTATTTACTGTTTCCACATGCAGGCCTTTATAAGGCTAACATCAGAAAATTTTCTCTCTGCTGTTGCACTGCTATGCGGAAGAGCAATAATTGTTCCAATAAATTTACATACATGAGGAAACATGAATTCATTTAATCCGTTTTTAATAGTAAATACATTCCTATAAAATTCGGCAAAGTCTAAATCCTTTAAAACTAATGACTGGTTTCTTAAAATACGCCATTCATTATCAAGCTCCTCAACTTCGGACTCATCCACTAAATTTGGGAAAAGATCAACCAAAGGAACTAGGGTAACTATTGGCCTATATCTCTCCTGCCTTCGATTAGTAAGATTTTTGAAAAAGCTGTAAGAAATAGAATGGTGAGCTTTTTAACGAGAACGAAATTTTTCAGTGATGTTCAATTTGGTTTTCAAAGTAATAAATCAACCGAAGATGCCTTGTTACATTTCTGTTCTCAAATATTTGTAAGCCTTGATAAGAAAGAGAATACGAATACAGATAGTCGTCTTAATCTTATATCTGATATAAATTGGGATCTCAGCTGGTTAAGAATCTGGTTTGCAGAGCACACACTGATAATTAGTTCTAAGGTAATGTTTTTGAGTTTGTCTGGCCAAAAGATTGTTGATGCTGATCTCTTTTTCCATGCTACTGAGTGTCAAAAATTTAAACTTTTTAACTGTACCTGTAGTCATATGGATACTTCTACAAACTTTACTGATTCCACGAGCTGTAGTGATAAATGTTTTAAATTAGAAATAGTAAATGAATTCAAGTATTTCGAAGTGTTTCGAACAACCGTATTTCGAAATTTTTATAATATTTCCTCATGACGAATATTTAATAGACTCACTAATTCTATCAGGATGCAAACTTCTCATTTAGTATTTATGAAACAAGTTAAAAACTGGCTCCTTAGTATTGATAATGAGAGTATCGAATTTTTTGTAAATGGTTTTACCTGATGTTTTCATGAAATAAGTATTTAACTTAATTCAATTGAATTTTTGTATGCATTATTAATTTAATGATATTTTAACTTTCTTTTTTAATATTTCTTTTTTAAGGGTCACCCCACCCATTTAAAATAATACATGTTAAATCATTCTAAGAGTGACAATAACTCTTTTTTTATAAAAATACTTTTGTCACTTATATCTTTCTTTCTTTTTATAAATAATGTAATTATTTGGATTTTAGGAAATAAAATGTTTAATCAATCAATCAATCAATTCTCTTAGAGCAAGTTGATATTTCTTTTTTTAACAAAATGTTTGTCTGAAAAACTGCGAAATAACTTTCATATGTAATTTTTTGCTTTGTAACGATCAATTTGTATTTTTTTAGAAACGGTAAATTGGATTGAACGAAGTCAATCGCTCGTACTTGATAAATTAAAAAGAGGAAACAATATTTATTATCTCTGTCTTTTTATCTTGTTATCCAGAGATGTTTGCAAGTTCAACGATATGCCATCTTGTATGGAATAAAGAACAGAGATGCGCAATTTGTCGAAAAAACAATATGTTGGCTTTAAGTTGGTTTGTTGCAATTTTGTTTTATTTTTAATTTTTATTTATTTTTTTGGGGAGTATTTTTGTAGTGGTCCCGACCACTCCTAACTTACGAGCGCTCTCTTCGAAAGTTTGTTCGCTTGTGCGTGTGCCACGCACGCATTTGACTCGAATCCATGTGAGCAATGCCAAGTAGAAGAGTATCCATTTGCTGTCAAGACCAACATTCCACAACATTTCACAGTTTGGGTATGCCTGAACAAGAGAGAGTGGCTCTCATTTTCGAACTTCGAAAAACACTTGCGAGTTGTTGGTGAATACCCCACAGAAATTTCAAGTTAAGAGCCTCGTAAAGTTAAGAGCCGTTTAGGAGCGCTCGGTGAATACGAGCCTAAAAGCGTTATTATTATATAATGGGAACAAAAAGCCATCTTTTCCCATTAAATATTATATATACCTAGTGAATGTTAAACACAATCCTCTGATCGATTCAAAAAAAGTTATTTTAATACCGCTTCATATGGATGAATAAGCTTTTAAATATTTGAAAAAAGTTTTCCCATATCTATCTGATTCTAAACTTAAAGAAAAAATCTTCATTGGCCCCCAAATAAGAAAAATATTGAGGGATGAACTTTTTGATAAACATTTGCCAAGTATAGAAAGAGATGCCTGATATTATTTCATATCGCTTGTGAAAAACTTTTTGGGAAATCATAAAGCCGATAATTATGAAGAAATTCCTTCCAATTTATTGAAGAATTACTATGAAATGGGAGTCAAATGTCATTAAAAATTGATATTTTCCATTCGCACTTGGATTTTTTCCCTGAAAACCTTGGAAGCGAAGCGATGAACATGATGAAAGTTTTCATCAAGATTTTAAGTCCTATGAAGGGAGATCCCAAGGTTTTTGAGATAAAAGCATATAAGCTGATTAATGCTTCATTAAGAGAAACTACGAGTAACACTAATAAGTATAAGAAAGAAGTATTCTGTGTCATTTTTTATTTTTTTTTTGTAATTTATTTAATCAAAAATTGTGAAATAAATATAAAATAAAAACTTGACGTATGTACTATTTTTTTTCCTCTTCAGTATCCAATTTAGGGTTATTTATTCTATCAATGCGCATTGGTATGTTCATGGGAAAATACATTATAAAGTAGTGGTATTTATAAATAAGAAATATAAATAACAATAGAAACAAATATTATAAATTGTTTAACTATTTATAGGAGCCTTGTCAGTAATTTGACAACGTAAATCATATTTTTCTTTCGGTTCATAAATCGTAATATATTCAACATTGGCAAGACTGCAATACATTTGTAAAGGAGTGCCATGAAAGCTTTAAAACCACTGATCTCAATAAAACGATTTTTAAACTCAGACGGCAGTTTAATGCATTTGAACATTTTTATCTCATTAAATCAATGTTTTATATTTACTTTTACATAAGAGCAAGTACACGCGATCCAGTCGTGCATTTTATTTTTCTATGTATATATGGGTACATATAGACGGAAACTGGTTTGTTAATAAATATATACATAAAGCGATTTTTATTTAAACTTGTGTCCTAAGCCTACATTGTATGGCGATGAAAGAGGACGTAATGTAAAATGTATTTCTATCGACTTTATGCAAAGCATATCCCTATAGTTGAGAACTGTTCGTTATATTGACAACCGAGAGTGATGGAATATACAATGTATGTATACAAGGAAAAAGAGATCTCGTTATAGCTTGAACCAATTCAGTTGGCAATTCTACTGCGCAGGTCTCTTTAAATTTCTTTGCTCTACTCTTTAATTCTTAAAGAGACAGAAAAATCACTGAAAAAAAGAAAAAAAAGATGTACATGCAGGTGTTGTTGTCAATAACGCTGCTGCGATCATACTACTGATACTGAAGCACTTAGGAGGGTGAGTTTTCTTTATAGCTTCGCTCTCAGTAAAATAGAAATGAATTTCCAGTGATGGACTTTCTTTGAATGAGATATGATCATGGTTTATTTTTCTTTCATAGCTTGATGTCTAAAAAACTATTTCATATCTGGTGAGATAAAAAGGAAAGGGTTTTTAAGTGTAAACTTTACTTCGAAAAAATAAAATTAATAATTTTTGTTTATTATTGGAACAAATTTCAGTGCACCTATAATAAAAAATAAGTCTATTGCAAAATGCAATTGGGTTAGACAAAAAAAACTACCTGCAAGCTGCGACAATGACAAAAAGTTTAGGGATTATTGTTTATTTCTATGTTTTATGATTTATGGCTTAGTAACAGAAAGGTTCTGGGGGCGTTGTGTTTATATTTATTTTTTGGCGTTAGTGTATATTTGATATATTTTTTTTTGACCTGTGGGGTTGGGATTAATTGTAGATTAGTGTTATTTAGTTAGATTAGTGCTTACGAGTTTGAACAATTTTTACGTACGAGTTTTTAAGAATGAATTTGCTTTGGTTTGCAATTCAGTTTAAAAAAACAACCCAGAATAATACATTGAAATACATTTAAAAGAAATTTTAATGGATCCATTTAGAAAAGGAAAACCTACTGGAAGCCAGGCGCGTAAGATAGTTGTTAAGATATATAATGACAAACTGGAAGAAGCAAAGAATTCGTTTCTTGAAAATCCTGCGAGTTAAGCTAGCCCTAGACGACGAAAACATAGCGAGCACGAACAAGTTCGGCGAGCATGTTCGCGAGCCGCTCGCTGTTGGCGAAAAATTTCGATTTTGTCGTGTTCGTTGGCTTCGATGTTCGCCGTGTAGGGCCATGTTCGCGAGCAAATCTTATTTTTTTCTGTGAACGTCGCATAGTGGGTCCTCTTCATACATAACAGTGCTCAAAATACCGTTTTTAATTTTTGTCAATAAAAACAAAATAAAAATGCCTAATCAATATAAATATTAAAACAAATATTATAACACAGTATTATCTTTCCTCTCTGTCTAATGGCCAAGTTACGGTAAATTTAAGTTGACTCTGTTCTCTGTGTCATTGGTTTTTCATTAAACATGCGGAATTTTTAATTTTGTGCAGTTTTCTTTTACTTTTAAAAGTCGGAACTATATTCATTATTAATAATATTTTCATTTTCAACAGCGGTTAGTATCTATTTATAACAGTTTTTAGCATTTTAAACAAGACTGAATTTTGAGCACTGCTTAGTATGAACAGGACCCACTGTGCGTCGCACATGCTTACTCTGTGAAGAATCAACACGGAATGAATGTTCGCCAATAATGTTCGCCGTGTAGGGGATAACGCAAACGAACAAGTTCGGCGAGCATGTTCGTCGTTTAGGGCCAGCTTTACGCAACAACGCAAACAGTGGAAACTACTGGAATTTCTGAACGTTCAATCAGAAGGATTATTAAGGAATACGAAGAGACATGGGTTTGTGCAGTCACCAAATAAAAAAGTGCAGCATACGAAGTGGAAAACTGGACTAGACAAGTTTGACATCGCAGCTATTTGACGATACTATGAAAGCGACAATAGTTCTTAAAACTAAGTATATGCAAATGAACATTTATTATTTATATTATATTATTCTTATCTATATTTCTGAAGTACAAATTTATAATAATTATTTTAGGGTAAAATAAATTCTTAAAAACTCGTAGGTAAAAATTATTCAAACAGGTCAAAAAATAATAAAAACATATATCAAATAAACACTAACACCATAAAATAAATATAAACATAACGCCCTCGGAACCTTTCTGTGGCTAAGCCACAAATCATAAAACATAGAAATAAACAATAATCCCTAAACTATTCATCAAAGCAAAGTTGAGTTAGGCAGTGTAAGATTTAAGGAAATATCTTTACTCATTAAATATCTTGTGCACCATTTTTGTTCTCTTAAATCCTCTCTCTGCGCAACCGACCGTTGGCCAACTGAATTGGTTCAAGCTATATCGGGAACGATTTTTGATTAGCTCTCGATAATGGAATATATAATATTTGAGAAAGATCGCTGCTGTTAGCTTCAAATGGGTCTTTAGGCTAGGACCGCACTTGCGATTTTTCGTCGAGGCGATTAAAAAGGCGTAGTCGCTACAAATTATTGTCATGCACGCACTTGCGATTTTTTGCCGCCCGATTATTTAATCGCGAAAAATAAAACACACTACTTTTTATGTGAGTGCACGCATTTGCTACAAATAAGTAGCGACAGAAAAATCGCTTGAAAAAATAGAACTTGTTTCATTTTTATAATCGCTACGATTTTTAAGTCGCATGTGCGTGCATTCACATTTAAGGCCATGTGTCTTACTTTTTGCGACTAAAGAATCGTGGATTAAAAATCGCAAGTGCGTGCATGCCAATTTCTCTTTGCGACTACGATTTTTAAGTCGTAGTAATTTAAATCGCAAGTATGGGCATATCCATTTGAGTACATGTGTTTCATTTAAGTTTACGACAATCGCATCGCAAGCAAAATGAAACAAATTGCGACTTTTAAATCGTCATGATTTGTTGGTAGCAAGTGCGTTCATTCTCATTTAAATTCATGTGTTCTATTTTTGCGACTAAAATATCGTGCGATTGAAATCGCAAGTGCGGTCCTAGGCTTAGACTATCTTCCAGTTTTGGAGACGTCGCACATAGGTCAATATTTAGCTTTTATGCGACCAAAAGTCGATTTTGTAAACTTACGGTAAACAAAAAATACAGTTTGTCGATCGTTAGGAGAATAGTTCCAGTTTTTAATTTTACTATTTTTACCTCACAAAAGCACACCGTTTGCAAAAACGTGTAATTGTTACTTGATCTCGAGCCGCAGTACACGTTTTTCTTGGCATATAGTTTACAGGACGAATAAAGTTGTAAGGTCAATATTTCTATTTCTGTGTGTCTTATTAATAATATAGTGATGGATTTCGATAACTCAGGTATGATTTCTTATTTTAATTAGAATTTGCTCCGCTGAAATGCATGATTCTAAAAATTTAGTGCTGTTAAACTTTGGGTATTTTTTTGGCTATATTTTTACCATATTTTACTTTTCAAAATTGAATTTGTTATATTTCCGCTTGAGATCGGATGATCATTCTTTTTGAATTGTGAAGTATAACCTTTTCATCTACAAATGTAATAAAAATTGGCTGCGGAAGACTGCAGACGACAAAAATATTGACATTTTTAACAGCACAGATTTTTCGGTCAAAAAAATTAAAATTCTGAATAGTGAAACAATCATTGTGTTTTCTTGCTGTTGGAACTCCGAGCACATCAGGAGTGAAAATTGTTAGTCGGAGGTACCTCTATGAGTTTAAGAAAGAACAAAATTTACAAGATTTCGAAGCTAAAATTAATTATTTAGAAAATCGCTTACTGTAAAACTATGGCAGTACGGTGGATGATAAAAAAGTTTGAAACATAGATTTTCCTTGATTAAATCGACTTTGAAGGAAAATGGGCAAAATACTACAGAAAAGAAGAGGCGTTTTTGAAAAATAATGAGTTGTGGCTAAACGGAACCTTCGAACTTCCTTTAAAATTTCTTTCGTATAAGCACCAATATCACACAACATACCACTCTAGAAGTCAACAGCTAAGTAAACAAGAAACTATAACATTTAAATAATTAAAAAAAAAACCGTTAGATTTTACAGGTGCATTTTCATTCATTGAGATTTTGTTTCTAATTAGTTACTCGTAGCTGTAGATTAAAGGTAATATTGGAAACCATTTCAAGTGGACACAAAATTGATTCACAAAAATATGACCAATTTGTCAAAGATACAGGTCAGCTATACATCAATCTTTATAATTGACACCCAATGACTCCGACAATGCACAAGATATTGATACACGGTGCAATCATAATCGAAAACTCGTTGTTGCCAATAGGCCAATTACCAGAGAAAGCTGCAGAGGCCCACAATAAACATTTTCGCTTATATCGCGAAAATTTTGCAAGGATATTTTCAAGAGAACAGTGCAATTTGAATGTATATATTACTTAGTTCCGATCCACTCATAAGCAGCCTTAGGCCAAAAAAGCGAACGATTTTAAAATCATTTTGCCCTGAAGCAAGAAATATGCTTGTGCCAGCAGATTCTAACATCCAACCCGATTCAGACATTGAACCACTAGACGAATTTGTTATTGAATTATCATGAACTAAGTTTAAATAATTATTATTTTTATTATTTTTTGTAAGCTGAAAAATTGTTAAAAAAGTAAAAAAATGAAGTTAAAAAAAATTAATTTTTTAAATAAATAATTATAAATATCTAAATGTTATTATTATAAATTAAAAAGCCTCAAAATATTTCTAAATTTACCTCAAAATAGTTTTTTTTATTAAAATTATATTTTTTTTCGTCATATAAAACCTAATAGAAAGAATATAAGTGGATGAATGTTTTTGGCCGCATAAATGTGAAAAATTGACCTATGTGCGTCGTATTCCAATTCATTCTTTACTGCAAAAATAACAAACGATGCATATTCCTCTGTAAATACAATAATTTTGGTTCTTATGATAATGATTTAAATAATGATGTTGAAGTAGGCTTTTTTGATCAAATTATTTAGAACGAAAATAAAAACAAACTATTTCATCTTTCCCAACGTTTCGTTCATTCTCGCGACTTCTTCAGGGATTAAACTTTAATGGTGCAAAAATTTTAGTTGAATTACTACAATGATAAAGCTATTTTAGTATGAAACTAGGTTAAAACGACAAATTTTTATCGAGTATAGCATCATACTTTTCTCCACCCCGATGAGTTTCACCTTGTCGTGGTGGGGTGGCTTACGTCTATTTCTCCGGCTTGCTGGGGATTTCGACAACAAAAAAAATTCCAGGAGTATCTTTCCTAGTTAGTTGTGAAACGTATCAAAGACCCAAATAATTTTTTTTTTAATTTTAATTTTAGTGGGGGCTTTACCCCCATTTATTCAGCTTAATTCAAGCTATAAGTATAACTTAAAAACCTAACTTAAATCTAAACTTATAACTAAGAGTGGGGGTGGGAAAAAAGGAATTTGAGGTTGTAGGTGTTGGTATTGAAATCGAATGAATTTGGATTCAAATTGACCAACCGGAGCATACGGGTCAGAGGTTCATTAAGGCCATAGGAGGTGTGGTGTGATAGTAAATAGAAAAGGCGATGGTTTCTAAGGTTACGGGTATTAGTATTGAAAAAAAATTAGTTGTAGAGAGAGGAGCAGTCAATTGATCCAGAGAGTAGCCGATGTATAAAAAGTATGTCAGCTATTTCTCTACGTTCCTGTAATGAGGTAAGGTTTAATAGTTGGAGGCGGTCACGATACCGGGGTAAGATCAAAGGATTATCCCAAGGAAGGCATTGAAGTGCAAAACGAAGGAATCGTCGTTGGATGCCTTCTATTCTTGATATGTGTATATCTTGATATGGAGACCAAACTTGAGACGCATACTCAAGTAAAGGTCGGACAAACGCTATGTTAAGCGATTGGGTCAGATAAGGGTTAGAAAATTCTTTAGACCATCTTTTTACAAAACCAAATGCTGAGTTGGCCTTATGGATTATTTCATCAATATGAAATAAAAATTTTAGTTCACCATCACATAAAAGGCCAAGATCCCTTATCTTTTCTACTATTTGTATGGTTTACGGATACTAGATTTAGCCCGAACTAGTATTCAAAAAATCTAATGCTATATCTTATCTCAGGCTTTATCTGAGTAACGGATCCTTGGTACTAGATAAGTTAAAAGATTCTAAATAAAAATCTTGGGCTATGTGATCACCATGTCACGGCCAAAAACGTAAAGTAAAGCATTTGAGTTTAAAAATTTCTCCTTTGGTCGGACTTTTTTGGTTTAGCAATCTTGGGGAATGTGTTAAAAATAAACGATCTTTGAGATCAAGAAGATTGCTTGGGAGTATCTTTCCCAACCTAAGACAATGACGAAAAAAAAATGTGTGTACTGACGTACGCGCGCTAGAAGTAAAACTTCTTTTCCCAAAAGTAGAGCCTCTAAGATTCCTTTCAGTGCTTTTCGGAAACATAAAAAAATCAATTTAAAGTAGTTTAAGTATATAGTCTTGTAAATTGCAAGATGTCAAAACCACTCCAAATACAATTTTCTTAAATAATTCTTCAAATTGTAAATTGCAAAATAAGTTAGGAAGTTTAAATTGGAACTCAAAACTGTTTCAATTATACAAATGATGCAAAATAGTTTTGGAATGACCAGTTTGGTCTATCTGCCGATTTCTTGAATTTGTTGAGAAAATCAAGAAAATCATGTATAACTTGTTTGTTACCAAAACTGAGCAAAATGGATGGCGCTATTTTTGACGCATATATGCCGCTTCTTTGAGGAACAGATAGCGCTTTTTATGACGTACACATGGCGCTTTTTTAACGCACATGATTGTTAAGCTGGGCACACATCATAAATCGTGAAAGGACACTAATACAATACTAGCCGTTTCTTAGTTCATTTTTATCTTCGCTTTAATTTGTCAGATGTTGACATTGAAATCCAATTCAAAACGACAGACAAAAGTTTATGTAAGGCTCCAGTTATAGCTATCATTGAAATGCATCATTGAAAAATTTCACTCCCATTTTTAAGACAAACAAACAAACTGCAATGGCTTTAATTGATACCAAAATTAAGGCAATGAGTAGTAGAATTTTAACACTATAAAATACAAAATTCTGATTTAAACTTTCTTTTGAATTCACTTTCATTATTTTACTGATAGAAATTAATCTCAATGAATAGCTGATTTTCGTTTCTTTAAGATGGAACACAATCATTCCAATGAATGTGTTCGATTCTCTTTCTATTCTCAAATGTCAGTTTTCCTTTCAGTGATCAACTCTAACCTATGGTAAAATGCATAGAATTGGTTGTAATCAGCCACTGACAAGATCTTTTACTGAATGCTATAACTGGTTTGTCAAAAAAATGAAGTCAGCATTCCACTGATTTGTTCCAATGATGCATTTCAATGAAAGCTATAACTGGGGCCTAATTATGTCCGCTTGGTAATGTGAAGAAAACACGAAACGAGAGCGAGACATGATTCACTGACACCTTTTCGTTGTTATAAAATCGTTCCGCAACTCTTTAGGTCTGGAGCGTAAATTCTGTTTGATTGGTAAAATGAAACATATGGTAAATATATAGTAAAATGAAACATAAGCCATTAAGCCTAGTACGCAGATCGGGAAAAATTTTGTCTCCCATACATTTTTTTTCCTCCGACAAATTTTGTCTTGTATATTTTTCCGAACAGTTCCGCGCAAAATTCACACTTTTGTTCATTGCTCTATAAAATGTCTTCACTAAATTTTGCCAGGAAAAAGAATGCAACAAGAATTATTTTGCGGGACAAATTTTGACAGACACCGTATTTCTGAAAGTGATTTTTGTCAAAACTGGTTTTATGTAAAAGGTGCTGACTCTTCTCCTGAAAGCATCAAGAGGAGATTCCAAAAAGGTATGAACGACTCTTGTAAGGCAACCCGTTCTAGAGATACACTACAAAACACATTTAATTAGATTTTATCTCTCCAAATTCAAACTTTTGGGAGATATTTGGAGAGATTAAAATTGTAGAGATAAAATTTGTCTTGTCTTGTGTTTTGACACAAACTAAACGATTGTCTAAAATGAGTTCGCTATTTTGTGTAACATATCAATTATATGCACCTGCGCAGACATTAAACCAAATAGTTCGTCTGTTTTCTATGGCTAGGCGCGCAAATTCAATTTTTAGTTTCGCAACTGCTTGGTTCGAGCAAGTAAAAAGTTTGTCTTTTGAAACAAAGTAAACGATTGCCTAAAATAAGTTCGCTATTTTGTGTAACATAAAATTATATACGCCTGCGCGGACATTCAACCAAATAGTGCATCTGTTTACTATAAATAACCAAACAGTTGTGCAACTAAAAATTGAATGTGCGCGCCTAGTCTTAACGTGACGACTACATATGCTTTATTGCGTATATCCTCGTCTGCTTTCATATTTTGAAACTGATTTTACAATAACGACTATATTTCATCACGCTCACATCTCTTTTTTCTTATCTCATTGATTGTGTTAGAGCCCAAGGATTTTAAAATTGTATGCAACGCTAATTTAATTTTGACACCGAATTTAAAATTCTTCGCATATGGCAATGCTAGTTTATATTTGACAACAGAAAGGACTAAAGCAGATAGTTTATTTTTATTTACAAGTGTTTTTTTTTTATATTTCGCTTTAAGTATTTTGTAAATTTTAGTGCTTAGTTTTCAAGTTAAATAGCATATAATTATTCAGTATTACTAAGGTTAAAGTGTTTAATGTTTGAAATAATTAAAACTATAAAAAATGTATATTTGTTTGTGTTTTTTTGTACAAACGATAGTGGTTTTCGATCGAGAAATTGTTCGGCCACATAACTCATTGAAAAAAGCTTTTATTAACTGATATTTTAAAGAAATTATGTTTTTAATTGCTTTGTAAATTAGTTGTTGTGGTTCTTCTATTAAAAGAACATTCTTTTTCGGCGATAAAGTGTGTTTTTAAAGTGTTTTAACTAACATCTAACAAAGTTCGAACAATAATTGTAAAAACCATGTCGCTGTAGCGTGTCGTTTTGACATGTCACTGACAACTCCATAGAACATTTTTTACCCCCAACGCCGGAAAAGAAGTTTTACTTCAATAACTAAAAGGAAGCACATTTTAGTGATTGGTTACTACCTTGATCGATTGCTGGGTGTGTGTATCCTGGGGTTGATAGGCCCTGAGTTTTGCAGTAACTCATCTGTAAGTGGCCTTGGTTGATTTCGGTTAACCTCGGTTGCGAAGCTCTACCGGAAGCTGCTTTATTCTGGAACCACGGGAGATAGTGCCCAGGAATTAGGGATGGGTTGTGTAGTGTAACTTTTCTTTCTCAGACTATCTATGAGGTAAGCCCCCTTGTGGGAGTATCATGATGGCGTGGTTTACTACAAATGCGGAAACATATGGTTTTCAAGCGTGCTTGAATTCAAGAGGTGTTAGATAGACCTTGCCTTAAAGCAAGAGGTGTCCACATGCTGTAACATGTCACAACTTTGCTACTGAATCGGCTTCGGCTGGTTCGGGGTTAATGGTCAGGACTCAATCTGACTCCTATGAGAGTAGGCTTTCCGTGGGATGAAGCCATAATAGGCAGGTGCTCACGTTAAACCAAAGACAGTTCATACTTTTTCTACCCTTTTATTAAAGTTAAAACCATTGAGTTCCTACAAACAGGTCTGTTTACTTATTTTTTTGAAT
This sequence comes from Chrysotoxum bicinctum, assembly GCA_911387755.1. NCBI lineage: Eukaryota > Metazoa > Arthropoda > Insecta > Diptera > Syrphidae > Chrysotoxum > Chrysotoxum bicinctum. Next base: position 96,002,649 of record OU426988.1, read on the forward strand.
GAATTGTCATCATTTTAAGTGTGTTCAGAAGGAATTTATTTAAAGAATAGCCTAGCACGATACTAGTTAGAAAATGTTTACAATTACGAAAGAGTTAGCAATCTACTAAAAAGTTAGAAAAGTGTTCCTTAATACTAAGCTCTTTAACATTTTGCGGCAATGTTTTTATCATCGTTTTAACATAGTTTCATACTAAAACTGCTTTAACATCATTTAATATAAATTTTATGATTTTTCCATCTGGCTGGCGGTTTTGAGGCACAAACATTATTTTTTTTTAAGCTAAAAAAATATTACAATCAATATATTTACAATCGATAGCCGTTTGTTTCATTAAAATATTCGGAAAATTATGAAAGCTACACAGCTTTGTGCAAAATTCTAACCTATTTTTTCGAGGGACACCTACCCTTAAGCAACGAGTTTTGCAAAAGCTCAAGTCTTGTAAATTGCAAGATGTCAAAACCACTCCAAATACAATTTTCTTAAATAATTCTTCAAACTGTAAATTGCAAAATAAGTTAGGAAGTTTAAATTGGAACTCAAAACTGTTTCAATTATACAAATGATGCAAAATAGTTTTGGAATGACCAGTTTGGTCTATCTGCCGATTTCTTGAATTTGTTGAGAAAATCAAGAAAATCATGTATAACTTGTTTGTTACCAAAACTGAGCAAAATGGATGGCGCTATTTTTGACGCATATATGCCGCTTCTTTGAGGAACAGATAGCGCTTTTTATGACGTACACATGGCGCTTTTTTAACGCACATGATTGTTAAGCTGGGCACACATCATAAATCGTGAAAGGACACTAATACAATACTAGCCGTTTCTTAGTTCATTTTTATCTTCGCTTTAATTTGTCAGATGTTGACATTGAAATCCAATTCAAAACGACAGACAAAAGTTTATGTAAGGCTCCAGTTATAGCTATCATTGAAATGCATCATTGAAAAATTTCACTCCCATTTTTAAGACAAACAAACAAACTGCAATGGCTTTAATTGATACCAAAATTAAGGCAATGAGTAGTAGAATTTTAACACTATAAAATACAAAATTCTGATTTAAACTTTCTTTTGAATTCACTTTCATTATTTTACTGATAGAAATTAATCTCAATGAATAGCTGATTTTCGTTTCTTTAAGATGGAACACAATTCCACTGAATGTGTTCGATTCTCTTTCTATTCTCAAATGTCAGTTTTCCTTTCAGTGATCAACTCTAACCTATGGTAAAATGCATAGAATTGGTTGTAATCAGCCACTGACAAGATCTTTTACTGAATGCTATAACTGGTTTGTCAAAAAAATGAAGTCAGCATTCCACTGATTTGTTCCAATGATGCATTTCAATGAAAGCTATAACTGGGGCCTAATTATGTCCGCTTGGTAATGTGAAGAAAACACGAAACGAGAGCGAGACATGATTCACTGACACCTTTTCGTTGTTATAAAATCGTTCCGCAACTCTTTAGGTCTGGAGCGTAAATTCTGTTTGATTGGTAAAATGAAACATATGGTAAATATATAGTAAAATGAAACATAAGCCATTAAGCCTAGTACGCAGATCGGGAAAAATTTTGTCTCCCATACATTTTTTTTCCTCCGACAAATTTTGTCTTGTATATTTTTCCGAACAGTTCCGCGCAAAATTCACACTTTTGTTCATTGCTCTATAAAATGTCTTCACTAAATTTTGCCAGGAAAAAGAATGCAACAAGAATTATTTTGCGGGACAAATTTTGACAGACACCGTATTTCTGAAAGTGATTTTTGTCAAAACTGGTTTTATGTAAAAGGTGCTGACTCTTCTCCTGAAAGCATCAAGAGGAGATTCCAAAAAGGTATGAACGACTCTTGTAAGGCAACCCGTTCTAGAGATACACTACAAAACACATTTAATTAGATTTTATCTCTCCAAATTCAAACTTTTGGGAGATATTTGGAGAGATTAAAATTGTAGAGATAAAATTTGTCTTGTCTTGTGTTTTGACACAAACTAAACGATTGTCTAAAATGAGTTCGCTATTTTGTGTAACATATCAATTATATGCACCTGCGCAGACATTAAACCAAATAGTTCGTCTGTTTTCTATGGCTAGGCGCGCAAATTCAATTTTTAGTTTCGCAACTGCTTGGTTCGAGCAAGTAAAAAGTTTGTCTTTTGAAACAAAGTAAACGATTGCCTAAAATAAGTTCGCTATTTTGTGTAACATAAAATTATATACGCCTGCGCGGACATTCAACCAAATAGTGCATCTGTTTACTATAAATAACCAAACAGTTGTGCAACTAAAAATTGAATGTGCGCGCCTAGTCTTAACGTGACGACTACATATGCTTTATTGCGTATATCCTCGTCTGCTTTCATATTTTGAAACTGATTTTACAATAACGACTATATTTCATCACGCTCACATCTCTTTTTTCTTATCTCATTGATTGTGTTAGAGCCCAAGGATTTTAAAATTGTATGCAACGCTAATTTAATTTTGACACCGAATTTAAAATTCTTCGCATATGGCAATGCTAGTTTATATTTGACAACAGAAAGGACTAAAGCAGATAGTTTATTTTTATTTACAAGTGTTTTTTTTTTATATTTCGCTTTAAGTATTTTGTAAATTTTAGTGCTTAGTTTTCAAGTTAAATAGCATATAATTATTCAGTATTACTAAGGTTAAAGTGTTTAATGTTTGAAATAATTAAAACTATAAAAAATGTATATTTGTTTGTGTTTTTTTTGTACAAACGATAGTGGTTTTCGATCGAGAAATTGTTCGGCCACATAACTCATTGAAAAAAGCTTTTATTAACTGATATTTTAAAGAAATTATGTTTTTAATTGCTTTGTAAATTAGTTGTTGTGGTTCTTCTATTAAAAGAACATTCTTTTTCGGCGATAAAGTGTGTTTTTAAAGTGTTTTAACTAACATCTAACAAAGTTCGAACAATAATTGTAAAAACCATGTCGCTGTAGCGTGTCGTTTTGACATGTCACTGACAACTCCATAGAACATTTTTTACCCCCAACGCCGGAAAAGAAGTTTTACTTCAATAACTAAAAGGAAGCACATTTTAGTGATTGGTTACTACCTTGATCGATTGCTGGGTGTGTGTATCCTGGGGTTGATAGGCCCTGAGTTTTGCAGTAACTCATCTGTAAGTGGCCTTGGTTGATTTCGGTTAACCTCGGTTGCGAAGCTCTACCGGAAGCTGCTTTATTCTGGAACCACGGGAGATAGTGCCCAGGAATTAGGGATGGGTTGTGTAGTGTAACTTTTCTTTCTCAGACTATCTATGAGGTAAGCCCCCTTGTGGGAGTATCATGATGGCGTGGTTTACTACAAATGCGGAAACATATGGTTTTCAAGCGTGCTTGAATTCAAGAGGTGTTAGATAGACCTTGCCTTAAAGCAAGAGGTGTCCACATGCTGTAACATGTCACAACTTTGCTACTGAATCGGCTTCGGCTGGTTCGGGGTTAATGGTCAGGACTCAATCTGACTCCTATGAGAGTAGGCTTTCCGTGGGATGAAGCCATAATAGGCAGGTGCTCACGTTAAACCAAAGACAGTTCATACTTTTTCTACCCTTTTATTAAAGTTAAAACCATTGAGTTCCTACAAACAGGTCTGTTTACTTATTTTTTTGAATGAATTGTCATCATTTTAAGTGTGTTCAGAAGGAATTTATTTAAAGAATAGCCTAGCACGATACTAGTTAGAAAATGTTTACAATTACGAAAGAGTTAGTAATCTACTAAAAACTTAGAAAAGTGTTCCTTAATACTAAGCTCTTTAACATTTTGCGGCAATGTTTTTATCATCGTTTTAACATAGTTTCATACTAAAACTGCTTTAACATCATTTAATATAAATTTTATGATTTTTCCATCTGGCTGGCGGTTTTGAGGCACAAACATTATTTTTTTTTAAGCTAAAAAAATATTACAATCAATATATTTACAATCGATAGCCGTTTGTTTCATTAAAATATTCGGAAAATTATGAAAGCTACACAGCTTTGTGCAAAATTCTAACCTATTTTTTCGAGGGACACCTACCCTTAAGCAACGAGTTTTGCAAAAGCTCAAGTCTTGTAAATTGCAAGATGTCAAAACCACTCCAAATACAATTTTCTTAAATAATTCTTCAAACTGTAAATTGCAAAATAAGTTAGGAAGTTTAAATTGGAACTCAAAACTGTTTCAATTATACAAATGATGCAAAATAGTTTTGGAATGACCAGTTTGGTCTATCTGCCGATTTCTTGAATTTGTTGAGAAAATCAAGAAAATCATGTATAACTTGTTTGTTACCAAAACTGAGCAAAATGGATGGCGCTATTTTTGACGCATATATGCCGCTTCTTTGAGGAACAGATAGCGCTTTTTATGACGTACACATGGCGCTTTTTTAACGCACATGATTGTTAAGCTGGGCACACATCATAAATCGTGAAAGGACACTAATACAATACTAGCCGTTTCTTAGTTCATTTTTATCTTCGCTTTAATTTGTCAGATGTTGACATTGAAATCCAATTCAAAACGACAGACAAAAGTTTATGTAAGGCTCCAGTTATAGCTATCATTGAAATGCATCATTGAAAAATTTCACTCCCATTTTTAAGACAAACAAACAAACTGCAATGGCTTTAATTGATACCAAAATTAAGGCAATGAGTAGTAGAATTTTAACACTATAAAATACAAAATTCTGATTTAAACTTTCTTTTGAATTCACTTTCATTATTTTACTGATAGAAATTAATCTCAATGAATAGCTGATTTTCGTTTCTTTAAGATGGAACACAATTCCACTGAATGTGTTCGATTCTCTTTCTATTCTCAAATGTCAGTTTTCCTTTCAGTGATCAACTCTAACCTATGGTAAAATGCATAGAATTGGTTGTAATCAGCCACTGACAAGATCTTTTACTGAATGCTATAACTGGTTTGTCAAAAAAATGAAGTCAGCATTCCACTGATTTGTTCCAATGATGCATTTCAATGAAAGCTATAACTGGGGCCTAATTATGTCCGCTTGGTAATGTGAAGAAAACACGAAACGAGAGCGAGACATGATTCACTGACACCTTTTCGTTGTTATAAAATCGTTCCGCAACTCTTTAGGTCTGGAGCGTAAATTCTGTTTGATTGGTAAAATGAAACATATGGTAAATATATAGTAAAATGAAACATAAGCCATTAAGCCTAGTACGCAGATCGGGAAAAATTTTGTCTCCCATACATTTTTTTTCCTCCGACAAATTTTGTCTTGTATATTTTTCCGAACAGTTCCGCGCAAAATTCACACTTTTGTTCATTGCTCTATAAAATGTCTTCACTAAATTTTGCCAGGAAAAAGAATGCAACAAGAATTATTTTGCGGGACAAATTTTGACAGACACCGTATTTCTGAAAGTGATTTTTGTCAAAACTGGTTTTATGTAAAAGGTGCTGACTCTTCTCCTGAAAGCATCAAGAGGAGATTCCAAAAAGGTATGAACGACTCTTGTAAGGCAACCCGTTCTAGAGATACACTACAAAACACATTTAATTAGATTTTATCTCTCCAAATTCAAACTTTTGGGAGATATTTGGAGAGATTAAAATTGTAGAGATAAAATTTGTCTTGTCTTGTGTTTTGACACAAACTAAACGATTGTCTAAAATGAGTTCGCTATTTTGTGTAACATATCAATTATATGCACCTGCGCAGACATTAAACCAAATAGTTCGTCTGTTTTCTATGGCTAGGCGCGCAAATTCAATTTTTAGTTTCGCAACTGCTTGGTTCGAGCAAGTAAAAAGTTTGTCTTTTGAAACAAAGTAAACGATTGCCTAAAATAAGTTCGCTATTTTGTGTAACATAAAATTATATACGCCTGCGCGGACATTCAACCAAATAGTGCATCTGTTTACTTTAAATAACCAAACAGTTGTGCAACTAAAAATTGAATGTGCGCGCCTAGTCTTAACGTGACGACTACATATGCTTTATTGCGTATATCCTCGTCTGCTTTCATATTTTGAAACTGATTTTACAATAACGACTATATTTCATCACGCTCACATCTCTTTTTTCTTATCTCATTGATTGTGTTAGAGCCCAAGGATTTTAAAATTGTATGCAACGCTAATTTAATTTTGACACCGAATTTAAAATTCTTCGCATATGGCAATGCTAGTTTATATTTGACAACAGAAAGGACTAAAGCAGATAGTTTATTTTTATTTACAAGTGTTTTTTTTTTATATTTCGCTTTAAGTATTTTGTAAATTTTAGTGCTTAGTTTTCAAGTTAAATAGCATATAGTTATTCAGTATTACTAAGGTTAAAGTGTTTAATGTTTGAAATAATTAAAACTATAAAAAATGTATATTTGTTTGTGTTTTTTTGTACAAACGATAGTGGTTTTCGATCGAGAAATTGTTCGGCCACATAACTCATTGAAAAAAGCTTTTATTAACTGATATTTTAAAGAAATTATGTTTTTAATTGCTTTGTAAATTAGTTGTTGTGGTTCTTCTATTAAAAGAACATTCTTTTTCGGCGATAAAGTGTGTTTTTAAAGTGTTTTAACTAACATCTAACAAAGTTCGAACAATAATTGTAAAAACCATGTCGCTGTAGCGTGTCGTTTTGACATGTCACTGACAACTCCATAGAACATTTTTTACCCCCAACGCCGGAAAAGAAGTTTTACTTCAATAACTAAAAGGAAGCACATTTTAGTGATTGGTTACTACCTTGATCGATTGCTGGGTGTGTGTATCCTGGGGTTGATAGGCCCTGAGTTTTGCAGTAACTCATCTGTAAGTGGCCTTGGTTGATTTCGGTTAACCTCGGTTGCGAAGCTCTACCGGAAGCTGCTTTATTCTGGAACCACGGGAGATAGTGCCCAGGAATTAGGGATGGGTTGTGTAGTGTAACTTTTCTTTCTCAGACTATCTATGAGGTAAGCCCCCTTGTGGGAGTATCATGATGGCGTGGTTTACTACAAATGCGGAAACATATGGTTTTCAAGCGTGCTTGAATTCAAGAGGTGTTAGATAGACCTTGCCTTAAAGCAAGAGGTGTCCACATGCTGTAACATGTCACAACTTTGCTACTGAATCGGCTTCGGCTGGTTCGGGGTTAATGGTCAGGACTCAATCTGACTCCTATGAGAGTAGGCTTTCCGTGGGATGAAGCCATAATAGGCAGGTGCTCACGTTAAACCAAAGACAGTTCATACTTTTTCTACCCTTTTATTAAAGTTAAAACCATTGAGTTCCTACAAACAGGTCTGTTTACTTATTTTTTTGAATGAATTGTCATCATTTTAAGTGTGTTCAGAAGGAATTTATTTAAAGAATAGCCTAGCACGATACTAGTTAGAAAATGTTTACAATTACGAAAGAGTTAGTAATCTACTAAAAACTTAGAAAAGTGTTCCTTAATACTAAGCTCTTTAACATTTTGCGGCAATGTTTTTATCATCGTTTTAACATAGTTTCATACTAAAACTGCTTTAACATCATTTAATATAAATTTTATGATTTTTCCATCTGGCTGGCGGTTTTGAGGCACAAACATTATTTTTTTTTAAGCTAAAAAAATATTACAATCAATATATTTACAATCGATAGCCGTTTGTTTCATTAAAATATTCGGAAAATTATGAAAGCTACACAGCTTTGTGCAAAATTCTAACCTATTTTTTCGAGGGACACCTACCCTTAAGCAACGAGTTTTGCAAAAGCTCAAGTTGTATACCTATGGTATCATTATAATCAACGTGCCAATAAAAAAACTGTTAGGTAAACATTGTAGGGAATACGATATCTCGTGTTTTAAAGAGATCAGGGTCTAGTCAAACTCAGTCTTTCGTGGAATGATTAAAAAACATCCGGTAGTGAAGCCAATATATATAATACATACATACATACATATATAACTTTACACAAAGTATATCTAAGCAAATAGTTGTTTTGAATTAGGTACATTATATTTATTAATTAAGGTAAAGCTAGAGTAGACATAATATTGTAACTCACTTCAATTTTCTTAAAAGGTTGCTGTTGGTGACTTGGACGGAAATTTTCAAATGTTTGGTGTGAAACAATCCGAGGCACAAATAGTTTTCCAAAACTATGTCGGATCAAAGGTGTTAAGTATTCAAATGGGTGGTGCTGCAGGCAAGATTTAAATTAGTTTTTAAAAATTTAATTTCAATTGATTTTTTTTTTCATTTTCAGGATCAGAATTGGACAAGATCTTCGTTGCTTCTGATAACGTTATTAAAGCATTCACCAAAAAGGGAAAAATGTTTTTGTCATTTGATACAAATCTTACAGAACCGATAAAATGCATGTAAGTTGAAGAGTTTATGTGGAAAAGAACCGTGTCTATATAGTGAATATCAAATTTAACTAAAGGTTTGTTTCTGGAGCTGATTTGATTATTTGTGGAAATCATGTTTACAGTCACTACCGGGATTGCAAGGAAATTGGAACTTATTTATGTGGAGACACAATCGTAGATGTTGTAGCATTGAATCCTAATAATGTAAGCTACTGTTGATCATTTTATCTTCTTCATGTTAACATACTATTTAGTAGTTTAATGCTTCTTAATAACTTTGTTTTTTGTTTTTGTAAATGTAATTAAAATAGGGTTTATGAACTTACAATTAAAGCAATATTCCTTAATGAATTCAGCAAGTTCGGGATTTTAGATGCCAATGTTAAACAATAATACTGTTTCATTTTTTTTGTTGGCTTAATATAAGGAACAGATTTACTGGATCATTGATGTTCATCCGCAGATTGTCATTGCAAAGCCCTCTTTAAAGTATGTTATTGTATCTTTTCCTTTTTTCACTAACTATTTGTATCAATAGCCAGATGGTAGCACAAGCAGAATAAAGTGTTTAGAAAATTGTCACAAAGCTTATATTAGTAGGGAGGGATACTATAATTCTTGCTGTAATGTCTTGTAGTAGATGAACTACTAGACAGTCTCACTTTTCAAGACATAAGCTGTATCTATTTTTCTAGTTAAATTACTTACGAAGGAGATATATGGCACCAAAAACATCAGAATAATATTGAACCTTCGGTATAAGCTGAGAAAACATCTCGATATTCTTCAACTGGTGAGCAGTGATGCACCCAACATAATATTAGGTAGGTACAAATCATACACTTGTGCACGAAAAACTTACAAAGTTATCTTAGACACCAATATATAAAGGAGAGCAATCTATCATCTCAAATAGTACTCAGAATAATTAAACTTGGTAAGGAAACGAATTGGGAAGCCTTAAGAAGAGCAAATATATCTTTCTCAGGGTTGGAACACAAAGCAGTGTACTAATATTTATTCACCGTTTGTCCTGACGATACCAAAAATCTTCCCAACAATTATTCCTTCCAATCCTCTTGCTTATTTTCAAAAAATCCATGCCTCTGCAGCAAACACTAGGACCGAGATAATTAATATATTAAAAAGGGATACCTTAGTAAGGAACATGCAACTGTATCAGCAAGTTCTTCGACCGCAAAAAAGAACGAGCTACAAAACATAAACATAAATGCACTACAATCCCAACTCAAAGAACACTTCCACTAATAAACATTCTTATCTTTTTTACTCCATGATTTAAATTTTTGTCGCCGCGTTTGAAAATTTTAACTAATTTTTGTACATACCCACTGCTAACCTCAATCACAAAGTTTAGTCCCTAGTCGTTTGTTTTGTCTTACGTAACCTATTTTTCCTGGTAAATACTGTTAGCAAAGTGTTAGCAATAAGTGAAAGTTATATTTATTAATATAATAAAAGTGGTTTAACAAATTAAGTGTAAGTATATTCAACACTCCTCCTCGATGAACATAATTATTAGAAAAGTTTCAATTGTTTGCAGAAACCTAACTGCTTTACAGGACCTAGAGGCTTTGTACAAATATCTGCAAGCATCGAATCCGTAGGACAGTATTGTTGATAAACTTCGTTATTGTGACATAGGTCTCAAACATAGCGCTCTCTTGTTTCAATATGTCGGTAGGCTCCCAACTAACATTTCAGCTTCGATTCGGTCTAACTAAATATATTTTCGAAGTTCTTTAATACATTTGTAAAGGTTGTTTAAGAACAAAAAGGAGAATATTACACAAGCTCACAAAACCTTTTATGTATTTCTATAAGTGATTCTGAAAATCCTCTTAGAAGTACCATGCACAGATCTTTTAAAGGTGCCAGCTTCGTGTATGAACTATTAGAAGTTTAACGGAGTCCTATTCGAAATTGAACTGAAGTTCAAGTTTTGACAGATAGCTTTAATAAAGCTTCGCAAAAATTACAAACGCACGGCTTTTTATGTCTATTACAAGCTTACACTAGAACTTTTACCGAGCCTGAAAAATACGAAAATAAAAGTAAATTTATATTTCTTTGAAGACGTTTTTCCGATATTTAATCAATTTTAAACCTGAAACTATGTATCACATTGGAATTGTTATTAATTAATGTATTTGGAATAATTTTAAAACATGAATGACATTATACCTTATTTGGGGATCGAACTCGGCATCTCTTGTGTAATACTCCATCTCTCTACGCACTGGGCTATATTGAATATTATTTGGAAGATGCAAAAACTTATGTCGTTTTCCATTGGTTTCACCCAAGGACCCACACATTCTGAAATCCAATGGAAATTTTGCCTTTGGATTAGTTAATAGTCGTGTTGGTGAAAATCTGCGATAGTTGCTTTTGACATTTGGGTATGGGTATTAGTGCTTCTTGAGTGGATTCTGACTTGAAATCGAGAAGCGAAATTCTCTTCTCAGAAGAGTATTTTTTCCCCAATGGAATGGTTTGAGAAGACTTCTGGACGCTTCCAAACGCTTCTGGACGACCAATGGAAAATGACATTAATCAGCCTATTTCTTTCTCAAACTTCAAAATTAACACAAGACTGCGATATACAATTTTGCCAAGGCCATGTTCACACAATAAAAACAAAACCTAAACAAATGTCTTAAGTTTCCTTTGTTGGGTTTACCTACAAAATTATTTAATTTTCGGTATTAGGTGTGTTTTTTTTGCAAATCCATATAGAATTGTAAAAAAAAACGACATCGGGACTAAGCGCTTTACATGCAAATGCAACAACTACTTAAATCTATACAGAGTTAGCTAAGACCAGATAATTATCGAGAGTTAATCTAAGACCCGATAAAAAAGGTGATGCCAAAACAGTATTATCTATATGTTATCGATAATTTGCTCAGAGACGTCAAAAGTGAAGTTTTTGGATTGGTTGATGCTAGTCGTCAATAAGCTGACAAATGTCATAGCGTACACAGTGCTTCCAGCTATGTGGAAAAAAAACTCCTAAATCCCGATGTCGTTTTTTTTTTACAATTCTATATGGACTTGCAAAAAAAACACACCTATTGAGCCCTAATCTTCATACCTAATGGGAGCGCACAAAATATCTTTAAATTGCTGACCGTAGCGTAGTGATTTGTTTTATGTTTTACTTAACTCTTTCTTTGTTTTGATTTGTGTCCTTAAAAACGATTCATTCATTCATATATGTAAAATGTATACATTATGCCTTTCTTCAATATCGTGAATTATTTTCATGTAATATTTATTTATATTATTTGTAATAAAACCATCAAACATTTTGGTCAGTTCACCCATCTATAGTTTTATGCATTTCCACTTTGAGGAATATATATAGAGATATCATGCTGGATTTACATATATGCCTCTTCCAAAGAAATTCACATTTATATCTAATATATATATATATATATAATATATGGGCACAGAAGATCAAAATGAAGATAATCATATAAATGCAGCTACATTATATGTTTGAAAACAAAAAAGTTCTCGGATATTCAGGTTATAACGTTGCACCTGTTTCGAAACGCTCGTTTATAATTGCAATTCAACTTTTAAGAGCCGAATGGTTGATCTGAAATTCAGCTGCCTGCTTTCGAAGGCATTTTTTCTTAAATTTTGGTTATTCGTCACTTCAACTTCATCTTCGCTAGACTCTTAGGGTAGGCGCGCACATTCAATTTTAAGTTTCGCAGCTGCTTGGTTCGAGCAACTAAAAAGTTTGTGTTTTGACATAAACTAAACGATTGCCTAAAATGAGTTCGCTATTTTGTGTAACCTATAACTATATGCACCTGCGCGGACATTCAACCAAATAATTCATTTGTTTTCTATAAGCAACCAAACAGTTGTGCAACTAAAAATTGGGGGAGAGTACGATAACTTGGCCGCCAAGATTTGATAACAGGTTTTTGTAGGGGGGTCAAAAACAAGCACTTTTTACTATGGGAGGGGGGTCTATCTCCCCCCGTTTAGGAGGTAGGGGCACTTTTAGAAAAAATGGTTTAAATTGAAAAAAAAAAATATTAAAAAAAAACGGCAACACCTACAATAAAGTGCTATAGGTACTGCGTTTCAAAGCCAGAAGATTGTTCTATAATCCTGCATTTAAATTTTATTACTCATATCAATAGTTTTTGAGAAATTCGCATTTAAAGTCAAAATTTTGATAAAAAAAACGTGAACAAAAATGTTTAGACCGGTTGTTTTCAAAATTGTGAAATGAAATTGTAAATTAGCTGATATGTGTTTCATGTATCTATCAGTTCTTAATCGAACACAAAAAACCGCATGGTTCTATGTCTTCTAGTTTTTGAGAAAATCTAAAATTACCAAAACCCATTTTTTTGATTTTTGGTGGTGACGGTGATTCCATTTTAAGGATTAATGTTAATAAACATAATGAATCTTTGTTAGTTCAGTACCGCAATTCATTTAGCGTTACCCAGAATGCACCATGAGGAGGTAGAATTGCATCTGGGTCAGTTATTTTGTCAGTTAGTCAGGAGTTAGTCAGTCATAGTTAGTTAAAAAAGGTCAAAATGTATTAAAAAGGTGTGTAAGTCTCGTCAATAAAGCCATCGTCCGTACTATAACTTTCGAGTTCGTTGTGTTACTCTTTTATGGTGGGAAGCCGAGGATGTTTTGGCGGTAAAACACTTTCTAAATTTTCGCTCTGAAGGGTGGGAGGATCGATGTCTTTTAACTGTAAACCCTCACATATATCACCATCGGTATAACAAGGGTAAACTTTTTTTTACATCTGATAAAAACTCTATTATTTGCGAACCCCAGTCGTCCTTATATTTCCTTTCTAGGCAGTATTTTCGATAGAAAAATAGTGCCATGTATTGGTGAACATGGTCAGAAGTTTGTTTTGGTTTTCAAGATCGTTTATTGTATTTTATATGTATTTAGTGGACATTGGATAAATAGAATAAATTTGAATTTTTTTAAATACAGATTCTGTGAATGCAAAAGAAACTTTGCATGCACCCAACCTCGCACCTACCCCAAATCCTATAGTGTGCCCAAGCAGGGGGGTTGCAGGGGGGCAGCATGCCCCCCCCATAGATACTTTACTGTAATGTTGGAAGCTAGCACTGATTTATTTATGTAAGGAAGCAAAAAATATCAAACATTTTGTAGAAAAGTAGTTTTAGTTATTTTCGATTTTCTCAAAAACCAGAAGACATAGAACCATGCGGTTTTTTGTGTTCGATTAAGAACTGATAGGTTCATGAAACACATATAAGTTAATTACAATTTCATTTCACAATTTTGAAAACAACCGGCCTAAACTTTTTTTTCATGTTTTTTTATCAATATTTGGACTTTAAATGCGAATTTGTCAAAAACTATTGATATGAGTAATTTAATTTAAATGCAGGATTATAGAACAATCTTCTAACTTTCAAACGCAGTATAACACTTTATTGTAGATGTTGCCGTTGTTTTTTAATATTTTTTTTTTCAATTTAAACCATTTTTTCTAAAAGTGCCCCTACCTCCTAAACGGGGGGAGATAGACCCCCCCTCCCATATTAAAAAGTGCTTGTTTTTGACCCCTCTACAAAAACCCGTTATAAAATCTTGGCGGCCAAGTTATCGTACTCGTGCCAAAAATTGAATGTGCGCGCCTAGCCTTAAGGTTCACAAGGCAAACAATCAAACTAATTTATTGTCTATGCTATTATATCATAGGGATCTCGCTTTATACTCTTATACTTGCTTGAGTAATATCTAAAAAGTACATAGATGGATTACAATAAATGTGTACAAATAATTAGTTAACATGCATCAATTTAATATTCCTAACTTTAATTAAGATTAAATGTATTAGTTTCTGTTAAGATTCATTTGCAGAGTTGTTAGAAGTTTGAACATTGACATTTTCTTTAAAGACTTTTTGTTAAAGTCTGCTAGGCTTAAGAGACGTATTCTATATAGCTCTTAAGAAATTGTTATAGAAACCTTTTGAAAACTCACTGATGTAAACTTCTATATCATATCACATTGCAATCTTTATACAAGTTCCAGCTTCTCTATTTTCATTTATAAAACCATATCCGAAAAATTTGTTCTGGTCTCTGAAAAACTTTGTGTCTTACTTGCAAAAGGTTCAAAAGAAGATGATATTGAAACCGTGACTTCTATAGGAAAATTATTTTTGAAGAAGGCTCTTTAGAAGCATTATATAAATTGAAACATTCAGCATATCCATATTTCTAAGCTAATAGAAACTGATATGTTAGTTGGGCTGCCATCTCCTCGTCCATAGATTCTTTCCATTCTGGAATCTTCATAGCTTCTTTGTAGTCTTTTGGCTCATCCAAAGCAATTGATGCAATATCGACAACATAATCATTGAGATGTTCGGGTAGCTTACCTTGTGTGTGTCGTGCAGAACGTCTGGTTAGAATCTGCTCCTCCTGATTTGCAGAAATTGGCTTGTCAAATCCAAAAAAATCATCTTCACTAGAACTATCGTCTGATTGAGCTTCAGCTGGTTGCACATCTTCAGCATCAGGAGTATTATACCTAGGAGTAATGCTCATTTGAACTTCATCAAATAATTGGATTTGGCAGCAACTTTTTCCCTTAATTCCAGAAAACGAGCATCACGACTTATTGTTATCTTGTCGGTTTTACAATCTACGAACCGATACCCTTTATGTCGATCAGAGTATCCGACAAAAATTAGCTTCTTGGATTTGCTATCCAACTTTTGACGATTGACACTAGGAACGTAAACATACGCTTCACATCCAAAGATTCTTAGATGTTGCAACGATGGTTTGGTCTTATTCCATATCTCGAAAGGCGTCTTTGAAATGGATCTTGATGGCAATCGATTCTGTACATAAGCAGCAGTTAGTACAGCTTCACCCCAATAGCGCTTCGGCAAGCCAGCATCCAGAAGCATACATGTAACCATTTCAATGAGCGATCTATTTTGCTCAGCAACACCATTCTGCTGAGGCGAGTATGGCGTTGTATCTGCGCCTTGATGCCTTCTTTGCGATAAAAATTACGTAACCTTTTGTTGTCATATTCTCCTCCTCCATCAGATCGGATGACTTTAGGCTTCCTCCCAAAACTATTTTCTACTTGGCGAACATATTCTTCGATGCGTTCCGCTGCCTCCGTCATGCCATCTACCATTGTCATTATATATTTATTACCAGATGGAGTCGGTGTATTAATAGGACCACACAAATCGGTGTGAACAATATCGAGAACTTTTTTAGCTTTTCTTTCTAAAACTTCAGGAAATGGTTTCCGAGTGAGTTTTCCTTCTAGGCAACACTCGCAAATGTTATTCGCACTACATTTTTGAATTTTGAGGCCTTTGACCAAATTTTCATTCAGCATGCGCTTCAGTACGGCTGGATCTCGATGCCCAAATCGTCTATGCCATTGATGTTCACAGGTTTCTCGATGTGCCTCAGATGCTATCGAACATTTTTCTTGGATTTTTAATTTATAAAGATTTCCGCTTCGGATACCCAGCGCTACGGCTTATCCATCCGAATTCAAAATCCAACATCCAGCCTGGTTGAATTTCACGTTCAGACCCTTGTCTATCAACCTTCTGACGGATATAAGACTTCTTCTAACTCTGGTACAAGCAGTACATCATGAAGTGTAATCTTGACTCGATTTCGACTTCCATCTATGCCCCACAGAACACCTTCACCACGGCCAGCAATTGCTGTTTGTTAACCATCAGCCAAAGTTATGTGCGAGTCATTCAACTCTGTGAGGGAACTAAAAAAACTTCTATCACACGTCATATGTGAACTGGCACCGCTGTCGATCAACCAAGAAACAGATTTGTCGCTCCCAGCTACAAAAGCTATGTTAGTTTCTTCAGCAGACTTAAGGTGACCTTTCTTTTTCGATGATAAGTATTTACGGCAGCTCGATCGAATGTGCCCCGTCTGTTTGCAATAAAAGCAAGTCCTGTTGTCTACTGTCCGTTTGAAATCTGTCTTCATGGCCTTTTCGTGCTTCGATAAATCAACTATATTAATTCGACGGTGGTATTCATCGATCAGTTTTTGTTTTATGAACTCAGTTGTTACATCCTTGTCGGAGAGACTATCTAAATCTGAAACCAATGTCTCAAACGAATCTGGAAGGCTTTGCAATATCATACATATTTGTGTGTCTTTGTCCAACACATGTGCAGCTGCAGCTAAGCGGTCGAAAATCTCTTCAATCTCGAACAGATGTTTCTCCACATTCTCATTCTCATGCAGCCTTATGCAGCATAACTTCTTAAGGAGAGCTACACGGGTAGATCGAGAAATTTTTTCATGATGATTACGAAGAGTATCCCACACATCTTTTGCATGTACGCAGTTTTTCACCAAGGAAAGCTGGTTGTCTCCCAGAAAGAGAATTATAGTACCTTTGGTCTTCCGATCACCAGTCTTCCAAACGGTATTCACATCCTTATCATCAGGACCATTCTCTTCCACAAACCTTAACAAATCTTCTCGGGCACGAAAACTTTCTACACGAATTTTTCAGATTTGCCAATTCGTGTTATTCAGTTTTGAAATACAGACTCTGTCGTCCATCATTTTGCCAGTCGCAATCAAAAAAAACTTCTTCACTTTTAATTATCAATTAAAGCGGAAACAGCAAACAATACTTTTAATCACTTAATTAAACCAGTTGCCTGGGCCCATAACCTGTTAGAAAAGTGTTAGCAATAAGTGAAAGTTATAATTTATTAATATAATAAAAGTGGTTTAACAAATTAAGTGTAAGTATATATATAAAGTTCTGATGCAAGCAAAAGTGTAGGATGATCGGCGGCTTGGTGAAGAGTGAAGTAGACGTACGTTGACAATTGTAATTCAAATCAATTAGCCGTGTTCATCGCTCAGCGATCCTTAGGTCCGTTCGTGTATTCAACAAATACTGTTTAATTTTTTGTCTTTTCTTGTTATTTTGTTCAAGAGCAACTTGTTGTTTGTGTAAAAGTTTTTGTAAGTTGTTTTGTCCAGTCTTTGCATAATAACTATCCAAATTCCGCATTGCATCCAAGGAATAAATCAACAGGTTTTTTACCAGTTGTAAAATGAATATTGTGATTATACTCATTCACAGATCTTTCTAGAAGTTCCTCAAAGTCGCTATGTGTTTCATTATCTTTAATGCATCTCATTATTTCTAAAAGAGTTCAATTTATCAATTTGCTTCACTTCTGTATAGGGGTGTTGTATAAACATTAATACCTATTATTATTTTTGTCTGTGCATATTTAGTAAACTTATCTAACACAATCATAACATATCAATGTGGATAGTATGTCCAGGTTAATTTGGCATAGGTGTTTTATTTAATTCTGGATTATTTTTATGTCTCTCATTTTTATTTTGTTTACATACTGAACAGATTTTTATACCTCTTTTAATTTTACCTGCCACACCGGGAAAATAGTATTTTTCTAAGACTTTTAAACTATTTTCCTGAATATTTTTATGAGCTCTATTGTGGGTTTCGATGATCAAGTTTTCTTGGTCTTGCTCATTGCTGTGTGTGAATCGTATTTTATAATTGTTGAAGTGCAGTTGTAAAAATTCTTGAATAAGTCGCATCATTTTTTCTTCCGTTTTGATACCACGGTTTCGTTTATAATATGCTGGTGGTACCCTGGGAAAACTATTTTAAACTGGTAAATAGGGGTCTCAGATAAATAAAGAAATAACTGACTTTTGAAAATATTAATGGGAGCTTCGATTATTGGTATTTCAAGGTAGCTTTTTATAATAAATGAAAAGCGTTTATAATTTAAATAATATTCTTTATTACAATATTGGTAAGACCACACGCGATGGCATTCAAAAATCAACTGATTCCGAGTTCCGAGTCAAAATGTAATGTGAAACTTACATCACCGGCAGCTCCTTTCATCTCTTTCTATAACTCATATTAAAGTATTGCCACAATTCGGCCGCCCTGACATGAAATCGTCCCGATTGACCTAAGACCATTTATAATTGACTTCTATATATATGGTTTTAAATTTGCCACTTCCCATATTCCTGTATAAGGTATCTGGATAATTTGTAATCCCTCTATCTTCTTTTTTCTGCAATCGTTCTCTGATTTTTTGTATCTGATCGTCTTTGTGTTGTTTTTTTCAAAAGTATTTTCTTCTAATACTAACATATTAGTCGTACGACTAAGTGCATCTACTTGTTGCATCCTATTTCAATTCCTATGTTCCAAAATATAATCGTAGTTTTGTAAATCGAGAGCCCATCTGGCGATTCTGGGATTTATTTTCTTTTTATTTAGCGTAAGCGTAAGAGAGTTACAGTCATTAACAATTTTGAATCTTAAGCCGTGCAAGTATATTCTGAAGTGCTGGAGAGCATAGATAATCGCTAGAGTCTCCAACTCAAAACTATGATATTTATTTTATTATTGTTCGTTTGGAAAAGTAAAACACTGGGTGAAACTTTCCATCTTTTTTCTTCTGCAAAAGAATTGCCCCAAATCCTAAACAGCTAGCATTTCAGTGAAGTTCTGTCTTGTCCTTTGAATCATAGATGGCTAAAATGGGTGATTCTACCAGTTTTTTTAATTTAAAATTTCAAATGCTTTTACCTCACTTACTTTAAATTTAAATATAGCGTTCTTTCGAATTAATCTATAAAAAGGCCTGGCTAGTAAAGAAAATCCTTTAATAAATCTCCTAAAGTAAGAGCAAAGACCTAAAAAGCTATGCACTTCTTTAGTACTCTGTGGCATCGAAAAGTTTATAGCAGATTAAATTCTTTTTTCATCTGGTCGCATACAAGATTTTGAAATTGTGTACCCCAAGTACCAAATTTCTGAATTAAAGAACCGACACTTATCAATTCGAATTTCCAAATTGTTTTTGACTAACTTTTCAAAAACTGCATTAAGAATACTCAAATTTTCTCCAACCGACTTCGTGGCTACCATGATGTCATCCAAATAAATCGTTATTTTTTCTTCACGAACAAACAAATATCATTTTATCTCCACTCAATACACAACATCATAAAATCATATTTTCTTCAAGAAAAATTGACTCACTAAAAAAGTACATCCACAGCATTAATGAAAACATCTAATTTACAACAAAAATAGAAAATAATAATACAATAAAATTTTTAAACTTGAATATATTGGCAAAAACAACAATATACTCAAAGACATTACTATTAACAGACACTCCCACCGCCCATTTGCACATAAAATGTCACCCTAGCCTATAGTGCATTTACAAATAGACTTTTAAATGTCCCAATAAGTAAAGATGATTACGAAGATGATGTGAACTACATAAAACACAGCATTATCAAATGGATTCAAAACAGAATTAATAGTTAAATTAATTCACAAAAAGAAAAAAAGAAAATAAGAGACAAGAACATAATAATAATAAGAAATACATATCCGCAGAATACACTAATTTCATCCCACAAATATTAAAATATAAATTTAATAAACTAAACATAAATATACCATTTAAAACTAAAAACAACATACAAAAAATATTTCAAGAAAACCAAAAACCGATCTATGTACATATATCGGACAGACAGGTAGAACTTTCTACAAAAAATTTTTAGTAGGTACACAAACCAAAACCCAACACAAAATCAAACTTTGGAGTACCATCATCATCATCGGCTCGACAACCGTGTTCCGGTCCTGGCCTCTTTCAACTAGTCTCTCCACCTATCCCGGTGGCTTTGTAGATATCTTTACGCGGGAACCTGGTACTCGCAACGACCATGTTTTTCGATGCTGCCAATTCTAAGACTCGAAGTCCATTGTCATTAGAGTTCTCATGCAAACTATGGGTGCCTGCGTAATGCCTGAATACCGGCTCCCGACCTATTTTTGCGTTCAAATCCCCAAGGATGATTTTAACATTATACCTTGGACAAGCATTGAGGGCCCTCTCGATTTGTTCGTAGTAAGTCTCTTTTTCTTCGTCTGAGGACTCTTCCGTAGGTCCGTGAAAGTTAATGAGGCTGATGTTCGTAAATTTGCCTCGCACGCGAAGGGTGCATAGCCTTTCGCTTATAGCGTTAAAGCAGATGATGGTACGAGTAGGCTTCATTTTTTCGCTGACTAGGAAGCCTACCCCGAGCAAATGGTGTTTTGTATGACAGCTGTAATATATGTCACATTCTTTCTTCTGTTGTAAATCACTAGGTCCTGGTTCACTTCGAGCTGTTGCACAACCAAATTTATTTATTTTATTTTTTATCTTTCTTCTGTAAAACACCATTCCCTGTCTATCTGATTTTTTGAAGAGCTGTTATGTCAGCTTTATATTTTGACATGGCATCGGCTAGCTGCTGAGCAGCTCGAGCTCTATAGAGCGATCGTACGTTCCATAAGAAAATTCGTAAATCGTTTTTCAGTTTTCGTTGCGTGGGTTGTCGTCGTGTGATCAGTCCGTTTCCGAGGCTTGTTGTCGGTCTCGTAATTCTTTTAGTTTTACGGGACAGGGAATTAACCTGTCGCCAACCTGAGGAACCAGCCTGATCATATTAGCCAAACCTTTTTAAAAGCTTGTTTCTAGCGGCCGCCGCGGTGAGGCTATGATAAGACTTCCACCAGTCCCGAATAGTTACGGCACGTGCATGTTTTCGTATGCTACATGTTATTCCCCCTATTCGTCTGATGGCTGACCACTTTGACTTTGGAGTACACGTCATTAAAATTGAAATACGAACTTTGAAACAACAACTGTTTAGTTGCTAAAATAAAACATATGAGACTCCGAGCATATTTCCATACAGCAACTCAATTCGAGCAACTAAAAAGTTTGTGTTTTTTTTCACAAACTAAACGATTGCCTAAAATCAGTTCGTTATTTTATGTAACACATAACACAGCCCCACAAAAAAGAAAGTCCTCTGACTCTGGTATGAGACCATGTGTCTTATATGTTTTTTGGGTCGCTGATTTCAAATCCGGGGTTCATTTGACCAAATCAAGTCAGGTTTAAGGGCATTTGAAGGTCAAATAGCGAAATATTTGTTTAAAAATCTGAAAACCTATATACTCGTATATATATGTTTTTGGCATCGCTGAATTCGAATCCGGGCTTCTTTTGACCCCCACATGTAAAGGTCAAGAAAATTAAAGAATCTATTTCTGGATTTTCAAAATGCTATAGCATTACTCTCTAGGTATCACCGTTATTTTTTAATAATTTTTTTTCTGTTTTAAGTGATTTTTTTCTTAAATTGCCCCTCCCGCCTAAACGGGGGGAAATAGACCCCCCCCTCCTATACGATTTTTTTCTTGTCTAAATCCAACCTATACGCCCTAGCTTTTTGTCACACCTTATGCAAATCACCCTGTAAAGGTTTTCAGATTTTTAAACGAATATTTCGCGATTTGTTCTTCAAATGCCCTTAAACCTGACCTGATTGGGTCAAACGAACCCCGGATTTGAAATAAATCAGCGACCCAAAAAACCTATAAGACACATAGTTTCATACCAGAGTCAGAGAACTTTTCTTTTGTGAGGCTGTGTAATCAATAATCATACGAACATGCGCGCACAATTAACAAAATAGTTGGGTTGTTTTTTATAAGCCTAAGAGAGAAACGTTTAAGTGTCTTTGATGTGTTGCATATGCGCTCTGCTCTATCAACTTGATATTAAACTATTTGATTTCGATCACAGTGAGCGCCTAGCCTATAAAAGGAGATATAATTATATCATACACATTCAATAGTTACAATAACAAACCAATATTTGACAACCCAATCGGAACAATAACCAACGTTTAAATTATTAAATCTGAAGAAAGATTGAAAATCTGAAACGCGTCGCTAATTTAAATTATTAAAAATGTGCACCCTGCTTTCCCCACGCTACTCCACTGGTTATAAATGCTGAGGATTTCGAATTTGAATTTAATTTTTGTTGTCAACATTATTTTAAACGTTTTATAAATATACAGATCGCAATTTTTGTGACTTCAAAAAACATAGTAAAATTTTGAATACTCGTATCTTCATTAAGTTTCTCTTTTCTTCTAAAGAGACTTGTCTTTTAATTGGTCTTGGAAGTTTCGAAAAAAATTGTTTTTCATCCCAAAAGTCCGTACTTTTTTCTAAAATTTATATTTAAAAAAAAAAATAAAATTAAAAATTAAAAAACTTAAGTTAAAATTATTTACTTTGTGACGCCATAAAGTAGAGCATAAAATTCGAAAAATTTAATAAAATATTTTTCAATCAAGAAAAAAAAATAAAATAAAATTCAAAGCAACTACAATCAATATGCTCGCTAATATTTGTTGTTGCACAACAGTCGTTTTTTATATAGACCTATACATTTTTACAATCAGGGGCCTATTGCACCATCTTACAAAATTGTGATTACAAGCATTTTTTTAACAAATTTGTAAAAATCGAGTTTTTTTCAAATGTAATTTTTATTAATCACAAATTTGTACTTGTAATTTGTAGTTGGTGCAATAGGCCCCAGGTTGTCGTTGGGGAAGTTGAGGCTTTAAACCAATGTTTAAAATGATCCCTTTGATAGAACCATTTTTTAAAACGGTACCATTGATTTTGATCAATTTTTTTGTGATAAAGGTTCTTTTGGGCTATGATAGTATGCATTGTACAATATAATTTTCAAAATCTATTTTATTTTAAAAAATATTATTTTTTTGGAAAAAAGCACATACCCTTTTTTAACTTGTCAAGGGATTTTTTAACAATTTTTTATATATTATACGTGCACTCGAGGAGTTAAGAATACCCTTATAATGTTAAACACAATTCATGAAATTATCTTTAAATAACATATCTACTATACTATTTTTAAATTTATTGGATTTAAAAACAAAAAATGGCTGATTATTTTTTTTATTTGATTTGCATAATCATAATTTTTTAACAAATCAAATGGCACATTTTCTATAGGTAATAACATCCATGTTTTTATAGAGATAATTTTTATGATTCTAACTTTCTTGATAAAGGCATGTGAATCAGTCGCGCATCTTTGTATTTTAATATAATATTATCATAAGCTCTGCAACGACAAGCTTTTACAAGAACATATATGTACATGTACATATGTATAAAATTTATATAAATTACAATTTTTTTTATATTGGGCTTACTAATAAGCGAATAAAGTTTTTGTTTTTACATGCTTTGTGAAAACGATTTCAAAATTGCGCGATTTTTCTACTTGATAACATAACTAGTATAAGTTAAACTTTATAATAACGAACATGAAAAAAATTAGAAAATTATTTCTGTTTAAGTAAACGAAATGAATGAGTTTAACTTATAAACAGAATAAAGTTTAAGTAACGTAAATTTTTTTTTATAGACAAACAGAATCCTAACAATTTTGGCGTGTTCTGGCCGTGTCATACGAATATTAGAGCATTGCCGTGTTCGACAGACAGTGGAGGTGGATAGCGTTCCAACAGTTTTGCATGTCCCCAAAAATATTCTTGGTGATCGAATTCTTTGTGGATTTGCAGATGGAAAAATTATATTATATCAATTTGGAACCTTCTGTGGAGAAAGTATGTTACTTCTCGTATATATTTACATAGAAACTTAAGATAAAAATAGCTTAATACCATACATAAAACTTTTTTTTTTAGTAAAACAAAGAATTATGGTTGATAATACTACAAATCCTAGTGCCGTCACATGCATGGATACATATGATTTGTCTGGGGATGGACGTGATGAGCTTATAATTGGAAGACGTGATGGGACAGTACAAGTTTTCACTATGGCCACTGATGACGACATGGATGTGGAGTGCAGGCAATTGTACAGAGAAGTAAGATTTCGCATATTTTATAATATTTGCTTTCAAAATTATTATATTTACATATTTGCCCGATCGCTTCATGAAATATGCCCCCTATGAAGAATATCCTCAAAGCAAAATGAAGGAAAAAATGACCCCAAATATTTCAATGAAAAACAAAAGCAATAAAAATCGATACGTTTTGTTAAATTGGTATGATTTTTCATTTATTTGGGGCCTTTTTTCTATTTTCATTTTGGGCCAAATTTTTTCTAAGAAAAATGGATGGCCCCATATTTTTAATTTAAAAAAAGTGGGAGCTTTTTTCTCCTAAGAATTAATGAAAAAAGCCCCAAAACGAAAATCTAATTTAAAATGAAAAAATGGGCCCAAAAATTAATACACAAAACATACAGATCAAAATTACGGGTTGGCCAAATATAAGTTTCTTTTTAAAATTGCAATAAAATGAACAGAATTAAATGTTTGCCATGTGTTATGGTTTTATTAATAAGATCAAACATTCCCATTAATTATGAAATACAACGTCGTTCAAGTGGCTACCCCGACTGTCTTCGCAGTAGCGCATTCTGTCACTCCAAGCGAATAACCCGTGATCTTTGTGCAAAATTCTTCTGGGGTTAGTGTGTGAAATGTTGAGCTGTTGAGATTGATAGCGAATTAATGTTCGATTATTGAGTCTCACACTCTCGGCTACAGCAGCCACATTCCAGTCTATAGACACTGTACGACGATGGGGATCATGAGTGTTGTCCACTAGCATACTAGTCTCACGAACTTTGTGCACAAACTTGCGTACAGCAGGCACAGTGGATGCTTCAAAAAACTCAGTTTGACGTTAAGCGGTGTTATGATACTGACTTTCTGTCAAGATTTCGGGCAGGAAAACAGCGGTCACTGTCAAAATAACTTATTACTTACAAAGAGATGGCCCACCCTGTATGTGTATATTATAGGAGTACAGTGAACATTGGAAAACGTGAACTAATTAAAACCGAGGGTGTTCATGTTTTTGGGATTGTTCATGTTTTGGAATGTAACATTTTATGATTAAAATAGTATTCCTACCGTATTGTCTTACTACTCCTCTTAAAATAAAACATATTTTCTTTCATTTTATCTTCTATTTGCTTGCAGGAGTATAGATTTATGATTTTTTCAACATTTTTACAAATACTGGTACCTACGGGTTCATACTGGTACCTACGGGTTATTACAAAAATTGATTAGATTTATTTTTAAATTAGAACGTTTTACAAATAAGAGTTTTATTTAACAAACAATTTTTTTAATTTTTGTCTGTTCTATTTTTTGCCAACATTTTAATAACTACAATTTCTCTTAGGCGTTTATGTCGCTTTGGTCAAAACCTTCATCTGAACTTCATTCCAAAGCCTTTTTAAATAAAGGGTTTTCCAATAAGAGGTGTTATTTTGATATTCAAAGAAAAATGGCATTTTTGGAGATAAATGATCAGATGTTTATTTCATTATAAAGAGGAAGGTATGCCGTTAATAATGGAACACAACATCAGCCAAATGGCCGCCAGGACCACGCTTACAGGACCATATCCTTTTCATGAAATTTTCCATAACTAAATCGCAAAGTGGCTGCCCTATGTCCTCGATAGCCTCACGAATTTCATCTTTGAGGTCTTGAATCGACGCTGGGCTGTTGGCGTAGACCTTATCTTTCACGTGGCCCCAAAGGAAGAAGTCGCAAGGTGTTAAATCACAAGATCTCGGTGGCCAATTGTGATCACCTCTTCGAGAGATAACACGGTCCGGAAACTTTTCCCGTAAAAGATCGATGGTTTCATTGCTTGTGTGGCACGTAGCGCCGTCTTGTTGAAAGTAAACGTTGTCCAGATCAATACCATCCAATTCAGGCCATAAAAAATCATTAATCATCTCTCGATAGCGCAATCCATTGACCGTAACTGTTGCTCCAGCCTCATTTTCGAAAAAGTAAGGTCCAATGACCCCGCGGGACCATAAACCGCACCAAACAGTCACGCGTTGAGGATGGAGAGGCTTTTCAACAATAATTCTTGGGTTTTCCGAGCCCCAGATGCGACAGTTTTGCTTGTTGACGTAGCCTCCGAGGTGGAAATGGGCCTCATCAGTCAAGATGATTTTTCGATGAAATTCCGGATCATTTTCATGCATTTCAAGGACCCAATCAGCAAAGACACACACACGGCCATTTGGCTGATGTTGTGTTTCATTATTAACGACATACCTTCCTCTTTATAATGAAATAAACATCCGATCATTTATCTCCAAAAATGCCATTTTTCTTTGAATATCAAAATAACACCTCTTATTGGAAAACCCTTTATTTCATATTACGCATTGTCAAATTTATGGGGCCCCCGAAGTTTTAAAAAATTAATTCAGTGCATTTTTATGTAGAAATGTTGAAAAAATGTCTGTTCACGTTTTAGAGCTTTTCCATTTGTTCACGTTTTAGAACAGTCAATGTAAAAATTATGGTGTTCACGTTTTGGGATAGTTCACGTTTTGGGGGGTTCACGTTTTCCAATGTTCACTGTATAAGTATAAAAAGGTCGTAATATCGAATACTCTCACAAAACTGTTTTTTTTTTCATAAGAAAAAATTGAAATAAGAATAAAATTAAACATAAGTATATGCATAAAACAAATTAAGCAAAATCTTAAAACTGTTTTTTATTTTTTATGTCTAACATGCCAATCTTCTGCCGAACTTGAATGGCCAAGACAAGAAATCTTTTTGACGACAATAGATATTCTTCGATATTCACGGCGGCATTGTCCCTGAAATAAAAATATGTTTTTGCATCGGAGTCGACCCATTCCTGGCATGACAGTCGAACGCACTAATCATTATGCCTTGATGTGTAACAATTAGTATGATACTGCTGAACAATTTGCTAACTAAAACCCATTTAAATAACTTCTTAATTTTAAAAAATGTTTAAATAGTTTCCTGCTTAGGATTTTTTTTAATAAATTGCTTTTGAACATACAAAAAAATGACAATTGTTGTAAAAACTGGCAAACACTGCCCTGTTCATAAAGGCCTAAGAAAAGTTAGGTTTGGAGTATAAACATCGAGTCAGCTAAACAAATATGGTTGGAAAGATTAAACAAACAGTATGGTTCATCAGTTTAACTTAAAACTTTTAAGTTAAGGCCTCAGCTTTTCAATTAAAAGATTTCAGACATAAAATTTCTAATGGACTGCATGTTGAAAATTGCATCCGTATCACAATACACATGTGCCAGAACTGCTTCCCAATAATTTGGGAAAGAGACTTGAGTTTTCCAACTGGTTGCTGGAACGGAGCTTGAATGACAATAACGAGCTTATAAGTCGATACCTTCCCGTAAGAATGTATTAAGCGACAATTTTTTCGAAAATGACTTTTTGATGTGGAACTATACTAGAAGTTAAGCGCCACATTTTGGCCTGGGTTTCACTGCCCTATCATGTATGCAAAAGAAACTAGAGATTAATAAAAATGTAGTAACCCCCAAGTTTTCTCACTGGAATAATGGTGCTCCCTGAAATTTGTATTATCCGCCAGTAAAATTATGCTAAGCGACATTGACATTTTTAATAATTATTATTGTCTTAAGCAACCAAACGTCCACGAAAAAAAATTGTTAGATGTCGCTTAGTTTAACCGAAATTTTCGCTTAGCATACTCATCCAAATAGAACTTGATCCATGTTTGTCGCTTATAATACTTCAGATATGGTTGTCTTTGCTTTTAAATATTTGTCTATCAAGTAAACTACTACTTTTTTCCCATTTATTTTGTGTTTTTTTGTTGTTGTCATCGTAAGCGCAATTTAACATTGTATCAAGCGCCAATGCTTTGACCACGAAAATGTACTAAGCGACAAAAACTTCTTATCTGATTAAAATTTCGATTTTGCAATGATGTCAAGTTTTGTATTGTAAAAATCCCTCTCCAAATCTGTTTCTTCCAATAAAATACACAAAAAAAATAACTAAATTAGACATTTTTTTCGTTTCCTGAACAATTTTTAAAATGTCGCTTAATACATTCTTGCGGGAAGGTATCAAAGTATAAACTTAAGTACGAACAAATCTCAATGTAAAAGATATACAAAACAGAAATGTACCCATTCTTTATACATGGGCTGCAGAAAATCCACACAGAAGGTTATCATTTTAAAACAAATTCGGCCTCAATATGTGCGCAGGTGTAATTGTAAACAAGCTTATTGGCCCTTTCAATTTAACATCAAGATTGAGTTCTACAAACTACCTAGAGTTTTTGCAAATATTTGTCACAACTATTTGAACATTTGAAGACATTCCACTGATTCAAGTATGTTCAAGAGGTTCAACTAGGGGGTTAAAAATTCGCTACATTGAAGAATATGGATATTGAAGAGTACGATGTTCTTTGGATAGAAGGAAATGATACAATTACTGCAACTTTAAATAATTTAGAGAAACGCTATCTAGAAGCGTCATCAAAAGAACCAAACAAGAGTCCATATAACTCTTAAGTTTGGGTCGTGCCTAAGAAAGGTTTTAAAGAAGACAGAACTCCAAAAAATAGATCTGTGTTTGATTACGAGAAATTGAATAAGAACACAATTTTAGGGAAATATCCGATAACTGATACTAATATAATGTTGAGTAATCCTAGGAGGGCAAAATATTTTTCCAGTATTAACTTTATAGTCAGTTTTTCATCAAATAAAGGTAAAAAAAAAAAAATTTAAAAAAAAATAGTTTTTCCATATGTACTCGAATAATTTAGAGGAACATACCAAACACATATTAAATGTAATAGGTAGCAGTAGAAGTTTTAACTGCAGAAATCAATATTTTATAAAGAGCAAATAGATTTTTGGGATATGCAATAGCCCACAATATTATTAAAAGAAATAAAGAAAAAGTAAAGGAAATAAAAGAATACCCTGAAACCAAACAAAAATTATTTTTAGTCATTTTTAGGAATAGGAAGTTTATTCAAAACTACGCTAATGTAGTAAAACCTTTGACCATATATCTACAAAAAGCAAAAGGTCAAGTTTCAGCCCAAATGGCTAAGAAAACCATTGTAAAATTGGACGAAGAAGATACTTACAAACGAAATAATTTATGAGAAGATTTCAGGCTGTACAAATAAGTTATTACCTAGATGCAGGAAACAAAACGTTAAGATAGACTTGGGAAAAATGTCATAATTCGTTCGTAATAAATAGAAAAAGAATAGAGCATAGGGATAACATAAAAACATAAATTTTATCATTTCAGAAAATGGAAACCGCAACAATTATAAATGTCATAAAGCTGACATAGTAGATTACACAACATAAAACTACATATTAATAGAAAACGGCAATACTGCAATTTATAGTGACTTTGGAAATTTATTCCACATTACTTACTTACTTGATGGCGCTACAGTCGGGGATGGACCAGGGTCTCAATTAACAAGCTTTTCCAGCTGGCTCGGTACCTATCTACCTGTCTCCAGTTTTGCACGTCAAGCTGGCTTAGGTCCGCTCCCACTTGTGTGCGCCACCTGAGTCACGGTCTTCCTCTACTGCGCCGCCGCCGTCCCTCGGTGTTAGATTCGGGCCGGAGCAATCGGGTCCATTCGCTCTATATGACTTAGCCATCTCAGTCGTTGGACTATGATTCGTTTGACTAGCTCAGGTTCGCTGTACAGCCCATACCACTAGAAAAGAAAGGATCTTGTACGCAATGTACAGGAGACTTATGCCTCTGTAGTTAGTGCAGTTCAGAGGGTCTCCCTTCTTGAGGATCGGACAGACAATGCTGAGGTTCCATTCATCGGGCATGCTTTCTTCCGACCATAGTCATAGTCATAGTCTGTCGCTTTGAACAGACAGCGAAGCCATCAGCTCCAGTGGCTTTGTTGGACTTGAGATTCGATATAGCTATTTTCATTTCGTCCACATCAGGTGTGCGGTATTGTTGGTCTGCATCGCCTAAGTCGAATGGTACTATCTCTATAGCAGCGGATTTTCTTCTTCATTGGGGTTATAAGGATTGGAGAAATGTTCTTTTCATATTCTAAGCATGGACTGTAGTTCCACTACGATGTTCCCTTGATTATCTATTTACCTTTCGGTAACACTTCCGAACCTCATTGCTGCTATGGCATCCTTCTATTTCCTCGACTAAGCATTACTCATGCTCCTTCTTTTTCTTTCTGAGAAGCAGGTGTTCTTCCCACGTTCACGAGCAGCTCTAGTCCTTCTTTGCAGCGCCGATTTATATGCTTTTTGTTTTGCAGCATGTGCTTGCCCGAACTCATCGTCAAACCAGGGATTTCGTTGTGGTGGTCGTGTAAAACCCAGCACATCAGAGGCAGCATCTCTAATGGGTGCTTGGCAATTTTGCCACTGGTCCTTAATACTTGATGCTGGCGGCATAGGACTTCTTTAGAGGTTTTTAGAAACTCGATCGGGAAAGGACCTTGCGATCTCTTGCGATTGTAAACGTCCAACGTCGAACTTCCTTGCAGTACTTCCTTGTTTTGGCTTGGGTCGAGATATCCGCAGCCGAACTTTGGCTACAACGAGATAGTGGTCCGAGTCGATGTTAATCCCTCGGAACGTGCGGACATCCTCTATACTCGGGAAGTGCCTTGAATCGATAGCAATGTGGTCAATCTGGGTCACGGTTGATTGATCAGGAGATCGTCATGTCCCTTTGTGAATATCAAGATGTTTGAACTGCGTACTAGCTACAAGAACGTCTCATCCCACAGCGAAGTTGATCAGTAGGAATCCGTTATCGGAGTTCTTCGCAACTAAGGTGTATTTTATGTGGCCGGGAAGTCACCCCACGGCACAACCCCCAACCTGGAGGGCCAGGTCCTTAGTCTGACTCCAAGAACGGGGAGCCAGATAAACTGCTCCTTACAGGCCTGATCTCCGAATATGTCGGAGTAGCCCTGTAAGGTGTTCAATAAGTAGTTCAGCCTCACTGGAACCGCAGACGCCACAGTTGATTCCATCTGGGGAATTCCTCCGCTGTCGTCTGGATGAAAGAATAGATGCCTTAGTGGGAACACCTCTTCCCGCCTCTCTCGTTTGCTACCCCCAACAACCTTCCATTGGGGTTGTGACTAGGCACTCGATGTTCACCGCGAGGAGGTGAGATTACCATAAGTGTCCATAGACAGAGGTGGGTTTTTAGAAAAAACCTGTGGACGCTTGTGTCCTTTTAAGTGCACGTTCTACCATTCGAAAATCTTATTCCTTCTTATATTATTTATTACTTTAAAAAAGTCAATATAAACTACTCAAAAAAAAAGAAACATTGAAAGAAAATAATGAAGAGCCCAAGAAGAACATTGATAAAACAATAATTAAATCACTCTTAACACAGCTTAATTAGACTAAACGATATAGAAGAGGAATAAACGAAATACGACAAACGATTGCGATGTCAGTAGAAATTTCTGGTTAGTTTTCAAGAACATAAAAAATTCAACTTTATGTTTTGGCTCACACGCTTATCTACAACGACAACCAGATAAATAGCTCCTCAGGTAAGGTAAATGTACTCGCAGCTCTTTTTCCTACAGCTTCAAGAGCCCTTTAACATCTTGATATAATATATATATATATATATATATATATATATATATATATATATATATAATATATATAATATATAATGGTATACTATGCATTTAGCTGAAGAGGTGTTCTTTATCTTTGGAAAAACCATCGCGTAACTATTGCTCCTACTGGAATCTTCCCTAAAATCTTCTTAAACCCTAACTCCCTTTCCTTCTAACGACTAATAGCACTTACGTCTTTTCTTTTCAAGGTCATGTAATCGCTGATCAATCATCAGCTCAATATGCCGAGGAATGAAAAATGACGACAATATGACTTTCGCAGCTACCGTGATCTGCTGGGATATCTCACCGAAGAGTGGAACAGATCTTTACACTGTTTTGGAGAATTATTTTAAATTATTGAACTTAATATTCTAAGACATGTATTGGATGATTTGAAGTCTGATCTTCACACATTAAATGTATGTTCACCAGAACTCCGTTTTGTCTCTGATTCGTCCTTATTTTTATAAATGATCTCGTGTCTGAAACCTCCAATCAATTTCATTGTTTTGCTGATGATTCTACCCTCAGCTTCTAATACTCATTCTCAAATTCACGTCCTTCTCGTTCGGAAGGGGAATTGTAACGATATCGTATGATTAGCTCATTAAACTCTGATCTTTACAGCATTGTTCAATGGGGTATAACCAATCGTTTGGATTTTATAACTTCGAAAACTCAACACTGTCTATTGTCGTTAAAGCAAATTGTACCCCTTATGCCATTGTCCTTAAATGGCACTTGCATCGAAGAAGCCGAAAAGCTCTCTCAGTATCTCGGTAAACGACGATCTTCGTTGGAATGACTAGATTCTCGACAATCTTTAGCAGCACCAAAAACGTTGCTAAATGTTTATGATTTCTTTATCGATGTAAGAAATGTTTCGCCTCCTCTCATCAACATACAATTTATAAGGCGCCAAGGTTATACGTTAAAAACTCGAGCAAAACTCACATCTTTGAGGAGCGTGTGCACGTGCAGCCCAAACTTTTTTTGAACGTTCAATCATTCCCATATCTTGAACACCTTCAGAATGTTTCATGTATTTTCTTGTTTTATCGCTTCTTTCACAAGCAATGCTCACTCGAAACAGCTAGTTGCATTTTTTCCCTCGATCAGTTCACCCGTGATACCCGTTTGGATAGAAATGCTCATCAGTTCACCCTTGAGCCTAATTTTGGTCAAATACAGAGATTCGTTTTTTAGTCGCATAACACGATTATAGAATAATTTACCAGGCACGGTTTTCCTTTGCCATTTGAAATAAATTGCAAACATTGAAGACCAATGCTCATCGACACCTCCGTTCCCCCCTAATTTCCCCATGGTTCGTGCTGTGTTTAATAAACCCTTGATTACGTGTGAATTATAAAAAAGAAATTGGAAATATACTTCAGGTTCACCTGAACATGACGACTTAATTTTAAGTGATCAAAGGGCACGGTAGTGGCCAGCCAAGTTCTGGCACTACACCCTTCTTACAGGGACAACCTCAGGCGATTTTTGAGCCCTCCCTATCTTCAGTACCGATAAATCAATGAAGCAGAAACTTAAAATTTGCTAAGCTAGTCAGGCACAGGCGCCTCACCAAATTTCAATTTTCTAGCATAAGCGGTTCCTGAGATATAAGGCCTCAAAAATCACAAAAACCGTAACTGACTGACTCACTGACTGACTGACTGACTGACTGAAAGATCATCAAAATTTTGGAGCACCTTCCCGACATTGTAGAATCCTGTAATTTTGCACAACGGTAGGTCTTGTCATGCAAGCACAGGAAAAAATCGAAAATTTGAAGTTTTCCATTCAAGGAGCGTGGTATCCGCTCACTTTCTCCGAATTGGTGTTGGTTGAATGGAGCACTTCCGACTGCTGTAAGACGATGAAATTTGTTAAAGCGGTAGAGCTTAAATTGCATATAAGGAAAAAATATATAAAATTTGAGATTTTCCATTCAGGGGCGTGGTATCCGCCCACTTTCTCAGAACTAATGTAAATTATATGGCACGCTCCCAATTGCAGTACAACAATGAAATTTGGTAGAACGATAGAGCTCAAATGGCATATAAAAGACCAACAATAAAAATTTAGGTTTTCCATTCAGGGGCGTGGTATACGCCCACTTTCTGAGAAAATGTTTAATTTCTATGGAGCACTTCCGATTGCTGTAGAATGATAAAATTTGGTAGAGCGGTATAGCTTAATGTACATTCAAAGCGAAAAAAAGAGAATTCAAGATTTCTCGTTCAAAGTCTCTTTTTATTGTCATTTTTAAACTATACATGCATTTTGAAAATTCATCACTTTTCTTAGAACTAGAGTGCTCGATTTGGTACTTTATGTTTGGGATGGCGAGAAACTTTCAGAATGGTTTGTAACTACTTCTGGTGTAAAACAGGGTTGTTTGCTTAGTGCGATGCTTTTTTCGTTGTTCATAAATGACGTTGCAGAGGATCTCCCCGGTAATATAAGAATTGCGAATACAGCAGTTAACGTTCTTTTGTATGCCGATGACCTTGTGCTCTTGTCCGAATCTCCAGAGAACCTGCAACTTATGATAAACCGACTCGCAACTTATTGCAAAAAATGGGGATTAACCATAAACACCGAGAAATCGAAAATTATGATTTTTACACGATCTTCAAATTTGCTGAATAGGAAAAATTGGTTTTATGAAGGGAATCTGATAGAAACATCAAAAGAAGTAAAATACCTTGCAATGAAGCTGAATCCAACTTTAGACTTTAGCAAGCATTTGATTGAAAAAGCGATTAGTTGTCAAAAGCTTGCTAAATGTAACGTAGAAAAATATTTTTTCAAACAAAAACATTGTCTTATTGACAAAATACAACATTTTTGATGCCGTTGTAATATCTACACTTTGTTATGGATCGCAGGTATGGGGAGCTGATGAATACGAGGGCATTGAAAGATTCTACAGAAACTTTTTAAAGAAACTGCTCAACATTCCGCAAAATGCACCAGACTACGCCATATATTTAGAAACTGGGTTGCCAAAAATTTTAACATCGACACTGAAGTTACAAGCTGACTATATAATTAAAGTCCAAAAGACCAAAAACATAAATGTTAAACAAAGAGCCAAGTTCTTTTTTACAAAAACCTTTAACAAGTGAGCCGTAAAAAGTACTGAGATCTAAGATTACGCCAAGTTCTTACTTCATGAAGGGTAATACCGAATATTTAAATTAGAATAATATTGCAACAGCTACAATGTTATAAAGAAATTTTATTATTTAATGATTACTTACTAAAATTTGATGGACAAGTTTTTTTTATGCCCAATTCAAAAGGTTTTAAAAACTTGACCATTGAACCCATTAAATTTTAGTCAGTAATCATTAAATAATAAAATTTCTCTTTTACATTGTAGCTGTTTCAATATTATTCTACTTTAAATATTCGGTATTAAACTTTCATGAAGTAAGAACTTGGCGTACTTTTAGATCTCAGTACTTTTTACGGCTCACTTGTTACAAAAATGTTTTTGTATAGAAGAACTTGGCTCTTTTTTAACATTTATGTTTTTGGTCTGATAATAAATTAACAGAATAATTAAAGAACAACAACCGATAGTTTATAACAAATTGCACTACAAAACGTAATTCAATTTTAGCTAAAACGGGAATGCTTAACCCAGGAATGCTAAATTTAAACGAAATATAAGAAATAGCTAGACCCGAGCACGGTATATTACAATATTCAACTAAAAACAGGCTACTAAGCATGAGTGGATAATTAATTTAGAAACAAATTATCATATTACTGCTGCATCCGGATGGTTGCATCCTCTCCCGATTTCATCAATATTATTGAGTAACTTTCAAATGTAATTTTAGTACTTAAAGTCAATTCTTATTGAGATGATGATCGGGTAAAAGTAAATAATCAGTATTAGCATCCTTAGTACTCATATGTTAGATTGAATTTCAATAAAAACTTTTTAAAAACTTATTTACCAATCTAAATAATTTAAGTTGTATATAGAAAATCAAATAGACCACTTTGAGTACCTTTTATAAGAGTTTTAGTACATTATATAAAAACAATTTAAAAGCAAATGGAATTATTTATATTTATAACATTTGGATCTTTAAGATAAATCCCGCGTTTTCTTATTTTTATTTGAAGCTGGTTTTCCCAAATGTCATTATATTCATGTTTTTTTTTCTCGCAAAAACTTGTTTATGATCTTTTGTAGTAGTGTTACGTTCATAATGTTTTTACGATTTTTTTAAGAGAAAAATTATCTGAAAGTCAAAAATTAGCATGGACAAGAAAAATGGAACGGGCTGAGATATTGGATATCTGAAAACTTAAACAAGTTATCAATTGCTTAAACATAGTAACAAGGGCTAATTTTCTTTCAAAAGTTGCTACCATTAGTTTTGAATTAATAAAAATACTAACGTTAACATGGTTCAGGTTATACCAAAGTAAAATTAAAAAATATATTTAAGCCATGCATTACGGCACGTAAAGAGCCTAAAACTACTGACATACAAGCTCTTAGTCATTCCTGTGTGTGTGTTGGCAGTAATGGATGATCCAACAATTTTCTGCCGATTCCGAACGGCTTATATATTATAAGTAAAACTTTAAATGACAAAAGATACTTTTGTCACATCCGCATGGCATGACAGTCCAACGCACTAACCTAACCATTATGCCAAGGGATATTACACCAAAGCAAGAGCATTTTCTTAAATCCTCAATAACTGGAGTTCACACTAGGAATATACACTTACTGCAGAGCGATTTTTCCAAGAACATGTTCATGAATCATTTCTCGAAGTATTGGTCATTAATTAGGAAACAATCCGTATTTTAATATTAATACAAGAATCGAAGTCGCCACGGCACTCAGATACACTTTAAAGCGATATTTTTAACTACGTAATCGTGCCAAAATCTCAAAAAAAAAAAAAAAAACAGTGTTAGGCTTTTGTATTCTATATCATGACGATTTAAGTTATACTTTCTTATAATTCCCCTTCCAAATAAACTCTATAAAGCCGCAATTTGTAGCCTGGCTACTGTTAGCTTAGGTTGGGATGTAAAGTCCCAATCGATTAAACTAGGTTTAAATGTACTAATAACTAAATTTAAGTGTACTAATGCTTTTATTAAATTCAATATTCTTACAGTTATTTTTGGAAAGCATCTCAGCAGTGCGTGGTGGATGTGTTTTTTCACAAGGTTGGTCAGAAATAGTTGTTCTCCTATATTCTGGCAATATATTTGGTTTAACGACTCAAGTAATCGGTGTAAGTCTTACGAATAAGAATATTCTCAAACAAACCCTTACGTCGAAAAAAACAGAAAGGGTTTCAACATCAAGTGATATAATAGCAGCAGGTGACGAGGACATTCAATCTATTCTAGATAAGCCACTTGAGAGCTATCAACTGTCTACATTAATTCAAAATAATTTAACATCTGTATTATCGATCATGCAAGTGAATGATTTGGTAAGTAAATTTCATTTTCATTTTTAAATCAAATTGGCCGCTGCGCCCGCCTTGACATTGGTGATGTTTTGCGGCTAAAAATGTTTTTTTTTTTAAACTGTTGTTAAAGTTTATGCATAATCCTTAAAAAAAAAATATATATATATATAAGGGTATTCAAATTGGATAAAACAATGTAAATGTCAATTTTGCATAATATACATAAATGTATATGTACTCGTATAACGTGCTTTAATGCTTTAAAGGGATCGTCTTTGCTCTACGACCATAGGAACCCACTTGACCTACTTACATTATATTACATACATAATGCTTTGCATATAAAAGTTTAAGCATAAAATTTATTTATAAATCATAATGTTAAAGGCCATTTAAATAACCAGTGAAATAGAAATTATAAAATAATAGTATTTCATTCAATAGTTATTAAAAAAAACATTGACCTGGAACATAAAACTCACCTGTATTATGTAGATTCTATAGTACTATTAATGCATAGTATACAGGGTGTCCGGTAATTCGTCTGCCATACTTTGGGATGTAATTCTTGGTCAGAAAAAAATTGTTCTACAGTAAAGTCTGATTTTCAACTTTGACATCACTTTTTGACGATTTAAAAAAAGGCTAACTTTGGTGTAGCCTGACCCATACTATGGTCAATTTCTCTGTCAATACTAATGGCAGGGATTTCATTTTGGATTTTTTTTAGGAAAAATACTAACCTTAAAAACAACGTTTAAATTGAGCTGATATGTTTTTAGGGTTGCCAGATATTCAATTTTAAATGGTGTTCAATTTTTCTTGCCCAAGCTAAATTTTGACTTTGAGGTCAATTTTTTTCAAAAAATGCGTAATAAACATAAAGTTTTCTTATTTTTACATGATGAACAAAACAATAATAAAAAAAAACTCATAAATAAGTGCATCCAAAATCCCAAACAAACAGGTAAAATTAAAAACAATTTTTTTTTTCGAATCTTTATATGACACTATAAGTAAATCACTGTTTCTAATGTACCACGGAGCATTAACGATTTCTCTGAGAACTTTGCTCTGAAAAGATTGTAATATTTGTTTAGTACAACCCCAAAGTTGTATACCGTACGTCCATACTGGTTTTATCACTTGCTTATAGATAAGCAATTTATTGTAGATGCTGAGTTTGGAAATATCTTCCAATAAGTCAATTCATTTCACGTAATTTATTTTCAAGTTGATCTCGTTTCTTTTTAACGTGAGTTTTCCATTTAAGCTTAGCGTCTATTGTCTTTCCTAGGTACTTTGGTTCATTAGCATATTATGGTACTTGCACCGAATTAATGTAGGTGGGCAGATTGGTAATTTTTTTGTAAGTAAAATTAATATGTGTTGATTTGGACTCATTAAGAACAATTCGCTATTTATTAGTCCATACCGAAATTTTATCTAGAGCTCGTTGGAGCTTCTCGGTTGCAGATTCAACTGAATCGGATATTGCAAGTATAGCCGTATCGTCTGCAAAAGTACCTATTATGGTATCTTCTTCTTGAGGAATATCGCTAGTGTATAGTACGAACAGAATCGGACTGAGAACATTTCCCTGAGGAACACCAGGATAATAGGAAGCAGTCGCTTTAATAAGATTTTCTCAAATAACTTCGAGATAAGTGGCAAGAAGGAAATCGGTCTATAAGATTTCTTTTCGTTCGGAGACTTTCCCGGTTTCGGAACCATTAAAACTTCTGCGACTTTCCATTGGCGTGGAACGTATGAAAGCCTTAAGGCCGCATTCATAAGGTGCTGAAGTTTAATTGCTGCTTTTCTGGGTAGCTCTTTAAGCACGCGAGCATTTATTAGCTCGTACCCAGGAGCTTTATTATTTTTAAGATTTTTAATAGCTTGATAAAGTTTTGATAACGTGATATTCCGAATAAGAAAGTTTTCAGATGGCCATTGGATATGACCCTGTTCATTTATTAACGCCTGACCGTCAAAAGGTTTAAAGGTTTCTTCTAGATGTTCAGCAAATAAATCGACTTTTTCTCTATCAGACTTAGCCCATCCACCATTATTTTGTCTGATTGGTGCTGAATGTATTTGCGGCTTTTTAACATCTTTTATAGCTTTCCACAATGAATAATTCGTATTTTTATCTGCGGTCAGACCTTCAAGATAGGTAGAAATCTTCCGATTTTTTGATTCACGGATAGCATACTTGAGTTCATTCGAGAGGCGGTTTAAAATGGTTTTGCCCTGAGGTGCTCGTGATTGATGCTATCTTTTCCGAACAGTTCTTTTTTCGTGAAGCAGATTTTTTATTTCCGGTGGAATTGTATCTGTGTTTCAAATTGGATCTCTAAAGTTGTGTGGAGTGTTTTTCCATCCAGCGTCTTGTAGATAGATTAGATTATTGTTTTCGCAATGTTTTCTGAATTTATCCCAGTTAGTTTTGTTGTTACATAAAAATGGAGCTCTTTCCTTTTTGACTAGCTTTCCACTTACTGTAAATATAAACAAAAATGATTTTTTGCCATCAGGTGTAAAGGGTTTGAATAAAATAGTAATTTGTGTAGTTTGAAGTAATTTTTTATTTTATGTACACACAAATACAGTCATAATAAGTGCGTTTTGAATGCATGCTAGTGTCGGTTTTTGGATTTCATTATGAAT
This sequence comes from Chrysotoxum bicinctum, assembly GCA_911387755.1. Taxonomy (NCBI): domain Eukaryota; kingdom Metazoa; phylum Arthropoda; class Insecta; order Diptera; family Syrphidae; genus Chrysotoxum; species Chrysotoxum bicinctum. The sequence goes on from OU426988.1 coordinate 96,042,677, forward strand.
GTTTATTCTCGATAACTCTTGCCTTACTTTTAGTGATCCTTTGGAAATACGTTGTTCTTATTCAGTTAAAATTGTTATTTTAGATGAGTAAACAATTTATTTCATTCGTTCCCATTTAAAAAAATCGAGTACAGTGAGATCGGGAGATCTTGCAGGCCAGTGAATTGGTCCATTTCTGACTATCCATCGATCATCATATTCTTCATCCAGCCAATCCTTAACTTCACGACCATAGTGATCCAGAGCACCGTATTGTTGGTAATATGATGAAGCTAGTTGAAGCAGTGGAACTTCCTCCGATAGGCCTGGTAGATTATTTTGTAAAAACTCCAGATAGTTATTAGAATTAAGTCGGGTGGTAATTTGAAAGGCCCGATAAATTTATTTCCAATTACACCTGCCCACATATTGACAATGAATCTATGCTGAAATGATCTTTGCCGTCTTGAATGCTGATTGCTCGAAGCCCATGTATGGAGATTATGGAAATTCGTAATACCATCTCTTGTGAATTGAGATTCGTCTGTCCAAGGAATTCTGTTTTTAAACTGGTTATCATCCAAGCTTCTCTCTAGTAACAAGTAACAAAATTCGAGTATCTTTTCAAAATCATCGGGAAGCAATTCTTGCACAGGTGTATGGTGATATATGTATGGATACATATTTTCTCCATGCAGTATACTGGAAAGCCAAGCGTCATATGCTGATGGAAGGATCGATTTCAACAGCTACCATTATTTTTTCATTGACCGAAACTCTTCTTGTGCTTGCAGCTCCCGCGTTAGGTCTTGCAGTTGAAAGTGATCCAATTTCTCGAAGCCTTCGAAAGGTATTTCCAAACACATCTAAAGAAGGAAGTCGTCTATTAGGATAAAGTTCCTGGTATCTTGGTTGTGCTCTTCTTGAATTTGCATTGCACAACCCATAAACGAATAAAATGTCTGCGTATTCTTCTCTCGTAAATGAAGATATTTCAAAAAGCGCTCTTATCCAACTGTATTCGTGACTTAACTTGATAATCTAATGATTGACTTTGTTTTTCTAGTCTTTTCTACCACTTATTTAGTTAATTTACCCATTAGACATTCATACCCCAAATTTAACTCTCCTTGAGAAAAGGTAAGGTAATTAGGGTTTTGACAGCAAGTCAAGCAGGTAAAAGTACACTTTTACCCTTTTGAGGAGTGCATAGTCTTAAAAGTTATCTAAAAACTATCAATTTTTAGAAAACCACTCCAATTGCCAAGTTCTGCAATAAAAGTAGGTAAAAAACACAAAATTCCATTTTTTACCAATTTTAGATTTTTGCAAGTATCATAAAATATATTGGTTTTTGGGTACATTTATTTATGAGAATTTTTTATTATTGTTTTATTTATCAGGTAAAAATAAGAAAACTTTATGTTTACTACGCATTTTTTGAAAAAAATTGACCTCAAAGTCAAAATTTAGCTTGGGCAAGAAAAATTGAACACCATTTAAAATTGAATATCTGGCAGCCCTAAAAACATATCAGCTCAATTCAAACGTAGTTTTAAAGGTTAATATTTAAAAAAAAAAAAGTTCAAAATGAAATCCCTGCCATTGGTACTGACAGAGAAACTGACCTTCATATGGGTCAGGGTAAACCAAAGTTAGCCTTTTTTTAAATCGTCAAAAAGCGATGTCGAAGTTGAAAATCAGACTTTACTGTAGAACAATTTTTTTCTGACCAAGAATTACATCCCAAAGTATGGCAGACAAATTACCGGACACCCTATATAAACTCTATAGAGTGTCCCTTAATTCAGGTGCAATATTTTAGGGCGTGGTTCTTGGGTATATTCTAAGAAAAAAGTTGTTGTACAATAAGGTCCCATCTCCAATTTGTATATCATATATCGAGTATTTAAGAAAAGGCATATTTTGGTGTGCCTTGAGACATGTTAACGCATATTAGGCTGTTAGTACTAATTATAAAATCTTTATTTAGGCCTATATTTTTAGAAGAAATATCAGGCTTTATAATTAAGCTTAAACAAATTTAATATCTGATCCTGCCCGTAGTAATTTTTTGACTTTGGGCTCAATTTTCTCCAGAAAATGCGTAATAAAAAACAAAATTTATGTAACTGATCCATACGAATTTTTGAATTTTTTTCGAAGTTTTATTTTTTTGTTCTCAAAAACTGTTCAACAGTTTTTCCTTAAAAAAATTGCATTTAGTCAAAGCTGGGTAATGCTTGAAAATATGGTTATTAATGGTACCCCCCATGGAACAATTTTGTAAGTTTTTTTCAAGTATTCAAATTTGCAAAAAAAAAAAAAATGTTTAGATTTAAAAAAAAATCAAATTAATTTTTTTTTTTTTTCAAAAACTTGACAATTGAAAGTTTTTAATACAATTTACAATATGAAAGAAAAAAAAATATTTTATCTAAAAATAATGTATTTTTCTCGAAATAGGTGCCTAGAATTTTGATAACATTTTTAATTAAACATCTTTTGTTTAATTCTTACGGTCTATAATTTAATAAAAAAAAAACTAAGATTATTACCTACCATAAAATCATTTTTTTTTTTCAAATTTTGAATTTCTCATTATAGACACAAGGAATTTTAATAAAATTTTTTATAGAAAAGCTTCTACAAAGCTTAACAAACATTGCATTTCAAACTGGAAAAATAATATTTTTTGAATTAAAAAAAATCATTTTTGGAAAATTCGATATCTCATAAACAGGTCTATAAGGTTTTTGGAAATTTAAGAACTTTAAGGTGGCGTACCAAAATTTTTTCTTAAAAATTTTGTATAGATATAAAATCTTATTTTTTTTTAAGAAACAGCTACAACGACTTATAGTTTTTGTTTTTGCATAAACGAATATTTGCTTGAATCCCATGGTATCCTGCTCTTAGTTCAAACTATTAAAGGAGTTTTTTTAATTATTAAAAAAAATGATTTTTTTCGTTATGAACATTTTTTTCTAGCAACACTGAATTTTGAAATGCTTAGTCATTTTATTTTTTGAATAAACATAACAATATTAAAAATTAGACTCAATATCAAGTTTGCGGATAAACCCATAGATTTTTTGATACTTGGGAAAACCTGGAACATACCAAATTGAAAAAAAAAAAATCTTTTTGCTTTAAGCTCCAAAGGCTATAAATAAAAAATGATTTTGTGTGGGTTTAGATATTTTTTATCTTATGTGTGTACTAAAACAGTTCTAACATGTATTCAAAGTGTCCTCCTTGGTTTTGTATGCATGCTAGTACCCGTTTTTGGATTTCACTTCTTCAGTTTTCGCTTTTTACTTGACCGCTATGAGAATACGGTCTTCTAATTCACCAAAATTTGCTATTTCGGTTGAATATACAAGTTCTTTCATTCTTCACTATACAAAAAAATCAAATACTGTAAGATCAGGAGATCTTGCAGGCCAATGAACCAGTCCATTTCTTCCTATCCAACAATTACCGTACTCGTCATCTAACCAATTCTTGATCTCTAGACCATAGTGCGCTGGAGCGCCATTCTGTTGGAATTATGATATAGCTAGTTGCATACGTGGAATGTCTTCCAATAGTTTTGGTAAATCATGACGCAAGAACTTCAGATCGCCTATAATGCTGATAAATGGCTCATTTGTAACCGTTTCCAGTATTTTTTGATGAGTGGAAGTTCGTCTTACTTGTGGAGCTCCGAGCGCTTTAGGTCGTGTATTTGAAACTGCTCCCGTTTCTCGATCCTTCGATATGTATTTCTAAATTCTCATTAAGTAGGAAGTCGTCTTCGAATTCTTGGTTTGTAAATTTGAACATTTCAAACAGCGTTTCAAATCAACTATTGCCTCTGCGTTAAAAATTAAACTGATGGATTAATTTCGTTTTCTAATCTTTTATACAATTTTTGTTAGAAAAATATACGCCAAACCTAACTCTTTTTGAGAAATTTTAGGGAAACAGGAAAGGAAATGAGGGTTTTGACAGGTACTCAAAAAGAAGCACGTTTTAAAAACTCTATGCTATTTTAAGAAACATTTCAAAATTCTTGGAAAACCACTCGTATTGTCAACTATTGTAAGAAGACAGTTTATATTCCTGCTGCAGTTTTTACCAAAAAAATATCCAAAAAAAAAAAAAAAAAGTCACAAGTGACCATTTAAAGAACTTAGGCCCTTGTTATCGATCGAACTAAAATCTTGCATATTCGATAGATTCTTTATGAATAACGATTCACTTAAATTATGTTCGATCGAAAAGTCAAAAACTTTATTTATCGTGGAATTACAAAAGGCGACTGTTCACTAATCTAGCCGCTTAAAGTGTGAAATCCAATCGATTTAAAATATTTATTAATAACGCTAGCGCATCGAAAATTTAAGTACCTTTCTATCAATTGTTATTGTTTATTTTTGAAGAAATGAGTTATAAACGCAAAAGGTAGTTGGAAATGAATTATATGTATTTTAAGAAACGAAAATAATAAATTTATAGTTCAGTAACTAGTGCGAATCATTTACTGATACTTGTAGTGGAAAAAACCCTTAAATAACTAGGCCGTTAAGCGTTTGGGTCAACAAAAAAAAAAATAAAATGCACGACTGGGTCGCACGAACTTGCTCCTATGTAATAGACTAGGAATTTTAAAAACGAATGTTATTAGAGAAAACTGTTCATAAGGATCAAATTAATTTTTTAAATTCTTTTAATAGTAAGAGACGAAAACAGAATGCTATGCAAATATGAATTTATGCAAAAACAAAAATTATAAGTCGTTTTAGTGGTTTCTTAAAAAAAGCTTTTATTAACAAAATTCTTAAAAGATTTTTAAGAAAAAATTTTGGTACGCCAATTTAAAGTTTTTATTATTGTTCGAATAAAAATTAAATTAAAAAAAATATTGAGCCCTTTCTGAGGTATCGAATTTTCAAAAAAAGAAAAAAAATAGTTTTTTTTTTTTAAATTCAAAAAATATTTATTTTAAAGTTTTGAAATGCAATGTGTTTTAGACTTTTTAGAAGCTTCTCTATAAAAAATTTCAGTAAGAACCGTTATGTGGATAATGAGAAATTCAAAATTCGAAAAAATGGTTCTATGGTAGGTACAAGCTGTTATATCTTAATTTCAAATTTTTCTTATTAAATTAAAGATCATAAAAATTAATTGAAAGAAAAAAATTTTTATCAAAATTCTAGGTGCCGTTTTCGAGAAAAATACGATTTTTGAAAACCATTTTTTTTAAATTTTTAACATTTGTATGGTGGGTACCATTATTTTAAGGTAAAATGAAATTTTTTTTCTCACATCTTGTAGATTATATTGAGAAACTTTTATTTATAAAGTTTAAAAAAAATCAAGCATGGCGTTTTCGAAATATTGAGTTTTGAAAAAAGAATTTTGAAGTTTTTCTTAAAAATCCAAAACATTTTTTTTGAAAATTTCAATACACAATTCCATTTAAATTTTCGAAGAGCCTTCGCAAAAAAAAAAATGATCAAAATCGGTGGTACAGTTTTGATGTGTAAACATCTTTCCCGGCGGTAGAGTGAATCGAAAACGTGTGTAAAACTTATACGTCCCGTGTAACCCGTTACGGTTACACGTTACGGTTACACGTTACGGTTACACGTTCCATGTAGCGACCTACCTTACCGACGATTGCATTTAACACCATGTTTACATTGTAAATATTGCGTACTTACGACATCGTGTTTACATTGGAGACTTTGAGTACTGAAATCTCGATTTTATTACTTTCCATTGCTGGCTTAACTTAACTTAACTTAATTCAATCAATCAATCAACATTTCTTCACCTCTCGACCAATTCGGCCTATTCTGCCACATTTGTTATTCTGCTATAGATTTTATGTTATGAATCATAAAAGATTTTCACCTTAAAAGATCTTTTATGATTGGTATTCAGAGGTTCGAACTTTTATAAAAGTCTGTTAGGCTAGTCGCGCACTGCAGTGCCATGGCAACTGTGATCGAAATCAAATAGTTTAATCACCAGTTGAAAGAGAACCGCGCACTGGCAACTCTTTACTCACGCTCACACTCTTTTCTCTCTTGCGCTTATGGAAAACAGCTCAGCTATTACGAATTAATTTTAGGCAATCGTTTAGTTTGTGTCAAAACACAAAACGCGCCTGGCCTTATGCTACTTCGAAAACGAGATCTGTTATAAAACTGAACTAAATCTGTTATCATAATCAGCTGTGATTATGTAAAATATTTCGTCTGACATAATTTAAATGGATGACGAACAAGAAAGTAAACTCTTAGGCTAGGCGCGCACATTAAATTTTTAGTTTCGAAACTGCTTGGTTCGAGCAACTAAAAAGTTTGTGTTTTGACACAAACTAAATGATTGCGCGCACATTCAATTTTTAGTTGCACAACTGTTTGGTTGCTTATAGAAAACAGATGAACTATTTAGTTGAATGTCCGCGCAGGTGCATATAATTATATGTTGCACAGAATAGCGAACTCATTTTAGGCAATCGCTTAGTTTGTATCAAAATACAAACTTTTAGTAGCTCGAACCAAGCAGTTGCGAAACTAAAAATTGAATGTGCGCGCCTAGCCTAAAGCTATTTTGTGTAACATATAATTATATGCACTCGCGCGGACATTCAACTAAGTAGTTCATCTGTTTTCTATAAGCTACCAAACAGTTGTGCAACTAAAAATTGAATGTGCGCGCCTAGCCTTACACACTATGGGTATCCATATAATGGCACACGATTTTATCTCATATGTTTCTGGGAATACCATGGCCATACTCTACTTATATGTTTATATGATATGTGTTTTGATATATTTTCTATCATTTGTCTCCTTTAAAGAACACTTCATTGACGAAATACAAGATAAATATTCATTATTACTTGATGCACCTGTGCACTTATTGAAATCTTTTATGATAAAAGTAACAGAAGTTTTGTCTTTTATTCTTTTATGATTTTAACAGATTTCATAACAGATTTTGGCATGCTGAATACCAAAATTAAAATTCATAAAAGATTTGTTGACCGCTCAAACATTTGTAGGGAAATTCATAGCAGAATAACAGAATAGAAGAATAAAAGATTTCGCCGAATAGGCCTAAATATGTGAAAAAGACGAAAGACAAATCAACTGGTGTAAAATTTCATAGCGGGTTCATTTAATGTCTTAAAAAATCCAGTTCACGTTATTGATGGACGATAACATTTTATTTTATGCTCGCGAAAAATGCATTTTCAGAGTTGAACTTTAAAAATCCAAAAAATGTTCTTCAGGGCAATCAGTTGACATCTGCAATGAAATATTCTCAATACGTCAAAATTTAATTTGTCACTTATCTGTCATACCATATAATTATTTTAATTATTATATCAAAATATACTTTTAGCATTCACTATATCAAAATATAGATCGTTCCCCATCTGTCAAGCCATGAACTGGATGATGACTACGACTTCAATGTATTGAAAAAATTAGTTTTTGCCACTTATAATTCGATTACAAGGTGGGAACGATGTCAATCGGTTTGTAAATCTCTGACAGAGGGAGTAAGGTAAAGGTAAAGGACTGCTTTTCGCATGAACAAAGTTAACTTATATTAAGAATCGCTGTGTTTAAAAGCACAGATGCACTCGAAAGGAAGCCAAAAGAGAAACAGAAATTCGTGTAAAAACAGTCTATTTTTTTATCAGATAACATCTCTGTTTGAATATAAGTGTAAAAATATAATGCTGTCAGAAGCAACATCCCTGGTTAAACATAAGTCAAACAAACTTTACGTTTCGTAGCGGAGTCCACTTACTCCTCCTACTTCATCGAAGCATATTGTCGATAAGGTTTTTGGGTCGTGTGAAATGAATAAGTGTCGACACGGCAGTGCGAACTTTGGGAATCGATGTAGTATGCCGATATGGCGTTTTAAAAGGACCGAACTAGTTCGTCGAAACAATTTTTTATAATATTATTCGGTTTTAATTGTTAAAATTTACAAATCTCCTTAAGCAACAATTCAATAAAGCTCTGATCAACACAAAAAAGTGGTTCTGGAGCATTAAAATTCAAATATTTTTCGGTCATTTTCACTTTTCGTTTAAAATTTTACAACTCTACCATTTCACATCTGATTTTGGCATGTACTTCTACGTCGGCGGATTGGTGTGTAAATGCCCATACAAAAGCGAAGTATTTTGTCGATTAGGTTGATCGATGTGGCGTGTGTGAGGGGTATAATATCTTAAGTCACAAACTAGTACGATTGCATTGTATGTTTATTGGGTACGTCCGATAACAAAAACTCGGCACTCGGACGAACGTTGATGTTTACACATCTTAACCGTGAGTCCTGGCACTCACACTTTTTTTGAGAAAATCAAAAACAAAAAAAATGGTTCCATGGGGGTACCCTCAATAACCATTTTTCGGAAAATTTTTTTCAAGCATTACCTAGCTTTAATTAAATGAAATTTTTTTGTGTTTTTATTTTTTAAATCTGTTCAGCAGTTTTTGAGAAAAAAAAAATATTTATACGAGTAAAATTTCGAAAAAAAATCGTATGGCAGGTACCGTTATTTTTGGTCTTAAAAAAAAAGAAAAAAACGTGTGGGGGTAAAAAATCAAAACCCATATTTACCAAGTTTAAAGAAAATCGGCCGAGCCGTTTAGGCTGTAGTCGCAGCGACAGACAGACAGACAGAATTGCCAGACCCACTTTTTTAGTCTTCGCTTTCATTGTAATGTCAACTTTGATCAAAATCTCGAGTTCGATTTTTTTTACGAATGCACAACTTGCCTTATAGTACCTATAAGTCGCAAGTAAAAATAAAAGATTATTGGGATTAATTTGCAATATGTATAACTGAATTTTCTATTTATATTTATATTTTTTTTATTTACAATTTTTTGGTTGGACTACAAGCTAAAACTTAAGCAAACACTTTCGGCGAACAAAAATACAACAGCTCTGCTGAAAGACCATACTGCTGAGCAACTCTTAGAAAATCTGCAAAGTTTGAACCAGGCCGTTAATCCACTTGCCAATTGATTGGGAGTAAAGAGTGAAGAATCCAAATGTACCAGCGAGCGTTCATGGTCATTATTATTATTGTTGTTTTAATTAAGAATCACAACCGAAGAACAAAAAACACAACCTGAAAAAATACAATTTCGCAAGGCTTAAAACAATTTTCCATTGTTTTGCATTTAACATGGTGTTGTTTAAATGGAATTATTTTTGGCAGCATTGAAGCTAATGTGGAAGCTCGCTAACCATAATACCGCGATAAGGAAAACACGCTAAATCATTCGACTTTAGTCGAATGTTCGATTCGCTATTATTAATGCGGGAGTTAATTGCTTAACAATGCTCTTACAATTAGAATTTTAGAAAGAGAAATAAATATAAATTAATTCCGAAAGAGAGAAACATGAATGCAGGAAATTGTAAATAGTTTAATACAAAATTCTACAGATTATAAATGTAATTTTTAATTTCACCTTTCCTTTTTTTGTAATATTTTCAGTTAACACTTGATAAAAGTGACAATACCTACAATCTATTTATTGAATTACCAATGCAAATATCTGAAATTGTACTCGAAAGTGAAATAATGATAAATTTTTTGAACGTTGAACATGAAACAGACTACAGTATTGAAAATGTGCTAGAGACTGAATATAATTTCACGCGGAAAATAATAATGAAAGATAACTGTAACCGACTCGACATTAAATTCCAAACTACAGAGGGTCAATATGGAACTTTTCAGGCTTTAATCATACCACGTCACCAGCCGCGTAACGTTCAAACTAGATCGTATATTATAAGACCACTTTCATTGCATTGCAGAAGTCATACATTTAATTCATCGAGGTATGTATAATATTTAAACTATATTTTTCATTCAATACTCCTTTTATATTACATATTTCAATTGAAAGCTCAAATTACCTCAACTCCAAAAGGCGTTTCGCCCAGGTACTTACGACAGTGGATAGATGCTGTTGAAGCCTCCTAAGACGTAATTATAGGTCCATGTTTTCCGACTCTTATAAAATGTACAGTTTTAATAGACTTCGGGCCTGCACACACGGGATGAACAATTTTTGGACTAAAACCGGTTTTAGTCCAAGCACACACGAGATGATTTCAACCTGAGCGAAGAAATGTATACATGAACCTCTTTTATATGTGTTAGTATTTCTATGTGTATTTTGTTGTTGTTGTATGTTGTGTATGTTTTAGTTTCAGTATTCGTTCATCCACGAAATTTCGGGTTAAAATTTTAGTCCGTTTCACACTGAACACTTCGCTTCCTCTGCGCACAAAACCAGTTTTAGTCCGGATGAAATAGTCTCGTGTGTGCAGGCCCTTTGAATTTTATTGATATCAAATTTCTCAAGAATTGGAGTTTGGAGTTGAGGTCATTTGAGCTATCAATTGAATTAAGTTCAATCACTCCACCTAACCAGAAATAATAACAAATAATTAAAAACTAAAATTAAACTTTAAAAAAGAAATTTAAAATAAACATTTGTATATGTATATTTTTTTTACAAAAGAAAAACAAATATTAAAAGATCGAACCAATTAAATCATGAATGGAAGGCTGTTCTCAAAAACGTCGAATCATAGGTTAGGTTAGGTTGTTGGACTGACAATTGATGTCGTTATCGTCATACTTAGATCAATGTAGATCCATTGTGTTACCCGTGAGTGTAATCACTCTTTTCTGATTAAACTTATGTATTCTGTTAATCAGTCAAGCCATTTTGAGGCACACTCAAAAAATTTATTAGTAATATTGCTACGAATGACATTCGTAAATAAAATATTCGTGCATTGTACGAATATTAGTAGATAAGATATACGAAGTATTTTCGACAATTAAAATAAAATAAGTCGATTTCGAATGTTAAATGTTAAATTTATTTTCAGTGGCCTTCAATACAGAAAATGAAGACTTCGTAAATATTAGTTTTATTGTTAGTTAAGATAAGATAATTTTTAGTTTTCTTAACTTTATTTATATACTATACATGACAATAAAATGAATTAGAAAACTATTTTTAACTTAAAAAATACATAACATTTTGTTATTATTTATTACAATAGATATTTAAGGAAATCTCAGATAACATATTTAATTATGGTAAGTTCTACAATAATATTCGTACAATATACGAATGAATTACAAGGGCATTCGTAAATATTACAATAATATTCGTACAATATACGAATGGAGCCGTGGGATTTACGAATGAATTGCAAGGGCATTCGTAAATATTACAATAATATTCGTACATTGTACCAACGGGAAATAAAACCATGCCTATATGTACCAATAGTATTCGTACAATGTACGTTTATTTTTCTACGAATACTAATAAAATGTTCGTAATATGTACTAATAAACGTCGATTCTACGAATACTATTAGTGGCTGAAAACCACGAATAAAATTCGTAGAATGCACGCATGAATTAGGAATATTTACACACGAAATTTTTTGAGTGCATTGATGAAGTTCAATATGTGAATTCCTGAAATATTGGAAAGATCTTCTAGATTGTCAAAGAAGTAACTACCAAGCCATTTCCTTCTCTGGTGGCATGGTGAAGGGCAATGACAGAGAAAGTGTGATGTGTCTTCATTTACCTCTTCATCACCACACTCTCTGCATAGGCCATCTGTACTGAGTTTCATTTTGAATTTATGATATTTCAGTAAATTATGTCCAGTGATTATGCTCGTAAGAGAGCGAAGGGACTTTTTTTTTTTTTATTTATTCATTTATCTACGATATATTCTTAATCAACAGATTCGAAATTACAATTTCTTAAATACTAGAATTATATTTGTGGGTTAAATATGCCAACAACAAATTTTTAAATATATTTCTTTTTAAACTTTTATCTAGGTTGTAATATGATTCATTAAAAAATCTACAACAAAGGCTTAAAGGCTCACGTAATCCATAACAAGTTCTATGCGCAACCTCAAATAGTAACGGCCTATGTCTTAAAGATCTTGATGGAGCGTATATGTTCAATAAAGCAAGTAAATTTTCACAGTCAACAAAACTGCAAAGAATATCTCGAACAAACATTACACTATACATTTCCCTGCGTGAATGGAGAGGTTGCATTCCTAACAACAAACATTTAGACCTATAAGAATGATGTAAGGTGTTAACATTTCCGAAGAATTTTCTTAAAGCAAAGCGCAAAAAGTTCCTTTGAACGCTTTCGATCCTATTTGTGTCACATTGAGTGAATGGATTCCATACAACACGTGCATATTCCAAAGATGGCCTTACAATACTACAATAAAGCGATTTTAGAGTATAAGGATCTTTAAACTCCGCCGAGTTTCTTTTTAAAAATCCCAACATTGAATTAGCTTTAGAAATAATTGAGTTGACATGAAGTTTAAATGTAAGTTTCTCATCGTATAGTATAACACCAAGATCCTTAACATCTTGAACAATTTTTAATTCAACATTTTCCAAAGAATATGATGGAACTATATGATATAAGGACCTGTTATAAGACATAGAAGCACATTTATCAATATTTAATTTAAGATCATTCAAGGTACACCACTTACAAAATGCATCCATATCATTTTGAAAGAGCAAACAATCATTTACACATGAAATAACAGCAAAAGACTTTATGTCATCCGCGAATAATAGGCATTTACAGAACTTTAGTATATTCGGCACATAGTTAACATATAACAGAAAAATAGGAGGACCTAGATGGCTTCCTTCAGGAACACCCGAAGTAACATGGATTTCTTTAGAACATATGTCTTCGATAACGACAAATTGCTTACGACCATATAAATAAGAAGCGAACCAGTTCAATAATGATCCATTAATTCCATACGCCTCTAGCTTCTTCAAAATGATTTTTAAATTTACTCTACTGAATGCCTTTGTAAAATCGGTATATACTGCATGAATTTGCTTATTTCTTTCTAAAGAGTTTATGCAGAAATTTGTGAACTCAACTAAATTTGAAACCGTAGATCTACACTTACAAAACCCATGTTGAGAATTTGATACATGTCCCTTTATAAGATTGATAAATATATCTTTAATAAGACAATCTAACATTTTTGGAATAATGGAAAGTTTAGTTATAGGTCTATAGTTGGTTACATCATCTTTCTTACCAGCTTTATATACAGGCGTTATAACCGATATTTTCCACTCTTCCAAGAAAACACCAGAAGATATTGATTGGTTCATGGAACACAAAGAGTATCTGCACAGTGCCGTAAAATACGAGGAATAAAGCCTAAAATATCAGGCTTATGAATGGGTTCTAATTCTCTTAGTAATTTTAGCACATCATGAGCATCAATTGTAAACTTGTACACCCATATTAATAAAGATGGTTTAGTGGAGGTTTATCGTTAAGTCCTGGACTAAGTGCGAAATTTCATTAATAAAACAAATTTTCTGTTAAGTGACGTTTACAAATTATGATAAAGTTAAACCACCGAAGTAGGTGGTTTAGCGAAGGAATAAGAAATAGAAATGTCCACAGTCAGACACAAGCAATTGACAATCAATTTAGGTAGCCACAGAATATAAAAAAGAGATTGCTTACTTTTGTAGAAGATTTTCTTAAAAGGATTTTTGATAAACGTCATTATACTATTCCGGGAACATTTTGTTTTTATTAATGAAAATATTTAAGCCATGGCTTAACTCCTATTCCATGCAGGCGCGGATCCAGGATTTCGTTCAGGGGAGGGCAATTTTCGTGATATTTTGCTTAACTTAAAAAACAAATGGTCCATCGAATACTACATCGAAACTTTTATTTTTTAATCTTAAAAAAAATCTAGGATAAGGTTCTCGAAATATTGAGTTTTGAAAAAAAAAATTTGAAATTTTTTTAAAAATCCAGAAATCTAATTTTTTTTTTGAAAATTTGAATATACAATTCTTTTTAAGTTTTTTGGGAGCTTAAGCAAACAAAAAATGATCAAAATCAGTGGTACCGTTTTTGAGAAAATCAAAAACAAAAAAAATGGTTTTTGGGGGGTACCCTCAATATCCATTTTTCGGAACATTTTTTTCAACTTGTACCTAGCTTTAACTAAATGAATTTTTGTTTATCTTTTTTTTAAATCTGTGGAACAGTTTTTGAGAAAAAAAAAATATTTACAAAATTTCGTACAGTTATTTTTGGTCTTAAAAAAAAGAAGAAAAAAACGTGTGGGGGGGGGGGAAATTAAAAATGATAAATGTTTAGGCTGTAGTCGAACCGACAGACAGACAGAATTGCGAGACCCACTTTTTTAGTCTTCGCTATCATCGTAATGTCAACTTTGATCAAAATCTCGAGTTCGATTTTTTTTACGAATGCATAACTTGCCGCACGAACTTGCTCCTATGTAGTAGATAGGAATTTTAAAAGCGAATTTTATTGGAAAAAACTGTTCATAAGGATAAAATTATCATAATTTTTTAAATTCTTTTAGTAGCAAGACACAAAAACAGAATGCTATGCAAATATGAATTTATGCAAGAACAAAAATTATAATTCGTTGTAGTGGTTTCTTTAAAATAAGTTTTATATATAAAATTTTAAAAATATTAAAAAAAAAATGGTACGTCAACATTACTGTACGAATGAAAATTAAAATTCCAAAAAAAATAGTGACCCATTTTTGAGATATCGAATTTTCCAAAAAAAAATAATTTTTTTTTTTCAAAAATTCAAAAAATATTTTTTTTTTTAAGTTTTGAAATGCACTGTTTCTTAAAGTTTTTAGAAGCATCTCTATAAAAAATTTCATTAAAATCCATTATGTCGATAATGAGAAATTCAAAATTTAAAAAAAATCGTTCTATGGTAGGTACAGTGAGTGATGTCTTGTTTTCAAATTTTTTTGTATTAAATTATAGACCTTAAAAATTAATCGAAAGACTAAAAATTTAAGCAAAATTCTCGGAACCGTTTTCGAGAAAAATACGATTTTCGAAAACCATTTTTTAACAATTTCAAAATTTTTTTTTGAAAACTTTTTTTTTGAAAATTTGAATAGGTACACAATAATATTGAAACTGCTGGGGAGGCTTAACATACAAAAAATGATCAAAATCGGTTGTACCGTTTTTGAAAAATCAAAAACAAAAAAATGGTTCCAAGGGGGGAATTTTTTTTTTCATTCATTACCTAGGTTTAACTAAATGAAATCTTATGAATTTTTTTTTTTTAAATCTGTAGGACAGTTTTTGATAAAAAAAATATTTATAAAATTTCGAAAAAAAATCGTATGGCAGGTACCGTTATTTTTGGTCTTAAAAATGAAATCAAAAAACATCCGGGGGAAAAAAATAAAACCCATATCTACCAAGTTTAAAGAAAATCGACCGAGCCGTTTGGGCTGTAGTCGAACCGACAGACAGACAGAATTGCGAGACCCACTTTTTTGGTCTTCGCCATTATCGTAATGTCAACTTTCATCAAAATCTCGAGATCAATTTTTTTTCCGAATGCATAACTTGCCTTATAGTACCTATAAGTCGCAAGTAAAAAGAAAAAAGTGTTATGGTTTTTATAATTGTGAAACGAAGAACTGCCCAGGGGGGGCAATTGCACCCATTGCCTCTAGGGACCTTGAAACGTCGAGAAATGTCAAAAATTCCAATTTGACAAATCGGACCGATTACAGTAACTCCCTATGGGAAGTTAAAAATAACAAATAGCCCCTTAACTCAACATTAAAATAGTAAACCAGCCCGTTTTGAAATACAATTTTTCCACCATTCTCTAGTTCTCTTTGATATGCAAATTTTGTGTGGTATACACACTCCATATTTTGAAAAAAAGTGCCTTTAGCATCGTTTTGATTGTTAACGTCACAGGTGCTCTCCTATCCTATTACATTTATTTTCTCACATTTAGTTTCCCATGAAATGAAAATTATTGTCAAATGTGTTTATGAATCAAGTACATATAAATAGCCATGAAAATTATAATAAAATCAATTTTAATCCAGAAGTCAATTCATTTGTTTAATTTATTATAGATTGCTACCCCCAACCCGAGGTAAGGAACAATATAATCAAATTTAAACAATCAAGTCGAATCTGAAAGAGGTTTCGACGTTGAACAATTACTAAATTAATTAATTCTAGGACTTTAGAGTTCTAAAAATAACTACTAGGTTATGAGCCCAATAAATAAAGAGAAAATTTGAATTATTTATTCTAAATAATTCAAAACTAACACAATTAGCTTTTTACCGAATTTAATATCTTAAGTTCAGAATACGCCAATTTCATTGGCGTGATATTAAGAATTGTTGCAGATTTTGGTTCGTCATTTATCTCTATTTTAAATAAATTCTTTATTCATACATAAACTTTATTGCGTGGGCACTTGGCTTTTTATGTAAGTTTTAATCTTTTTGAAAAGTATGTTCTTAAATGTACTATCTTTTCACTTATTTTAAAATTTAAAATGATAAGTAGGTATGTACCAAGTTTAACGAAAATTGGGCGAGTCGTTTAGGCTGAAGTCGAACAGACAGAATTTCGAGACTCACCTTTTTCGTCTTCGCTATCATCGTAATGTCAAGTTTGACCAAAATTTCGAGTTAGATTTTTTTTTTAACGAATGCATAACTTGCCTTATAGTACCTATAAGCATAGCTGGGCACCATTAATTAAATAGTTAACTTCGTTAATCGTTAATCCGCTACTAAAAAAGTTAGCTTCGTTAAACGTTAAAGCGTTAAAATTTCGGAAGAATTAACGCAAGTTAACGTTAATCGTTAATCCGTTAACATGTGATAAAAATTACATTTTTTATATTTTTGTACTCTGAGCACCGGCGCTAAATAATGCGGGTCGTCCACTAGGCGATCAACGCACAAATTTCGAATTCAACGCATTCAACTCTAATGTACGGTGCCTTCAATTCTGTTCAACCAACGGGTTGGATCTAGTTGTTGGCCGTTGCTCAACGAATTGCGCAACAAGTGTACGGGTAGTGTACGAGCTCGTGTTGCTCATTGAAAATGTTCGATCAACACGTTGAGCAACATTTTCAAGATAATGTGTTGCTCATTATATGTTCAACGCGTTGATCAAATTTTTAATTTTCTTTGGGATTTCTTGACTTAATGTTAATATTGTGTTGCGTTGCGTTGGCTGCAGTGAAATGTGTCTACGAGGTTGAACTATTGCGTTTCCATGAACTTGCAGTTGTTTCAACTTGCAAACTGTAGTTTATTTTGGTTTTTCGACATGGAAGGTGATAAAAAATCAGAGTGGACCACGGAATTAATTTTGCAAATGATTTCAGCAATTGAGAAAAAGCCCATTATATGAGACATTAAGAGTCCCTCTTTTAAAAATCGAGTGCCAGGGAATTTGCTTGGTCTCAAATTTCCTCGAAAATGCAATTGCCTAAACTTTGAATTCGAATACACGGGCGCGGTGGGATCAATCGATTTTAATTTCTCATATATTTCATTGAAAAAACGATTTTCTTTTCTTCGCGACTCAAGAAAAAATCATCTACCCAGAATCGTCTTGGCTGTTTTTTCTTCCTTTGTAGTTCATTTTCTTATATTATTAATGCGGCAGCCACTTTTTTTTTCTTAGAGGAAATCATACTCATACGGAACAAATTTAAGAATATTTTAAAATAAAATAAATGTATGTACCGAACTGAAGTCAAAATTATTTCAGGTTTGACGTTTGAGTTTTTTGTTTATCGTGGTGCGTTCAACGCGTTCCCCAACGAGTGATCCTTGGTTCCTTGGTTAAGTGTACGAAGGTATCATTCATCAACTGGTTGAGCAACATTATCGAAAACACAGTTGATCAACTCGAAAAACTTTTTTTTCTGTCAAAATCGAACAAGTTTATCAACGAGGTACGAGGTTATTCAACATTTGAGTAAGTTGGTCAACTATTTGTACGAAGCTATTCAACACTGGAATAAGTTTTAAGAATTGATCAACTAGGTGTGTGAGGTTAATCAACATATGTATGGGAAAGTTGGTCAATTATGTGTACGGGGTTCCGAACGCATTTTGTTCAACTTTAGTTGCTCAACGTGAATTACGTAAGTTGCTGCACTAGTGTAAGAGGTTGTAAATCGTTTATCCAACGAAAGCGTTGAATAAAAAGTTGAACGAAGTTGGTTGAACTTATCCCGCACATAGTGGACGACCGGCATAATGAAATGATCACACGAAACGAATCTCTTCACAGTTTTCTCACTCGCACGCGCCGTCAAAATATAATACGTACCTGTTTTTGTTTCACCCGCGGCACGCGCCGCGCGGCACTTGTCTCATACTTGTCTGAACCTATTTTTTCCGCCGCGTGGTAAATAGTAGGCATTGGATTAACGATTAACGGACTTAACGTGGATTAACGGATTTAACGTGTCCGTTAACATTTTTACAAGTTAACTTAAAAGTTAATCCGTTAATCAAAATTTTAACTTCGTTAATTTACGATTAACGGATTAACGAGTTAATGCCCAGCTATGCCTATAAGTCACAATTAAAAATAGCTTTTTAGTTAAAAGTGAACAAAAAAATTATGCATGAACATTACATAATGTAAATAGCTAAATATCTACCAACATACCAGGGACGAAGCGTCCATATATATTGAGTGGAATGAGTGCTTCCGTTGAACCATTTGAAAAAATCGTACCTAGCAAGGAATTAAATTCAAAATTCCAAATTGTATTAATATTTTTATTATATTATTTGTATCTATATTATCATCTCTTACTAAAATTACTAAATGAAATCAAGATCTCTCTGGTTATTACAACTTAAAATGTTACACTGCAAACCAGCTGAGAATGCTCAACATCACTCCATTATTTATAATGCTCAATATCATGAAAGTTCTTGCTAAAATTCTTAACAGCTATGCATTCCTTATTATCGCCTCCTTAACTCAATTTCAAAATACCCTTCCACTCCAACTCAACTGAAAATATAGCTACAAAATCACCCACCAATATTCACAAAATGCTCAAACAACAATGAATCTCAAACAATATATAGAATGCACAACAGCTGGGCATTCCATTATTTCGCATACTTAACTTAAATCTCAACCCAAAGTCAAAATAATTTTGTCTCGTTTCTTGCCTTTTGCCCAATGTATGAAGAATGAGTTGAGTAAATGCATTACGAAAATTTCCTACAAGAAATAGATAGAAAAACAAAGATGTATTGTATCTATTGTGTTGCTTATTGTCTCAAACTGATAATGAGTTTAATTTCATGGACAAAAGGGGTAGAAAAGTTTTATTTTAATATACCTACCTAATGTGTGTGCAAATTTAGGTGCAGTTCATAACTATCAGAAAACAAACAGATATGAATTAAAAAGGTTGTAGTTTTTTAATTATTTTCGTGGCGATAAATACAATCCACCTGTTTTCTTTATATTTTTTGTTATTATAAAAAAAAGTGGTGAAAATAGTATTTCTAATATTCATATCTGGGGTTTCTTGACATTCCAGCAGAAATATAACTAAATGTTATTTTCAATTATGAGAATTTTAAATCAAAAAAAACTTCAAGGAATCTTAAGATTTTTAATATCCCGTAATAATGGCATCTGTAGAGAGATCATGTATCATCATGTTTTAAGAGAATTAAATATTTTTTAGAAATAAATGTGGACAAGAAAGGTTATCTACTCGTAGCTTAGTTCTCATCAAATCGTAGATATCTACTTAGATAATTTTGCCTTAAAAGAAAAGGGATAAATCTTTGCGCAAGGCATCAAGCTCTTTTTTTTAATTAGACTTTACTGTAATATATTATTTATGTATATTATTTTGTGTGTATTATCATTAAGTGGAATTTAAAAGGTTGGATCTCAAAGGTCTTTCAGTTTTGGATTTATGTTCAGTGCTTCCGCTATCGAAAAAGTCACGCCTCGTGTCTGCAACATACGTATGTAGGTATTAATTTTCCCTTTTTTGGGTGTTTAGCCTTTTCTTAATCCCTTTTTACTTTTTTTATCAAGTTGGTGACTAGGTAGGTACTAAGAATAAATATAAATAATGTAAATTTAGCAAAAACTCGATCACCACCAAAATTATTTTTAAGAGAGCAAAATTGGTATTCAGAATTTAAAATAAAAAAACCTTTCTAATTCATGCAAGTCTTTCTTTTTCATTTTATCGAAACCTGCAATTACAAATAAATAATGTACATGACTACCTACGTATCTATAGGTAGGTCGAAAAAATACATATCTGTAATATAGGTATAATACAAAATCTTACATAATAACTCTGAATTATTTCAAATTCAAGGTCAACATCACCAATTTTCCATTTTATGATATACCTACATAGGTGTATACCTACATACATACATACACAGATATGTATGTAATTTCATTTTGCTAGACATAATGGAGCTTCTAGGTAGATACAAATAATATTTTTTTCTTGCTCAAATGTTCCATCGCCTAATACTTCACACAACGGAAAGGTTGAACGTTGAACCTACACTTACCCCTCTATACATCTTTACACTACCCTTTTCTACAAACAGGGGCCTGTTTCTCAAATCATACACATCATACATTGTATGATATTGACAGTTCTGCTGTATGATTTCTGTTTCTCAGATTTGTTGTATGATCCGCTGTCATACAACAATGTATGACCGAAGATTACACTGGAAATATTGGAATGTTGTATGATTCTGTTTCTCAGAAATTTATCATACACATCATACAGCAAATTAACCTACAAATTTTCATACATTTAATACAACACAAAATTCTGTTGTAAACTGCATGTACAACATGAAAAGGAAATATACAAAAGTGAGTATTTTTTGAACTAATAAAATTATAACAATTTTGAATTAATTTTCATTGTTTTCTTTTCTGCAGTCGTCAAAAGAACAAACAATTCTAGTGTGCAGTCATTTCTTTGAAAACAAAACATTTTATTTGTGGAAAGTTCACTGGCTTGACACTCACAAATCCAAATTATCTCGTAGTTTAACAAGAGAATTTCATGTTTGAAGTGACTAGAAGACTCAAAATAAATAGAACCTGCAGCCTTAAGCCATGAAGCTAGTGCTGTTAGTTTTTAAAATTAAGTGTTCATTTATGAACCATCGAAGCATTTTTCTGATTCTTTCAAGAATTTTAATTTTGTAATCAACTATTATTATAATCAATTACAGTTATTAATTTATTAATGAATATAGTAATTCCATAGTTTTATACATAAATTATCTCCTATATTACTTTTAAATAAGTAAAACTTTAATTTTCTTATCTAACAATTAACTTTTTTCTTTCGCAAGAAAACAAAGTTGAGATTTATATTAACCTAACACTCAAATAATAATGAAATGTCAGAATCATACACATCAAACAACAATACAAATATCATACAACACTTCCAGTGAAATCTGAGAAACAGAAAATCGTATGATGTGTATGATGTATGAAAATGTTGTATTTTGTATGAAATGTATGATGTGCATGGGATCATTTTTATGGTTGCTTCTGCGTTTGGGACTTCACGTATAATCATATCTTTATTTATGTTAGGTATATTGAATTTTAAACCTTTGTTTAAAAATGTATGTTCTGAATCAGTTAGTTGGATTTTTTTGCAATTTACTACTCTAGGGTAGAATTTATGTTGAATGTTTGGTTTTGGGATTTTGTTTTGTTTTTCTGAAAGTTTTTGTATTTTAAGTTTATGTTTACTGAAAATAAAATCTAGGTATGTATATATGATAAAAATCTAGGTTGATTTGACAAAAATTTTGTCAATATACGTCCAACAAAAAGTTTTATCAAATTGACAAAAATTATAGAATTTTGTTGTGGTAACAAAACATATTTTGTTGTATCCACAAAATTATTTTGTTATGCTAACAGATAAATTTGTTGAAATAACAAAAATATTTTGTCAATATGACAAAATTTCGTAGAATTTACAAAATTAATTTGTCATATTAACAATTCTTTTGTTGTATTAACAATTTTTTTGTTAGTGTTATTGTTTTTTTTATTATTATCGGATTAACAAATTTGTTTTCTTAAATTAACAAAATTGTTCTGTTAAATTAACAAAATTGTTTTGTTAAATTAACAAAATTGTTTTGTTACATTAACAAAATATTTTGTTAAATTAATAAAAATTTCTTGTTAATATATTTTGTTAAATTAACGAAATATTTTGTCAATTCAACAAAATATTTTGTCAATTTTACAAATTTCTTTTGTTGAATCCACAAGAAACAAAATTAATTTTGTCAAAATAGTTTTTTTTTTAGAATTTAAGTCCACAAAAATTGGCGTTTCGTCCCTACGATCTCACATGCAACCATCTGTGAGGTCGTATGGACAATACGCAATTTTTGTTAAGTTCAGTTAATCTCACATCGATTTTTTAACAAAAACCAAGTGTGAACTATATCATACACAAAAGAAATTTTTTGGTTTCCTTACAAAATAGTTTTATCTATCTGATAATATTATTTTATCCATATTACAAAATAATTCAACCCAAACACAAAATATTTGTCATTTTAACAAAAATGTTTTCATTTTTTGTTAAATTGACAAAAAAAAATTAACAAAAACTTTGTGATATTGACAAAGATTTACAAAACGGATTTTTTGTAGATACAACAAACATTTTGTTAACATCACAAAAAAGTTTGTCGATGTAATAAAAACCTTTGTTTTATTTTGTTATATTAACAAAACTTGGTTTGTTAAACTGAAAAAATTATTTGTAGTGCATATTTTGTTAAACTGACAAAAAATCATGCTGGATTATAAAAATTTTGTGAAATCAACAAAATCATTCTTTCGTATTAACAAAAATTTTATCAAAACGATAAAATTGTTTTGTTACAGGTCAACAAAAAGTTTTTGTCAATATTACCTAGGAATTTATTTTCAGTGTTGTTTTACTATATTACTTATGATTCTGAGGATTTGTTAGTCGATTATTACGATTATATTATTGATGATAGCGGGGTGTATACTGTTAAGAATTTGTAAATGGATTATGTACATTTCATGGTTAAGTTTAGATTTTTTAATGTATAGTTGTTTAATTTCCGCACTCAAATTATACACAAGATGAAACAAGAGAACAATACAATATTCAGATGACAGAAATAAACAGCAAGTGGCAATTAACATATAAAAATCGTGATAGGTAGTCTGATGATGGAAATTTATTTCCGAAACGCTTAACATAAATATAATTTAAAATAAGTTGTAAAATTTGTGTTTTTTAAATAAAAATTTAAAAAATTTAAAATTAAAAGTTTCTTTTCTTTTTATTATTTATAGAAAACATAGGTTTTTTTTATCAGAAAAGAGTGATTACAGTCAAGGGTAACACAATGGATCTACATTGATCTAAGTGTGACTATAACGACATCAATTGTCAGCCCAACAACCTAACCTAGTGCGTGCTAAATTATAAAAAAAAACAAATGATAAATTTTTCTATAATTTGAACTGACTAACATCCATATCGTGCTTAATTATCTCAATGATTTTTATATCCCAGAGGAATAAAATTATTACTTTTTATAGGAGGTTTTCTTCAATATATATGATATAATGCAAATATAAGGCGAGCTATTGATTCTGAAAAAGCTCTCTTATAAGGCCTGTAATGACACTTTTTATCGCACAAAGTATACATAGTTCAATGCCTTCTTTAATGCACTTGCATACCTACATAATAATTTTTTTTTACTTTTATATACAGAACTTCTGATGTGAGACCAAAGACAGGCATCGAACTTCAAACGATGTAGAATTCTTTTTGTGAGAAGAAGGAAACCCGAAAAAATATGAAAAATTTTTGTTTTCGGAGACTGTTTTGAATAAACCAATTGAAAACTTTTTGCGACCTCTAGACTAAATGCGTTTCGCCATTGCACGACAGTTAGCTTTCAGTTGATTAATTCTTTTTGTGGGCTAGTTTTTGTCTCCTTTTTCATTGATGAAGAAAAACTTGTTAACCTACATACATATTGTTGCTATTCCTTTTTCTAATTCCTACAATTTGCAAAACATGCAGCTTACTATACTCTGTGCAATTTATATTTGCAGTACAGGGAAGATAGGGTATTTGACTTTCAGTCTTGTTACGGTAAGATTTACCGCAACAAAAACCATTCTTATTCTTGGTTCTTCAAACCTTCTTCGACTATGTTGTTTAGTCTAGTCTGACTCTCGATATCTGTTTTCCCCTCCACCCCAACCATTCCCATTTTTTTCGACCCACCTTTTGAGTCCGTTGCAGCGTTGCCGCGAAGGAAAAAACATAGAGGGCCATTTCGAAATTTTTTGAGGGCCATTTGACAAAAGTTGGGGCCAAATATTTTACTTACAGATCCGTCCTTAAAACATTAAACTACAATATATTAATATTTGTTTTTGTTCTTATTTATTTATTTAATGCACTTCTTAAATCTATGTAATAGGCAGCATCAGCAGATCTTTACTTTGTCGTCTGATTTGATTTCTTGGGAATTACCTTAAAATATCTTGAAAAAATATAAATCACACCAGTAATATTATTTTAATATTTATATTACTTTTTTCATATTTTAATTCAATATATGAATGGACAGCGAACGAACAAAAACAAGCGGCAAAAAAAAAAACAAATGTCTATACGATTTATTTAATTATTTTTATTTCATCAAGCAGTTTTCTACAAATAATATATAATAATCTTACAGACTACCGAATCATTTTTTTTTATTGAAAAATAGAAAAACCAAATAATTAATTAGTGGAGCAAACAAAATAAAATTATAAACTTAATCTAAAATAATAACTTAATACCACCGGATTACGAATTAGATCAATATGTGCTTCTTAAAAGATTCTCGACTTTGTTGAGAAAAAAAATCAATATAATTACAAATAATACTGTTGGCTTCTCTAATGCATCGAGTTAAAGGTTCATGTTTACCCGATGATGAGGTTCATTAAAAAGGAAAAGGGATCGTAGATTCCTTGACGAAGCATACACAATTACAAGAGACAAAAGAAAAGGGCAATTTATATGGGATGTAATAATATCGCGCAAAAATATTATTGCAAAATTTACGACGAACGACAAGATATTATAAGCCAAGAAGTTGACACCGAGTTTGATAAGTTGGGGTATGAATATTGTATGTTTGTATGTTTTCAATCCTATTAGAATGAACTTGAAAAAATGGATCCCAAATTACACAGCAATACTCTAATGATGACCTTACATACGCAAAGAAATGAGATCAAAGAGTAAAAGGATCAGAGAACTCTTTAGAGTTCCGATTAATGAATCCTAACATAGAGTTAGCTTTAGCAATTACAGTCTATATGGGATTTAAAGCGGAGTTTCGAGATCTTTCTTTTCGTTAAGTATTAAGAGTTCCGTATCTTCTATAGAATACTGAAAAGAAATATATGATAGGCTCCTAAAAAATGATAAAGATTGACACTTTGATACGTTTAACAAAAGCTGATTAGCTAAACACCATTCCAACAAGCGATGAAGATCACATTGAAGTAAATGACAATTATTAATTGACGTTACACGACGGAATATTTTAATGTAATCCGCAAACATCAAACAAGAAGCAGTTTTTAAGAAATCAGTGATATCATTGATCAGCAGCCAGAATAGCAGAGGGCCTAAGTAACTTCCTTGTGGTACTCCTGATGTGACCTCAATTAGATCTGCTAAGTACATCATTAATACCCACAAACTATTTTCTTCCGTTTAGGTAGGATTCAAACCACTTTAAAATATTTGATTGGAAGTCAATGGATTCCAATTTTTGTATTAGTATATCGAACTCCTTAGCAAAGTCAATATATAGGGTGCCTCACAGTCACCGCCCCAAACGAAAACCATGGATTCCCGAGGTCATTTTAAGTCAAAAAACTTAAGAGGTAATTTTCTCGTTTTCGTCCCGTTTTCGAGTTATAACGGTTTTTATGATTTTTGCCTTAACTGGCTTTATCTTTGCCAAACTACGTCCGATTCGTAAGATTATTTTTATAACCAATGAAGAATTTATTACAGTTTTAGTTTGTTCCAAAACTTTTTTTCTACGGACAACCGTTTCTCCGCAATTCATTCAAAAAAACACGTTAATGATTATTAATTTTGTTCGCTTATTATTAAAGCCCAGTTTATTTTCATAAAAAAAAATAATTTTTTTCCTTCAAAAAAATACTAAATGTAATTAGCAAAAAATAAACATACTGAGTGAATTAAAAAAAAAAACTGGGGAGAGTACGATAACTTAGGCGCCAAAAATTGATAACGGATTTTTGTAAAGGGGTCAAATACAAGCGTTTTTTACTATAGAAGGGGGGGGGTCTATCTTGCCCCGTTTAGGAGGTAGGGGCGATCTTAGAAAAAATGACTTAAATTGAAAAAAAAAATATTAAAAAACAACGGCAACACTTACAATAAAATACTATACCGGTTTTGAAAGCCAGAAGTCTGTTCTATAATCGTAAATTTAAATTAAATTATTTATGTCAATAGTTTTTGAAAAATTTGCATGCAAACTCAAAATTTTGTTAAAAAAAATGAAAAAAAAAAGTTTAGAACAATTTTTTTCAAAATTGTAAAATGAAGTGCTTAATTGGCTTTTTGTGGTCAATGATACTATTAATTCTGAATCGAACACAAAAAACCGAATGGTTTTGTCCCTTCTAGTTTTTGAGAAAATCGAAAATTACTAAAACTACTTTTTATGAAATTTTTGATTTTTGGTATTTAACTACGGTGATTTCATTTTAAGGATTAATGTTAATGTGGTTTATTTGTAGGTAAAGTACAGCAAATCATTTAGGGTTACCAAGAATGCACCAGAGGAGGTAGAATTGCATGGCATTTCGCGTCTCAGTCAGTCAGTTTGTGAGTAAGTCAGGTGTTACTTAAAAATAGTCAAGTCAATTTTTCAATGTTCAATGTATTAAAACCGTGTTTACAGGCATTTTGATCACAAAAAAAAAATTATAGCAAGCACCTCCCGAATCTCTAGCCAATATTGAGGCCCATGGACAAATGTGCCGATAGATGTGTTTATTGCTCTGAGGTTAACTTTTATATGAATTGCACCAGAGAAACTTTTAAATCATTAGTTTTAAGCAAAATTTAAGTAACGTTATATATTTATTAAAATAAAAGATTAGCTATGTAAATCATTTAAATGTAATTTGAATTTTATATACCCACCTAGAAATTTGTAGCTATATATTTACTTATGTATCTTAGTCTGTAAGAGTATGATAATGCTCTGGTTGATGAATAAATAATAATAACAATATTGTATTCTTACAATTTTTGTCACCTTTTTGAGTTGGACTTGAGGGGAGTTGACGCTTTAGTTGGAATTATACCAATTTCTTCTAAGAACGCGATGCTTTTGAAATATTTTTGTTTCAAATATTGAAAAGTTATTTAATTTATTTATTTATTTATTTATTTATTTATTTCATCAATTGTTTCGAAGATCTCCTGATTACAAAAAATACAAAAAAAAAAAAAATATAAATAAAATAATAAAGATACAAGATATATATGTACATATTTACTAGAGTTAGCTATTATTTTAATACTTTAGTGAATTAATTAATCAATTACATATTTGAAGAATTTTTTTCTTAAAACAATCTCTATTCATGCTAAGATCAATTTCATTGTAAACCTTATTAAATAGATTTAGAGAACGCGTTATTGGTTCATTAAGACCATAATTGGTTCTATGAAGAGGAGGATAAAATAACTCATTTCTGTTGCGAAAAACTCTTGATGGAACATAGAATGGAATCAATGCAAGCAGTTCAAAAGAGGTGATTCTATTATCAATAATATCTTTAATGAACTAAATACATTGGACTTGCCTGCGACATTTAAGCGTTTTTAAGTCAATAAGAGAACACCTTGATTTATAATCTGGCAAAGACCCAACCCAATTAAGTTTGCGTAATGCATAAAGAGTGAATCTTTTTTGAACTCTTTCGATTCTCAAAATATTATTTTCATAAAATGGAAACCAGACGACACAACAATATTCCAAAACTGGTAAAACTATTGACATAAATAAGATCTTCAAAGTATAGGCATCCTTAAAATCATTGGAGTTCCGTTTCAAAAAACCTAAAAGTGAATTACCTTTAGACACAATGTAGTCAACATGAGATCTGAAATCAAGCTTAGAATCAAAAATCACCCCAAGGTCATTAACCTCAGTTACCTTCAGAAGATTAACATCATAGAATTTATATTCAAAATCAATGAGAGATGAAGATCTAGATAAATTAAAAATTTTACATTTTGAGTAATTCAGCTGAAGATGGTTGTAGTCGCACCATTTAAGAAAATTGTTGATATCTAACTGCATTAAAAAGCAATCATCAAGTGAAGATGCTGCTGTAAATAATTTTACATCATCAGCATACATCAAGCAGTTACAGTATTTGAAAATAGATGGTAAGTCATTGGTAAAGATTATAAAAAGAAGTGGTCCTAAATGACTGCCTTGTGGAAGACCTGATACCACATCTATAAGATTTGAGACACATTCGTCTATCTTAACAGCTTGTTTTCTGTCAGATAGGTATGAATTCAACCACTTTATAAATGAAACATTCAATCCCAACATCTTAAGCTTTTGCAGGAGAAGACCATGATGTACGCGGTCAAATGCTTTCACAAAATCAGTATAAAGGACATCAACTTGTCTACCTTTTTCCACGTGATTATTACAATAATTTGCAAAAAGACTTAAATTAGTACAAGTTGATCTACCTTTTACAAAACCATGCTGTTTTTGAGACAACGAATTCTTTACAGCAAAATAAAGTCTTTGGGTGACCATTTTTTCAAAAAGTTTGGGTATAACTGAAAGTTTTGAGATTGGTCTATAGTTCCTCACTAAGTGCTTAAGGCCACTCTTATAAATGGAATCTACATAAGATATTTTCCATTCTTTTAGAAAAACACCAGTTTGTAAGGATTTATTAAATATAAGGGTCAGAACATTACAAAGTGAATAAGAACATTTTGACAGAAGAATAGGAGGAATCATATCAAAGCCAGATTTTTTTGAAATATCAATTTCCTTTAAGCTTTCCAAAACATCCTGTACTGAAAAACTTTGTAGATTGAAATCTATCAAAGGACTAATATCAGGGTACAGGTCATCAATATTTGTTAAAATATCACAATTATATGAAGTTTGAAAAAACCGAGCAAAAAGGTCGCATGAGGATTGAATATCGTTGGATTTAAGATCATCATATTCCATACATTGAGGAAGAGATGAACACTTTCTTTTAGAGTTTAAAAATACCCAGAAAGATTTTGAATTATTTTTTATATTTGATTCAGTATTGATAATATATTGCCTATATAAAAACCTGTTAAGAAAATCAAATTCTTTTCTCAACTGAAAAAATACTAAACGATCCTCTGAAAGATTTGTTATTTTAAAACGCTTTAATGCCTTGTTTTTAGCATTCTCCAAATTTTTTATTCTTTTGTTAAACCATGGAAGTTTAAACAATTTCTTCCTAGTTAAGGTAGGAACAAATCGTTCTATGCCTTCATAAAGAATACTTTTAAAACTTGTAAACATATCCTCTAGAGACTTGCCTTCAAATAAATCCTTCCAGTTAACAGCATTATAAAAATTATCAAGTGCCATAAAATCCGCTTTTGCAAAATGAAATTTTTTCCGTGTTTTAAGACAGACAGAAGCATAATTATAGTAATCAAAAGAGAAACAAATAGCCTTATGATGAATAGAGTTGTTTAAAAGAGGAAAATCAGAAATTTTTAAAGAATACTTTAAATCATTGTTAATAAACACTAAATCCAATATTCTGTTTAAACTGTTTTTAACATTATTAATTTGAAACAGGCCCATAGAAGAAAATGAATCAACTACTAACATTTCTACATCTTTATTTACATTAAAAGGGATCAAAATATGATCTTCTTCCATGTAGCACCAGTCGATATCACCAATGTTGAAATCACCAAGTATACAAGGAAATTGGTTATGTGTTAATTCACTTAATATTGCTTGAGCATTAGAAACATGTTCGGTATATAAATCTATTCCGCTCGTTGGGCGGATATAACTTACAATAAAAAATAAATCTTTAATTTCAGCAGAATCTTCAGAACTTACACAAATACAAAGCTGCTCAATATCATCTGCATCATTCTTCAATTTGTATTGAGTACTGTTGAAAGTCGTTCGGACGGCAACCAAAACACCTCCTCCTCTATCCCATCCTGTTTTAGTTGAACGATCTTTACGATACACATTGTACGAAGAATCAAAGAGTTCACAGGATGTAAAATTTGAATTCAGCCATGTTTCAACGATGATAATGACATCGAACTCTTGAAGAGAAGATGATAAGAAGAGCTCGTTAGTTTTTGTACGTAAACCACCAGCATTTTGAAAATATACGCGAATTTCAGATAAATTCGCTTTAAACTTTGGATCAGCTATTTCATCTTGGTGTTGCCTTGCACTTTCGGAAAATTTACAAATTTCTTTAATTGGATATGTTTAGGCCAGATTGAAGGATCCAAAGCAGCATCAAAATGGCTTGCGGGAATTCCTAACTTGAAATTCACAAACCGGAGTAAGGTTGAATCTACTCCTTTTTTAATAAGTTTTGAACAGCGCATGGTATTCTTTTCGAGATTTAACTTCATTGCAGCATATTCAATTACATTTTCCTCCTTCACATTACTATCCAAGCGGGAAAGATGTAAAAATTGTAGACGAGGAACAGACTGCAGAGTAAATTCACCTTCCACAACAGCAGCAGTGCCAAACATAATCTTTTTTGAACTTTAAGATTTACCAACAGCACTCTTTTTAGATTTAGTCCCATCAGCTAAATTGGCAACACTGTCACCGAGAACAGCATTCACCGCAGCAGCAACATGATCCTTATCAACAAGAGCAGCAACACCACCAGCAACATTTACCTCATGAACGTCAGATAGAAGAACATTATCAGAAACGTTTTCACCCACAGCAACAGTAGCTGCAGGTCCATCAGAAGCGCCATCACCTTCAACAGCAGCACCATCACCCACAGCAGCATCACCAGCACCATCCGTACCAACAACAACAACCTCTTTCTCAGTGGCTTCACTATCAGCAACAACAACAACCTCTTTCATAGAAGAAGCTGTATCATCATCCTCAACAACAACAACTTCATTTCCTAAACCAGTTTTGCTGGGTATTAAGCTTACATCAACATCAGTTTCAGAACTGTCAAAACCAGTGGACAGAGAAGATGAAAGCATAGGCGGCACACCAACGGCAGCAGCTTTAGACGTCGTAGCTTTCACACTATACACGTTAGCTGTAGCAAAATCTTCGCTCTGTGATGTACTCGTAGAAGAGTGTGACTTACTTGCTATTTTTGTGTTAAGCTTAGACGTGGATAAAGGTTTTTTACTTTTCAAGATGGGTTTATTATTTCCACTTTTAAGCGCGGGAGATGAAGCGGGGCTGTTTGTATGCAAAGGAGAGTATAGAGATCGAGTATATGGAGAAATGTTTTTTCCTGTGAACAGTTGTAATTGTTTATTGTTGTTGGTTTGTACTATCGCCGGCGACTTGCCCTGAGAGCGAGTTATACGCGGGGGCTTCACAAGACCATCGAACTCAGCTTTATTATCAACAAAGAATCGATATAGGTCTTTAATTTTAGGTATGCAACTTAGGAAGGAAATGTTTTTGCAAGTACTACACTTCCAAAATAAATTATCGTTCGATTCAAGGGTAGCTCGTATAGTTTCACTGAGTTTTGTGCATTTAAAATGAAAACCCGATTGACAAACTCCGCAAAGAATCAAATCACTTTTGGAAGTAAGGAAATTGCACTCGGAACATTGGACTTCCATTGTGAAAGTCAGAGAAAATTAATAAAAAGCGAAAGTATAGCACCGTCTATAAAGAGAACAAGAACTGAACTGAAGTAGTATGAAGTAGTATGAAGTAGTGGATGCTTAGTCGCCATTCTTTATTCAAAGAAAAAAATACTTCACTCTTACAAAGGTTGAATAACGAATGACCTTGATAAACAATAACCTGTACCATATTAGCTTTAAAAATGTTAGACACAAACAATAAACATACATATTATTTAAGGAATTATATAAATTTGCTGCATTCGTACAGTAGTACCTAGGTAATGTGAATTTTTCATAATGTATTAAATTTTCATGTTTGAACATTTTAAATGTGCAACTTTCGGCTACGTACACACATATATTTAGTAGACATTGGATATAGACCATAGGGTAAATTCAAAGTTTCTTTAAATCCAGATTCTGTAAATGCAAAAGAAACCTTGCATACACCCAACCTCGCACCTACCCCAAATCCTATAGTGTGCCCAGGCAGGGGGGTTGCAGGCGGGTAGCATGCCCCCCCATACATCAGTGGTCACAGGGCATAACCGCTTAAGTCGATTTTTCATATTTTTCAGGAGAGCAGTTTTAAGTTTCATAATCTCTCTATGAATCAGGAATTATGAATTTTTAAATTTCTTAAATGCAGAAATGAAGAAAGAATACACATTTCTCATATACTAGAAGTAATAAAATGTATGTCTTATATTTAATGAGTAATTAAGGAAAAAAACACTTAAGCTGTTATGGCTTATTGAACTTTAAAAAATTAAAAAGCTTAGGTCGAGTTAGGTTGTTATGGCATATTAAGAAAGAATGATTAAAATTTCTTTTGTCGACTTAGGTCGTTATTCCATGTGTGAGATTGTGGGAAAAAATTTCATATGTTGACTTAAGTTCTTTTTCCTTACCAATAAACCAGGGTATTTATTAACTTAAGTTAATTTTCCATGTTTGTTTTCTTTTGGTCGTGAAAGTATCATACAAGTAAAGGAACATTTTGTAATAAGAATATTTTATCTATTCAAGTTTTTAATATGCATAAGTTTAAATTATGTATTGTACATTATTGATTAAATTTTGAGCAAAATTGATATTTAAGTATCTTCTGAGTTGTCAGGGCCTGTTAAATGAGGATAAGTATTTAGCTCGTCCAAATTGGATGGAAGATTGTCATAAAAAGTCTGAAAATCAAGACGTGATGTTTTAAGTCCATAAAATCTTCTTTTCTTTCGGGAAAGAAGTTGTTTAGATTTAAAGAAGCTTTCGTCTTTTTTTACTTTTTATAATTTTGGAAACCTCATCTTTGTGCAAGAAATTTGTGTAGGACATTTGATGCAGTTTTTATAGTAACGCAGCTACCGAATAGAGTTCCAAGTTATTTTGTTACCATCTTCATCTATTCGTTTCCAAGAAACTTTAGATCTATAAAATTTGGCAAAATCAGAAAAATCATTGTCGTTGTTCTTCGTGTCAATCAAATCAGTCTTATTAACGAAATAAAACCAATATCTTGGGATTTCAATTTGGACCTTCGTTTTTTTTCTCACTAAGCTAATTGAGCTCGTGATGGGCGCATTCACATTTGTAAGTCCTGGTTCAAGGATCGATGAAGGTCCAAGCTTTAATTTAAAAGTGTTTGGTTTTTATTGCCTCTTTTTTTCGTTGCGTTTTGCTTCACTTGCAATGCGAATTTTTCATTTTCGGATTCGGTAACCTTTCTCTTCGAAGCAAAAGAACACTTGTCTACTTTTGGGGCATTAAACTCTTGGCCGATAAATCCAAACATTTTTAAGTATTTTGATAAGCTTGCCAGATTTAAAGATTATGATTTATAATGGCCGTGTACCGATGTAAGATTAAAGCTAGCGTTTAAATATTTTGTACACGAGTCCCTTCAAATGAAGTGGCTTTCATGTGCAGTAGGTAAATCTCGAAATATGTCGTTTTATTGTTAGGAGCACGTTTTTTTCTGATATCCTTAAATGGAATCGAACGACACTAACGACAGTGAAGATTTTTGTTTTGATGACGGATTTAAAGAAGCTCTCAGTTTCGTCAAAGAACTGATGAAAATATGTTTTACAAAAAACATTACAAATATTTTCGTATTTTTCATACTACTGTCGCGTTTTGGCTTCCAGTTAACTGCGTACACCAAGGTATTTTGTATCTTCAATGTGTTTGAGGGAACCAATATATAAAATTCTTTGGTTATATATTCCTAATGACCAGTAGCTGTTGACCTACAGTTCAAGTTTTTAAAATTTAATTCTCTCGCTGCATTTAATTCTAAAAATATAAAAAGGCCCTAGCCTTAACAGTCTTTTTGCTGATTGGAAGTTTAATACGAAGCTTTTACTTAGTTTTGCATTTAGGTCTTGCAAACGTTTCTTCTACATATTTGAGCTCTCAGA
Source organism: Chrysotoxum bicinctum (assembly GCA_911387755.1). Taxonomy (NCBI): domain Eukaryota; kingdom Metazoa; phylum Arthropoda; class Insecta; order Diptera; family Syrphidae; genus Chrysotoxum; species Chrysotoxum bicinctum. The sequence continues at coordinate 96,077,087 of OU426988.1, forward strand.
AATTGAATTACTAGACTTTCTTAATAAATTATTATTATTATTATTTATTAATCCAACAATAAATGTACAGAATAATAATTTATATCAGCTGGAACGGCTTGGGCTTTCTGCTGAAATAAATTCAAATTTGGATATTTCACTGAATCATCTGAGTGTATCATTTCCGGTTTATTAAAAAAATTACCATCAAATCATCAAATCGAGATCATTTTCAACGTGTTCAGTTTCATGTACATTGTACATAGTTGAATAGTTCACCTGAACAACAAGAAATTATATGCATATCTTTATCTTAACATAAACTTTAGAATTGTATTAAATATTAAACGTTTTCTTGCTAAAGTGATGACTTAAAAAGAAGAGTAATTGGATCAAGTCAACATCAAAAGTTTGGCCGTTCATTGATCACTGTGCTACGTTATATTCGGTTTAAAATATGGAAACATTTTTGTTTTGTTTAATTGTAACAAAACTCATAATATTATATTTTGATTTAAAGCATAAATGCATTTCTTAAAATTCCTAAAGTTTGCATAAGCGTAGTGGAAAAATATTACTCAAAGGAAGATCAATTCTTAACACTCCTTATTTTGATATTTCTTTTTGAATTTTGCTTTAATTTGACACCCAATATTTATTTTAGAACAAATGAAAAGTAAATATGTTGTAACGAGTACTTGCTCTTATTAAGTAATACCTATACTAATTTTGTTTGTATAGGGCACTGCCACAATGTGATATCAGCTCCTTAATACATCACATAACTATATCGTGTAATCAGAATGGTAATAGATAATTATTATCTTGTAATTTGTAAGCATCCTTGCTAATTCCATTATTTGCAGAGCTCATTTTCGGTATCTTACGCACTTCTTTAATTAAACCTTTCAACAAAACATCACTTACACTATACAGATACGACTGTTCGTAATAACCTATCTTCACTTATGACTCATTTTTACAGTAAACTGATTAAGGCAAAAGAACATAAGTCAACTTAGATTTGTGATTTTTTAAATTGAAACACGGAATAACGGCCTAACTCGATTTAAGATTTTCATGTAATCATAGTCTGGTTAGCCAAAAGAACTTAAGTCCAGTTAAGTTTGTCAAGAAATAGAAATGTGATTTGCCATAACAACCTAACTCAAGTTAAGAAAAGTAAATATTTTTTCTACTTTAGGGAATAAGAGCCTATGTTGACATAAGAAAAATGAAAAATAAGCGTTTTTAATTCTCGGCAGATTTTAAATTGATTAACTTGACTTATGTTGTTATTCCTCATTATTTTTTTTTTCAATGCAGAATAATAAAAACTTAACTTAAGTTATGAAACCGCCGTTGTATTTTTATTGAGTTAAGTTGTTATGGCAAATTATAATTTTTGAAAAGCGAGTTAGGTTGTTAGGTTTTTTGTTTATAACTTTTCTTTAAAAAAAGATACAGACGTAAAAAATTGAGTGGGCATAGATTTGTATATTCTCAGCACGATTATGATAAAAACTCAATTTCGTCATAACTCGAGTTAGGCGGTTATGGTTTGCGGCCACAGACATATCTCACTGTTTATACGCCGTAATGCGTAAGCAAGCAAGAAAAGCAAATATCCCATAAAAAAGTAGTTTTAGTTATTTTCAATTTTCTCAAAAACTAGACGACATAAAATCATCTAGTTTTCAGTTTTTGAATAAGATTATATTAGAGCAACGAATTTTAGAAAAAATAATAATATATAACTTTTCAGTTTTGAAAAATTAAACTTTAAACTTTTTTTTTATGTTTTTTTTCACCAAAATTTGAGTTTAAAACTCGTTTTTTCAAAAACTGTGCATAGATTCTACTTGATTTAAAAATTATCTAATAGATCAGAGTATTGGCTTTAAAAAAAGGTATAATACTTAATTGTAAGTATTACCGTTATTTTTTAATATTTTTGTTTCCATTTTAGTACCTTTTTTATAAAATTGCCCCTCCCGCCCAAACGGGGGAGATAGACCCCCCCCTCCCATAGTAAAAAATGGTTGTACTAAACTGTTCTGCAAAAAACCGTTATAATTTCTTGGCGCCTAAGTTATCGTACTCTTGCCAAAAAACTAATTTTTAAATACAAAATTAATTCAAATGAATTAAAACTTTTTTCATTTTCCAAATGTTCGGAGAAATACAATCGGGTCCTGGTTGCTTATCATCATTTAGTCCAATTAAGACTATTTCAACATCTTTGTTACTTAAGTTTAAGTGACCGATATTGATTGAATTTAAACATGACAGAAAGGTTAGAGGTAGAGGGAATATAAACGGAGTTAAAAAAAGTCTGCAAATTGTTGAAATGTATATGTAGATGTATTTCCAGAATATTGCATGCAATTGGGGATAACATTTGAACATATTTAATCATTGATAAATGGCAAACAAATTTTACTGTTAAGTTTTAGACTCGATTCAGCTCGAATTAAGTAGTCCTTGTATTAAAATTTATTTAAAAAATCAAATTCTTTTTGCAAACGCAAATATTTTATCAGAAGATCTTCATTATTGGGAAATTTACGATATAATTTGTAAGATTAAGTTTTTTGATATTAAAGTTACATAAACGCTTTGGTAGATGACGAAAATAAATGACGTCAGAGAAGTCAACACGCTGGACGAAACTGACGTGAGTCAAATCATTAAACGAGATAAATGAATAAATTCAGTTCCATTTTAAGTATGGTTATTTGTATGTGGTGGAAACACATTGTAGTGGCGATGCATAGCAATGGTTTATATTTAATTTTGTAAAGCTTTTTAATTATTACTAAGCACGATATGATGTGATGTTAAATCTTCTAAAATTTAGATTTGGGAGCCATTTCTAATTGGCCCGGGCAAAGGGCCAAAATTTAAAACAGAGGGCCAAATGGCCCGATCGGGCACTTTGTGGCAACGCTGGTCCGTTGTCCTCATGGAGCCTGAGAGTAGCTCACAGAGGATGACAAAATAGGTACCCTATAATTCGATCGTGTTGAGCCAGCGGATGGGCTGGAGACTCACACGCCATCTATTCAGAGAACGAGGCTCATAACATATTGGAAGACAACAAGAACACGAAACATACATTTACACTCAAAGTGGATATGATAACAACACAACATCAACATATCTTAACTTATATTTTTGAACACGGCTTTGAGCCCATCGTAAAATTCTTCATTTAAAACTTAACTTAAATAACAGACCAGCATCAAAGAATGGAACGCTAAACGCTCTTCCCTATCCCACCAAATCTGCACAAAGGTCCACCGAATAGTAGATTGCGCGTTAGGTAGTTTAATTTGAATATTTGCCTTCCTTCTTCGGTTCCTTAATATTGTTAAAGATTGGTTATTAGTAAACGCTCCTTTTTCGAATAAGTATATGATAGTAAAATATAGTAGAGTAACGGAGAGAATGCTCCGAATAGTTATCTTCAACTTTTTATAATTTCTTTTTTTTCTTTTCTCAAAATTCCAAATTTCACAATTGCCTATCGGCTTCGCTAGTCAACCAAGAATTCGTTTAATCATTTAGCTTTTAGCCTTTTATTTCTCTTGGCCTCCTCTTTCATTCACACATTCACACTCTCAATCAAAAGCTTTCGTGGAACTCGGTTACGGTACCACTCCGATGTTGAGTTCCAACGAAACTCTCATTCACCCACACAATCAATGAATTCCCCAAGTTGTTGGTGCTGTCCCAAAACTTAGCGAATCCAAGGCCGTACCCTAACATTTTTATAATAACTATTTGATGTAAAAGTTGGAAAGCTGAAGATATCGATCTAATCTATCGCGTGTGCCGGTTGCACATTTTAATAATTAAATAATTCGTTTGTTTTTTTTTATAATTATAAGTGGATTCGTATAATCCAAAGTCGCGGTTTTCAAAGTTTTCGTCATCCTAATCGTCATAATAAATTCGTCATTAAAAATTCGGGAAAAATATTGCAACAAATTTGGCGCCCATACGTGTGTTTTAATTTCTGAAAAAAAAAAGATAATACCTACCCTTTTGTTTGGAATTTGAAAGTGTTTGTTGTGTGTTCTTCTTCTTGGTGAAATTAATTGTAATCTAAAGTGGAAAATTTTTTAAGGAAAAGTCACAACAAGTGTGCAGCAGCGGGCGTTCCAGTTTTTTTTGTTATTGGTGTCTGGTTTTAACTTGAAGAGTGAGTGAAAAGTACCTGAACAAATTAAGAGAGTAAGGTTTTTTATTGATATATTTTAATTTATATTTTGATTGATTTATTTTATTTGATTGGATATTCTGCCATATTTTTTATATTGTTTTTATTCATTTTTATCGGGGTCGACATCAAAATTAATAGTTTTTATTTATTATATTGGTTGAAGTTAATAGTTCTGTCTCTTTCGCGTTCGTGTGTGTTTTAATTCTTTAGAATTTTAATTTTGTCAACAACAAAATTCAAGTGTTCCCACTTTGTCGAAGTGGATTATTTTAGTACGAACATTTTGGAGTTGTTTTAGAGAAATTTTGTTGAGAAATTATTTTTTTTTTGCGCTTGAGAATAACAAATAGTTATTTTCGTTAGGTAATAAATTTTCAAGTTTATTAGTAAATTTTTTTTGTTGATTTTTTTAATTCGTTTGAAATTTTCTTCGTTCTTAAACGGTTTTAAGAACATTTTAATTAATTTAGGAAAATATTTTCAGTGCAATAAAGGCACTTTTAGGCAAGTTTTTTATGAGTAGTTTTTTTTATTTTTCTTTTGTAGTTGCTTTCATATAAATATTATAATATGGAAATTAATAGATTGTCGCAGGACGAACTCGCTTACGAGATGGAGTGGCGAGGTTTACCAATAGGGTCGGTAGACGAGATGCGCAAGGCGCTTAGGTTTGCCACCAAGTTGGCACGGAGGGATTCATTTGTAGCTCCCGCATATCCGTTCAGTTTTGAACAGGATCAAATAGCGGTTGAGAAAAAGTTAGGCGAATTAGGGATACTTTTGGAAAATCCTCCAAAGTCAGAAACTTCAAAGGAGTATTTGAAGATTTTGACTAAAGTAGAGTGGGGATTACGTAGGTTAGATAGGTCTATTCCAGAAAATGAGGTGCAGGAAAAGAGCAAGCAGGCTCTTAAAAATAAGTTAATAATGGCAATGGCAGAGTTAGAAGATGACGTAGAGGAAAACGAAGATAGTGATGAGGAAGTAAATTTGGAAAAAGAAGAAGAACGAGTGGGGGGAAAGGAAAAGGGTTTAGAGGTTGAAAAGCGTTCAGCTGAACCTCAAAATAGCAGATCGATGATAACTTCTGCCAGTACATCGATGGGCTTAGGAGTGGCAGCTAGTAGTAGGGATAATTTTAGGATGGATAGTTCAATTGAGGATAGGGTTCTTATTGATCAGCCAAGGTTTGAGCAGGTTCACAAATGGGATGTGAAATTTACGGGTGAGCGTTGTGGTGCTTCCGTAAACGCATTCATAGAGAGGGTTGAGGAAATGCGTCTGTCCCGTGGTGTAACGGAAGATCATGTTTTTAGGTCCGCGGTAGAGTTCTTTGTAGGAAAAGCGTTAATATGGTTTAGGCCAGTTAGGCTTTCCATTAATTCGTGGCCAGAACTCGTCAGAGAGTTGAAGCTGGAGTTCTTGCCACCGAATTATGATGATTTGTTGTTAGAGGAGATAAGGCATCGCACACAAGGCCACGATGAGTCCATCGGTGTCTATGTGGCGACGATGCAAAATTTGTTTGGTCGACTTACAGAGCCCATATCAGAACGGAGGAAGCTGTCAATGATTCAGCGGAACTTGACACCTTTCTACCAGACACAACTTGGTTTGGCTAGACCAAATTGTATTTCTGATTTGGTAGCGTTAGGTAGAGATTTGGAGGCAGTGAGGGCAAACGTGGAATCGTATATTCCACCTCCAAATAGTAGAAGTAGGACTTTGCTAGAGCCGGATCTAGCATACGTAGGTGTAGACTTTCAAGAACATTCGGTTGTTTCTGAAAATAAACAAATTGTTCGACATAAGCAGACTCCAACAGTTTCGGTTGTTGCGAAGAACAACGAAATTGTTCGACAGGGACAAACTTTGAACCCTTTTAAAAATAGTAGTGTAGGGATAATTCGGTGTTATAATTGCAATGGAGAAGGCCATTTTGCAAATAAGTGTTCCGCTGTTAGGCGTTGTTATGGTTGTGGTAGGGTTGGAGTTAATCGGAGTAACTGCCAACAGTGTTCGGGAAACGGAAGACGAACTTTCGGGTCAGTAGGACGAGAGTTCCGTTAAAGTCTGTTAGGTCGCCTACTGGTAACCAGTCGGTAAAAATTAATTTGGGTTTCACGCTTGAGCAAGATGGTAGGGATCAACGACCATATGTTGGTGTTGAAATTTACGGTGTTAAGATGTTAGGGCTTTTAGATTCAGGTGCTTCACGCACAATTATAGGTAGGGACGGATGGGAAATTTTAAAGATTTAGGGATAGGTTTAGAAAAATCAAACTTAGGTAGAGTTATTTTAGCGGATGGTACAGGCATTGGAGTGGAAGGAGTTGTTTCACTTCCAATTAGGATTAAAGAAAAGGTAGTTTTAGTAGAATGTCTAGTTATTCCGCGCCTGCCCCATAAACTGATTTTAGGAGCAGACTTTTGGGCTCTATCGGGTGTGGTCCCGGATTTGAAATCAGGGGAGTGGACGTTTTCGAACCAAAGTTCGTTGGCTTCGATGTCCGTGGCGGATCATATAACGGAATTAAACGAGACACAGAGAAAAGAGTTAGATGAGTTTTTAGAAAAAGTTTTTAGTGAGATGCCAGAAGGGTTAGGGTGCACACAGATGGTGGAGCACAAAATTAGGACGGAAGCTGAACCAATTAAGCAACGGTACTATCCGGTGTCCCCTGTGGTTCAGACTTTCATAGATAGGGAATTAGAAGAGATGTTGAAAGATGGAGTTATAGAAAAATCTGACAGTCCATGGGCTTCTCCCATTGTCATGATTAAGAAGAAAGATGGTTCGTACAGGTTTTGTGTAGATTATAGGAAGTTGAATGAGGTTACGGCTAGGGATGCATACCCCCTTCCGTATAATACGGCCATCTTAGATAAGTTAAATAATGCTAGGTTTTTGAGTTCACTGGATATCAAGTCTGCATATTGGCAGATTCCAGTTGAGAAAAATTCTCGAAAGTATACTGCTTTCACAGTTCCAGGTAGGGGTTTGTTTCAATTTTTGAGGATGCCGTTCGGGTTGCACAATGCACCTGCAACATGGCAAAGATTTATAGATACAGTTTTAGGAGCAGAGTTAGAGCCATATGTCTTCGTCTATCTCGATGATATCATCATCGTGACAGACACTTTCGAGAAGCATATGGAAGTTTTAAGTGAGGTTTTCAAAAGACTAATTAAGGCAGGTTTAAAAGTAGGTAGGGAAAAATGTAGTTTTGTTAGGTCTTCTTTAAAATTTCTGGGCTATGTTGTTGACAGAAACGGTCTACACATGGATCCAGAAAAGATAGAAAGCATGTTAGGGATTCCATCGCCAAAGAACGTGAAGCAGGTTAGGAGTTTTCTCGGTACGGTATCCTGGTATAGGAGATTTATACCAAACTTTGCGAGTTTGGTGAAACCGTTGACCGATCTTTTAAAGAAGGATAGGAAGTTTATTTGGAGTAGGGAATGTGAGGATAGCTTTAGAAAAGCTAAAGAGTGTTTAGTTGCTGCACCCATCCTGACGTGTCCGGATTTTTCGAAGCCATTTGTCGTTCAGACGGATGCTTCTGATTTCGGGATTGGTGCTGTTTTAACTCAGGATTTTGAGGAGGGAGATAAAGTGGTTTGCTATTTGAGCAGATCACTTAATAGGAATGAGAGGAACTATTCGACCACAGAAAAAGAGTGCTTAGCTGTTCTGTGGGCAATAGAGAAGTTGCGGCCATATCTGGAGGGGGTGAGATTTAAGGTGATTACCGATCACCACTCTTTGATATGGTTGAGCAAGTTGAAGGACCCAGCGGGTAGGCTGGCTCGATGGGCTGTACGTATGCAGCAGTTCGAGTTCGACATTGTTCACCGCAAGGGAAAGGATCACGTGGTGCCAGATATGCTATCAAGAAGCGTACCAGTTTTATCTGGGATTTCAGAGCCCACAAATGATCCATGGATAGGGAAAATGTTAGGAGAAGTGGAAAAGAAGCCATTGTCTTTTCCATCATGGCGAGTAGAGGAGGGAAAATTATTTAAGTTTGTGAAAGCAAACCATATTTTAGTTCATAGTCAAAATAGTGAGTGGAAATTAGTTATTCCAAAGAGTGATAGGAAAAAGATTTTAGAGGAGAATCATGACCATCCGTTAGCAGGGCATATGGGGGTGAAGAAAACTTTTGCTAGGATAGGAGAGAAATATTACTGGCCGAAAATGAGGTCAGATATTACTAGGTACGTTAGGAGTTGTAAGGTTTGTCAGAGCGTGAAACCGATTAATGAAAAACCGGCTGGGTTGATGACGGAAAGGAAAGGGGTTACCAATCCGTGGGAGATGTTGTGTGTCGATTTAGTTGATCCACTTCCAAAATCGAGTAGGGGTTTTATTTATATTCTCACTGTCGTGGATTATTTCACAAAGTGCCCTTTGTTGTTCCCGTTGAGATCTGCAACGGCAAAATCTGTTTGTAAGGAATTGGAAGATAATGTCTTTTTATTATTCGGCGTCCCTAAATTCGTTGTTTGCGATAACGGTCCCCAATTCAAGAGTAAGGAATTAAAATCTTTGTGTGATAGCTACGGTTCTTCGCTAAAATTCACGGCACATTATCATCCGCAGGCCAATCCGGCAGAGCGGATTAATCAAATCATAAAGACAACACTTAGGGCTTATGTTTCAGATAACCATAGGGCTTGGGATTCGCAGTTGGCGAAAGTAGCGTGCAGCATACGCACGGCCCAGCATGAGGTGTTAGGTGTGTCACCGTATTATGCAAATTTTGGTCGACGAATGGTGACTTTTAGAGGCGAATCCTTAAGCACTATTCCGAGCGGTAGGAGTGATAATACGGACGATACTAGGGAACAGTTTAGGAAGCTTAGGGAAGAGATAGGGAAAAAGTTAGAGTCGGCAACCAAGAAGGCAGCGAAAACATACAACCTTCGTCGGAGATTTGGCGACGAAACTTCACTCTATCAGAGGCAGCGAATTATTATTCTGCGAAATTAGCGCCTAAGTTTGTAGGCATGTTTCTAGTTAAGAAACGTGTATCGCCATGGACGTACACTCTCGTGGACGAGAAAGGTACAAATAGAGGAACCTGGAACGTTAAGGACTTAAAGCCCTACTGCGACGACCCTGAAGGACCCGAAAATTAGTCGCGTAGCGGAGGAGCTGCGCTAAGAGATACTGAGAGCCTTCGAGCTCTGTGACGTACTTACTCTGGCATGGAGCGATCGAGTTGTTGTTAGTTGTGTTGTATAGTAGTGTATGTTTTCCATTCTTGTATTATTTTTTTTTACCTTATTCTTATCCCTTTTTACTTCGCTTTCATTTCTGAAAGCCAGCTTTTACTCCTCGGTAGGTAAGGGTGGAATTTGTTACGGTAAGATTTACCGCAACAAAAACCATTCTTATTCTTGGTTCTTCAAACCTTCTTCGACTATGCTGTTTAGTCATAGTCTGACTCTCGATATCTGTTTTCCCCTCAGAGATATCTCTGAATAGATGGCGTGTGAGTCTCCAGCCCATCCGCTGGCTCAACACGATCGAATTATAGGGTACCTATTTTGTCATCCTCTGTGAGCTACTCTCAGGCTCCATGAGGACAACGGACTCAAAAGGTGGGTCGAAAAAAATGGGAATGGTTGGGGTGGAGGGGAAAACAGATATCGAGAGTCAGACTATGACTAAACAACATAGTCGAAGAAGGTTTGAAGAACCAAGAATAAGAATGGTTTTTGTTGCGGTAAATCTTACCGTAACAGTCTGACCATTATGAATTTCAATAAGCTATCTTTAATTGAAAGCTCTTACAGGATTGCCGTAGTGAGCATTAAAAATTGCCGCAAATCTCAGAAAAATATTTGCTAGCAAAAGCTCAAAAAAGCTTAAATCCTGAAAGTTACATAGCACAAACCAAAGAAAATGCCATCATATGAATTTCTATCAACTTGGCAATGGTAACTCTGATTCAGTGTTTTTTTTAATAAACACAATAAGGGTTGGTTGCAAATTGGCGATCAGTCTCCTTTCACCCATGGACCCATGGAGCAGATGGGTGATGGGTCATGGTGGGTTGCACGTGAGCTCAAAGAAGATTACACAAACTATTTTAATGTAACTCAGTGATTCTGTTTCTTATTTCAGTGGCAATTTCTTAAGTTAAGGTGCCGTTCAAACAGCAGCAGGCATCAGTGTTTCTGAAAAGCTCTCCCATAAAGCCTGTACTGAAAATATAAATTGACAGAATATAACTTTTCTCTATTTTAAACATTTTCTCATTTTATCGTTGTAATCTTTTTTCTTATTGAAATATAAGATAATTACATAAAGTTTTTAAAGTTTTTTATTAAGACAAAATATACACCATTTAAATTTAGAGACTATAGACTGAACAACAATGTATCTCGAAAGTAAGTAAGAAAAAACAAAGTGTTGCCAAATATACATTTCAATTTTCATTAATTACGAATGCTGCCAATCAGTCAAGTCTGAGATTTTCTTAACATTCTCCCCTCTGGTATTGGGACACCGTCACTTTTACCATCATCCAAATCGAGGACGCAAACTTTGACTATTGGCCGCTTAAAAGTTCCGCTTGAAGTTCTAACTTCAACCACTCGAGTTTCTCCATCTGGTCCGGGAAAAACTTTGTCGATGATACCCTTGGGCCAATTTCCTCTTACTTCGTTGTCGTTAAGAAGAAGAACGACATCTCCTACTCGTACTCCTCGAGAACATTTCGTCTTCCATTTATTGTGCTGATTTAGAGCCGGTAAAAACTCTTTCCTCCATCGGTTCCAAAAATGATCAGCCAATCGTTGAGTCATTCGCCATCGCTTTCGTAATATAAGATCTTTGTCGTCAAAATCGCTTATTGGTGCGGAAGCTGATGATCTACCAATCAAAAAATGATTCGGCGTAAGTGCTTCAGGTTCGTCTGGGTGATATGATACTTCAACTAAAGGCCTCGAGTTGATAATCTGTTCAACTTCAGTAAGTAATGTGTTCAGCGTCTCGTCCGATGGATTAACTTCTTTTAAAATTGTATACAGCGACGTCTTGACCGATCTTACAAGTCTCTCCCAGCAGCCTCCCATATGGGGTGAGGCAGGTGGAATAAAATGCCAGTTAATGCGATGTTTAGTTAGGGCGCCTCTTATTTCGGATTGGTCAAGCTCCTTTAGACATCTTCTGAGCTCTGTGTCTGCTCCCCTCAAGTTGGTGCCATTATCCGAAAACACATCCTTCGGACATCCACGTCTGGCAAGGAACCTTCTGAGTGCCATAATGCAGGAGTCAGTCGTCAAATTTGATGCAATCTCTATATGAATTGCCCTTACGGTAAGGCATGTGAATAATACACCGTAGCGTTTCTCAAGGTGTCTGCCTACTTTAACATTTATCGGCCCAAAATAGTCAATGCCTGTAAATGTAAATGCTGGATTATTCGATAAAAGTCTTACCGCAGGTAATTGTCCCATAATTGTATGCTCTGGCTTGGCACGTCTTATCTTGCAAGTATTGCATTTTGATCTTATTTGTCGCAGTTTTGGTTTTAGCTTCAATATCCAGTATCTCTGCTTTATCTCGTTCATTACTCCTTCATGACCAATATGATTTGCTTGGTCGTGGTAGTACTTAATAAGTAATTGCGCATACAAATCCCTTCCATCGAGAATCACTGGAGTTTTTAGCCATCGATCATCTTTCATATTTAACATACGGCCTCTAAGTCGTATGACGCCTTCATCGTCTAATTGTGGGGTGATGTTATATAATTTGCTTGAACGGCTTACAATTCCACTCTTCCTAAGTTCACAAATTTCTTTGTAAAAGGAATTATTTTGAGATTGTCGGATCCACAGTTTAGTCCCACATTCAATTTCAGTCGTCATCAGCTCTCCTTCGTAAGTCAAAACTTCTTTATTACCTTTACTTATTAGGCTTTTACTCTTAAGGTTTTGATTGTACCGAAGAATCCAAGCAGTAGCTCTTATCAGTCGAAGCCAATTCGAAAATCTTGTCACATCAGGTAAGTTAAATCTAGCTGGTTCTGAGATTGTCCCAACAAATTCATTAGATTCAGCTTCTTCGTCGTCACGGGTCGGATAACTATTCTTTAATTTGGGCCACATCGAAACGTCTTCATACAAAAAGGGTGGTCCTCTGTACCATCTACAGGCGGCATCAAATTTTTTAGGCGTCATTCGAGTGGCATCATCAGCAACATTTAGAGCTGTTGGCAGCCAGTTCCAGTCAGAGATGTTTGTCGACTCTGAAATTTCACTCAAACGATTTGCTACAAAAAGTTTGAATCGCTTTGCCTCTGAGTTTATCCAATGAAAAACAGTTGTCGAGTCAGTCCAAAATAAAATTTTACTAAAACATCTGTCGTGTTGCGCTCTGATAGTTTTTGAGAGCCGAGTACCCAAAACAGCCGCTAGTAATTCAGCTCGTGGTATCGTCATCATCGGCTTAAGAGGCAAGACCTTTGCCTTAGCTGCAACGAAAGAAACATTTGTAATATTATCGAAAACAATTCTTACGTAAGCCACAGCTGCATATCCAGACTCGCTCGCATCAACAAACACATGGAGTTCCAGTTCAGGTGCCAGATTGAAAAATGGTGAGTAACATCGAGGAATATTCACCGATGAAATCTTATTCAGATCGCGAACCCAATTGCTCCACAGTGGCACTAAGTCTTCAGGTAGCTCATCGTCCCAGTCGATAGATGTTTTCCAAATCGCCTGCAGTAACATCTTGCCAACAACTACAAAATGAGCCACAAACCCAAGTGGATCAAAAACGGACATGACTATTCTCAACACCTGTCGCTTAGTTGGAATTATTTGATCTTTTAGAAAGCAGTCATCAATCTTTTCTAATTTTGCGGCAAATGTAAACGAATCATTTTGAGTACTCCAATAAACTCCAAGAATACGACTTTCACTGTTTTTGTCGATGTTGACATGCGTTGTACCATCGGCCAATCGATTAACTAGGATACTCTGAAGAACGGATTGAGAAGAACTTCTCCAATTCGTTATATGAAATCCACCTTTGCTATGGATTCTGATGACGTCTTCAATTAATGCTGTAGCTTCTGCGTCGTCGTCTGCATGTCCTAAGTAATCATCCATATAGTGATTGTTTTTGATTGCATATACAGCTTTGGAATAACTATCAGCATACTCGTCTGCATTTCGATCTTTCACGTAAATTGCTGAGCTCGGGGAACACGTCGCGCCAAACATCATTGCCGTCATCTTTAAGACCTGTGGATCGTCGGTTCGATTCTCACCTCGCCATAGAATTAATTGGCTTTTGTTGTCTTCGTCACGTATTTTAATTCTATGAAACATCTCTTTGATGTCTCCTGTGAATTCAATCCTACCTTGGCGAAATTTGAACAAAACTCCTGGCAAAGATTGTAGCAGGTCAGGTCCTTGAATGAGTTCATTATTGAGGGCGATTCCATTTGTCTTTGCTGCTGCATCGAACACAATTCTTATCTTGTGTGGCGTCATTGGATTGATTACTGGAAAATGTGGCAAGTACCAAATTCTTTTTCCAATCAAGTCCTCGTCTTCAGCTTTCACAAGATATTTGCAGATAGTCGTCTATAATGTCACTGTATGCTTTTTTCAAAATAGGATTTTTGTCGAGTTTCTTTTCCAACAGATACAATCTTTGGCGAGCTGAAAACTTGTTGTCTGGAAGTTTTGTATCGTCACGTTTCCATAACAGTCCAGTTTGCCATCTGTTTACATCTATTTTCGTCGTCGTAGCTTGCATGATGTTCAAAGCTCTTTCGTCTTCTCGGGATCGCTTCGGGTCACAACTACTAATCAGGACGTCGTCTAGTTGAAATGAGGATTTGATCATGTTATGTAAGTCGTCGCCATTGATATCTTGCATCATATAAACATGGTTCACCTCACTTTCTTTATTGCTACCATCGTTACCACTAATCGTCCATCCTAGCCAAGTTCTACTAGCGATGGGATTATTGCACTTGTTGTGAATTGAGGACCTTGCATCAAAAGGGGGGCAGGTCCACATTTTTAGCCTAACGACTTTTTTCACTTAAATTTTGAACAAAAAAAAAAGCAATCTTTTGGTGCATAACTGAGGCAGTTGCGACAATAAATAAGCGCTTTATAGCAGAATATGTATCTGCCTCTCTAGTTCGTTTGGTGCAAAAAGGCGGCAGGTCCGGATCTGCCTCCTTATTGAAACAAACGTAAATATTGCGTCATTTACATCAAGTCAGTACATGTTTTGTGTTCGAGCCTAGGGCCATATTTAGTTCAATACCTGTATACTCTTTTGAGGAGTTCGTCTTTTGAAAAGATTACTCATCGCTTTCCTGAACCAGGCCACAGTTTTTTGCCTTGTGATCGGTGTTTTGGTGTCATATAGAAGTTCAATAGGAAGAAAGATTATGTTTTTACTACTACTGAATATGGCGAATGTATTAAGCAAGCTTCTAAAAACTTTAAAGTTGTAAACGTCGACCAAAATATGATTTTCAACTTCAGTCAACATTACGAAGGTCATTTCAAAAAATCATTATAAATACAGAAAAGATTCGATTTAAAATATCACAATATCGCATTTTTGAATACAGTAAAGATCACATTGAAACTGTTGCAGTCAGTTTATCAACTGGGATGCCTTTATTTAAATATTTTCCTATAATGAGAAATGTTCAAGCCAACCTGTCTGTTTTGCCTCAGGAGCTGATGTACCATAATACTTTGCCCTTAAAAATGGCTAAATACAAAGATGTGATGCAACTTGTAAATAACTATGTTCCACCGAATAAACTCTACAAGGCTCTTAAAAGTGAAACTGTTGGACCAAATGATGACGTTTCTAGTAAAGATGACGATGATCAGGCTGAAGTTAATCTATAAATTTTTAATTTAATGATCTATTTTAATTTTTTTTATTTATTCTGTAACTATCCAATTAATTAATTAATTTTCTCAATGAATGATCTGTTTTTATTTTTTTATTTATTGTTTAACTATCCAAGTATTGATTGACAGTTCGAAATATACTAAATAGCTAACTTTTATGTGTTTTATTATTCATAAATCAAAATCTGTAAGCAAATTTAATACATTTTGGTGCAAATGAGGGGCAGATCCAAACTTTAAAAAATCGCAGTAATTACTAGTATTGTTTATTTAACCTAAAACATGATTAAAAAAATGTAAAAATATGCAAATTTTTTAACACCATATCATTTTTTAACATTCGTTAAATAATTAATTTTTCAAAGAGTTTTTTTTGATTTCTCACAAAAAGTTAAATGTGGACTTGCATCCCTTTTGATGCAAGGTCCTCAATTAATTGTCGTGTAGCAGTAAGTAGTCCGTTGTTCTCACCGATTAGAATCGTTGGTTGCACATTGTCATAGCTTTCGAAATTAATTTTCTTCAGGTATGGCCACCTTTCTATAAGCTTTTCTCTATCAACTGATTGTCGTTGCAATGGTAGACATCTAACAGTTCTGACATCATTTAGACTGTATGTTTTTGCATTAGGATAAGTCCCAGAGATGCAGACCGAACCAACTTTAGACTCATCTTCATTTGCTACGTCACCATTGGCCCACTGAATTGATAGAGGTGCATGTTTGCCGTCCATTTGCAATTTATTTGCCACTGCTTCACTTATCAGTGTCAGTGTAGCTCCAGGATCTAAGAGAGCAAAAGTGTTTACTACGACTGAATTATTTTTAAGGCTTACCGGCAAAATTCTAAGTCTGGTGATGGTCTTGCTCACAGTACTTCCATTTGTACAGAATCCATTTGCGACAGCTGTGTGGTTGTTACTAAAGTGCCTGTTCCTTGGTTCAAAGGCTGGAATCTCTGTACAAATTCTTGGCGGATGGTTATGCAACAATCGGTGGTGATTTCTGTGACAACTATCGATAGAACATGGAATCTTTCTGCGACATATTCTTGTTCGATGATTTCCCTTCAAGCATGCGAAACAAAGAGATAACTTTCTTACTTCTTGCCATCGTTCATCAATGCTCAGGATGTTCTGAACGTCCCATCAGTTCTAGCATGACTGTTAGATTTTCCACACAAGTGTCGAACTTCACGATTGACAAAGGATTGTCTTCTCGTGGTGCTGCAATACCTTTCGCCTTGCTTACTACGGATTTAATTATATAGTCAGGACATCCGAATCGTCGTTCTAGAATCTGCATAACTTTTTCTGAGCTGTCTGGAAGAATGAGAAGGGATTTTACTGCCTCCAATGCATCGTCTTTAAGAGCTGATCTTAGTCGTGTCACATTCTCCAGGCCAGTAAATCTTCCCAACTCTGATGTTCTCCAATACTCACTGCTAAATAGAGGCCAATCCTCAGGATTGCCATTGAACTTTGGCAAATCCATCTTTGTCTGTCGAGCAACAAAGGTGTTCATCATCTCTAGATACTTTTTGTCTGTTTTTCTTTCGTCCCGGTCATCGAGGTTTTTTGCATCTAGAGCGTCTACTTCTTTTTGTTGTAGCTTACACTTTCTTACCTCGTCTTCTGTTTGCTTACATCTACAAACAGGAATGTCTCTGTCTCTTTTCTCAAATGGTGTACTATGAGAGGCTTTGTTGAACTGCAGCCACTGATGTATCTTCATTTCATGTTGTAGTTGTCTGTCTTGCTCCATAAAATTCCCGTCAACGTCTTTATTGCATTTCTCAGATATTTTTCCTACAATCTGCTTGCTTGAGTTTGGTGGTTGCATGTGTGTGTATTCTCTTTCAGAAGTACATAATCCATCGCGTCGGGGGATGTATAGCTTGAACCAATTCAGTTGGCAATTCTACTGCGCAGGTCTCTTTAAATTTCTTTGCTCTACTCTTTAATTCTTAAAGAGACAGAAAAATCACTGAAAAAAAGAAAAAAAAGATGTACATGCCCGCGTCGTTGTCAATGACGCTGCTGCGATCATACTGAAGCACTTAGGAGGGTGAGTTTTGTTTATAGCTTCGCTCACAGTAAAATAGAAATGAATTTCCAGTGATGGACTTTCTTTGAATAAGATAATATGATCATGGTTTACTTTTCTTTCATAGCTTGATGTCTAAAAAACTATTTCATCTCTGGTGAGATAAAAGGAAAAGATTTTTAGGTGTATACTTTACTTCGAAAAAATAAAATTAATAATTTTTGTTTTTATTAGTGGGACAAATTTCAGTGCACCTATAATAAAAAAATAAGTCTATTGTAAAATGCAATTGGGTTAGACAAGAAAAACTACCTGCAAGCTGCAAGGATTAATGACAAAAAGTTTAGGGATTATTGTTTATTTCTATGTTTTATGATTTGTGGCTTAGTAACAGAAAGGTTCCGGGGGCGTTGTGTTTATATTTATTTTTTGGCGTTAGTGTATATTTGATATATTTTTTTTTTGACCTGTGGGGTTGGGATTAATTGTAGATTAGTGTTAATTTGTTAGATTAGTGTTTACGAGTTTGAACAATTTTTAACTACGAGTTTTAAGAATGAATTTTTGCATCAGAGGGAATTAAGGTATTTAAATGATATTTGCTTTGCTTTGCAATTCAGTTTAAAAAAAAAACAACCAAGAATAATATATTGAAATACATTTAAAAGAAATCTTTATGGATCCATTTAGAAAAGGAAAACCTATTGGAAGCCAGGCGCGTAAGATAGTTGTTAAGATATATAATGACAAACTGGAAGAAGCAAAGAATTCGTTTCTTGAAAATCCTGTGAGTTACGCAACAACGCAAACAGTGAAAACTACTGGAATTTCTGAACGTTCAATCAGAAGGATTATTAAGGAATACGAAGAGACAGGAGTTGTGCAGTCACTAAATAAAAAAGTGCAGCATACGAAGTGGAAAACTGGACTAGACGAATCAGACATCGCAGCTATTCGGCGTATAATGCACAACTTCCACCAGGAGGAAAAAATGATGATGTTGAGACAACGAGTTCAGGAAGATCTGGAGTTTAACTTAAGTATTACGTCGTACCGTCAAATATAGAGATTCGTTTTTTAGTCGCACAACACGATTATGGAATAACTTACCCGGCACAGTTTCCCCTTGCCATTTCAATTTGAAAACATTCAAAACCAATGTTCATCGACACCTCCTTTCTCTCCCCTGCTAATTTCTCCCTCGCCCGTGCTGTGTTTAAAACATTATAAGGGTCTCGTAACATACCCTTGAGCGCGAGTGAATTATTAAAAAAAAAGAAGAAACGGCTTTAGCTACAAAAAACTCAAAACAACCGGAAATTTCTCTGTGAAAGAAATGATATTAAACTCATGTGAGTGAAGTATCTGAGAAAAATCCGGGAATACAGAACAAAAGGATTTGATATCATTTATTTGGACGAAAGCTATATTCATAGCTCACATACAAGGCCACGGGCTTGGACTGATGACAGTAGCAGTGGGTTGAAGACGCCAATTTCAAAAGGAAAGGCTGATAATGGAGCATGCAGGTGGTGAATTTCAATTTATTGGATGTTCAAAAATTAGCAGAGGAAGAATTTTCAAAAATAACGGCTGAAAAGTGTGTGAAAAAGCCATAAGAACTGAGGAAGCGACATTAGTCCTTAAAACTAAGTATATGAAAATGAACATTTATTATTTAAATTATATTATTCTTATTTATATTGTTTTTATTTTATTATTGTTTTATATTTATTTCTGAAGTACAAATTTATAATAATTATTTTAAGGTAAAATAAATTCTTAAAAACTCGTAGGTAAAAATTATTCAAACTTGTAAACACTAACCTAACTATCTACAATTAATCCCAAAACCCCACAGGTCAAAAAATAATAAATGCATATATCAAATAAACACTAACACCATAAAATAAATATAAACATAACACCCCCGGAACCTTTCTGTTGCTAAGCCACAAATCATAAAACATAGAACTAAACAATAATCCCTAAACTATTTGTCAAAGCAAAGTTGAGTTAGGCACTGTAAGATTTAAGGAAAAATCTTTACTCATTAAATATCTTGTGCACCATTTTTGTTCTCTTAAATCCTCTCTCTGCGCAACCGACCGTTGGCCAACTGAATTGGTTCGAGCTATATCTGCCATCGTCATGGGGCACACATACTTTTGAAGAAGCAACATCTGCACACACACTGCTTTACGCTAAGTTTGAATTCTTAACGGATTCCTGCTTGTCTGCACCTAAAATGTCTGAAACCAAATCAGCCTCTTGATTTTGAAGCAAAGTTAATTCAAGTTGAAGTTGTGTTTCTTTTAACTTTCTTCGAACTTTTGTCAATTCTGCACTTTTTTCTGCAACAGATTCATCGTCAAAATCCTTGTGAATCCAAGGCGATCAGGCGGGTTTCCTTTCGTCTGTCTGTTGCTGCGGCGCAGAGTAATTTCTGGAAGACTCATGGTAGAGCGACTGGTTTTCCACAAAACAACTGGTTTAATGTGTCTCGAAGGACCAACAATGTAATCTTTTTTCTTATTGAAATATAAGATAATTACATAAAGTTTTTAAAGTTTTTTATTAAGACAAAATATACACCATTTAAATTTAGAGACTATAGACTGAACCACAACGTATCTCGAAAGTAAGTAAGAAAAAACAAAGTGTTGCCAAATATACATTTCAATTTTCATTAATTACGAATGCTGCCAATCAGTCAAGTCTGAGATTTTCTTAACAATCGTACTTAGGCTATTTTTTTAATAAATTGTTAAGTAACCAGACTTTTGGAAGTGTCAAACAATCATACGAAATAAAATATATTCGACGATTCTAACTGTAATAACATGTTATCAAAATCGTCTTTTCAACATGTTAGGTTTATATACTAAGCTATACTCTGTCCAACAAAAATTGTCAGTACAGGCCTTATGGGAGAGCTTTTTCTAAAGCAGTGGCGCCTGATGCACCCTCACTACAATGCATTAGGAAAAATGCCACTAAAAAAAGAGCAAGCCACTGACTTTTCCTAAGGACTTGTTGTTGTCATTCTTTGCAAAAAGTTGTACACCCCAACACGACCATCGTATCCCACTGCTGATGAGATACTGTCAAGAGTGTCAAGCAGCGTTATCACTTCTGGACAAAAAGTCGAAGTAGATTTGAAGAAAAAAGTAAAGTAACTTGAGAAAAATCGAAGTAGATTTGAAAATGACTTTTTACTTGCATTTAGAAAAAAATTGAACTCAAGATTTTTATCAGTTGTAATTACAACACGAAAAAAAGGGATTCAGTCTGTCTGCGAAATTTTCATAAGATTCGTGCACACATATAAAATTACTCGTTTGTGTATTTATATTGCGTTGAACTAAATTTTGTTCATGGAAATTCTGGGGTTTTATACTATCTAGAGTGGAATAGAGAAAAAGAAGAAGATTTCGTTTTTTTTTTTGTAAAATTGAAGTAGGTTGAAACGAAGATTTTTAAAAGGAAGTAGATTTCAGTATTTTGCTGATGGTGCGAAGTAGGAAGTAGATTTAAAAATATTTTGAAAAAAAGAAGAAGATCTACTTCAATTGAAGTAAAGTGGTACCACTGGTGTCAAGTGTCACTCAATACGATCGTGCGCTCTTTATCTACATCAAAACAGAGTTACCATTATCATTCTCAATTGCAAGCAAGGAGCTTTTTCAGTGGTGTTTATTAAGGAGCTTTGGGGATTTGAAGCTTTTGAGAACACATTTTAAGAAGATGAGTATGTTGAGTGTTGTCGTATTGCTTTTCAACTTAAAAAAAAAAAAACGCGCCTATTATCTTACCGCTTGGTGTTGTGGGAAAATGTAAATTGAATATTGTTTTCAGTCGTTTTGAATCGGCAGACGGTAGCCCTACGCTTTTTTTACTCTCATTTGTGGCGATTTATAATGTAAACTACGGAATCCCTGTGAGAGCTTTACAAGGCGACACACTTATGCATGGCAATGCAACCAGAATGAGAGACAAACGTCCTATCTTTTCTGTACTGACAATTTTTGTTGGACAGAGTATAGTTTTAAGTATCGTACTAATACGACTACAATTTTGCGTCCATGTTTTTACCTACTCCTAAATACCTATATTACAATTTTTAAAATAACTCTAAGCTTTTTGGATAAAGGTTTGCATGTGCGATCAGTCGTGCATTTTACTTATATGTGCAGGTATAAAGATAGCAACAGAAACTTTAATTAATTATTTGAACATTTGAAAATTGCATCATAAAAAGGGTTAAGCAAAATTTATTGGATTTTATTTTAGGCCTCTCAATGTTCTTTCACTTAAAGGATTATTTTCCCATTCGGAGATGCATAGTTGGATTTTTCAATGTATACCAGAAGTTCCTGAACGATTGTCAACAACGGAAGTTTTCGATTTGTTTTTTGAAAATTCTCTTATTGGAACAATTCTGGAATGCAAATATGGGTAAGCTACTGAGAATAATAAATTTTTATGTTGGTATCCGTAAAAGGAACAGCGCGACAAGGGACTAAGACGTGTTGGTGTTTGAAAAAAAGTATTGGCCTCGCATTGCAAAACAAAACACCCTATTGGTGTTATCTGCTGCCCTATGTATAAAAACACTGATTTATACATAGTGAGATTGTTTCAACCTTACACCAAGATGTAACCTACATGTTCATAACAAAAAAAAAAAAAAAAAACAAAAAATTGTGGATTTGAAAAATAAAAAACTCGAAATGAAAAAAAAAAAACGTTTAAGCAGAAAAAAGGATAGGTATAGGGAGAATATATTTTTTTTTTGCTCTTTGGTTGACAAATTGTTTTGCACTCAATTCAATAAACAATATTTTGGAATTTAAGATTTGCAGGCATGTGTTTTCTCAAATTCTTATAAATTGAGGTTTAACTGCTAACATTTATGTGTAAAGTGTTGTATTGAAGTAATATAATTTCAAATATTTAAGAAGAAAAAAAATTCGACACTAAAAACCTTATGCAAACACATGTTAATGTAATTAAATAGCAAACGGTTTGAATTAATGAAAATAAAACTAACCGCTCTTCATAGGTTAACCCGAAAACTATAAAATTATTATAAGATTAAATGGTTTAAGCTTAGGTATAATAAAACTATAAAACAAATTACTGTGGTTAGCTAGAAAACGGAAAAAAAATATTCATTAATTGGAGTGCATACAGAAAGAAGTTTATAATTAAGTGAAAGTTCATATACCATTACACTGCGTTACACGATTTTGGTACCCTCTAAAAGTCTAAACTGTTAGCTGGAATGAATAGGTAATGAGTCATTGATTAAATATCCCAAACATATATACATATGTGGTATCCATCACGTCTAGTTTTCGAGGTACATGCTATTATTTCTACTACCTTCACTTTAGGCGTTACCGTTACAGTCCCCGTTTTACAATGTATTGCACTCTTTTATTATTTTGTATTGTTTATTAATCGTTTAAATTCGATAACGTCGACAACTTGTACATATTTATTTGAAAAACCAATATGAATACTGGACTAAGTGGTCGTCGGAACTGCTTAAATGCACCAAATAAGTTTTGTTACGTTTGCGGACAGTAATATTGTGAAATCACCAACAGAAAATGGTTCGGAAAAAATGAAAAATGCATATTTACTCTATTTTAGATGTGCTATTAATCAAGATTTACCATGGATACCAAAGTTTTTTTGTCTTTCGTGCTATGCTACTCTCATATCTTGGTTAAATGGGAACAAGATTTCAATGCCATTCGCCGTACCAGCTTTATGGCGTAAACCTAGTAATCATTTTAATGACTGCTACTTCTGCATGACTGACATACGAGGTTTTACTAAAAAAATCAAGCACAACATCAAGTATGCTAACGTTCCTTCAATGTGGAAACCAGTACCACACAGTAAAGAAGTGGCTGATCCTTTATCTCCCTCCAAAAATGAAATCGAGATTTCAGAAGAACCAAATTTGCTAAATATTGTGGAATATAATGACGGAAGCAGCGAAGATCCTGAGGTTTTTCCTTCAACAAGTTCTCTTGGCCAACGACATCTAGTAAATCGAAATGAATTGAATGATTTGGTACGAGACTTAGGTTTATCAATTACACTGAATTACTGGGATCTAGATTAAAAGAGTGGAATTTATTAGCTTCTAACAGAAATGTATCTTTGTAACGAAAATGTAATAGAAAAATGGCTTCATTTTATTCAAATTTTGAAAACATATGTTACTGTAACGATATAGAAACTTTGATGAGTGAGTTGAACATTCCTTATTTATTTATTTATTGATGGTTCAAAAACAAGTGTGAAGGCGGTATTGCTGCACAATGGTAACAAGTATGCGTCAGTACCAATAGCATATTCAACTGTTTTAAAAGAAACATTAAAATATGAATTCAATATTGAATTTAATATAATACAAAGATTACAGCTAGAAAGTATGCGCTGATCTTAAAGTTATAGCTATTTTCCTCGGACTACAGGATGGATTTACCAAATACTATTGTTTACTTTGTAGAAAAGCACTACGCTATAAAAGTATGGCCAGAAAGGTCAGAATGTATTTGTGGAAAATCTAATGTGAAAAATATACCATTAATTGATCCTAACAATGTTATTTTACCACCACTCCACATTAAACTTGGTTTGATAAAAAATTATGTCAAGGCTATGGATAAAGAGGGAGATGGCTTCCTATATTTAAAAACAGTTTTTTCAAAGTTAAGTGATGCCAAACTGAAAGAAGGAATATTTGTGGGACCACAAATACGCACAATGATTAAAGACCCATATTTTGACAAAGAGCTTACTAATAAGGAACTTGATGCCTGGTTATCACTGAAAGCAGTCATAAAAGGGTTTTTAGGGAACCACAAGGCCGAAATTGCGGAACTGCTAGTTAACGACATGTTAAAAGCATAGGAAAAGCTTGGTTCCAGTTTGTCATTAAAAATTCACTTTCTTCATTCTCATTTTTCTTTTTTTCCATCTAATCTTGGTCTTAGTAGTACCACTTGGCATAATGGTTAGTGCGTTGGACTGTCATGCGGAACGTCTCGAGTTCGATTCTCAGCCGCTGCAAGAAAGTTCTTTTCATGGGTGTACTGCCTCTTGCGAGGAATTGACAAACCCTCCAAGAGTATCTCTTGTCATGGAAAGTGCTGCTCATTAGCCGTTCGGAATCGGCACAAAATTGTAGGTCCCCTTCGTTCCTGGTAACACGCACACAGGAATGGTTGAGAGTTGTAAGTCACTAGGTGGCTCACTTCGAGCTGTTGCACCACCAAATTTAATTTTAATTTTAATCTTGGTGCGGTCAGTAATGAGAAATTCCACTGGGATATAAAGAAACTTGAAGAACGATTTTAAGGCCGATGGGACACAACTATGCCAAGTGAATACTGTTGGTGTTAAAACGGAAAGATCATTCAAAGCACAAAAGAAAAGTTAGTTACACGATATTTTGTATTAAAATTTTATAGCATAATTTTTTTGAGTTTTTGTTACTTAAATAATAAAACAAAACTTGATAAATGTAAAAGTTTCTGGTTGATTTTATCAGATTTATTTAACATACGTTTTGGCCTTTTAATTTTAATATAATTTGGCACATTCTTATGGAAGAAAAATTAGACGTGATGAAAAGATTCGTATGTACACTGCCGCTCATCTGAATGGGTTCACTGTTTTTCGTAAGTTACTGTAAGACTCTTTGCATATATATGGCAATGACACGTCTGTGTTATGTATGTAATGAAAGAGCATTATTTTGCCCTTAGTTTGGGAGAAAAAATGTCTCTTTAAGCTTACCGTTATTCTCACACGCTAGCTATACTTAATTCATTAAGAAAAACTAACGTTTTTTTTTGGCTCATCTGAATAGGTTCACAAGCAAAAAATGGAAGAAAAAAGAAAAATAACTGTAATTAAATGATTTATTTTGCGCATTAAATAGGTAGGGACATAATAATTTATATTAATTATGTGTATTGCCACTTTTTTTTAAAAATTGTTTCGAAAATTGGATTTGGAATGGAGTCATGCAGTTTTTCTAGATATTGCAGCGAAATCTCTGCCCACGCTTTCTTAATTCCCTCGATTAAGGTCAACTTGTCTTCATATTGTCTCTCCGACTCATACACCTTACGGGAAAGAAGTCTCCAAACATTTTCAATTATGTTAAGGTCAGGTGAGTATGGAGGCCATACCAACGCCTCTACATTTTGCTTCTCGATCCATTGTTTTACCGACCTCGCTGTATGGATAGGGCCATTATGATGCTGGAATGGCAATGGTATTGGTTCTAAAAGGTTAGAGATTTGTGGGAAGACCTTTTCCAGCACACCTTTGTACACATTGACATTGATTCGCGATGTAAGAAATTGCAGCTCAAAAGTTCCATAATATGAAATTGCTCCCCACACCATGACACTGCCTTCACAGCTATGCAGACGGCTTATATAATGTTCTTCTTTACGAAGGTCATGAAAGTAATAGTTGTAGCCATCTGGGCCCTCTAAGTTGTATTTTTTTCATCTGAAAATATAACTCGCCTTCACTGCGATTTTTACGACATGTATTTTTTGCAAAATTGGAGACGATTTTCTTTTCGTTTTTCCTTCAAACGTGTTTTTTCGGTATTGTTTTCCTTTTTAAATCTTTAGTACTCTTAATACCGCGTTCCACCGTCGACAAACTACACTTAACACCAGTTTTGAGTCTAATTTTTGACGCGAAATCATGCGAATTAGAAGCAGCTGTTATGATTGCGGGTCTATTGGTCATTAATTTGGCATTTTAAGTTCCAACTTTTATATTTTTCCCGTAGTTTTCGATGTTCCGCAAATATTTACCGATTAAATTTTGGCTTCTTTCATTTTTTTTTACCATTTTTCTTTGGCTTAGCCCTAATTCACGAAATGCTTTTATTTTGCCTTTTTCTTCGCGTTTAAAAATTTTCCGCGACCCATTTTCCTTGTTAAATGGTTTAAAACAATTCGATTTACCAAAAAACTTAACTTTCAGTACACATCACCCGCGCACATCAATTAAAAATGATTTTTTTTCTTTTGAACCCATTCAGATGAGCCAAAAAAAACGTTAGTTTTTCTTAATGAATTAAGTTTAGCAAGCGTGTGAGAATAACGGTAAGCTTAAAGAGAATTTTTTTTCTCCCAAACCAAGGACAAAATAATGCTCTTTCATTACATACATAACACAGACGTGTCATTGCCATATATGTATATGCAGAGAGTCTTACAGTAAGTTACGAAAAACAGTGAACCTATTCAGATGAGCGGCAGTGTATGTTTAATAAACGATAGGTGTAAATAAGAAAACATGACATTTCAAAGCGGGTACTAAACTTTTTTTTTCATTTGTAAAGCTGTGTTATTCTTTTAAGATATATGTGAGAAGTGCTTTTTCTCTTTAAAATGTGTGCTCCCTGAATTCACGAATAAAACCTATTTCGTCTGTTGCTCTTGCGTATTCTACTCTGTATCTGTATTCTTCGTTTTTTACTTGCGATATAGGTACTATAGGGCAAGTTCTGCATTTCGAAAAAAAATCGAACTCGAGATTTTGATCAAAGTTGACATTACGATGATAGCGAAGACGAAAAAAGTGGGTAAGGCAATTCCGTCTGTCTGTCTGTATGTCTGTCTGTCTGTATGTCTGTCTGTCTGTACCTCGAACTAGAGCCTAAGCCACTGGACCTTTTTTCTCCAAACTCGGTAGTTATGGATCTTCGGTGATTCCCTAGAGGGGAAATTGAAATTTTTTTTTAGCTCTAAAACTAACGGTACCCCCCATACACCCGTAATGCAAAATCTTATTTATCTCGAAAATGGCTCTAACGATTTTGATAAAAAAAAATTAGGTGTGATATTATGGACATGGACTACGTTTTGGTAAAAAAAAATTTGGGGCAAAATGTTATTAACGGTACCTGTCATAGAACCGTTTTTTTGATTTTCGACTTTCTCATTAACGGCTCTAACGATTTTAACCAAAAATTTTCAGGAGGAGTCCCCCTAAGTTTAAAATAATATTGTATATAAAAATATTCGAAAAATTATTTGCTGGGTTTTTTTGAAAAACATTTTTTTTTGAAAAATCAATATCTTCAAAACCTATGAACGATTATTTTTTGAAACTATTTCCTAAAATCAATATTATTAAATACTTAAAATTCACATCCCACATTTTTTTCTTGAAAAATTTTAAAGAAATTTCTTATATAAAAAATTTATTTATTTAATAATAAAACGATTTTTTAAACTTTGTTTGCATAAATTCATACTTTTCTAGAAATCAGACGGCAATTTCATTTTAAATTCATGTTTTATATTTATAAAATGTATCTTAAATTCCAAAGTACTTTTACATAGGAGCAAGTTCGTGCGATCCAGTCGTGCATTTTATTTTTAATACCGCCAGACCATTTTTACTTGCGATATATGTACATAGGTACTATAGGGCAAGTTCTGCATTTGGAAAAAAAATCGAACTCGAGATTTTGATCAAAGTTGACATTACGATGATAGCGAAGACGAAAAAAGTGGGTCCGACAATTCCGTCTGTCTGTCTGTATGTCTGTATGTCTGTATGTCTGTATGTCTGTACCTCGAACTACAGCCTAAACTACTGGAGGTATTTTCTTCAAACTTGGTAGTTAAGGGTCTTCGGTGATTCCCTAGAGGGGAAATTGAAATTTTTTTTTTTTAGCTCCAAAACTAAGGGTACCCCCCATACACCCGTAATGCAAAATCACGAGAACGGGAACTTAAGAGTCTAAAGGTTTCCATTTTTCGAACACTTAGAATTAAATGACTTTTCGTTTTAAAGATGAACAAAAATGGAACGTCAAAAGCAAAAATATACAGCGGAATCGTTAGGCGAAGCCTTACGAGAGATTCGAAACAAGTCTATGGGTATTCGAGCAGCAAGCAGGGTGTTCGGAGTCCCTCTTACAACTCTGCATGACAGAATCAAAGGTAGGGCTATGGATAAAATCCAGAAACCTGGCCGACCAAGCGTGTTAACTGAAGCTGAGGAGTGTAAAATTGTGGAATGGCTTACAAACATCGTCTAGTTTTTCTAAACATTTAACCTATCCCGATCCGATAAAAAAACAAGAAAGGTGAGATTTTACTCCCTGAAAATAGAGCCCCTATGCCGATCTCGGCTTCCAAATGGAAGGAGTTCTATAAAAACCGAGATCGGCTTAGGGAAGAAAAAACGAAAGGTGAGGAGGAACGTAAAAAAAACAGCAAGATCCTTCGAGCCCAGAAACCAAATAAAAAACAAAAGAAAAAAGTTAATGCCTTAGAGAAGTCGGACCTTATTCGGAATTCCCCCCCCCCCCCACCAAAATGCACTTTTTTTAATGAATCGATAAAAAAAAGTGTGCTGTTGATAAAAAACATCAAATTATGGAGGAGAAACACTTTTTTATGGTAAAAAACTGAAGTATAAAAAAATGAATATAGGCCATAGGGTAAATTCAAAGTTTCTTTAAATCCAGATTCTGTAAATGCAAAAGAAACCTGGCATTTTGCATACACCCGCTTATACTTCAATTATTACTGCGTTAAATTTCCCTGTTTTGTTCGATTTAAACACTACAATGCATTTCATTTCACAATTATCCAAATCATTTTGTCTCTTTATTTTATCTTCAATTTCATTATTCGAAAAACATTCTCTTAAACCACACACTAACGCAGTCGGCTTTCTTAATGATGGTATTTTAACATCGTAGGTATCCCCCATTTTATCCCGCACTTCGGACTCTATTTTTTTTTGTCGACTCATTATCACCACACTTAATTATTATTCCACCTTTTTGAATGTTATGGATATTATTCACTTTCAATTGTAAGGCCGTGGGGTCGACAACATTTATTAAGTCACTTTTTGTTTTGTTATTGTCTTGCAAATTTTTTGGTTGCACTACTACCGATATATCTTTTTTTACAATACTCGCGTACGAAGAAGCACAGTCACCATCTCTTTCTTTATTTTCTACTAAAGCGCAATCGACTTTCTCACTCAACCCTTTTATTATTTTTTTTCTTGCTGAATAGCACACTCTTTATTCTCTTTCACGATTTAATTTTTTTGATTTTTGATTACGGTTGTTATCTCTTGTTGCATTTCAACAACCACTTTATTTAACACTTTATAATTTTCTTGGAAAATGCCGACCATCTTCTCGTAATTAGCGTTATTTAAATTAATTAAATTTTCATATTGGTCCATTATGCGTTTAGAAACCAAAATACATTCATTACACGAGTAAATTATGTTAGGGTTACTTTGAATTACTCTTAAATCGTTTTTAGACATTGGACCTTCGCAACAACTACGATGAAATAATTTTCTGCAAAACCCGTTGCATGGTACAATTTGAGATTTGTCTCTATCAAATAGTTTTTTACATTTTGCACAAAAAGTATCCATCGTACCGATTTAATTTCACGCGCGAATGTTCGGTTTATTAAACGAAATAATATTAAAGTATTTTCAAAATTAAAACTTTAAAATATCCGCCGAAAAACTTTAATAAAATCAGAGATAAAATAGATCACATCCGTTGCTTACTGTTGCTCTCTCTGGTAACTGGTGCCACGACCATACATGGGATGAAGTTAAAACATATTAGAAAATAATTTTGGAGGTTTCAAGAATAGTTTTACATTATATGGGCTTATCCGTGCAAATTTTAACTTTTGCCATGCGTCGAAATATATAGACATTATTATTATTACTATCTAGCAAATCAAAGAAATCAAAAGGATATTTTCGAGTACGAGGGCTACAGAAATTACTTTAAAAGTGACATTTTGGCTTTTACCAGAATGGAAATTTCAGTTTCGGCAAGATTTTTATTGTTCGGAATAAGGTTGACTTTTAAAAGTATAGTCGATGTCTCGAGACTCGTTTAGTTTTAGAGAGCGCACTGTGGCCCATACTGAATTTTTTCGTTTGCAAAAATCATAACTCTTAATCGAATGAAAATATGGAAATTGAAGGAAATTTCCAAGGCTATGATAAAGGTGAGTTCTAAAATAAAATAAAATAAAATAAAATAAAATCACAGTTTCAATCCGGCGCACAGTGCGGTATTTTGTGGTAAAACATCAAACAGGTACCAAATGACTAAAAAGTAATTTTGAAGGATAAATTTTCATTTTTTTTAAATAGTAAAATATACTTAAGTGCCCCTCCCGATTATTCGGAAGAAAAAAATATTAAACATCAAAAAAAGGACGTACAATACTGTGCTATAACTTTTTTTAAAGCTAATATTTTATTCTTTGTTTTGTTGTTTGATTCAAGTTTTTTTCATTTAATAGTTTTTGAAAAATTAAGTTTTAATTTTGAAATTTAAAAAAAAACGAAGTTTTTCTTAAGCCGATGTTCAAATTTTATTCTGAAACTGCGACCCTTTAAATCCAAAATTTAAAAAATCTTAGATGTGGATTAGTTGTATATTTTATGACTACCAGGCCAATTATTTTATAAAAAGATTAATATTTTTGGTTTTTCTTCCGCAACTTTTGTCTTATAGGCAAGTAATAAAGAAACGACCTGGATTAATTTAATTTTCTAGTTTTTATTTTATTATTTACTCCTCATTATTCATCATTAACATCATCTAAAACATCAACATCATCACTTTCGAAGTTCCACTGTTCCACTGTTCGACGTTTTTGTTTTTCATTCTTATCCCAGAAACGCCCTTCTATTGCAGTGTTGCATCTCCGTTTATAATTGGGTTTGAACGTCCTGATACTTTTGCTAAGTTCATCTTTTTTCTCTGGGGGGCACTTTGTTATATCCATAAGTTTTGTATCCAAATTTTCAAGTTGTCCGCCAAGGAGTCATTGTGAGCTTCCTTTTACCAACTCATGGGGCTGTTTTCTGGTCATAGGCAAGGTGAAATTAGAGTTTATTTGTTAGGGTCACTTTAAAAGAAGTTTTTTTCAAAGGCTTTTTCTTTCTCAGGTGAAAACTTGTGAATGTTTTTGAAAGCTAAGATTGTTCTACATATAGAAGTTAAATATAATAGACTAGTGCTTTAGGTGTTGCATATATTCAAAAACACTAATATTTGGTAAAAACA
Source organism: Chrysotoxum bicinctum (assembly GCA_911387755.1). Classification (NCBI taxonomy): domain Eukaryota; kingdom Metazoa; phylum Arthropoda; class Insecta; order Diptera; family Syrphidae; genus Chrysotoxum; species Chrysotoxum bicinctum. The sequence continues at coordinate 96,108,405 of OU426988.1, forward strand.
ACAAAAAAAGTGAAAAATTTTTAAGTGTATACTTAAACTCATCGATATGAATAAATTAAGTTGAATATACAGATTGGAGATATCCATATAAAATTTTTTTCACCAAAATCACTTAAGACTTAAAAGAGCACGCATAAAATACACTTTTTTTTTAATCGCAAACAAACTCGATCTTATTCAACTATACTCTGTTCAATTTATATTTGCAGTACAGTGAAGATACGGTATTTGCCTTTCTGCTGACCATTACCTATGGTTTTCAATATGCTGTCTTTATTTGAGAGCTCTTACTGGGTTGCCGTTGTGAGCATTCAAATTTGCCGCAAATCTCACAAAAATATCGATAGAGTTACCAACTATTTATTAATATACGCTAATTTTATAATAAAAAAAATGATGACCTAAATAAATTAAATCTATCTTTTCCACACCAGAGGTAAGATAGCAGGTGCGTTTTCTAATCCCTAATCCCTTTCAAGGTAAAAAATAAATCACAGAAAAAAACTTAATTATGTAAAAAGAAATCACGTCAGTACTCCGATGCCGAGGAGTAGTTGCTGCTTCTGCTTTCTCCATTCAAGCTTATTATCAAACTTTCCATTACACCTTCAGTAAAAACATCCATTTCCCACATATTTGGGTCAATCACTTTCTCACCGTGTTTAACACACTGAAGCCATTTTTCAGCGTCAACTTCCATAAGTCATAATAAAAACTCTTTATAAAAGACAATAGCCAACAATTGTATAACTGCATTTTAATTATTAAACTGTTTTTCAATGAAAGGAAAACCTAAAACATGCAAACAGAAAAACACCAAGCGTCAACACCTTTTTACTCTTAGGAAGAAATATTTGCTATTGAAAGCTCTAAAAAAGTTTAAATTCTGAAAGCTACATAGCAAAACCTAAAGAAAATGCCATATAATGCATTCCCATCAACTGAGCAATGGTAACTCTGATTCAAAGAGTTTTTTTTAATAATGGTCATGGTCAATAAGTGTTGGTTACAAGTTGGCGATCAGTCTCCTCTCTCCTTTCATCCGGAGAGCGGATAGTTCATGGTGAGAGTAGGACGTACGTGAGCTCGAAGAAAATTACACAAACAGTTTAGTGATTCTGTTTCTTATTTCAGTGGCAATTTCTTATGTTAAAGTTCTGTGCAAACAGCAGAAGGCACCCAGCAGGGCTGCCAGAAATCATGATTTATCATGATTTTCATGTTTTTTGGACCCAAAAAATGATTAAATGATTTCGAGTCCAAAATCATGATTTTTCTAGTTTCAAAAAAAAAAAAATGTTATTTTTTATAATCGCTTAAAAAAAACATGTCTAAGCTACACTATAACCTGAAACGACGAAAATCGAAAACATTACAAACACAAACAGCTAAAATGACCCTTTGACTCAAATGCATAAACTAGATTTTTGTGTCTGTAATATAATTTCTTGTCTGTGAATATATGTGAATTCACCATACAGAAATTCATAAAGAAAGGAATACATACTATTATACAGCTCATCATTTTAGCTACTCACCACACACACATACTTTCTCAGCGAAAATAATCCAGAGATTATGCTTCCTTTCATTTCTCCATGCTCCAAATTCAAGTTTCTAACTTACTCGTTGGCTTTTGGCATTTCACTATTTATAATTTTTTCGATGGCGATATTAGCCGTGTTTTTTTGGAAAAGTTATCCGTAGTACAGTAAGATTTTATATGAAAAACAAATACAACATCCGCAGTAGGATCACTGCCGATACTCGAATAAACGTCAAATCTCTATCCGCAGCAGGATTTCACTTCTCTTTTTATCGGCAGTGATCCTACTGCGGATGTTGTTTTTCATATAAAATCCTACTGTACTACGGATAACTTTTCCAAAAAAACACGGCTATTGGCTTGTCCTGACAATTTATTAAAGGTATGTTTTTGTTTAATTAAAAATGAATGTTGAATGTTGAAATGTTCTTTTGTAAAGTTTTTATTGTTTAGAAACACAATATTACCTAATGTGTAAAATATGGATACTAAATATTTATACTATTTATATTTTTGATTTTCAATGTGCTATATAATACCTATGTACCTGAAATTGTGAAAAAAATAATATAGCACACATGAATATGTATAAATTTTAATAATTTATTTTATTTTTATTTATTCCGTCCATTTTTGTATTTTTTTAATAAATGCTCTGTTAATTTTTGAAAATATTTGTTTTACTTGTTACGATGCGGTTTTTAATATCTCTTTTACTGTTTTCCAACTCAGAACTGCAAATCATGTTTTTTGAACTAAAATCATGTTTTTTTACTATGTTTTTTTTAAATTTCTGAGTGGCAGCACTGGCACCCAGTGTTTCTGAAAAGGCTTTCCCATACGGTCTGTACTGCAAATATAAATTGAACAGAGTATAGTGCTATTTGCAACTGATGCACAGTGGTTCAGAATGCATATTTAGCGCGAATAAATTCTTAGCTATGTAGAAACTTCAAAAAATTAAACAAATGTTATTATTTACAGTAGTTTTTATTTATTTGAAACTGTATTTCATTACAGGTTGAAATAATAAATATTATTTTAATACAAAAAATATACATTTCAACATGCAATATACAATTCAACATTGGTGCTTTAAGCAGATTCATTGCATCCGGTTCTATTTTTTTTTTGCAATATTTTCCCTATAAACTTAATTGAGAAATAATAGGATCTGATGACAGCAAAAAATAATAAAAAGTTCAATATTACTATGTTCAACTTTGTCCTGTGTTCTCTTATAAACTTAGTATATTTTTTACTAGTAGAGGTCAAACAATACTTGAAGTTAACATAGTCGACTTATTGTTAAATTAAGCAAACCTTGAAGTTTTACCTTTACACTTATGTTAGTCACAACTATGCTGTTTTCGTCTGGATAACAACTTCCTTTAGCTAATAATATCTTATGCCAGGATGGATAAATATTTGCGTTGGAGTTCTTTGCAGCAAATCTATACGATAAATAAGTAGATTTACTTGATTTGGTGTTTATTATAAGCGCTAATGCTTCGTCTGGAGACAATGGGACTGGTATACTTTTTTCTGAATCTTTGCTTGTCCTAGTTTCTTTTTAATACTCGTAGATGTTGAAAATCCTACTGTAGCATGCTTCAGCATAAGAACAGCATCCCGCTTACCTTTTTTCCATAAAGCAGTCTGATTCGCACGAGAAAGTTGTTCCAACGAATTACCAGCAAATATATTTTGCACTTTTTTTTGCTGACTTCTAATACCGTTCGGTGAAACTTTTTGACGGCCTTTCAGCTTTTAAGGTTCCAGGTTGTGTATCATAAGTCTCACTAATAGAAAAACTCATAATTTGTTCAAGCCATGTTTGTTTGCTTCCAAAAATCTCGCCTTGTAATTATTTGGCCTTCTCCAGCGAGATTCAACATTTTTCACAAAATTTTCTAATTGGTTTTGTATACGAGTATCTTGGTTTTGTACCTATATATGTATGCTTCATGTTATAAATATACAATCCCAATAATTTGACACATTTAGATCTAGGTAATTTTTTTAATTTAAACCATATTTATCCCTTGAGCGCGTGTAGATTATAAAAAAAAAAAAAAAAAAAACCAAATAACTGAAAGTACGTAATTATAGCCGTATTTTCTGAAAAATTAAAAATAAAAATGGAGGGGGTAAGCCAGGGACTTACTTTTTTTTATATTATTAAATTACAATGCATGAACTAAATAATGTAACTATTTTTAGCACCTGCAACCATCTGCATTTTTTATAATCCTCGATATTCTTATAAATTTCATTAAAAACAATATACATTTAAGAAAAGTGGTAACTAATAATACACAACGTATATTAACGGTTTTTTCTGCTAGACATAATATATTTAGTACAAAGAAAACAATAAAACATGACAGAAATAAATTAACAATAAATTAGTTATCGAAATCAATGAATTATTGTTACACTTTATTTTGATTAAAAATAAATGTTGGTAGATTGTTAACTTTGGCAGTACCATTCTACCAAGAAACTTACCCAAATTAATAATTTTGTGTATAATAATATAATTTAGTTATTGAACATTGCATTTGAAACACATTTTTTTATTTTCTTAGACGTAAGAAATTCGAATAAATTCGCGTTGAATATGCATTCTGAACCACTGTGTGATGGTGCCTTGAACGGGGGACTTTACTAAAAAGTAGCTGGGTTATCTACCTGTTATGGGACACAGGCTTAATCCTGGGAGGGAAGTTGACAAAATTGATTTTTGGCCACGTTTCAGGTCAAAATACCGCACTTTGCGGCGATACAAATAAATTTGCCTATGAAATACTTTAGGATTTTGTTCACCGTTCTTTGAAATATGGATGGATGCTCCGAATCTAATATAATAATACTTGCCATCATTTACTGTAAAGCTATTCCAATATATATTTCTTTCATACGAATTGATGAAATTCTGATTTAAGACCAATAGTTATTTGAAGCTTGAAAACCTGTAATAATTTCCAAGATGGATTTTTATTCAAGGCATTCAAAACCTACGGAAAAATTTAGCTTAGTTCAAATAAAGAAAAAACACAACACATCCTAGTCTCTTTTCGTATCTTATGCATCAACATGTAGATATGTAGGTGTAGGTATTTATATAATATTTATCAATCTGCATATATATTTATCTATAACTTCATAATATTTTTTAAAGGAAAGGGAGTGCTGTATTTCGTTGTGACAATTTATCTACGATTTCAATTCTTAAAGACTTTTTAACAAAGGAGGCAACGAAAAAACGTATCAAATTAGAAATTAACACACGTGAGTTCCATATTTGCATATTAAGTGTTTGATATTTCCTTATTGAAATAATACCTAAATATTTAATTTTGTTTAAATTTATTACAGAAATATCTGATCCCTCTGTTGGTCATGTTTTAAGATTAATGGAGAACTCCATAGTTCATTGCATTAAAACAAAAAAGGAGTATACTTTTCTGCAAGCATTATTGCAAGTTGACATACGTAATGATGCGGACTTTAACTACCTTATGCCGGAATATCAATCCATTCTAAAAAGGCGGACTCAAATCGAAACAGATTTTAAAAAGTCTCCATCTGTTTTGGATAAGTACTATGGCATTATAACTGATTTTTACATAGACAGATTTAAGTTTAAGGGAATATTTGTAAGAGAAAAAATTCCACAGTTGTTGACAATCCTAGAGAATTTTAATATGAAAGAATTATTGGAATTTTTCAATACTTCAGAAAGCAAGGATGTAAATTTAAATATGATTTAAAAGATAACTCAATATTAAGCCGATTTTATGAGGGGATGTAAATTTCATTGATATGGAAACTAATAAATTGTGAACCATTTTTTTTGTAAATGATACAGTTTTTAAACTATTGTAGAAATTATCAAGCACTCAGTGTTGTTTATTATTTTATTAACTTAAAAAAAAATATTTTCAAGGCACCTGAAGTGGATCACTCTTTACCAGGTGGTGAACACAGTAGACTAATATTGTTTATAAATGATGTCTATTCGTTAAATTATATTCAGATAAAAAAGTGGAAATAAAATAATATTTTCACAATCAAAAATCGAAGAATAATATGTTCATTTATACTGTTACGCACAACACCGACACAGAGCTTTATACATACTTCTATAGCGCCATCTGTTGGAAAATTGCATATCTACTTTATGGAAGGAACAAAAGCTCTTTTCCAATGTCATATGTATTTCACCTTATTCCAACTATCTAGAACATTCCAAGACGAATTCGCGAATTATTTTCGGGAACAACCAACTTGAGTATATAAGGGAGCGTTCACGGTGAGCACAGGACGGTTGATTATTGATCATGAAAGTGTGCAAAAGCTTTGCTTATTGGATTGTGGAAAGTGTTATTAAACAAGTGTGATTTAAATTTGAATAAAGTATTGGAGTTGATTATAAATTGAGATTTATTGTTTTGATCTGGAAAGTGTAAATAAAGAAGAGATACTAAAAAGAGTAAAAAGTTTTATTTAACGAACCTAGTAAAAATATTACATTGGTGTCAGAAAAGTGGAATAAAACTTATTGTGCAGTGAAGTGTGCGGAAAGAGAAACTAATAATAAAAATGAGCAAGTTACTAAAAGAGCTCAACTGTAATGCGCTGAAAAGTGAATTAGGCAAACGTGAACTTGAACGTGAAAAATGAGCTTATTCTGCGTTTGGCCGAATATTTGAAACAACAAAATGAATACCCGAATATTTTCGTCTTCGAAGCTGACGCTGAGGAAGCAGACGTAAGTAAAAATGTAGATGTTTCAAATTATGTTTAGTTTTCTGCTTGAACGTCTCGAAAAGCAACGAAATGAACAAAAGAATGTTCTCAAACGTCTCGAAGAGCAACGAAATGAACAGAAAAAACAGCATAGCGAACAAAAAGACCTTCTCGAAGAGCAGAGAAACATGGTAGAAGGCAAGCTTGTTAACATCGAGAGTAATGTATCTGCACTTGATGAACGTGTTTTATTGCTTGAGAATCAATTCGACAGCAAAATGGAGACGTTTTTAAAAGAGTTAGATCTTATTCGAAATATAAAGATTCGGGAAAGTTCTGGGAAAACTTTCAGAAAAAAAGAGATGAAACCTTCTACCTTTGATGATGATTTTTGGTCAATATCCAAGAAGCAATTCGAGGCAGCTTCCACAACAAATGGCTGGGATGAGGCTAACAAGTGTATAGCTTCAACCCTTACTCTTAGAGGAGCAGCTGCTGAGAGATAAGAGCGGCGACTTTCATTTTTTGGTTGAGGCTATAGATAAACGTTTTGGCAATAACCATATGAAAGAAGTCTTGAAAGTACAACTCAATTCCAGAGTTCAGATGAGGAGCGAAACTCTACAATAGCTCCAAGCGGACATTGAAAGGCTTGTTTATCTTGCATATCTGAGCATAGTCAAACGCCTATTCTTTAAGAGAGGTGTTATAACCCTCAAACCTCAATAATACTTTTAGCACATATGGGATTTTCTCAACCACCATCACGAACCTTAGCCTACAGGTAACTAAAGGCCGATTCAGGCAGCTGAAGTGAAGGGTGTCCAAAATTGGTTGTCCTGAAGGCCAAGGCTTAACTCGTCGGATTGGTGGGGTTCTTGCTGCGCATGCCCAAGATGAAAAAAAATGATGTTATATTTTGGTTCAAAAAACAAATTCTTGTGACCGAAGAATTCATCCGAGATAAAAGAAAAATTTAGGATGAGGAAGAAAATTCAAAAGTTGACAGTCCTGGAAAGCAATGAAATAGGTATTGTTAGTTCAGCAGTGGCTAAACCCACCCATGATTCGCTGACATGAACCATCCATGGCTACCGCATCCACATTGAATTCTTATTGCGATAGCTCCCTAACTAATGTATGATAATTTAAGTTTAAAACCTTACCATTTCTCTTAACATTATCTGCGTCGCGGGATCCTTATAACTCTGTCATATTCACCCCTTAAAGGTGTCTTAATACGCCATTAAAACGTTCTTAGTTCAGCATCATTGCGCATGGTTGGTACTTGGATGGGGGACCGTTCAAATACCAACCGTGAGCTGTTAACATGTGTTTTTCTGTTGTTCTTTCTTTCTGTCTGTCTCTCTCTGTTGTAATGTAATGTAATGTAACGTTCTTAGTTCAACCTAAAAAAAATAACAATTCTTGAACAACTTCCCATTTTTGAGAACGAGTACTAATTAAGAAACCATAATTTTTCGAAAAACGTTATAAATTTTTTTTTCTTATTAATATGTAGTAAACTTTAGTGATAATAATAAAAGAATATATAAATTTTTATTTATTTAGTTAAGTATTTAAATTTCACTAAAAGGAGAACAATCAATAAAAAAAATCTAATTCAACATTAAGGCCCTTATTGCGAGTGTCGTTCAACGTTACTGTGAATAACGAATGTGCTTATTATTAATAAATCCTATATTTTGACATTTGGGCATGTTTCAGTGATGGTATATGTGGAAAAAAAAATTCCTTTACTTAGGGATCAAATAGTTTGATCAATAGATGAATCACAAGAAAACATTTTTAATAAAACACCAATGCAGCAAATTGACAAAGTTGACTGATTGACGCGATAATTTTGTTGTGTTCAAGCAGTATAATAAGAGCAGCATGAATCAGAGGTAGAACATAAAGTCGTTCTAGTCAAATACAAGTGTGTTTTATAGGGAAGTGGAGAGCCAAATGTATGCATTAGATAGTTAAATTTCCCTAGGTAACCAACAACAAAGCCCCTTTTATCGACACGAGATTTGTTGTATTTCGAGGGAAGTTTTATTATGCTAGATAAATAATATTTTCCAATAAAACTCACTATATTAAGAACTTTACGAATCCGTCAAGTTCAAAAGTGACAGCAATCAAATATCAACACGATATGACGATACCCATTCCACAAGTGTCAATATTCTTTGTGGTAGAGAATTAATTTGTACGTGATTGATACGTGACTATTACCCCTCACACACGCCACATCGATCAACCTAATCGACAAAGTACTTCGCTTTTGTATGGGCATTTACACACCAATACGCCGACGTAGAAGTACATGCCAAAATCAGCTGTTAAATGGTAGAGTTGTAAAATTTTAAATGAAAAGTGAAAATGACCGAAACATATTTGAATTTTAATAATCCAGAACCACTATTTTATGTTGATCAGAGCTTTATTGAATTGCTGCTTAAGGAGATTGAATTTTATTCTTGCTTTTTCAGGCGATTTGTAAATTTTAACAACTAAAACCGAATAACATCATAAAAAATTGTTTCGACCATCTAGTTCGGTCCTTTTTATACGCCATGTCGGCATACTACTTCGATTCCCAGAGTTCGCACTGCTATGTCGACACATATTCATTTCACACGACTCAAAAACCTTATCGACAATAAGGTTCGAAGAAGTAGTTCGTGGTGTGTGTTAGGGGTATATAATGTTTTTTGTGAATTGCATCGGTGGAGGGAAAAAATAGGTATATTCTTATACACGTATGTAGGTACTTTTATTGTTTTGATATATACTAGCACTGCCATATGGTTTTAATTTGAATTTTTGTATTAGGACGAGAAAATTGTGAAATACTCGTAAATGAAATGTTAGTGATGAAATTGTGTAAAATTAAAATTCGAACAATAATAAATGCAATAAATTTCAGTTAATTAAACAAGAAATGATTTCCTCCGAGTTCTTTTTCGATGATACAGATGATGAAATAACCAACGACGACCACATAATGATTGCCAGGAATAAGAGTCAACTTAGAGATGTTTCCAATCCTCTGCAGCTTGAAGAAAATATGTCCGTGTTAATGAGTAAAAATAAATTTTCTTTTATTAACATACTGATACTACATTGCAGATTTTTGAAATACTTCCGCTTGTCAAAGCCAGCATTTGTTCAATTATTGGCGGACATTGAAAATCATCTCAAATCAACTAAAATAAATACGACAATACCAAACATAATAAAACTTGCCACTGCATTAAGATTCTTTGCCCATGGATCATACCATACTTTTGCCCTGTGATTAAAATAATTATTATAATGGAAATAATAAGTTAATAAAATTAAAAAAAAAATACATTTTTGCCCAGAAAATTATATTCGTTGGTCAGTCGAACAGTATAATGCAAACGATAAAGATCGATTGTCTAGTCGAAAAATTTCGTTCACAATAGAGATCCACAATACCAAAAAAGATTTTTGACTATCGATAAAAGTCGTTTATCGATAAGGAAACGACACTCGCAATAAGGGCCAAAAAGAAATAAATTTATTCGCTTTTATATTTCTTTCGTCTGTTTTAAATGTCGTAGCTTTCATTTGTTGCTTTTGTACGATATTAAAAAGATCTTATCTAAACTACCTCAATGCAATTTTTAAGTTCACTACGGCGGCGGCGCACTGTGGTCCAAAATGACTTTTTTCGTTGCAAAATTCATAACTTTTGAACACGTGAAGCTATCGCAACAATTTTTTTTTCCCTTAAAGGTAATTTCCAAGGCTATACAAATTGTGAATTTTAAGAAAATTACTTTACAGGGTGTTTCAGAATAATTGGTTGATGTAAGATTTTCTTTGAAAAAGGAGTTAACAGAATAAAGTCTGAAAGTAAACCTTTTAAAAACAGTCCTAAGTTTTTAAAACTTTGTAAAATAAAAGTTTTTGACTATTCAAGTGAATTCATAACAGTGTATGCTTAAAGTCAACGCACCAATTTCAGAAATATTTTTTAAGGAGTATTATAAAACAGTATTTTTTCATGTTGTGGGGCATCAGTTTATTCTATAAACTGTTTGACTTATATATTTTATATATTCCCTACAAAAAAGGTCTAATTGAAAATTTTCGTCAGACAAGCCGTTTTTGAGTAATTAAGCTTAATAAATTGTTATTTTTCGTTAGTTACAAAATTCCAAATTAAAAAAGTAAAATCGAAGAAAAATAACAATTTATTAAGCTTAATTACTCAAAAACGGCTTGTCTGACGAAAATTTTCAATCAGACCTTTTTTGTAGGGAATTTAATTTTATATAAAAGTAAGTCAAAATGAATTTTTTTACTTCAATGTTTTGTCAGTTCTGACGCAAAACATGAAATTATGACTAAAAATCAAAATTAGCGATGATAGACCTCTTAAAATTAATATTAAGGGCTCAAACTTTTACGAAAAATTTTTTTTTGTCATTCTGAATGATATTCTCGATATATCTTTCAAAAAAAAAATAGTCAATTTTTTTGGCCCAGTCTACTGAACATGTATCTAAGGATTTCGAAGGCCTTCCTCTTGATGTACTTGGCACGTCACTGTCTTCAATTTCATTACATTGGATTGTAAATGTTCCATTCAAAAATTCTTTATATTTTGAGAGAAATCTTGTTTTAACTCTAAAACAGTCAATCCATTTTTTTTTTTAAATGATGCGTATACTCTTTGGAGTTTCTTTTTCGTTTCATCGTTGTCACTATATCTTCGTATTGGTTTTTTATCAGAATTACAAATTCAGAATTCGAAACATTGATAAAATGTTCAAAAATTGTTCTGTTTGAAATATTCATATTGGTATTTAATTTGTAAACTCCACTCGTCAGTAAAGCCTCTTGAAAACTAACAACATATATCCATTGTCATAGTTTATATACCTCCATAATGTATATGCACAAGGATTATCTTACCTGTGAAATTTAAGCTTAACAATATGAGGTGTCGGAAGAAAATTATAATTCCTACCTGTTTTACTATAGATCATAAAATAATAATCCAAAATTAAATAATTCTTTCAACTTTGTATATGGAGTAGGCAATAAAGCTATTAATCCTTTTCTTTTGGCAAGTTAATCTATGCTTAAGTACTATTAGAATAAGATCAATAAATATTTACAATAATTTAAGTTAAGGGGAATTTATTCAAAGAGGGTCGTTAAAGTGGGCGGATTAAAAAATTTATGTTCAATAAAGTAATCAATACTTTGTGTACAATATTTTATATTTTTTTTTTAATAATAATTGGCATTTGTATAAAAAGGGGCGTAGAAGTGGGCGGTTTTTTTTGTCAGAATCAAGCTAGTAATAAAACGATTTTTAATTAAAAAGAAAATTTCACGTGCTCGACTATTTTAATTAATAAAATAATTGAAATTTTCCATAAGGGAATTTGCTTTTAAGACCAAAAGGTCAGCACTGGGAACACGACTTTTTTTAAACAAATTACAATTTCTCTGAAGGTTGCAAATAGTTGCAGCTACAATTTTGCATATGGTTTAAGAAATAGTTAGGGTAAACTATCATGGTCAATTTTCCGCGCGAACTCGTGAGTATTTTTTTGTAGCTCTATTCAAACCGAAAAAATCTGCTAAAAAAGGGTGTTTTTTGTTTTATTTATTAAAAATATTAAATATTTTTTTATTTTTTTTTTTAATTAAAATTTTGATTTACGCACAAATAATAAAACTAGAATAAACTATAGAAAATTAATATTTTACATTTAGTATGCCAAAATTTCATATACGAAAACAAAGAAGTTAGTTTTTTCTGTTTTGTTTTAACTCTAGAACGAAATTGACCAACTTTGAAAAGCTCTATAAGTCAAACTAGTTAGCGGAAAATTTTTTTATTTGCTGTTTTTGAAGCTCCGTTTATATTTCTATTAGAAATAAAAAACAAAACTTTAAAAATAAAACATCGAAATTAGTATTTTTGCCACGAAATTTTCCTTTTTGGACCACAGTGGCGTATGTTCAACTTTTTTCTTTAATATATTGTCAAAAAGCTCTTATTAACACTTATATGCTTTATTTTAAATTTACACTCTTAATTGTATGCTTTATTTTTTTTATACGACTTTGGTATATCTTTTATATCGTAAGTTTATTCGATTCTATTTTAATGTATACTTTTTAAAGTATTCGTCAAAGCGAATTCAAATCTAAATTTTTTTTACAATTTTTCCTAATGACAACTCCTAACAGTATGTTCTTAGTATTTGTTGGCTATTAGCAATATCGATTTTAATTCAATCAAAGATTATCATTATCAAAAGCACTTACCAATTAACTTTTTTTGTGTGTGTGTACGTATGTTTTTTTTTTCATACTTGTTGTTTTATGACTTGATACGTGAATGATGATCAGCCGTCGAGGAGGTGCACCGCTTCGATGGGTTGATGGAGATTAGTTTTCTCGATTTAAAATTAAAATTTTGAAAGAAATTAAGCATCGATAATTGCTGTACATAAAAAAAATATAACTAAATAGAATGACGAATACCTATTCTATGCAATCTTGTTTTTTTTTTTTTTGTTTGTCTAAGTTAATTTCGTTAGTTCAATTTGTTTAAGTTATTTCAGTTTTTTAAGCTTTCAACTAATTTTTTTTTATCTTTGCTTTTAATAATAACGTTAATATTATTGTTTTTTTTTTTTTTTTAGAATAAAAAAAATTATTATTTGATAGCGGGTACTTAGCTTCGTCTATTTTGGTGGTATTGTAGTTTTTGTTGTTGTTGGTAGATGTTATTTGTTCGTAAATAGTTAAAGTTGATATTATTGCTGTTGTTGTTCTTGTAGACAAGTATGAAGTTGTACGTTGTTACGGGTAGTTTGGCTGTTGTCTAGTTGATGTTCTTGAATGTTGTATGTTGAAGTAGTGGTCGCTTGCTATTATTCTTGATGTTCTGTTGCTATTGTGTTATTTAGATGGGTTGATGTTTTTGAATGTAACATATGTTGGCTATTGCTGTTGTCGTTATCCTGGTCGTAGGTTCTTGCTGTTGATGAGATGTAGGTATTGAATAACGTTGCTGTTTTTGATGTAGGTGTTGTGTAAAGTTGCGGTTGATGTTGATGTCAGTGTCGTAATAAGTTGCTGTTTCTTGATGTAGGTGTTGTGTAAAGTTGCGGTTGATTGATTTTATCGTTGTGAATGGTCGTTGGTTGATGGTCTGGAGATTTGAGAGTGTGGAATTCTGGTGGTGGTGCGGAACTCACGTGGTGATGTTAATCTTGTGGTGGTGATTTTTTTTTTTTGGGTTGTTGGGTTTCACGGGCTGGCTGTAAAACTCGTGTTGGCCAAAAATCTCGTGATGGCTGAAAACCTCGTGTTGGCCAAAAGTCTCGTATTGGCAGAAAATCTTCCCGTAGCGTATACGCTACTGAGTGATATCCTCAAATATTTCAATAAAAATACACTTCAATTAAATGGCAAGGACGATATGTGCTTTTATTATGCACATGCAACGTGGCTTCACGCTACCGCTTTTCTTTGTTTTTTTTTTTCTCAACTTCCAACTTAAGTTTTTACTTTCTGGATTTATAATACCGCACACAGGTCGAATCGCACACTTCCAGAACAACCAAACAACTGGTGACTTTTTCCCAAAGTCTGCACCTTCTAGTTTCTTCTAAAGTAGTTGACTAAAGTGCACATTTCCAACATGGACGTGGATCCGGCCTTATATTTTATCAAATTTCTTGGAGAATTTTGACCACAAAAATCCCAAATTGTTTTCAAAAATCCTTTTTCAATTTTTAAATTATACATGTGTTAAAATTTTAAAATGGTCAAAATCCACGAATTTTCCAAAATTTCGACAACGTTTCTCACCCATACAACTTCGCCTTTTAGTGTTTGTTAACGAATCATTATACATTTATATTTACCCTTTTTTTATATTTTGTATTTTCATAATATAATAAAATAATTGTTAGTTCTGCTTATAATGTCTGAAATCTCTCAACACTCAGCGTGGCCTGGTGATCTTGTCGATCCATTCGTCTCGCCACACTCCCAGGTTCGAATCTTATTTCTAACAACTTTTTTTTTTTTTCTTTTTTTTTCGGGATTTAGCCTTTATTACATTTTTTTTTATAACTATTACTTTAGTTTTTTTTTTTATTATTATTATTATATTAGTATCATAAACAAAAATAATTTTTATTTTATAAAGGTAATTATTTTGGATCATCCTATAGAATATTGAACTTTCACCATTTATCGTTAATGATAGCTTCTTTCCAAATGGAAACACAACCACTTAATTCAAATTTGAACCGGTTCAATCGGCTCGTCAATGTACCCTAAAATTATGCTAAGCCCTTTTTTTCACCATAATCGTTTAAACCAATTTCATTTTCTTAACTGTTATACACTCTGTACTGTACATACCTACTTGTCCCAGATGTTGGAGAGGAAATCTGTAACCAGTTTGCAGTTAAGGCATTTTTCTGCGTTGTTTCCGACATACATCTTCAAAGGGCCGTGCGAACTGTTGGAAAACGAACGCTTTCTGAAACATTAGCGTTTGCCTTAACAATGGAAATAGCAGAGCAAGCTTCTCACGGAGTACATCGACTTAGAGAAGCCATCGTCGAAGAATGCACATGCCGAAGAACTGATGTCCGAAGGAACCAACGAAACGGACTTGCAAAGTGCTGGAATTGCAACAAGACCGGACATTTACATCGTCAATGTTGATTACCACCAAGAAGAGCTTGTAAATATTGTCGACACGGAGATTCAAACTCAGAGCAAGGTAACAATAACACCAGTGTTACTTCACGAACAGTTTTCCCAACAGGGAAACGAGTAAGAACCAACTTCGAGGGGCAGAAGCTGGTTTCTGGTATCGATGGCCCCAGAAACACCATCCGGGTTTCTCAAACTAAACGAGGCAATAAAAGTCTGACTCTTTAGGCAACTGTAAATGGCAACAAATGTGTGGTCACCATCACCATCGACACCGATTCTACAGCCTCCATTGCGCATCAAGACCTAGTGCACCTGAATTGGCTACCAGAACACCAAAAGCTACCGTCTGAGAACTGCCACAGGAGAAGCAGCTAGGGTTTCTAGTAAAGTGTGACTTGGAATTCGAATAGCAGATCTAGAATTCTCACACAAATTTTTGGTGGCAGATTAATGTGACGGGTGCATCATTGGAATGGATTTCATGAAAGAAAATCAAATAGTTTTGGATATTGGCGACCAGGTACTCAAATACCAGAATACAGAGATTTCAATGATCTATGGACACGAAGGGACAACAACTCTAAGGTGACAATGATTATTCATACTTTTGTATTTGTTTGGACAAAAGTAGAAGGAGAGTGTGGACGCCATAGATACTTAATGGTTGAACCAGGCCCAGATTGTTCTTCCCAAAACGTTATCATTGGGAAGACACTTGTAGCTCCGAACAACAATACAGTCCCCGTACGAATAGTCAACACCAAACCGTAGGACGTAAAGTGGCTCCGAACAACAATACAGTCCCCGAATCTGTCGCGGTCATAACACAAATTGACGCTGAAATTCCGAGAAAGCCATTGGACTCTGAGGAGCTCAATAGCATCAAGGAAAAGACACTCAATTCATCTAACCTATACCAACATCAGGTTAAAACGGCAGAAAGCTTCTGAATGGGTTTGCCGACATTTTCGCTTCACAAAACGGGAAATATGGAAGTAAACAAATGATGCAGCATCGAATAAATACGGGAGATGCAAGACCCATTCACCAGCCCGCAAGACGTCTGATATTGGCCAAACAAGGTGAAGCTGAGGAAATGATTACCACCATGAAGAAGGATGGTTTGATTGAGAACTCCAAGCGCCTTCGGGCGACACCAGTGGTCCTAGTCAAAAACAAGGACGGAAGTACACGGTTTTTTGTTGACTACCGAAGGCTGAATGACGTAACCAAGAAAGACAGCTATCCCCTACCAAGAATCAGTGACACCTTAGATGCGATGGGTGGCTTTTCAACACTGGACTTGAAAAGTGGATATTGGCAAGTTGAAATTCACCTTGAAGATCGAGAAAAGACAGCGTTCTCCACAGGTAATGGGCTCTGGCAGTTCAAGTTGATGCCGTTTGGTCTTTGCAACGCTCCGGCAACATTTGAGCGTTTGATGGAGTGCGTCCTTCAAGGCCTGACGTGGATAACTTGTCTTGTCTACTTGGATGATGTTATCGTTTATGGAAAAACATACGACCAACACTGTAAGAACCAAAGGGGTTTGTCCCAGAGGCTTTGAGAGGCTAAACTCAAACTGAACCCAGAAAAATGTGCACTAGTCAAGACTGAAGTGAAGTATTTGGGGCATATCATCTCGTCCCAAGGAGTCAAGACCGATTCTGAAAAAGTTGACACCGTCAAAAATTGGCCAACACCACAGGACAAACATCAATTACGAAGTTTTCTTGGTCTTGCGACTTATTACAGAAGTTTTGTTAAGAACTTTGCGGGAATTGCGAAGAGTTTGCATCAGCTTACGGAAAAGAACAAGCAGTTTAGATGGTCAGGTAAGTGTGAAAAAGCCTTCCAAGAACTGAAATACCGTCTATACAATAATCCGGTGCTGATCTATCCGACTCCAAGCAAGTCTTTTATCATCAATGCTGATTCAAGCAACGTGGGAGTCGGCGCTGTTCTATCACAAGTGCATAATGGCGAAGAAAAGGTTGCCGCCTATTTCAGCAAAGTACTATCGAAGACCGAAAGGAACTACTGTGTGACGAGAAGAGAACTCTTGGCACTCATCTTGGCAACGAAACACTTCCACAAATACATCTATGGACAGAAGTTCTTCTAAGAACCGATCATGGTGCTCTTAATTTGTTGTTGAACTTCAAGAACCCAGAAGGACAAGTCGCAAGGTGGATAGAAAGACTACAGACTTACGATTACGAAATTCAACAACGAAGAGGGAAGCTGCACTCAAATGCCGACGCGCTATCCCGAAGACCTTGTAAAATAAACTACAAGCATTGCAGGCGACAAGAAGAAAAGGAATCCATCAACACTCTGCGAATAAGGGCTGACCCGATTTGTGGATGGAGCAATGAAGAAATAGGATCTGCTCAAGAAGAAGACCCCGACATTGAACCTCTTCTGGCATGGAAAGACCATGAAGAAAAACCCGCATGGAATGGCATTTCCGATAGGACAAATGCGTTTCGCCCAGGCACGACAGTTGGGCTCATCAGTTAGATGGCTGTTCCCTTCTTTCTTTTCCGATACGAGAAGGTGTTCATCATATGTGATGTAACTTGTGTTACCTCAAAAGAAAATCAAAGAGGTTCTTCGAGAGGTGCATGATGGACCTTCAGGAGGCCATTTGGGAGTTATGAAATTATCAAACGCGATTTTTACTTTCTTATTAGAATATTTATTTGTAGGATGGCAGAAATCTTAATCTGCTAATTGAATAACAAAAACAAAGCGAAATGAATATTTAAAGAAGAATTTACAAGAATTAATACAAGAGACCGACGCGCGCCGCGACAACATCAACCGAGAAGATGACACAAGACAAACTAACGTATGTCAAATTGAAATGGATGCGTTTGATAAAAAAAACACAACAAGCAGTATCCAGAGTACTGCCACCCACTAGCTCAGCGATGGGGTGGGTTCAGTGAACTGATTAATTAAATGAAACAAACGAATCTATAAAAATAAAATTGAAAGTGTAAGTACAGGGTGTACTCGCATAGGCGCCAGGAATTTTTGTTGGATATATAGTAAAATTCCAAAACTATACCGCGGTAGAAAAAAGAAAACACAGATTTTTGTTTTAACCACAGGGTGGCTTTAAAAAAAAAAAATTAATTTTATTTGGGAAACCTTATAGCCGGAACTCTGGATTAAAACCCAAAATTTTTTCGAGTAAAATAAGAACAGTTAATACAATTCCGTACACTTACGGGGAGCCGTTAAACCAAGAGCTAAAAAGGAAACTGGACAGTTATCGATCTAATCAAAAATGAATAAAAGTAATCAATATCCGAATTGAAGTGAAACGAAATTAAACGAACGAAAAGTTAAACTATCGGCACGACCAAAAAAAGAATTCTTCAAAAAAAGAAAACACTCCACTTATCTTTCCTTATTGCTTCCTCCTCTATCACCTCGATTTTCCTTCCTTCTTTTGATTTTCTTCACACCTCAAATCTCTTCCTTTCAAAAAAATGTATCTTCGACTTTTTTTTTTGGTTAATCTATCGAAAAAATTTTCCTTTCTCTCGACACTTTTCTTTTTCCAAAAATATTTTCTCGATCCTTGCTTCATAAAAACTTCTTGCTTTTCTCGCCCTCAAAAATAGAGTGAGCTTTCCAAGCTAATAATTCCAACCTCTGGCTCGGCCATTCCATTCTCTCACACATTCATTCGACCAGTCAATCGTTTTCGTTGACGAATCTCACGAAACTTTACATTCACTCTCACAGACAAGGATTCAGCAAGTTGTTGGATGAATATCCAAAACTTGGCGAATCTTAATGGCCAAGTTCAGACCCATCCCAAACTAATTTTCTCGAAAAAACTTAAAGAAATATAGTCGAGAAAAAGTTTTCGCTAGGCATTTTCCTAGTTACTTTAAAACAATCGCGATTGATTCGAAGCGTGAAATAATCATTTTCTTTTTGAGACGATAGAGGAAGGCATATCGGTAAGATCCCGAAATATATTAAATTCGTTTCTTTTTCGTTCCGATAGATTGCTATGCCTTGTATTTTAAGAGGAATGAATATTTAAGAATCAAAGATCGTTAACTACCCAGTTTGCTTACAATACAAAATTACATTTACACGTTAGGATGTTTAATTTAAGTAAGAGTCCACCTGACTCGATGACTTCATCAGCTCATCTGCTGGTACATCAGTATTAGACCGCTCGTATTCACAGTTGAGAGGATATTGGAACCACCTGTTCCACTTGATTCATGACATTGCTTGAACACCTGTATTTTTGTTATTGCTTTTCCAAAATACTTTAAGAGCAGGTCTCTGGCTAATGGTCACCAAGTTACTACTGACTCTACAAGTATTTTGGAGCCACAACGGAAAAGAGGAAAGTTAAAAATTGTTAAAAGTAAAGAATAGGAAGGTGAAACTTGTTGTGGTAAATTTTACCACAACAACTCCCACCCTTACCTCCTAGAAAATGTGCTTACATTTCTGTAACACATTTTCTAAGATTTGCCAAGGAAATGAAGAGGAATTTTCCATAAAAAAAATCAAAAGCAAAAAATTAAAAATGTAAATCATCAAGCATCAAAAAAAAAAAAATCAAAATACAAAAAAAACTACGTTACTCTACTTTAATCTTCGGATGCATCGGTATACGGATTTAAAGCTTTAATATGCCAAGTTCCGCGTTATTTACTACTACTACTGTCTTGTAAGACATATGTCCAAGATGACACACGGTTTTTTATTTCAAACGGGCCGACAAACTTTGGCGCTAATTTGGCAGCATAATAATTCGCGGCATCCGACAACGAAAAGTTCTTAAGCCAAACCAATTCGCCGGGGTGATATCGAACATCACGCCGTCGAAGAGTGTAGACTTGAGCAGATCTTTTAGATGCTGCTTGTAATTTTTTCCCTATATCGACTCTAAGTTCCTTGAAACGTTCAGCGATCTCATCCCGATCCTGAACGGTTCCCGAACTATCTTCCACAGATGGTACTTCTCGACCTGAAGTCACCATATCCCTTCCAAAATTCGCATAATATGGCGAAACTTCTAAAACCTCATGCTGTGACGTGCGAATAGCACATGCCACCTTACTCAATTCTGAGCCCCACACTCTGTGGTTTTCTGGGACGTAAGCCCTCAACGTCGTCTTAATGATCTGATTGATTCTCTCCGCAGGATTTGCCTGCGGGTGATAATGAGCTGTAAATTTTAATTGTGACGCGTACGCCTGGCAAAACGTTTTTAGTTCCTTAGATCGAAACTGGGGACCGTTGTCACATACGATCACCTTTGGGATGCCAAATAAGAGGAAAACGTTATCTTCTAGTTCCCTAAAGATTGCCCTAGAAGTAGCCGACCTCAAAGCGAAAAGTAGCGGAAATCTCGCGAAATAATCTACTACCGTCAAAATGTAAATAAAACCCCTACTAAATCTACACAAATCATTTCCGGTGATTTGATTCCTACACTCTCAGTCATCAATCCAGCTGGTTTATCATTCACCGGCTTTATCTGTTGGCAAACTTTACAATTCCTAACATATTTTGTGATATTTGCCCTCATTTTTGACCAGTAAAACTTAGCCGTTATCCTAGCAAAAGTTTTTCTAACTCTCATGTGGCCTGCTAAAGGACTATCATGGAATTCCTACATAATCCCCAACCTCTTGTTCCTACCTAACACTCTCTTCCGCTCTTGGTTATTTTCATGAACTACTACAAAATTATTCTTCACCAGTTTGAACAACTGACCATGTTCAACTCTCAGGCTGGGTACCTAAGCGGATTCGAATTTACATCTGAAATCATTTTCTTCACCCAAGGGTCCAAATCCTCATCTGAGATTCCACCCCACTGTGGAACTCCCCGAGAAAGCATATCCGGAACAACATGCTCTTTGCCCTTTCGATGAATGATTTCGAAATCGAATTGTTGGAGCCTAACTGCCGAACGCGCTAACCTACCCTGCGGATCTTTAAGATTGCTTAACCATACCAAGGAATAATGATCCGTTACAATAGTAAACCGAACACCTTCGATATACGGTCGCAACTTTTCAATAGCCCACAATACAGCTAAGCATTCTTTCTCTGTTGTAGAATAATTCCTCTCATTCCTATTCCTCTGCCAATTAACAGTCGAGTTGTGAAGACCGAAAGGCATTCTTCGAAACTGAAAAAGACCTCTCCCAGAGACCGTAAAGGCAGTATAGGGCTTAGATTCCTCCTCCATAGGAATCTGCCAATACGCTGACTTGATGTCTAGCGAAGACAAGAACCTCGCGCCTCGAGGCCTGTCTAAAATCGAATTAATATAAGGAAGTGGATAAGCATCCCTATCTGTATTTTTATTCAGCTTCCTATAGTCCACACAGAACCTAAAGGAGCCATCTTTCTTTTTAAATAAGAGTATTGGAGATGACCATGCACTTGTCGATCTCTCAATAACACCTGACACCTGCCTCTAACATTTCGTTTAATTCCCTATCAATATGTACTTTCATGGCCGGCAAGACCGGAAAATACCATTGTTTAATCGGTTCCACCGACGTCCTAATTTTATGCGTAACCCTAGTTGTGCACCCTAATGGCTAAAACACATGTGCAGCGTTTTCCCTGCAGCGAAATTTAATTACACAGGTTCTTATGGGAGCAGAATCATTGAAAGTCTGCATGCAGCGCTACGCTGCACGATGTCTCTATTCCTAAATTTGCTGCCTAGTTTCATTGCAGCCATAAATGTAAAACAAAAATTTCCAAATAATTGCTATTTGGCATTACTGATATTGACAGATTGTTGACATTGTCTGTCATTTTGCAAAAAAAAAGTTTGTTTTTTTCTTTGGTAGAAAACTTGATATTAATACAATAATGGAAGAAAAAATAAAACAAATTCATTTATGACAAAACAAATCCGTACAATGAACAAGAAGTGAAAAGAATTTGTTTTGTCTCCGACTCGTATTTTTGTTTATTTTCAGACAGATGAAAGATTGTTACTGCTCACCAGTTCCTGTTTGGGATAGGTAAATTCTATCCAACTAAGGACATTTTTTTCAGCTATACATAGCAACATCAACGCGAGGGAAACTACATGTCTAGTATAATTTTGTTTTTCATTTGTGCTTTGTATCTTCTTTTGCTTTTCCTACTTATCACCAGGAACAATTTTTGAAAGTATAGGTGCAATTCTCTATCATTTTCTGATTAATTAAATTTGTCCACGGCCTTGAAGTTTTGATCTGGAACAAATTATATTCATTTAAAAACTTGAGGTATTTCTCACACACCGCAATCAAAATCAAAATTTTGTCCTTGTTTGTTGAAATATCCATTTAATTTAAAATAAACTTAAAAAATTTTAAGTACAAAACAATTTAAGCAAACAAAAAGAATGAAAATTTGGCAGATGTCATTTTTTTTAACAGAACTAGGCATCATTAAAGTTCGGAAGTATGCACATGTGTTCTATCTGCAGCCCTGCATGCATCGCTGCGTGCAGACTTGATGCACATCTGTTTTAGCCATAAGCCTTCAGGCGTCCTACTAAATGATTCCTCAATCAAATCTTCTAAACTCTTTATTTCCCTATCACTCAACTCTGATCGTTCTGTAATCGAACAAATCGAAACCGGCTGCTTCGAAAAATTCCACTCACGTGACCTTAAATCCGGTATAATCCCCGAAAGTGCCCAAAAATCTGCACCTAGGATCACCGTATTTGGCAGAGTTGGTATAACAAGACAGTCTATCAACACTGTCCTGTCTTCTAAAACTATTGGAAGAGAGAGTGTCCCAAAAACCTTGACACCTGTTCCATCTGTTAACCGGACGCAGTGAACAGTGTCTGTATTTAAAGAAAGACCTAAAGAAATTTCCAAGAATCCCTACCTATTATGGTTCTAGAAGCTCCTGAATCTAATAAACCTAAAAATCTAGTACCATAAATACTAACTCCTAAAAATGGTCTCCTATCATCACCGTTTGCCTCGAGAGTAAAGCCTAAATGAACCTGATTCACTAACTGGTTTTCAGCAGGCAAAACCTTTAACGTCTTCGAGCCTCCTGCCCTGCTGGCACAAGAGTCCGTTAACCATTTCCCGAACACTGTCGGCAGTTTTGTCTACTGACCCCTAAAGCCACACAACCAAAACAACGCCTTGGAGCGGAACACCTATTTGCAAAATGGCCTGATCTATTGCAATTGTAACACCTAACCGAAGACCTTTGGTTTGAAGATTGGGCCTGATGAGCAGTTTGGTTATTCCCCGCAATAACCGAAACTGCAGAAGTTACAACACCTATGTATGCTAGATCCGGTTCTAGCAAAATCCTATTATTCCTAACACTAGGTGGTGGAACATAAGATTCCAGGTTTGCCTTAACTGCTTCTAAATTCCTACCTAAAGCCACCAAACCGGATACACAACTTGGTTTCGCCAAACCAAGTTGAGTTTGGTAGAAAGGTGTCAAGTTCCTTTGAATCATTGACAACATCCTACCTTCCGATATTGGTTCAGTTAACCTACCGAACAAATTCGGCATTGTCGCCACATAGACTCCGATGAATTCATCTTTGCCTTGTGTGCGACGCCTAATTTCATCTAACAGTGAATCATCGTAATTCGGTGGCAAGAACTCCAGCTTCAACTCTCTGACGAGTTCTGGGCACGAATTAATCGACAACCTAATTGCCCTATACCAAATAAGAAATTTTCCCACAAAAAGCTCAACTGCTGCCCTAAAAAGCTGCGCTTCTGAAATCCCTCTAGCCTGACACATCTCTTCAACCCTCTCAAGAAACCAGTTCACTGAAATATTCCAGCGCTCTCCAGTAAACTTTAATTCCCATTTACCTATATCTACAAATTTTTCTGAACTAACTATAACCCGTTCTACCACTGGGTTAATCTGATTACTAATATTACTAATGCTCCTATTTCCATCTACGAGTATGCTGTGGCTACTAGCTTCAGTCAAAAAAACAGGGATGTTTATCCAAATTAATAAAATATGGACAAAAGTTTACAAGGAAATGAAAAAAATCGAGTGGGGATATACACTCAAGTGTCGGCAGAAGTCACGGCTGCGGGCGAGGGCTTGGCTTCGCAAGAAGCTAAGTCGCCAGTGACAAAAAAAGTAAACAAAGCAATCCTTATTAAACAGCACAACCTTACAGCCGCTCTCCTCCCTGCTCTAGATAGCCTGGCTATTGACGGTAGGGAGACCTCGTACAGGCCTCCTTCTATAGGAAGTCGAACCGAGGACGAGTTGCTGGAAGACTCGAGTCAAGAAGAGACTATGCTGAAGTCTACTGCACCGCCCAATGCTTCGAGGCAACGCAGTAACTACAGATCCTCTAAAAGATTCGTGAGTGTTACGGAGAAAAAGGACCCAACTACTCTCAGTTCAAGAGACAGGGCCCTTCTAAAGAAACACCGGAAGTTAATAAAGAACTATGAAAGTCAGTTGGCAAAGACCACCACTGCACCCATAGCTTCCTCCCAACAAGAGAAAGAAAAGAAACCAGTCAGTGAAAGAGTAGTTGCTTCCACATCGAAGTCTATCCCTAAAAAGATAAACCGAGAACAGGACAACAACAACTCAACAGCTCGTACTGGCATAGACACGAATAAGACGACTTCCCTCAAGAAACAGCAAACCATCGCTAAATCGAACCTGAAAGGGAACGACAAAGCAAAGGTAGGCAACTCTTCTGGGACAAAGTCAGTTTCGTCCAAGAGGGCAAGATCGGAGGAGACAGCCAAGGCCGACGGTTCTAAAAAGTTTAAAACCAACAGCTTTGACAACACCCCGATCGATCTGCAGGTGGCCATTATTAGTCGAGAGGATCCAGATGGGAAAATCACGGCCAAGAATTGGTTACTTGTGGAAAATGAAATCCTTAAAGCCATGATGGCGACATCGGATGACGATAGTTCTGAGGACTACACCTTCGACGGAGCTGGTTGGCGGAAAGGAGTAAAAGTGGTTTGCTGTGGAGACCAGAAATCCTTGGAGTTTCTCACTCGCACAATCGCCAATATTGGTGAACTGTGGGAGGGGGCATCTCTCGGGGTTCTTCCTGTCACGGCTCTACCACTTCGTCAGCAGGTTAAGATATGGATTCCTCCTCCTGCCACGCATGAGGACTCATCCATTATTAAACTGATGGCAAAGCAAAATAAGGAGCTCCCCATATTGGAATGGAAGCTCTTGAATTCCAGAAAGAGTCTCAAAGGGGAAGGTAAGGACCTCTTGTTCGCTATCGACAAAAAATCTGACCTCCTCCTGAAAGAAAAAACGGACGTATTGAGATATGGTCTCGGAACCTTAAAGGTAAAGAGGCACGAAGGCAAAGGGGAGTCAAAAGCTGCTGGTGGTGCAAATTAATTAATTAATTAATTAATTAATGCTCTACATGTCTCAGGAGAACGTGGATGTGGCCTTAATTCAAGAACCTTGGATTTGTAAGAACCAGGTACGAGGGTTGAGGTCAAAAAACTACAACCTTTTCCACTCCACGTCAGAAGGTGATATTAGAAGTTGTATTCTAGCCAAAAAATCAATTAATGCTTTCTTTTTATCTAGGTACAGCAACAGGGATAACGTGGCAATCAACGTTGAATCCAAGGAAGGCAACTTCGTCTTGGCGTCAACGTACATGCCGGGAGATGAAGAAAATCCTCCATCAAAAACGGTCCGCGATCTTGTGGATTACACCACAGCAAGAGGGACACCTTTGGTGATAGGATGCGACGCCAACGCCCATCATACACAATGGGGTGGCAAAAATATCAACAAAAGGGGTGAGTCAATTTTTGAATACATTCTCTGTTCTAATCTTATGTTATGTAATAGGGGCAATCACCCAACATTCCGTAATAAAAACAGGGAAGAAATTCTAGACGTCACTCCTATGAGTAATAATGATAAGATATCTGTAGGGATTTGGAGAGTCTCTCCTGAGAAATCCTTTTCGGATCACTTAAGGATACTCTTTACCTTAGATAGGAAAATAAATGAGATAAAACCTTTTAGGAACCCAACTAGAACAAATTGGACAAAGTACGCAAAATGGTTGAATGAAAGAATCGATCCTCCAGAGGAAGAAACGCTTTCGACCATTGATAATGCTGTTCAAAATCTTACTAGTAAAATGAAAAAGGCCTTTGAAAAACACTGCCCTATATCTCGTAACATTAAACCCACTAATCCGCCATGGTGGAATAGTGATCTTAAGAAACGAAGAACAGGGGTCAGAAAACTTTTCAACAAAGCCAGACTGAGTAAATCGGAGGAAGATTGGAATTCATATAGAACCGAACTTAACTCATACACCAAAGAGTTAAGAAGGGCCAAAAAGGATTCATGGGCTAGGCACTGTGAATCTATTGAGAACACAAGTAAGGCGGCGAGACTTCGAAAGATCCTAACATACAATCCCACGAGTCCGGGATACATTAAGCATCCCGATGGATCGTGGTCGAACTCGAGCCAAGAAACACTTGAACTCTTTATGGAAACACATTTCCCGGGCTGTAAGAATCATCCAGGACCAGGTTTTACACAACCAAACACCTTAGAGATCTTACAATCAGTACCAGAATTAGAACAGATTATCACAGAGCAGAAGATTATGTGGGCAATAAACTCGTTCAAACCCTATAAATCAGCTGGACCAGATGAGATTATTCCCGCATTTCTTCAACATGCTCTACATATAATCACCCCATGGCTTAGGGTAATCTTCAAAAGTTGTATCATATGGAGATACGTCCCTATCAGTTGGAGGAAAGTAAAAGTAGTCTTTATTCCAAAAGCTGGAAAACCGACACACTCGACTGCAAAAGATTACAGACCGATAAGCCTCTCTTCGTTTCTCCTCAAGACACTGGAGAGAATTATTGATCTGCATGTTAGAGACCTTCTCAAACCAAGCAACCTGTGCAACTACCAACACGCTTACCTGAAAGGTAAATCAGTGGAGACTGCGTTGCACGAGGTGGTCTCACAAATTGAGAAAAGTCTCAAGCACAAAGAACATACCCTGGCAGCATTTTTGGACATCGAAGGAGCGTTTAACAACGTAAAAACGGAGTCCATTAAATCTGCTCTAGAAGAAGTTGGCGTTCAATCTGCTATTGTGGACTAGATTTATACCATGCTCAATGGCAGAATCATTAGCTCGCAACTTGGTGATAGTAATGTAGATAAATCGGTTACAAGAGGCACTCCACAAGGAGGAGTAATCTCACCTCTCCTCTGGGTCCTTGTTGTTAACAAAATTCTCACAAGATTTAGGAATCAGGGCATTAACATAGTAGCATATGCGGACGACATAGTAATTTTGATATCGGGTAAATATCTTACCACCATCAAGGATATTATGGAATCTTCACTTAAAGAACTATCTTCTTGGGCAGGACAAAACGGTCTCGGGGTTAACCCTTCCAAAACCGAACTAGTCCTGTTTATGAAGAAAAGAAAATTGGAGGACTTTACTCCTCCAAAGCTCAACGACATTCCTCTGAAACTCTCCTACGAGGCTAAATATCTTGGAGTAATTCTTGATTCCAAGCTAACATGGAAACGAAACACAGAGGAAAGAATGAAAAGAGCACTATGCGCTCTCTACACATGCAAAAAAACCTTCGGTACACGGTGGGGCATGCGACCGCAGGTCATCCAGTGGATGTACGAGGCGATAGTTCGTCCCATACTTACCTATGGGTCGATCGTGTGGTGGAAAGCTGTAGAAAAAAGTAGCTATCTCAAAAACCTGAATAAGGTACAGAGACTAGCCTGTTTAGGAATAACGGGGGCACAGGGTTCTACGCCACAGGCAGGCCTGGAAATTATATTAAATCTTCCAGTCCTGGACGAGCACATAAGATGCACAGCAGCCAAAAGCGCGATTCGGCTTAAAGAAATGAACTTTTGGAAGCACACCAGTTATGGTCATGGGTCAATACTGCAAAGGTATGACACAGTGGCAGGGCTTAATGTGACGACTGACTACTTACCACCCAAAATAGATTTTAACAAACAATTCTCTACTACAATACCCGAAAGGCAGGGATGGGAATCCAACTCACTAATTAGTGAACAAGGTATCTCCTTCTACACTGATGGGTCAAAAATGGAAGAGGGAACAGGAGCTGGGGTGTTCTGTGAAGCTCTAAATATTAAAGAATCATTCAAACTCCCAGATGAGTGTAGTTTCTTTCAGGCTGAGATCTATGCTATTGAAAAGGCGGCAGAATTGGTACGCACGAAAGGATTGAACTCGTCTGAGATCACATTTTTCGTGGACAGCCAAGCTGCCATCAATGCTTTAGCCAGTGAGACTATAAGATCCAAGTCAGTAACAAAATGTCGAGACATGCTGAACAATATTTGTAACACTAACCAAGTCAACCTCTGCTGGGTTCCCGGACATAGTAATATAGAAGGGAATGAAATAGCAGATGAACTGGCAAGGAAAGGATCACTATCAAATAAAAACAGCAGTAGCCATTTAAATTTAGGACCAAAAATCCCGATTGGTGTGATTAAAAGGAAAATAGACCTAATAACGAAAGAGCAAATCCACAACTCCTGGTCCTCCAGGGACGACTGCGTTATCTCTAGAAGTTTATGGCCTAGAATTAATGAAAAGGAAACTCGATATATCTTATCGCTCAGTAAAAAGAACATCAGAATCCTGATAGGTGTACTAACGGGTCACTGCGCCATTGGCACAATGGCCGCTAGAATGGGTGCATTTGCACCCGATTTCTGTAGGAGCTGTCAGGATGTCGAGGAGATTGAAACCATTAAACACCTACTCTGTGACTGTCCGAACCTCCAAACAAATCGCCTTCGTTACTTCGGAAACAGGTTTGTTGGAGAACTAGACGATCGCAGGTATCAATGACAAATATGAGAAAATTCATTGTAAGCACAGGCTGGTTCGAAAATGAACCAGTCTACATAAGGCATTAGTTAGGAGCATCTCTGCTTTTATTAATGGGGGATCACAATAGACCAATAGGCCCCCGTGTACGCAACAGCCCCTGGGCTGTACACGCCCCTCCTAACCTAACCTAGCCTAGCTTCAGTCAATTTATCGACGTCAGTATTCATCGGCCTGTTACTCTGAGGTTCAGCTAAACGCTGTTTTTCAACCTCACTCTTTTGTTTTGAACCCTGCTCTTGGCTATCCTCACTTTGATTCCTTTTTTCTTCATCATCACTTTCACTTTCATCTTCGTCCTCATACTCCTCCAACTCCACCATGGCCATGATTAATTTATTTTTCAGATCCTGCTTGCTCTTTTCCTGAGGTATGTTAGTGTAAGGTATCTTGCCAGGACAAGAACAAATAATTGAAGCGCAAATCAAAACAACCAATAACAAAAAGAAAATATACCAAAAGAAATAAGAAGCTTTAAACTAAGTTGAGTACACCCTTCTATCTTTCCGTATCTTTTGAGATTTTGACATGGCAAAATATTAAAATCTTTGCAAAAAGGAGTGAGATCAGACCAAAACCATAAATGTTAAAAAAAAGCCAAGTTCTTCTATACAAAAACCTTTGTCTAACAAGTCAGCCGTGAAAAGTACTGAGATCTAAAATTACGCCAAGTTCTTACTTCATGAAGGTTAAATACCGAATATTTAAAGTAGAATAATATTGAAACAGCTACAATGTAATAGAGAAATTTTATTATTTAATGATTACTGACTAAAATTTGATGGGCTTACTTGGCAAGTTTTTTTGTATGCCCAAATTCGAAAGGTTTTAAAAACTTGACAAGTGAACCCATCAAATTTTAGTCAGTAATCATTAAATAATAAAATTTCTCTATTACATTGTAGCTGTTTCAATATTATTCAACTTTAAATATTCGGTATTAAACCTTCATGAAGTAAGAACTTGGCGTAATTTTAGATCTCAGTACTTTTCACGGCTGACTTGTTAGACAAAGGTTTTTGTATAGAAGAACTTGGCTCTTTTTTTAACATTTATGTTTTTGGTCCGATTGTATTTAAGGAAAATTATTTAAATTAAAAAAAAAAATAAATAATTTAACCGTGTTACAAGTTGTAAAAGAAAGGAAAAAATACACTTGACAAACTGTCAAGAATGTAAATTTATTTTCATGGCTAATCTGATATGAATCTCGACATCTGGTCAAATGCATATTTCATTCTCCATTGTCAAATGTGCTAGTACAGTTCATGTATAAAAGATTATTTATATAAAAAATTATTTTGAATTTGAAAATATGAAATTTTAATCTTGTGGTTGATTGTTAAAAAACAAATACCTATGTTGGGAAGCAACATAGTGGTATGAATGCTCTACTGGATAAAATTACATAAGTATAAAAGATAACGATTTCAAATTAACTTTTACACAAGGTCAAAAGATAGTGTGTGCAATTACTTTAATATTTTTTAATTTTTTTTTTTCAATTTTTACAGTAACATTTTACTATCAAAAAATCAATAAATATAATTTTTTTTTAAATATTTTGCGACTTTTCCTGGGAAATTGAGAGTTATATTTTTTAATTTTTGTAAATATTTTTTTAATCAAAGATTTACATACCCTGAACTGAGCAACATTCTTATAAATTAAATAAAACTCATCTAAAGTTCAATAAAATGCAATTCAATATGACAGTATTTGTAATGCATTTGTAAGGATAGTATTGGCAATACAATTCTCACATATTTTTACTTGCGATATAGTTACTATAGGGCAAGTTCTGCATTTGTAAAAAAAATCGAACTCGAGATTTTGATCAAAGTTGACATTACGATGATAGCGAAGACGAAAAAAGTGGGTCCGACAATTCCGTCTGTCTGTCTGTATGTCTGTATGTCTGTACCTCGAACTACAGCCTAAACCACTAGATCTATTTCCTCCAATCTCGGTATTTGAGGGTCTTCGGTGATTCCCTAGAGGAGAAATTGAAAATTTTTTTTAGCTCCAAAACTAAGGGTACCCCCCACACACCCGTAATGCAAGATCTTATTTATCCCGAAAACGGCTCTAACGATTTTGATAAAAAAAAATATGTGTGATATTATGAACATAGGCTATATTTTGGTCAAAAAAATCTTCAGCAGGAGTCCCCTTAAGTTTAAAATAATATTGTATTTAAAAATATTCGAAAAAAATATTTGTTGGATTTTTGTGAAAAAAAAATTTTTTTTTAAAGCAATATCTTCAAAACCTATGAACGATTATTTTTTAAAATTATTTCCAAAAATCAATATTATTTAATACTTAAAATTCCCATCCCACATTTTTTTCTTGAAAAATTTTAGAGAAATTTCTTATATAAAAAATGTATTTAATAATAAAACGATTTTTTAAAGTTTATTTGCATAAATTCATACTTTTCCGGAAACCAGACGGCAATTTTATGCATTTGAACATTATTATCTCATTAAATCCATGTTTTATATTTATAAAATGTATCTTAAATTCCAAAGTAATTTTACATAAGAGCAGCTTCGTGCGATCCAGTCGTGCATTTTTTTTTTACTTGCGATATAGGTACTATAGGGCAAGTTCTGCATTTGGAAAAAAAATCGAACTCGAGATTTTGATCAAAGTTGACATTACGATGATAGCGAAGACGAAAAAAGTGGGTCCGACAATTCCGTCTGTCTGTCTGTATGTCTGTACCTCGAACTACAGCCTAAACTACCGGAGGTATTTTCTTCAAACTCGGTAGTTAAGGGTCTTCGGTGATTCCCTAGAGGAAAAATTGAAATTTTTTTTTTAGCTCCAAAACTAAGGGTACCCCCCATACACCCGTAATGCAAAATCTTATTTATCTCGAAAACGGCTCTAACGATTTTGTTAAAAAAAATTTGGTGTGATATTATGGACATGGACTATATTTTGGTGAAAAAAAAATTTGGGGGGAAATGTTATTAGGGGTACCTGTCATAGAACGGTTTTTTTCATTTTCGAATTTCTCACCAACGGCTCTAACGATTTGAACCAAAATTTTTATGCAGGAGCTGCTTTGCATTTGAAAAAATATACACGTGTTGGAAATGATTTTTTTTTGTATATGATGCAATGACGATTGCACATTATAAAAGGGACGGTGGAAAGAAAGTCTTCGTGTATGTATAAATAAAATGCACGACTGGATCGCACGAACTTGCTATTATGTAAAAGTACTTTAGAATTTAAGATACATTTTATAAATATAAAACATGGATTTAATTAGATAATAATGTCCAAATGCATAAAATTGTCGTCTGATTTCTAGAAAAGTATGAATTTATGCAAACAAACTTTAAAACATCGTTTTATTATTAAATACATTTTTTATATAAGAAATTTCTTCAAAATTTGGGATGCGAATTTTAAGTATTTAATAATATTTTTTTTAGGAAATAATTTCAAAAAATAAAAGTTCATAGGTTTTGAAGATATTGATTTTTCAAAAAAACAAAAAATTGTTTCAAGAAAACCCAACAAATTTTTCGAATTTTTTTTTTATACAATATTATTTTTAACTTAAGGGGACTCCTGCTGAAATTTTTTGGTTAAAATCCTTATAGCCGTGAATGGAAAAGTCGAAAATCAAAAAAACCGTTCTATGACAGGTACCGTTAATAACATTTTGCCCAAAATTTTTTTTCACAGAAATGTAGTCCATGTCGATTATATCACACATATTTTTTTTATCAAAATCGTTAGAGCCGTTTTCGAGATAAATAAGATTTTGCAATGCCGTTGTATGGGGGGTACCGTTAGTTTTGGAGCTAAAAAAAATTTAAATTTTCCCTCTAGGGAACCACCAAAAACCCTTAACTACCGATATTGAAAGAAATAGGTCCAGTGGTTTAGGCTGTAGGGAGAGGTACAGACATACAGACGCACTGAAACATGTTTTTTGTATACTAAATTTTCTTTAAAATTTTTATAAAAAAAATTGATATGCAACTTTTTAGTATTTAATAAAATACATTTTAAAACATAATTTAAAAATTTAGTCGTGCATCGGTTTTCAAGATATTGAATTTTCAAAAAAAAAATTGTATTATTTTTTTTTAAATCCAAAAACTAGTTTTTCAAAAAAAATTTTTAGTGTATGTTTTTTCAAATGCAAAGCAGCTCCTGCATAAGAGTTTCGGTTAAAATCGTTAGAGCCGTTGGTGAGCAATTCGAAAATCAACATTAACATTTAAATTTTTTTTTGGCAAAATATAGTCCATGTCCATAATATCACACTTAATTTTTTTTATCAAAATCGTTGTAGCCGTTAAACCGGGATAAACAAGATCTTGCATTACGTGTTGAAACAATACGAAACGGCACCGGGTTTTAAAGGTACCTCAATGGCGATTTGATCAAAGCGGTTACTGAGCTTACAGTCATACATCAAAAAAAAAATTAAACAGTAAGATTTTGTGGATATTATGCTTGATGAGTCTTCTGATTCAATTATCCGTTTTGTTTCGGTATTACTTTAATAAGAAAATCCATAAAACTTTCGTTGAACTTATCTGCTAACAGCAGAAGATTTGTTTTGATTAGTTACAGCTCTATTGAAAAAATATGATATAAAATATAAAGTTATAGCTCAGACTTATGATGGGGCTTCCGTTATTAGTGGTCATTGGAATGGAATTCAAATACAAGCTGAGAATGTATGTCCCAATGCTGAATTTTTCGACTGTTATGCGCATGCGCACGTCTTGAATTTAGTTCTGCCCCAAGGAATAACCAACATAAGAGAGTGCAAAATTTTGTCGCAAGATCTTAAAGAATTTTTAAAAAGAAAAATACCATCATTAGCTATGACCTCGTGCTGCTTTAGTTCACGACTTGTCAATATATTCTACTCTTATACCCAAAACATTCTGCAATATTTTGAAAGTATATATAAAATGATGAAAAAAATACATGGGAAAGCAATGATCGAATAGCTGGATCGGTGGACTGTAAATTCCTGAAAAGCTTTGAAACTGTTTTCATTTTGAAAATGTTTTTTTTTCAAAACTATTTTCACACTCAGGTATGCAGGTATGCCTGCTTTTTAATACACTTTAAAACACCAATTTAGACATTATACTTTGTATAAACTAAATAAAAATGCAAAATGAATTTCTTAAATTTCAATAAAACGAAGGGTTTCAGGAAATTTGGAAATCAACCTTGCAGGCTGTTTACTACATGCTGAAAAACTAAAAGCTCGAAATGATCAATTTGATCACGGACTCACGGTTAAGATGTATAAGCATCAACGTTAGTCCGAGTGCCGAATATTTTTGTTATCGAACGTACCCAATAAACATACAATGCAATCGTACTAGTTTGTGACTTTAGATATATTCAAATGAAAGCCAGTGTTTTTCCCACAATGAATTTATCCCTTTCACTTATACTTAAATCCAAAAATATCTCTACATAGCTGTAAAACACGCTTTCCACCTAAACACATGTATTTTTGGACCATGTCCTGTAAAAACGATTTTATCTTACTTACCTACTTGTGTTTTACTTTTAATGTAATGATCAAAAAATTATCAAGTGAATTTAAGATAAATGGGATCAAAACACTAGTTAACAACTAAAATCGAATAACAACATAAAAAATTGTGTCGAGGAACTATTTTGGTCCTTTTTACATGCCATGACATGGCGGCCATGTCGGCATACTACTTCGATTCCCAGAGTTCGCACTGCAAGCATGCCGTGTCCACACTTATTCATTTCACACGACTCAAAAACCTTATCGACAATATGCTTCGATGAAGTAGTTCGTGGCATGTGTTAGGAGTAAGTGGACTCCGCTACGTAACGTAAAGTTTGTTTGACTTATGTTTAAACAGGGATTTTGCTTGAGACAGCATTATACTCGTATTCTTACGCTTATATTCAAACAGAGATGTTATCTGATAGAAAATAGACTGTTTTTACACAAATCCGATTTTAATCTCTGTTTCTCTTTTGGCTTCCTTTCGAGTTCATCAGTACTTTTAAACACAACGATTTTTAATGTAAGTTAACTTTGTTCATGCGAAAAGGAGTCATGTCTTCGCATTCCTTACTCTACTCAGTTATGTGAATTTCACTGAGCGAACGCCAAATATAACAAAGAAAACCACAAAGAAGAATGAATGATAACTCCGCATTTTTCTCAACCTCAGCAATTGCGTTTAAAGCTAGATATACATTGTTGAAATGCATGACAAGCACGTGTAAGTGTTTTAGTGAAAAAGCCACACGTATAGATCGGATGTAGGCTTGAAGAAAAATCCAAATCTTTTCAATCTAGCGTGCTGCATAGAAATATTGTATATGCAAGATTGATGATTGATCATGTATTTATTGGTTCATTTGCGTATAGTACGTTGTAGAGATGAGAACACAGCAGAACATAGCCACTGATTAAACTATTTAAACAGCAAACGAAAATTGTATGATGAAATGGACCGACAAAATAAAACAAATAACTCGGATAAAATTACAAATAAAAACTCAAAGAAATTCGTAAAAACACAATCTTGCACAAAAAAAAAAGTCACAAAGGGCAACGTCCTCTCGCCACTGAAATAATAGACTTGCAAGTGCATTTGAACAATGTATATCTGGCTGAACGCCGCCAACAAATATACTTGTCATGCAGCGAAAATGTCAAAACTTTTTTTTTGACAAGCCTAGATGGAGCGTTCACCTTATCAAAATCAAACCAATCCCTTAACTTTTTCTTTTAGGTTTCTGTACTATATATTACTCCCTCTGTCAGAGATTCATAAACCGATTGACATAATTCCCACTTTGTAATGGAATTATAAGTGGCAAAAACTGAACTTTTTAACTTTTGCACAACTGTTTGGTTGCTTATAAAAAACAGATGAACTATTTGGTTGAATGTCCGCGCAGGTGCATATAATTATATGTTACACAAAATAGCGAACTCATTTTATGCAATGTTTCAGTTTGTGTCAAAGCACAAAGTTTTTAGTTGTTCGAACGCGCCTAGTCGTAATCATCATCCAGTTCGTGGCTTGACAGATAGAGAACGATCTATATTTTGATATAGGGCGTTTTTCTTTTTTAGTTTAGAGTAGAACCTGATTTGTCAAACAAAAAATCGTGTTTCTTTTTTTAGCTCAGAGTGTATAACAGTTCAAATTTGTGTTTCTTTTTTCATTGAGAGCGTGTTCAGAGATTGTTCAGAGCGCACTCTATGAGCTCGGTATAAAATAGCTGAGCAGACAGAGTTAAATGCTTAAATCATTCTGACAGATAGGAAAAAAAACTCAAAATCTCGCGTCTGTTTATAAAATAATCCAGAGCTCTTAGAACACGCTCGATTCGGAAAAAGTTCAGAGCATGTTCGACATGCTCGTGCTCTGTTCAGTGCTCTACTCTGAATGAAAAAAGAAAAACGCTCATAGTGAATGCTAAGGCTAGTCGCGCGCTGGCAACACTGTGATCGAAATCAAATAGTTTAATCACCAGTTGAAAGAGAACCGCGCACTGGCAACTCTTTACTCACGCTCGCACTCATTTCTCTGTTGCGCTTATAGAAAACAGCTCAACTGTTGCGAATTAATTTTAGGCAATCGTTTAGTTTGTGTCAAAAGACAAACTTTTTAGTTTCGAGAATCGAGTTGCTCGTGCGCGGTGTCCCATATAAGCCCATATGTTTCATTTTAGCAACCAAACAGTTGCGAAACTAAAAATTGAATGTGCGCGCCTGGCCTAAAAGTATATTTTAATATAATAAAGAATATTTAATTTGGTTATTAAAATAATTATATGGTATGACAGATAAGAGACAAATTAAATTTTGACGTATCGAGAATATTTCGTTGCAGATGTCAACTCATTGCCCTGAACAACATTTTTTTTATTTTTAAAGGTCAACTCTGAAAATGCATTTTTTGCGAGCATAAAATAAAATGTTATCGTCCATCTCTAACGTGAAGTGGATATTTTTAAGACATTAAATGAACTCGCTATGAAATTTTACACCAATTGATTTGCCTTCCGTCTTTTTGACATATTGGTCGAGAGGTAAAGAAATGTTAAGGGATTTAATTAAGTTCTAGCCAGCAATGGAAAGTAATAAAATCGAGATTTCAGTAATCAAAGTTTCCAATGTAAACACGATGTCGTAAGTACGCAATATGTCCAATGTAAAGATGGTGTTAAATGCAATCGTCGGTAAGATAGGTTGCTACACGGAACGTGTAACTGTAACGGGTTACACGGAACGTATACATTTTATTCACGTTTTTGATTCACTCTACCGCCGGCAAAGATGTTTACACATAAAAAAAAAAAAAATATCTACAAGAGATAATTCTTTGAAATAGTTGACAAAAGTAAAGCATGCAGATATCAGAAAGGTTTGCATCCTTTCAAAAACTGAAATATTTCGATTTATTGAACGGGAACAAATTTATTAAATATCGCACAAAAAAAAAAACAATTTTCCTGAAGAAGTAATTAAAAATTTAATTACAAGCTGACCAAACGCTATAGAGCGCTTCTTTTCTGCATTGAAGAGAATAAAAACCTGCCTTCGAAGTAGGTACTCAAAGTGTCTATCAAAAAGGCTCTTTTAAAAGAGTTTAAAGAAAGTGACGAATTTATAATGAAGTCATCGAAAATTTTGCTACCGTTGAACGGCGAACCGAATTTATATATCGATCCATTTTTAAACTTTTTATCTGGTGTTATTAATTAATGAAATATTGTTTATGTTTTTTGTCCTTATATTAATAAAATTAAATTTTTTTTTTAAACTTCCTCATACCACGGAGCTAACCCAATACTAAATATCAGGAATTAATAAACGGATTATTTATTTATGTCGAGATACTTTTTGTAAATAAGTGAATTAAGCACTACCTATTTAACTTTTAATTGCAATTTCAAATTGTGTACTAACCTTTGTGGTTTTAAAATTATGTGAATATCTACTTACCTACTTATACTTTTATTAAAGATATATTAGCAATTGTTTCACTGTTGTGTTTTGTTTACCGGCGAATCTATTTGTCACATACCTACAAATATTTTTTTCAACAGCCTCCGAAAACAAACAAAGGAAACAATTTTTTTTTAAAAAGTAAGCAAATAGAAAATATACATGTAATACTTACTACGTTTTCATTAGGCCACATGATGAAATTTCGATTCAAATTTCGAAATGAGATAATTTTGAACAAAGCACAATAGGCAAATCCTGGCCGGCTCGAGTAAGAACGACCTTTATATCAAGCACATACGAGTATAATGTATATGTATGTAGGCATATTCATATATTCAATAACACTTGGTTTTTAATTTAAGAAAAAAAAACAAGTATTAGTTTTTCAATAAAGTTGTTGGTGTCAAAATTAAAAAAAAAAATAATATAAAAATAAGTACACATTTTTTGGTGCTTTTTCCATGATGATTTTGACAAATGCAAATGATTGAAAAACCAATATTAAGTTCGTTTTTATTTAAGCTTATCCAGTTATCCATACAAATGTCTGCCATTTTATGCTAACATGTTTTACTTGGGACTACCAATTGGTAGGTTTGTAGTTGACTAATTGTGAATAATTTCAAAATTACTGGATGGAATTCGTTTTTTTCTTGATTAAGATTGACCACAGTAAAACAGTTTTTATGAAAAAGGCATTTTTAGTTTTTGCTTAATGTGATCACGAAAAAATTAACTTTTTTTTGTTCCCTAATTCGTGCTAAGATATCATTAGCTGCTACGGATTATAAAAAAAAGCTAAAAATTGTAGTAGTACCTATACAATGGAAAATTAAAATCCAATGGCGCAAAATTTTAAACAGCCTATTATGAAGGTATTAGTATGATACTACTTAGGAATTTTCTAACTTAAAAGTAGTTTCCTAACTCATTCTTAATTTTAAACATTTTCTAACTAGTACTAAAGCAATTTTCTTAATAAATTGCTTCTAAACACACCTAAAACAATGAGTGTTTGTGCAAAAAACGAAGTAAACAGAACTTTTGTGGCGTTTGTAAATAGCACGATACTAAAAAAATAAAATAGATATTCTATGGTTTTAACTTTAATAAAATGGTTGTTACGGACACCTGGCAAGATCTCTCTAATAAAACCACTGAGCACAGTATTATGGCAAATAAACGTTGAACAAACTTCCTTCATGTTAAGATTTTGAGTAAACAAAAACCTTAGCATTTTTTGAAGATATTTTCTATTTGTTGAATGGTTGTATATTTGTGTCTGAGTTGGTAAAATTTCGTTTGATTTATTAAACAGGCCTAGTGATGTCGGGATCTAAGATTGTTATCACTCCTAGCGCCCTCTATTAGTCAAACTAGTTATGGGATATTCTATGAGGTAATATGACATTTCCGAAATGTCAGAAACAGAAGAGTAGATGGCAGAAATTTACACATACATTAGGCGTTTTTCTTTTTTAGTTCAGTATAGAGCTCTGAACAGAGTCCGAGCATGTCGAGCAAGTTCCGAACATTCTCTGAACCAAGCGTGCTCTGAGCGCTCTGAGTATATTTTGAAACAGACCTGAACACTTATGTAGCTGTCGCCGTTTTTTTTTTTAATTTCCAGCTTGTGTTAAGCATTTTACTCTGTCTGCTCAGTTATTTTATTCTGAGCTCATAGAGCGCACTCTGAACACGCTCAGAACATGCTCAGAACGAAAAAAGAAACACATTTTCGAAACTCTGAACACTCTGAACTAAAAAAGAAACACAATTTATTTTTTGACAACTCAGGTTCTGTTCTGAACTAAAAAAGAAAAACACCTATTGATATTCAAAAACAATAACAAAATATGAGGAAGAGGAATTTCTAGCGGAGGTTCAATGGGATCGGATGATACAAATCAAGTGGGAGGAGGAATAGCCGTAATTAAGTATCATGATTCTTGCACCGTAAATGGATCTGGTGACTTACGAGTAGAACGAAAATTAACCCTGAGAGTTGAACAAGTTTTGTTTAAGGCCTGAAGCTCTACAGGCTATTATTATTACTCAGTGTAATTTTACCTAAAAAGGTGTAAGAAACTTGATTCGTTGATACTGTACGTGGTGATATTTTCTTTTAATTCAGTTCGAAGTAGGGTTATTCATTGAATTCTTTTTTTATTTAAATTTAGATTAATATACTTACGTGTACATCGTTTAAGGCCACTTTAATGCCAGTTTTCGTACTTAAAAATTAAAATTAATTATAATATATCCATATAAATAAAATACTAGGGTGAGTTTTAAATGCAACAATTTTTATTAAATGGGAATGCTAAAAAGTGGAAAAACGTTTATAGGTAACCATACCAGAATTTTCATAAATTGATGGCGGTGCCAGATTTCGAAGATACTGGGCCGCCACACAAAAAAATTTCGAAGAGACTCCATTTTTGTTCCTAGATCGTTGTATGCTTGACACCCGTGGTAGCTGCCTTTGATAACCATCTTTCATCACTCATCCGCGGATTTCTTGAAGGATACTTACGTTGACGATAGTGCGGTTGCGATTTGGTGAGCCCTGAACGTAACAATATTGGATTCAATTAAGTCCTCTGAAGCTCCCGGAACGAGAAAGTCGCCAACCGGAACCTGTTTCCATTAGTATTTCAACAACAGATTTGAAGAAAATACGTTTTGAACAACTGCACAGTGAGTCCTATTAAACTAAAACAAAAGAAGAAAAAGCAAATCCATGTTAAAAACATACAGAAAACCAATATTAAAGTACGATATATATATACCAAGAAATAAGAAATTATACTTGCTCCAATTTCCTGCATCGGCCAAATTGGTTAGTTAAGTAGATAGTAGACCCAAAAAGAGTGTACGATTAAATACAAATACCTCTGGAAACGCTTTTTAGTACTTGGGTATTTTATATTCTAAGGATATTAGATGTAAGATTTTAAGCGGCGTTGAAGTTTTCTTAGTATTTTTGTTAATTTTTCTTTGCTCAATTTTGGTTTGAAATCGATTATTTACTTTCGTTGAATAAATTATTGTTTTTAATACTCTGTAGGTGATTAGGTTGTGTTTCTAAAGTGTTTCGTTGTTCGCGAGCCATGAAAACCACCTTTTTTGGTGATAATAAGTTAAGTTGTTTCAGCTAATGGGAATTTCAAGTCTAAGAAATAGATATGCAACAAAAAATGCAAAACTGTGAAAAAAGTGAATGGAAATTGTAACTATTGTTTTCATTTTGATGATTAGATAATACCTTTGTATATAAAAACTATAGTAATATCATTGTATATATATCTTATAGTATTATCAATTGACGTGATTTTTTGTTAGAGTTCCTAGCCTGTGGTGTCGCTGAAATCAGCAAAATTTGTCAGTGGAGAGTAGGATAAGAAAGATAGAA
Organism: Chrysotoxum bicinctum; assembly: GCA_911387755.1. Lineage (NCBI taxonomy): Eukaryota > Metazoa > Arthropoda > Insecta > Diptera > Syrphidae > Chrysotoxum > Chrysotoxum bicinctum. The sequence continues at coordinate 96,149,853 of OU426988.1, forward strand.
ACAAGTAGTAAGAAAGAGAAATTTTATTATTTTCATTTTTCAACGAGAGAGAGAGAGACGAGAGAGAGAATGAAAAAAAATCCTTTTTTGATCCTTTTCTGTTGGAATATATTTTCTTGTTTGTATGTTTTTGTGAGTATGTATTGAGGTAGATATATTTTTGGCTTGAACTTTTTTGTCTGAATATATTTTCTTGTTTGTATGGTTTTTGTAGGTACTGAAATAAAGAGATATGCTTATCATTTGATTTGAAATTTTCAATTCTGGTGAAAAATCAAATAATCATGCTTATTTTGACATTCTCATGAATAGTCTATTCGTTAGAATGATTCTATTCCTTCGAATGAACTTTCTTAATTTTGAGATTCGAACGAATAACATTCATTTGCGAAAGAAAGCATAAAATGAACTTCAAAAAAAGATTCATTTTCATTGTCAGCTGTTTGACATTTACTATATTTCTATTTGAATTAGTATGACCGTTTTACATTTTTTTTTGTTTCTAGACATTTTATAGATGTTGGATAAATAATCAAGAAACAAAATAAATAATACACTTTTTTATTATAAAGTAAAGTTCAACCATAAAGAACTATTATTATTACATTTTTTCTGTCAACTCAGCTGTTTTGAAACTATTCTTAAAAAAAATAAGTTGTTCATGACGCGTTCTAAATTTTTGTTTTTTTTTCGTATACACTTGGTCACACTAAAATATCAAAAACAAAAGAGAAGTGTTTGTGAAATGTCAAAACCAAAAAATGAAATGTTTGTTTATTTGTAATTGTTTTGTTTATTGTTTAATAATTTAAATTTCTGTAATAAAAACATAAGGGGTATTCATGTAAGCGCGGAAAACCCTCGTAAACCTCGTAAGCCAGATAATTTTATCTCCGCAGAAACGAGCTGTCAAAATTTGTATGGGAAAAAGTTTCTGCAAATCGCATAAAATTATCTCACAAATTTGCTGCGGAAAGTGCAGAAATAAACCTCGTAAACTAAAGAAGTATGGATTCTGACTTTTAATTTGACATTTCACAAAATATTTCCCACATTTACGCAAGTATTTCTTAGGGGGTGTTCATGTTCATAAAAACAAGCTGCGGAAAGTTATATCTTTCTACAAAGCGGAAAATTATCTCGTTACATGAATACCCTTATAAAATAATAAATAAAAAATAAAAATATGGCATTTGTGTTGTTTATAAATGAAGATAGTGTTGAAGAAGTGCAGAGGGGAAGGATAGTAGTGGATGTTTTCCGCATCAACGCGGGTGGTAAAAAAACTCTTTGCTACCTCCGGGTTTTCTTCCATTATTTTAATTAACTTTTCCTTTTGTTCGCGGTTTTTTCAGTTGGAATGCGACCTTTCAACATAAAACAACAAAAAAATAATAAAAGTAATTTATTTTCCATGAAATAATTAAAAACTTACATGTTTTGTTGTTTACTCGACAGAAAAATTCAAACGACACAAAAATGACATTTAATTCTATTCTTTCGAATGTCAAAATTGAATTAGCTTTCGCAAATGAATGAACTTTCTATGGATTGGGTGAACTTTCGATTTGTTCGATTAACATTCTAATCGCCGAGTCTCAAAATTAAGTTTCAACGAATTCGACTCACTTTCTAACGAAAGAGAATGTCAAAATAAGCACCAATTACTATCTGAAGCGAGAACTCTCAACCAATGCTACAAGGATACAGTAAGTTCTAAAAAGCATAATAATTGCAATGAAAAACTTTATAAAAAGTATATTGGCGATAAATTTTATGGAAATTAGTAATTAAACTGTTTTAATTTTAAATAAGTACCTATCTGCCATAATTTTTTTTTCCAAATTTTAGAAAATATTTTTTTTTTCTCTAGAATGTTTTTGTTTTACTTTCGTATTTACGGCGGGTTGATGAAAAAAATTTCGAGGATGAAAAAAATGTTAATTAATACTTCAAATGTTCATGTAAACGCACTTATTTACGTATACCTAATTGTTGATAACTTTATGTTTTTTCATAATCTACACAAAAAAGAAAAAACAAACAAATTAAAAAGAATCATACGAAAATGTTGATTTTTCATGTTTTTACAATTCAAAATAATAACAATTTCTCTCAAAACTTACCTTTTTCACATATCATTTGTACCTTTTTTATCATGTAATTATCAAAGTAATCGTTTTTTTTTGTAGATTAACAAAAATAAAATGCACGACATTGTCGCACGAATTTGCTCCTATGTAATAGATAGACTAGGAATTTTAAAAACGAATGTTGTTGGAGAAAACTGTTCATAAGCATAAAATTTATTTTTTAAATGACTAAAACAACTCTTTTAGCAGTTAGAGCTAAAAACAGGATGCCATGTGTTTTAAGCAAAAATTAGTTTATTTAAGAACAAAATTATAATTCCAAGCAGTGGTTTATTTAAAAAATAAGCTTTTATATAAAAGAACATTCTTAAGAAACAATTTTGGAAGCCCAATTTAATGTGTTTATTAATGTACGAATTAAAATTTGATTTCCAAAAAAAAATATTGATTCGTTTTTGAAATATTGAATTTTCCAAAAACAAATTGATTTTTTTAATTCAAAAATACCTATATATTTCTTAAAGTTTTGAAATGCAATGTTTTTTAAACTTTTCAGAAGCTTGTCTATACAAAATTTAATTGAAATCTGTTATGCCGATAATGAGAAATTCAAAATTCAAAAAAATCGTTCTACGGTATGTACACTGTACAGTCAGTAATAGGTACCTTGATTTCAAATTATTTTTTTTATTAAATTATAGATCGTAAGAATTAATTGAAAGAAAACAATTTTCTCGGAACCGTTTTTGAGGAAAATGCGATTTTCGAAGACCATTTTTTGACATTTGTATGGAGGGTACCGTTATTTTTAGGTAAAATAGTACATTTTTTTCTCATATCTTGATTATATTAAGAAAAGAAGAAATTTTTAATTCAACTGGCACTGCAACTGATTCAAAAAAGCGGGAAAATTATTTGCAAGAAAATATTTTGATATGGCATGGTAAACAAAATTTACATGTATTCACAAATCCACAAAAAAACGTTAAAATTTGCAAAGGAAAAATCAGACAGAAAGTCATGGTTGCCAAATTGATTATTTTCAATGCATTATGTTTCGAATCATTTATTCCATATAATTTTGATTAATTTTTTCATTTTCTCAAAATGTGTTCCTTTACTTGTGCAAAACTACTAATTTCAATGTATTTAACCAAAAAATAACGCTACCCACCATACAAATGTTAAAAATGTCATCTAGAATTTTGCTAAAATTGTTTTCTTTCGATTAATCCTCGATCTATAATTTAATAAAAAAAATTGAAATTAAGATATTACTGACGGTACCTACCATAGAACCATTTTTACAAATTTTTAATTTCTCATTATCTACATAATGGATTTTAATGAAATTTTGTATAGAGAAGCTTTTAAAAAGTTTGAAAAATATTGCATTTCAAAAGTGAACAAAAATATTTTTTTAATTTTTGAAAAATATATTTTTTTTGGAAAATTCAACATCTTAAAAACGGTTCAATATTTTATTTATGTTTATTCGAACAATAAGAGAAGCTTTAAGTTGGCCTACTAATTTTGTTTATTTCATATTTGCATAGCATTCTTTTTTATCTCTTACAACTTAAAGAATTAAAAGAAAAATAATTTTATGCTTATGAACAGTTTTCTCTAATAAAATTCGTTTTTAATATTCCTATTCTATTACATAGGAGCAAGTTCGTGCGACCCAGTCGTGCATTTTATTTATTTAAAAAAATATATAACCCAGTAAGTGCAACAGACTCAGTTATTGCAACTGCCTTAATTTCTATTAGTTGCGTAAATCGAGTTAGTACTGTTTATTCTAATAATTTACTGTACACATATTCATATATATTTAGTTTTATTTACAAGTATTTAAGGTACTTAGTAAAATAAGGTTAACCAAAACATAAAAAACTTTCTTTAATTCTATATGTCATGATTACATTCTATATTTATATTTATTTGTTTGTGGCAACCATGGTCACAGATTTATATTTTTTCATACAAATATATTTTCCCTATCCTCACAAAACGTCACATATACATCCATGAATATAATTTTGTCGTTCTGTTATTATTCCTATTTTTTCTTTCTGCGCACATTCTCAATACAATTTATTTTTTCTCATTCTTCCATTATCTCTACACCCATATTTTGAAGTCTCCAAAATTTAGCAGAGGCACATTTAGCAAATGGGCCGCCACAATCGTTCGACTTGTCGATATTACTTTAAGATATATATCTCGACTGAAAAGGTAAAGTATCTTAAGTCGACTTAAGATATTTCGCGTTTTTTTTGTTGATCCTTAGTGCCATTCTAAAAGGCTACAGTTCTGTGTTATCGGCATCCTTCTACCTCACTCCTGTGCCTTTTTATAGACAAAAACAACTTCATCTTATGTTCAAAAGACACATCTCTACACGCGGTAAATATCTTAAGTCCACATAAGATTGTGTGTTCTGCTTAATTTTAAAACCTAAAATAGACTTTAGATTATATTGGCTTAAGACTTTTTTTATTATTGTGAAATCGTAATCATATTAAGTTGACTTAAGATATTTTCGCGCGTGCAAACAGGAACAAAACTCATCCTTAAGTCGACATAAGATAAAATCCTTAAAAAAATTCCAAAAAAGTGTGAAAACGCAAATCATCTTATGTGAACATAAGATGAATTTTTAAATTTAAAACTGAAATTTTTCGCTCCCTAAGTAGTCATAGGATATTTTACCGTTTGCAAACCTAAAACAATTTCCGTAATAACAAGGACATAAGATATTTTTAAGCGTATTTTGTTTCTAGATTGCCATTTGTGCGACCGTTTTTCTTATTTTTTAATTTAGTGTTTCAGACAGTTTTGTTTCATACGCGATTGAAAAATTATTACAAATGAAACACATACGTATACAACAAAAAAGAGTTGAATTGCACGAATTTGGAATTAAAAATACATTTTATAAAAATAAAACATGGATTTAATGAGATAAAAATGTTCACATGTATGAAATTGCCGTCTGATTTCCAGAAAACTAAGAATTTATTCACACAAAGCTCAAAAATAGTTTTATTATTAAAAGAATTTTTATGCTAGAAATTTCTTCAAAGCTTTTTAAGAATACAATTTGGCATACCAATTTTAAGTAATTACGTAGTAGTATTGGCGAATAGTTCTAAAAAGACTGGCGCAAAATGTCAAACAACCTATTATTTTTAATTTCTTTGTATGATACTACTTAACAGTTTGCTAACTTTAAAGTAGTTTACTAACTCATTCTTAGTTTAAAACATTTTCGAACTAGTATCGTACTAAAGGAATTCTTAATAAATTGCTTCTGAACACACCGAAAATATTGACAGCAAAAAACTAAGTAAACAAACCTTTTGTTGCGTTTCTAAAAGCACGATATTCTTACGATGATTTTAACTTTAATAAAAGCGTAAATAGATACAGTATGATGCTATATTCGAATAAAATTTGCTAAATCGTTGATTTAACTTAGTTTCATATTAAATCAGCTTTAACGTCTGACGTACTAATTCAATCAAAATTTTGTGCCATTGATTTTAGGAAATAATTTCAAAAAATAATCGTTTCACTTGTTTTGAAGATACTCGTATTGATTTTTCAAAAAACAAAATTAGATTTTTTTTTTCAAAACATCCAAAAAATGCGAATGTTCTTATATAAAATATTATGTTAAGCTTTGGGGGCTCCTGCTATAAAAAATGGTTTAAATCGTTAGCACCGTTAATGAGAAAGTCGAAAATAAAAAGAAAAAGGTTGTGTGTACTCACGTACGCGCGGTAGAAGTAAAACTTCCTTACATGTCGCTGTCTTTTACTGATAGCGTGTCGTTTTGACACGTCACTGACAGCTGCATAGACATTTTTTTACCCCCAACGCCGAAAAAGAAGTTTTACATAAAAAAAAAACGGTTCTATGACAGGTACCGTTAATAATATGTTATTCAGCCGTTTTCGAGATAAATAAGATCTTACACTACGGGTGCGATACCGTTAGTTTCGGAGGTTAAAACAATTTTCTCCTATCTCCCCTTGGGTCCCTTATTAATTTGCCTTTTAAAAATATGTTTTCATGTAACATTTTTTACAATCATCAATGATTTTTTTTAAATAATTTAATAATTTATTTTATATTTTATTTTAATATTTTTTAAATAAATTATTTGAATAAAATTAAACTGTTTCTATTCTGTGAACCAAATGTTATTTTATAGCCTTTTTTTTTAAGAAATTCAAGTCTTTATTAGTTATTATGTTTTTATGTATTAAAGCTCTATAGAACAAATAATGTGACTTTTTCATGTACGACTTAAATAAAAATAACCAAATATCATCTTAAATCTCTTTTTTTCCACTTTTGCACACGCAACTCATCTTAAATGGACATAAGAATTGAAAACGTCCTTCGAAAACGCAACGCAAAATATCTTATCTCAACTTAAGATTTTGGAAATTAATATAAAATTCAATTTATAGAAAAGCCAAACTATCTTAAGTCAAATTTTTCCTCATAACGACCAAAATATTAAAAATATCTTTTCGAAAATAATTTCAAAAAAAAGATCATAAAATTTTACATATAAATGCTTTGTTGAATAAAGTCTATATTTGAAAGATTTTTTGGGATACAGCTTTGAAGTGTTTTTTGCTCTCCTGAAAAATCATCAAAATTGACTTAAGATACTTTACCTTTTCAGTCGAGATATTTGAGTATATATAATATGGAGGGCTCGTTTATATTCCAAATGCGTGACTATCATAGGGGGCGCTGCTCAAATTTGTGTAGGACAAAGTTTTTTGACAGCGGCAACCAAAAAAAAGTTTTTGGCAGGATTGTTTGCCTTGCGGGAAGATACTACTCGTAAGTTAGAACAAAAGAATAGCCGTCGTCTATGTCGTTTTAATTCCATTAAAAACCTTCTAAAATTGTCATCAATGGGTTGCTGGTTTACTCATTACAATGTTGTTCAGGCATAACACTAACAACATGTAATTGAGTTAAACTAGTATGCCCAACAAGGATTAACACGAATAAAATAATGTGAATTATAAGCGACATAGAAATAAGACACGGCATTCTCCGCTTTAGTTCAGCCGCCATCCCTGGAGATAAAATATCTGAGACAACAACCTTCAGTCTCAGAACATCGTGCCACACATCTTTCCTATCCTTCTTTCTCTTCCTTAACTTCACGCCCGCGCTGTGTTCAAACATTTAAAGGGTAATCATAATCCCTTGAGCGCGTGTAGATTATAAAAAAAAAAAAAAAATTCAATATTTTTGTATCATTAAACCACCAAATAAACACTAAAACTTTTTCAAGCTAAATATTTCTACAAATTTACTTTTTTAAATCCAACTAAAACTCATTACACCTTGAGTTCGTCTTCGAATTTGGACTCGTTTTTCGGTTGGAATTGTGCCAGTTCCTTAATCTTTACCTCATTACAAAGGTGACGCAAACCACTTGCAGGGAATGGATCGCTGATGCCGGAAAAATCATTCTGCTGTTCATCTCTCTTAGTCGAGGCTAAATTACTGCAGTCCAGATGTTGAAAGATCTCCCGATTGTAGTCGCCATCCTTGGTAAATCCATTGTATTGGTCACATTGTGGGGAAGCTATTCGCCTCCAAGTAGGGAACTTTAATATTTTGATTACAAAAAAAAGCAATTAACAGTCACTTTAAAGTTTGATCTTATTTTTACGTATAATTTGTAAAGAATTAAAACAGTCAGAAAGCTTATTGATATGCGGTTTTTTGCAAACAAGACTGAAAATTTACCGAGTGCTTCATATCACATGTGACGGAGAACGATACGATATGCGAGGAGAAGGTAAACACAAATTGACAGCATACAGCTGTTTCCTTAAGTCTGCTATTACACGATGCATCTAGACGCGTGCGACTTTTCGAATAAAGTAAGTGCAAAAGAGAAAAAAAAATCGAAAGATGAGACGGAAAAAAAACTGCCCTGTGTCGCGTGGGTAAAATTTTCGGTTCAACAATTTGACGTTTCTCTTTTCTCTTGTCCGTTTTTCTTCTATTCTGCTTCATATGATTTCGTTGTCCGAGGAGTAAACTTCAGTGTAATGCATAGAAATACTCCTTTCTGATTGCTTCTTTATTTTAAAGAGCACACACACTGACCAACACCGAAATGAAAAATAAAGAGAACTGTCAAATTGGATTCATGAATCTGATTTCAACGTGTAATAGCGCTTGAATCAGTGGACGAAATATCAAAGAAGAATTTGAAGAAGGCGCATGCATCTAGATTCATCGTGTAATAGCAGACTAACTTACAGAAAGTGAGACAGCGACCCCTATCACAACTGCAAGTACTACAATACATTAGGGATAGGAACGAGCCCTCCATATTATATATACTCAAAGGTCGAGATATACAAAGGTGTAATATCATCAAGTCGAACGATTGTGGCGGCATCTTCAGGCTATGGACCGCATTTGTTAGATTTGATTTATAGAATTGATGAAAGTTTTTTATGTTTTGGTTAACTTTATTTTAGTAAGTACCTTAAATACTTGTAAATAAAAATATCGTGGCTGTAGATCGAATACCTCGTAACCCAGAAAAAATCGATTTTTAGGTAATGATGCAATTATTATAATTGTGAAAAAAATTCCGGATCCAATGAAAAATATCCTATGAACCTAAAAACTATAAGTGCAGAGCCACGCACATAATTAACAACACGTCTCTCATTGCCTCTCATTGATTTAATAATAAGTTTTCTGTCTCTCCTGAAAATTCGACTTTTCTGGGTTACGAGGTATTCGATCTACAGCGACGATATATATGAATATGTGTATAGTACATTATTAGGATAAACAGTACAAACTCTATTTACGCAACTAATAGAAATTAAGGCAGTTGCAATAACCGAGTTTGCTGCACTGACGTGGTTATATATTTTTTTAAATAAATAAAATGCACGGCTGGGTCGTACGAACTTGCTCTTATTTCATAGAATAAGAATTTTAAAAACGAATTTTGTTAGAGAAAACTGTTCGTAAGCATAAAATTATTTTTCTTTTAATTCTTTAAGTAGGTAGTAAGAGATAAAAAAGAATGCTATGCAAATATGAAATAAAAAAAAATTAGTAGGTCAACTTAAAGCTTCTATTATTGTACGAATAAACATAAATAAAATATTGAGCCGTTTTTGAGATATCGAATTTTCCAAAAAAAATTATATTTTTCAAAAATTCACAAAATATTTTTTTTTAGTTTTGAAATATAAATACAAAACTTCATTAAAATCCATTATGTAGATAATGAGAACTTCAAAATTTGCAAAAATGTTTCTATTGTAGGTACCGTCAGTAATATTTCAATTTCAATTTTTTTTTATTAAATTATACTCGTATATCGAGGATTAATTGAAAGAAAACAATTTTAGCAAAATTCTAGATGTCGTTTTCGAGAATAATACGATTTTCGAAAACCATTTTTTAACATTTGTATGGTGTGTAGCGTTATTTTTTGGTTAAAAACATTGAAATTAGTAGTTTTGCGCAAGTAAAAGAACACATTTTGAGAAAATGAAAAAAATTAATCAAAATCTTAAAATTATATGGAATAAACGATTCGAAACATAATGCATTGAAAATAGTTAATTTGGCAACCATGACTTTCTGTCTGATTTCCACTGCAAATTTTTACGGCTTTTTGTGGATTTATGAATACATGTATATTTTTGTTTACTATTTAGACATATGCCATATCAAAATATTTTCTTGCAAATAATTTCCCGCTTTTTTAAATCAGTTGCAGTGCCAGTTGAAAAAAAATTTTCCAAGAAATTGTTATTTTTGGAACAGTTTTCTTTGGTTTTTGATTTTCTCAAAAACAGTACGATGGAGTTTTCTGCTAAAGGCCGCCAATAGTTTGAATATTATTATGAATTCGAATTTTCAAACAATAATTTTTGAGATTTTTTTAAGAATTTTCAATTTTTTTTTTTTGAAAACTATTATATATTTCGAAAACCTCAATCTCGAATTCTTATTTAAATTTGATAAATAAAATTTTCTTAATATAATCTACAAGATATGAGAAAAAAATGTATTTTACCTAAAAATAACGGTACCCTCCATACAAATGTTAAAAAATGGTTTTCGAAAATAGCATTTTTCTCTAAAAAGGTTCCGAGAATTTTGCTTAAATTGTTTTCTTTCAATTAATTCTTACGGTCTATAATTTGATTAAAAAAAATAATTTGAAATCAAATTTTGTATAGACAAGCTTCTAAAAAGTTTAAAAAACATTGCATTTCAAAACTTTAAAAAAATATATTTTTTAATTAAAAAAAATCAATTTTTTTTTTTTGGAAAGTTCGATATTTGAAAAAGGGATCAATATTTTTTTTTGGAAATTTAATTTTTATTTGTAGGTACATTAATAAACACATTAAATTGGGCTTCCAAAATTTTTTCTTAAAAATGTTTTTGTATATAAAAGCTTAATTTTTTAAGAAAACACTACCTACAAGGAATTATAATTTTGTTCTTACATAAACTAATTTTTGTTTAAAGCACATGGCATCCTGTTTTTAGCTTTTTATTTTTTTAGTCATTTAAAAAATAAATTTTATGCTTATGAACAGTTTTCTCTAATAACATTCGTTTTTAAAATTCCTAGTCTATTACATAGGAGATAGGAGCAAGTTCATGCGACCTTGTCGTGTTTTTTTGTGTAGATTATGAAAAAAAAACATAATATAAAAATATAAGAATATAATATAAAAACTTCATTCGAATGTTTGTAAAAAAGTTATCAACAATTTATTATACGTGAATAAGTGCGTTTACATTTAAAGCCCTGGAACTAGTATAAATTTTAATTTTTTGTCGTCAATCCGTCGTAAATACGTATCTACGAAAATAAAAAAAAAACATTCTAAAGAAAAAAATATTTTCTAAAATTTGGAAAATATATTTTATGGCAGATATTTATTTAAAATTAAAACAGTTGAATTACTAATTTCCATAAAATTTTTCGACAATATATTTTTTATAAAGTTTGTCATTGCAATCATTATGCTTTCTAGAACACACTGTATCTTTGTAGCATTGGTTGAGAGTTCTCGCTTCAGATAGTAAATTTTTGATTTTTCACCAGAATTGAAAATTTCAAATCAAATGGTAGGCATATCTCCTTATTTCAATACCTAGAAAAACCCTACAAACAAGAAAATGCATTCAGACAAATAAAATTTCAAGCAAAAAATATATCCAATATACATACTCACAAAAACATACAAACAAGAAAATATATTCCAACAGAAAAAGGTCAAAAAAGATTTTTTTTTCATTTCCACCACTCGGAAATCTCCCTTACTCTGCTTTTCATTGAAAAAATATATTCTTACTACTTGTTTCTTTCTTTCTTATCCTACTCTCCCCTGTCAAATTTGACTGGTTTCAGCGACACCACAGGCTAGGGACTCTAACATAAAATCACGTCAATTGATAATACAATAAGATATATATACAAGGGTAATACTTAGGAACTGTAGAATATTATTCTAATTAAAACTTTTCGATCTTAATCAATTTGTACAAATGTGGACATTCGGTAGGTATGGACAAACGGTTGGATCAATCAATTTGTTAAAAAAAAACCCATACTCCATACCAGTAGCCAACATTTGTAAAGCAGAAAAAGACTTACTCAAATATACAAACAAATTTGTTTGCACATTTTTGAAACTACTGGTATATTTTTATTTTCTTAACACAAAAATTCTTAACTTAAGAGAGCAAATGTGTACACCAATACATGCAAAAGTTTTTACAAGGGATTTGAGTTTGCCTTTGCATGAGACCTACCCTTAAAGCGATTTGCAATATACATATACATATATATTCTTTCACCATACTTGGATCCTTCACATCCGTGGCTGTTGGAGCATCGTTACAAATGACTTATCATTCAATACTATCACCTCAATCATGAAACAAATCATGAAAGTGATAAATAAACTATGTCAAAAGTACTGGATTCCGAAAATACGCACTGCCATGAAAGTTGCAGTAAAATGGTGTCAGCTATGCATGATTAAGAAAGCAGTTCCAATGCAGACACTAACCATTTAATGTTTAGCATCATCTTCTGGCGAGTCTCCGTACTGGCAGGCTGGACTGTTTGTTTTGCCGATTTTGTGGAGGAAAGCATTGAAATATCCGTGTCCAGTGAGGAACTGGGTGACGTAATAGTTGACCTCACCGTGTTTCCGGTCGTTCCACTCAGCCACGTTCCTGATCAGCTTCGCAGTATATCGTCCTCTGCTTTCCGAGCTCCAACGCTCTTGCCACTTCTGTTTCGTTTGCTGCTCTGCTTGGTCGATTGCCGCTTCCAATCCAATTTCCGTCTTGTTGTCGTAGACGTACTTCCTTTGTGCCGCTAGGAGATCGACTACAAGGACGGCTGATTCCGACACCGTTCGGTAAGAGCTAGCTACGCGTAGAACTCCACGTCTTTGTACTGCCGCCATCTGCTTCCGATACTTTTCTTGTCGTAGTGCATCGTTCCAGATCTCACTTCCGTAGAGGAGAATGGAGTGCGTTGTAGCCATCAGTAGTTTCCGCTTGCTTGCCGAAGGTCCGCCTGTATTTGCCATGAGTCTGCTTAGGGACGCTGTAACCTTTGATGCCCGCTCCAATGCGATCTTTATATGTTGCCAGAAAGATAGCTTCGTGTCCAGCCTTAGTCCCAGGTACTTCACCGAATCCTATCTGCTTATGACTACCAATTTGGAAGTCGATTCGCATCGGGATCCTTTTCTTCGTCAGAAGGACTATCTCGGTTTTTTCTGTTGCCAAACTTAGACCGTGTTCATCCATCCAGGATTGCACACGTCGCATGACCTGGTTGGGCTTCAGATAAAAGAGTATCTCCCAACTTTCACCTGAAGAATAAATGGTACGTACCCACAAAACCTATCGAAGTAGGAGACATCATCATCGTTGTAGATGAAGCGAATCCGAGAAATGTATTGCCAAAAGGACGAATACGGGATACCGTTTACAGTCACCTCATTAACAAGTCCGTAAGGTGACTGTACACATGAACTCTGGTATCTACGTTGTTTGTTAAGCAGTAAATAAGTAAGTAAGTAATTCATTTATTTACATTAATTTACAACAACTTACTTACTCGTCAAGCAGTAAAATATAGCCTTTCTTGACGATCGTGAACTTGGTAAGTCATCTTACTAAGGTAAGATGTTGAAATACCGGGGGCGGAGGAATGTCTGCACAATACTGCATTCAATTAACAATATAAAAAACCTACCCATGCTTAGTTTTATTTTGGAAAAGGCAAATTTTTTATTTGATTTTTGAATAACAGTATAAAAAAACTTAACAATATAAAAAAACTTAAAAAACCTACTTAAAAACTTAAACTTAATTTGTATGTTCTAGATTGAAGAAACTTCATACATTCATAAAATAAATAATTTAGTTATTGTAAGAAAATATGGAAATTCTCGCATTAGAATTAAATGTTTTAAAATAAATAAGAATTTAAATTTAATAAATAAGAATTTAAATAAAAGCATCTGACTTTTTTTGATTGCAATAACTTCAATGTTACATTTAAGTCCAGTTAAAGCGTCATGAAAAAGGGCCTGAGCTTGCGCGCAGATTCATGGTCGATAGGTGCTTATGAGAAAAGCTTAAAATCAATTTTGCACCACATGACAACATTTTTTACCAACGTTATTGGTAAAAATGTGTTTTGTGTTATTTTTTGGTCATTTGCGAATATCTCGGCTCCACTATCTCGTACAAGCAAAAATTAAACAAATATTTATACCTAATAACATTATCTATTGTGTTATAAAAAAAAAATTTGTTTAAGCAAACGAAAAAAAAGTTATAGTAAGTTAAAATAATTTTTTGTTGTTAAAAAATCACTTTTTCGTGATTATTAAGAAAAAAGCTCATTTTTAACGATGAATTTTTTATTTTTTATTATTTAAGTTCTTGTAATTCCCTACAATTTAAATGTAGGGAAATACAGTTTTTCTCTCAATAACTATGAAAAAAGGTTTTAAAAACAAGAAAAAAACGTTGAAACCAACGCCAACGGTTACTTTTTATGTTTTTGCTTAAACATATTAAATTAAATGCAAGTTGCTAGAAAATATTGGCGCAAAATTTTAAACATTTAAAACCTACTCTAAATCAGTTTTAGAATGATAGTCGACTCTAAATATTGAGTTTAAAACGAGAACCGACTTTTTGTTAATTTTCAAGGACATATACCTATACTATACTTTAACGTTAAAGAGCTCGTCTTACTTTAACAAAAAAAATTTTACTAATGTTTTATTCGATTTTTTAAAGATGTTCCTTGTAAATAGGCTAATTCAATGAATATATAACTTTTAAGGTTTTCGCGGTTGTTGGACATAATAAATAAGTATTTTTCGGATTATTCGCGTTATTTGAAATTTAATATGAGTGCAATTTAGGACTCACCCCGAACGTTTCGCATAAAATTGCATTGAGCGTGGTCACCGGGAAACTGCTGTTGAAATGTTATTTATTAGCTTGGCTCCGCAGGTTGTAGCGTTGCGTAGACTGTTCTATCACTATCTCTTGATGTTGTTGTTGTTGAGGTGCAGGTTGTTGCGAGCAAACGACGACGCTCACTACATCGCAGGGTGTTATAATCTTAATTTGGGATGCCCGTGTGGTATCGATAAATTCGAAACAATCGTACGAAAGTGCTCCACGATTGAAAAATCTGTACATACAAATGTACATATCTTATGTATGTATGCACGCGCGCCGAGACGAGTATAGCTTAATGAAACTGCACCTTGCAACAACAAATTGAGTTTTTGTATGCTGTGAATTTGCGATTTTACTTTACTAGATAACCCAGTGAACTTCGTATCACCTTCATATATTTTTGAAAAATATGCTCGAAACTTAAAGCAAAATTTGTTTTTACTATATTTTTTGTCTTATTTTGCGGTGCGTAAATATATTAAGATGATGGATTTCCGACTCGCAAACTTGCGACTTATAATTGCCCATGCGCGAAACAGGGAAACTCCAAGTTGATTCCGCAATATTTCAGGGACTGTCCTTGTCATCGCAAAGGCCAGACGGACGATAAATTTTTGACGTTTTAAATGGAATGGTAATTCCGTTGAAATCATCGGTATACGCGGGATCAAGACATCATTTTATTTATATTTTCCCTTGATGATCTTGGCTTCGATGACGTTATTTATTAGCTTTTTTACAGCCAGTCTCGTTCCATTGTATAGTCGAGGATGATTAATGTTAAGCAGAATATTCACAACTGATTCTACTTTTAATTGTAAATTGTGGGGTGGTATTCCAGGAAAATCCAGGGAATTTAAAAACTCTGTGAGAAAGTCCTGGCTTGTAACTGTGTCAACTGATTTTTTTTTTTTTTTTTTTTTTTTATAATCTACCCACGCTCAAGGGATTATGATTACCCTTTAAATGTTTCAACACAGCGCGGGCGTGAAGTTAATGAAGAGAAAGAAGGATAGGAAAGATGTGTGGCACGATGTTCTGAGACTGTTGGTGGTTGTCTCAGATATTTTTATCTCCAGGGTGGCGGCTGAGCTAAAGCGGAGAAATGCCGTGTCTTATTTCTATGTCGTTTTATAATTCACATTATTTTATTCGTGTTCATCTTTGTTGGGCATACTAGATTAACTCAATTACATGTTGTTAGTGTTATGCTTGAACAGCATGCAATGAGTAAACCAGCAACCCATTGATGACAATTTTTAGAAGGTTTTAATGGAATTAAAACGACATAGACGACGGCAGGGATCGAACCTGTGATCATGACGTTGACAGGCGAGCACACAACCATCGTGCCACGTGCAAGCATTGAGATCATCGACACCTTTGTTTTTGGCCGCCAATATTGCTCGTTCTTTCAGCCAATTATGGTTTCTGAACTGTTATTTTATGTCCGTAAAAACACGGTATCTCGGTAAAAACACATTTTTACCAATAACTTTGGTAAAAAGTTGTTATGTGGTGCAAATTTGGTTTTAAGCTTTTCTCATAAGCACCTATCGATCCATGAAAAAAAAAATAGACTGTGATTCTGCGCGCAAGGTCAAATGACGCTTTGACTGGACTATTTGGATAGTTCATATTTTGAGAGTTCTAATCAACGAATTTTGACTAGAAGTTTCAACTTTTTTTCTATCACGCTATGAACGGAATTAAGGCTCACAAAATTTTTGCACGATTTCTTAATTTCGGGATGGTTATACAAACATTTGCAAAATTGCCGTCGATATTGTATTTTGCAGAATGCAAGGATCGTATATCTTAAAATTTCACAAAATTTTGTGAAGCCAGTATTTCCACTTCTTTTTGGGGAAAATCTTGGATTCAAATCCTCATTATTGCTAGGAAAGTTGAAATTATATGCGCTATAATTTAATATTTCATCATGAAAAAAATGTATTTTGATTTATTAGTCACGATACTTACGCTATAAGTTCCAAAGTTAATTCTGGCCCTGGTGCCCAGTCCAACAGAACTACATCCTTGAAGCGACTAATAATGTCCTTGTCTTTGCATATTCTTACGGAACATATGACATCAAATTACCGTAACATGAGTTAAATATTGATGTGCATATGGGTCATTTTTTAAAAATTGACAATTTTTATTGATCGTTTCAAAAATTTTTTTTTTTCAGTTTTTCTTGGGTTTTAGTTTCTAAATCTATAGTAAACAAGTAGAAAAGGAGTTCTCCGAGTTGCGCAAAAATAATTTCAAATATTTTTCATTTTACGACTATTTTTCGATAAAAATTAAAATTGAAAATTTCGAATAAATTAAAAATGTTCTTTTCTTGCATAAAATAACAATAATCCACAAAATAAATAGTAACAATAAATAGTTGAAATTTTGTATAACACATACATATTTTGCTTATGAAGTTGTTTGTTTACGAAATGATTTTGTTTAAAAGCATGAAAGAGTCAAAAAAATATTTTTAAATAAAGACACATAACTTTCTTGCAACTTTTACGGTACCAATACTGTAAGGAATGATGAAATTCAGTATATTTATCTAGAATATATAAAAAAAAAATTAATAATAATATGAGCCATTATAAACTAAAAGAACATTTATTAAAAAACAAATCGACGGTTAACTATGAATACCTCCTATGTCGCATTTTGTAAACTTTAAATGGGACACAAAAAACTGATTATAGTCTCAAAATTAAAACGCATAATAATAAAATTTTATACATAATTATCAGTTTTGAATATCTATGATGTGAAATAGTTTAAATTTTAAAAATTCAGCGAAGCATATAGAAATTATTAACGAAACTGCCTCAAAAAATGAATTTCACAAGAAACTATGTTAGGAGATATTCATAGTTAACCGTCGAAATACGAAAATGGCCACGGAGATTACAGGCTACGGAGATTACAAAATCGACTATTTCTTAATTTTAATATAGTCAATGTCGGAGACAAAACGGACCCATGGGGCACACCAGCATTTATTTATTTATTTATTTATTTATTTATTCATCAAGCAGAGACACAGCTCTTAAAGACTACTTAGAACAATATTAAATTTATATAAATAATAATAAATTACACAAAACAAAAATAGAATGTACAATTAACATTAACCACCGAAGTTTATTATTAATAACAATTTTTTGTTAAAACAGTCCCTACGTAAATATAAATTAAAATCAATAGCATTACAAACAGAATTAGCTTGTCTTAAACAGCGAGTTAAGAGTTCATTGATTCCATAATTGACCCTATGAAAGGGTACACAAAATAAACGATTATTACGTAATTCACGACAAGGAACATGAAAGCCAATCAACGAAAGCAAGTAAGGGCAATTGATTTAATAATTTATTAAATCTCTGACAAGCATTACACCGAAATAAATACGTCGTGATTCTAGGGATTGAATGCCCAATATCAGATTTGAAACCGTCCAAAACTACTTTTAGTACACGGTCCGAAAGGTAATTTCTAATCCAACGAAGAAGAGATTCATCGAATTACAAAAAAAAAAGAATAACAAAACAATAAAAATACACAAGTAAGTAAGTTTAAAAGCATAGGAACTCAACACACTGATGTGTACACGAATCCTATGTATAAAAATTTCGCTTGCATATGTGTTTTTAATTTAAAATTAAACTATATTTAAATATAGTAATTTTAATGTTATTTTTTATAAAAGAATGTTTTATTAATTAAATTAAATTAAATTTTTGTACACAATTTTCTTTAAAATTAAAAGAAATGTATTGACAATTTTAGCATTTAAAAGTATACATTTAAGGAAAGCATTTGTCGTATACAATATTATTTCAAAATCAAAGAATCTGCGATGTAAAAATTTTGATCAAAATCAGAAGAGTCGCAAATGAAAAAGTAGAAAATAAAAAGAAGGTTCTATGACAGATACCGATAATAAGGTTTATTTTTTACCAAAGTGTGGACTGCATTGCTGGCACAGTTATCTATACATAATTTTAAAAAAAAGCATTAGAGCCGTTTTCAAAATAATTATAATATTTCATAATGGCTGTATGGAAGGAACCGAGCTAAAGTAAAACAAACCATTTCAATTTCTCCTCTAGGCTGCAGATTGCGGTACAGAGTTGCAGATAGACGGAATCATTACTCTTTTGTGTTGTAATGTCAACTTATGAAAATTCCCAGTTCAAATTTGTCTAAAAGCAAGTAAAAAGTCATTTTAAAATCTACTTCGATTTTTCCCAATTTACTTCACTTTTTTCTTCAAATCTCCTTCCATTTTTTCCGGAAGTGGTAACGCTGATAGGGACTTCAAGTCTAAGGTTGCGCGTACAGTGGTGCGACAAAGCGATGCGATACGAGAAGCGATTCGAGATGCGAGAATTAGATGCGAGATAGTGCGCACAGTAGAAGCGATATTTTCTGCAGTTATATTGTTCATCCCTTTATAATCGAATCATATGCGG
Source organism: Chrysotoxum bicinctum (assembly GCA_911387755.1). Lineage (NCBI taxonomy): Eukaryota > Metazoa > Arthropoda > Insecta > Diptera > Syrphidae > Chrysotoxum > Chrysotoxum bicinctum. The sequence goes on from OU426988.1 coordinate 96,168,997, forward strand.
TAGAAATCGATTCACACATAGCTGGCCTCTTTTTTGTGATCTGCGCATCTTGCCTCTTAGACATCTTTATGTTTTCAAAGTTTTGAGAGAATTCTTTATACAAAGCGGCAATGTACCATCTAGAAATTCGTCCGTATTTAACTTACGAGTAAATAATTTAGCACTCTTCAATGTTCCGTTTGCACGTAGATCACTTTTAACAAACTTTTATCTAACCACCTCCGCCAAACTGTTCAATAAGCTTCCCTTATCTATCAGAATTAATAGTAATTTTAACTTATTTCTTAAAAACGTCAGATCATGGCTTTTTACTATTGACCTTAATGATGTTGAGTTACTGTTTAGAGTTACTTCCTAGAACCAAATAATATACATATACATATAAATAAATAAAACATACACACACAACAAAGATTCTTCTCGGTTCCTACAAAATACTAAATTATAATAAAATAATAAATTATTTTTCATTACTGAATAAAAATTTAAAAAAAAAAAAAAAAAAAAACTTATGAAAAGCTGATAGTACCCCATGTCAGTTATTCTCAGTTAAAAATTATATGTTAGATCAATCAACACTAACTTTATAGTTATAGATTGATTTTATTGTATTCTTTTTCCATCATTTAATTATATAATTATATATTTGTTAATTAGATTTAAGTGAAATGAATGCAAAATAAATTGAAATTGAAATAATTATTGCCACCAAAATTGTAAAAAGTTGCACCTCACAGCACAAGCACTGAAATAACAAAATTTTACTCTTTTGATTTTTTTTGAAACCTCAAAACAAACAATATGAGCCTTCTCGCACGAACTCGCTACGCGTACAGTAGTGCGACAAAGCGATGCGATGCGAGAAGCGTTTGCGTGCGAGAAAAATATTTACATTGATTCTTATACACGTGCGCACAGTGGAGCTATATTTGATGCGAGTGTTGCGAGTTTCTCGCATGCCTATCGCAAGCATCTCGCACACAAACTGTTCTGACCACTTTTTCAAGCGAGTTCGTGCGAGAAGGCTCATATTGTTTCTTTTGAGGTTTCAAAAAAAAAATCAAAAGAGTAAAATTTTGTTATTTCAGTGCTTGTGTTGTGTGGTGCAACTTTTTACAATTTTGGTGGCAATAATTATAAAGGGATTAACAACATAACTGCAGAAAATATCGCTTCTACTGCGCGCACTATCTCGCATCTAATTCTCGCATCTCGAATCGCTAGTCGCATCGCTTCTCGTGTCGCATCGCTTCTCGTGTCGCATCGCTTTGTCGCACCACTGTACGCGCAACCTAAGATATGTAACAAATGCAAAACTATGAAAATTGTTATCATTGTTTTTATTTTGATGATTGGGTACATAATATTCAGGAATAATAGATAATAAACGAACGGTTTGATCAACCAATTTCAAAATTGATAATCTGTTTGTTTAAAAAACACTTTTCCACTTTTCTTAAATGAGCGGTTAATTTTAAAAAATCAATTATGTATCTCCATAAATTGTTTCAAAGAATCCATTATCTATAACGAATTTATTCATGTTTTCAAAACTGCCCAATTTACCTTTTATGTTGTCAATTTTTACATGTAAATTAGTGGTCAAAGACGGAACCACTTTTTAATCTGAGGCTATATTTTTTTGCACTTATTAATTTTATTGAATCATAAATAATCTCAAGACAATGAAGCTATTTAAAAAATAAAAATGTAAAATGTTTAACTATGGATTTTTTTTTATTTTTAGAAACTCTGAAACAAGAAAAAGAAATATTTTGGTTTCATCCCAATACGACCACTTTCGCCCTTTGAAAAAGGCTCAAAAGAACATTTATAGGTATAGGTACAAAGTTACCATTATTATTTGTGGAAGTGTATTAATTTACTTGGGTTAGGAAATTTAATAATTTTTTTAGTTGAGCAATTTTTGAATTGTGAACTTTTTCCTAAAATTAATTGTCTACATTAAAAATAAATTATGAATATCAGAGCAAATTCCCCGGGTTCCTAATGTCTAAATCTGTGCTCCCTTTTCTTTATTTTTTAAAATATCCTGAAAAGTAAAAGTCCTATAACTAACAGATTAACCTTGTATAAATGGGTCATTTTTTAAAAATTGACATTTTTTATTAATCGTTTGAAAAAAATTTTTTTTTCAGTTTTTCTTGGGTTTTAATTTCTAAATCTATAGTAAACAAGTAGAAAAGGAGTTCTCCGAGTTGCGCAAAAATAATTTCAAATATTTTTTATTTTACGAGTATTTTTCGATAAAAATGAAAATGGAAAATTTCGAATGTATTAAAAATGTTCTTTTCTTGCATAAAATAACAATAATCCACAAAATAAATAGTAACAATAAATAGTTGAAATTTTGTGGAAAGCAATTAAATTTAATAAGATAATTAATAAAAAAGTTGTTTGTTTACGAAATGATTTTGTTTAAAAGCATGAAAGAGTCAAAAAAATATTTTTAAATAACGACACAATACTTTCTTGGAACTTTTACGGTACCAATACTGTAAGGAATGATGAAATTCAGTATATTTATCTAGAATATAAAAAAAAAATAATAATAATATGAGCCATTATACCTAAACTAAAAGAACATATTTAAAAACAAATACGAAAATGGCCACGGAGATTACAAAATCGACTAAGTATTTCTTAATTTTAATATAGTCAATGTAATTCAATGTCATCCAAATTATATTAGGTTCAAGTATGATTAAATACCTTTCTTTTGGCGGTGGTTAGTCTAAAAAATATTAATATGGTACAAAGATAACAAGGCCACGGAGATTACACTGAATTTTTACTCGGATGAAAAAATTATTTTGTATGTAAATTTTAAAGGAATTAACTGCAATAATTAAATTATAATAAAACATGAAATTGAAGGTTTCTTGACGTACTATAAGATGGTGCATCGTAAAAAATTATTAAAAATTGTTTAGTTGTGTGAAAAAGCGAAAATGTTTAATTATGTTTGTTTTTTCAAAATCTTGTCACACTCATTCAACTAAGTATTGGGACAACAAAAAAATTTTTTTGTTTTTTTTTTTGCATATCATAAAATTGAAGTTTAAGAGAAGGCCTTTCAAACGACAAGGTCCAAAATAAAAATTAAAAACATTTTCATCATTAAAAATATTAATAAAACTGATTAAGCATCAAAATCACATTCCAAAAAGGCCACGGAGATTACACATTATTAATTACCATGGATATTCGATCTGCAAATTTTTTCTTATAATGCTGACATATAAACACAGTTCCATGCCAAATTTCAAGTCTTTAAATTGAAATGCAAAAAAAATAGAAGCTATAACGCTAAAAATGTAATTTTTTTTAAAACGACCCATATATGCAGTGTTGCGACTAGCTTCTTAGCCGCAAATTTAGCTATACGAACAAAATATCAGTTTGCAAAAAAAAAACTAAAACCAAATTTAATTTTAACTACTATTTTATTTTGCGACACAAGTTGTACCTATTAGTAATTGTTATAATGGACTGTGTTGTTTTTTACAACGGGTCTGCCTTATATAGGCTTTAACTTACAGCCCGATTCTGTCGTGCTGATAAATTCAACACAGCTGATAAATTACCAAGTTCCTTATAACTATCAGCTTTTCGTATTCTATGCCTTAAAAAAAAGCTCTTTTACTGACAAATTTATCAGCTGTGTAAAAGGTACTGACAATTGTATTTGTTTATATTTTGAACGCGTAAAATATATACAAAACATAAAATAACAATAAATATAAATAATAATAATAACAATAATAATAATAATAAAATAAACAATAATAAAAAAATTTATTAAAATGGAAGAAGAGTTGTTGTTATTATTGTTATTGAGTGACGATGAAGCAGAGATTGACGAAAAAAAGAGAGAAGAGTGCAACTGAAAGCATTGAGAGATGCCAGCGATAAATTTCACTTACTTTGCTGCTGGTTCCTCCATTGTTTATGTTTTTTTTTCTCTTTATTTTGACACTTCAAATTCACCACCAAGAGAGGTGAATTTAAAAGCTGTTTATAGCTTTTATTCTATCAGGTGCTTTGTAGAATACCTAATAATTTGTCAGCTGACAAGAAAGCTGATAATTTATCATTAGCTGATAACTTATCAGCTAAATACAGAATCGGGCTGTTAATTCTTAAATTCTAAAATACTAAAATGCCGCTTCTTGAACTGGCATCGCATGATGATCTTAGCTGTTGTTTTTTTTTTTTTTTGCTATGTGCAGGTGCAGCAGCATAGGCGGCTCGCTATCTGTTGAGCTCAGCAGCTGATGATGTTGATGGTGTAGATGACGATGATGACGATCGTCCGAATATGCTTTCTATTTCTCGTTCGCAGGTACCGCTATTTGGGAGCGGCCGATGTCGATGGTTTAAATACAATGCAAGTTAAAGACATTGACTGACATTGACGTTGATCCAAATGTGTTGATTGATGGGTGCCATAAAATGTTTGCGATTTGGTGGTTCTAACCATTGTATATATAAACTATAGTACTCTCATGGAACAGAAAAAAGTGTTATGGAAAACACTCTACCGAGGGCGCTGTCGTAGGACAATATTGTCTTGGAGACTTTTGATTTAGGGTGGGTAGTAATTGAGGAAGAGCGAGAAAATTTTATCAGCTCTGGCAATGAGAAAGACGAGAAAGAGAAAATAAAATTTGTTTTGTATCATTTTCCTTTTTCGGGATCTTCTGTGTGTTTTGTTGTTATATTTTTTTTCAAGAATATTTGTTTTGTTTTTGCTATTTCATACGCAACAAAGCAACGTTGTTCAATTTCGGCATATCTAACCAAAATACAACGTTGCTTTTTATTTGTATGGACACACATACCTTTTTGAATAGATTTAAGTAGGAATAATTTTGAAAATTGATACTTGATAGGATTAGGCTTTTTTGAATTTTAGTATATCTACATAGGAACTTTATCTTAATATATTAGGTAACTTACCTATGTTGATTGCAATTATTATTATTTTTGTTATTCAAAAGTATAATAATTGGTGTAATTTTGAAGAACAAAAATAATAATTGCAATCAACTATTTTAACTGCCTATATTAGATGCAGTGGGTGGTAAGGTAGTGGAAATTGTTTTTTTTTTGCAATTAATATAATTATGTACATATATAGGTATAAAACTATTTCTTTAAGCAAATTTAATAGGTACGTATACCTATATTTTTATTAGAGAATATAGCTTTTACATATGTACATACCTATATAAAATATGGTATGGTAGAAAATAATTTTGATTACAAAAAAAAAATATTTTTATGCGTTCATAGGTATTTATATAATTAAAAAAAAAAAAAAATTTGATATAGATATAGACCAGTTTTTAAAATTTATTCATATAAACTTTTCTTGCAAAAAATATAGAAAATGTTTAATACTTCTTATGTTTATATAAACAATTTCAGAAATGCATAAATATTCATATAAAGCAATTGTGAAAAAAAATCAAATAAGTTCTTCGAGAAAAAAATAATTTTAGAAAACTTAAATTAATTAAAAAAAAGTAGAATAAATAGAATAAAATTATTATTGACATAATATTTTTAAAAAAACAGATACCTTTTTTGGAAAAAATATTTTGTATGCATTGTAAATGCTTATAAGCAATTTTAGAAAAATAAAAAAAAAAGAAATTTGGTGTCAATTAAAAAAAAATTATTGATGCATCCCACATGAAAAATGTTTAAAATAAAAATATACATTTTTTTACAAAAAATAGTTCTTATCCATATATTTTGTAAAAATATAAGATATTTGCTGCGAATTTCGAACAAACAAATATTTCTTTTAATGTTTGTCTACGAATTTTTATCAAATTTGGAAATTATTAATTCATTAAAATAAAAATTTTGTTTTTTTTTTGTATTTTGAAAGTACGAATTTATGCAAACAAAGTTTAAAAAACCTTTTATTATTGAACTAATTTTGAATATAAGAAATTTCTTTAAAATTGTTCTAGAAAAAAAATTGGGATATTAATTTAAGTATTAATTTAATTATTTTCAAAAATTAGTCGCTCAAATTTTTTCAAGACATTGATTTTTCAAAAAAAAAATTTTTTAGATAAAAAAATATTTTTTCGTGTTCTCTATCATCGTGTCAACTTTGATCAAAATCGCGAGTTAAATTTTTTCCACATGCAAAACTTGCAATTACATAATTTTGTAAGTGAAAATAAAATTTTTTACTATTGTACGAATGGAAATTAGGTTTCGAAATAAAATATTGAGCCGTTTTTAGGATATCGAATTTTCTAAGAAAAAACAAATATTTTTTTTTCAAAGTTTTGAGATGCAATGTTTTTTAAACTTTTTAGAAGCATCTCTATAAAAAATTTCAATAATGAGAAAATTGTCAAATGTCAAAATTTGAAAAAATGGTTCTATGGTAGGTACAAGCTGTAATATCTTAATTTCAAAATTTGTTTTATTAAATTAAAGATCATACAAAAACAAATTTATCAAAATTCCACTGGCCGTTTTCGAGAAAATTTATTGGCAATGAATTTATAATCCTGCTCAAACACCTATAAATATGTATATGCCTCTAAAAAAACTGTTGAAATATGGAAAAATAAGACATGGTTGCCACATTTAAAAATCGCTATGTTAATTATTTTAGCAGAAATTGTTTCTGATTTAGTAATTGAAGTTTATTACAAATTAACCAAAACAAATACATTTAGTACATGTATTTTTCTTCCATTAGAAGTAAAAAATGTGAAAATAATTTTTTTTTCGAAAAACAAATTTGTATCTTTAAACGCGATTTGCGGCTAAACGGAGCTTCGTAGACCCCTCAAAGTTGACATCTTCTAGCGTGATTTCTGGCTAAACTAGGCATCTTAGCGAGTTAAAAATTGCATACTCGTGATGTAGGGAGTGATGTGTCACATGATTTTTTTTGTTATTTTGCATTTCAAAATTCTACATTTTGAAATTCTACTTCTCAAAATTTTGAATTTCAAGATTCTAATTATTGATAAAATTTTAGTTTTCAATATACTTCTTGTCAAAATTAAAGTTTTCAAAATTCTGCATTTTGAAACTCTACTTCTCAAAATTCTGCATTTCGAAATTTTACTTATTAATTTTTATGCATTTCAAAATTTTATTTCCCAAAATTCTGCACTCCAAAATTCTACTCTTCAAAATTTTAGCTTTAAATATAATTTTTCTGTATTTCAGAATAATACTCAAGACTCCAACTCTCAAAATTCTGCATTTGAAAAATCTGCCTACAAAAATAATTATCTATCTATACAAAATAATTGTTCTGAGTGGTAACCGTTTAAAAATTCGTCTATTTGAATATAAATCCTACATTTGCTCCAATATACATTCAAACAGCGAACAAAAAAATCAAACCAAACAATATACCGTTTTTTCTCTATGCGTGAAGCAAAAAATGCCACCTCATACTTATTTGTATAGAAAATTGATAAAAAGAAAACAGAAAATAGCTTTCTTGTCGTCGCTTTGTTCTGCACCTTCGGTTTACTTTTACCGAAAATATTATCACCCCTTCCTGATTATCATCTGTCCTTACTCTCCACAACTCTACGTAAAAAGTTATGGAATACGCTCGTATGGCACCGCGTCGTTCGTTCCTCTTCATGAGAGTACTATAGTTTATACATTGTATACATGATACAACTAATATATAGTATAGTTGTATCATGCATTGTATATATATTTTAATAGTACTCTCATGAATAGGAACGCGACTATGCGAGCCAAGCGGCACCATAATTACTAAATTAGCAGAGGTGCCTATGGCAGAGTTTTAACAGATAGACATTTAATACATGACAGTGACAGCAATAGGAATACTGTATATAAAATAGGAGAACAAAGGCACATACTATGTACATTGGAGTAGAATGTAGGTGTGTGTGGGGATTTGGTAGTTGTTATTTTCTGTAGGCAAATATTTTCAAGGTCAATACTTTCAATACTTTTTTGGCGATTACGTATTTTTTGGGATAGAAGAAAATTATTTCTGTGCATATTGTCGTCTGAGTTATATCTTGTTCAAAAGAGCATTTTTGGCGAAATTTAGTTAGAAATGCAGTTTTTATAAATCAAACATGCTCTTTCGAATGGCATACTCCATTTCTTTCTATCTCTTTTAGTTTTTAAGTTATGAAGAACTATTATGTTCAAAAAACCACTTTATTAAACATTTGAGTTCGACTACAGCTAAACGACTCGGCCGATTTTCTTCAAACTTGGTAGATGTTTTTTTCTTTGGAATTTTTTTCGAAATTTCATAAATATTTTTTTTTTCTCAAAAACTGTCCCACAGATTTAAAAAAAAAAAAATCATTTAGTTAAAGCTAGGCATTGTATATATATACAATGAGCTAGGTAATGGTTGAAAAAAATTTTACAAAAAATTGTTATTTTTGGTACCCCCCTTGGGACCATTTTTTTTGTTTTCGATTTTCTCAAAAACTGTACGACGGATTTTGATCATTTTTTTTTTTGCTAAAGGTCCCTAATAGTTTGAATATTATTGTGCATTCAAATTTTCAAAAAATTATTTTTCGGATTTTTAAAAAAAATTTCAAATTTTTTTTTTGAAAACTCAATATTTCGAAAACCCCATGCTCGATTTTGTTCAAACTTGATGAATAAAAGTTTTTTAAATAAAAATTATTTTTGAAAAAATATCAAGTACTTACGAAAAACAAAATATTTTCACTCGTATACAAATTTTCCTTTTCCAAAAAATGTTCATACTTTTTTGAAAATTTTAATATTATCAAAAGTCTTATATATTTAAAATACTTTTTAAGCGTTTTCGTTTTTCGTTTCATACGTGGATTGAAAGGTGGCACTCCCTAGATCACGAATATGTAATTTTTAATTCTGTAGGATGAATAGTTTGGCCAGAAATCACGTTTGAAAATGTCAACTTTGAGGGGTCTACGAGGCTCCGTTTAGCCGCAAATCGCGTTTAAAGATAAAAATTCGTTTTTTGATACAATTTTTTCAAATTTTGACATTTGACTATTTTCTCATTATCGAAATAGGGATTTTTTATAGAGATGCTTCCAATAAGTTTAAAAAACATTGCATCTCAAAGATTTTTTTTTTTAATTTTTGGAAAAAAACTTGGAAAATTCGATATCTCAAAAACGGCTCAATATTTTAGTTCGAAACATAATTTCATTCGTACAATAATAAAAACTTAAGGTTGGCGTACCAATTTTTTTTTTATTTTATTTTCACTTACAAAATTATGTAATTGCAAGTTTTGCATGTGAAAAAAATTTAACTCGAGATTTTGATCAAATTTGACTTTACGATGATAGAGAACACGAAAAAATATTTCTTTATCTAAAAAAATTGTTTTTGAAAAATCAATGTCTTGAAAATGTTTGAGCGATTAATTTTTGAAAACATTTCCTAGAATCTTTATTTTCAAATACTTAAAATTAATATCCCAATTTTTTTTCTAAAAGAATTTTAAAGAAATTTCTTATATTCAAAATCAGTTTAATAATAAAAGGTTTTTTAAACTTTGTTTGCATAAATTCTTACTTTTTATATTTATATTAACAAAATAAAAAAAAAAAGCAAAATTTTTATTTTAATGAATTAATAATTTCCAAATTTGATAAAAATTCGTAGACAAACATTAAAAGAAATGTTTGTTTGTTCAAAATTCGCAGGGCAAATATCTTATTTTTTACAAAATATATGGATAAAAACTATTTTTTGTAAAAAAAAGTTTATTTTTATTTTAAAAATTTTTCATGTGGGGTGCATCAATAATTTCTTAAAATTGACACCAAATTCCTTTTTTTTTAATTTTTCAAAAATTGCTTATAAGCAATATGTAAATGCATACAAAATATTTTTTCCAAAAAAGGTATCTGATTTTTTTTAAATATTATGTCAATAATAATTTTATTCTATTTTTTTAATTAATTTAAGTTTTGTAAAATTATTTTTTTCTCGAAAAACTTATTTGATTTTTTTTCAAAATAGCTTTATGTGAATATTTATGAATTTCTGAAACAGTTTATTATACACATAAAAAGTATTAAAAATTTTCTATATTTTTTGCAAACAAAGTTTATATGAATAAATTTTAAAAACTGGTCTATACCTATATCAAATTTTGTTTTTATATATTTAATTATATAAATACCTATCAACGCATAACAATAATTTTTCGTTTTTGTACCTAAAAATTCGCAGGGCAAATATCTTATTTTTTACAAAATATATGGATAAAAACTATTTTTTGTTACAATTTTCTATGGGTATGTACCTACATACTATGCAAAAGCTATTTTCTTTAATAAAAATATAGGTACGTACCTATAAGATTTTCTTAAAGAAATAGTTTTCTAACTGTGTATGTACATATCTATATTAATAACAAAAAAATTCAATTGCCACTATCTAACTACCCACTGCAAATAATTATTATAAAATTATTATTATAAAATTATTTTGGTTACCATAACGAAATAAAGCCAATTTGAAATTATTTAGTTTTCAAAAACGAAATAAAACCATTTGAGTTTATTAAGTTCAAATTCCTCTAGATCTTATTAAAAAGTCCATAAAATGGCAACCTCGGTAATTAATCGTATCAGAATTCAAACAAACCAGATTGCACGAGCAATGAAACAAAATTCACAAAAACTCTCATACACTCTCAATACTATTTGCTTGTATTCATCTCGCGCATGGCATATAAAACTGTATATACCTACCTACAATTGATTCTGACAGCAAAAAGAAACGCAGATAAGACTTTCTCCCTTACCCTCTTTATTGTTGTCAGAATAAATATATCTCTACCTCATCTCTTTTTTTGCTTATATTTTCTCCTTCCACGTCAACTCTGTACTGCTTAACATAGCCACACTTACGATTTTGCGGCACAATAAGTTAACTTAAAATCGTGTTCCATGAGAGTACTATTCAAATATATATACAATGGTTTATACAATGGTTCTAACGACATGTGAATTTATAGGGTGATGTTTGGTTGTTTCGCATTTTTAGACCAATAATGATTGCGAGTAGCAACATACTGCCGCCTTGAAAGCTCTTGGTTTCAATGATTTACTCTTCCTTGATTGTTTCTTCAGGATCAGGTTCGAGTGGTAATGGACACAGTTTGGCGATTGTCCGTTTGTAGATTCCGGTTGCGGTTTTTACGTTAACTACGCGTATGTTGCCACCATCTCCTTCATAAATCCCAATGATTCCATGTGGGGACGGCTTTGGTGGTAAGGCAAACGAAAATTGCTAGATATGTTTTGTAAGGGATTCTTCCTCGGATGCGGTGCGATACGTAAAGTAGTCCACAATAATCAATCCCTGTTATGCTAAAAGATCTATCGCTGGGTAGGTTGGCCATTAGCTGCTGACTTAAAATCGGTTTATTGCGAAAGCACATTGGGCATCGATGAACTTCTCTTCGGATTGTTGCTTTAGCGTTTAAATTCCAGAAGCGTTGTCTTAAAATGTTTAGCAATGTTTGTGGACCAGCATAATGATTACTGTAGTGATGTTGTCGAATGATGGTGATTTTGGTGCGATTCTGGAAGCAAGAGTGGGTGTTTTGCATCGTATGGTAGATCAGAATTTGCTATTCGTCCTCTAACTCGAACAAGTCCATCTTTGATGAAAGGTGCTAATTGTCGAATGTTTGATGTGATGGGCGATTTTCCTTTCAGCTGAAGGATTTCCTCTGCAAGTGTATTATATTAGATGGTGCACAACACGAGTTTAAGAGTTTCTTCAAACTATGGAGCTGTGATAGGACCTACGATTTTGGATTTTCCTTTAAAGACACCATTGTTAATGTGGCTGCGAATATAACAAATAACAAATGTGGCAGAATAGGCCTAATTGGTCGAGAGGTGAAGAAATGTTGAGGGATTGAATTAAGTTCTAGCCAGCAATGGAAAGTAATAAAATCGAGATTTCAGTACTCAAAGTCTCCAATGTAAACACGATGTCGTAAGTACGCAATATTTACAATGTAAACATGGTGTTAAATGCAATCATCCGTAAGGTAGGTTGCTCATTGTATATATAAACTATAGTACTCTCATGAAGAGGAACGAACGACGCGGCGCCATACGAGCGTATTCCATAACTTTTTACATAGAGTTGTGGAGAGTAAGGACAGACGATAATCAGGAAGGGATGATAATATTTTCGGTAAAAGCAAACCGAAGGTGTAGAAGAAAGCGACAACAAGAAAGCTATTTTTTGTTTTGTTTTTATTCATTTTCTATACAAATAAGTATGATGTGGCATTTTTTGCTTCACGCATAGAGAAAAACGGTATATTGTTGGAATGAAGGTTTTATTTTTTTCGTTCGCTGTGTTGTATCTATGTTGGAGCAAATAAATGTATGTATGTAGGTACGAGTATAGGTACGGTGACCATATTTCTCAAAGCAAAACCCGGGACATACTTTTTTTTTACTTTTATTTTGTAAGAAATCAACAAAAATCTCAAAAACAAAAGAATACTAAATCCCAGCACAAAATGCTTAGAACTAAACAAAACCTTCATTATTTTTAAATATTCAGTCTTTCTTTACCAAGATTTTGAAAAATAAACATTAATCACACATTGTCCAAGAGATTATTGTTTGTTTTTTTTCCTAACGAATATTTTAGATGATATTACCATTTTCTTTAAAATACTTTTTTTAAATTCCTGGTAGATTAAATTATAATTTAATTTTACCATTAACATGGCTATGGAAGTTCCAAGTTCCAACACTCAGTTGCGTTTTTTCATTTGTTCAAATATTGTTCATTATGGAAAAGACTCTTTCGGTTGGACCATTTGAACCTGGAAGACACAAGTCGAACTCTTCAATAAATAAAAGATTTTTGAAGTTTATATTTTGTTTACGAAATTGCTCTAAAATTTCTCTCCATTTTTGGGGCAACAGTAGTTTTGTTTTCTGTCCATTTTGTTATAATTTATTAGGTTAAGAATGATTTTAGACAAACAAATTCGTCAAACAAGTTTTAATCATTCTTATCAGCTTTTGGTTGACAAAAGATAACCAAGATTCTATTTCTGGCCAGTAAGTAATGTTTTGAAAATATACCCAACTAAAAACTTCAAGTTCTTTGAAAGATACATCCCACTGGTTTAAGTATTCTTAACACGTTATGTAAAATTGTTGAATATTTGCTTTCCATTCGTTTTGAGTAATTAATTTTTGTTGACTTTTTCCTTCATCAATTTAATATTTTTCTTCTTCAACTTTAGAAATGCAAATTTCTTGCAAATTGTAAAATGCAAATTCTTTTAAGGGATTAATTTGTTTTATTATTATTTAACTAGCTTAGCTATTGAGAGTATGGTATTCAGTCTTTTTTTTTCAATTTTTCTACGCGAACAGTGTGGATTTTGATGATAACAACTTTTATACATATCTATTGGAGAACATTCAACTCCAGTTTGTTTACAGTTATTTAAAACGTGAGCAGCACAATTAACTCCAATGAGATCGATACCGGTTACGGCTTGAAGTTTTTTCTTGCTGGCCGGCCAAAACTACAGTTTACGTTGCCATATTTTTTAGAATGATGCCAGATGGTTCCCCTGGAAGATTTTCAAAATCTAAAATCTTTACAACGATACCTTGTTTTGGTGTAAAATAACGAATTAAGAGCGGACACAGTTTTGTACAGCTATGATTGGAACAATCAGAAAAAAAAAATGGTTACAAAATTTACTTGCATAGAGAAGTTTTAATTTCTTCGATGGAATAAGGTGCAACAACATTGCACAAAAGATCACATTTTGTGAGTGTAAGGAAATACATTTGATCAAAACAACTTTTTATAAGTTTCGATGCGCAATAATTAAACCTGAATGAGTGGTTATGTTATATTGTGTGGTAAGCCCAGGTGCTTTCATTAAATGCATTCTTCTTTCCAGATCCTTGAAAATTTGATGAACTAAAAAATCATTGTAAACTTTCGCTTTAAGCGGCAGCAATGTCAGATTTTTTGTGTTTTTTGGTTTTGCTTTTAAGTGCTGTTTAATATCACCACTGCGTATTGAAAACGTATAAGCGATTTTTGAACAGGTTACTACCTATATTGGGTTTTCCATTTTTTTCTTTGTATGAAGAAAAATTTCTTCTGGAGATCATCGTTGAATTCGCATTTTTTCTTTGGAGTTATTTTACAAATTTGTAAATTTATTGTAAATAATTAAGAGAATCAAATTCCATTTTTTGAACCAGTTTATGCTCAAATTTTTTCTTTAATTCGGTAGAAGTACATAAGCTTATATTTTAAAAAATGATGATTTATATATTTCAAATTTGTTCATTGTTTCCTTTTTGTGAATACACATTTTGAAAAGCATCTAACAGCTCAGCTAAAATAAAATTTAAAATTTTGAACGTTATTCGAATAATAAAAATATATGAAAATACGGGACAAACCCGTGACAAAAAATCAAATACGGGACAGTTGTACGGCCCGGATTTCCTTAAAATTTAGCCAGGACAAACGAGTAAAATACGGGACTGTCCCGGGAAATACGGGACGGATGGTCAGCGTAAGTATAGGATTTTAATTCAAATACACGTACCTACCACTCAGAACAATTTTTTTGTATAGGTAGTTAGATAATTATTTTTTTAAGCAGATTTTTAAAATGCAGAATTTCGAGAATTAGAGTATTAGAGTTCTGAAATAGGTACAGAAAAATTATATTGAAAGCTAAAATTTTGAAGAGTAGAATTTTGGAATGCAGATTTTTGGGAAATGAAATTTTGAAATGCATAAAACTTAATAAGTAAAATTTTGAACAACAGAAGTTTGAAAAAGGAATTTTGAAATGCAGAAACCTTAGCACCTAAGTAAAATTTTAAAAAGCAAAACTTTGAAATTCAGAAATTTAGAAAATAAAATTTTGGGCACGAGTACGATAACTTGGCCGCCAAGATTTGATAACGGTTTTTTGTAGAGGGATCAAAAACAAGCACTTTTTACTATGGAAGGGGGGGTCTATCTCCCCCCGTTTAGGAGGTAGGGGCACTTTTAGAAAAAATGGTTTAAATTGAAAAAAAAAATATTAAAACACAACGGCAACATCTACAATAAAGTGCTATACTGCGTTTGAAAGCCAGAAGATTGTTCTATAATCCTGCATTTAAATTAAATTACTCATATCAATAGTTTTTGACAAATTCGCATTTAAAGTCCAAATATTGATAAAAAAACGTGAAAAAAAAAGTTTAGACCGGTTGTTTTCAAAATTGTGAAATGAAATTTTAAATTAACTTATATGTGTTTCATGTATCTATCAGTTCTTAATCGAACACAAAAAACCGCATGTTGCTATGTCTTCTGGTTTTTGAGAAAACCTCCGTTTAGGAGGTAGAGGCACTTTTAGAAAAAATGGTTTAAATTGAAAAAAAAAAATATTAAAAAACAACGGCAACACTAACAATAAAGTGCTATACTGCGTTCGAAAGCCAGAAGATTGTTCTATAATCCTGCATTTAAATTAAATTACTCATGTCAATGGTTTTTGAGAAATTCGCATTTAAAGTCCAAATTTTTGATAAAATAACGTGAAAAAAAAGTTTAGACCGATTGTTTTCAAAATTGTGAAATGAAATTGTAAATTAGCTTACATGTGTTTCATGTATCTATCAGTTCTTAATCGAACACAAAAAACCGCATGGTTCTATGTCTTCTGGTTTTTGAGAAAATCGAAAATAACTAAAACTACTTTTCTACAAAATGTTTGATATTTTTTGCTTCCTTACATAAATAAATCAGTGCTACCATGCTGCCCCCCTGCAACCCCCCTGCTTGGGCACACTATAGGATTTGGGGTAGGTGCGAGGTTGAGTGCATGCAAAGTTTCTTTTGGATTCACAGAATCTGTATTTAAAAAAATTCAAATTTATTCTATTTATCAAATGTCCACTAAATACATATAAAATACAATAAACGATACATGGCACTATTTTTCTATCGAAAATACTGCCTAGAAAGGAAATATAAGGACGACTGGGGTTCGCAAATAATAGAGTTTTTATCAGATGTAAAAAAATTTTCCCTTGTTATACCGATGGTGATATATGTGAGGGTTTACAGTTAAAAGACATCGATCCTCCCACCCTTCAGAGCTAAAATTTAGAAAGTGTTTTACCGCCAAAACATCCTCCGCTTCCCACCATAAAAGAGTAACTCAACGAACTCGACAGTTATAGTACGGACGATGGCTTTATTGACGAGACTTACAAACCTTTTTAATACATTTTGACCATTTTTAACTAACTATCACTGACTAACTCCTGTTTAACTGACAAAATAACTCACCCAGGTGCATTCTGGGTAACGCTAAATGAATTGCAGTACTGAACTAACAAAGATTCATTATGTTTATTAACATTAATCCTTAAAATGGAATCACTGTCACCACCAATTTCATTTCAAAATTTTGAAAACAATCGGTCTAAACTTTTTTTTTCACGTTATTTTATCAAAATTTGGACTTTAAATGCGAATTTCTCAAAAACTATTAATATGAGTAATAAAATTTAAATGCAGGATTATAGAACAATCTTCTGGCTTTCAAACGCAGTATAGCACTTTATTGTAAGTATTGCCGTTGTTTTTTAATATTTTTTTTTTTTCAATTTAAACCATTTTTTTCTAAAAAGGCCCCTACCTCCTAAACGGAGGTTTTATCAAAAACCAGAAGACATAGAACCATGCGGTTTTTTGTGTTCGATTAAGAACTGATAGATACATGAAACACATATAAGCTAATTTACAATTTCATTTCACAATTTTGAAAACAATCGGTCTAAACTTTTTTTTTTCACGTTATTTTATCAAAGTTTGGACTTTAAATGCGAATTTCTCAAAAACCATTGACATCAGTAATTTAATTTAAATGCAGGATTATAGAACAATCTTCTGGCTTTCAAACGCAGTATAGCACTATATTGTAGGTGTTGCCGTTGTTTTTTAATATTTTTTTTTTAATTTAAACCATTTTTTCTAAAAGTGCCCCTACCTCCTAAACGGGGGCAGATAGACTCCCCCCTCCCATAGTAAAAAGTGCTTGTTTTTGACCCTCCTACAAAAACCCGTTATCAAATCTTGGCGGCCAAGTTATCGTACTCTCCCCAAATTTTGAAATGCAGAAAACTTAAAAAGTAAATTTTTGAAAAAGATATTTTGAGAAGTAGAATTCTGAAATGCAGAAAATTTAATAGGTACAATTTGAAAAGCAGAATTTTGAGAAGTAGAATCTTGAAATGCAAAATTTTGGGAAATATAATCTTGAAAAATGTACTTTGAGAAGTAGAATTATTAAATGCAGAAAACTTAATATTTTAAAATTTTGTGCTTTTTTACTTAGTAAGTAAAATTTTGAAATGCAGAATTTTGAGAAGTAGAATTTCGAAATGCGGAATTTGAAGAAGTAGAGTTTCAAAATGTAGAATTTTGAAAACTCTAATTTTGACTAAAATTTTATCAATTAGAAAAAAATCATGTGAGACATCACTCCCTACATCACGAGTATGCAATTTTTAACTCGCTAAGATGCCTAGTTTAGCCAGAAATCACGTTAGAAGATGTCAACTTTGGGGGGTCTACGAAGCTCCGTTTAGCCGCAAATCGCATTTAAAGATAAACATTTGTTTTTCGAAAAAAAAAAAAAATATTTTCACATTTTTTACTTCTAATGGAAGAAAAATATATGTACGAGTATGTATTAAATGTATTTTTTTTTTGGTTAATTTGTAATAGGTAAACTTCAACTACTAAATCAGAAAAAAACAATTTCTGCTAAAATAATTAACATGGCGATTTTTAAATGTAGCAACCATGTCTTATTTTTTCATATTTCAGGCGTTTTTTAGAGGCAAATGGATATATAGGTGTTTGAGCAGCATTATACATTAATTGCCAATAAATTTTCGCGTTTTTTTCTCATAATCATTGTCTGTGCGATTGGCAGTGGTTATTTATTTTAAGGTAATGGTTGAAAAAAAAAATTTCAACAAATGGGTATTTTTTGTACCACCCATGGAACCATTTTTTTTGTTTTTCATTGTATCAAAAACGGTACAACCGTTTTTGATCATTTTATTTTTTTGCTAAAGCTCCCCAAAAACTTAAATAGAATTGTGTATTAAAATTTTCAAAAAAAAAAATTGGATTTTTAAAATAAACTTTTCAAAACTCAATATTTCGAAAACCCCATGCTAAATTTTTTTTAAACTTGATAAGTAAAAGTTTATTAATATAATCTACAAGATGTGAGGAAAAAAATTTATTTTACCTAAAAATAAAGGTAAATGTAAAAAAAATTAAAAAATGGTTTTCAAAAATCGTATTTTTCTCGAAAACGGCGCCTGGAATTTTGATAAATTTTGTTTTCTTTGTATGATCTTTAATTTAAATTTTGAAATTAAGATATTACAGCTTGTACCTACCATAGAACCATTTTTTCAAATTTTGAAATTTCACAATTTTCTCATTATCGAAATTTTGTATAGAGATGCTTCCAAAAAGTTTAAAAATATTGCGTCTCAATGCTTTGAAAAAAAATATTTTTTTAATTTTTGAAAAAAAAGTATTTTTTTTTTCTTGGAAAATTCGATATCTCAAAAACGGCTCAATATTTTTGTGTGGAAAAAATTTAACTCGAGATTTTGATCAAAATTGACTTTACGATGATAGAGAAAACGAAACAATATTTTTTTATCTAAAAAAATTGTTTTTGAAAAATCAATGTCTTGAAAAAGTTTGAGCGATTAATTTTTGAAAATATTTCCTGGAATCTTTATTTTTAAATACTTAAAATTAATATCCCAAATTTTTTTCTAGAACAATTTTAAAGAAATTTCTTATATTCAAAATTAGTTCAATAATAAAAGGTTTTTTAAGCTTTGTTTGCACAAATTCGTACTTTTTATATTATTTTATATTAACAAAATACAAAAAAAATTATTTTAATAAATTAATAATTTCCAAATTTGATAAAATTTCGTATTCAAACATTAAAAGAAATATTTGTTTGTTTAAAATCATCATCATCATCGGCTCGACAACCGGGTTCCGGTCCTGGCCTCTTTCAACAAGTCTCTCCACCTATCCCGGTCTCTAGCCGACGCCATCCAGTTGCGCACCCCAAGGCTTCGGGCGTCCTGGTCTACGCTATCTCTCCAGCGCAAGCATGGTCTACCACGCTGTCGTCTACCATAGAATGTACCACAAAGAACTTTCCGAGCAGGTTCCTCTTCGCTCATGCGAGCTAGGTGCCCTGCCCACCGGAGTCTACCGAGCTTAATTTTTGTCACGATATCTGCTTCAAGGTAGATTGCGTACAGTTCATGATTGTACCGTCTCCGGAATCGTCCTTCCTCAGCTAAGAGGTCGGAGTGCCTTTTGCTAAGCACCCAAGTCTCGGATCCATATGTGAGTACTGGCAGGACCATGGTCCTGTACAGCGGCAGTTTTGAAGTTATGGTGAGATTTCTGGATTTGAAGAGCTTTGACAGACTATAGTAGGCTCTGTTGGATTTGAGAAGCCGCCCGCGTATTTCTTCTTCTATATTGTTATTGACCCAAGGTATTTAAAGGATTGCACCACTTCAAATTCGTGCTCCGCAACTTTGATTGTTTGACCAACTGTTCCTCTCGCATTCGACGCCACCATGTACTTTGTTTTACCTTCACTAATGTGCAGCCCCAGATTTTGTGCCGCCTGCTCGATCTGGATGAAGGAATCGTGTACAGCTTGTGCGGTTCTTCCGATGATGTCGATGTCGTCTGCGTAAGCCAGTAACTGGCTGGACCTGTTGACGATGGTCCCTCTTGTTGCCATGCCAGAGTCACGGATTGCTTTCTCCAACGCCAGGTTGAATAGGAGGCAGGCCAAACCGTCCCCTTGTCGGAGTCCATTAAAGATGTTGATTGGTCTGGATAGCAATCCGGCTATTTTTACTTGGCTTGTTACGTTAGTCATGGTCAACCTACACAGTCGTGTCAATTTATTTGGGATGCCGAATTCTCTCATGGCTTTGTAAAGTTCTACCCTGGCTATGCTATCATAGGCGGCCTTAAAGTCTATAAACAGATGGTATGTTGGGATGTTAAATTCTAGACATTTTTCCATCGCCTGCCTAAGGGTAAATATCTGATCAGTTGTTGATTTGCCTGGAATGAAACCACACTGATATTGTCCGATAACGGTTTTAGCGTATGGGGTTATCCGGTCTTGTAGGATAGAGGAGAGTATCTTATAGGCGGTACTCAACAACGTGATACCTCTATAATTGCTGCACGTTGTGACATCTCCCTTCTTATGTATGGGGCATATTAAACCTTTTCGCCAGTCTTCTGGCATTTCTTCCTGCTCCCATACGTGTACTATAATATCATGAATTGCTTGACGTAAGGCTGGCCCGCCGTGATGGAATAATTCGGCTGGTATGCCATCGGCTCCCGGGGCTTTGTTCTGTTTAAGCCGGCCTATAGCCTTCTCAACCTCTTCTATGCTTGGTGGCGGCAACATAGAGTATTCTTCTTGAAGTAGTGGAGCCTCCACTTCTGCAGTGAGCTGACCATTTAGCAATTCATTAAAGTACACTTCCCATCGCTCCAGTATGCTTTCAGGATCGGTGATCAGATTTCCCTCTCCGTCCTTGCAGTATGTGCAGCGTGGTGTGTACTGCGTCATGTTTCGGACGGATTGGTAGAACTTCCGCGCCTGGTGCGGACCTCGCTCTCGGCTATTTTCTATTTCACAGATTAGGTTCTTCTCCCAGGCTGATTTTTTTTGTCTGTGTAGCCGTTTTTCTATTCTTCTGAGCTCTTTATATTCCTCTTCGCGTGCCCGCGTTCTATGAGATTGTTGCATTGCTCGGTACGCAACATTCTTACGTTCAGTCGCTAGCTTGCATTCATCATCAAACCAGTCGTTCCGATTTTTACGACTGCTGCCTAAGATGGAATTGGCAGTACTAATACTAATGACAATATTTGTTTAAAATCCGCAGGGCAAATATCTTATTGTTTTACTAAATATATGGGGTGCATCAATAACTTTTTTAAATTGACACCAAATTTCTTTTTTTTTTATTTTTCTAAAATTACTTATAAGCAATATGTAAATGCATACAAAATATTTTTTCCAAAAAAGGTAACTGATTTTTAAAAAATATTATGTCAATAATAATTTTATTCTATTTACAGTATTCCCCGCTTAATTGCACTGACCATTTTGTCAGATTTTTCGGTCAATTATCCGGGTGGTTCAATTAACGAAACCCCGCTTAATTGACCGCACTGTTCAATTAAAAGAAACCCGTATAATTGCACGAGTCGGTCAACTAAAAATTAAAATATTCATCCCAGAAATTTACTATGAACACTTCATTGTCAACTTACGAAAACCTTGAAAAACTGAAAAAGAATACACACACAAAAATATTTGAACACGTTTTATTTAAAAAATAAACATACATACATACATAATTAAAACTATGAAACAGAAATAAATTATTCTTAAAAAAAGTCACTTTTAGCTTCGAAAAGGATAAAAATAATAATAAATGTGACGTTAATAATCAAAACGGTGCTAAAGGCACTTTTTTCAAAATATGGACTGTGGTATACCAAAATTTGCGTATCAAAGAGAGCTATAGAATGGTGGAAAAATTGTATTTGAAAACGAGCTGGTGTAGAAGTTATTACTATTTTAATGTTGAGTTAAGGATAAAAACGAGGCTATTTGTTGTCTTTTAACAATCAAATGGGTGCTATTTTTCATACAATGCTTGTAATTTTCAAAACAGCTCTATTTTTCTCTAAATGAAATCAAATAGATAGGATTGTTTTTCAAAAGGAGCTAAATAATTTTGGGCGCTAAAATTGTTGACCCTTATAAAAGGATCTTTAGTTTACCTATCGTATTCTTTGTTATCATTGTTAAATAAGTTTTAATGAATTCCAATAAAAAGAACTTTTCCTTACTTAAATGTTCTCTTCTTTTTTTAATTTTACAGGCATTTGAGAATCAAAATTTAAGAAACTTATTTTCAAAACGCGCTAAATATATTTTTAACAAAAAAAACTGCCTAAAAAAAAACATTTCACTAAAGGACGAAAATAAAAGGTCCCTTTAGTATTTTTTTTGGTCAATCTAATAAAAAAGACTTCTACATATTTGCATACATTGGTTTGAAAAAATTTGTGATTTGATTTTGATTGATTGTTTTGTTTTGAACAATGTCTTCTCGTTTTTCAGCTCAACTGTAAATTTATTTAGTGGTAAGAAGTATAAACGTAGAATTGCAATGTCCTGAAGAATTTCGAAAGTTGATGGTAATATTATGGCTTCAACTTCTTCTTTTTCTTTAACCGTTTTTAAAATTTCGGCGTCTGTTAAGCATTGTCTTAAGTATGTTGTCTATGACCACGATATCATTTTCCAGCTGCTCTTCATCTTGAATGATACCTGTCTTTTAAAAAACCACTTCAGACGTAGGTTAAGTAATAAAATATTTCTAATATTTGTTTCATTATAATTTTTTTGTACGTCCAATTATCCGAAAAATGTCCATATATTTTTTTTTTCGGGTGCATATTTTAAAGTTCAATTAACCGAGTAACTCAATTAAGCGGGGTTCAATTAACCATCTAAAAAGCTATGCTACTAATACGGGAAATTTTGCAATGCAACTTTTTCGGTCAATTAAGCGGGATGTTCAATTAAGCGAGGTGCAACCAAGCGGGGATTACTGTATTCTAATTTTTTTTTAATTAATTTAAGTTTCCTAAAATTATTTTTTTCTCGAAAAACTTATTTTTTTTCACAATTGCTTTATGTGAATATTTATACATTTCTGAATTTGTTTATATACACATAAAAAGTATTAAAAATTTTCTATATTTTTTGCAAACAAAGTTTATATGAATAAATTTTAAAAACTGTTCTATACCTTTTTTATATTTTTAATTATATAAATACGTATTAATGAATACAAATATCAAAATTATTTTCTACCATACCATATTTTATACAGTTATGTACGTACATATATAAGTATAAAAGCTATTTTCTTTAATAAAATTAAAGGTAGGTATACGTACCTATTAGATTTGCTTAAAGAAATAGTTTTTATACCTATAGGTATATGTATTAATTGCAAAAACAAAAAAACAATTTCCACTACCTAACCACCCACTGCATCTAATGTAGGCAGTTAAAATAGTTGATTGCAATTATTATTTTTGTTTTTCAAAATTACACCAATTATTATACTTTTGAATAACAAAAATAATAAAAATTGCAATCAACATAGGTAAGTTACCTAATATATTAAGATAAAGTTCCTATGTAGATATACTAAAATTCAAAAAAGCCTAATCCTATCAAGAATCAATTTTCAAAATTATTCCTACTTAAATCTATTTAAATAGGTATGTGTGTCCATACAAAAAAAAAGCAACGTTGTATTTTGGTTAGATATGCCGAAATTGAACAACGTTGCTTTGTTGCGTATGAAATAGCAAAAACAAAACAAATATTCTTGACAAAAAAATATAACAACAAAACACACAGAAGATCCCTCAAAAGGAAAATGCTACAAAACAAATTTCATTTTCTCATTCTCGTCTTTCTCATTGCCAGCGCTGATAAAATTTTCTCGTTCTTCCTCAATTACTACCCCACCCTAAATATAAAGTCTCCACGACAATATTTTCCTACGACAGCGCCCTCGGTAGAGTGTATTCCATACCACTTTTTCCTGTTCCATAAGAGTACTATAGTTTATATATACAATGGGTTGCTACACGGAACGTGTAACCGTAACGTGTAACCGTAATGTGTAACCGTAACGTGTAACCGTAACGGGTTACACGGGACGTATAAGTTTTACACACGTTTTCGATTCACTCTACCGCCGGGAAAGATTTTTACACATCAAAAACACGGATTAATTTGACGAAATCGTTGTGATATTTGCATTCCATAATTAAGTCAACAGGTCGATGTGGAAGAAGAACCGTATGTGTTTCGCGTTGCTCAGGAATCTCTTCTTGTTTGGGTGTATTGTGAAGTGTTTCAGGCCAATCTGTTTCTGATAAACGAAGAAAATTTGGACCCTGAAACCAAAACTTATTGTCAATCAGTTCGTTTGGAAATACGCCTCGAGAAACTAGATCCACCGGATTATCGGATGTGGTTCGATTTGAAGTTTGAATGGCTATGAATTTTAGCCACTCTATTACTTACGAATGTAGTGCATCTACATGGTTCAGATGCTAGCCAATCCAGAACGATCGTTGAATCCGTCCAACAAAAGATTTGCGTTTGTTGATTATCGATGATGCTTGCTATTCTGTCAAGAAGCTCTACGAGTAGCAATGCAGCACAAAGCTCTAGTCTGGGAATTGTTGGCTCTGCAATCGGTGCTACTCTCGATTTAGCACAAACCAAGTTGGATGAGACTTCTCCGTTTTCACATCTCGATCTGATGTAAACGCATGTTCCATATGCCTTGGTGCTAGCATCTGAAAATCCATGGATTTGTATGTTGTTAGTACATGATACATACCGAGGGATTTTTATTTGTGTGAGGTCCTTGAGATGATTCTTATATTTTAACCATTGTGTATGAAGATTTTTTGCGAGACTCTCATCCCAATGGAGCTTGAGTTTCCACAGTGTTTGCATAAAGATTTTTGCCTTTACGATGACTGGATTCATCAAGCCAAGTGGATCATAGAATTGCGAAATTTGCGATAGGATGATACGTTTATTTGATTTTCAATTTGGAGATTCGATGTAGCTAAAACGAAAGGTGTCTTCATTAGGATCCCATCCCATTTCAAGAGCTTTGATGATTTCGGTGTCTCCTAAGACAATAAATGATTCCTTATCTTTATCTGGAATATCTGCAATGATAGTGGGATCATTCGAAGCCCATTTTCTAAGGTGGAAACCTCCAGTAAGAAGCAGGTTAGTTGTCTCATCTTTGATTTGAACTACTTTACTGCGATCATTAGCTCCAGACATTAAGTTGTCCACGTAGAAATCGCGCAATGTTACAGCAGAACCAATAAGAAACTGTTGAGCACCTTCTTCTGCGAGGAGGCGAAGACATCTCTCGGCTAAGTACGGCGCACAACTGGTGCCATAAGTGACCGTCTTAAGCATGTAGCTTTCGATTGCCTTTGTCTCAGTGTTTCGCCGTAGAATACATTGTGTGTTGGTGTCCTTGGGGTTGACGAGTATTTGTTGATACATTTGAGTGATGTCTGCCATTATCACGAAGCGATGGGTGCGAAAACGAACGAGGATGGTGAAAATGTCATCTTGAAGAGTTGGACTGACCTTCAGAATGTCATTTAATGATTTACCAGATGATGTTTTGCATGATGCATCGAAGACAACGCGCATCTTGGCTGTTGAGCTGTCAGGTTTTTGTTCGCAGTGTTGAGGGATGTAGTTCACGTTGTCGTGAATTGCCTTTGCTGCATCTAACTTGCTCATGTGACCCAATCTTGCATACTCGTCAACACAATGGCAATAATCTTTCTGCAATAATGGGGAACGATGTAATTTATGTTCAATGGATACTAACCGATTTTTAGCTATTTAATAGGAATTGCCGAGTGATGTGCGATCTTCTCAAATTTTGTTGGTCAATGAGCAGCGTGTGGTTGTCGATTTGAAGAATGTCTCACACTCCTCTTCTTCTGTCGAGTATTTCTTCACTAGTATATGATTCTCTTCGATTGTCCAAAATCGTTGCAAAAGTTCCTCTATGGATGGAGATGTGGTGGTAGTGGTGAAGCTGGTGTAGTTGATGCAAAGGGATGATTTAGGTCTAACTGGTGCTAGGTCTAACGATGATTGGGAGTTCGCTTTAGGTTCCTTCTTAATTGTGCCACTCACAATCCATCCGAATGATGTTTTCTGCAGACTTGGAAGATTTTCGCCTAACTTTATTTGACCTACTTGTAGAAGATTAATGTAAATACCGGCACCAATTAGACAGTCGATGGAACCAGGGTGATTAAACCGAGGGTCGGAAAGCTGTATGTTGAAGGGAATCTTCCACTTCTTTATGTTTATTGGATGCGATGGTTGAGGCGAAGTGATCTCTGGAAGATTTATTACATCTAAGTGTACTTTGAACGAATGGTGTAGTGATGCAACGCAGATTTGCTCTTGTTGGTACGCGATGGTGCTAGCTTGTCCAATTCCATTGACGTCTAGGTATGTACGACTGCGACTTAGATTCAGATGTTGTGCGATGTGTTCAGTAATAATATTTAACTGTGAACATGAGTTCAGCAATGTTCTACCAATTACGGAAGCACCACCTTTGTTCGACAGACTTAGCAATGCTGTGGCAAGTAGCACATAGCTACTTCCCACTTCGCTTGGGATTCGTTGTCGAACTTTGACAAAGTTAGGTGTAGCAGAAATCTATCGGAAATTTGCTCGGTGGTGGCGATTGAGTTGATTGCTCGAATATTAACGTTGATTGTGTCAATCGTGGTCCGAATGGTTTCAACGGTTGATTTTGCTATTCCTTGAAGCTGGAAAATTTCTTGTATGTGTGCTTGAAATAAATACCTTTTGTTATCGAATCTGGTTTTAAGCAGTTCCATGGCCGTGTCATAATTTTGACTGGTACACTCTGGCTGCATCCCCATGGATGCACGATCGCAGATACTGGAACTTCTCGATGTTAGAGAGGTCCTTATTGTCGTGGATTAGGGAGTTAATTATGTCATAGAAAATGATGAAAGTGAGAGTTTTTGTAAGTTTAGACGAGAGTTGCGTGAAATGGTGGTGTTGTTGGGTGCATGATGTTATTTTGTGAACTTGGTGTTGCGAAGGTATCCAAATGTTGAAGCATGTCAGACCGGAGGACATAATAATTGTCTTCAAAAACATCCCTCTTACCACTCGATACTTCCTCATCATCAAGACGTTCAATCTGTGATTGCATTTTATCAAAAATTGTATTCTGCGTCCCTAGCATCTGCAGCTTGGTTTCGATCTGGAAACGATTGAGTAAGCTTAGATTAGTTGCTAGATAATTTTTTGCTTTTGTTTGTTGTCCAAGAATAACAGCACTTTGAGATCGAAGCGCCTTTAATTCAGATTCACAAGACTCGTCTGTTTTTTTCTCATCATTTGCCATAATTGCGATAGTTACAAATTAATTGTACGAACAAATTCAAGTATGAAAAAAAAACGCGAATCGAAATTTAATTTAGGATACTGATTTAATATCTGGCTCGAAGGACCCTTATGTTGCGACTAGCTTCTTAGCCGCAAATTTAGCTATACGAACAAAAAATCAGTTTGCAAAAAAAAAAAAACTAAGACCAAATATAATTTTAACTACTATTTTATTTTGGGACACAAGTTGTACCACTGAATTGTTATAATGGACTGTGTTGTTTTTTACAACGGGTCTGCCTTATATAGGCTTTAACTTAATTCTTAAATTCTAAAATACCGCTTCTTGAACTGGCATCGCATGATGATCTTAGCTGTCGTTTTTTTTTGCTTATGGTGCAGGTGCAGCAGCATAGGCGGCTTGCTGTCTGTTGAGCTCAGCAGCCGATGATGTTGATGATGTTGATGGTGTAGATGACGATGATGACGATATTGCGAATATGCTTTCTATTTATCGGTCGCATATACCGCTATTTGGGAGCGGCCGATGTCGATGGTTTAAATACAATGCAAGTTAAAGACATTGACTGACATTGACGTTGATCCAAATGTGTTGATTGATGGTGGCCATAAAATGTTTGCGATTTGGTGGTTCTAACGACATGTGAATTTATAGGGTGATGTTTGGTTGTTTTACATTTGGAGACCAATAATGATTGCGAGTAGCAACATGCAGATTTTTTAACACATACGACAATTGAGTGAACTATTAAAATAATGATTTCCAAAAAAAATGTCAATAAAAAAATAAGACACTCAATCGCTGATGACCTTGCACTTACGACGAAATTAAAACTCATGGCCTCCTTAACTATAAAAGATATCAAAACACGGATAAAAGCAATTAAAAGATAAAATTGTATTTATTAAAACTGAGTCAAAATCCAAAAATCGCATTTTTCTACATCGACAATAATTTTCTGAGGCGGCGCAGGGTAAATTTTCTTTTCATTTATGGGGAGTGTACAGGTAGGTGGGTTTGTATGTACTTTGAAAATAAAATAAAGAAAATTAAGAAAAAAATTAGCATTTTAATATTTTGAGAACAGAATAATATTTATTTTACATTCAATTCTTAAAAACGTATTAAATATTTTTTTATTTAAGAAAAAAATTGGAGATATGCAGAAATAATCTTAAAAAATGCCTTAGATTTTCCTTTAAATAAATTCATATCAATTGAAGTATTAAGAAGGTTCCGGATGAAACAACGATTTTTTTAATAGAATTGTAAATTCTTCATTCATCTAAAATTAATAATTTGGTGTATTCCTTAGTTATTCAACATAAAAGTCTTTTTTTTTTAAGGGACTTTACCGATTTAATGAGGCAGAGTAATAGGGCCCGGAACTCTCTTAAAATAAGTATCTTTTGAGTGCAGAAACAATAATCAATTTAATTTTACATTTAATCTCTTTTCGCTAACTTGGTATATATAGTCGGCTTTCTGTCAAAACATTATAAGTCTACATTAAAAAAAATTACATTTAAATGTACATACATACATATTCAACATAAATAAAATAATTTTGATCAGATATCAATGCCATTGTATCTCCATTCCTTTTGCTTCTAGCAATTAGTATTAAAACATTCTAAAGTAACGGTATTTTATTTTGTATCGTTTTTTGTGTCTCCTGAGAATTTTGAAATTTCGACTTACGAGGTTTTCAAAGAAAAGCGACGATATATTATGTACATATTTTCTTATAATAATATGAAACATTTTAAGCTACTTGAACTGTAAGACACCAAGAGACCAAGAGCCGACAACAAAAGTTTGGTTGGAAAGTGCATGTAACCAAAATATGAGTATCAGCGTTTATAGGCGCAAGCGTCATGAGATCGATTTCAAAAGTCTGCCAAAGTTTTTTCGCCATTGGTCAAAAATAGTGATTTTTCCTCTTTCCGAATTAATTAATCAAATCGTCAAGATAAAGTTGTTTAGGCTTAGGAAAAATGACAGAGCAACATTCTGTTTTTAATAAAAGAATGGAAATCATGATACCTCTGACAGAAATAGGAAAACTCGTAGTTTTTAATCTCTCACTAACACCAAAGGCAAACAAATTTTGGATTAGATATCATGATGCATGCAAGTATAAAATTTTATACTTCTATTTTGCTTATAGTTCCAAACCAAACATTTGCTGGTGGCACTTAAAATTATTCCAATTCTTATTTTTGTGAATGTTTTTTTTTTTTGTTGCGGGCGTACGTTCCGACAGAATATGTTTGGAGTGAACCAAATGGTGAATCTATCAATATTTCTTTTTCATATTTGGCTAATAAACATTGCAGTGAATTAATCGTTGATCTTATATGAAAATTGTATTTTTATTGAAACTGATTACTAGGTGTAATTATGTAGGTAAATATTTTAATGTACATACATATTTATCTTTAAACCTCTAACATGCCGTCGTGTACTTTATGATTTTATCTGCTGCTCTTGTTTTCCGGTCTAGATTTCAAGTTTCAAAAATGCATTTTATTTGTTACAAATGATTTACGGAAAGGATGAATCTAGAAAGAAGTGAAAGGAAACAAATTATAGAAATGAAGCTATGTGGGGCAGTGTGTATTTTTTGAACATTTGATTTCTAATTACCACATCACTGTTCTTCACCCGAATTGAAAGGAATATATCTTTTCGAGAACACAGTTTGTCACCAAATTTCAAATTTACTCCTCCCTTTGGCAGCTGTTTTTTGATGATTCAGCTGTTGGTACTCAACACCTATGCTTCTTCTATATTGTTTTTGTTGCTCGCCTTTGTATTCTGCTGCTGCTTTTTCTGAATAGAGAGTAGCCGAGATAGTTTCTGGCGACGAAATTGCAATTGATGGTGACGAGGATAATGATGCGGATGATGAAGGTAGAGACACAACTCTTGATGGATAGGTCAATAGTTCCATTGGAAATAAATCATCAGGCAGCACGGATTGTTGTACATGGTTTATATCTACGTAGACATTATTTTTATGATCGGCTGGGGGATGATGGGGTATGATTCGCTTGTCATTAACCTGGAATAGTCTATGGTTGAAAGTTGATGAACTGGAACTCCTCTGTTTGGCGTTGGCATTTTCAGAATTTCCAAGTGAATATTTCTCTTTCCGAAATTCATAGTGAGAAACCGATTTTTGTGATGGCTGTCCCGGTGGTACATGTGATTTTTCGTGCATACTATGCAAATTATAAACTAAACTTTTGGGATTCGAATGTATCGGTGACGCTTTTCGATCTTGATTGCAACTATAATTTGAACATTGATTTCTATTGTCTTCAAAACTGCTATGGTGCTTCTTGTCATACTTGACAAACATTCTAAGTTGATTATGGTGACACTGGTAGCTTTCAAAGAGTTGGGGCTTTTTGCTATGGTACTGAGTTTGAATATGGTCATTATGTTGATAGCTATAGTTCTGCTGATGACTGATGTAGCTTAAAGGTTTTTCGCGATGGCGATAAATCTGGAATAGGCCAACAATGAACACCATTGCAAATGACACTCCGATCACGGCAACTAGTCCTGGGTGTCTCTTCGCACTTCGAATATCCAACCAACGTTCCATCTTGACAGTGTTTTCGTGTTTGAAGAGTGAAATTTCGGTTGACCTTGGTGATCCTTCCAAATTGGTTAGAGCGGCCAGAGTACCTTCCTCTTTACCCATATTTATTTCTAAAAATTCCTGAGATTTTTTCAAGTCTTCTATTGCATGTAAAGCATGCAAATTATCTTCATTTTTCATGAAAGAGGTGTTTTCTTGACTTTGATGATCTGCTAAAGTTGATTCAGTGCTACTTGCTACATTGCCGTTTTCGAGGTCTTTAATTCCTTTTAATAGCAGGTTGTGCCTCAGAGATTGTATTTTTGTATCTAATGGAGTATTTAAGTCATATAAACTGTACCGATCTTCTGATTTTGTTGTGATTTCCTTCTTTTTATTCTTCTGGAGACTGTGAATAACATTTTTAGCTTTTGGAATTCTTTGAATTGAAAAGTTGGTGGACCCCTTTAATATGGTTTGTATGTATGTGTTGTCATTATCTGTCAGAAATCTTTTCTGATCATTAATTTGATCTATTGTTTGCTTTTGCTGCAAGATCCACAATTGAGAAGCTTCGTTTAGTTGTTTCTGACTTAGTAGACCAGTGTTGTTGTCGGATTTTCTTGTGGAAGCTTTGGCAATGGTATTTTCCTTAGAAGCATTTTGTAGTTGCTCTTGTTGTTGTTTAAAGTAAGATTGATGGTGGGCGTCCACTTTTAATTCTAAATTATGTTCTTTTGATTCCGCTAAATGGCCAGTATACCGGCTTAGTTTCAGATGTGATAAATTTACCTCTTTGGAGTTTTTAATTGTTTGAGAGCCCGACAGTGACTGCGGATTGTGAATTACAACTTGTCCTTTATGCATAAGCAATGGTGTTCCTATTAAATGTCTGTCTTTTAAGCGTTGTATTTGTAATTGTTCTAGTTCTCCTGGTACTGCAATTGATTCTTTTTCTCTCGGTAAATCTGTAATATCCTTGGCTTTCGGTTTTAGAACTGTTTTTGCAGTGGAAATTCCGTTATAAATGTTACTTTCTACTTGCGTTGAATAATCTGATTCTGCTGAAGACCCTTTTTGTGTTTTGCGAGTGTTTTCTTGACTCATTAAAAAATTGCCAGGACTGCTGCTGTTTGTCTCCACATCATTACTGTCAGATTTAATATGGAATTGGAGCTGGAGTGGGTGATTGGTAAATAAGGTTGAAATTCCATGTTTCAATAGTGTTTGGGTGGTCGACATGGAGATTTTGTTGATTGATTTAGTTTGTATTTGTATGCCAGTATTTGTTTTACGCTTTAACACTTCTAGTACAGCAGCTTGCAGATACTGTGGGGTATTGCTATTTGTCTTAAGATAATCTTGGTTTTCAGCTGCGTTGGAGGAACTTTGTGTTATATAAGATCTATCGAAATATCTCTCTGGAGTGGGGGTTTTTGTTGGATTGTCTGTCGCTTTATTATTATTTGTATTTTCTTGAGTAAACAGGGTTGTTGATTTTGCTGCCTTTTTCCTTATCGGTCTATTCATATCTACGCAATTAGGTGGTGCGAGAATTTCCTTGTCACGGGACTTCAAATCACCGAAGCAACTAACACATTTATCCCCATCAACGCCAATACACTGGAACCTTTCGAAATAATTATGCATTTGAACATAATACAATTTAATATTAATGCGTTTGGCAATCACACGATCATTACGGCATGGACTCGCCCATTCAGTAAGCCCAACCAAATCAGCGCACTTAATTGGATTGTCCTCAAGAAATAGGTCTCGGAGATGAGGCGATGTCTTAACGATGTCCTGATGAAGACTATTTATTCCAGAAGACTGGAGGTTGAGTACAACTAATTTAGGAAGTGATAAATCAGGAAAGTAAATTAGTTTGTTGGAAGATAAATCTAGAGTTCTAAGATTTTTAAGGCCTTGAAAAGAATGAAGTGGTATATCCATGATTTGATTGTCCTGTAAAAATAAATGTTCAAGAGTTGTTGGAAGACTAATAGGTATTTTTTTAAGATGATTGTGATCTAAAAATAATGTTTCGAGGATTTCTAATCGTCCGAGAGCATCCTCTTCGATCTCCTCAATGTGACTGTTGGAAAGATCTAGGTATTGCAGAAGTGGATAACTGTCAAAGTCACCGCAACTAATAATCTGGAACGAAATATATAAAACAAAAAAACATTTAAATAATGTACATTAAGGAACAACATACAACTTGGAGAAAGGGTCAAAAATATAGTACACGAAACATTGTTGTTATCGTTGAAATACATAAGTGCAAATAATGCTTTCTTTTCGTTATTCCACACCGAGTTTTGATGTAATACCTTGTATACAGGGTATCAAGTAATTCATGTGCCATACTTTGGGATGTTATTCTTGGTTATATTCTAAGAAAAAAATTGTCCTACAGTAAAGTCTGATTTTCAACTTTGACATCACTTTTTGACGATTTAAGAAAAGGCTAACTTTGGTGTACCCTGACCCATGTTAAGGTCAATTTCTCTGTCAGAACTAATGGTAGAGAACACATTTTAAAGTTTTTTCTTATTAGAAATACTAACCTTTTAAACTACGTTTAAATTGGGCTGATATGTTTTTCCAATTGCCAGATAATCAATGGTGTTCAATTTTTCTTGCCCGAGCAAAATTTTGACTTTGAGGTCAATTTTTTTTTCCAAAAATGCGAAATAAACATAAAGTTTTCTTATTTTTACCTGACAAACAAAACAATAAAAAAAAAACTAATTAATAAGTGCACGCAAAAGCCTATACATTTTATGATACTTGGGAAAATCTAAGACACGTAAAAAATCAAAGTTTTGGTTTTTTACCTACTTTTATTGCAGCACTTGGCAGTTGGAGTGGTGTTCCAATAGTTGATAGTTTTTAGGTACTCTTTAAGACTGTGCACTTATGAAAAGTGTTTAAAGTGTGCTTATGCCTACTTGAATTGCTGTCAAAACCCTAATTACCTTACCTCTTCTCAGAGAGAATAATGGGGTATGAATGTTTAACTAAATAAGTGGTAGAAAAGATTAGAAAAACAAATTCAATCATCAGGTTATCAAGTGAAGTCACGATTAAGATAAGATAAAGCGCTCTGAATTTACGAGAGAAGAATACGAAGACATTTTATTCGTCTATGGGTTGTGCAATTGAAATTCAAAAAAGAGCACAATGAAGATACCAGGAATTTTATCCGAGCAGACGACTTCCTTCTCGAAATATTTTTAGAAATACCTTTCGAAGGCTTCGAGAAACTGGATCAGTTTCAACTGCAAGACCTAACGCGGGAGCTGCAAGATCAAGGAGAGTTTCGGCCGATGAAAGAATACTAGCTGTTGAAATCGATCCTTCCATCAGCATAATAACGCTTGGCTTTACAGTTTAATGTATCCAAACACAAAATTTCCAGTATACTGCATGGAGAAAATATATATCCATACATATATCACCATACACCTGTGCAAGAACTGCTTCCCGATGATTTTGAAAAGAGATTCAAATTTTGTAACTGGTTGCTTGAGAGAAGCTTGGACGAATGAAAGAAATCGTTAACTCATCTGAAATAACAATTTAAACTCAATTAGAACAACTTATTTCGGAAGGATCACTAAAAGTAAGGCAAGATGAAATGAAATCCAAAAACGGGCTCTAGCATGCATTCAAAACGCGGGAGGGTACTTTGAGCGCTTACTATCACTGTATTTGTGTGTATATAAAATAAAAAATTACTTAAAACTACACAAATTATTGTTTTTTTCAAACCCTTTACACCTCAAATCATTTTTTCTTAATTTTACCTGTCTTAGATTTTCCCAAGTATCATACAATTTATGGGTTTTTGGGTTCATTTATTAATGAGTTTTTATTACTATTGTTTTGTTCATCAAGTAAAAATAAGAAAAATTTATGTTTATTTTGCATTTTTGGAAAAAAATTTACCTCAAAGTCAAAATTTTGCTCGGGCAAGAGGAATTGAACACCATTTAAAATTGAATATCTGGCAACCCTAAGAACATATCAACTCAATTTAAATTTAGTATAGTTTATAATATAGTATTTAATAGTAGTATTTCCATTAAGAAAAAAGTCCAAAATGAGGTCTCTACCATTAGTACTAACAGAGAAATTGACCTTAAAATGGGCCAGGGTACACCAAAGCTGGCCTTTCCTTAAATCGTCAAAAAGTAATGTCAAAGTATCCTAGAATATGACCAAAAATCACATCCCAAAGTATGGTAAACGAATTACCAGACACCCTGTATAACATTAACATGACAGAGAAAATTGTGTCGATTCCCCTTTATTGAAAAAGGCAGCCACAGTCTCGCTTACCAGTTACTATAAGTTTTCAGTTCCGTAATATTCACGGGGTTTAAAAGGACTCAAGCCGACTACCGAATTTAAACGAAAAAATCTTGTTTGAATTGAAAATATTCACCAGGTTTGAGCAAATAATGCTATTCGGCTTAGGTCAGTTTAAATTGTAAAAATTATATGAAGAAGTTCCGCAAAAAGAAATCAAAATCACGACTAAATCGCACGCACTTACTCTTATGTTAAAGTACTTTGGAATTTAGGGATTCAATTAAATTAAAATGATCAAATTCATAAAATTGTCCAAAGATTTCTATAAAAGTATGAACTTAACCGAAGAAAGTTTAAAAATCGTTTTATTATTAAAATAATTTTTTCTGTAACGAATTTCTTTAGAATTTTTCTAGAATCAAAATTGGGATGCAAATTGTATGTATTTAATAATCAAAGTGCACGGTAGTGCCCAGCCAAGTTCTGGCACTACACCCTTTTTACGGGAATAAACTCAGGCGATTTTTAACCCCTCCCTATCTTCAGTACCATTAAAGTCAAAAACTTAAAATTCCGAATATTTGCTAAGCTAGTCAGAAACAAGCGCCTCTCCAAATTTTAATTTTCTAGCATAAGCGGTTCCTGAGATATAAGGCCTCAAAAATCACAAAAACCTTAACTGACTGACTGACTGACAGATGATTAAAATTATGGAGCACTTCCCAACATCGTAGAGTCTTGTAATTTTGCACAACGGTAGGTCTTGTAATGCAAGCAGAGGAATTGGTGTAAGATTACTTTAAACGATGAAATTTGGTAAAGCGGTATTGCTAAAATTGCATACAAAGAAAGCAATATAAAATTTGAGGTTTCCCATTCAGGGGGCGTGGTATCCGCCCACTTTATGAGAGTATGTTTAATTTATATGGAGAACTTCCGATTGCTGTAGAATGATGAAATTTGGTAGGGCGGTATAACTTAATGTGCATTCAAAGCGAAAAAATAGAAAATCTAAGATTTTTCATTCGAAGTGCGTTTTTATTGTCATTTTGAAACTATACATGCATCTTGAAAATTCATGACTTCTCTTAGAACTAGAGTGCTCGATTTGGTACTCTAAGTTATGTTAACATAAATGAAAAAGGAAAACATTTGCATACCTGGGAAAATTATGAGTTTACATAACTCTTAACTGTGATAGCGTTAGGTATCTTGCCAGGATAAGAAGAAACAAGTGAAGCGCAAATCAAAATAACCAATAACAAAAAGAAAATAAACCGAAAGAAATAGGAAGCTATAAACTAAATTGATTTTAGTGCGTAGAGACCACCCTTCTATCTTTCCGTTTCTTTCGAAATTTTGACATGGCAAAATATTAAAATCTTTGCAAAAAGGAGTGAGATCAGACCAAAAACATAAATGTTAAGAAAAGAGCCAAGTTCTTAAGTTCTTCTATACATTTATTTAATGATTACTGACTAAAATTTGATGGGCTTACTTGGCAAGTTTTTTTGAATGTCCAATTCGAAAGGTTTTAAAAACTTGACATAACTCGAACGATTGTGGCGGCATCTTCAGGCTATGGACCGCATTTGTTAGATTTGTCTCTGCTAAATTTTGGAGACTTCTAAATATGGGTGTAGAGATAATGGAAGAATGAGAAAAAATAAATTGTGCTGAGACCGTGTATAGAAAGCAAAACTAGGAATACTAACAGAATGAGAAAATTATATACATGGATGTATATGTGGCGTTTTGTGAGGATAGGAAAAATATATTTGTATGAAAATATAAATCTGTGATCATGGTTGCCACAAACAAATAAATATAAATATAGAATGTAATCATGGCATATAGAATTGATGAAAGTTTTTTATGTTTTGGTTAACCTTATTTTACTAAGTACCTTAAATACTTGTAAATAAAATAAAATATATATGAATGAATATTAATTCTTTAAGTATGTAGTAAGAGATAAAAAAGAATGCTATGCAAATATGAAATAAAAAAAATTAGTAGGCCAACTTAAAGCTTCTATTATTATACGAATAAACATAAATAAAATAATGAGCCGTTTTTGAGATGTCGAATTTTCAAAAAAAATTATATTTTTCAAAAATTCAAAAAATATTTTTGTGTAGTTTTGAAATGCAATATTTTTCAAACTTTTAAAAAGCTTCTCTATACAAAATTTCATTAAAATCCGTTATGTAGATAATGATAAATTCAAAGTTTGTAAAAATGTTTCTATTGTAGGTACCGTCAGTAATATCTTAATTTCAATTTTTTTTATTAAATCATAGATCGAGGATTAATCGAAAGAAACCAATTTTAGCAAAATTCTAGATGCCGTTTCGAAATAAAACGATTTTCGAAAACCACTTTTTAACATTTGTATGGTGAGTAGCGTTATTTTTTTTACTAAATACATTGAAATTAGTAGCTTTGCGCAAGTAAAGGAACACATGTTGAGAAAATAAAAAAATTAATCAAAATCTCAAAATTATATGAAATAAACGATTCGAAACATAATGCATTGAAAATAACCAATTTGGCAACCAT
The DNA here is from genome assembly GCA_911387755.1 of Chrysotoxum bicinctum. Classification (NCBI taxonomy): domain Eukaryota; kingdom Metazoa; phylum Arthropoda; class Insecta; order Diptera; family Syrphidae; genus Chrysotoxum; species Chrysotoxum bicinctum. The sequence goes on from OU426988.1 coordinate 96,206,749, forward strand.
GCCCAACTAAAATTTCAGCTTCGATTCGGTCTAACTAAATATATTTTCGAAGTTCTTTAATACATTTGTAAAGGTTGTTTAAGAACAAAAAGGAGAATATTACACAAGCTCACAAAACCTTTTATGCACTTCTATAAGTGAATCTGAAAATCCTCTTAGAAGTACCATGCACAGATCTTTTAAAAGTGCCAGCTTCGTGTATGAACTATTAGAAGTTTAACAGAGTCCTATTCGAAATTGAACTGAAGTTCAAGTTTTGACAGATGGCTTCAATAAAGCTTCGCAAAAATTACAAACGCACGGCTTTTTATGTCTATTACAAGCTTACACTGGAACTTTTACCGAGCCTGAAAAATACGAAAATAAAAGTAAATTTATATTTCTTTGAAGACGTTTTTCCGACATTTAATCAATTTTAAACCTGAAACTATGTATCACATTGGAATTGTTATTAATTAAAGTATTTGGAATAATTTTAAAACATGAATGACATTATACCTTATTTGGGGATCGAACTGGGCATCTCTTGTGTAATAGTCCATCTCTCTACGCACTGGGCCATATTGAACATTATTTGCAAGATGCAAAAACTTAATCAGCCTATTTCTTTCTCAAACTTCAAAATTAACACAAGACGATACACAATTTTGCCAAGGTCACGTTCACACAAGAAAAACAAAACCTAAACATATGTCTTAAGTTTCCTTTGTTGGGTTTACCTACAAAATGTTTATTTAATTTTCAGTATTAAGCCCTAATCTTCATACCTAATGGGAGCACACAAAATATCTTTAGATTGTTGACCGTAGTGATTTGTTTTATGTTTTACTTAACTCTTTCTTTGTTTTGATTTGTGTCCTTAAAAACGATTCATTCTTTCATATATGTAAAATGTTTGTATTCCGTTTAGTTTGACATTTGTTATGTTATGTGAGTTATTTTCATGTAATATTTATTTATATTATTTGTAATAAAACCATAAAACATTTTGATCAGTTCACCCATCTATAGTTTTATGCATTTCCACTTTGAGGGATATATAGAGATATCATGCTGGATTTACTTTTACACATAGCTGGGCACCGTTAATCAAATAGTTAACTTCGTTAATCGTTAATCCGCTACTAAAAAAGTTAGCTTCGTTAAACGTTAAAGCGTTAAATTTCGGAAGAATTAACGCAAGTTAACGTTAATCGTTAATCCGTTAACATGTGATAAAAATTGCATTTTTTATATTTTTTTTACTCTGAGCACCGGCGCTAAGTAATGCCGGTCGTCCACTAGGCGATCAACGCACAAATTTCGAATTCAACGCATTCAACTTTAATGTATGGTACATTCAATTCTGTTCAACCAACGGGTTGGATCTAGTTGTTGGCCGTTGCTCAACGAATTGCGCAACAAGTGTACGGGTAGTGTACGAGCTCGTGTTGCTCCTTGAAAATGTTCGATCAACACGTTGAGCAACATTTTCAAGATAATGTGTTGCACATTATTTGTTCAACGCGTTGATCAACTTTTTAATTTTCTTGTGGATTTCTTGACGTAATATTGTGTTGCGTTGCGTTGGCTGCAGTGAAATGTGTCTACGTGGTTGAACTATTGCGTTGCCATGAACTTGCAGTTGTTGCAACTTGCAAACTGTAGTTTATTTTGGTTTTTCGTCATGGAAGGTGATAAAAAATCAGAGTGGACCACGGAATTAATTTTGCAAATGATTTCAACAATTGAGGAAAAGCCCAATATATGGGACATTAAGAGCCCCTCTTATAAAAATTGAGATGCCAGGGAATTGGCTTGGTCTCAAATTTTCTCGAAAATGCAATTGCCTAAACTTTGAATTCGAATTCACGGGTGCGTTGAGATCAATCGATTTTAATTTCTCATATATTTCATTGAAAAAACAATTTTCTTCGCGACTCAAGAAAAAATCATCTACCCAGAATCGTCTTGGCTGTTTTTTCTTCCTTTGTCGTTCATTTTCTAATATTATTAATGCGGCAGCCACTTTTTTTTTCTTAGAGGAAATCATACTCGTACTCATACGGAACAAATTTAATAATATTTTAAAGCGAATGCGTGCGTCGACAATAAATGTATGTACCGAACTGAAGTCAAAATTATTTTAGGTTTACGTTTGACGTTTGAGTTTTTTGTTTATCGTGGTGCGTTCAACGCGTTCCCCAACGAGTGATCTTTGGTTAAATGTACGAAGGTATCAACTCGTTCATCAACTGGTTGGGCAACAATATCGAAAACGCAGTTGATCAACTCGAAAAAAATTTTTGTCTGTCAAAATCGAACAAGTTTATCAACTAGTGTACGAGGTTATTCAACATTTGAGTAAGTTGGTCAACTAGGTGTACGGAGCTATTCAACATTGGAATAAGTTTTAAGAGTTGATCAACTAGGTGTGCGAGGTTAATCAACATATGGGAAAGTTGGTCAATTATGTGTACGGGGTTCCAAACGCATTTTGTTCAACTTTAGTTGCTCAACGTGAATTACGGAAGTTGCTACACTAGTATAAGAGGTTGTAAATTCGTTTATCCAACGAAAGAGTTGAATAAAAAGATGAACGAAGTTGGTTGAACTTATCGCGCATATAGTGGACGACCGGCATAATGAAATGATCAAACGACACGAATCTCTTCGCAGTTTTCTCACTCGCACGCGCCGTTAAAATATAATACATACCCGCGGCACGCGCCGCACGGAACTTATCTCATACTTGTCTGAACCTGTTTTTCGAGCCGCGCGGTAAGCATCCAAGGCATTGGATTAACGATTAACGGACTTAACGTGGATTAGCGGATTTAACGTGTCCGTTAACATTTTTAAAAGTTAACTTAAAAGTTAACTTAAGTTATCTAATATATGAGCACAGAAGATCAAAATGAAGATAATCATATAAATGCAGCTACATTATATGTTTGAAAACAAAAAAGTTCTCGGATATTCAGGTTATAACTTCGCACCTGTTTTGAAACGGTCGTTTATAATTGCAATTCAGCTTTTAAGAGTCGAATGGTTGATCTGAAATTCAGCTGCCTGCTTTCGAAGGTATATTTTCTTAAATTTTGGTTATTCGTCACTTAAACTTCATCTTCGCTAGACTCTTAGGGTAGGCGCGCACATTCAATTTTTAGTCTCGCAACTGCTTGGTTCGAGCGACTAAAAAGTTTGTGTTTTGACATAAACTAAACGATTGCCTAAAATGAGTTCGCTATTTTGTGTAACATTTAATTATATGCACCTGCGCGGACATTCAACCAAATAATCCGAATAAGCAACCAAACAGTTGTGCAACTAAAAATTGAATGTGCGCGCCTAGCCTTAAGGTTCACAAGGCAAACAATCAAACTAATTGTCTATGCTATATATCATAGGGATCTCGATTTATACTCTTATACTTGCCTCAGTAATATCTAAAAAGTACATACATAGATGGATTACAATAAATGTGTACAAATAATTAGTTAACATTTATCAATTTAATATTCCTAACTTTAATTAAGATTAAATGTATTAGTTTCTGTTAAGATTCATTTGCAGAGTTCTTAGAAGTTTGAACATTGACATTTTCTCTAAAGACTTTTTGTTAAAGTCTGCTAGGCTTAAGAGACGTATTCTATATAGCTCTTAGGAAATTGTTATAGAAACCTTTTGAAAACTCACTGATGCAAACATCTATATCATATCACATTGCAATCTCTATACAAGTTCCAGCTTCTCTATTTTCATTTATAAAACCATATCCGAAAAATTGGTTCTAGTCTCTGAAAAACTTTGTGTCTTACTTGCAAAAGGTTTAAAAGATGATATTGAAACCGTGACTTCTATAGGAAAATTATTTTTGAAGAAGGCTCTTTAGAAGTATTATATAAATTGAAACTTCCAGCATATCCATATTTCTAAGCTAATAGAAACTGAAATGTTAGTTGGGTGACTTTCTGTCTGATTTTTCCTCTGCAAATTTTAACGGTTTTTTGTGAATTTGTGAATGCATGTATATTTTTGTTTACTATTTAGACATATGCCATATCAAAATATTTTCTTGCAAATAATTTTTCCGCTTTTTTGAATGAATCAGTTGCAGTGCCAGTTAAGAAAAAAAATTCCAAGAAATTGTTATTTTTGGAACAATTTTTTTTGGTTTTTGATGTTCTCAAAAACAGTACAACGGATTTTTCTGCTGAAGGTACTCAATAGTTTGAATATTATTATGAATTCAAATTTTCAAACAATAATTTTTGGGATTTCTTTAAGAATGTTCAAAAATTTTTTTGAAAACTCAATATTTTGAAAACCTCATTCTCGATTATTTTTTTAATTTGAAAAACAAATTTTTTTTAATATAGTCTACAAGATATAAGAAAAAAGTGTATTTTATCTTAAAATAACGGTATCCTCCATACAAATGATAAAAAATGGTTTTCGAAAATCGCATTTTTCTCTAAAAACGTTCCGAGAATTTTTTTCTTTGAATTAATTCTTAAGATCTAAAATTTAATTAAAAAAAAATTTTAAATCAAGATATTACTGACTGTACATACCGTAAAAAAATTTTTTGGAAAATTTTTTCTCATTAACGGATTTCAATAAAATTTTGTATAGACAAGCTTCTAAAAAGTTTAAAAAACATTGCATTTCAAAACTTAAAAATAAAATATTTTTGAATTAAAAAAAAATCAATTTTTTTGGAAAATTTGATTTTTCAATAGGGGATCAATATTTTTTTTTGGAAATTTAATTTTTATTCGTAGGTACATTAATAAACACATTAAATTGGGCTTCCAAAATTTTTTCTTAAAAATGTTTTTGTATATAAAAGCTTATTTTTTTAAGAAACCACTTCAAGGAATTATATTTTGTTCTTACACAAACTAATTTTTGCTTAAAACAAATTGCATCCTGTTATTAGCTCCAACTGCTAAAGTAGTTGTTTTAGTCATTTAAAAAATAAATTTTATGCTTATGAACAGTTTTCTCTAATATCATTCGTTTTTAAAATTCCTAGTCTATTACATAGGTGCAAGTTCATGCGACTTTGTCGTGATTTTTTGTGTAGATTATGAAAAAACATAATATAAAAATATAAGAATATAATTCAAAAACTTCATTTGATTTCTTGTAAAAAAGTTATCAACAATTTATAATACGTAGTATAGTATAAATTTTCATTGTTTTCATCCTCGAAATTTTTTTCGTCAATCCGCCGTAAATACTTATGAAAATAAAAGAAGCATTCTAGAGAAAAAAAAAATATTTTCTACGATTTGGAAAAAAAAAAAAATATGGCAGATATTTATTTAAAATTAAAACAGTTTAATTACTAATTTCCATAAAATTTATCGACAATATATTTTTTATAAAGTTTGTCATTGCAATCTTTATGCTTTCTAGAACACACTGTATCTTTGTAGCATTGGTTGAGAGTTCTCGCTTCAGATAGTAAATATTTAAGTAATTTTTCACCAGAATTGAAAATTTCAAATCAAATGGTAGGCATATCTCCTTATTTCAATACCTACAAAAACCATACAAACAAGAAAATGTATTCAGACAAAAAGTTCAAGAAAAAAATACCTCAATACATACTCACAAAAATATACAAACAAGAAAATATACAGAAAAAGGTCAAAAAAGAACATTTTTTTTCATTTCCACCACTCGGAAATCTCCCTTACTCTGCCTTTCGTTCAAAAATGAAAATAATAAAATCAGTCTTTCTTAGACTGCTTTTACACGAAAGCGATTTTTAATCTTTGATTCTCTTTTGACTTCCCTTCGATTGCATGAATACTTTTAAACACAGACTGCTTTTACACGAAAGCGATTTTTAATCTTTGATTCTCTTTTGACTTCCCTTCGATTGCATGAATGCTTTTAAACACAGCGATTTTTAATGAAAGTTAACTTTTCTTCTATTGAAAAGGAATCATCTCTCCGCACTCTTTACTCTAGTGAGTAGATCGAAGTTCACTGAGCGAACGCCAAATAGAAATGAAACATACCTGACAAGTTAAGAAAACCACAAAGAAGAAAGAACGATAACTCTGCAATTTTTCCAACCCTAGCAATTTTGTGTACCCCCGCCACCACACACGTCTCTCTCCTACAGGCTTAAAAATCGCAAGGTAATATTGCTTCGTTTAAAAGCAGTCACAGCGATTTTTAATAAAAGTTAACTTTTCTTCTATTGAAAAGGAATCATCTCTCCGCACTCTTTACTCTAGTGAGTAGATCGAAGTCCACTGAGCGAACGCCAAATAGAAATGAAACATACCTGACAAGTAAAGAAAACCACAAAAAAGAAAGAACGATAACTCTGCAATTTTTCCAACCCTAGCAATTTTGTGTACCCCCGCCACCACACGTCTCTCTCCTACGGGCTTAAAAATCGCAAGGTAATATTGCTTCGTTTAAAAGCAGTCTTACTACTTGTTTCTATCTTTCTTATCCTACTCTGCACACTGTCAAATTTTGCTGATTTTAGCGACACCACAGGTAGGGACTCTGACATAAGATCACGCCAATTGATAATACTATAAAATATATATACAATGGTACCTATGCAGATATGCAGATTTACTAAAATTTAAAAAAATCCAAATCCTTTCAAAATTCGAATCTGAAAATTATTCCTACTTAAATCTATTCAAATGGGTATATGTATTTTGGTTAGATATATCGAAATTGAACAACGTTGCTTAGTTGCGTATGAAATAGACAAAACAAACCTAAAATTCGACAAGAAAATATAACAACAAAACACAGAAGATCCTTTAAATGGAAAATGCTACAAAACAAATTTGAGTTTCTCATTCTCGTCTTTCTCATTGCCAGAGCTTATAAAATTTTCTCGCTCTATTCTCAATTACCACCCCAACCTAAATCAAAAGTCTCCACGTCAATTTTTTCTCCGACAGCGCCATCGGTAGAGTGTATTCCCCAACTTTTTTTTCTGTTCCATGAGAGTACTATAGAGTTTATATACAATAGACATATTCACTGAGAAATAAATAGAAATAGAAATTCTAGGAACATTCACGAGACGACGCGACGTAAGTTAGAACTAAAACTAACTATCTCTAAAGCTCTTACATTATTATAACCTTTACTTTTAAAAAATGATTTTAAAATATATTATAAAAGTACAAATGTTTAATAGGAAAAATACCGAGGTTAGAGAACAATTCGAAACTAGGTGTCATACGAGACGCCTTAGGTATAATACGAATCGAGTGTTTTTGACTAATGAGCAGCGGTTTATTTTACAGGAATGAGTTCCACCACAACAAGAAAAACCAAATTGAATGTTTGATTGCACTAGCCCATAATACGCAAGTTTTAAGATTTTTTGAGGGCAATACAAACTAAGGTGGTAGATATGTCATTGTATATATAAACTATAGTACTCTCATGAAGAGGAACGAACGACGCGACGCCATACGAGCGTATTCCATAACTTTTTACGTAGAGTTGTGGAGAGTAAGGACAGACGATAATCAGGAAGGGGTGATAATATCATTGTATATATAAACTATAGTACTCTCATGAAGAGGAACGAACGACGCGGTGCCATACGAGCGTATTCCATAACTTTTTACGTGGAGTTGTGGAGAGTAAGGACAGACGATAATCAGGAAGGGGTGATAATATTTTCGGTAAAAGCAAACCGAAGGTGCAGAACAAAGCGACAACAAGAAAGCTATTTTTTGTTTTGTTTTTATTCATTTTCTATACAAATAAGTATGATGTGGCATTTTTTGCTTCACGCATAGAGAAAAACGGTATATTGTTGGAATGAAGGTTTTATTTTTTTCGTTCGCTGTGTTGTATCTATGTTGGAGCAAATAAATATATGTATGTAGGTACGAGTATAGGATTTTAATTCAAATACACGATTACCCACTCAGAACAATTTTTTTGTATAGGTAGTTAGATAATTATTTTTGTAAGCAGATTTTTAAAATGCAGAATTTCGAGAATTAGAGTATTAGAGTTCTGAAATAGGTACAGAAAAATTATAATGAAAGCTAAAATTTTGAAGAGTAGAATTTTGGAATGCAGATTTTTGGGAAATGAATTTTTGAAATGCATAAAACTTAATAAGTAAAATTTTGAACAACAGAAGTTTGAAAAAGGAATTTTGAAATGCAGAAAGCTTAGCACCTAAGTAAAATTTTAAAAAGCAAAACTTTGAAATTCAGAAATTTAAAAAATAAAATTTTGAAATGCAGAATTTTAGGAATTAAAATTTTGAAATGCAAAATTTTGGGAAATATAATTTTGAAAAATGTACTTTGAGCAGTAGAATTCTGAAATACAGAAAACTTAATAAGTAAAATTTGAAAAGCAGAATTTTGAAAAAAAAAATTTTGAGAAGTAAAATTTTGAAATACCATATTTTGGGAAATTTTAATATGCACAAAACTTAGTAAGTAAAATTTGGAAATGCAGAATTTTGAGAAGTAGAATTTTGAAATGCACAATTTTGAGAAGTAGAGTTTCAAAATGCAGAATTTTGAAAACTTTAATTTTGACAAGTAGTATATTGGAAACTAAAATTTATCAATTAGAATCTTGAAATTCAAAATTTTGAGAAGTAGAATTTTGAAATGTAAAATAACAAAAAAAAATCATGTGATACATCACTCCCTACATCACGAGTATGCAATTTTTAACTCGCTAAGATGCTTAGTTTAGCCAGAAATCACGTTTGAAAAAGTCAACTTTGGGGGGTCTACGGAGCTCCGTTTAGTCGCAAATCGCATTTAAAGATAAACATTTGTTTTTCGTTACATGCGATACGTGGGTTGAAAGGTGGCACTCCCTAGATCCTGAATATGCAATTTTTAACTCGCTGATATGCCTAGTTTAGCCAGAAATCATATTTAAAAGTACATTGGGTGGCCCGCTCTGCAGGACTTAAGAAATTTAAGTCCCTTTTTCGGGGACACACCCTTTCACGCGACTCCATCGCTCCGCTTAGGGTATGTTAAGTCACCTGGCAGGCGCCAATGTAAACAATGTATGAAAAATCAAAATTTCTTCAATTTTTAAAATAAATATTTCAAAACTCAATATTTCGAAAACCCTATGCTAGATTTATTTTAAACTTGATAAATAAAAGTTTATCAATATAATCTACAAGATGTGAGAAAAAAAATTATTTTACCTAAAAATAAAGGTACCATCCATACAAATGTAAAAAAAAAAAAATAAAAATGGTTTTAAAAATCGTATTTTTCTCGAAAACGGCGCCTGGAATTTTGATAAATTTTTTTTTGTATGATCTTTAATTTAATAAAACAAATTTTAAAATTAAGATATTACAGCTTGTACCTACCATAGAACCATTTTTCCAAATTTTGACATTTGACAATTTTCTCATTATGGAAATTTTTTATATATGGTAGATGCTTCCAAAAAGTTTAAAAACATTGCGTCTCAAAGCTTTGAAAAAAAAAATATTTTTTTTAATTTTTGGAAAGAAGTAATTTTTTTTTCTTGGAAAATTCGATATCTCAAAAACGGCTCAATATTTTATTTCGAAACCTAATTTCCATTCGTACAATAATAAAAACTTAAGGTTGGAGTACCAATTTTTTTTTTAATTTTATTTTCACTTACAAAATTATGTACATAATTGCAAGTTTTGTATGTGGAAAAAATTTAACGCTAGATTTTGATAAAAGTTGACTTTACGATGATAGACAAAACGGAAAAATATTTTTTTATCTAAAAATTTTTTTTTTGAAAAATCAATGTCTTAAAAAAGTTTGAGCGATTAATTTTTGAAAATATTTCTTAGAATCTTTATTTTTAAATACTTCAAATTAATAACCCAAATTTTTTTCTAGAACAATTTTAAAGAAATTTCTTATATTTAAAATTAGTTTAATAATAAAAGGTTTATTAAACTTTGTTTGCATAAATTCGTACCTTTTATATTTATATTAACAAAATACAAACAAAACAAAATTTTTATTTTAATGAATTAATAATTTCCAAATTTGATGAAAATTCGTAGACAAACATTAAAAGAAATATTTGTTTGTTCAAAATTCGCAGGGCAAATATCTTATTTTTTTACAAAATATATGGATAAAAACTATTTTTTATAAAAAAACGTTTATTTTTATTTTCAAAGTTTTTCATGTGGGGTGCATCAATATTTTTTTTAAAATTTACACCATATTTCTTTTTTTTTTTAATTTTTCTAAAATTGCTTATTGGCAATATGTTAATGCAGACAACATATTTTTTCCAAGAAAGGTATCTGATTTTTTTTAAATATTATGTCAATAATAATTTTATTCTATTTATTCTAATTTTTTTTAATTAATTTAAGTTTTCTAAAATTATTTTTTTCTCGAAAAACTTATTTGATTTTTTTTTTCACAATTGCTTTATGTGAATATTTATACATTTCTGAAATTGTTTATATAAACATAAAAAGTATTAAACATTTTCTATATTTTTTGCAAAGAAAGTTTATATGAATAAATTTTAAAAACTGGTCTATACCTATATCAAATTTCTTTTTTTTATTTTTAATTATATAAATACCTATGAACGCATAAAAATATTTTTTTTGTAATCAAAATTATTTTCTACCATACCATATTTTATATAGGTATGTACATATGTAAAAGCTATTTTCTCTAATAAAAATATAGGTAAACGTACCTATTAGATTTGCTTAAAGAAATAGTTTTATACCTATATAGGTATGTACATAATTATATTAATTGCAAAAAAAACAATTTCCACTACCTTACCACCCACTGCATCTAATGTAGGCAGTTAAAATAGTTGATTGCATTTATTATTTTTGTTCTTCAAAATTACACCAATTATTATACTTTTGAATAACAAAAATAATAAGGGTATTCATGTAACGAGATAATTTTCCGCTTTGTAGAAAAATATAACTTTCCGCAACATGTTTTCATGAACACCCCCTAAGAAATACTTGCGTAAATGTGGGAAATATTCTGTGAAATGTCAAATTAAAAGTCAGAATCCATATATCTTTAGTGCACTTTCCGCAGCAAATTTGTGAGATAATTTTATGCGATTTGCAGAAACTTTTTCCCATACAAATTTTGACAGCTCGTTTCTGCGGAGATAAAATTATCTGGTTTACGAGGTTTACGAGGGTTTTCCGCGTTTACATGAATACCCCTAATAATAATTGCAATCAACATAGGTAAGTTACCTAATATATTAAGATAAAGTTCCTATGTAGATATACTAAAATTCAAAAAAGCCTAATCCTATCAAGAATCAATTTTCAAAATTATTCCTACTTAAATCCATTCAAATAGGTATGTGTGTCCATACAAATAAAAAGCAACGTTGTATTTTGGTTAGATATGCCGAAATTGAACAACGTTGCTTGTTGCGTATGAAATAGCAAAAACAAAACAAATATTCTTGACAAAAAAATATAACAACAAAAAACACAGAAGATCCCTCAAAAGGAAAATGATACAAAACAAATTTTATTTTCTCTTTCTCGTCTTTCTCATTGCCAGAGCTGATAAAATTTTCTCGCTCTTCCTCAATTACTACCCCACCCTAAATCAAAAGTCTCCACGACAATATTTTCCTACGACAGCGCCCTCGGTAGAGTGTATTCCATAACACTTTTTTCTGTTCCATGAGAGTACTATAGTTTATATATACAATGGATATGTCTCTCTTTATTGAGATAAAGTTTTAAATTAGTTGTATGTTCAACCCAACTAAGCTTCTTGTCGAGTAAAACTCGTAAGTATTTAAAGTGATCAACACATTCGATATCGAAGCAACCATCACAACACCGAAAAGCTGGACAATTCATTTGTGAACAGACTTGAAAACCAGAACAGTTGGATGCATGATAAGTTAAGGAAAAACCTATGGGAATAATTCCCTTTAAACTGAAGAACATGAATTTCGTCTTACTGCTTACTAATTTATGAGACCCAAACCAGTGGCGTAGAATCTCTAAGTCGTGGTTCATACTGACGAAAGTTTCAAAGTTATTATTATTTGAGTACGAAAGAGCACTATCATCAGCAAAAGCTGATAATTTTCCCTTAAAAGGCTGTAAGAATAAGGAATTAACAAATATTAGAAACAAGATGTGACCTAAAACAGAACCTTGTGGAATACCCATTCTAAGATAGGATACCGAACTTAGAGAATTTTTTATCCTGGTCGTTTGGTTACGATTAGTTAAGTACGAACAAAACCAATCAAATACAAAACCTCTGAAACCAGCCATATACCTTACCTGTTGACTTACCTTTTTGAAAACCAAACTTCTGATCACTGAAAAACTCAGTTCTAGAAAGAAAGGGCATAATTCTGTTCTTCATTCCCTTTTCAAAAACCTTGGAAAATACGGAAAAGAGAGAAATGGGTCTGTAGTAATTTAAATCGGAATTATCTCCTTTTTTATGTAATGGGATTACTATAGCAGTTTTTAGGGATTCAGGAAACACCTTTTCTAACACAAAGATTTAATTTGAAACAAAGAACATCAGCAATTTGGAAAGAAATATTTTTTAAGATACGACTAGAAATCATGTCATAAGAAACCGAGTTTGAAGATTTGAGAGAAAAAATAATTTTGTGAATTTCAAAGGCAGAGAAGTCAGAAAAACAGAAACTGTCTCTGCAGAAAATATCATTGTGAACGGCATCGTCATGGATATTTAAATTATCGAACTGCAAATTGGTGGAAATTGTTGAAACAAAAATATGCAGTGTGGGCTACAGTGGATTGTATAAATCTGTCCTTCATTAAAGCTCTCACTGGGTTGTCGTAGTGTTGATTTTAAATGGATCCTTTTTTAAAAGCTCTAAAATCAAAAGCACTTCAACAGAAACCCAAGGAAACAAAACTAAACAAGTTACCAAATAAACAAGGGTAACTCTGAATGCACGTCAATATTTAATGGGGGTTGAAATTGAATAGCACCAACAGCCATACGCCACAGCAATTCAGTGCACACTCAGATGTGCGATCAATAGGACGTCAGGTCTGTGTCAGATGCAATCGAAAATTTACGGGCGCACAAACACTTTTTTTATGGAAAAGTTTTTTCATTTGAGTATGGTGCAAAAATATAGCACGATTTTGAAAAAGCTCTCCCATAAGACGTGTATGTACTGCATATTTTTGTTGGATGAAGTATAGCTAAATCAATAGGATTTGCGTATCTTTGTATCTTTATTAATTTTGAATTCGACATCTGCGGTATTTCGATTCAAAATTTCATTCACTAGTCTCCATTCGTTTTTAATATTTCGAAGACGATTTTTCTTTTTTATTTTATTCAATAACGGCAAGGATATCCAAGGCTTAAGACGTTTAAATTTGTTAGATTTTCTAGCGGTAGTTACGGTGCAATTTGAAATTTGTGTTTGCAATTTATTCAGAAATAGATCAAACGCTGTAGATGGATCACTTGAATCATAAACTTCATCGCAAAATTCAAAAGTTAAGGACGATCGCAATGCAGTATACAGTCGACTCCGCTTATCTGCACTCCGCTTAACTGAAAATATCGGATATCTGAAACAATACATCTATCACCGATTTATTTTGTACTCTTTTCCAAATAAATAGGTTCGCTTAATTGGAACTCCGTTTAAGTGAACACTCCTTTTATTTGAAACAATTTTTTCCCCCAAATAAACAGTTTGTATTAAAATAACTCCGCTTAAGTGCAACTTAGAACGTGTCCAAAAATTTTCAAACGAACACACATAAAATTTTACATTTGAAGTTACAATATGAAGTTACATTATCACCCTTCCATCAGTCATTCCAATCGTCACAGTCGTATTTTTACCAGAAATTTGAATTAAATGCAAATATGTATGCATAAAAGTAAATATAATTTGAAAACAACTCCGCTTAAATGAAAAAAAGTTGCATTTATCCGAAGTTCGCTTAAGTGCAACAAGGTTGCAGTTATCCGAAGTTCGCTTAAGTGAAAAATCCGCTTAAGTGCAACGATTCTTTTGCATTTTTGGGTTGCAGTTAAGCGGAGTCGACTGTAATTTATACTTTTAAATTCAGAACAAAACACACTATTTTGCTTATGCATTTTATAATGAAGTTGAAGATTAGTCAGAGAATGATCAGTTAATTTCAAATCATGCATAGATGATTTAAAACCTATTTTGATTTTTCTATGCAAGCGTATGAAAATATGGTCTAAACATGAACTAGAAGTTGCAGTTACCCGCGTTGGTTCTGTAACGAGAGAACTAAACCCAAACGAAGACAAGATTGAAATGTAACTATCAGCATCAGAAGATGTCTTAATTGTCTATATTAAAATCACCTAAAAGAGCCATATTTTTAGACATAGTGCTATTTAAAAATTCAGAAATCTCAGACAAAAATATTGAGACGCTGTTTATATGCAACCTATAAACACAAACAAAAGTGAAAGGTGAACCATGAATTTTCAAATCAACACATACGAGTATTTTATCTGCACTTCTTAAACTAATATTATTTACTTTGCAAACCATATCTCTTCGATAGAATACCGCAACTCCACCAGCGGAATGGGAGTGTTTCCAATTAGCAGCGAAAACGTAATTCGGAATAGTAAAGTTACTTATTTCAAAGTCGTAAATCCAGATCTCCGAAATAAATATGAGATCCGGAAGGTGACCAAGAGAAATCAGATGTGTATAAAACGCATCAAAATTTTTTCTTAGGCTACGAATATTTTGATGTACAACAGAAAAACCATATTTATCAAAATAGAATGATCTACACAAAGACAATTAAATTCATCTAAATAAGAGGACGTTAGCGAATTATCAATCGAACTGTGGGAAAGATTTAATAAACTAGACTCCATTTATGGAATTGCAAAGAGAAGCAAAATCAACACAATTTCTGATTGATAATACCTTATCTCCATCGTTTACTCGTACAAGAACTTTTGAGTTACGAACCCAAACATACGAGTATTTACACTTATTCTTAACTTTAAATTCCTTAACATTTTTTAATAAGAAACGAGTGTATTTAGTTGTCATTGATGAAGATTCCGTCCTGTATGTTATCGCTGCCTTTGGTATGTTTCTTTTTATTTTTGCTTTGATTGCTACTGGGATCATATCCGAATAATTTTTTAGCAGATAATTTGATTTTCTGAGAATACATCGTATTCATGATTTTTTGTTTTTTAGCTAGAGAAAAGAATTTTATACATGCAATATTATAGTACGGGAGGTAGCGCTATAAATGACCAAGTCATTTCATACCGGCTGAAAATCATAACAATAATAGTTTTCCCCTAACACATAACAGATCTGAACGTCAGCTGCTCCGAAAGCGGTGGAGCTAAAGGAGACAGCATGAAAAAGTCATTGGAAAAAAATTTGCTCCGATGAATTTTATACCAAGCGAAACTGTATTAAATTATTGTTTTAATCATATTTTTTCAAAAAATTATCGTCAGCTGTATTGACGATGGGGGGTTCAATGTCAGTCACGGGCATAAACCTCATTTAAAATTTGAAAAATAAATTTATTTTATACCTTATGAAATTTATATATCTCAATTTTTATACTTTTAAAATAATAAAGAAAATAGTCAGCTGCACTTTTGACGGGGGTAACACCGTCAGTCAGCGCGATAAACATGCCGCGCGCTCAACGCATTCGAGCATCGCATAGTATCTTTGGAACATAAACTGACGATCTTTACACCCACAAACAATCAGCTGACGACGATTTTTTGTTTCTTTAACATTTAAATTATCTTATACTTAAAATTCAATAAGTAAACAATTTCATATAAATAACATCGCAGTTTATTTATTTATTCCGTGTAGGTTTCGAATTACATATACAGGGTGATTTGCATAAGGTGTGACAAAAAGCTATGGCATGTAGGTTGGACTTAGACAAGAAAAAAATCGTATGGGAGGGGGGGAGTCTATTTCCCCCCGTTTAGGCGGGATGGTCAATTTAAGAAAAAAATCACTTAAAACAGAAAAAAAATTATTAAAAAATAACGGTGATACCTACAGAAAAATGCTATAGCATTTTGAAAAGCCAGAAATACATTCTTTAATTCTGTTTTTAAATAAAGTTGTTCGAGTGAATAGTTTTTGAAAAATTAATTTTCAAAATCGAAATTTTGAAAAAAAAAAAAATGAAAATTTTTTTTAAACAATTTTTTTTCAAAATTTTACGTAATTAAGTATTATTTTTTTATTCAATTTATTTATTAGTTTTTGATCAAACACAAAAAACCGGATGTCAAAATGTTTTACAGTTTTTGAGAAAATCAAAAATAACAAAAACTACTTTTGTTCTAAGAAAAGCCTTTTATTTTAGTTTTTTCGTTTTTGGATTCTTAGGTGAATTTACGATTGAAAGGATTAACTTTCTTTTTACTATTTTTTTAATTATCGTCTGAGAAGCATACAATAATGTGACAAAGTACTGTATTAACAATATTTCTCACATTTTTTCATTGAGAACACCTGCGTGAGAGCATTGGTTTAAAATTGACCTGCCACTTTTTTATTATGGTGGGGTCGGCTTGGCTTAGGTGCATTTACGAAAGAAAGGATTAACTTTTTTGTACAATTTTTTTATTATCAGTCTTATAAGCATACAATAAAGTAACAAGTACTGGATTAACACATTTTTTCTTTGAGAACACCTGCGTGAGAGCATTGGATTAATATTGACCTGCGAATGTTTTTTAAATAATGCAACGTTACACGCCCTAACTAGTGACAGAAAAATGCAATTGCGAAATAAGAACAAAAATGTTCCTGAATCTTGAAATCAATTAAAATAAGAAATACATGCATTTTTAGATAAAATACATAATTACTGTTTATTATAATTTTTAACTATTTTTTTTTTAACTTCTACTATTTTGTAGAAGGCAAAGATTATAGTGCCTTCTTATTGCTGCACATAAATTTATACTTGATAAATTTTCCTGTAATTTGACTCCAGCCACTTCAATCCGTTGTTTCAGTTGTTCCAAAGATTCTATTTCCACTTCGTACACATAGTTCTTCATGAATCCCCAAGCATAAAAATCTAACGGAGTTGCACAAATTATTTCTAATTTGAATGTCAAGTCGTCAACATATCACGATGTCAAATTACTCTTGTGCCGGATTAACGGATATGCATTACTGCTACGGTATGGCTCATGGTCGAAGTCGTGAAGCGCAAAGACTCTACGCTGAAATATATTCCAATAGGAGGTGTCCCAGTCATACGATATTTTCAAGAATCCATCAACGTCTTCGAGAATACGGAGTACTGGAGCACTGGTCAATTTTAAACCAATGCTCTCACGCAGGTGTTCTCAATGAAAAAATGTGAGAAATATTGTTAATACAGTACTTTGTCACATTATTGTATGCTTCTCAGACGATAATTAAAAAAATAGTAAAAAGAAAGTTAATCCTTTCAATCGTAAATTCACCTAAGAATCCAAGAACGAAAAAACTAAAATAAAAGGCTTTTCTTAGAACAAAAGTAGTTTTTGTTATTTTTGATTTTCTCAAAAACTGCAAAACATTTTGACATCCGGTTTTTTGTGTTTGATCAAAAACTAATAAATAAATTGAATAAAAAAATAATACTTAATTACGTAAAATTTTGAAAAAAAATTGTTTAAAAAAAATTTTCATTTTTTTTTTTTCAAAATTTCGATTTTGAAAATTAATTTTTCAAAAACTATTCACTCGAACAACTTTATTTAAAAACAAAATTAAAGAATGTATTTCTGGCTTTTCAAAATGCTATAGTATTTTTCTGTAGGTATCACCGTTATTTTTTAATAATTTTTTTTCTGTTTTAAGTGATTTTTTTCTTAAATTGACCCTCCTGCCTAAACGGGGGGAAATAGACCCCCCCCTCCCATACGATTTTTTTCTTGTCTAAGTCCAACCTACATGCCATAGCTTTTTGTCACACCTTATGCAAATCACCCTGTATATGTAATTTGAAACCTACACGGAATAAATAAATAAACTGCGATGTTATTTATATGAAATTGATGTAATACTTATTGAATTTTAAGTATAAGATAATTTAAATGTTAAAGAAACAAAAAATCGTCGTCAGCTGATTGTTTGTGGGTGTAAAGATCGTCAGTTTATGTTCCAAAGATACTATGCGATGCTCGAATGCGTTGAGCGCGCGGCATGTTTATCGCGCTGACTGACGGTGTTACCCCCGTCAAAAGTGCAGCTGACTATTTTCTTTATTATTTTAAAAGTATAAAAATTGAGATATATAAATTTCATAAGGTATAAAATAAATTTATTTTTCAAATTTTAAATGAGGTTTATGCCCGTGACTGACATTGAACCCCCCATCGTCAATACAGCTGACGATAATTTTTTGAAAAAATATGATTAAAACAATAATTTAATACAGTTTCGCTTGGTATAAAATTCATCGGAGCAAATTTTTTTCCAATGACTTTTTCATGCTGTCTCCTTTAGCTCCACCACAAGTGCGACAACTGACGCTCACTTTACTGAATTTCGAACATTAAACAACTGTTTGAAATAAAATTCCTTCGGTATAAAATTCCTAAAAAAATTGCAGCGCTACCTCCCTAACTATTAGCGGCGGATGGTTTATTGACTAGCTTTGGCTTTGCGTAACAAGATTCGATACCGTTCACACTTATATCACAGATAATTATATACTTATATCTTCCCCAATTCCTCCACCCCGATGAGTTTCACCTTGTCGTGGTGGGGTGGCTTACGTCTTTTCTCCGGATTGCTGGAGATTAGACAACTAAGAAAACTCGATAAAACCAGAATGGTCTCGGACATACATAATTTAAAGCGATCGAGACATCTCTTTCGTTCGATGTATGCATAGCAATCTAAGGAATTGATGTAATAAAATATCAAAAGTCGCCTGAGTTTATTCCTGTCAAAAGGGTGTAGTGCCAGAACTTGGCTGGGCACTACCGTGTCATTTGATAAGATTTTTAAATAATAAAAGTAAAATTTTGTACGCCAAAGGACATCGGTTGTAGTTCAAGCCATTTCCGAAAAAAATTTTGGTACTATATCCAATATCAGTTATCTGAGCAACGGATTCCTGGTGCTGATTTATACAAATCTTGAACGATGTGATTTGGGGGTCACGGCCAACGACAAAAGGTAGTTAAGCGAATGCGTCTCTCTTGCTTAGTAGTCTTGGTTAAGCAATCGTAATTGACGGTCCATCCTGGTACTTGAAATTAAAAGATTGCGGGGAATGTCTCTATCCCTATTCGGTGTAGGACGAAATAAAAGACTAATCGAAAATTCGGTGCAGATTGTGGTTGGCTTCGGTCAGCTGTGATCTGCACCACGGGGTTTTTACTCCATTTGCTTAATTTATTAAGCGCCTGTAATATTATTTGTGATATTTTTAAAATAACTCCATAATATTTGAAAGTAACAAGTAAGAACAAAATAGAGATAAAGATATCGTTTATTGATAATGCTAGCTACACACGAGGCAACCGTTGAAGCAACGTGTTGCAGCAATGTGTTTCGTTTGTTCACTACACACGAGGCAACTGTTGCCGCAACCACAGTACAGTTGGAGCAACCGACCGAAAATATCAAAACATTTTGATATTTCTGGCAACGGTTGCAGCAACTCAAAATTAATCGGCAACACAGATACACACGAAGCAACCGTTGCTTCAACATGACCGTGTTGCTGCAACGGTTGCCTCGTGTGTAGCTAGCAGAAGATAATAATAATAAAATAAAAGATATTACATACTATATCTATAAACTAAAGGATACCCTAATTGAGTACCTCGGGTTCAGTGATTGCTGAATGCCCCGCTAATTATAGCCCCCATGGAGTAAGGACCATGGAATAACTGTCACTGGGAAGGCCCTCTGTAAAGAGAGAGCTCGAGATGGCTGTGGTTAACCAATCAACATACGTGATTGGCTATTGTAGCGGATGTTCCAATAGATAGATAAAACAATTAGATCCGTACCAAAGGTAGAAATGACTACACAGTACAAATTTGGAACAGCCTGGAGATGCCTGACTCGTACTCCGAAGACAAGACCAACGGTGATGCATTTGCGAGCGATGCGGAGAAAAGTTTGTCTAGGAATCTAGTTTTGCACGAGCCTGGAAGGGGGTGGCTTCCTTTCATCCAGATAAAAAGCAACTGGGACCCTATCCTGGGCCGTCAGTGCTTGAGGTTAAGTAGTGGGGTAAAGCCATAATAGGCAGGTATCCACTATAAAATCCTATTCAGTTCTTCCCCAATTCCTTCAACGACAAGTTTCAGCACAGCTTCTTTAACGTTTGCATTAGGCAAAGGCAAACCAACGATGTCAATGGAGGATTGCATTTGAATTTGTTCTAATACATTAGCCCTCTGTTCTAGCACAACAGCTCTATTAGAGAGAGTGACATTTATCTCTTCCGAAATTTTAATTTTTGTTAGAGCTTCAGAGTTAAGTTTTTGGAGCTTTATAATTTCGTTGTACAGAATAGGCAGCGTAACTGATACAGTGCAGTGGGTACAATCATATCGGTGGAGGTAGCAGGATGCGGTGGTGGCGAAGCAGAGAAAGAGCGGCACAGTTCAGTCTCAGTGATGCTTGGGATGGCATTGAAGGGCGAGTGAGGAGGAGACGTGCGGGTGGTCAAACTGGTTACAGCATTATTGTAGGAGCCAGATGAAGAGCCGATATCTTGTAGTGACGGATTATTATCATGAGATGTACTTAAGGAGATTGGATTTTGCACACTATGGGATGATTTCTTTCCCAAACTAGAACATCTCATGCAAATATAAGTTTTTTTTTTGTTTTCTTTAACAAATCGATGTCTTCTTTCAGCAGGTTGGTGCACTTTTGATGCAAATCAAATTTGCACGGATAGCATTGAATTCTTTGATCAGTTCTTTCAATCTTTAACTCACATAAATTGCACTTCATCTTGACTAATTGACAATTGATTTATTATGTAATGTAAATACTAAATGAAATTAAAATAATGATTTACTCAAAATGAAAAGTAAACTTTACAAATAAATATAAGAGTACTAGGCTCAGAGAAACAAATATGTGCGTGTGTTCCCCACAAACTCACAACACAAACTTGAAGACATATCTTTTCAACATTGACCAGACTTCCCCAAACGCCTACTTAAGTTTTGTAAACGAAAAAACAAATGTAGCTGCCATTGCATTCTTGACGGATATTTTTAAACATATCAATGACCTGAACCTTAAATTTCAAGGCAAGGAAAAGCTTGTATGGAAGCTCATGTCAGAAGTAAAAAGTGTTTCGTGAAAATTCGATTTTTTTATTAATGATCTTGATAATGAATGCTTACACTTCCGTAATTTAATTAAAATAATCAGCAGTGGCAACGAGATTGTCGCCGCCGGCCGATACAAGATGTTCATCGCGGATCTTAAATCAGAGTTTCAAAAAAGGTTGGCAGATTTTAAGAAAAATGAGAACGTTGTAGAAATCCTCAGCAGCATTTACTCTCTGCATCCTGATGGTGAATGGAGTAATGAAGCTGCAATTGTTTTCGGGAGTGATAAACCTACTCTAGAAATGGAAATGATCGATTTTCAAGAAGACACAGTTTTAAGACACATACATGCGCAAGTTTTCAATGAAGAGTTCTGGATAAAATTTGTGTGTGGTAATTAATATCCAGAAATTTAAAAATTAGATTTGAAACTGCTTACTTTGTTTGGGTCAACATATAGGTGAGACCGGGGACAAAAGTAACACGTCATGAAATTAACGCTCCCATTTACAGCGTGAATGAACGTGTTACAGAAATTCCTTATATGCAGTTTTGCAGGCAATCAGGCTCTTCTCTTTACTTGTTGTTGTCGAGCGGTCGTGTGATGGGCACGTGCCACATAAAAAAAAAAAAGAAAAAAGTGCATAGTTTGAAATTTTTTTAGCTGCCAGTTTTTTCAATAAAAATAGCATAAAATATCGATATTTTAAGGTAAGTTTTTCTTCAAGCATTGTTTTATTTATTGTTTCACGATCCCTGATGTGCATATTTAAATAAATTTAAGAATTTAAGTGAATTATGTTTTTTTCAAAAAATGAGAGGATGTAGACAAAAGTAACATTTGAGCACGGGGACGAACGCAACATGTTACTTTCGGCCACAAGAAGTTTCTATATAATTTTGTAACGAAAAATTACATACTTAGAATGCCTTGTATGCGAGTTAGAAGACCTAATCGGGGAATGATTGACATGTCTATTTATAAACAGGCCGCCGACGAAGTTCAAATTAAGAAGAACAGCGTCAGGGCCGCCGCAAAACAATTTGGTCTCTGCCATGTTACTCTTTCGCATTACATACAAAAAATTTCAACGGGTAATCCGTCTGCTACTGTTGGCTATCGAAGTATAAAAAGGGTGTTTTGAAGAAGAAGAAGAAGAAGAAAAAGAACTCGAGAACTACCTTATTTCTTCACCCAATATGTTTTATCGGCTTTCACCAAAAGAGGTAAGGCGCTTGTCCTACCAATTGGCAGTCAAACAGAAAAAACAATTCCCGACTTTATGGAATGAAAATGAGCTAGTTGGAGCAGAGTGGTTTGGCGGATTTTTAAGAAGACATCCTACCTTATCTCTCCGCTCTCCTTAACCAACAAGCTTAGCTCGTGCAACGAGTTTTAACAAAACTAATGTCAACAAGTTTTTGTAGTTGAGACCGGAGTTACAACAGTCCAGAAACCAACCGTGTGTTAGCCAAACGAGGGACAAAACAAGTTGGTGCCATCACATCTGCTGAGCTAGGAAGATTATGAACAGGCATCATTGCTATAAATGCACAAGGAGGTCATACACCACCAGTTTTTGTATTCCCACTAAAACGATATCATGAACACATGATTAGAGACGGACCGGTGGGATCAGTGGGAGCAGGTAACGGTAGCGGATGCATGCAAGAAGCATAGTTTTTGGTTTTCCTTGACATTTTAAGAAGCAAGCCAAACCAACACTAGAAAGTAAATGTTTACTTTTGCTCGACAATCATGAGTCACATTTATCCATTAAATGTCTAGATTTCTGCAAAAGTAATGGAATTATATTGTTGTCTTTTCCACCCCATTGCACTTTTCATTGAAGCTTTTCCGCTTTCAATCAATGATACAAATGCAATCGCGGACTTCACATGCACCACATTGCACCCTCCAATGTAACCGACCGCCCACTATCAAACACCATTGAAAGCCAAAACAACACAAATCTTGAAAATAATTTATCATCATCAATCAATAATGTTAATGTATGTAAGTATATGAAATGACGAAAGTTTACATACAAATTAAAAATATTTACCTTATGTAGATCATTCCTTTATTTGACACTGGTTCCCATCTTGAACCCAATTTACCTTCTTCATCCTATCAGATCAATGTAAGTTATAGATTTTTTTTAAATGGGTTGTCACTTACTAAATTGCATTGTAGACTATCTTACCTTCATCGCCAATGCAGTCACACACAAGGCGGGGAAGAAAGAAGCGCAAATCGGCTATCCTGACAAATACCACATAAAAAACTATCGAGGAAGACTTCAGAGAGCGACACTTCTTCCAGTGATGATAAAAACGACTGTTTATGCTTGGTATGCTTGGAGTGGTTTCGCAGAAGTTGTGAAGGGTGAAAATGGGTTCAATGTCAGGAATGTAAGGGTGATGCCTTTTATATGTTTCACAACTAGGTACTGTCTTTCCGAATGAAGGAATTCTTGTTTTAAACAGATTTTATGTTTTTTAATTAAGTATGAATTTGAAGTTTATATATTTGTTATATCTTTTTTCGTAAAGATAATTTCGTATTTTAAAATGATCTCATGTATAATCTTTAAGATAAACTGAAAAATATTTATGTTTTTATGTTACTCGCGAAACGAGTATCGTCCTATTTTAAACAATTTTGTTTATGTTTATTCGATTATTCTTATCACGTTTTTTTTAAGTTCTCCAAAATATATACGTTATATACTATTTGTTATATTCCCAAGTTGAAATTAGAATTTAACATAGTTAAATAAATATAATAAATGAAGTATTTAATTATTTTGCGCAGCTATGTTTTTTAATCACTACGTTACTTTTGTCCCCAGAGCGTGTTACTTTCGTCCTGGATATATAGGACGATAGTAACAGTGACAGAGTCTCAGAAAAATTGTCACAGCTCTGTGAATTCTTTAATTTACTAAATCTTAACTGCACCCCTTTATAGATAAACAATTCATCTTAGAGATGGCATCTTTTGATTTTTGTTTTTCCAATAATTGGAGAAGCAGGAACTCCAAAAGTAAAAAAATGTTACTTTTGTCCCCGGTCTCCCCTATTTGTGAAGCAGAACTTTCAAAGATGAACTTCATTAAGAATAAATTACTGATGAACATCTCCAGGATTTAATGTCAATAGCTCGCACAAGCTCCAAACTTCAGATAGGTAGTTCGCAACAAAAAATGTCATTTTTCTAATTGATGTGTAAAAAAAATACCTTCGTTATTTCCGTATTTGCTTAGTAAATATATTTTCCTAAAAAATGTTGTACGCACCGCGATGGTCATTTCATTTCTTAAAACGGACCCCGAGCGAAACTAATTGGGGACCTGCCTTATATACTTATTCTTTTTTGAGTATTTTTAATTCAGCATGCAAAATTCACATTTTCTTATCTTTTTATCCTGCTGCAAATTTACTAGACTGAAAGAAAATTCCTAGGACATATTGATTTTTATCAATATGAAAGAATGATTTTGTTGATTTCACAAAATTGTTATAATCTTACATAATTTTTTGATAAAAACGTTTTTGTTAACAAAACAATTTTATCGTTTTGATAAAATTTTATCAATACTAAAGAATGATTTTGTTGATTTCACAAAATTTTTGTAATTCTGCATGACCTTTTGCCAGTTTAACAAAATATGCAGTACAAATAATATTGTCTTGAACAAACCAACTTTTGTTAATAATACAAAATAAAACAGAGATTTTTGTCACATCGAAAAATTTTTTGTGATGTAAACAAAATGTTTGTTGTATCTACAAGAAATCTGTTTTGTAAATGTTTTTCAATATCACAAAGTTTTTGTTTATTTCTTTTTTGTCACTTTGTTAATTTAACAAAAAATGAAAACATTGTTGTTAAAATTACAAATATTTTTATTTTGAGTTATTTTGTCATATGATATAGTTCTCATTTGGTTTTTGTCAAAAATCGATGTAAGTTTAACTGAATTTAACAAAAATTTCGTATTGTCAATCCGCCCTCACAGATGATTCCATGTGAGATCGCAGGGACGAAACGCCAATTTTTGTGGACTTAAAGGTCAAAAAAAGCTATTTTAAAACAAGAAACACTTTTAAATTGAAAGTAACCATTTTTAAAGCTGACAGATAAATTTTGTGGATTTAACAAAATAAATCTGTTAATTTGACAAAATTTTTCGTTGATTTAACAAAATAATTTTGTTAATACGATAATGAAAAAAAAAACACAAATTTGTAACATTAACAAAAAAAATTGTTGATACGACAGAAAAACTGTTAATATGACAGATTAATTTTGTAAATTCTACGAAATTTTGTCATATTGACAAAATATTTTTGTTAATTCAACAAATTAATCTGTTAGCTTCACAAAATAATTCTCTGGATACAACAAAATATTTTGTGTTATCTAAGCAAATTTTTGTAACTTTTATCAATTTGATAAAACGTTTTATTGGACGTATATTGACAGAATTTTTATCAGCTCAACCTACATTTTTATCATATATATCGGATTTTTCAATAAGAGCGCTACAAAAGTTTTTTTTAAATAAAACAAAAACGGTTTTGGATATCAATGAAATTCTTTATTCCTGTGAAAGTACGTTCGATGCCATTATGTATGGAACTCGATTTCTTTTGCATGGCCACCACGGGCACGCTTGCAGAAGTCCAGACGCTGAACCCAATTTTCGACGGTTTTCAAGCATAAATCGGTCGATACTGCTGCAATTTCACGTTCGATATTCGTACGAAGTTCATCAATCGTCGGTGGATTGTTCGCATAGACCATAGACTTGACGTAGCCCCACAGGAAATAGTCTAACGGCGTCAAATCACACGACCGAGGCGGCCAAGCGACTGGACCATTTCTCCAAACTTGGTTTCCAATAAATTGATTGTGAAATTCGCTGTGTGGCTTGTGGCGCCATCCTGTTGGAACCACATGTCCTCCAAGTCCATATCATCCAATTGGGGCCAAAAATATTCGGTTATCATTGAACGGTAGCGATCCCCATTCACTGTAACATGCCGGTCTTGATCATCACGGAAGAAGTACGGCCCAATGACGCCGCCGGCCAATAAACCACACCAAACCGTAATTTTCTCGGGATGATGATGATGATGACTCATGGAGAACGTGTGGATTGCTGCCTGACCAATACCGCATATTTTGTTTATTAACGAACATACGACGCTTCTGGTGGTCAAGCGGCTTCAGTTCTTGCGTCAATTTAATCTTGTAAGGATGTAGGCCAAGATCTTTTCGCAAAATTCGACACAACGACGTCACAGAGATGACCAACGCTTGAGAACGACGTGTGAGAGATACATTTGGGCTTTCTGCAACTGAAGACTCAGCGGCAGCATTATTCTCGACACTACGGGCACTTCTTTGTCTCACTGGCACGGGAAAATTTTGTACTGTGCCTGTGAATTCAATTTTTTCCACTAGACGCTCAATTGTTGATCTGCTAGGACGATTATGACGACCATAAATTGGACGTAGCGCTCTTAATGTTGAGGCCACTGACTGCGAATTTCGGTAGTAAATTTTAATAATTTCGTCTCGTTGTTGGCTCGTATATCTTTCCATCATGAAATGGCAAACCTTACTGAAGAGAAATGTCAAAAGCGGCAAGAAATATGGCGTCGTTTTCTGTCCCTATCGCTCTACTTTTGTAGCGTCCCTGTTGAAAAACCCTTTACCTAGATTTTATTTTCAGTGAAGTCACATTCACAACTTTTTTTTGTGATGTAAACACAATGTTTGTTGTATCTTCAAAAAATCTATTTTGTAAACGTTCGTCAATGCCAAAAAGTTTTCGTTAATTTTTTTTTCTCAATTTAACAGAAAATGAAAACAAAAAAATTTTGTTAATCTGATAATAAAAAAAAAAACAAATTTGTAAAATTAACAAAATATTTTTTTGACACAGCAAAAGAACTTTGTTAATTTGACAAATTAATTTTGTAGATTCTACAAAAAAAAAGTCATATTGACAAAATATTTTTGTTATTTTAACAAATCAATCTGTTAGCTTAGGAAATTAATTTTGTGGATACAACAAAATATTTTTTGTTAACTCAGCAAATGTCTGTAATTTTTATCAATTTGATAATACGTTTTGTTTTACATTATATTAACAGAAGTTTTATCAGTTTAACCTACATTTGTATGATATATCCATAGATTTTATTTTCAGTGTAGCTTACAATTTTCTTTTGCTAGCTCCTGTCACATGTCGGCAGTCGAATTTCTTTTTCGACTCCTAAGAACTTCGGACTTTTTGTAGCATATTCGTTCATTGAATCTATTGAATCCTGGCTTTGGTTTTCTTTTTCTTCACGCAGCCCAACTTAACCAGGACTTTCTTGATTTATTGTATTTTTCATCGCAACTACATAGGTTTAATTAAATTATAGTAACTAGTCAAGTTTTAAAAAATATACTTTTTGTGTATGAACTGCCTTTCGGATTTATGATATCACAGTCATACATAAATCGATGTTAGTCCCTGGGCCTGGTCACCAAGAATAGCCAAAATAATCTTGTCCAACGTACATATCTACTTTTATTTCTGGAGGGCCACCACCTCTTTCGTAACGCTTTCTCCTTTTGGAAGCAAAATTTTGTTTGGCCTTTTTTTTTAATTTTCAGATTTAGTCTTCAACACATCTAATTATCGGTATTGGGATCCACTCTTGGAATTGATATTTTTTGCAATGGACTCCCATGCCCTAATTTTTTTCTTTCCACTGTTTTTTGTTTGTCTGTTTTTTTTTTTTTTAATTAAAAGTCTACAAATCCTTCTCCTGTTGAAAAGTTATAAAACATTTTTTAATTTTTTTGTACGAGTATCACAACGTTACTTAGAAATAGAACAAACTCCCTCAATTTTAAATAACCAGAAATATGTATAATTTTTCGTGTTCTCTGCTTCAGACACATAAAACAAGACAAGGCAAACTAAGTCGTGCACTGGCAGCATGTCAGCTCCTCGGCGTCTTTGTGAAGCATTCGTACTAATCCTGTCCAAATTTATGTGATTTCCGGTTCCTATTATTTTTATTTTCTGATTGTTACTTGCGATATCATTTTAAATTTTTCCCTCCACATGTTTTTTTCTTTTTTTTTTACCAAAAAGAACGGTATAATTTTTTTTTCTCAAATATACTATCCGACAGATAAGAAAAATCGAAAAATTTGGTTGAATTTTTTTTCCAAAAATGGTTATTAATGATATCCCTTAGAACTTTGAAAACTCAATATTTAAAAAAAAAACCATGCTCATTTCTTTTAACTTGACAATTAATAGTTTCTTAATAAAATCTGCAAGAAATGAAAAAAAATGTAGTTTATCTAGAAATAACGGTAGGTACCCACCACGATCTATAATTCAATAAAAAAAATTAAATTAAGATATTACTGACTGTACCACAGAAACATTTTTTTGAATTTCTCACTCACATATTGTAATGAAATGTTTTTAAAGAGAAGCTTTTAACATTTTTTTTTTAATTTGTGAAAACAAAAATTAATATTTTTTGATAATTCGATATCTCAAAAACGGGTCAGTATTTTTTTTTTTTTTTTGAAGTTTCATGTGTATTCGTAGGGGGAGGGGATGGTGTAAGCAATTTTCAGGTAATTAACCTCAGAACAATAATCTAGCTTCTTATGTCACTTTTTTTTGCAAAAAATTAAATTTTTAATATTGACGTAACAAAATTTGTCACGTGAACTTCGAATGTCGTTAAAAATATAATTGTTCAGCGGCCATATTTCAGATTTTTGAAATCCAGATAAAATATTTCGTGCATTAAAAACATTATAAAATGTGACTAATTCACCATGTTCTTGTGCAACAATTTGACCCACATGTTTTGTTTTTGACTCAGCAATGAGTTATAGGCAAGTAAAATTATTTTTTAAGGTACGTTATAAAAACGCGAGTGCTTAAAATTACCTTTGGGTTAGATAAGACAATTGTAATTCCAGTTTCATCTTAATTAAATATTTGATGTGGCTTAAAATAAAATTTTGCATCAGTAAAGTTATCAAAGAAAGCCTGCACATTTGTTTTATTAAATGATATGGCTCTGGCAAGTGAAGTGCTCTCGGGCTTTCTCTACCTAAGGCTGCGCGAACAGTGGTGCGACAAGCGATGCGATACATTATATTTACATTTATTCATACATTTTTTTGAATGTTGGAAGTTTATCGTATACCTACCGCAAGCATCTCGCTCATATATTCTTCTGACCACTTCTTCAAGCGAGTTTGTGCGAGAATGTTCGTATTGTTTGTTTTGACGTTTTACGTCGCACGAACAAAAAAATTCTCCGAATTTTATTTTGGACTGCCAAAACGGTTTTCGTTTATAAAAATCCAGCTTTACTTTGTAGCTTAACCGTTATTATATAGTTGTGTCCTCTTCGTTTTTAGAAAATGTTTTTAAAATTTTTAATATAAGAAACCTTTTTTTAAGAAACCGCTACAATCTTAAATATTTGTCCTTGCGTAAATTCATATTTTCTCAAGAAATCACCTTGTACTCTGTTCTTATCTCCTACTACTAAAAAGAGTTTTAAAAAATTAATTTCGTGAACAGTTTTCTCTAATAATATTCATTTTTAAAATTCTTAGTTTATTACATAAGAGCAAGTTCGTGCGACCTAGTTGTGCATTTTATTTTCCTTCCCACAGCCTTGATTAATTTTGGTGATGAAGTTTGAGTTTCTCAAGATAAATATTTTAAAATAACCAAACTAATAATAGTTATAAGTAATAAATTTTTGCAAATGCAAAATGAACTTACCGTCAACCAATTATTTGCCAAAATGAGTGTCCTTACAGACTGCGCCAGTAATGCAGGAATCTTACAAAGGCCCGTACCACTAGCATCTAGTTCCTTAAGACTCCATGGGGCAACAAATTCCTGCATCCAATCACCTAATTCGGGGTTATTCGCAATTGATAACCCAACCAAATCTGGAATGCCTTGAAGAGCTCTAATAGAATCACCTTTTAATTTGTTATGTGACAAATCTAAGTATTGTAAATTAGGTAGAGCCAGAAACGTTTCATAGTCAATTGCGTTGATCTCATTATACGACAAAATTAACGTATTCATACTGAGTAAATTGTAAAATGTCTCTCGATAAATGCATTGCAATCCATTGTGGGCTAAATTGAGATATTTTAAATTCTTCATGCGTTTCGGAAATAAAGCTGTTGCTAAGTTCTCCAATTGATTACATGACAAATCCAGAACCTCCAATTCGGGTAGTATACCCAGGTTCATCTGACCAATGAAATGTATTGCGTTGTCCTTGAGATGAAGATCATGAATGGAGTTGTTAAATTGGGAGATATTCGATGTTAGAATAGTGAAGTTTTCGATACGATTTCTGTTTAAATTCAGGAAATGCAGTTTGTTAT
Organism: Chrysotoxum bicinctum; assembly: GCA_911387755.1. Classification (NCBI taxonomy): domain Eukaryota; kingdom Metazoa; phylum Arthropoda; class Insecta; order Diptera; family Syrphidae; genus Chrysotoxum; species Chrysotoxum bicinctum. Next base: position 96,237,544 of record OU426988.1, read on the forward strand.
ATTCCACTGGCAGCTCAAAATGGGAGAAATTATTTTGGGACAAATCAAGTACGGTTAAATTGGGGAACAATCTGATGGGAAATTCCCTCAAGTAGTTTTTATGAAGAATAATCGAAGTAATCTCTTCCAGGCGACGTCTGCAGTTTAAACCCACTTTAGAAAACACGTAGAGATTTCTATCAGTTAGGTTAAGAGTCAGATCTGGTGATTCCCCAAGTACTATGCCCAACGATCGTTTTGATATAACGTGCTCTGTTGTACTGCTTGATCTCTTATGGAAATATCTCAAATCATTTGTTCTATAAATCATTGGCTCATTTTCATCTCGCAAAATTCGGTGAATAGTCTCATATGATATTCGCTTTAAATCATTCTTATAGAAATTGTTGTCAGTCATTGGCGGTTGTTGAATATTTGATGACAAAGAGGATGAAGAATCATCATTTTTTGTTCTCGTTGGCACGGAATAGTCGTCGTTTAAGAGTTTAATTTGAGTTTCTATTTTGGCACAACATACAGGAGCTGTTAATAGTATTTCTATAAAAACTGTACTTGAGAGAAAAACTTTGAAAACGAAGAGGAAATTCAAATTCCGCTGTGTCCCCCACACGGCTCCTTTCTGTTTAATGAGTGGCATTTTCTTCCAAGAATAAACTCAACCGGATTACCAGTATCCCATAAATTTATCAACAGGCACGCTTCTTTATCTATCGTTCTTAATTTACTCCGCTTTTTCTTTTGGAAAGGTGATGCTGGAAGTTCTCTCACAAGCACTTTTGTTTATTTTTCCTTTAAATGCAGAGGAATACCTTTTCATATATACCCTTAGGTGCCTGGAAGTTAACCTTTGCAGTTAACCATGATATATTTTTTTAAATGTTGCGTTCATTATACAAATTGTTCTTTTTAATTTTTTGTTCGGTTTTTGATTGCATGCTGCCTTTTGTAATGAAAATATAAACAATAATTTTGTCTTTTTGAAGTCAAAGAATTTCGTAAGGTAAAGTGCTGAGCTAGAAAAAGTGTACATTTTTGTTATTTTTTTAGTAGTCGAATATTTTTTTTAAGCTACTCTGATAATGCGTATATTATATAATCAATTAATTGAAAAATTAAATCTCCTTACCTACAATCAATTTACAGAACAATAAGTTGCCATCGTAGCTCTCAACATAGATACAGGACAAAGATTACTTGTTCTAACTTTAAGTATTCACCAGCTCTTAAAACACACTTTTCAGACACATTTATGAAATTTAATTTAAAACGTTTTTGCACTCTTCCATCGCTTTTTACATACATATGTTACTAACACGTCGAAATCGCTCGGGTACGGTGTTTGAGAGGTCGTTCAGTTAGGTCCTTAAGATTATCGTGGCTGTAATAAGAAAAGGTTTTTTTTAAAGTGAATGTCTAATAAAAATTGGATGAAAATATTAAAAAAAAAATAAACTACTCGTAAATGTTACTTTAAAATCATTCTGACATAATTTCTTTTGTCTCCGAATGTCCTTAAATTCCCCTGCAACAATTCCCATTTTCTATTTAATCGGAGCTTCAATCAGTTTGGTTTATTTATTTGTAAATAAATCATCTTTTGCTTTTGATTATAATAGACAAAAATATGCCGCTCTAATGGATTTCACAAAAAAGGTTGTCTTGATCACTGTATGCCCTTCGCGAAGGCAGTTACCCTGACGTCAGGGGCGAACGCAGGTGGGGGTTTTGGGGGTTCAAACCCCCTCCGAAATATGTAGAACAAAAAAATTAGGATTCATTTTTTTAAAGAACAAAAAACAAAGTGTTATTTTCGTGCCATAAATTCTTCTATATCTTTTCATTTAAAAGTTCCATAATTCAAATGTTCGGCCTGGAAAATACTTGTACTTACTTAAACAGAGATATTAATTAAATTATAAAGTAGCAACAAATATAAACAACTTTATTTATATTATATTCATACCACAATTTCTTTAAATGTCTAGTAAAGTATGCAATAAGTAACTATAAGTAATTAAATAAAAAATAGCCATATTGAATGTTTTTATACCCCCGTGTCACAAGGAAATCGTTTTGAAATTTTCCCCCACAGGTTTTTCTTTTTTTTTTAGACCAAAAATAACGGTACCTACCTATACGATTTTTTTCGAAATTTTATAAATGTTTTTTTTTCTCAAAAACTGTCCCACAGAGTTAAAAAAAAAATCAGAAAATGTCATTGAGTTTAATATAGGCAATGGTTAAAAAATTGTTATTTTTTGAAAGCCCAAAAATGTTTGTACCTAAAAATAAAGATACCCACCATACAAATGTAAAAAATTGTTTTCGAAAATTGTATTTTTTTCAAAAACAGCTCCGAAAATTTTCATAAAATTTTTTTATTTCGATTAATTTTTACGGTTTATAATTTAATAAAAAATTTATTAATATTAAAATATAACTAACTGTACCTACCATGAATCGTTTTTTCGAATTTTGAATTTCTAATTATAGGCAGAACGGATTTGAATGAAATTTTTCATGGATAAGCTTCTAAAAAGTTTAAAAAAACATTGCATTTAAAAGTTCGTTATCTTAAAGACGGATCAATATTTTTTTTTGGAAATTTATTTTATATTCGTACAATAATGAATACTACAAGTTGGTGTACAAATTTTTTTTCTTAAAAATGTTTTAAGAATTTTGTAGATATTTTTTTAAAAAAACACTATGACTTATAATTTTTGTTCTTGCATAAACTAATATTTGCTTGAATCACATGGCATCCTGTTTGTAGCTCCAACAAAGGAAAAAAAAGCATTTGAATGTTTATGAACAAGTTTTCTCTAATACCTAACATTAAATTTTGAAATTCTTTGTCTTTTAAATAAAAGCAATTTCGTGCGACCCGGTTATTCAATGAGTAGCACACGCTTAGGAGCGTTGTGATTATAGTGTTGCTGTGTCCTTATATGTTTGTAAAACTATTTTTCGTATGATTGCAAAAGTGCAAGTTATGACTTCACGTATTAATATATTCCGAATTTAGTTTTGTGGAACTAATCATAATTCTATTTTTAGGTATACACTTATGAAATCACTTACACTCTTTTTATTATATGAACCAAATAATGGTCTTCATCACAGGGCCCGTGGTAAAAGTCTGTCTAAAAATTAATTCCGGAATAAAAATGTACAAAAGAATATTCGTAGAGAATATTTTCCAACTTTTGGTAACATTATTCAAATATGCCAAATAGGTATCCGTTGCAACATCCTTATATATGATGTTTTGTTTTTCAGATTAGCTGTATAAATTTGTTGCAAAAGTCCCTATCACTATGAGCCAATATTGTTTAGTAATTTCATATTTATGTTAATAACAATAAAGATTATGTAATTAACAAGTTCCTACAATATAGTAATAAAATAATATACATATTTATAAAAATCTCATATTTTTTTCTAAAACCCCCTCCGAAATTATCTTCTGCGTCCGCCCCTGCCTGACGTGGTGTGAAGGCTTAATAGCAAAGACTCACCTGATACTTTCGGATAATCCGAAATTGGTAGAGAAGCTGAGGGTGTCCATTGACCCATGTCCATTAGACAGTTTGCAGCCAGGCTGTATTATAACTGAACCTCATTGAAACCAGGTCGAATCAAAAAGTAATAGAGTAATCTAGACTTGTCAGCAAAAGTAAGCAAAGCTTTTACCCCCTCCCCCCATGCTTACGTAAACATTTTTTCATTTATAAATGTATTTTTTTTTATATTATAATTATAATATTATATGCCCAATGAATGGAACCTCGGCATAGTGTACCACATCCACAAGAAAGGAGATGCACTGACATGTGCCAATTACAGAGGTATAAGTCTCCTCAACGTCGCATACAAAATCCTATCGTCTGTACTGTGTGAGCGCCGTTTGTCAACGAGCTGATCGGCCCCTATCAGTATGGTTTGAGGCCCGGCAAATCCACCCTGGATCAGATGTTCACACTTCGACAGATTTTGGAAAAAACCCAGGAGTTCCAAATCGATACACACCACCTTTTTATCAATTTCAAAGTCGCGTATGATAGCGTGGACAGAGAACAACTATATAGAGCAATTTCTCATCTCGGAATCCCTGCCAAGCTCGTCCGCTTGTGCACGATGACGATGGAGAAATCTCGCTGCTCCGTCAAGGTCGGTAAGAACACCACCGTACCCTTTGATGTCGAGAAAGGTCTGAGGCAAGGCGACGCGCTATCATGCAACCTATTTAACATCGCTCCTGAAGCAATTGTACGAAACTCAAACGTCAACAATAGAGGTACAATTTTTCAAAAGTCAGTTCAACTGCTTGCTTATGCGGATGATATTGATATCATTGGGAGGACGAAGCGAGCTGTTACCGGTTCGTTTGCAAGTATTGAACTGGAGGCGATGAAAATGGGTTTGGCTGTTAATGAGGACAAGACGAAGTATGTATATGCTATCATCGAGAAAGGAATCTCGACTCGGGCAAAACGTCACGATGGATAGGTATAACTTCGAAGTCGTCAAAGACTTTGTGCACCTGGGCTCCACTATAACATAGCAAAACGACATCAGTGCAGAGATCAAGCGAAATGAGTAATGAGGAAATGAGTATTCAACCATACATAGATATTGCATTCAGTACAAACAAAAATGATCACTTTTTCAATGGAATATTTAACTAATTTTTCCAAATCAAACCATGCAACCTTATCAAATAGAGAAGAATCAAACGCATTTAACATCATTTCCGAAAGGCGTCCACCAGTGAGTTGGATTCTAAATCGGACATGTGGTTGTTGAGATGAGAGTCAGGTTGAAATATAGGATTACAATGGAACGAGGGATTCCCGAATTCTAAAACCCATACGACAATTTGAATTGCAGAAGATACCGTTCAGAAGTGGAAGAATGCTTCTCAGAAATCTCCATTGATCAATTTAAATCAATAGTCAACAAAGCTTTGGATACGTAGAAAACTTCCCGCACTAGCAGAGACAGGTACGCAAACATGCCTCAGCATATACGTATACAAGTAATATATGCTAACCGGCAACGACTCCGCAATAGCCTCCAAAGAATCTACCACAGGACCTTGAATAGTGCGCCAACATATCTAATGTTAGGCAGTAAAACAACATCAAGAAGAGATTCGTAGATATTAATCCAGGTCCTGACATGTTTAAAAAGATCAATTCGATTGTTGGAAGAGCGAACTCAATTCCACACACCATCCTTCATGGACAAGGAGTTTCAACAACTTCTGCTGAGAAAGCTCAAGCGTTTGTCAATCACTTTGAGAATAGTTTCAAAAAACCGCCCTCCCACACACCTTCATGATCTATTGAAGAAATAGAAACTCGCTTTCAGAAGATATCGGCAACCTTATTGGAGACGTACCACGGTGAAACATCATACTATGACATTTAGAAACATTAATATGCAGATCTCATTATTAGTATACCAAACAGATAATTTATAAAAATCGTTTTGAAGGTTTGTGCAAAATAGAAATAGATTTTACTCGTAGGAATAATTTAAGGTCGTCAGCATACATTAAACAAAGACTTTTACTCAAAACACTTGGAATATCGTTGATAAATAAGAGAAAGAGAAGGGGTCCTAAATGACTTCCTTGTGGAACTCCAAAGTTACAAAAACCGCGTTGGAAATTAAGTTATTGATTCGAACGTGTTGAATCCTACCAGTAAAATAGTATTTAAACCATTGTAATAAGTTAGAATGAAAACCTAAAATGTAAAGTTTGACAATTAATACTGCATGATCAACCCTGTCAAACGCTTAGAGAAAGCAGTATATTATATAACATCATATTGATACCCCTTTCTTTAAGATTGGTCGAGGTTGATACCGATAAGCCCATGCTGCAAAGGGGAGATTATTACTTTTACTGAGAAAACAATAAACAATTTTTTCGAATTGTTTGGGAATTACAGATATTTTACAAATGAGGCGATACTTAATAACTTCATTTTAAGATCCAGATTTAAAAACAGTGTAGACGAAGGAATTTTTCCATTGTTTTAAGAAGTAACCATCTCGAAGAGAGCGATTAAAGATGATTTCAAGAGGGATTGCTATAGAAAAAGCACATTTTTGTAAAATATAGAGTGCAATACCATCAAATCCAGTTTGCTTTTCATCTTTTAATTTTAATAGTTCATTAATTATATCACTTTTGTTCACATATAAATGACTTAGATTAATTAATTCAGATGAAGACATAAAGGTGCGCCTTGTTTGATGACTAGTAAGCTTAAAGACAGTACGAAAAAAGTCAGCAAAGAAATAACATAACTAGAAGTTTCCCCATATATGGGACTGAATTAGGAATTCCTGTAGAACATTTCTTATTTTAATAAACCTCCAGAAACATTTGCTATTTCTTTTCACCTTAGATTCAATAATTAATAGCTATTGATTATAAAAAAATTTGTTGAGAAAATTAAATTCACGATTGCATCGAAGGTAGTTCATATATAAAACATTATCATCCCTGGAATCACGATAAAGTTTAAAAGCTTTGTTTTTCCGATTATTTAAACTAGCCGACCCAGCTCTCGAAATTCGAGTGCCAATTTATTTATTATTTATATTATTGGCAGTGTTTTCAAGCAAATTTATTAAATTAAATTTTATTTTATGTAATATGCAAAGTGTTCGACAGTGCAAAAACAAAAATGACCCACAGTGTGTAAATGCGTGTCTCAAGTATATTCTGCACATCTCCGTAACTGTGGCTTTCCAGCCATATAAAATTTATTGAAATCGGTTAAATACTTTTGGAGAAAAGTGTACCACAAAAAACATGTTTTCCGTTTTATTATATGATTTATTATTGAACCAACAAGGCTTCGATTGAGATTTTTTTCGAATTATAGGAGTATTTAACTCAATTGCTTCATTTAATAAGTTCGTTAATACGGTTAAAGTTTCTTCAATATCAACATTAATAAAAATTGAGAACCAATCAACCCTATTCAAAAAACCGGAGACGTTAGAAAAATTACATTTATCATAGTTTAGAACATAACCAATTTCAGATGTTTAAAGAATTCAAAGCTCATTCAAAGTACATGATGATTACACAGCCCCACAAAAAAAATGTCTTCTGACTCTTGGATGAGACCATGTTTCGTATAGGTTTCTTGCCTCGCTGATTTCAAATTCGCAGTCCGTTTGACCCAATCAGGGCAGGTTTAAGGGCATTTGAAGGTCAAATTGCGAAATATTCGTCGAAAATTATGAAAACCTACATATGTATGTTTTTGGCATCGCTGAATTCGAATCAAGACTTCTTTTGACCCCAACATGTAAAGGTATGACATTTGTATTGTTGTATGATGTGTATGATTCTGACATTTTATTATTATTTGCGTGTTAGGTTAATATAAATCTCAACTTTGTTTTCTTGCGAAATAAAAAAGTTAATTGCTAAATAAAAAAAAATAAAGTTTTACTAATTTAAAAATAATATGGGAGATAATGTATGTACATACATATATATAAAACTATGGAATTACTATACAATAGTTTAAACCATATTCTTTGATTAATAATTGTAATTAATTATAATAGTTGATTACAAAATTAAAAATCTTGGAAGAATCAGAGAAATGTTTCCATGGTTCTTTTTATTATTATTATTATTATTTATTAATCAGAGCATAAATGAACAAATTAATTTTAAAAACTAACAGCACTAACTTCATGGCCACTTCGAAAGGTTTTAAAAACTTGACTAGTGAACCCATCAAATTTTAGTCAGTAATCATTAAATAATAAAATTTCTCAATTACATTGTAGCTGTTTCAACATTATTCTACTTTAAATATTCGGTATTAAACCTTCATGAAGTAAGAACTTGGCGTATTTTTAGATCTCAGTACTTTTCACGGCTGACTTGTTACACAAAGGTTTTTGGATAAAATAACTTGCCTCTTTTTATAACATTTTTGTTTTTGGTCTGATCCATTTTGCTCAACTTTGGTAACAAACAAGTCATACACGACTTTCTTGATTTTCTCAATAAATTCAAGAAATCGCCAGATAGACCAAGCTGTCATTCAAAACTAATTGCATTATTTGTACAATTGAAACTGTTTTGAGTTCCCATTTAAACTTCCTAACTTATTTTGCAAATTATTTTCAATTCAAAGAAATATTTCAAAAAAAAAAATGTATTTGCAAGTGATTTTGACATCCTGAAATTTACAAGACTCTATAAGTATTAAAACTACTTTTAAATAGATTTTTGTTATGTTTCCGAAAACCACTGAAAGGTAATAGGGTAAACTGCCCAATAGTTGGCACCCCCCCATTTATTGGCACTTACAGTTTAAATTACTCGTATTAATAACATTTAAAAGTTTTCTAATAAAATCGTTTTAAAAATATTAGCCTTAGTCTATTTCTGATGATTTGGCATCATTTCTTTTGACATCTGAAGTTAGTAGCAATTAAAAAAACGCTGTTAAAAATTTAGAATCAAGTTCGCGCCAAATTTAATGTGAAACTTGTGAAAACCGTAAGGAAAGTGGTGACATTTTAGTGTAATTTAATAATAAATTTAAGAGGAAAACCATTTTCAAGTGCATTTATTATAAAAGAATTAACTATAACAAAGAGATTAGTTCTTTTTATTTTAATATTTGATTAAAAATATAGTTTTTATAAGGGGTGTCAACTATAGGAATATAAATCCATCAAATTTCCATTTATTGGCACATGCCAATCATTGGATGAGGTGCCAATCACTGGGTTGATTGGCACTATACCAATCTTTGGATGCCATGCCAATCATTAGAAAAAGTGACAATCATTGGCTATCGGCACTGTGCCAATCATTGGTAAATGAAAAAGTTATAGATTTTCATAATTTTGTATCAATTTTCCTTAGGTTGATAATACACTTTTTTATCAATCAAAAAAAATCTAATCTAATCTCGGCCTTAATGTAAACATAATGTAACTTAAAAGACTTAAATATAATTATAAAAATAAATTACATTTATTTATTAAATTATATAATAGAGTTATACTATTTGTTTATTTTGTTTTTATTGGTTTTAATAAACTTTAAAAATTAAACAAAATCAATGTGCCAATCATTGGTTTGTTCAGTGCCAATGATTGGAAAATGGTGCCAATCATTGGTAAAAGGACATTGTTTTACTTTTCATTATTTATTTATTAATTTTAACAAAAAATAGGGTATTTAATGTTTTTCGCTAAGCAAAAATACAATTAAAAATAAAAAAAATAAGAAAAACTGTCGTTTCTTAATTCCCATAAGTTATATAAGCCGAATAAGTGGTGAGTAACCTTAAGGTGCCAATGATTGGTCGGTTTATCCTATTAAAACCAACGAAAAGTACCTATATTTCCGTGTCGTCAAAAGGGGAACACACCCAAACAGTACTTTACATTTATGTCACAAAACTCCTTTTTTCTAGAGACGATAAGTGAGGAACAAATTGTTTCATTTTTTAACGATTCGAAAACTAATAGGGTATGTATGTAACCAATTTGTAAATTCATTGGCGCAAAATTTTAAACATTTAAAACCTACTCTAAATCAATTTTAGAATGGGAGTCGACTCTAAATATTGAGTATAAAACGAGAACCGATTTTTTGTTAATTTTAAAGGACATAAACTATACTTTAACGTTAAAGAGCTCGTCTTACTTTAACAACAGCAAATAGCTAGTTTATCTTTTAAAAGTATACTTTATCCATATTGACAATGGTCATTTCATACCAAAGCAAATCGAAGAAAAAATGTTAACTGATGTTTTATTCGATTTCTTAAAGATGTTTTTTGTAAATAGTCTGAATAATTGAATATTATAAATTCGAAATAATCGTATGAAAGTGCTCTACGATGAACAAATCTGTAAATACAAATGTATGTAGGTACATACATATCTTATTTGTATGCACGCGCGCCGCCGCCACCGGCCGAGACGAGTATAGCTAAATGAATTTGCACCTTGCAACAACAAATTGAGTTTTTATGAGGAGAATTTGCGATTTATACTTTATTTCCATCTAAAATAATGTAAATAACTTACGAGTATAAACAATCAAAATCTGTACCGTCGTATTATATAAAATGTACTTTTTTCGGCGAAAAATTATTTGGTTTAAAGTTGTCTGTTCTTTTTACTTTTTTTTTGTGTTTTTGTAGTTGTGTGAGTTATGTATCTGTCAAATTTAGGGTTGTTCAACACAAATTCGCTTAGGTTCTGTTGTAAAACCCACATCAGTTAGAAGAGTTGTCTAACGTGTTTAAAATTATGCAAAAGTTAGACGAAGTCTCCAAGCTAAACGACTGCGTTAAGTAGAGCCGGTTTTATTCCTTAAACGAGAACTGTTAACTTTAATGTTAAAGAGCTCGTATCTTACTTTAACAGCAGCAAATAGCTAGTTTATCTTTTAAAAGTATACTTTATCCATATTGACAATGGTTATTTCAAACCAAAGCAAATCGAAGAAAAAATGTTTACTGATGTTTTATTCGATTTTTTAAAGATGATTTTTTGTAAATAGACTGAATCACTGAATATTATAAATTCGAAACAATCGTACGAAATCTCTACGATTAACAAATCTGTGGCTTGGCACAAATCCTCGTATCAAACCCTCCTAGTGGGTGCCGAGCGGTAATGATCACCACAGAAATCTTGTGCGTTGTCAAGATGGGAATCAGCTAAGGTCAGGTCGCAATGTTGTAAGGTTCCTTTACTCCTCAATAGTTCAACCCTCAACAATGCGATTTTACCATAGATACAGGTCCCTAATTTTCAGTGGTGGTGTGAGCGATTATTCATAATCCGTGCCGAAGAAATGGAAGGCTGGGGGGAAAACCAGTCACTAACGAGCTCATTCGGATGCCCTGGCCGGGTCCGTCTTAATACTTGCCTTACCCCGGTATATCGGCTCTGCCGGGGCTGACCTTTCTTTTCCGACCTACTCGTGGGACCAAAATTTAAAAAACTATAAAATGAACAAACAAACGACACAAACTAGCTACACAACTGACAACGAAGACGAACTCTTGGCCTCTAGCCAAGAGACATTGACAGGAAGCTCTCACGGCACGGCCGATGAGATAACTTCCAAACCTTCAGGGAGCATAGCGAGTACCAGCCATAGTACTCCTGTGCTCCCTAAACCGAACAATACTGCCAAGCCATCGGGTAGCAATGCCAGCCATAGCAATGCTAACCGTAGTAAGAAGAAATCTTCTGGCGTTCTTCGAAAGAACCAGTTCCTGTATGCCTCGTTTATTCTTAGCAAGATTGCCAAGAATGAGGCGGAGGGAACTTGTCACGAGAGGGACGCCGAAGATAAAATCAAGTACCAGAAGGTTATTGATGAATACAATAACCTTCTGACAAAAAAAGAAAAAGCCGTCAAGCGAGACAGGTCTCAGGAAGAGACTTTACCTTCCCAAAAGAAAAGTAAACTTGATGGCAATATAAAGAAGAGAAAAGCCACATCTCTCAGAGCGGCGCAACCGCCTACTCTAAGCGAGGTCGTCAGGGATGACCTCCAGGTAGCGGTTGTAGATGAACTCTCCACCAACAGCAAAGGTCTGCTGTCGGTGTGGAGCTCAATCGAAGCCAAGCTCTCTGAGATGGTTTTCACGTACACCCTATCTACAAGTGAGGGACCCTACCCCAGCTTCGACTCTGGGGAAATGCTCATGGGATACAGGGTGATCAAATGCGAGGACGCGTTTTCAAGGGACTTCCTTAGAGACAGCATTGCTAAGTTCAGCAATGACTGGGAGGGCTTGAAGCTCAAGCTTATCCCAGCTAAGGAGATCCCTAGACAACCAAAGGCCCGCATCTGGTTGCCCCTCATGGGCATCAAACCGAGCGGACTGGAGCTGATCCGGGGTCTTCAGAGGTTGAACCCGCTGGTCCCCATGCACGACTGGGTCGTCATCAAGGCGGAAGAACCGCAAAAGACCAGCACTTCATACCTTCTGAGGATCACGGAAGAAAGCAGAGGGGCACTCGAGAAGGCTGATTATAAACTCCGTTTTGGCATCAGGCATGCTAAAATCAAAATCCTGCAAGATCATGGACCAGACACTGATAAAGTGGATGAGAGCGCTAAGATCAGCGCTGTTGTCGACAGTTCGGTTGTCCTTGGCGCCGCAGAACCCTCAACCAATTAAAACGCGCTCAAGGTCATTCAGATTAATCTGAAGCACTCTAAATGTGCCTCAGATAATCTAAGAGTTTTCCTCAGTGAGGAAAACATTGACATAGGCGTAATTCAAGAACCATGGGTTAATGGCCTCAATGTAAAAGGCCTCCAAGATAACCGATACGACCTGTTATACAAAACAGTAACCCAAGAACAAGGTAATCCCAGAACTTGTATCTTAGCTAAAAAGCACTTAAAAGCTTTTTTGTGTCCCAATTTTAGCACTCCGGATTTGACAGTCGTCAGGCTGGAAGACAAAGATGCAAAGGGACTACTGGTGGCATCTGGCTACTACGATCACAACCGGCAATCACCGCCCGAGGAGGTGAGAAAATTGGTTGAAGCAGCTAATCAACAAAAGATGAACCTCCTGATTGGATGCGATGCGAACGCACGGCACTCTCTCTGGGGTAGTTCCGAAATCAACGAACGAGGTGAGTCTCTTTTTGATTTTATTATTGATAATAACCTAATTGTTTGCAACAGAGGTGACTCACCCACCTTCGTTTTTCCAAGTTCGGAAAACTATGACGGGTGGGAAGATGTACTTGACATCACTGTTGCAAACACTGTAATTTGGTGGTGGAAAACTGGAGAGTTTCCTCTTTAAATTCCTTCTCGGATCATAGATGGATCCTTTTCAACATAGGTTTCAAGGTAGAAACCCCCCCTCCATATAGAAATCCCAAAAGAACTGACTGGAAGAAATTCAGTCAGATCGCAAAATCCAAACTAGGCAATTTACCATTGATTAGTGTAGAATCTGTGGAAGTTCTTGAATCTAAGGTAAAGACTTTCGAGGCAGCGATTAACACTGCCTTTAAGGTCTCCTGTCCAGTTAAATATAGCCGCAAAAAATTCCATCCTTGGTGGAATGAAGATCTTTCTGCACTTAGAAAAATGACCAGAAAGATCTTCAACATATGTCAGAAGGAGAAATTCTTTCAACCGTATAAAGACTGTCTAAAAGTGTACAAGCGAGCCATAGCAGCATCTAAGAAGCTTGGCTGGAGAGAATACTGTCACTCAATAGAAAATATTAAGGAGTCTGCTAGACTAAGTAAAGTTCTGTCAAAGGAACATTGCAGCCCTTCAATTCTGAGAAAATGTGACGGTATCTGGACAGCCTCTCCAGCTGAGTCCTTGGAACTGCTTATGACAACACATTTCCCGGGTTGTGAGAATAGCCACCCCGAAACGCTTAGCACTACAAATACCATTATAGCTCATAGGGAGCAAATCAATTCTGTTATAACAGGAGACAGTATTTCATGTGCGATTAATACTTTCTCCCCTTACAAATCACCTGGCCCTGATGGCATAATCCCAATTATACTACAGAAACTGCAAGACTTGGCAGTACCATGGCTAGAAATGATCTTCAAAGGCTGTCTCTATCTCAATCATGTACCCGAGTCATGGAGACATGTAAGAGTGGTCTTTGTTCCGAAGGTCGGCAAACGAGGTCATGAATCCGCGAAGGACTTTAGGCCAATTAGTCTGACATCTTTTGTATTAAAGACACTAGAGCGCATCCTTGATACTCACATCAGAGTTCTACTAGAGGGTCGTCCTCTTGATGAATCGCAACATGTATACCTTAAAGGCAAGTCTACGGAGACTGCCCTGCATGAAGTAGTGCGTACAATAGAGAAGACGATTCACTACAAAGAATATACCCTAGCAACCTTCCTAGACGTGGAGGGTGCTTTTAATAACGTCCTAACTGAATCCATTCGCGAATCACTTGCTCACTTTGGTGTAGAAAGTTTCGTATCTAAATGGATTGTATCTATGCTCAGTGACAGAAGGATCCAAGCAACATTAGGAAACACAATTTCTACTAAGCACGTTAGTAGGGGAACTCCCCAGGGGGGTGTTCTCTCCCCTCTTCTATGGCTCTTAGTCATGGACAAAATTCTCGTCAAGCTCAGAGGTAGTGGTGTGAAAGCTGTAGCGTATGCTGACGATCTGGTTTTATTGGTATCAGGTAAGTTTACCACTGTGATTAGTGAAATCACTGAATTTGCTCTGAAAAGAGTTAGCAACTGGGCCACTAGTAGTGGACTAGGAGTTAATCAGAGTAAGACGGAACTGATGCTCTTTACTACCAGGACTAAAATAGTATTTTAAAAATACCTACATTCACCCTACCTCGACTTAACGGTCAAACTCTTTCCTTATCTTCCAAAGCTAAATACCTTGGAGTTATTCTCGACCCCAAATTGAACTGGAAGATAAATATTGAAGAACGGGTTAAGAAAGCCTGTATAGCTTTCTATGCCTGCAGAAAGAGCTTTGGTAAGAAGTGGGGCCTTCAGTCGAAGATGATTTTGTGGACGTACACTGCAGTGGTACGGCCAATTTTGTCTTACGGATCGATTGTTTGGTGGCCTGCACTTAGCAAGCAATATAACGTCGGAAAACTTAAAAGGGTTCAAAGAACGGCTAGCGTCGGCACTACAGGGGCTCTCAGATCATGCCCAACAGATGCCCTGAGCGTTATCCTGAACCTTTTACCACTCGACCTTCATATAAAATACCTAGCGGCATGCAGTGCTGTAAGACTTAAAGAATCTAACTGTTGGTTCTCCAAACCCTATGGTCATGGAAACATAACAAAATTGATTCCTTCGGATATCTTCCTGTCGAACACCGACTACTGCGTACCAGGGTTGGCCGAATTAACTACACTACATTTTCTACATCATTAACTACGCGTAGTTATTTGAATAAACTACATGCCTAATTTACTACAATTTGTTACGTCTACTACATACGTAGTTAATTCATAAAAAATAAATAGAATAAAGGAAACCGAACAATTTTGCACTCTTTTGATCTATCGAAGATTTGTAAAAAAAAAACTGAAAATGTTTGATTTATCATAAGGATGAAGAATTGTAGGAAGTTTACATGATATATTTGAAGCTTATTTTTGGAGACAAACAATTTACTTTGGCATAATCAAAGGATATGGATTATGAACACATGTTTTAAAGATATTTTGTATGTGCATGATACATACATAAAAATATTACCGAAAAACTGTTTGAAAATAATGAAAACCAAGAACTTGTGTAGTTATATTTAAACTGAAAACTGTTGTATCTTTAAGAAGCGCAGCACACGAGTCGCAGAGAACTCCAATACGATCATTTTCCATTCAAATTGGAGTAAATCCACCTTCAGCTCATATCGCTCATTAAAAATGAATAACTGAACGTTTGATTTCAAATTTCAAATGCACAACTGACAGTAAAATGACAGCTATGACATTTTAAACTACGTCTGCTACAATTTGTTACATTAACTACATTTAACTACATTAACTACATAAATTACGTAGCAGACGTAACAAATGTAGTTATTTCTAAAAAGTGACAGTTCGGCCAACCCTGCTGCGTACCTCCTCTTGGCCCAGGCGGGGATTTCAAAGCCATTTTTCCCACAAGAGAGGATTGGAAAAATGATGTTGTCACAAAAGATTTCGATTCCATAATCTTCACTGATGGATCTAAGATGGAGTGCGGTGTTGGTTCAGGAATTTTTTCCGAGTCATTTAACATCTCCAAGTCCTTCAGACTACCAGACTTTGCGAGTATATTTCAAGCTGAAATACTAGCAATCAAGGAGGCATGCAAGTTGCTCCAATCTAACCAAAACCAATTTAGAAATATAGCTATCTGCTCAGATAGCCAGGCGGCCATTAAGGCCATTAAATCATCTACATCTACCTCAGTACTTGTCCAGCAATGTCGGGACGAACTGACGAGTCTGAACATTGACCTACAGGTCACTCTCATTTGGGTTCCAGGTCACAGTGACATAGAGGGTAATGAACAGGCTGAAGCTTTAGCTCGGCAAGGCTCGGCCTTACATAGCTCACTAGCGGAAAACGTAAATATTCCTCTTGGTGCTATGAAGAGAAAAATCTTTTCGATTTTTCTCAATGAATCCAACCATAGGTGGAGCAGTCTCACAAACTGTGTCATATCAAGAAAGATATGGCCTACTTACAACAACTCACGTTCTAACGATCTAATATGCAGACCCAGGCGCGACATAGCCAGGATCACAGCAATATGCACCGGGCACTGGCCCATAGGTGAACATGCAAGAAAGCTAGGCATCCCCTACAACCCACACTGCCGTAGTTGTGGAGATCCACAAGAAAAAGAAACTGTGGTTCATTTTCTTTGCGATTGCCCCGCCTTAGCAAATTACAGGATGACTTCCTTTGGGAAAGCCTTCCTCGATGACCCCAGCGAACTTTCGGAGAAGAAAATCAAAGATCTGATTATCTTTCTGAATGCGACAAAATGGCTTTAGCAATGCTCTGCTAAAGTACATAAAAAGCCACTCTCTTCCGTACTAAATCCTTGTTAGGTTGACACGAGTTAATGGTATCACGAGTATAGCTAAATGAATCTCCACCTTGCAACAACAAATTGAGTTTTTATGAGGAGAATTTGCGATTTATACTTTATTTCCATCTAAAATAATGTAAATAACTTATAAACAATCAAAATCTGTACCGTCGTATTATATAAAATGTACTTTTTTCGGCGAAAAATTATTTGGTTTTAAGTTGTCTGTTCTTTTTACTTTTTTTTTGTGTTTTGTAGTTGTGTGAGTTATGTATCTGTCAAATTAAGGGTTTTTCAACGCAACTTCGCTAAGGTTCTGTTATAAAACCCATATTAGTTAGAAGAGTTGTCTAACGTGATTAAAATTATGAAAAAGTTAAACAAAGTCTCTAAGCTAAACGATTGCTTTAAGTATTTATTTTATTGCTTAAACGAGAACTCTTTAAAATTTTGGGCCATTATATCTAATCTTATTCAATAATTAGTTCTTATGTTGGTTTGTACTTTTTTGTTCGTGTATAGGTTAGAATTTACAGAGGCTTTGCTTGAGGGAAAAGAAGTTTAACTTCTAGCGCGCGTACGTCAGTACACACACATGTTTTTGTGTTGTAATGTCAACTGATGAATACCTCGAATTCAATTTTTTCTAAAAGCAAGTAAAAAGTCATTTTAAAATCTACTTCGATTTTTCTAATTTAACTTCACTTTTTTCTTCAAATATACTTCGACTTTTTTTCGGAAGTAGTAACGCTGGCGTTGAGGTAGACGTATAGTTTTACAAGTGGTTGTTTCTACATTAATTATGTTGTTGTTGTTGTCTCTTGGCGTTTTTAGTTTTTTGGAGATGTAACAAACATCTTCACGCGCACAAATTCAGGCCATACAGAAGGCTTCAAAATAATATTCAACTTGTTTTCGGGAACACTTAACTTAAAAGACAACTCATTTATACTCGCGTTTTGTTTAGTTAATTTAAAGCATTTAAATAATTGAGAAGGAATTTTAGTGGTATTGGCAGAGGCGTATTTAAGGATTTGGCGCCCAGGGCTGATACATTTTGCCGCCCTTTAGAACAATGAAAATAAAGTAATAATAAATAATAATAAAAAACACAAAATGCATAATATTTGATGTTTTCAATTTTTTTTTGTGTATATATTCATTAAAAATTCATTAACAATAGATTCGTTATCTAAATTTTTTGTCAGTTCAGCTTTTATATTTTATAAAGCTAAACTATTAAGGCGCTGATGCGAGACCTTAAATACGTTTTTATTCGTTTAAATACGGAAAACGATCTTTCTGTACTACAATTCGTCACTGCACTACTGCAGTGCACAAGTATATTCTTAAAGCAACCTCAGCATATAAAAATGCTTCCTTCAATTCTTTTTCTCTTATATGAAGGTTAAGCTGCCTTAAACTCATATTTTCAGAGTTGTTTTGCTCCAGAAAATGTTTAAGTAAGAACCAATCTTCTTGAAAATCTTCCCCAAGATCAACCGGGTATAATTTCTGAAGAGCGTTTGCATTTTTTCGAATTGCTTCTTCACTCATGTGATCAAGCTTAGATAAAAAAATAAAACCATTTGTTTCTGCTTCATAGGATGAATTTCTTCTCTTCAGCGCACTCAAAAATTGGTCGCAAATAGGAATGAAAGTAGGTATTTATTTTGAAATTTTCACGACCACAACAAAGAACCTCCCTTCGCGACACTCATCATCTCGTCTTTTCCTCTTGACGATTCTTTTTTGGTCCATTTTGTAATTTTTCAGAGGTTTTGCTTTTTCCCATCTCTTCAAAAACATCAAAGCATTCTCGTTTTTCTCTCACAAACGATATGAGTGCCTTGTAGAGCCTGGACACAGTTTCAACGTCTGTATCAACACCTTGAATTTTTTGATACAATAATGAATTGGTTGAGTATAGATCCCCAAAATTGAGACAATATTGCTGTCTCAAGGGACTTCAATTGGGACAAGTAAGCACGATAGATACTAAAATAATAAAATAGGTATTCGACGATTTTAACTTTAGTAAAATGTTAGAGATAGCATGATGCTAAATTTGATTAAAATTTTGCGCCAATAGTTTTTAAAAAAAATACATATCCTTTTATTTAGCATTATTGTTGAGTTCAACTCAATATTTGAACGATTTCCGAAAACAAGTTTTTTCAATGGTGTATTAAAGTAGAGAAGAAAACTTTATTTTTCCTAAAATTGACTTAACTTAGTACATAGGTATTTACATTTTGTTTGATTTTTTACTTACGTTTAGTTTGTTCGATAATTTTTACATTAATTTAATTAATTTAATTTTAATTTATAATTTTAACTTGATTTTTCGCCGGTTGTAAAGTTGCTCGCCGGCTTCTTCATGAAAAGTGAAAGGAAAAAATGGTGGGAGGAAGCTTTGAAATTCCGCGTGTTCTTCAATTACAGAGATAGTTATATATAGATAGTTAGATTTATACATTGTACTCTTTCGTATTATTTCGATTATTATTAATCGAAAGTGGTGATGCCAAGTTCGCTTAACAATTATATTGTTTCTTAAGTTGTTCAAAACTATTGACGAAGGGAAGGTTATTTGTGTATAGGGACACGAGTCAGCCAAAACTAAAAAAAATTGAGGCATGATTTCCTAGGTATATAAAGATTAAAAATTTGTGTCTGACCTTATATCTAGAATCCGGCTTGATGGATTTTTATAATTTTTTTTTTAATAAAAATGGGCTTTTTGTAGATGGCTTAGAAACAGAAAATTAAGATCCGTTCTAGCCCATTTTTGTAGAGCTACATAGCAAAAAGTGTTTTTTTTTTTTTATTTAGATAATGTTTTCGTTTCATTGGAATTTGTTCCAAAGAATAGGTATACTTATGTAAATATTTTTATTATGAATTTTCACTATAAAAAATCGTTTCTAAAAAATAAGAATAGTAAATGGTGAAAAAAGTGAGTGACATGTTACAGTGAACTCTCTCACAGCCGGACACTCACGGCACTGAACAAATTGTCATGCTTGAAAAACTCAAAAAATCGCATTTTCTGAAATCTTTGTATTTTTTGTTTATCCTTCAAAAATATTGTAAATTATACAATTCTTTCGATCAGCGAAATCAAGCATCGTTGCGCGCGGTTAGTACTTGGATGGGGGACCATTCAAATACCAACCGTGAGCTGTTGACATGTGTTTTTCTCTTGTTCTTTCTTTCTGTCTGTCTCTCTCTGTTGTATTGTATAAGCCGATGGTCTGAATTACCAGTGCTTTCAGTGTCTCTACTTCGTAGATTTATCTACGGAGTAGTGGAATATGTAATGTAAGGTAGACAATTGTTATGGGCGGCATGCGCCCTTCTGCTTGAATTTTTTGAAAGTTCAATCGCTTCCAAAAATATTATAAATTGGCTAATTGCTAGGAGCGACTTGCGCCCTTTTGCTTGTATGTTTTGAAAGTTCAATCGTTTTAAAAAAATATTATAAATTGGCCAAGCGCAAGCCGCCCTTAGCAGCCTTGCCGCCCCGGGCTGTAGCCCTTTTAGCCCTAGGGTAAATACGCCCCTGGGTATTGGATATACAATATTCAATAATTGAGCCAGGTTCAGTGTGATTTGAGCAGCTTGCCAAATGCACCCACTTATTATTAGGTATCACCGTTACTTCTTGATGGGCAATTGCAACACTTTCAACAACTGCTGCCGCGCCTTGGTTAAGATCATTGGAAGTAGATGGAACACAATTTTTTTAGGCGAGACAAATTAATTGGTGGAATAAAAGTATTTTTTGGGAGATCAGTTGTTGACGAAGATTTTGAATTTAGAAGAGGTTTTACAAATACACTTTTAGGATTATGTAAGAACTCGCACAATATATGTTTATGTATATTCATAAAACATGTAAGTTTAGTATTTTTGTTGAAAAATAAATTACATTTTGAATTATTTGTGTGTGTTTTTAATCAGGGTCGCAATCTCATTCCTATTATACAAACTGGGAACAGAAAGAAGTTCTGATCAGATTGATGGAAGAAAATCGTGATAAAGCCAAGGGATTCTCAACAAACTGGGTTGACTATTCACTATTTACAAATAAAACAATTGCTATTTTGTTTGTTAACGTTTCCCTTGAATTTATCAATATTTTTTATGAAACAATTTACAAATGGTAATTCAAAATTCAAGTGTAACCAGATATATGTATATTAAATAGGCTTTGAAGTTGCCTTCTAAATACCTGTTTTTTTTCTTTATCAATTTGGAACACAATTTTATTCACATGAAAATTTAAACATAAATCAAATTTGAACTTTACCGGGCCGTTAGCATTACTTATATTTACTTTATTTTTTCATATTTTTTTTTTAATAAAAATCATCAGAAAAAAACAGTTTGGTCATACTAAATCAGATAGAAATGTCAGTAAATTTCAAACAGATGATTTCGAAAATGAATTTTATTGAGGTTCATTTTATGCAATAATTTGATAATGAACACTTTTCGCTCGCATATCAAAAAATGCAAAGTTCATTCGAATAAAAAGATCTATTCTATCGAATTAGCTATTCGTTCGAATCCCAAAATAAGCATGACTATGTAGTATATTAGAAATTAAATTGCTTTCTTTAAGGCACCTCATACATTTAGATATCATTGAGTTGTTAACATTGAACTTAGCTTAAGTTTAATGTAAGTTACTCAATCATTAAGAAGCTGAGCTCGATTAATTTTGTAAGCTGACCTTTTACTTCCAAGCCAAGAGCGAGAGTCGGTCGGTTTAATTGATAAATTTGTAATTCTTTATAAGTAAGTTTATTGCAATTGTTTAAAAGGGGAAGTTAAATATGAATACAATTATAATTGTTTTTTTTTTTACACAGCGTATCATTTAGATTCTTTGGGATATAAATCGTCTACTGAGTTTTAGTCCAATATTATTTTTTGACCCAATCGAGCCGGATAGGATTTTTCTGGGCATAAATAGATACCATTACCCTAATCCAAGGTAAATATGGAGGGCTCACAGCTGAACCGAACCAAGTCAGAAAAAGTGAATTCGCAGATATTAAGAGGTTAGGTAAATAAACTGCCATTAATTACTGAAATGCATATTTAACTCATAGTAAAGACATTTGGAAAGTTTATTCACTCAGTTTTCTTTTGACCAAAAATGAAAAACAAGAATTGAAAAATGTACCCAATATTTAAGAAAAATTAAAAAAAATGTGACTTGGTTCATTATTGCCTCGAAAAATTATGAAAAATTGTCATTAAAGAAAATAAAAATTGGTAGAATTTAAAAAAGGAGCAAAAACAAACAATGAATTTATTTCAAAAACTAAACACAAATGTATTACAAAGTAATACAAGCTTATTAAAAAAAACCATTATTAGTGATGAAATTTCATCTATTTTAACATCTTCATCACTTTGGGGCTGCTCCTGGTGTTGGCTCCTTGTTAGCTCTTGTTTAATGGGTAGGTTCACTTTTTTAATCTGACGTAACTTTACGACGAGTTGGATAGAGGCTATTTTGTTCAAAATTTCAAAGGGATTGTTGGTTCCCCCTTTCCTTGCCTTATCTAAATAAACTCCATAAAACTCAACTTCTTTATTGAGTGTTTCCTTAAATTTGAAAAATTTAAAAGAAAAATGTGAATTGCGATCAAATCGAAGCCACCTGATTTTGAGCCATGAGAAATGATGTCCATCAACGGGCAAGGTTATCTCACTAACGGTTTATTTCGCATTTTTCGCATAAATTTAAATTTAAAAAAAAAGTTTTGGCCAATTTTTTTCAAAATTGTGAAATAAAGTGCTTAATTGGCCACATATCTATATGTTTATTTGGAATAACAGCTGTTGACATTGGATTAATAGGATAAATTCAAAGTTTCTTTAAATCCAGATTTTTTAAATGCATACACCCAACTCCGAAAACTGGAAAGAGGATTTGCGCCCTACCTGCCGTTGCCAAAATATTAGCGAAAATAGTACAGGAACGCATCAGGGAACATCTAGAAGCAACACTCGATGCCGAACAAGCAGGTTTCCACGATGGATCCTCATGCATTGATCATATCAATACTTTAAGGATCATAATTGAGCAGTGCGGCGAATATCGATCACCACTTCACCTGCTTTCCTTGACTTTGAGAAGGCCCGGCAGGGCTGATTTATGTCACCAATATTGTTTCTGTTGGTGATAAACGATGTCCTGCGAGCGGCCTTGACGGGAAACGGAGGGATTCGATGGACTCTGACGTCTTACCTGAAACATCTTGACTATGCGGACGACGTATGCTTGCTCTCTCATAGGATCATGGATCTCCACCAAATGACAACAGAGATGGAGAGAGAAGCAAAAATCGTGGGGCTGAAAATCAACTTCGGCAAAACAAAGATGATCAGCCTCGGAACCCAGTCAGCTTCTCTCATAAATATTTCTCAACAACCGGTATATGGAGGAATAACTCTCTAAGCTTAAGAACCAGGCTACGACTGTTTCGATCCAACGTCGAATCCGTTTTACTTTACGGTTGCAGCACTTGGAAAGTAACAGTAGGTGTCACTAAGAAGCTGCAAACGTTGATTTATAAATGTCTACGAAACGTCTATCAAACTAAGAGCTCCTCAGGAAAACGGGTCAGGAACCTATTGACTCTATTATACGACGTCAAAAGTGGCAGTGGATCGCACACACGCTCCGAAATGGCGACAACTGTATTGCGGCGGATGCAATGCAGTGGAATCCGCTCACTAAAGAAGGAAGAAGAGCTGGACGATGAGAAGCTCATGGAGAAGGACAGTCGAAGATTAGTCAGCCCAACTAGGCAAGAATTGCGACTAATATCCAGGAACCGAACATGATGGCGAGCTGGCGTTGTGGATGCCCTATGCCCCACTAGGGGTCCCCCACGGACATTAAAAGTCTGAGGACCTAAGTAAGTAAGTAAGTATACACCCAACCTCGCACATACCCCAAATCCTATAGTGTGCCCTAGTAGGGGGGTTTCAGGGAGGCAGCATGCAGAACGAGATGAAAAATACTAAACAAACCATACCCCCACGTCTGGTCGAGGATAAAATTGACGAAAACTGAATAATACTGACTTGGTTCGTTTATGCTTCGAAATAAATCGAAAATGAGAGCCACTGACTTGGTTCTTTTACCGTTAAGGAACAAAACAATTTTTGAATTAGGTCATTACAGCCCTAAATAGAGGTCAATTTTACGGAGATTTTGGCATCAGTTTTGGATTTTTTTTTTTTATGACTTGGTTCGGTACAGCTGTGAGCCCTCCATATATTTTTGGCGTTTTTTGTTTTGGTGATTTTAATTGAAACTTTTGTGTCTATTTATTTTTATATTAAAAAAAAAGTTGTGCATCGTTTGATGTGTAATTTAAGGCTTTGTTGTATTAAAAAATTAAACTGAAGCAAGATAAAAATCTTTGTGAAGTGGGTAAATTTGGAATAGTTTTTGATCTTGAGATTAAGGTACAATTTCGCTACGGTTTTTTGACTTCGTACTTTTAATGCGCTTTTGTATTTTTCTTCGTGAACAAACCATACGGTATTTGAAACACTTTTTAGGATTTTCGGTTCTTTTATTTTTCTGATTTTAAAAAAAAAATACTAAGTATTCGAGATGCGTTTTGATTTTTCTTTTAAGTTGTTCGAAATGTCTGTTTGTGAAGATTTTTATTTTAAACTATTTATAGTTTTCGTGATGTACCAAAAAGGAAAAATATGACTTTTGGTATGTATAAAGTATGGAAAAAGGAATTCGAGGTTTTTTGAGAGAGTTTACGTTCAATTTTTACAAAATGTTTAAAAAACGAAGACAAAGCATTGACGATACGAAATTAATTACAATTAACAACAAATTACTTAACTACAGTGGGTAGTATGATAGATGCCATTGAATTGAGTACAAGAAAGAAAACGAAAGAAAATTTGCTGTTCCCTCAAAGGTCTGAGTCAAAGGGTTTCATTTTGCGGCGCTGAATGTTTCGAAGGCGAATACAAATCCTGGCCTACTTTTCTTGACATCTTTACATGAACTTACGTTAATCACCCCCCATTAAGTGTTGCTGTAAAGTTATTTCATTTACCCATAAAAACTAAAAAGGAATCTCATGATATTTTGATAAGTTTCCACTCACGGCGGATAATTTCAAACTTGAGTGGGATGCACTTAGATCCTAGTATGAAAAAAAACGAATCTTAATAACTGCCCAGCTTAAAATACTTTTTTCTATATCTTAAATCTCAATTGAAACAGCCTTAAAAAAACTTCACAGAACTGTATGCAATTGCTTAGGAATATATTCAAGCTACAGTGTTAAAACCAACAATTGGGATCCATTTAGCTTTTGATAGATTTGTAGGTCAAATAGGTGTTCCTCAACAATTTTTTCCCAATAATGGCACCAATTTTGTGGCTGCGATATACCGCAAGTTATCCTCACATGAGAGGTCGGTATAAAATCTTTTAAAAATCATTTTAAGAGAATTGCTGAGAACTCCAAATTAACTTTTGAAGCGTTTTCAATGTTACTTTTCAAATTTGAGTTTCCAAGCCCTTGCTTTCCGTACCCGAAAGTCAAGTTAGTAAAAGTTCCACCGTAAAGAATTGGCATCATTTTTACTTGCGATTTATAGGATAGGATAGGTACTATAAGGCAAGTTATGCATTTCGTAAAAAAATCAAACTCGAGATTTTGATCAAAGTTGACATTACAATTATGGCGAAGACGAAAAAGTGGGTCTCTCAATTCTGTCTGTCTGTTCGACTTCAGCTTAAACAGGTCGGCTGATTTTCATTAAACCTGATAGATACCGTTTCTAAATTCCCCCCACACGTTTCTTTATTTTTTTTTAACCAAAATAAAGGTACCTGCCATGCGAATTTTTTCGAAATTTTATAAATAATTTTTTTCTCAACTATTCGACAGATTGCGAATTTTTTCGAAATTTTATAAATAATTTTTTTCTCAACTATTCGACAGATTAAAAAAAAATCAGAGCCGATAGTCTTATTGCTGCTAGTGCTCTTATGTAGAATTATTTTTAATATATTTTTAATATGTTATTGATAAAAAATAAATAAATAAATAAATAAAAAAAAAATAAAAAAATTTCATTTAGTTAAAGCTAAGTAATAATTGAAAAAAAATTGCGAAAAATGGTTTTTAATGAAACCATTTTTTTGTTTTGTTTTTGATTTTCTCAAAAATGTTTCACCCGACTTTAATCATTTTTTTTAAATGAAAATTTGAATATTATTATGTATCCAAATTAAAAAAAAAATGGGTTTTTAAAAAGATTATCATTTTTTTTAACCCAATATTTCGAAAGCGGCTTGTGCGATTTTTTAAACTTGACAAATATTAGTTTCCTACAACTACAACAGTCTACTAAATGTGACAAAAAGAATTTTATTGAAGGGGTGATAATTATCACTTGAGGACTAGCGTTTTTATTAGTCATTCAAGTTTGTTGTTGTAAATTCGGTTTCTTTCTATTTCCCCGAACTCTGTTTATAAGCCAACAATTCGTTGTATATTATAAGGAGGGAGATTTTAATGAAAGATTTGACTCTGGTCAAGTTTCAAATGTATTGAAGGGGTTTTTGTATGGTTACATACATGCAGTGTGCCTGCGAAGCTTCATATATTTATGAATTTTTGAATATTACAACAACAACTTGAATGAACTACCACCGAGGGGGTTCTTATTTGGCTGGAGTTATAGCTATTTCACGGTTGCCAAGCCGATCATCAGACTCCTTTTATTAGTGGTGCTTAGCCTTTATACTATCAAGTTTAATCGAAAAACTGTTTTTGCCTTGACTGAGGCTAAGCACCACTAATAAAAGGAGTCTGATGATCGGCTTGGCAACCGTGAAATAGCTATAACTCCAGCCAAATAAGAACCCCCTCGGTGGTAGTTCATTCAAGTTGTTGTAGTAATATTCAAAAATTCAAAAAGAATTTTAATTAACTTAAGAATAATGGTATGCTCCATACAAATGTTATAAAATGGTTCTCGAAAATCGTATTTTTTCTCGAAAACAGCCGGCACCTAGAACTTTGATCAAATTATTTTTCTTTCAATTAATTCTTATGATCTATAATTTAATAAAAAAATTGAAATTAAGATATAACACACTATACCTACATAGGTACCATAGAACCATATTCTTAAATTTTGAATTTCTCATTATTAGCATAACGGATTTTAATGAAATTTCTTATGGATAAGCTTCTAAAACGTTTGAAAAACATTGCATTTCAAAACTTAAAAAAATATTTTTTGAATTTTTGAAAAAAAAAAATCAATTTTTCTTTCTAAAATTCGATTTGTCAAAAACGGATCAGTATTTTTTTGAAAATTTGCTTATTTTCTTAAGAAACCGCTGCAACAACTTAAATTATTGTTCTTACAAAACATTATATTTACTTGAATCACATGGCATTTTAAGCTCCAAAACTACTACAACTACTAAAGGAGTTGCCTTATAGTCATTTATAAAATGAGTTTTATGCATATGAACAGTTTTTGTCTAATAACTTTGGCGCAAAATTTTAAACAGCCTGTTATTAAGGTATTAGTATGATACTACTCGTACTTAACAATTAGGTAACTTTATAGTAGTTTACTAACTCATTCTTAATTTTAAACATTTTCTTACTAGTATCGTACTAAAAGAATTTTCTTAATAAATTGCTTCTGAACACACATAAAACAATGACATTTCGTGCAAAAAAGTAAGTACACGAACCTTTTTTGATGTTTGCAAATGTCAAAGAGTCATATGAAGCTAGCACGATACTAAAAAAATAAAGTAGGTGTGAGATGATTTTAACTTTAATAAAAGGGTAGAGAAAGTATGATGCTATATCCGATTAAAATTTGCAAATTCGTTGTATTAACCTAGTATCATATTTAAACAGCTCTAGCATCGTACTATACTCTGTCCAACAAAAATTGTCAGTACATGCCTTATGGGAGAGCTTTTTCTAAAGCAGTGGCGCCTGATGCACCCTCACTACAATGCGTTAGGAAAAATACCACTAAAAAAAGAGCAAGCCACTGACTTTTCTTAAGGAATTGTTATTGTAATTCTTTGCAAAAAGTTGTACACCCCAACACGACCGTCGTATCCCACTGCTGATGAGATACTAGTGTTGGTTAAACATCGATAGTCTATCGATAGTATCGATAGCAAAAAACTATCGCGTACATCGATAGTTTTAAAAAACTATCGAAAAAACTATCGATAGTTTCAATACTACCAAATTATTTTCCAACAAGGCAATCTTTCTGAATTATATAATATATTTGTATATATACAGCCATATTTATAAACTCATTATAGTGAGTACATAAGGCTATGCAACCCTTATAATGCCTCTAAACGCAAAATCGTTATTTATAAAACTTATGTGACGTTGAACAGATGCGTTATAAGCTAAACGCGTTTGGAGGTTGAATAGTGCCTACATAAGGACATTTTAGTATTGAACTGTCACATTCACTTTGACATCACATTGAATTATAAAGATTATCAACAAAATAAAATGTCTTTGACTTGATATTGAAACTAAAACTTTGTGTTATTTTTATTTATTGAAACAAATATGTTATACTAATATATTAAAAAGAAATTGAATTGAAAATTGTTTAGAATTAAATAGATAAATAAACTTGTTGGTGATCTCTCTCCACGCATCCTTCTTCATCCGGTGTGTTAGTGTTGTAATTTTTATTTTGCATTATTGAATTTTATCCTCAAAAACTTGTCTGAGGAGTATTCCAGCTAAGATAAAACGAATAATAATTTGATTTCCAGTATTGTGCTAGAGATAATAACATACTTTATCTGATGAATCAAAGTTAGTTGTTCGAATTCTTTTAGCTTTTGGAAGTTTCGTTTTTGTTTATTAAATTTGATAGACAGACAAAATGTTTTTTTTTTGTTTTTTTTTTGACAAACAGCTGAGTGTTATGAAGGCTAAATGTAATAGATTCTTACTTTTTGGTACTTTATTTGAGACAAGCTCATTATAACTATGCAGGGTAAGCAAATGTTTTATAAATATGAATTTGCATAGTGGATGAATAAGTCCTTATGCATTGCATAACTATTCACGCGTTTAGCGAATTCTAATAAATACGGCTGATAATATATATATAATATAATATATTATATATATGTATATTTATTATTGAATAATATATTTATGAATTCATTTATTATCTTATGTTGTTATTTTTTGTTTAATAAAATGATTTAAAATAAGCACACTTGATTTTTTTATGGTTTGCTTTAAAAGCTAAAATTATTTTTTTTTTCAAGTCTTTTTCAGCATTTATTTTCTTCTAGCTATACATTATATATCGATACATAAAAACAATGTTGTCTTGTGCTCGATAAACTCGCGAATAGATGGGTCAAATGTTTCCATTGCTTAAAAATTGTTTGGCATTTTTGGCAAGCTTGCCACATTAACCAAAAAAATAAAGTGGTATTCGTCAGGCCGTACCGAACCGACCTTTTTTTAGAATACCATACATCTTCTTTTTTTTTTTTTAATTTTAAAAAGCACGTTAACAATTGAAACGATGCATTTCTAGTTGCTTAAAATAAGTTTTAAATTCACATATTCAGATTTTTAAACGTTTTTTAGTAATCAAAAAATCTGTACCTAATAGAAAAGCTTTTTTAATGCTTTTTAAGAAATTTGGTAAAACTATCGATAGTATCGATAGTGTTTTCCCAAAACAATCGATACTATCGGAAAGTGAAACTATCGATAACCAACACTATGAGATACTGTCAAGATCAAGACAAGAGTGTCAAGTGTCACTCAATACGAGTACGATCGTGCGCTCTTTATCTACATCAAAACAGAGTTACCATTATCATTCTCAATTGCAAGCAAAGAACTTTTTCAGTGTTTTTTATCAAGGAGCTTTTGGGATTTGAGGCTTTTGAGAACACATTTTAAGAAGATGAGTATGTTGAGTGTTGTCGTATTGCTTTTCAACTTAAAAAAAAAACGCGCCTATTATCTTACCGCTTGGCGTTGTGGGAAAAGGTAAATTGAATATTGTTTTCAGTCGTTTTGAATCGGCAGACGGTAGCCCTACGCGTTTTTTATTTTCATTTACGGCGATTTATAATTTAAACTACGGAATCCCTGTAAGAGCTTTAAAAGGCGACACACTTATGCATGGCAATGCAACCAGAATGGGAGACAAACGTCCTATCTTCCCTGTACTGACAATTTTTGTTGGACAGAGTATAATTCAATTAAAATTTTGCGCCATTAATTTTTGAAATTCTCAGTCTTTTACATAAGAGCAGGTTTGTGCGACTCAGTCGTGCATTTTATTTTTCCTGAGCAGCGAATCGAGGTGGTTTCTTTAACAAAATACCTCCACCGTTGGATTAACGTCTTTAAAATCTACATATTTCAAAGATATGGATTTAACTTCTTGCATTCCTGCAAATTCCTGACGCCGCCGCCGAAATAAAAACTTCGGATTATCGAAAATTATATAATAAACTATCTATATGTATTAGAAATTAAACTGCCTACTTTTATGCAGTTCATGTATTTAGATATAATTGAGTAGTTAACATTAAACTTAAATTTTAAGTTAATCAATCATTACTCATTTCAATTTATATTTTAAGCTGAGCTTTCACCACCGAGCTTAAGCTGGTCGGTCGGTGTAGTTGATAATTTGTAATTCTTTATAAGTTAGTTTAATACATTTATAAAACAAAAAGGTAAAACACATTTGTTTTTACCTTTTGGTACTGCAAATATACTTTCATTCATATCATTTGGACTATTTTTGCCGAAGCTGTCTACTCATAGCAGCCCAATAGATAAGTATTAGTGACTGCGATTTAATCGTGGGATCCCCCAACAGATTCAATTAAAGGTTTTACCGCGTATTTCTTTTAGATAATTTTCAGAAACTAATTTTTCACTGTGCATATTGTGCATTTAGTGAACCATTCAAATAAAGAGTAAGGCTAAGGCTAAACTTATTGTAGATGAAAAGGTTCTAGAACCTATTACATATATTTAGCCGATGGGCTACACATAATTGTGATAGTGCATAAAGCAAATTGTGAATTGAGAATTTCCATGGACTGCAAAGTTACCATTAACAAATATATCATGATGCAACATTATCACATTCCGAAAATGGATGAAATATTCGCGGAGTTGGATGATTGTGAAGTTTTTTGTGTCATTGATTCAAAAGGAGCTTATCAACAGTTACCGAAATTGTAAGGAATTCGTAGTGATAAATACTTCCTTAAGTCGTTTGGTGCGTAGTTACGTCTTCCATATGGTGTTTCTTGCCCTTCTTCTGTTTTTCCAAATGTTTGTTGTTACTTTTTTTTTTGTTACTTTGATGATACATAAATCATCGGGGTTCAGACAAAAAAAAAATGATGTAATAAATTGCTTTGGTTTTGCCACGTCTTTATGAACACAATGTAAAAATTAAAGTCGAAAAGTCAAAATTTTTAGTGACGTCTGTCAAATATCTTGGTCATGTCTCATGTGATTTCAGGTTAAGGTATATACAAAAATCCAGAAAAAACTTGAATCCATTCTTCTTAATTATACTCGTATCTTGGTTTATTGAATTTTTGTTCAAAATGTATTCCAAATTTGTAGTATAAATTGCGTGCGCTTTACGATCGTTTAGATAACCAAAAATTTATTTGGAGTACAATCTGTCAAGAAACGTTCGATAAAAGTAAATATTTTGTAATTAATAAAAATATATTCCAGCTGTATAACACAAATAAACCTATTAGATATCGTGGCAAGTGATACAGCATCTTATGGGGTGCGGTGGTTTTGTATGATGATGATCCAAAGATATTCGTATTGAGCACGCTAAATGAAGCCGAAAAAAACTATTCCCAGCTTCATCGCGAGATACGAGTATAAGTTATAATATTTGCAATAAAAAAGTCCCATGTTTAAATTTATAGTCAAAAAATCACCTTATGCACATCTTTCAATAGATTTTTAGTCCAAATAAAAATAATTCTGCCGTTTCAGTCTCAAGGTTTCAAAGATGCTACATAATATTGTCTTCATACAGTTATACCATTGAATATCGTAAAAAAAGTCTTTGGCACCTGAGGATGCTTTAATTAGGTTACATTTAAATAAAAACACCGAGGGGGAAAGTGCACAAATCCGCTTGTCAAAACTCAGACAGGCTTACGCCACGTCAAAGAAATACTTTTTTATAAATTATTTTCTTAGCCGTTTTAGCTACGCCTTCCTTATGTCAAATATACTACCAAAAAAAGTCACCAATCTAAAACTCTGGTTATTATACACGTAAGCAAACCCCAGCTGATTTCCATTATTATTCATTTTATTCAGGGCCGGATTAACAAGTAGGCAGAATAGGCAGTTGCCTGGGGCCCCTAATTTTAGGGGGCCCCCCGAAAAATGAAAAAGACTTCTAAAATTTTCTTACAAACATAAAATTCTAGTAACACTTCTTTTATTGCAAAATTTTGTTGTCAAGTCCGACAGCAATGGAGTAGGTCTTTCAGTCGCTATAATTGCAGATTTGTCTACTGAATTCCACTTGTAAAAGGGTTTGCTTATAAGTTTTTCAATAACACAATCACAACGGTTTTTAATAACAACTCTTTCACTACTTGATGCCAATTTCTAGTTAAATTTTACCTGCAAATTTTATTTACAGGTTAAAGAAAATTCGTTTTCTTACCTCCACTAAAAAAAACTCTATTCAGTGCAAAAATTCCAAACGAATTTTCCATTTTGTTCATATTCTTCCAGCACGAATAGAACAAAACAAAGTCAAGATACAACACTATTCCCATATTCATATCTGAGTGAGAGTGTAAGAACTTTGAGTACTGTTCGCCACTTTGGCTAATTCGAACGAACCGTTTTGTACGATACGAGCTATACTTTTTTGTGTGTGTGTACACTTTCAGTGGATACATTTCGTTCTCAAGCCACATGAACGTCGTTATAGGTTATGGGTGCTACAACAATGTGAGTTGTGAGCTTTTTTATTTTTCAGTGAGCATTTGAGCATACTTCCAGTGGATACATTTCGCTCTCAAATGAGATTGAGAACAAGAACGAGTTGATGCTGAAAGTTAAAAGTTGCTTTGCTATTGCTAGCAGTGTTTGTTTTGTGGAGTGCATGAAAATGTTAATTGACGAATTTGCCGAAAACAAATGTAGAAAACGACATGTTTAAAATTTAGATAGTAATTTTATTGATATTATTACATTTGACAATAAAATTTGTATGAAAGATATAAGTTTGTATTTTTTAATCGAAAAAAAGAAGGGAACGGTCGTGAAAAAAGGGCCTCCAAATTGATGGTTGCCTAGGGCCCCGTTGAGGGTTAATCCGGCCCTGATTTTATTATTATTGTATGCATTATAATAATTGAATACATTTAAAATTGGATTGTATAAAGTTCAAATCCAATAAATGAATGTACCAACCACATTGCGTCCCCAATGCCCAATACCGTACAACTGTTAGAGCGTTTGAAAATATAAATAATTTGTTAATGCAAAATATCTATCCTTTTTGTCTTAGTAACAAACGAAAAAAAATTGCTTACACTCCTTTTTGTAAATTTCACAAGATGTCATTTCAAAATGACATTTAGATACTAAAACGGCCTTAAACCTCCTATGAACTAGTTTTAGCTTATACCACCGCTATTCCTCGTGCATTTTCATTATAAATAAGCTTTTCAAGATAAGAGTCGTTGTAAAGTCGAAGTAACTCTACTCCGTCGTTAAAACGAGTTAGTAAATAATGTCTTCTTCTTTTTTTATTCAAACCGATTGCACGCTTCCGCATAAGTAGCTTACTTAACTTATATTCAATATACTTCTCTTATTTTATTAAATTAGTCAATGATCTCGTATCAATAAAAATATTGAAACTAAAGTCGTCTTATTAAGTACATGAACATACAGTGATCCACAAAAGGCTGTGTACAAGGAAGATATTTTTAAAAAATTGCTGTTATTCACAAATGTAAAGTGAACTATTTTCAAAGAAGGTATTTTTCACTAAAAGAAATTTACCACATTTTTATTTTCAACAAAAAAAAAATTAAAAAAATATTCGTATCACAAAAAATTAATAAAAACAAAATAAACCTCTGAAATTCTTCCACAAAAGTCTGCGTACGGGTGAATATTTCTTGCATTACACACTGTTTAAGTATGGGTAATTTTTTTTTTTTGCATAATACTCGTATGAATGTTTGTTTTTTTTTTTTGAAAATAAAAACCTTGTACATTTCTTTATTAAAAAATATTTTTTTTTGAAACAAATCACTTTAAATTGTTGAATAAGAGCAGTTTCTAAAAATATTTCTTCCTTGTACGCAGACTTTTGTGGATCACTGTATGAAAATTCTCATTTAATTTTTCATTTGCTTTCAGCCAAAATGTCAAATCCCAGGTTATCTGACAAATAAAAAACAAATTTTAAAGTTTTTGAATTCAAGCGGCTTTTTAGTTTTAAGTTTTTTTTTTAAGCTGTTACCTTAAAATGTATTTACATATGTATGTATGTATATATTTTGTTTAGTTTAGATTTTTATAGTCAAGAAGGCTGTTTTTTTTGCTAAGCAAAATAAATGATTTTTTTTTATTATAGATTTTACCGTTTTATTTATTTTAATTTTAAAAACAATCTTATTTAATCACGAATGCGAATAAAATTTAAATAAAAATGTATGTAACAGGTGTTTTTCAAAATGCTCAAATAATTATTATGGTGTATCTAGTTCACGTAGTTACTTAGGAAAAACGGTAAGATGGTTCTTATTTGTTGTACAGTCCTTTTTATGCTGTACGAATTTGACGTGTTAAGTAAATGTGAGAAAATTTCTGTTTTGAATACAATAGATTGTATTCTAGACTACTTTATTTAATTTAAATTAATTTAGGTGTTAATTTTATAAAATTAAAGTTAAGCTAAGCTAAAGTGTCTATTTTCAAAATACATGTTTTTTTTCATCTCAGCAAAAAATTAAATAGAACTTAAATTATTGGTTTTAACGGTCTTCCCGTGTAGATTTTACACAATAATTAATGTAAAATTTTAAAAGGAAACAGAAAAAAAATATTTTACAAAATTTGTAAATTTAATGTCCCAACCGTCAAAATGGAAATGATACCTAAATATATGTATCATTTTGTTGCAGATACTTAATCTGCAATCACAATATTGTAGCGCATTCTTTCGGGCATCTCATAGAACCTAGATAAATTTACGTGGTCACAATTTTAAAAATCATGGACAACTAGCTTAGAAAAATCCTCGTTTCAATGTCATGTTGTCCTTATTGAGAAATTACCATATCCACTCAAAATATTTAATTAAAATTATGCACATACCCAATTTTCATAATCCACAGTCATCCTGCCCTCGTTTAATGTATATGAAGCAACCTGGCGGTGGCAAACCGGCTTAGCAATAAATTTTAAGCGACTCGCGGAGTTTGTGAATTTGTCGTTAAAACATGGGTTTTACAATATTCTCAGTATTTGCTGTTGTTTTTAAGACTTTATCTTTATCTTAGATATTTGCACAATTTCTTTTCCAGAACTCTTGCATCCTTAATTTTTTATTTTTATTCTTATTGACTTCTCTTTTATTTTTATTTTTGCTAACTGCAAAGTTATTTTTTTAACAAAAATAAATATTTACGCAAAAATTTGTAAGCAATTTGATTAAATATATTTGACACTTCTTAAGGAAAATAGTTTCAATACCCGCAGATAATGACAAAGAGTTTGTTATGAAAAAGTTTTCTTTTAAGTGTAAATGTGTTTTATACTGTATTGTGATAAACATATTTTGATTTGCTAATAAAAGTCCGAAACTTATTTATTTATTTATTGAAATAATTTACAAAGATAATTTATAAATTATTTTTTTAAAGGCATCAGGGTAGCCAGACCATATAATGCCGTCCGAAACTTAGTTAGCTACATTTTTTATCAGATGAATTTTAACCTTAGTATTTTCACTTTATCAAATAAATATTTTTTTCACATTCACGGTCCAAGTAACTTGAAGATTTTAGATATACGTACATTCAAAAAAATTATTTTCACAATTTAAGGGACTTAAAAAATATTGCAAAGTTTAATTAAATTTTTTTTTTGAATTGCACAATATTATTTGATGCAGAAAAAATAAAAATTGAAAAGTGAAATTACCAACAAATTGATTTTATAACAGGCGTAGCTTCAGCTTAAGACTGTGAAAAACATTCTGTATTAGCATTCTTGAATATCAACGAAGTGCTTCAGCGCCGGGAGAGTAAAACTAAGCTTTTTATGAACAGGCCAAAAATAAAATTGAAGGTGTCCTTTTGTATATCCTTCAGGCAGTTTCATGAGATTTTTTTTGTGCTCAAGTGTGTAACCAGGAAGAGCGGTTAGCTTCAATTATTGACATGCGCAATAAAACAGGTCCTTGAGATGGAATATCTCTTACAATATTTAGCGAAATATCTTTATTATTGTTGGCTATATCGGCAAGCAAAAGGTTATTTTAAAAAAGAAATTTGAAACAACAATGCAATTTTGGTTTTCATCTGATAGTCATTTCTTTTAGTAATTTAACCTGTTAACTTTAATGTTATTACACGGTGCATCTATGGGAGATTGAAGATAAATTAGTCAAAACGTACGGAAGAATGAGTATAATGGGAAACTAGGAGAGCAAGATACTTGAAGAGAGACATTTTGCAATGTTTTTTACGTAGAGATGCCCAAGGGTATCATCGTCCTTTTTTTAATGTTCAAGTATTTATATATAGTGTATTTTGGTTCACTTTGAGGTTTTTGTGAGTTATGTGTCTCATGAAGTTTTCTATTAATTTTATATAAGTTTATTTAAGGATTTCATAACAGTGTAGATGTAAATATGTAGAAATGAGTTTAAGGTGAGTTACAGTCCTCAATTGACGTAAGATGAGCTACTGAAAATCTGTATTTAGGAATGAGATTTGTTTTTTTATTTTATTTATATTTAGAGAAAAGTATATAAAATTGATTTTCACAGAATTCAAGTGCAAATGCGCTGGCAAGCAAAAGGATAGATATCTGTTGAGGAAGATAATTAAATTGAGCTTTTATGCTTCAGTGCAGTGCTTGGGAAAGTTAGTTAGAGTTGTACATTTAAATATGCTACAAAAAAAATTTACGAGCCTTTTAATTAAACTATACCTTCCTACATTATTATTCTTTATACGTTAAGAAAAATCAGACCAAAAACATAAATGTTAAAAAAAAGAGCCAAGTTCTTCTATAACAAGTCAGTCGTGAAAATTACTGAGATCTAAAAGTACGCCAAGTTCTTACTTCATGAAGGTTTAATCCCGAATATTTAAATTAGAATCATATAATAAAACGGCAAACATGTTTTTTGTGGTACACTTTTCTCCAAAAGTATTTAACCGATTTCGATAAATTTTATATGGTTGGAAAGCCACAGTTACGGAGATGTGCAGAATATACTTGAGACACGCATTTACACACTGTGGGTCATTTTTGTTTTTGCACTGTCGAACACTTTGCATATTACATAAAATAAAATTTAATTTAATAAATTTGCTTGAAAACACTGCCAAATATATAAATAATAAATAAATTGGCACTCGAATTTCGAGAGCTGGGTCGGCTAGTAATATTAAAACAGCTACAATGTAATAGAGAAATTTTATTATTTAATGATTACTGACTAAAATTTTATGGGTTCACTGGTCAAGTTTTTAAAACCTTTAGAATTAGGCATACAAAAAACTTGGCAAGTAAGCCCATCAAATTTAAGTCAGTAATCATTAAATAATAAAATTTCTCTATTACATTGTGGCTGTTTCAATATTATTCTAATTTAAATATTTGGGATTAAACCTTCATGAAGTAAGCTCTTTTGCAAAGATGTTAATATTTTGCCATGTCAAAATCTCGATAAATAAGGAAAGATAGAAGAGTGGACTCTACCTACTAAAATCAACTTGGTTTATAGCGTCCTATTTCTTTTGGTGTATTTTCTTTTTGTTATTGGTTGTTTTGATTTGCGCTTCAATTGTTTCTTCTTGTATTGGCAAGATACCTAACACTAACATACCTACCTTAATTAAAAATACTAGTACCTACATCCGCTCAAAGTCATAAAAAAGCAATAATTATTGTTGAGGATGCGATGATGTTTTTGTTGCAATTTTAAGTCCTTTCTTAAATGAAGGTAGCGCACCAATTAATAGCCTAATTAGTGGTTTGATTATAGTTCGCATCACAGTTAAGAGATTTTTTTATGTAAGCTCATAATTTTTTCAGGTACGCAAATGTTTTATATTTTCATTCATGTTAACATAAATATAACGTAGAGTACCAAATCGAGCACTCTAGTTCTAAGAAAAGTCATGAATTTTCAAAATGCATGTATAGTTGACAATAAAAAGACACGTCGAATGAAAAATCTTAGATTTTCTATTTTTCGCTTTGGATATACATTAAGTTTTACCACTCTACCAAATTTCAGCATTCTACGGCAATCGGAAGTGCTCCATATAAATTAAACATTTTCTCAGAAAGTGGGCGGATACCACGCCCCGTGAATGGAAAACCTCAATTTTTATTTTTATTCCTTCATATGCAATTCGAGCCCTACTGTTCTACCAAATTTCATTGTTCTATACTGCAATCGGAAGTGTGCCACGTCCCTGAATGGAAAACCTCAAATTTTATATTTTTTTTCTTAGTATGCAATTTAAGCCCTGCCACTTTACCAAATTTCAGTCAGAAGTGCTCCATTCAACCAACAACAATTCGGAGAAAGTGGGCGGATACCACGCCCCTTGAATGGAAAACTTCAAATTTTTTCCTCTGCTTGCATGACAAGACAAAATTACAAGATTCTACGATGTCAGAAAGGTGCTCCATAATTTTGATGATCTGTCAGTCAGTCAGTCAGTGAGTCCGTCAGTTACGGTTTTTGTGACTTTTGAGGCCTTATATCTCAGGAACCGCTTATGCTAGAAAATTGAAATTTGGTGAATCGCGGGTGCCTGACTAGCTAAGCAAATATTCGGAATTTTAAGTTTCTGACTTCATTAGTACTTAAGATGGGTCAAAAATCGCCTGAGTTTGTTCCTGTAAAAAGGGTGTAGTGCCAGAACTTGGCTGGGCACTACCGTGCCCTTCAATCAATTTCATGTTTGAAGAAAATGAAAATGGAAATCATGTATATATATTATGAATTCAAAATCCCTTTTGCTTTTTTATAATTTTGCGTACACTTAAAAGACACATCAAAAGATTGAGCACAGTGAGAGAGTTTAAGAATGTTAGAGATGATTTAAAAGAAGCTATCGATGCAGAGTCCTTGCCATCGTTTAAGAACACCTCTTGGGAATAATGAGTTCTATATGGGCCAGCAAATTTGTGTCCGTTGATTAGTTCTGTTGCAACTGTACGAGCACGAGAGATGATTTGGTTCGTCGAACATGATCATAACAGATATTTTTAGCTTTCTTGAACTTATTCCGATGATAGCGATAAGGAAAAAAGTGGGGTCTCGAAATTCTGTCTGCCTGTTCGACTACAGGCTAAGGAGCTCGACCGATTTTCTCCGAACTTGCTTGTAACCTATCATTTTAAATTTTTCCCCCTCACACGTTTTATTCTTAAGAACAGAAATAACGGTACCTGCTATATCAATTTCTTTTTTTCAAACTTTTATAAATAATTTTTTTTCTCAAAAATTGTTTTACCGATTTTTTTTTTTTTAAATTACAAAAATTTTATTTAGTTAAAGTTAGGTAATGGTTGAAAATTTTTTTCCGCAAAATTTTTATTAATTGTACCCTCCTTAGAACCATTCTTTTTTTGTGTTTTTGAGTTTCTCAAAAACGGTACAACCAATTTTGATCTTTTTTTTATGCTAAAGCTTCCCAAGATTTTAAATAATATGTATTAAAATTTTCAAAAAAATTTCAATTCTTTTTTTTTTAAACTTAATAATTCGAAAACATTCTCGATTTTTTAAACTTGATAAATAATAGTTTCTTAATATAATCTACAAGATGTGAGAAAAAAAATATTTTACATAAAAATAACGGTACCTACCACACAAATGTTAAGAAATAGTTTTCGAAAATCGTATTATTCTCGAAAACGGCAGTAAATTTCTTTCTCGATTCATTCTAATCTAGATCTATAATTTAATAAATTTAATAAAAAAAATATGAAACTAAGATATTACTGACTTTACCAAGCATAGAACCATTCATACAACGGATCTTAATGAATTTTTTTTACGGAGAAACTTCTAAAAAGTTTGAAAAACATTGCATTTCGAAATTTAAAAAAAAAAAACATTTTTTTGAATTTTTGAAAAAAAAACATATTTTTTTTGGAAAATTCGATATTTCAAAAACGATTCAATATTTTTTTTTGGAAATTTCATATTCATATTCAATTTCATTTCATATTTCAAATTCATACAATAATAAAAAATATAAGTTGGCGTACCAAATTTTTTCTTAAAAATGTTTAAGATTTTTGTCCTTGCATAAACTAATCATTTCGATTACAGAATTCGCAGAATTTTACTCCCCGTCAACTTTTCCATATAAAATCTTCAAAGCTTTGTCTAAATGCACTCAAAAACTATGCTCTACGAACATACTCAAAAATCAAATTGAAAGCGACAAGGCATTAGCCATACGTTTGTTTTTGTTTCTGTTTCTGTCGTCATACCTATAAACCGTTTTAACATTTCTTGAATAAACTCTTTGAACGAAACTCATAAAATTTCAAAAGTCTACCACGTGCCACTCATGTATACGAAGTTAAAATTTTGTAAAACACTTGTTAGTACTTCAATTAAAAATTCAAATTCAAAAATTCTTGTTTTTTTTAAGTTTCGATATGCAATGTTTCTTAAACTTTTTGAACGCTTCCGTATAATTTTTTTTATTAAAATTCCATATGATAATGCCCACAATGAGAAAGTAAAAAATAAAAAAATAGGTTCTACTGTAGGTACTGTCAGTAATGACTTAATTTAATTTTTTTTATTAAACTGTAGATCGTACAGACATTTTTTTTATCAATATTCTAAGGGCTGTTTTCGAGAAGAATACGATTTTCGAAAAATATTTTTTAACATTTCTATAGGCGCCCTGATTTTAAGATAAAATACTCGTAGTATGTGGTTTACGAAATATTGCGTTTTAACATAAATTTCAATGATGATCAACTTCTGTTAAGTATTAAAGACGTCTAAATTGGGCCTGATAAAAGCAGAAAATATGCCTATTACACGAATTGTTGAAATAAAATCGATGTGCCCAAACTATTAAAAAACTCTTTGCCAGGCTATAAAAAGATTCAATTTTACCGATAAAACCCTAATAGTAATACAAAAACTAAGCTCAAGAAATTTAGGTGAAAGCTTAGTAGAATTCATCTCTTTATTTCTAAACCTTGTGCTAAACATTAGCATTGAGGATCGGGAATTTGAGTGAAGGGCTCTACTGAATTTTACAGATTTGTCTAGAGAACTTGAACTAGAATGATTCTGGTGTGAAGTATTTTCAGATCGTTTCCCTGATATAACAAAATTTTTATAGGATCCTTGATGGATTTGCCACACAGTAGTGCTACTTGTGTCCCCACTAACCTAAATCTGCACTGTTTACCATTGTTGTACCTGGTAACGCATATATATGGGTGTGGAGCCTAAGCTTACAACATTTTGTTGCAGCAACAAACTTAAAAAGGAAATAATAAATAATAATAAGTAATAATAATAAATAAATCTATAAAACTAGGCAAATACTCTACGAACAAATCTACTTATAATATCTTAAAAATACTAATATTGCATTACCCTTAATTTTAAAATCTTTACGCTTTTGAATTCAACCGATCATATCAAAAATTTAAGTAGAGAGCTTTAAATGTGCCAGTCTTCAAAGCTTTTATCAATCACAGCTTTTGTTTACATGGCCTTGCCCTATTCGAAACATGAAACATTGAACCTTCACCTCAACAAATGTCAGCAGTCACTTTGCAAAACTTTCATTTTCTTGTAGACGTTTTTCCAGTGATAAACAAAATTTAGAAACAAAATGTAGAACCATAAAACAAAACAAAAAAAAAACAAACTAAAGTTTTAAATTTGTAAAAACTAAACTACGAAATTATAAAAACTGACCAAACATTGTAAAACTCTTCCAACTTTTACAGAAGCAACATTCCGAACATCGGTGTGTTTATGTCAGTGGTCTTAAGAACATCTGTCATTTTGTTTTCTTTAATCTTAATTTCTTTTCTTTTTAGAATAATTCATTATTCAACCGACATTCAAGCTTTACAGCTTGTAATCAAGTATAATTATTTCTTCAATGGAGGATACTATCTTACATTAAGTAGTCAATGGATAAAAATAGTATATATAGGCTTATCAATTTTTTTTTCCAGGCTGTTTGCACATTCATCATTGGGATTAGACTCCCGATCGTGGGTTCGAGACTTTTCAGGGTTAAGTGGAAAACCTACCCCAATCAGGATTCAACACAACGCCAAACATCGTTATCAACTATCATTGACGATTGGAAATAAAGGATTTAATAAGTGTGTTATGAAATGTGAAAAGTGAATTTTCTTTCTTACATTAAAATGAGTATTGATGTTTGTCTTTTTTTTCGTTTTTTTCTTTTCTTTTGTTTATGGTTTGTTGTAAGGTGGTTGGGATGGTTATTAACCCATTATACATGGTGGGCCGATACGATTATCTATGAGATACATACATATAATTATTATGTAAAAGTGACTTATTTGGGGCTGTTGCATTTCTTTTGGGAGGTTGATACGCAACAAGCTCGATGATAGTCGGGTACTCCAAACATATGGAACACACTTTCTCCGAGGTACCTCACTACCTCAGCTGCTGTTGCCTTACGAATAGGTTTAAGGAAAACGAATTTGCTAAAATAGTCTTAAACTATAAATATATGAGTATGTCCGTTCTCGTTTGTGTGTAGGGTGCTAAGAAGTCAATG
This sequence comes from Chrysotoxum bicinctum, assembly GCA_911387755.1. Classification (NCBI taxonomy): domain Eukaryota; kingdom Metazoa; phylum Arthropoda; class Insecta; order Diptera; family Syrphidae; genus Chrysotoxum; species Chrysotoxum bicinctum. The sequence continues at coordinate 96,280,328 of OU426988.1, forward strand.
TAAAGTCTTTGAAATGGTCGTTCTGTTATCACTTGCTGTCCCATGTCTTGATATTGAGTTCATGGGCTTATTGCACTTGCATATATCACAGTTAGTTACGTAGTCGTTTACTTCGGTAGTCATGTTTGGCCAGAAATATCTCTGGCGAAGTTTTGCAAGAGTCTTATGAATTCCTCCATGGCCTGCAGTGAAGGAATCATGCGCTGTTTTCAGAAGCTTCCTACGCAACTCCTTTGGTACCCAGAGTTTCCAGGCTCTGTCTTCTTGAATCGGGTCTCCTGTCCGTCTGTCGGTCCGTTTGTAAACGAAGCCGTCCGAAGTACAAGTATCAGGTAGTCTGTCTTGGTTTTCGTTTATCGTCTTCTTCAACTCAACATACTCTTCTGATGAAAAGTATGGTGAGCTGAAGTCAACCTCCGGCATTTCAGTCGCAATCTCTTCCATATGTACTCTTGATAGAGTATCCGGGACCACATTGAGAACTCCCTTTCGATGTTCTATGGTGAAGTCAAAGCCTTGCAGCTTAAAACTCCACCTAGCAAGCCGACCACTCAAGTCTTTCTGTGTTATCAGCCACTTAAGGCTCGCGTGATCGGTTATAATCGTGAAAGGTAATCCTTCAACATAGACCCGGAACTTCTTAACAGACAGAACGATCGCATAGCATTCAAGTTCCGTTACGCTATAATTCCGTTGAGCGGGATTAAGGTTTTGGGACATCGTCCATCTGGAAGAGAACGCTCCCTACACCGGAAGTTGAAGCGTCGCATTCTATGTAGAAGTGTTTTGTAAAGTCTGGATTCGTTAATATTGGTGCCGTGACCGAGGTCGTCTTCAAGTTCTCAAACGCTGTCAGAGCTTCGTTTGTCATTTCAAAGTTTTTCCCTTTCCTCAGACAATCTGTCATTGGGGCTGATATAGACGCAAAATTTGGGATAAAGCGCCTATACCAACCCGTCAACGGAGGAGTTTTCGGTATAGGAAAATCCTTCACTGCAGATACTTTTTCGGGATCAGTCCTCAGACACCCATCGCCAACGAAATAGCCTAAGTACTTAATCTCCTTATAACAAAACTTGCTCTTTTCCACGTTTACAGTAAGAATGGCTTCGCGCAAACATCCCGCCACCTCTTTTCAAAGCCTGGAGAGCAAATCAAGAGATCATCCAGAGCAAAGACATTTTCCCTTAATCGAGCAGGAATAACTTTATCCATTAGCTTACACATTCTCTGGGCGGCATTGCACAATCCGAACGGCATAACCGTGAACTGATACAACGGTCGCCCAGGGACTGTGAAGGCTGTTTTCTCTCTTGATTTCCTCTCCAGAGAAATCTGCCAAAAGGCGTCTTTCAAATCGATTGACGAGATGAAGTGCGTATCGTGAAGCCTACTCAAGATACCTTCTATATGTGGAAGAGGGTATGCAAATTTCTTCGTGGCTGCATTAATCTTCCGCGAGTCTAAGCAAAGCCTATGTTTGCCTGGCTTTCGGACCAACACAACTGGAGAGCTATATGCGCTATTGCTTTCCTCGATGACTCCCAACTCGAGCATCCGATCCAGCTCAGCATACATCAACTTCTGCACTACAGGTGAGATTGGGTAGTGTCTTCGTTTGATGGGAATTGTTTCGTCTTCCATCTCAATGACATATTCTTCTAGACTTGTTTTCCCCAATCCCAAAAGAGAAAATGAAGAAAATGTATGCTTGACCCGCTCCAGCTCTTCAGATTGTGTTAAAGAAAGCTGACGCATAGGATTAGACTCATTCTGTTCCGTTGAGGATGGAGTGTCAAGAGAACTGATTATGTTTGGAGCAACTCTAAAGTTCTTCCAGAAACCTACACCTAAATAGAGCTGCTGTTGTAGGCTTGGAACAACATACAGCTCCATCTCTTGGGTATTATCGCCCCATGAGACTTTTGTTGAAATTCGTCCTTTAATTTGTTGTTGTTGTCCGTCTGCCGTACGTATGTCCTCTTTCATAGATTTCATTTTCAAGCCATGCTTATTTACAAATTCTATTGCTCCACGACCCATACAACTGACTGAAGCTCCACTATCTAGCAACCCTAAAAACTATTCTACTTCTATTTTTGCTTTTGCGTAGGGTCTATTATCATCATTGACCGCTAACACTGACGCTTCAATTTTATGCTTCCTGTTCTTTTTTATTGCAATTTTCTCCCTAAGCCTATAAATTCCTACTCTTAATACCTAGGTTAGGTTAGGTTAAAGTGGCTGCTGACCGGAAAAGGTCAGCACACTTAGACCAATATTTGGTCCGTTGTGATACCACAAGGATTTCAAAAATCCCCCTTACTCGTTAAACCATTTTGAGCTAATAATGAAGCGTTTGAGACAGTGAATGTCGGAATTATTTAGATCACTAGGATCGTTATAGTAGTAGTCTCCCAAGTGGAGTCTACGTCTTTGCGCTAGGGCAGGACAAGAGCATAGAAGGTGGGGAATTGACTCCTCTTCCTCTTCATCCATGCAGCTTCTGCAAAAGTCATTTGCAGGAACTCCAAGACGAAAAGCATGTCTTCCTATTAGGCAGTGCCCAGTAAGGACACCTATAATGGAGCTAATATGCAATCTACCAATAGAAATTAGTTGTTTTGAGCGTTTAGCATCAAACAATGGCCAAATCAGTTTAGTAGACCGGCAAGTTGGGGTGCTGGTCCACCTGTGGTTGGCTTTCTTTATGGTATCTTGCTTTAGCATAAGTTTACAAGTAGCTAGGGGTATACCGATGTTAGATTTGCTATCCAACAAAGGTAATATTGTTCCGTTTTTTGCAAGTTCGTCAGCTTTACAATTTCCTGGAATGCCTCTATGCCCCGGCATCTTAATACCTATATCACAGCTAATTTCTTCGTTAAAAATCCTCTTCCTTGCTATATAATAATCTTGAATACGTTGATGAAGTGTCCATACTGTATTATCATTTGGCTTGCGATCTCTTTTCAAAATTTTTACTTTTCCAAGTTCTGGTTCCCCGGGATTACTGTCGTCGCCGGTTCAGTCGACCCGGGGGCACTGCCGGCATTCAGGTTTCCCTGACAGGAAGCACACTTAAGCGATAGGTTACATTGACCACAACTAAAACATGTAAGGGCATGAAATGTCGAGGGACATGTTGCTGACGTCGAGTTTTTGTCTTTCGTTAGTTCGTTCTTTTTGTCATTTTCGTAGTCTCTATACTTATGCTGTCTTTTGTCTGTTTTAGTGTTAGTTTGTACTTTGTCTGTCCAGTTATATTGGCCGACAGCAATCTGCTCCTCCCATTCATCCTCAGAATCTTTTGGTGGAACTCTACTGCGATAATACACATCACGATCTTCTTTTTCATTTATTTGTTTCTTGGATTTCCAATCTCTTGTCTCTAGATGTTTCTCAGCTCGTCTGAACTCCTCTCTGAGATCTCTTACATCTTTAACATTGCAACCAAAAATGAGAGTAGCTACCTTATCCTTAATATTTTGCTTAATTATGGACACTAAATCTCTTTCGCTTGGCTTGTTCTTCATTTGGAGTATCAGATTTCTAATTTCTTCATAGAAATCGTCAAACGACTCATGTGGCTGTTGACGTCTGTCCATCATAGCCCTGAGGATCTAATGGTCGGTTTTTCTATTTCTGAATTGTCTTAACAATTCAGCTTTCAAATCATAAAAATTTAGATACTCGTCTCCCTGGTTTTCTTCGAGGTATTGCCAGTACCAACGTTCGGCTGCACCTGTTACAAGGTGATGAAAATTTGCAAAAATATGTTCATTGGAGACTCTATTCCTTTTCTGCAATGTCTCTATCCTAAATATAAAACTCTCCACTCTCATGCTTGGATTTCCAATCTTTTTGGAGTACCGTCAAATTCGATTGCCCATTTATAAATATCTACTCGCTTCCCCTCTTCGTGACAAGCACTACTCGAGTGACAACTGGGCTAAGGGCAAGTGCGAGAAGGAATTCTTGGAGGACTTATCTCCGGATCAGATAAGAGGATTTCTTCTTGTTGCTCTTTTCGAGCATAGGCAGAGCTAATAGATTTTTCCACTATACGTATTCGTTCATTCAAACTAGTCACGCTCCCAGCCATCACTTGCACCATCTTTTGCATCACTTTCATATTTTTGGTTTGTTCTGCCAGAAGTGAAATGGTTTTGTTTTGGGCCTCGTTTATTGAACGTGAGACCGCACAATCTATAGCCTTTTTTCAAATTTTCTCCCCCCAAACTGATCTCATACTCTTCTTTTCTTTGCCTTTCTTTATCTGACTGTTCTAATCGTAATCTCTCTCTTTCTAATTCCTGTGTTAATCTATTAATTGTATCCCTAGTTTCATCTTCATCTCCTCCTATAGGAATCAAAACATTAGGAATCTTAACCTGACTTGAATCAATAGGAATTGAAATTGGTAATGGAACTGCCACTGCTCCATCACCATCTAACCCACTTTCAAGGTCGTTACTATTTTCCCTAAGTAAATCGTCAAATGGATTCGGTAACAAACTTTTATTAAGTTCTTCTTCTGATGGAGTTGGGCTATGGTTAGATCTGGTGGTCTGTCGGGTGTTTCGACCTTTGCTTCTACCCCGTTTAGACATAGTGCTCCTTTTTACAGCACCCGTTTGCCTTTTTTGCATTTATAAAGTTTTATAAAAAAATATAAGAAAAACTACTATTTATTTCAAAAAAAAAACTTCAGGTTTCGAAAATAAAAAAAAAATCCAAACAAATTTAAAAAAAAGGCAATTTTAAAATTTAAATTCCAAATTAGAAATGTATTTATCAAAAGTCGAAATAATTATAAAAATTCAACTGAAACAATTAATGAAAGTAAATTTATAAATTTCAAAATTCAGACAAGGAATAGCAAAAATAAAAAAATTTGCTTTTTCTCTTTTCTTTTCAAAAACAAAAGAAAAAGAAAGAAATTATCCACCAAAAACTTCAAAAAAAAAAATCCAAAAGAAATTAGGTGAAAAGAAATAAACTAAAATTCAAAAATAATAAAGTGAATCAAAAATATTTGAGTTTTTGAAACCACAACGAATCTGAAATAAATGTTCTTAAGAGTTTTATAATATTCATGTAAGGTGTGTGAAGGTAGAACTGAGTATCCGAAACGATAAAAAGGGAAAAGTATTGTCGATAGTTGAACGTCTCATAGTAAGTTTCTGTCGTAATATGTTGTCTTAGTATATGTCTCAAGTTCGTCATAGTTGTAACTGATGCCGCTGTGACTCGACGAGTGTGTTGGATTATCTCAAATTTTCCATCCACTTCGTTTTTCTGGTGAGACAACCCTCAACACGAATAGAATTGCGAGACCGACCGCCTACCACCACTCTAACAGTCTGGATTACCCTGACCATTATGGCTGGTAGCAAATGTCCCGTCACTCAACACTATTCCGCTCCTTACTCCACTGGTTCAAAACCTGTCGGATTGAACAGCCAAACTTCTTTTTTTATCTTGTAAGGAGCCTCTATGGTCTCTAAGCTTGTGCAAATAGGGAAAGGGATTAAAAAAAAGGATAAAATTGGTTGTGATTATTGTGAATCCAAGGGGATGATCTTAAAATCAAAATCATCACTTTGGAGTCCCAATAGATCTCGAAAGCCCTTCGTTAACGTTGGGCGCCATTGTTGCTTATCAGGGTACCACAGGGGTATTTCTTCATGAGTTGGAAAAAGGCGATGGCATGCTTGCCCACGCTCGGCTAAGCTCGAAGGATGGGTGGTTCTTGCCATTGTCCAAACTCGTCCCATTTCGCAAACAAAAAAAAAGTCATGCCTTGATCAAAGGATGAGGATAGGAAGGGGGTATGGGATTATAGGATAGGTGTTTGGGACTAAAAAAAAGGAAGAGCACAAACTTAGTTACCTATGCTATACTGCATTGGTGAAAGGGTGAGGTACTAATAAGATCTCTCAGCAAAAAGAAAAAAAAGAAAAGTAAAATAAAAGAAAATGAAATGAAACTTAACCCTAATCTACAACTAAACCCTTAAATATAGTTTCATATCTGAAGGATATAATCTTAAGTCTAAATCTAACTAATTTAATCTATAACAAAAAAAAAGTTTCCCTTTTTTTTTTCTTTTCTCTTTCGCTCACCGAAAACCTACATCGTCCCCACCGTCTCACCAACACAGCAGTTCGCCGAGTCCTCAGAGGCCTTGCCTGGTGTTGATGGCAAAAGCTTGGCCTGCCCACCCTTGTATCATAGATACAACCAATACTATCTCCTATGTTATGTTTCTATTGGAGTATAAAGGTAAGTATTCAAGTAGATATGTTCAGTAAATCTGTAGGTAAGTATTTAAGTAGTTATGTAAGTAAGTTTGTAGGTAAGCATTTAAGTAGGGATGTCAGTAAGTTTGTAGGTAAGTACGTAGTTAAATGTGTATAGATAAGTTAGTTAGTAAGTATATAAGTATGAATGTAAGTATGCTGTTATGTATGTAATAAAGTAATTTTTGTCGTAAGTTGTTGTATTAGTCCTCGTCTGTCTGGTTACTTACGTCCCCGTCATCCTTTCCCCTTGTTCGCCAGCCCAGCCGATCCTCCATATACCTAACTTTTCATTTAGCACATCATGAAGTTATCTACTTCACTCTCTCAAAGAAAATTCCCAAATTGTCTCTAATATTATATTATCCATATGTATGTTTATTTTATTCAAAAAAAATATCCAGTTTACTTTAAAAAAATTATTAAAAATTTAAAAAAAATAAAGAAAAGGAAAAAGAAATTAATAGGAACAAAAAAAATGCTTATTAAAAATTCTGGTTTTCTTTGACTCGTACTTCAATGTACATATCTCAGAATATATATTTTGACAACAGAAAGGACTAAAGAAGATAGTTTATTTACAAGTGTTTTTTTTATATTTCGCTTTAAGTATTTTGTAAATTTTAGTGCTTAGTTTTCAAGTTAAATAGCATATAATTATTCAGTATTACTAAGGTTAAAGTGTTTAATGTTTGAAATAAATAAAACTATAAAAAATATATATTTGTTTGTGTGTTTTTGTACAAACAAAAATGGTTTTCGATCGAGAAATTGTTCGGCCACATAATACATTGAAAAAAAGCTTTTATTAACTGATATTTTAATGAAATTATGTTTTTAATTGCTTTGTAGGTTAGTTGTTATGGTTCTTCTATTAAAAGAACATTCTTTTTCGGCGATAAAGTGTGTTTTTAAAGTGTTTTAACTAACATCTAACAAAGTTCGAACAATTAATATAAAAACCATGTCGCTGTAGCGTGTCGTTTTGACATGTCACTGACAACTCCATAGAACATTTTTTACCCCCAACGCCGGAAAAGAAGTTTTACTTCAAAAACGTTTTTGTCGATATCTCAAAACTAAAAAAATTGAGTTACCTAGTTCTTACAATCAGGTGATGATATTATAAACAAATTCACAAATGTACAAACGTTTGGCAAAATTGAAACAAGAATGAAAAATAATAATTTCGTTTTGACATTAAGCATTCACAATAGTAGATAAATTCATAAGAGACAACAAAAAATCATCCACCACGGCAAATGATATTGGATTCACCACACCATTTTCATTCACGGAACCAGAATCGCTTATTTGCACCAAGTGAATCGAAAAAGTGAAAGCAATGCATGACAGCGAATGTGAAAACAATTTATTCGATTCACTTTTTCGCATGACAGCGAATGTGAAAACATTTTATTCGATTCACTTTTTCACAGAACCAGAATCGGCCCCTGATAGGAATACACCATATGTTAGTGAACTATTGAACACGACATACAAAACTCTAGAGAGAGCGGTGGAACAATTTTTTAATATAATGGGCGGAATTCCATCCGGACCAGATTTATTATCTTCAATAAGGCCAGATAGCGCCATTTCCATTTCTAATATATTTATACTTAAGTAACCTATGTATATTCAAACTATTCATGGACTGACTAAATGAAGTGTTTGTGACATTGTCAGAATCGATATAATTTGATTTAAAAAAATTTGCAAAAGGCTCACAAATAGTTGGTAAACTAAAAATAGTTAAAGTTGAACCTAAATATTGCCACAGACAAGAGAAATATACAGATGTAGAATCGTAGAACAAAACCATGTTCAAAAAAAGTTTCAAACTTAGCATACCAAAATCGAAACCTAGCATACCTCATACTAAAACATGCCTGAGAAATTGACATCCTGCAAAAAAACTAAACATACCATTACGATTACACAAAAAACCAGTTCCTTCGAACTTCGAACCACAGCACAGTGACGGTCCACCAGGGTTCGGACTTTACTTCGATCGAAGTAGATCTACTTCGATTTTGAGAAAAAAATTTATTCTACTTCCCTACTTCTCTTTTTTTATGATCTACTTCTCTTTGAAATTCTTAACCAACATATTAAAAGACAGCGCTGATTACGCTGTATTATATATAAAAAAGAAGTTTTAAAATCGTTTTTAGGTAAGCACCGTGGAAAATTTAATGTTTTCAGGATCACTTTCAGAAAAACGTAAAGATTATGAGCCACCTTTTGAATTGATAAAAATCATACAAAAATACAAGCTCGTTGATGGTAAATTTAATTTAAAAAAGTTATATTTAATTACAATGTTTTACAAGTCTGAAATTAGACTTTACTTATATACATACATATGTATGTTATGCTTATATAATTTAATTTCCTAAGACTACTTCGAAAATTTTGGATCTACTTCAGTTTTTTTCCGTATTTACTTCGAAAATTTGAAACCTTAGTCCGAACCCTGCGGTCCACCGTCCACGGCACGTTCACGAAGACGAAGACGAACCATGATCAACGCAACACAAGAACACCATTGCTTGTGCGTTTGGGGGTTGATTGGAATTTTAAGAAGTAGAAGTAGAAGTAGTAGTAGTAAAATTGCCAAAGGGAATGGTTGTGTATGTCTATGGAAATTTTTATAGCTTATGGTTCAGGAATGGTTGTCTACGGATAGTTTTTTTTTTCAGCATATATTATTATGTATGTATCTTTTATCCTGCCTTACTTTTTTTACTGATTTTGATTACAAGGTATAGTTTGGTTTTTAAGAACAAGGTATTGTTCTGCATCTCTATCTCTTATGCATTTCATTTTTGTAAATAGGTATAAAGTAGGTATTATCTGTTTAGATTTTTGAGGACAAAATAAAGTTTTTCTGCAGCTTTATTTTTAATATTAAAAATGTTTTCAACTGATACTAGTAAGCACAGGTACGGATACCGTGTAAAATGTTGTATTTCCTCTTGTGGAGCTAAGAGGCAGGAGAATCGATCCACAAAATTTTTCAAATTTCCAGCTCGGGAGAAGAACGAAGTTCTTTTCAGAAAGTGGCATGATGCCTGCAATTTAAAAGATGTCCTCCATAAAAATCTTTATTTATGTGAAAGACACTTTGAAAAAAATTTAATATTAAAAAAAAATCTTAAAAAAGAGTCTGTCCCCAGCTTATATCTTAAAAATATTTTAAATTCGTTCGGTTCAAATATCGCAACCTATTTGAAACCAACTTTTAATACAGAAGGTTCTGATGTAGACTTAACCTTACCGGAGTTTCAATCAATATCAGACGAATATTTTCAGAAAAATGTTAGTACTGAATATTCTTCACAAAAAAATGACCAAGACTGCCAAGACTACAAAAATGAAATTTTAAAATTAAAACTTAAAATATACAATTTAGAAAAGAATAAAAATTTAAAATATATTGCCTTGCGGCGCAAAATAAATGTATTGAAAGTAGGAAGCTTGTCAAAAAAGAAAAATAGAGAAACAACCACGAAAACGGTATCAATGTTTATTGATTCATTGCCTGTGGTAAACAAAAATGCAAAAACTTTTGCAAAAATGCTAATGACCAAGCAAAAAACCTATTCTGAAGACGAAAAATGGCTTTCTCAAAATATATTTTTTAGAAATGCTGCTCTTTATAACTTTATGAGGGAAACTCTTGAATTCCACCTTCCTCATCCCACTTCTTTATACAAGTGGATGGATATAAAACATCTTTCGCCAGGCTTCCACGAAGAAGTTTTATCAAAAATAAAGGAAAAAGTTGATGAATTACCTGAAATGAGTAAAAATGTAGTACTTATTTTTGATGAAATATCGATCGAGGAAAATGTAACATATAATAAGTTTAAGGATAGAATTGACGGGCTTGTTTACTATGGTGATGGGAAAAGAGAACCAATCAGAGGAAAAACTATTTGCGTTTTCATGATAAGGGGACTCTGCTCCAATTTCAAATATATTCTTAACTATGTTGTTACAGCGACATCTTGTCCCGTGTTAGAATTAAAACAACACATTTTTAAATGCTTGCATATTTGTGCGAACCTGGGAATATTTGTACGGGTGCTTACATGCGACCAAGGATCAACAAACCGAAGTCTATTTTTACAACTTGGAAACAAAGAAGGAATACATAAAAACATCGATAACAATTGGTTTGTTTATGAAGGAAAAAAGATATACCTTTGTTTTGATGTACCTCATCTAGTAAAGTCCATCAGAACAAATCTTATAACTTCAGACTTTTGCTTTCCTAATGGAGATGTTATAAGCTGGGACGTTTTAAGAGAATTATATGCTATTGACTCTCAAAATCTTGTAAGAGCTTGTCCGAAAATCACACAAGCACACGTGGATCCTACAAATTTTCAAAAGATGTCAGTTAGCTTGGCTACTCAAGTATTTTCACACAGCGTATCATCGGCAATCTTAGCAATGCTGGAAGTTTCGGGTTTTTCTAAGACCGTTGAGGGTAAGGCCAAAGCCACGTCAATTTTTTTCAAAAAAATTGATAAAATGTTTGATATTTTAAATGGACACCCACCGTTAGTTAAAAACAGCATTAATATAGAATTCTTAAATGAAGTGAAAGATTTATTAGCGTCATTACAACTTACTAAAAACACAACCGTTCATTGCTTTAAGGGAATGGTTTTAACTATTACATCTTTTCTTTCATTGGCCGATGACTTATTTACCGATTATCCCGATTTTTCTTATTTTTATTTGAACAAAATGAACCAGGATCCACTGGAAAATTTCTTTTCACATGTTCGTGCCCGAAACGCAAACAAAAGAAATCCAAACGTTTTTGAATTTCAATCAATTATAGCCAAGATTATTTCTTTGAATCTGCTATTTGCATCTAAATTCTCCAACTGCGAAAAAGATTCAGATGAAATTCTTGATGTTGACTGGTCTGCAGTTGTAAATACAACATTTGAAAAGCCAATTTTGGATATCAATACAGCCAAAACAGAAGCAAAATTAAGTCCTGACTTTGACATGATCATTTGTTTTGATTCAGATGAACGGCCATCTGTCTCAAACACTATCAAAAGCATGTCCATTCGATACTTTGCAGGATACTGTATTTATAAGCTGCTTAAATCGATGAAAGAGCCATGTCGGAATTGTTCTCAAACATTACTTAAAACGGATAAAACACTAACCGAAAATTCTGAATTTCTTATGCACCACAAAGTATACTCAAATTCAGAATCAGACTTTGGTAAACTTTTTCCCCCGTCCAATATATTTTTTGAAATTTGTAAGCTACAAATAAATGTTTTTGAAAATATATACATCAAAAGTCCAGAAATCATCAATATAAAATCCAAAATAATATCTTTATGTATTACAAAAACAGATAGCTTTAATCCTGAGTGGTTTAAAGATCCCATTTGTAGTAAGCACCGTTTAGATGCCCTTTCATTTATGATACTAGTTTTGCTGAGAAAAAATTGTATTTGGACGAGCAAAAACACAAAAAAATCGGGGCAAAAGGGAAAAACACAAAACAAACGTCTTGAAAATTTAATGAATATTTAAAATTGGTATAAAACTGCTTTTAATAATTTTCTTTTCATTTTAAAAAGAAAGTTACAATTATACCTAAGAATATCCCCTCATAAAACTGCTTTGAATATTGTTATTTTACTACTACTACTTCTACTTCTACTTCTTAAAATTCCAATCAACCCCCAAACGCACAGGCAATTGTGTTCTTGGTTTCGTTGATCATGGTTCGTGGACAGTGGTGGTAGTGGGGTGTGTGGAGTCACAATGGTTCGAAGTTCGAAGGAACTGGTTTTTTTCTATGGAGGTATCTTAATCGTAATGGTATGTTTAATGTTTTCGAAGGATGTCAATTTCTCAGACTTGTTTGAGTATGAGTCATGGTAAATTTAGATTTTGTATGCTAGCTTTCAAAGAAAAAGGAAGTTTGATCATCTTATTAAACTTCTATTATCATACCGCAAGCGAAAAATAGTGTAACTGGTGCCATCTACATTAAGGAACTGAACTAAACACGATGTAGCCCATATTCTACATCTGTATATTTCTCTTGTCTGTGATATTGCATACTTTTAGGAAATCTATTAGATTTTTTAAATTTTTAATGAAACTCAAAAAACATTTTTACTGTTATCTCTTAACTTGGATTCCATAGAGTAAATATAGTTTTTATATAGAAATTTATTTACAACATTGAAGTTCCTTTCCGATTCTTTGTAAATACTGTGCAAACTGGCATCAGAAGAAGACTTACGTAAAGATTTATAAGCTTCGTTTTTTTTTTTATTACTTAAATTAATTAGCCGTTCGTTATACCAAGGGGGCTTTGAGGCATTTTTAATTTTAGTTTTGGGAACAAAAAGATCGATAGCTTCCTTAACATGCGGTCTCCACTAGCGATGAATCCAGAGCATGCTTTAAAGCATGCGTTCATTATCGCTAGTAGAGACCGCCATCGCAGCTATATTTTCATCGCTTGCGATAGAAAGTATGCTCTCATCGCATACCATCCATCGCTTGCTTTATCGCAAGGAGAACTGTCATATTGTTCTGGCGTAACCAAATTTAATTTAACTGAGTTTGAGTTTTGCGTGCGAAGAAAGCTTTTGCTTGGGGTTTACGTTTTTCTAAAAAAATTAAAAAAAAATCTGATTTGAAATTGTCCATAGAACTCATTTATATCCATTAAAATTATTCATTATACTAAAAAAGTATGCGATGAAATGCCCAGCCACAAAAATCTGACAGTTCTTCTGCTCTCTGCTTTCTGCGTTGGCTATTGCGATTGCGATGGATTTATCGCTAGTGGAGACGGCGTGTAAGAGAACTAAGAAAATTGTTGTAAAAATTTTAAAGTTCACAAGATTGAATCAAAGTCGAAGGCAATAATACATTATTATTTATATGACTCGCAATGTTATTGAAATTAGCTTTACAGAAATTATATTTATAATGAAGGGGCATTTTGGATTTGAAAAGGTTTAATATTTTAAATTCAAATATCAAACCAATGTGATGTGTAGTGTTAGAAAATATATAAAAAATAGAACTATTTACGGATAAATTTAAGTCTTTATCAACAAATAATAAATCGAGTGTTCTATCCTTGAAGATTATAACCTCCTCCCGATAATTAAAATAAACCGAACATAAAATATCTGGTGCATCTGTGACGCCTGATATTAATTGGTGGAAAAATACCAAATCATACCAAATCATTGTTTGTTCTTCTTTGTTCCAAAGTTTGCATCTGAAGAATAGATAATCGTTGGTCATAAGAGAGGACATACGAAGGATCACTCCATTGAAGTCCTTTCAAGGCAAAACGAGTAAAGTTTCTTTGCACAGATTCTAATCTCTCAATATGAATATCATAAAGAGGAGTCCAAACCTGCGATGCATACTCAAGATGGGGACGCACCAAGGAGTTGTATAAAGCCCGGGTCACATTGGGATCAACAAATTCTTTAGACCAGCGCTTAATAAACCCTAACATTGAATTGGCCTTATTCACGATTTTATTAATATGAGCAGAAAAATCTAAATTGGGTGTAAAAAGAACTCCAAGGTCCCTTACAGTCATAACACGAGTTAAAATGTGCTGTGAGATAACATATTCATGAGAGGAAGGAGAACGTTTTTTAGAAAAAGTCATAGTTTGACATTTTGTCGGGTTGAGGTTCAGACTGTTCTTTTCACACCACAAGACAAAATGGTTAATATCATCTTGCAGTAGAGCCCGATCATTTGAAGATACTATATTTTTATAAATCATCATATCATCTGCAAAGAATAGAATTTCGCTATTGCGAACACACAGAGGACCATCATTAATAGCTAATGTAAAGAGTAGTGATCCCAAATGGCTTCCCTGCGGAACACCTGATTTGGCAATAAATTCTCTTGAGTATGAATTCCTGAATTTGACTTGATATAACCTATCTTCAAGATATGAAGATATCCACTTGATGAAAGGTGGTGGAAATCCGTATGAGTGAAGTTTAGACTTGATAATCTCATGAGACAGTTGATCAAAAGCTTTCGAGAAGTCAGTGTATACACAATCCACATCTTGACAACTTTCTAGAGAGTTTAAACATTTATTCAAAAAGACAACAAGATTAGTAACAGTAGAACGTTTTTGCATAAAACCATGTTGTTGATTGCAGATAATAGTTTTACATATAAATGTCAAACTGTCACATACAACTTGTTCGAACAACTTCGGAATGCAAGAAAGTTTGGAAATTGGTCTATAGTTGGTAATATTGGCCTTATCTCCCTTTTTAAATATTGGCGTTAAAAATGCTTTTTTCCAAACTGCAGGGAATTTACCTAATTTCAAGGATAGAACAAAAATATTACGCAGAGGAAGAGCTAAAACAGACCTACATTTCTTCAATAAAGCGGGTGGTATTCCATCGGGTCCAATAGAATAGTCGTCTTTTAAATGTGACAGAAAGTCCAAAATTTTATCATGATCTATTGTAATATTATTAAATGATACCTGAGGACAATTTCGTAAGAATTGAAAATAGTTATCGTCAACAACAATAGAGGAATCAATGAAGGATTGGCTAAAATTATTTGCAAATCCCTCACAGATTTCTGTAGTTGTACTCAAGATTACGTCATTATAAACGAGATTAGCAGGATAACCGTCGCTTTTCTTAAATCACATTTTTTTTTTTAGAATTTATAAATTTCCAGAAGTTTTTCGGCTCTAATTTCAGGGAAAGCCCCATGGTTTGAACATTATCATTATAACAATCATAAGAGAGTTTTTTGAATTCTTCTAAAAGGGAAATGTATACTACTTGATTCTCTACTGTCATGAACCTTATATATTTTTTTCAAGCCTTATTTCTTTTATTTCGAAGGCATTTGAGTTCTTTTGTGAACCAAGGATGACAAGAAGAGTTAGAGGGAATAGATCTTTTTTTAGGGACAGTTTCATTTATGCATCTCATCAAAATAGAATAGAAACTTGAGACAGTTTTGTCAAGATCATTAGAAATCGGTAAACGTTCTATACCGGAAATAATTAAACTATCTAAAAGCTGTTGAAAATCACCTCTCCGAAAACAAAAGTATAAGAACAGTCGTGGGGATTACTATTTTCTAGTAAATGACCACTCAAGTCAAGAAAAATGTCAAGAGGCGGGTGATATTGATCTATGTTAGATAAAGCAGAGATAGATTCTACCACTACTGTACTAACGGCGTCAGATGAGAATACAAGGTCAAGTTGTCTATTCATATTATTTCGTATACAGCTAATTTGCTGTAAATCTGTAGAGATAATATTATCCAACATTTGGAGGTCATGTTGGGGTGAACTTGTGGAAGCTTCAAAATAGGATTCGTTATCAGAGGGAACCCATTCGATATGGGGAAGATTAAAATCCCCTAATAAAAGAATTTTACTGTCAAGGCTAGCTAAACTGAAAATAAAATCGAGTGCTAAAGAAAGTTCAGTGTATACGGAAACAGGACTTTTAGGTGGAATGTAAACATTTAAAACAAATAAGATTAAAGATTCCTTAGTTATTTTGACGCATAACAGATCAATTGTCAGATTGAATGGGAAGACTATTTGTGTTGTGCAGAAATTACTTCTAACAGCAATAAGTACTCCCCCGCCAACTGAATTTGTAACGTCAACGTGACGGTCCTTTCGGAAAACTAAGAACTCATTATCAAAAAGTTCCGTGTCTAATATTATTGCGTTAAGCCAAGTTTCTGTAAGGGCAAAAAGATCGTATGGCAAAACTAGGGAATTTTTGAAAGTCTTAGAAGTTTTACTTCGAAGACCTCTCACATTTTGGTAGTAGATGCAGAACCTGGGCAGTTTTTTGAATTTATACTAGAAGACGAATTTAAATTTGATTTCCTTCTCAAGGGCGCTGTATATTCTTTTACCAATGTGTTAGGAGGCCAAGAAGTACTACATATGGGTTCGAAGAGAGAATTGGGAGCTATTATTTTGAAGGAGGCTATGAAGCTGTTTGGTTTGCTTATTTTGGAGCATTTGACACATGATGAATTGATAATAGCCTTGGTAGCAATCAAATGATCCACAACATCTTCAGGCATCGTTTCGGGTTGGAGATGAGATATAAATATGGCCCTGGGCTTCCGAACTGAAATTAAAGTTTTTGGACCAGTAATGACGGATTCCTGTGTTGGAGTCAAGTCAAGATTTTCGGTGACAGGTTGAGGTGGAATGGGTTCAGTGGGTTCAGAGGAGGTTTCGGTAAAATTAGTATTTGGTTCATTTAAATGGAGTGATTCGATAACCGGGTCGAATAAAGTTAAAGTTAAAAAAAATAATTCAGCACAAGCATATAAAGAGCGCACTGCAAGTAGCACCCCTCCTCCTCTTTCTAGTCCAGTGGGTAGTGAACATCTGTCTTTACGAAACACAGAGTATTGTTGACAATTAAACATTTCTTCATTGTTGTGATTTTCAGTTAGCCATGTCTCAGTAAATACTAAGAAATCATATTGCTCTGAAGATGACGACAGCAGCAATTGTTGCATTTTTGTGCGCATTCCACCAATGTTTTGATAATAACCAAGGAAATTATATGAATCGGAATGAAAAGGCAAATGAGAAACATTAGTTAAGAGTAATGCATTGGTGCATTGGGATGTTAATGACGATAGTGAAGGTGGTGGTGGTGGCTGCGGTGATGGCAGTGGCGAAGGCGACGGCGACGGCGACGGTGATGATAGCGGTAATGTTGAAGGTGATGGTGTGCATGGCGAAGCAGAGTGAGTCGATCTTATTAAGAATGGTGTGATGGTAGAAAGCGATGATGACGAAGATGGTGAAGGTGGTGATTCGGATATTACGTCTGAGCTATGACACATGGAGGTGCGGGAGGTATAATTTGCATTCTCTCTTTTTTGTCCAAAGTTAAAAAATATTTAACTTGAACATAAAGGGCCAGATCGAAGAATCCATCACTGTTGATAAATGTTCATGTGCCACACTCAGTTTAAATGTAACGAATTTTAGTTCTGAAACATTTGCATCCTTTTTTTTCTCTTAACAACAACAAACTCGGAATTGTTAGAATTATTTTTAATTGAAGGTCCGGAATGAAGGGCATTGACCAGTAAAAGGGTCATTGTTAGGACTAGATTCAACTTCTAAATTATCAGTTAAATTGATATTTTCACCAGGCAGGTCCATAAATTCGCGGTTTAAATCATTCTTATTGTTGTTTTGACTTGGAAAAGAGTTTGATTTGATTTTTTTCGCTAATTTGCGGGGTGGGGAATTTAACTGAGACACTTTAAATGAAGAGAATTGTTTTCTGAGATCATTTACACTCGAAGTAAGCTCATTGAAACTGTTCATAAACTGAGAAAGATTAATACTCAGACAAGAGTTGCATTTCCAGAATAATCTTTTATTAGAAATTATATCAAAATCATTATCACTAATCTCGACACAATTTTTATGGAAAAAACGACCGCAGAAATATTCGCATTGGACGTATTTAACTTCTTTGGCACGTTTTATACTTTGATCGCATTTGCGCAAACATTAGACATAGTAAAAAAATATTTTTGCCAAAATATTTAATTTACATCTTTCTTTACCATTTATTAATGAAATTTGTCTTTTTTCATGTAATACTCGTAATTGAGAGAAAATGCAAACGATAAAACTGTGGAACCCATACACATCTTTCGTCCGGGGAGAATGTGGAAAGCAATTAGCCGAAATCATAAGCTCTAAATAAAGAACGCAACAGGCGGAAATCCTGATCTATACATAATGAACACAACCACCGTCAAAGCTTGTAAAACGTCAGATGGATGTCAATTCTACTTATCTTGAATTAATACGTCGAGTGTGTTCCGGTTTTCCCAAAAATATAGAAAATTCATTTTTAAAAAGCAAGTGTGTTGTATAATTTTTCATTTAATTTCTTAAAAAATATTTAAATTTAACAAAATAAAGAAAAGGGCAAACGCCAAAAACAAAAAGATGAAGATTTTTTTTTGAAATAATAGAAATTCACTTAATTTGTTAAATACAATCACAAAAATACGATTTAAAATGTATTCCATTTTAAAATTGAAATATGAATCTACCAATGACCTATCACATGATTTTACACCGTTCTACTTTTTAACTAAGTTTCCCTTAGTCAAGGCCTTACAACAACAAACCCCAAGCATATTCAGGCCCTAGAAGAAAATATTCATTGAACCAAATGCTTTGTTCTCACGTGTTCACAAATTTAAATTCCCTATTGTAAAGCATGTTGACAGGAATAGAATCTTGCTTAAATAAAATATGAAAATAACGGTAGTTACTTTTAATTCAATATTAATCTTGAAATATTTCCGCTGAACACCCTTTTATTTCCTTATTATTATTTTGTCTTGGATAACGTTAAAAGTAAAGTTCAATTGAAATATGGTAGATGGCTATGTTTTATAATAAGTAATAATAAAAGATGTCTAGTCTATAGTTTTTATGGCCAAAAATTGTAGTTCAGGCCAAGCCAAGAGATGGCCTCTGGAATTAATATTTATTTTTACCACTTTTGCACCAATAGCTCTAATGTTGGTAGTGAGAAGTGGAACCATATTCACAGAGCGTTTGTATAGAAATTTGATACGACTAGCAGTCCATATATAATAAGAGTATTCATGTAACGAGATTATTTTCCTCTTTGTAGAAAGATATAACTTTCATGAACACCCCCTAAGAAATACTTGCGCAAATGTGGGAAATATTTTGTGAAATGTCAAATTAAAAGTCAGAATCTATACTTCCTTAGTTTTTGAGGTTTATTTCTGCAGTTTCCGCAGCAAATTTTTTGAAATAATTTTATCAGATTTGCAAAAACTTTTTCCCATACAAATTTTGACAGCTCGTTTCTGCGTAGATAAAATTATCTGGTTTACGAGGTTTACGGGGATTTTCCGCGCTTACATGAATACCCTTAATATGTCAATGCCTAGACTTTGTATATAAAACTTATAGTACCTTTGTATATAAAACTTATAGTAGGTACTATCAAGAAGAGGAAAGATAGGAAAGATTGTGGCGACATCTTAAGGCTAGAGACTGCAATTGCTAGATTTGTCTTTGCTAAATTTAATAATAAAATATTCTCTTTTTTACTACTTATTTTGTATGTTATCCTACTCTCCACTGTAAAAGCATGCGCTAATTTCTGCGCCACCACCAGGCTAGCGTTCGCAATACAAAATCACGCTCCATGATAATACTATAGGTTATATAGACAAAGGTATAGATACTACACTCATACCACTTTACTCGGCTCGTTTTACCGTAGTTATTGAGGTATTATATGTGCACTGCTAGTCGTATGAAATTTTTATACAAACGCTTCAATGACTATGGTTCTACCTCGGTAAAAATAAATATTAATTCCAGAGGCCATCTCTTGGCTCTGAAGTCTGAACTCCAATTTTTGCCATAGAAACTATAGACATCTATTATTATTGCTTATTAAAAAAACACAGCCATCTATTTCAATTGAACTTTACATTTTAACTTTATTCAATACAAAATAATAACAACAATATAAAGGGTGTTCAGCGAAATTTGTGAACATGCGAGAACAAAGCATTTACATAGTTCAATGAAAACTGCTTTACGGCGGATATTAGCCGTGTTTTTTTGGAAAAGTTATCCGTAGTACAGTAGGATTTTATATGAATAACAAATACAACATCTGCAGTAGGATCACTACCGATAAAATGAGAAGTAAAATCCTGCTGCGGATAGGCATTTGACGTTTATTCGAGTATCGGCAGTGATCCTATTTGTTTTTCATATAAAATCCTACTGTACTACGGATAACTTTTCCAAAAAAAAACAAACACGGCTATTGTCTTCTAGGGCCTGAATTGCTCGGCAATCGTTGCTGTATAACTCATTTGTGGAAAATGGATAAATGCTCAGCTAACATAGAGCAACAAGTAGTTCAAATTGTGATGGCCATGAAGTTTTCAATCAAAATACACTCACTACATTCTATTTTTATTAAAATTGTTGTTTAACTTACTGTTTTGTGCCCATATTTTTTCTCCGAATGCAGATTCTTTCATTAATATGTTCTACGCTTATGTTTTGACGCTTATTACAACCGAAGCACAACTCAACTTACTTAAATAATACAAAGAGACAACTGAAAAGACGGCCATTTTGTTAGTTGTCTGCTTATCGACAACTGGTTGTGCTTTGACAGTCAACTGGTTGTGATCGATAATACCAATTCTAAGGCCGGTATTCACCGAGCGCTCATAACTTAAGAAGCTCATAAACGTATTCACCAAGCAATATTAGTGAAGATCTACGAGCGCTCTTAGAAGTTAGGAGTGGTCCCGACCACTCCTAACTTACGAGCGCTCTTTTCGAAAATTTGTTCGCTTGTGCGTGTGCCACGCACGCATTTGACTCGAATCTATGTGAGCAATGCCAAGTAGAAGAGTATCCATTTGCTGTCAAGACCAACATTACACAACATTTCACAGTTTGGGTATGCCTGAACAAGAGAGAGTGGCTCTCATTTTCGAACTTCGAAAAACACTTGCGAGTGGTTGGTGAATACCGCACAGAAATTTCAAGTTAAGAGCCTCGTAAAGTTAAGAGCCGTTTAGGAGCGCTCGGTGAATACGAACCTAAGAATTACTGCCCCTATTATGGATTACAACTCAACTTAGTTGAGTTGTCATGGCAAGAGTACGATAACTTAGGCGCCAAGAAATTATAACGGTTTTTTGTAGAACAGTTCAATACAAGCATTTTTTACTATGGGAGGGGGGGGTCTATCTCCACCCGTTTGGGCGGGAGGGGCAATTTTATAAAAAAGGTACTAAAATGGAAACAAAAATATTAAAAAATAACGGTAATACTTACAATTAAGTTTTATACCTTTTTTTAAAGCCAATACTCTGATCTGTTAGATAATTTTTAAATCAAGTAGAATCTATGCACAGTTTTTGAAAAAAACGAGAACCCCCCTATTATGGAAGACAACTCAACTATAGTTTAGTTGTAACTCTTAAAATTGGTATTATGGATCACAACCAGTTGACTGTCAAAGCACAACCAGTTGTCGATTAGCAGACAACTAACAAAATGGTCGACTTTTCAGTTGTCTCTTCGTATTATGGAAGTAAGTTGAGTTGTGCTTCAGTTGTAATAAGCGGCAAAATCAGACAACTGGTTCGAAGCAGTTGTGTATAACATTTTAATGAAAAAAACTGCATTCGGATAAAAAAATATGGACACAAAACAGTAAGTTAAACAACAATTTTAATAAAAATAGAATGAAATGAGTGTATTTTAGTTTGAAAACTACATGGCCATCACAATTTGAACGTGTTGTTGCTCTATGTTAGCTGAGCATTTAGCCATTTTCCACAAATGAATTCCTCAATCACATCACTTTTGGCAACTTCCTTCGCTCATGAAACGAAGAGCAGTAGCAAGTTTAACAATAATTGGTGGAATCGCTGAGGAACGTTGGTTGTTTTAGGAAAACTATTTCGAATCAAAAAATGCATACTTAAGGAATAGAAGTGTACATGAGTTTATTAAATATACGGATATTCTTTTTTATTTTGGCTACATTAAGGAAATTTTCATCTTCCAAGCCACCGAAAAACAAATCGAAAGAACTTTCCATCACACAATTTCTTATTCTTGGTTTTGTATGTATTTCATGTTGAGCAGCTGGTTTTGACAGCAAATCGACTCCTAAAAGACGGCAACGTATTTTTTCATTACAACTGATTTTAGTTGACTTGCATAATACGAAAAATTTGTTTGGTTGTCTAAGAGTTGAGTTGTGTTGATGACAACTCAACTAAGTTGAGTTGTAATCCATAATAGGGGCATTAAACTCAAATTTTGGTGAAAAAAAACATAAAAAAAAAGTTTAAAGTTTAATTTTTCAAAACTGAAAAGTTATATATTATTATTTTTCCTAAAATTCGTTGCTCTAATATAATCTTATTCAAAAACTGAAAACTAGATGATTTTATGTCGTCTAGTTTTTGAGAAAATTGAAAATAACTAAAACTACTTTTTTATGGGATATTTGCTTTTCTTGCTTGCTTACGCATTACGGCGTATAAACAGTGAGATATGTATGGGGGGGCATGCTACCCCCCTGCAACCCCCCTGCCTGGGCACACTATAGGATTTGGGGTAGGTGCGAGGTTGGGTGTATGCAAGGTTTCTTTTGCATTTACAGAATCTGGATTTAAAGAAACTTTGAATTTACCCTATGGTCTATATCCAATGTCTACTAAATATATGTGTGTACGTAGCCGAAAGTTGCACATTTAAAATGTTCAAACATGAAAATTTAATACATTATGAAAAATTCACATTACTTAGGTACTACTGTACGAATGCAGCAAATTTATATAATTCCTTAAATAATATGTATGTTTATTGTTTGTGTCTAACATTTTTAAAGCTAATATGGTACAGGTTATTGTTTATCAAGGTCATTCGTTATTCAACCTTTGTAAGAGTGAAGTATTTTTTTCTTTGAATAAAGAATGGCGACTAAGCATCCACTACTTCATCCTTAATTAAATAACTTTTCAATATTTCAAACAAAAATATTTCAAAAGCATCGCGTTCTTAAAAGAAATTGGTATAATTCCAACTAAAGTGTCAACTCCCTTCAAGTCCAACTCAAAAAGGTGACAAAAATTGTAAGAATACAATATTATTATTATTATTTATTCATCAACCAGAGCATTATCATACTTTTACAGACTAAGATACATAAGTAAATATATAGTTACAAATTTGTAGGTGGGTATATAAAATTCAAATTACATTTAAATGATTTACATAGTTAATCTTTTATTTTAATAAATATATAACGTTACTTAAATTTTGCTTAAAACTAATGATTTAAAAGTTTATCTGGTGCAATCCATATAAAAGTTAACCTCAGAGCAATAAACCCATCTATCGGCACATTTTTCCATGGGCCTCAATATTGGCTAGAGATTCGGGAGGTGCTTGCTATAATTTTTTTTTTTGTGATCAAAATGCCTGTAAACACGGTTTTAATACATTCAACATTGAAAAATTGACTTGACTATTTTTAAGTAACTCCTGACTTACTCACAAACTGACTGACTGAGACGCGAAATGCCATGCAATTCTACCTCCTCTGGTGCATTCTTGGTAACCCTAAATGATTTTCTGTATTTTACCTACAAATAAACCACATTAACATTCATCCTTAAAATGAAATCACCGTAGTTAAATACCAAAAATCAAAAATTTCATAAAAAGTAGTTTTAGTAATTTTCGATTTTCTCAAAAACTAGAAGGGACAAAACCATTCGGTTTTCTGTG
This sequence comes from Chrysotoxum bicinctum, assembly GCA_911387755.1. Taxonomy (NCBI): domain Eukaryota; kingdom Metazoa; phylum Arthropoda; class Insecta; order Diptera; family Syrphidae; genus Chrysotoxum; species Chrysotoxum bicinctum. The sequence continues at coordinate 96,304,070 of OU426988.1, forward strand.
TTCGATTCAGAATTAATAGTAGCATTGACCACAAAAAGCCAATTAAGCACTTCATTTTACAATTTTGAAAAAAATTGGTCTAAACTTTTTTTTTTCATTTTTTTTTAACAAAATTTTGAGTTTGCATGCAAATTTTTCAAAAACTATTGACATAAATAATTTAATTTAAATTTACGATTATAGAACAGACTTTGGCTTTTAAAACCGGTATAGTATTTTATTGTAAGTGTTGCCGTTGTTTTTTAATATTTTTTTTTTCAATTTAAGTCATTTTTTCTAAGATCGCCCCCACCTCCTAAACGGGGCAAGATAGACCCCCCCTCCCATAGTAAAAAACGCTTGTATTTGACCCCTCTACAAAAATCCGTTATCAATTTTTGGCGCCTAAGTTATCGTACTCTCCCCGTTGTCATCAACACAACTCAACTCTTAGACAACCAAACAAATTTTTCGTATTATGCAAGACAACTAAAATCAGTTGTAATGAAAAAATATGTTGCCGTCTTTTAGGAGTCGATTTGCTGTCAAAACCAGCTGCTCAACATGAAATACATACAAAACCAAGAATAAGAAATTGTATGAAAGTTCTCTCGATTTGTTTTTCGGTGGCTTGAAAGATGAAAATTTCCTTAATGTAGCCAAAATAAAAAAGAATATCCGTATATTTAATAAACTCATGTACACTTCTATTCCTAAAGTATGCATTTTTTTGATTCGAAATAGTTTTCCTAAAACAACCAACGTTCCTCAGCGATTCCACCAATTGTTAAACTTGCTACTGCTCTTCGTTTCATGAGCGAAGGAAGTTGCCAAAAGTGTAGTGGCAATGATTTTAATTTAGGACTGACTCAATCGATAGTGTCAGTTGAATTAAAAAAGTGGTAGATGTGATTGAGGAACTCATTTGTGGAAAATGGATAAATGCTCAGCTAACATAGAGCAACAAGTCGTTAAAATTGTGATGGCCATGTAGTTTTCAAACTAAAATACACTCGTTAAATTCTATTTTTATTAAAATTGTTGTTTAACTTACTGTTTTGTGTCCATATTTTTTATCCGAATGCAGATTTTTTCATTAAAATGTTCTACACAACGCTTATTACAACTGAAGCACAACTCAACTTACTTACATAATACGAAGAGACAACTGAAAAGTCGACCATTTTGTTAGTTGTCTGCTAATCGATAACTGGTTGTGCTTTGACAGTCAACTGGTTGTGATCGATAATACCAATTTTAAGAATTACAACTAAACAATAGTTGAGTTGTCTTCCATAATAGGGGGTTAAACAATTCCCGTTCAACACCCTTTACAAACTCAATTATGTCCAAAATTGATATATCAAATACCAAAACCAAAAGTTACACTATGTAAGTCAATAAGGGTATTCATGTAACGAGATAATTTTCCGCTTTGCAGAAAGATATAACTTTCCGCAGCATGTTTTCATGAACACCCCCTAAGAAATACTTGCGTAAATGTGGGAAATATTTTGTGAAATGTCAAATTAAAAGTCAGAATCCATACTTCTTTAGTTTACGAGGTTTATTTCTGCACTTTCCGCAGCAAATTTGTGAGATAATTTTATGCGATTTGCAGAAACTTTTTTCCATACAAATTTTGACAGCTCGTTTCTGCGGAGATAAAATTATCTGGTTTACGAGGTTTACGAGGGTTTTCCGCGCTTACATGAATACCCCTAATGATACTAGCATTGACGTCATTGACATATTATCATTGACTTATTATACATGGACTGCCAGAGCCCAACTTCACGATGGTTCAACTTAAAACTATCAGACCAAAAACATAAATGTTAAAAAAAAGCCAAGTTCTTCTATACAAAAACCTTTGTGTAACAAGTCAGCCGTGAAAAGTACTGAGATCTAAAACTACGCCAAGTTCTTACTTCATGAAGGTTTAATACCGAATATTTAAAGTTGAATAATATTGAAACAGCTACAATGTAATAGAGAAATTTTATTATTTAATGATTACTGACTAAAATTTGATGGGTTCACTTGTCAAGTTTTTAAAACCTTTTGAATTGGGCATAAAGAAAACTTGCCAAGTAAGCCCATCAAATTTTAGTCAGTAATCATTAAATAATAAAATTTCTCTAATATTACATTTTAACGTTATCCAAGACACAATAATAACATTAATATAAAGGGTGTTCAGCGAAATTTGTGAACACGCGAGAACATTTAGTTCAATGAAAACTGCTTTCAGGATATTGTCTTCTAGGGCCTGAATTGCTTGGCGATTGTTGCTGTAAGGTTTCCACAGGTAACCTAATTAAAAGGTAGAACGGTGTAAGATCCTGTGACCGGTCCTTGGTAAATTTATATTTATATATTAAAATGGAATACATTTCAAATCGCATTTTTGTCATTATGTTTATCTAATTAAGTGAATTTGCTATTATTTACAAAAAAAAAATCTTCATCTTTTATCTACATAATTTTAAGTAGAGGAATATGAACTTTATAATTTACATTTCAATATTTAACAATTTTTTACTAGAAATAGTTTTCTTCGTGTTTTGAACACAATGTTCACAATAAATTGAAATGAAAAGTTGAAATTTTGATTTGTGTTAAACAATAAGGTGTTTACAAATTGATATAAGTAATGCTCTTCTCCTGTCTATGGTAAATGCTATTATGACTCTTAAATCGGCAAATAAAGCATGAAAATAGCTCTCAAGTTTTGATTTAATAATAAACTTAAACGATTTCTGCTCAACACCCTTTACAAACTCAATTATGTTAAAAATTAATATATCAAATACCAAAACCAAAAGTTACACTATGTTTTCCGAGTTTGCACCAAGAGCGCTAGTTCCGTATAGTTTTAGTGGAACCATCGTGAAGTTGGGCTCTGGCAGTCCATGTATCATTGACATACTAGATATGGACTGCTAGTAGCTGATTACAAAATGGTCCAACGGATTACCAAACGACACAGCCCTCGTGCCGACACTGACGGAAAATTTAAATACTGTGAAATGAAACCAGTGCTAAAGGGGCTAATGTGCAAATAGTCCAATTGCCAAATCTGAAAATTTCCCTTTTTAATTTTCCCTTTTTCATTTTTGTTTTCAACGTATAAATATATACTGCAATATAGTTTTCGTTGCATTTACTTGTATTATCTATTAACAAATATTATTATTGTTTGTAAAAATACTTTTACTAAAGCAATTAGTTTCACTTTTACAAATAATTTTAATTTTTATACTAGAAATCAAGAGATAAGCTAAGATCTTTTTGGCTAGAGCGAAAATATTTGCAAAAAAATTAGTTATGCAAATAAATCCTAATTTTGATTTAAATTAAAAACTTACTTTAGAGAAAAACCAATCCTACAATTTGTATCAAATTTACAAAAAAATTTCTTTAGCTGCTTTTTATTATTCACAAATCTATCTGGATCCGGATCTGGATCTTCCTTTGAAAATAAAACGATACGGATCTTAGTGACAGCAGTGTTATAAGTCCGTCTCTTTTTGTCCTTGGGTTTGTAAATTTTAAATTATGTCTTGTCTTTTTTCTTTACACTATAGCTTAGGCCAGGCGCACACATTCAATTTTTAGTTTCGCAACACCGCGCACTTAGAGCAACTCGATTCTCGAAACTAAAAAGTTTGTGTTTTAACACAAACTAAACGATTGCCTCTCAACAGTTGAGCTGTTTTTTATAAGTGCAAGAGAGAAAAGAGTGCGAGCATGAGTAAAGAGTTGCCAGTGCGCGGTTCTCTTTCAACTGGTGATTAAACTATTTGATTTCGATCACAGTTGCCAGTGCGCGACTAGCCTTACACTACCTTATTGCCATAAAAAGCCATCTACTCGCCAGTGTAATAACTGATTTTTGGATCTTTGAAATAGATCCCGACAAAAAACAGGATCCCAAATTGTTTTTGTAATACATGTTAAAACTTAATCCAGATCCGGATCCAGATAGATTTGTGAATAATAAAACGCACCTTATCTTAAACTAGAACTGTAAGGCTAGGCGCGCACATTCAATTTTTAGTTTCTCAACTGCTTGGTTCGAGCAACTAAAAAGTTTGTGTTTTGACACAAACTAAACGATTACCTAAAATGAGTTCGCTATTTTGTGTAACATATAATTATATGCACCTGCGCGGACATAAAATCATTAAGTAAACCAAAATTGTTCATAAAATATTTTAAAGGGGATTTTTTTTCGAGATCCCTTAGCACTATTCTCAGCCGATTATCTCTCTAACCATAGACTAGCACCGTTTCTTCAAAGCAATGTCAATAGATGTACTTAGTTTCTATGAGTAAACATTTCTGTTGGCACTAGTAGAACAAGAGATGGCGTTAAATATGTTGTTTATTTTTGCCACTAGTGTCGGCACGAGGGCTAGTTTCGATTGTATCCGTTGGACCATTTTGGTTGCAAATTTTGTATGAGAATTATACACAACTAGCAGTCCATATATAATAAGTCAATGCCATGTATAATAAGTCAATGGATACCAGGGTTTTTTGCGTAGTATAGTCTTCTCCTAAGCGAAAACAGCGCTATTTTTCTAAAGTAGAAAATCATTGACTTATTATACATGGACTGCCAGAGCCCAACTTCACGATGGTTCAACTTAAAACTATACGGAACTAGCGCTTTTGGTGCAAACTCGGAAAATATAGTGTAACTTTTGGTTTTGGTATTTGATATATCAATTTTTGACATAATTGAGTTTGTAAAGGGTGTTGAGCGGAAATTGTTTAAGTTTATTATTAAATAAAACTTGAGGGCTATTTTCATGCTTTATTTGCCGATGTAGGAGTCATAATAGCATTTATCATAGACTTATATCAATTTGTAAACACCTTATTGTTTAACACAAATAAAACTTCCAACTTTTCATTTCAATTTATTGTGAACATTGTGTTCAAATCATGATGAAAACTATCTAGTAAAAAATGGATGCGATTCAACATGAAAAGACAAATTAAAAAGTTCATATTGTTTTACTTACATTTATGTAAATAGAAGATTTTATTGAAATAACAGCAAATTCACTTATAGTTAGATAAATATAATGACAAAAATGACATTTCCATTTTAAAATATAAATATAAATTTACGAAGAACTGGTTCTACCTTTTTATAAGGTTACCTGTCAAAACCTTACAGCAACAATCGCCAAGCAATTCAGGCCCTAGAAGACAATATCCGCCGTAAAGCAGTTTTCATTAAACTAACTGCTTTGCTCTCGCGTGTTCACAAATTTCGCTGAACACCCTTTATATTATTGTTATTATTTTGTCTTGGATAACGTTAAAATGTAAAGTTCAAATTGAGATAGATGGCTATAGTTTCTATGGCAAAAATATTAGTTCAGGCCAGGAGCCAAGAGATGGCCTCTGAAATTAATATTTATTTTTACCACTTTTGCACCAAGAGCTCTAATGTCAGTAGGGAGAGGTGGAACCATTTCATTGAAATGTTTGTATAGAAATTTCATACGACTAGCAGTCCATATATAATACGTCAATGTAGAAAATAGCTTTACTTAAACTCATTGTCATATTGATGTTTATTATGATTTTTTAATAATTTCAAATTTGTGATTTCAAAATGGCAACGAATTTAAAAACCGACAAATTCTTGGCAGCCACCAAATCGCCAAGATTTTGAATATTTGGTGGGAAAATATCGACGGTTTAAGGGGGAATTTATTATTATTTGATGTAAGTATGCTGAAAAGATCTTTCACAAATCTTAAATATCTTCATTTGAAAGATTGACAAATTTTGTTTGCCAAAATATGACTGGCTGTCAAACTATACTACGTTCTGTAGTGTATCACGTAGCATGGTATTGAAAATACTATGGTATTCACACCATGGTATCTATACTAGATGTGTGTCACGGGCATTACGTTACCTCAAAAGAACACTTGACAGGAAGATAACATACGACAATTCTCAAACACAACTCAAAGGTTTTGCGATTGCGATAGGGCCAGCGATGAGGACGAGCGAAGTTCCACTACTATGTACATATGTGTTCACCATGCAAGGTGGCGCAATTTCGTGGTGCACCAAACAGCAGAAAACCATCGCAATCTCAACTACAGAAGCTGAGTTTATGTGTATGACAGCAGCAATACAAGAGTACATTTGGCTAAAAATTCTGGAAAGGGAACTCTTCATGAATTCACCTGGATCAATATAATTTGCGACAACGTAAGTGCAGTTAAATTAGCGATCAACAATACATACACTGAACGAACTAAGCACGTTGAATGTCAAAGAGAAGTTCGTGCACCAAAACGTCAAAAAGGGTTTGATTAAATCCACTCATTAGCTTACTATTAAGATGCCAGCTGACATTTTGACCAAACCAGCTTCTGGTCACAATTTGGAGGTGTTTTCACATATATTTGGTTTTAATTGAAAATTATATCCTAATGGTCTTCAGCCATTAAAATGAAGTCAATATGAATTAACTTGTATAGTTTAATTATGGAACTTTAATTACATTACTTTTGTTTAAATTATATGTAAATCAAATTAAGAACTTAAATTTATAATTAAAAAAAAAATAAAAAAAACAGTTCAATTAAGGAAGAGTATTGGACAGGTAATTGAACATGTTTAACTAATTCTCTTGTAAACTTGACATTACATAATAAATACTTTCTTCTCCTTCATACCATCGGATCAGTCGTGCTTTTTATTGACTTTATCTCTGTTAATATGGGTAAATTCCATCGATATTTATCCAACACTTACCTATCAATCAGCATCAGACGCTGAGCTTTACAATTAAATGTATCCAAAGGTAATTTTTACTTGTAACTTATAGGTACTATAAGACAAGTTATGTAGTCGTAAAAAAATCGAACTCGAGATTTTGATGAAAGTTGACATTACAATGATGTTGAAGACGAAAAAAGTGGGTCTTGCAATTCTGTCTATAGATCTGTATACAGCCTAAACGGCTCGACCAATTTTGGAAGATATCATTTTTATTTTTCCCCCCACACGTTTTTTTTAAGACCAAAAATATCGGTACCTGCCATACGAATTTTTTCGAAATCTTATAATTTTTTTTTTCCAAAAACTATTCGTCATGCTAGATACACACGAGGCGAACATTGCAGCAACGTATTGCAGCACCGTCTTTCGTTTTTTTGTTTGTTTCTTCAATAGGCTGTGTTGTTGCAACGGTTGCCTGGTGTGTATCCAGTGTTGCCGATTCCAAAAAAAAATTTCATGATTTTGTATCATGAGATTTCTAAAAAATCATGAGATTGCTTGGGCTCTTAGAATAATCTCTTTTACAATGATTCACAAAATTTTTTGAAAAAAATAAGTAAAAAAATACATATGACATTCCATTTCATTTTATTAAGCATTAAAAATAACATTTAATTATACGAGTATCTTATTTTTTACTTACATAATAAAAGAAAATTTTCATGGCAGTATATAATATATACCAGAGATCGAAAATAACTTTTGGCTTTTTTTGATCAGAAATATATCTTGGAATAGAAAGAATCCCTACAAAAATTAGATTTAACTAGCGTACCCATACGGGGATACGGTAACTCTCCAAAGCAAATGTATCAAAGTGAAGTTATTAGTATTCAAAATTAATCATGTGTCTCAAATTTTCTGAAAATCGTTTTTCTTGCGTTGCAAAGCTTGATCAACAACTGTCGCAACCGATCGCCTTTTATAAACTATAAAGTTAAATTTTTGGTCAAAAATTAATTTTTAGTATGCAAACATTTATTATTTTTTGGCATTTGTATGCCTTGAAAACCGAAATTTCCGCTCTAGTGGTTTTCCCACAAATTGGCTAGCCCACGAGAAAAAATATTCCGCATGGTTCATCAATGGCTTAGCTCATCCTAAGACTGGTCATAAAGTAAGCAAGAACTCATCACAAAAAATATACCGGGAAACTAATTTATCGAAAATAATGGGTTGGGTTTCGATTAATTCGTTCAAGTAAGCAAAAAACAAATTATTTTCCAAGTTTTTTATACATATATTTAAGATAGTCTTCAGACTATCTTTCTTTTGACACCTCATTTATTAAAATATGTTCACTGTGAGAGTCGGAAAATTTAGACGTACTTACGAAATAATATATGTACAGCTGTGGTCAAAATAATAGTAGTGCACCTTTTGACACAACAAAAACTAAAATAAATTAATCTACTAGTTTTAAAGTAATAACATAAATAGTCATCTGATTTTCAAATTAATTAAAGGCTTCTAATTTCAGGAAAAAATCATTTTCAAATTCAATAAATTAGTTGGTAATTTCAAATCCATCCAAGTCATACAGAAAAACAGCGGTCAAAAAAATAGTAGAGCATTTAAAATTCATATTACAAAAAGGAAAGTTAATGGACAATTTCTACCAGAAGTGATAGTTGAGTGTTTGAACCTTTAATTAATATTTAGTTGCATGTCCCTTCTTAGAAATAATAGCAACGCATCTTGCTACAAATTGTCGCAAAGAAATAAATAAAAAAGTACACATATTAGTCCTTCCTTTTTAAGTACTAATATTACTGAAGAGGCCCTTGGTGATTCACTTTCTTCGATTTATTTTCAAATCAAGCATTTTATTTAATTCCACTTCAGTTGCTATTTCATAGCAGGAATTGTTGATATAGGCTAAAAGTTACATGTATTCATTTTATGGTAGTTTTGTTGCATTGGTCTATTTCTACTGCCTCATTTTCGCGTAGTTCGACATCAAAAGCTAACATTTCAACGAAAACTTCTTTTTGATGTGAAATGAAGATCGGTTTCTTTCGTATTTTTTTTAAGGTTTCGTTTTAGGTTTCAGAGTTCTAAATCTCGGTTCTTGGTTCTGGGTTCGGTGTGGAAAATATTGACAGTACTTCTTCTATGTTTTCCAACCAAACCAGGAAAGCATTATTCTATTTAGCAGTGTTTTCCAGTGTTTGGCATCTATAGCTAAATAATTTTGATATTAGCGCTTGTGCTTGTTTGGAAGAAACTTTGGTTTACTTGGCATCATACCGATCTTTTTTTCTGCATTCGTTTGTGGTGTGACCAACATGCCTGCAAAAATAACATCTATTTTTATTCCAGTTTCTGTTCTTTAAAGACAGTTTTTTCTGCTATGGACATTTTTAAAGCTCTAGCCTTGAAAAGAAGTTCTTAGAAAGAGTGGAAATAATCGCGTGGAAAACCATCCCGTATGCAAACATGTAATAGTGCATATACCATGTCAAGCATACATTTTTCTATTGTTTTGAGAGAAATGATCGTTTCGTTTTCTCAAACGAATTTGTCTGTTGGCTCAATAAGTTTTTTTTTTTTTTTTTGGAAAATGGCCATGCATATTCATTACGCAATTATGTCAGCCCAAGTTTTTGTTTTGATTTTCACACTAAATGGTAACGCTTTATTGTGAAAACAAGTGGAATCCCATGGACGCATCTTCATCGCCTTAGCAAAACAATTAAAAAAAAGAAATAATAACACTTTGATTTTCTTATTGAAATTAAAAAAAAGGAATTATTATATTTAAAAAATTTAAAGGTTGTTCTAAAAAACAAGGACTTCAAAAAAATTTAACTGAAAAGTCACTACATATTTAAAAAAAAAACCAAACAAATCAAAATTTAAGTAAAGTAATAGTTACCTGGCGTGTGATATGTGAGTATTAAGAATATAGTTAAAGTAAAGTACCAAACAAGAATGAATTCTACCGTTTGTAAATTTTCTTTCTTACCATTTTCAAGATAAGCTTTTTTCCATATAAATGATAAATATCAACACAACTGTCTGTCTAGTTGGATTTTTTTATTTCATTGTTTTTGTGTTTGCCACCTTAGCTTTTTTTTAACTGAGGAATTTGATTGAAATGGAATAAAAAATAGAGTGATTAAAAGTAAAAAAAAAATATCTTGATTATGCATAATAATAAAATCAAATAAGTATAGTATTAAAGTGTTACAGAGTGATTTTCAAATTATAAATAATTTCCCAATGTTTTTTTTTAATATTTCACAACAATGAAAAAGCTTAGAGCTAGCTCGTTTTAATGTATGTGTTCCCTTAAAACCTTCAGTAAGAGTTAAGAGTTGGATTTGGGCTAAGAATGCCAATTTGGAAAATTTACAAAGCAATTATATGAAAGTGAAGAAAAAAAAAACATAATTCATCTTTTGCTTAAAAGCGTTATTTGAAATGTCTATTTTTACAAAGCAAGAATACCCAGACACTACCTACGTTAACGTTTTGTGCAATGAAAATTTAACTAGTGCTTGACAAAGATGCAATGACGGACGACTTTCTAGCAAGGAAGATTTGGAAATACGTATAGAATACTGGAACCTGTTACAATTGATGCATCAATCAACATCAGGAGCTTAGGTTTGCAATTATGTTGCTAGACATAAGATTTCTAATGTGCAGTATTTCGAAAATTTGTATCCATATTACTATACCACATTATTCCCTTTCCTTCATTTACAGTAGCCGTGTTTTTTTTGTAAAGTTATCCGTAGTACTGTAGGATTTTAGATGAAAAACAAATACAACATCCGCAGTAGGATCACTGCCGATACTCGAATAAACGTCAAATCTCTATCCGCAGCAGGATTTCACTTCTCCTTTTATCGGCAGTGATCCTACTACGGATGTTGTATTTGTTATTCATTCATATAAAATCCTACTGTACTACGGATAACTTTTCCAAAAAAACACGTCTAGTATTGTGGTCTTGATGCAGTAAGCATCAATAAAACATAACTACATCCAAAATAAGGGAAGTCACTAATCTTTGGAGCTTAAAGCAAAAAGAAAAAAGTTTTTTTTTTTGATTCTACCTGGTGCAGGTTTTCTCAAGTATTAAAAAATGTATTGCTTTTTTCGCAAAAAAAAAAAATCGTTATGGTAATTACGTATTTTCGTGGGAATTTTTTATTTGAATACATAAACCCAACAATCATATTCTAAAATATTCTTGACCATGAAGGGAACACCTTCTATACTGAACTTACTGAAAAACTTAACTAAACTATTGGTAAATTAAAAAAAAAAATTTGCTAATGCATTGCAACAAATTTAATTTTTGTTTATCGTTTTACAACATGTTGGTATATAGTTCTTCTGCTCCTGTGATTCAAACTATCAAAATTACACTTTAAAAACGAAAGCAAAGTGTCTTTGGAATATGGTGAAAGATAACCTTCGTTCTGACAAGGAGTTTAAATAATATATATGTAATAATAATATATATAATATATATATAATAATATATACATATAATATATATATAATAATATATATAATATATATATAATAATATATATATAATAATATATATAATATATATATAATAATATATATAATATATAGGTATATAATAATATATATAATATATATATAATAATATATATAATATATACATAATAATATATATAATACATACATATGTAGAATTACATAATGGTTGTAAGTCGTTCTGATTACAAATTAATACACTAATTTATGTGTAGATTTGCATGCAAAAACGCTTACTCATCATTCAGAAACAACGATATTGGTGTGTTTAGAAGTATATTTTTGAATAGATACATAGTATCCAGAGGCTATATCTATTGATAAGCTTTTGCTGAAAATTGATTTATTGTTTTAATTTTCGCCTGTCTCAAAATTTGGATAGCCCACTGGAAGTAAAAATTTGTCATAGTTCAACATAGTCATCTAATCATAGAAGTTTTTGGTAAAATTAGTAATATGTAGTTTTACTAGGAAATTTGAACAATGTGAAACCAGTCATTTACATGTCATTACTTTTAAGCATAGGGTACTATGCTACTATAGTACTATTTGAATTGCTAATTAGAAATGCAACGGATGATGACATTTTATTTAATAAACATATCTAAAATTCTATTGGATAATTGGATCTTACAAATGTAATGGGTAATTAAAATGTAATTGAATTATATACGCAATTAACTATAACAACCATACTGTAATTTTTTTCGGAGAGCGGTTTTGAGAATTTAAGAGTGGTCCTGACCGCGTGACCACTGAAACTTTTCATGAGAGGTCATAAATATTGAATTGCATAACTTAGTAGCTAGACATATAGGCCACTTAATTTATTAGAATTCGATAATTATGGCTTATGAGCTTTTTAACTTTATTAGTCAACTATAGAGTGAATTGAATCCAAGTTCATCACAAACATTTCTGTTTGTATGCAATGAGAGACACATTTTTAGGCACATGTTCATAAAAGTCTATTCTGATTTTCCAAAGCAGACCGTTTAAATAATAATAGCAAGGTACGTATGTTGGTACATATAAAAACATTAGTATAAACGAAAATTATTTCAACCGTTAGGATGACGAGTACTTAGGTTTCCCTTCGGTGGAATCTTTGACGTATATAATCTTGCAAAAAAGAAAATATAGTAACTACATACTAATCAATAACTAATGTCCAGATGGAAGTCTTAAACAGTCTTATTTAACCTACCGAGATATTATATTCTTAGTGTCTTCTACTTAATTTTGGTTTTGTTCGAATTGCTATTATCTTCCTCGGTGCCGTTAAATAACGCCAAACGAAACACGTTGAAATTTGCAAATCAAGCCTTACGAGTATTTCAATTTACAATAACCAAACAATTTATTTATTAATAAAAATTAATTGATTTCACTCTGCCAATGTGAAAAAAGTCAAACCAGTTTCTTAAATCAGGTCAAATATGGTCTTATTTCGTTTAACAAAAGTGAAGTTAACCCATGGAAAATAAATAGAAAAACAAACTGTTTAGGCATAGTCCTAGCAATAGGTGTATTTGCTAAATTTAACATTTATATATTTATTTGAAGTCCGTTAGTTTTCTCAAACTTTGCATAGATATGAATGTATTTCTAAGTTCTTTAAAAAGTATATAAAAAGTATTTTTCTTAAAATGGAATTGGAAATCCTTGACCGGAAAAATATAAAAGTAAATTGTTGTATTATTTCAATGAACACTACCTTTGGATAACGGAATACCAAATCAACCGAGAATTATGTTAAGAGAAAAAATTTTTAAAATAAAAGTTCACTCTATAAATTATGTTTAAAGCGTTAACCTTCTTTTTTTATAATTTTGTTTGTAAGGTTACAATGCTGGTCTAACTTTAAAGGCAGTAAATATCTTCTTAAAGTATACTCCGTATGATTACGGATTGAAAAAAGTCATTTTATACCAAAACAAATTGAAGAAATATATTTACTGTTATTTTAATTAATTTGTTTATAAAAATTTTGTAATGTATAGAAATATTGAATATTAACGGGAAACATGAAAAATCGAAACTGAGTTTTAATTTTGAGAATAACCAACATAAGAGTTATGTACATACTTCTTCTCCATCTAGAATAATGCAAATATTTTTTTTCTTTTTTGTTTCTTTTATAATGTAATTTTGTCAGCGAAGAAATACTTGTTTTGAAGTTGCTCACGTTTATTTTATTTTTTTTCTTGTGCAATTGTGCCTAAGTTCTTTATCTGCCAAAATAAAATAGGCTTGTTCTACGTCAATTTGCCTACGATATGTTAGATCGCTCAAAACCAAATTTGAAAAAGAAATAAGGAAAAATGTTTAAATATGGCCCTATTTCATTATTGTAGTTAAGCATTTGGTGGTGTTTCACATTGACACAGTGAAATTTTCATATTTAGCTTTTTTCGTTTTGCTTTCTTTCACGGCACTGTTTTCCTTTCATCTAATTTTGTATGCCTATAGGTTTAGTAAAATGTGTCTAAAATACTCTGAGATAGTTTAGTTGCAATAAGGTGGTTTGCTTCGATAAACCAATTATAACTTGAAGGAAATGATCACACCTGTTCTCAATCCTTTTGTAAGTTTCAATGACTGATAATACTCTTTTTTGTGATTAAAATTAAAATTTAACCGCGCCACGTAAGCAGACTCCAGCCTGCCTTTTGCGGCCCTGACATGATTTCGCTTAGGTTTGTGTTTAAGATATCAACTTGTTGTAGCTGTTGTTGTTGCTGTCGGTGTTGGTCTTCTTGTTGCTCTTGCTGTTGCTGTTGCTGTTGTGGTTGCTGTTGCAGCTGCTCTAACTGAAGCTGAGATGGTCTCTGTTCAGATTGAGTATTGAAGTCTATAATTGGTTTCAATAAAGACTGTTCGCTAATGGAATTTTTGAAGAAGGATAAATGGTTTTGCGTTTCTTGATGGGAACGGGAATTCGAGGCAATGATGTTTGCCTGAATTGGCTCATGCTGGAAGAAGGACGATATGAGGCCTGGTACGGTTGTGTGTTGATTTGCTTGTTCGGAGAGTGTCTGTTGTATTTTCGCCTGTTGGGGTTGTTGAATATTAAATCTTGAACTTTTGTACGATGTTTCAGTGTTAAATGTGTTTTGCTTAAATTCATACGTTTTAATTGTGTTAAAAGAAGCACCACCAGAGGAAATCAGAGTGGGATTCATGCAGAGACCACTGTAGCGCGGTGATGGATCCATTCCGTAATTCTTACAAGACGGTTTTCCGATTTCATAGGGATTAGAACCGACGACATTCCCACTGTTGAATAGTAAAATATATAAAAAAAATATTTATGGTTATGCAAATTATATTTTTTCAAATGTTGCTTAAAATAATATAAACATACCCTGGACCATAGTTGCACACGTATAGCTTATTGTATTTTGCTTTGTCTTTATATTCAGAAAACCCACATCCAATTAAATTTGTTGCTCCCCAGACCAACTAAAATAAGAATAAAAACAAATTTTGTTAAATATTATCCACGAAAACAATGATGCATTAATTTGATTATTGGAAGTCATTTTAGTTCAATAGTAAAATACTTATACATATATTTTTTCCTAATTAAACTCTTAATACTTATTATTTGTACGGTTGAATAAATGATAAACATGTCCAAAATTTTCTTCGATTTAAACAAACTGGCTCAGAACTTTAAACAGCCTATTATTAAGGTACTAGTATGATATTTCGTAACAATTCGCGGCTGAAAACTATAATTTCCTATGTAAAGGTACCCATGTTTTGAGAAAATCGACCCCAAAGTTTTGAGTTACTGAATTCCACTAAAAATGATTGTATTTTACTATAAAAACGGAAAACTAATAATTAAAGCTGCATAATCTTTTAAATCGAAAGTTAAAAGTTCCTTTTTAATGTAAGGAAACTATTTAATTAAGTATTTTTTGTTTTGACATAGAACATTTTTTTGACTTGTTAGACTTTTTTGTGTTTAGTTTGTTCTATGTATGACATAGAACTTTACAGAACTATATATGAAAATAACTTTATATTGCAGAAAAAAAACATTTTTGTTGTAATGTTGTAATGACTTCTTAAGCCTTATATTCTTTTATTATTATAAAATAAATATATATATTTAATCAGTCTTAAACCATACAAGCTAAATTCATTTAGGATTGTATGCATGAGAAATATAACAAAAAAACAATAACACAAAATTTGTATTCACATTAAAATAAACATTACTTAAAAAACTAATTAATGTTGTTGTTGATAATAATTTTAAAAAATCACAATCCACCTGAGGCATGAATTGCAACATTGCTTTAAAAGATTTTATTTTGGACTCCGGCAGCTTATTTTTGATGAAAACTTCTAGGAAGCTTGTTGTATCTCAAAGTAACATATTCAGAATTCTCAATATATTGGGTTTTATACCCAATAATTAAAAAGTTTTTTGTAAATTCCAATTCACAAACCTTAGTGAATGGGATTGCTTTAAAATTGAAAAGTTTTGAACATTCTTGAAAATTTTTGAAGTCAGCAGGTATCATTTGCATTACAACTAATTTCGATTGCTTAAAATTGATATTCATCAAAATTCAGATTAAAGAAATTGGGGAGTAATACTCTCTTTTTTGCAGTCGTCTCTCGAAGACACTGTGGACGGCATCGATTTCTTGGATGCAGGAGTGACCAGCCACACTGAACCGGAGAATAATTGGGAGTAATACTCTCTTTTTTGCAGTCGTCTCTCGAAGACACTGTGGACGGCATCGATTTCTTGGATGCAGGAGTGACCAGCCACACTGAACCGGAGAATAATTTTGTTTACTTGTCTATGAGTGTGGATGAAGTTTAATCATGCAAATGACATTATTGAGTTTCTGTTTTGAGGAACACAGGAGTCAGCCCACAAAGTAATTTCTGAGAAGTGACAATTTTCGTTGAACACTTTCCAATATTTTAATAAGGGCAGATGCCAAATCGTTTCCGCATCCGCTTCTTCCCATTACACTCTCATTCCACAAGGCATAATATACCTACAAGCAAATAATTAATAAAAAATATCTATTAATACCTACACAAAATAAAATCATTAGATTTGGTGTATCAAACCTTGTTATTTGTCGATAAATAAGATAATAAGTAAGATTATAGGTATTCAACTTGGAATGGTAGAAAAAGGAAGATATTTCTGCCTTTGGACACGATAAAACGTTTTGCAGGTCAAAACATAATACCGGAATAGACGACTCGCGGTTTTTTTGTATCTGATCCCTTCTTGATTTTTTATGAAGCATGTGATTTTTGTACTTGGATTTTAAATCTTCTGAAGTTCTTTTAGATTCTTCCATCACTTTAAACTTCTCACATAAGTCACAGCGGTCTTTTTTCGGTTTGTAAAACGATAAATTAAATTCGTTATTGAAAATGTTTCTGTATGTGCTTATTTTAACTATATTTTCTCCATCTTCTGTAGCTTCTTCTTTGAACATTTGATGCATAACTGCTACGTTCGAATCCGACTGTAGATATTTTGTATTTGAGTCGCGCCTGCAGTAGGGTGAGTCCACCGTCGGAAATTTCGAATAGCACCCTTTATGATATTTGGGACACTTTTTTCTTGTTCTGATCTTTTGGGGGTTCCGCTTACTTCATTTTTGAATCTATGCACTTGATAAATTCGTTGCTGGCTTATATCCAAAGTGTCAAGAAAAAAGTTTTTGCAGACACGAAAACGGTTTAGTTTTACTTCAAAAAAATATTAAAAAGAACATTGTTTTTTCGAATTTTCAGCCGTTTTCTCGCAACGTCTTACTTTCTTTAACAGCATCACGCTCTGTTGAATTAAGAAGAAACCTTCGTTTACCACTGCCATCAAGACAATAGAAGGATTTAAATATTTTTGAACGGTCTTCCTCTTTGATGAACTTGTACTGATATAAACAATTATTTTCCACAAAATTTAGTGTTAATCTAATTTTTTTCGCTAGAATAAATTTGTTTTGTTCCGAAAATGAGACTTTTCTTCTTCGCGAAATTTATTTATTGTGTTGCGTTGAAGAAGTAAATTAAATACCAATAAGAATCTTTTACCAAATTCATTCCGAATGAAAATGTTTAAATACTAGGTATACCTGGAGTTTGGATTTGATGTTCTACGTACATAAGTAAAAACATAGAAAATTTTGGCATTCTATCAAAATATTTTGTGACTAATTGTTCTAAGTTCATTTTAAAATCTAACTCAAAAGCAAAGTGTTCTATGTAACTTAAAAGTAGACATTTTTGTGTGGCGTTCGAATCAGGCATATTGTTCTATGTCAACTTAGAACTTTATAGTACTGATCATAAGCCATAATTCCGGAAAAATGAATGTTTCTTTTGGCTTTAAATAATTGGTTGAGCCTCAACTATTTTTCTGTTATACATAGTGTTGTAGCCATTAAAAATACGAAGATTTTGATATATATAACTAATTTTTTTCGGATTCTTTGACATAAAACATTATAGTTTTCAGCCAGCGAATTTGCTAACTTTAAAGTAGTTTACTAACTCATTCTTAATTTTAAATATTTTGTAACTAGTAACGTACTAAAGCAATTTTTTAAATAAATTGCTTCTGAACATACCTGAAACAATGACAGTTCTTGTTGCGTTGGTAAATAGCACGATACTAAAATAAAATAGGTATTCGATGATTTTAACTTTAATAAAAGGGTAGAAAAAGTATGATGCTATATATTCGATTAAAATTTGTAAAATCGCTGTTTTAACCAAGTTTCATACTAAAACAACCTTATCATCGTTTCTGGGTATTCGAAAACCATCGAAACAAACCTTTTGGGAATATGCTGTCTATAACATTTTATTTTGCGGGCATAAGTTACAAACCCTCCAAAATATTGTAATATTTTTCCTAGGTTCTTTAAATAAAACTTATTACTCTTTTTAGTATCTCTTCTTTATTTACACTTTCCAATTCAAAACAGTAAATCTTAATTTATAATCAACTCAAATAACTTTATTCAAATTTAAATCACACTTGTTTAATAACACAATCAAATAAGCAATACTTTTGCACACTTTCATAATCCAAAATCAACTTTGTCTCGCTCACCGTGAACACTCCCTTATATAGGTACTCAAATTAGTTGTTCTCGAAAGTTCTTGTCTTGGAATGTTCTAGATGGTTGGAATAAGGGAAAATACATTTGACATTGGAAAAGAGATTTTTGTTTCTTCCATAAATTAGATATGCAGTTTTCCAACAGATGGCGCTGTAGTAGTATAAAGCTCTGTTCACAACATTGCTCCCTTCTTAAGATTGTTCGTCCCGAACAATTCTATCTCCAGATTCGCCACTGTATCGGTGCAGTCGATCGCTATGCACAACTTTAAATTTCCTCTTAACCCTCTTTGAATTCGGTAAACGACATCATTGATTTTCGTGACGACAGTATAAGGGCCTTCCCAGTTTTGTTGAAGCTTCGGCGACAATCCCTTTTGACGATGTGGATTTTACAGCCATACACGATCTCCTATCTGGAATCCTGTCCTGTTTGCCCTTGTGTCGTACCTTGTCTTCATTCGATCGGTGTAAGCGCTCATTCTAGTCCTGGTCCTTTCGTGGATGTCGATTAGCCTCTCTTGTAGGTCACTCTCGTAATCCCTTGTTTCCTTAGACTCTTGTGATGGATGTCCAAAACTTATCTCACTAGGCAGCCGTATGCTTCTTCCAAACAGGATTTCAGATGGCGTTTGTCCTGTTGAGCTATGTACTGCACTTCGATAGGCCATCAAAAATAGTGGTATGTGCCTACCCCAGTTTCTTTGGTAGTCGCCTACGACCTTAGCGAAGTGCTCTTTTAAGGTCCTGTTGAATCCCTCGACCACTCCATCAGATTGGGGATGAAGTGGTGTGGTTCTCGTTTTCTTAATGCCAAGGAACGCGCAGACCTCTTGGAATATGTTCGACTCGAAGTTCCTTCCTTGGTCGGAATGAAGTTCCATAGGCACACCAAACCTGCTTACCCAGTTAGACACAATCTGGTCGGCCACTGTCTTGGCTTCTTGGTTCGGGATAGCGTATACCTCAGGCCATTTGCTGAAGTAATCCATTACCACCAGAATGTATTTGTTTCCAGCGTTCGTTTCCGGAAATGGGCCAGCCACATCAACAGCAATCCTTTCAAACGGTGAGCCGACATTATATTGCATCATTTTTCCTTGCAGTTTTCTATCAGGTCCTTTGGTTGCAGCACAAGCCTCACAGTTTCGGCACCACTTTTCAACGTCGTCTCTTGCATGCAACCAGTAGAATTGTTGCCTCACCTTTTCTAAAGTCTTATTGACTCCCAAATGGCCTCCTGAAGGTCCATCATGCATCTCTCGAAGAACCTCTTTGATTTTCAATTGAGGTAACACAAGCTGCATCACATAGGATTTACCATCAGCGGACTCTCATTTTCGCCGAAGAACACCTTCTTGCACATGAAGTGAGTCCCATTGTGTCCAATAGGCCTTTAAAACTGGACTCCTATCGGAAATGGCATTCTATGCGGGTTTTTCTTCATATTCCTTCTTCTTGTTGAGCAGATCTTATTTCTTCATTGCTCCATCCACAAATGTGGTCAGCCCTTATTCGCAGAATGTTGATGGATTCCTTTTCTTCTTGTCGCCTGCAATGCTTGCAATCTATTTTACAAGGTCTTCGGGATAGTGCGTCGGCATTTGAGTGCAGCTTTCTCCTTAGGTGTTGAATTTCGTAATCGTAAGTCTGCAGTCTTTCTATCCACCTTGCGACTTGTCCTTCTGGGTTCTTGAAGTTCAACAACCAGTTAAGAGCACCATGATCGGTTCGTAGAAGAAACTGCTGTCCATAGATGTATTTGTGGAAGTGTTTTGTTGCCAAGATGAGTGCCAAGAGTTCTCTTCTGGTCACACAGTAGTTTCTTTCGGTCTTCGAAAGTACTTTGCTGAAATAAGCGACAACCTTTTCTTCGCCATTGTGCACTTGTGACAGAACAGCGCCGACTCCCACGTTGCTTGCATCAGCATCGATGATAAAAGGCTTGCCTGGAGTCGGATAGATCAGCACCGGAGCATTGCATAGACGGTGTTTCAGTTCTTGGAAGGCTTTTTCACACTCACTTGACCATCTAAACTGCTTGTTCTTTTCCGTAAGCTGATGCAAACTTTTCGCAATTCCGGCAAAGTTCTTAACAAAACGTCTGTAATAAGTAGCAAGACCAAGAAAACTTCGTAGTTGATGTTTGTCCTGTGGTGTTGGCCAATTTTTGATGGTGTCAACTTTTTCAGGATCGGTCTTTACTCCTTGGGACGAGATGATATGTCCCAAATACTTTACTTCAGTCTCTCCTCCTCGCCGGGTTTCCACCTTGTTGCGGTGGGGAGGCTTACGTTTGAAGCCTCAGCTGATCGGCTTTAGATTTATATTTATTAAATCCTCAATCGATCTGCTGAGGTTTTAAGCCAACTAAGAGGAACCCACAACGATAAAACTATGGACTTGCCACAACAAACGAACAAAACACCAGCGGGGATATACGCTGAAACGTCGACAGAAGTCACGGCTGCCGGCGCGGGCTTGGCCTCTCCAACAGGAGGAGGGGATAAGTCGCCAGTGACCTATAAAAACGAACAACAACAACAAGACAAGACGACAAAGACAACGACAATTACAACACAAGAGGAAGAAGACCTTCTCCTCACCCCTTCAGACGACGACGCGTGTTCCATTGCCAGCTCCGCCTTCTCAGGGTTGTCGACCACTTCAGTTCGGAGTAGTATCTCTAACTGTAAGAAGACGGTCAAACGACTTGGAAGTCGGAATTGGAAGGAACTCAACGACATTGAACGAAGACGTCTTCAAAACGCTCGTGCTTTTCTGGCGAATGATCCTAAGAGGACAGGAAGGGTACTTTCCCAGCCGTCCAAAGAGGTGAATTCTACAGAGGGTACGAGCGTGAATACTCTAATGGGACCGCCCAATCCGCCGACTGGTAAAATCCAATCAAAGGAAAGTCCGATCTCATTGGAGACCCCCTCGACGAATACGCCTACGACGACGCTGCTGAAGCAAACAGCGGGACCACTTCTCCCAACCAGACCTGGTATGGAGCCACTTGCTCCATCGGGACTGGAAGGCGGGAAGGTGCAACCGTTGGAGATGGATATGGTGGGGCCGTGTGGGAGTGGCGCTAGGGGCCATAACCCCATAGGCAACTCCGGCACGTCTCTTCCATCTCTATCGAGTGGAAGTAGTGTCATAGACTTAACAACAAACACGACAACGAACACGACAATGAACACGACAAAGAACACCGTAATCGAGAAGAAGGCCTCACGGAGTGCTGGAAATCTCACCCAACGGGTTCTGAAAAAGAGACGACGAAACGCTGAGAGGATTGTCCGGCGTCTATCTAGCAAAAATCCCGAAACCTTAACGGCCAGGGAGAAGCTAGCGCTGGGCAATGCTACTCAAAAACTAAAGACCTTGACGACCACTGACATAACGAACAACTCGACAAAAACAAAGACAAAGACCTTGAGAGCGGGAAAGGAGACGGTCGGCACTACGCCCCACCCTGAACCAAACTCAACGACGTCTAAAAGAACGAGGCAGGATGATAAATCTTCGCCTACGAATCCTTCACCCCAAAATAAGAGAAGAAAGACCTTGATCACGGAAGGGACTACGGAGAAGCGACAATTTGCCATTGCGGATTTCGGTACACCCTCCCGAAAACTCTCCGATGATCAATGGCAGTTGATGGAAGTCAGAATCCTGGACGAGGTGAATGACGTTATCGTTAAGAACGGGCAACCGCCTCTCTTCGGTAATCTCAGAACCGTCCACGGATTCAAGATGCTGACATGCGAAGACGATTATACTCTCGTGTGGCTGCAGGACTTCGTCAAAAGAACGATTGCTCCCTGGCCAAATGCAAACCTTCGCCTTATGGGACTTAAGGAAATAAAAGACCTTAACAGACCCAAAGCGAAGATGATGATGCGAGGACCAACCATCCCTAGGGACCGCATTGAGAGGTACCTGCAATCCCTAAATACTGAGCAGCTCAGTCAGAACTGGAAAGTGCTTGAGATGGGAGAGCAGACGAAAGACGGCACAGAAGTGGTTGTGCAGCTCAGTCACAAGTCTATACCACTTTTGAGGAAAATTGGCTTCAAAGTTCGGATCGGGATAAACCGGTGCAAACTGCGACTAATAGCCAACAAGAACAAGCAAGTAAGTAAGGGGCGGGAGGTTTTTAATAAACTATGAACATGAAATTAGTACAAATTAATCTCCAACATAGTAAAGCAGCCAGCGCTAACCTTGTCTACCTCATGGAGAGTAGGCAAATAGACATCGCCCTTATTCAAGAACCCTGGATCGCAGGTGGCAAAATTAAGGGCCTGCACTCAAAAGGACTTACACTGTTCAAAACTGCACAAGTGGTATCAAACAGTAAATTTAGAACTTGCATTGTAGCTAGGAAACAGTTTAATCTTTTTCTTTTATCTACATATAGTAATCTAGACCAGACTGCCGTGAAGCTAGAGCGGATCGGGCTCCCACCACTCATCCTGGCATCCTGCTATATGCCATATGACGGGACGGAGGGACCACCTGCAGACCTAACAGTCCAGCTAGTAGAGCGAGCAGCAATCGAAGGATGGGACGTGGTTCTAGGATGTGATGCTAACTCACATCATGCTCAATGGGCAAGTACCGACACCAACAGTAGAGGTGAGTCTCTTTTTGAACTTATTATAGAACATAATTTACTGGTAGCAAATAGGGGCAATGAGCCCACTTTTGTTATAAAAAACAGGGAAGAAGTGATTGATATAACTGTTACTAATAATTCAAATACAGTTTCAATCGACCAATGGAATGTTCTCAAAGAAGAATCATTCTCAGACCATAGGCTTATAGGCTTCTTGATAAATGATACAGTGGAAACTCCGAAACCTTATAGGAATTTCAGAAACACCAACTGGGATCTCTTTAATAGGGAATTAGAGAAAAAACTCAAAAATTTTAATAACACTGCGATTCAAGAACCCAAGCATATTGATCAAGCATCAGAAGAACTCAGGGTGATTCTT
The DNA here is from genome assembly GCA_911387755.1 of Chrysotoxum bicinctum. Taxonomy (NCBI): domain Eukaryota; kingdom Metazoa; phylum Arthropoda; class Insecta; order Diptera; family Syrphidae; genus Chrysotoxum; species Chrysotoxum bicinctum. Next base: position 96,327,527 of record OU426988.1, read on the forward strand.
AGTAACGCCTTCGAGAAAAGTTGTCCACTGAAACATATAAGGAAAGGAAAAAAGAAACCACCCTGGTGGACGGTAGAACTCGGTAACTTGAGAAAAGAAACAAGAAGACTTTTCAATGCTGCCAAAAACACTAGAAATGAGAATGACTGGGAAGTATAGAAAACCAGTCAACGAAAATTTAAAGCAGAAACGCAACGAGCGAAACGAAGCTCATGGAGAACTTTTTGCAGTGAAATCGAAGGGACAAACGAATCTGCTAGACTAAGGAAAATTCTTTCCAAAGATTCAATCCCTTTAGGATCTCTTAAAACGCCCACTGGGTGCTGGACAGAATCCTGCAATGAGGCTCTTGAGCACTTGATAAATACTCACTTCCCGGGTTGCGGGTCAAATGACAGCAACCTGGAAACAGAACCCTACACGGAACACATTATACCATCGGATATTATAACGGAAGAAAAGATAAGATTGGCAATCCATTCCTTTTCTCCGTATAAATCCCCTGGCCTTGATGGCATCTTCCCAATGATGCTACAGAAAAGCGAAATCCAAATAATACCGCTCCTGAAAAACATATTCCTTAACAGTATAAAATGGGGATATGTTCCTTTATCATGGCGCGAAGTCAAAGTGGTTTTTATTCCGAAAGCTGGCAAGCCCAGTCATACAGAAGCAAAAGATTTCAGGCCAATTAGTCTGACATCGTTTATTCTTAAAACGTTTGAAAGACTGATAGACCTACATATTCGTGGCAATCTGAATCTGGTTGATTTATCCCCAGCTCAGCACGCCTACACAAAGGGGAAGAGTGTAGAAACGGCACTTCACAGCGTCGTTAGCACAATTGAGAAGACATTGAGCGACACAGAATATACCCTTGCTGCGTTTCTCGATATTGAAGGAGCCTTCAATAACGTGAACAATAAAGCGGTAGAGGCAGCTCTAGTAGACAACAAAATCGATAATTCGATAATAAGTTGGGTTATGTGCATGCTAAAGAACAGGCAAATTAACTCGGAACTGGCAGGGATACAGATGAGAGTGTCCACATCCAGCAGGGGCACCCCACAGGGGGGAGTTCTTTCACCACTCCTTTGGGTGCTGGTTATGAACACAATTCTCATTAATTTAAAACACTGTGGTGTAAAGATAGTAGCCTACGCTGACGATCTTGCGTTATTAGCTACAGGTAAATTCTTACCCACTATCAGTGAACAGATTGAATACGCCCTTTCTAAGGTTAATAGATGGACTAGAAAGTGCGGCCTGATGGTTAACCCGTCAAAAACAGAATTAGTCCTCTTCACAAATAAAAGGAAAATACCAAACTTCAGAATACCTTCAATTGAAGGCACCCCGCTGAAGATTTCAGATCATGCAAAGTATCTTGGTGTGATTCTAGATAGGAAATTAAACCGGAGTCTTAACACTAAGGAAAGAGCGAAAAAAGGAATGATTGCATTCTACTCCTGTAACAGAATCTTTGGGAAATCCTGGGGACCTAGTCCAAAAATTATCAGGTGGATGTATTTGGCGATAATCAGACCAATACTAACCTATGGTAATTTGGTATGGTGGAATGCAACGGAAAAAAGCACGAACCTCAAAACTCTGGCAAAAGTACAGAGACTCGCGTGCATTGGGATTACGGGTGCCATGAGATCCACACCAACTGCAGGGTTGGAGGCGATACTCAACCTGAAACCCCTAGACCTTTTCGTACAAGAATCCGCAGCATATAGCGCCTTAAGGCTAAGCCAGACTAATACCTGGAAAAACAGTGCAATAGGACATGCTCAAATTCTTCAGAAATACTTGGGTGATAGTATCATTACAGATTATACAACACCCGAGCTTGACTTTTATAAACCATTCCAAACTGCCTTTCCAAGCAGAGAAGAATGGCTGAACAACCAACCCTACACCAGTGAATCAGAAATAGCAATCTATACTGATGGCTCCAAAATGGACACAGGTGTTGGTGCAGGCTTTTTCTCAGAACCTCTTGAGCTAAACAACTCACTTAGGCTCCCAGATCATAGCAGTGTCTTCCAAGCGGAGGTCCTGGCAGTGACAACAGCTGCTAGACAGGTATCAATGATGGCGATACCACGGGCTGATATCACCTTTTACATTGACAGCCAAGCGGCAATAAAAGCGATTTCTGCCACTGTGATAAAATCGAAGCTTGTCTCCTGCTGCCGCGAAGAGCTTAAGGTTCTTGGCACGCAGCACAATATTAGACTCTGCTGGGTACCGGGACACAGCGGCATACAAGGTAATGAAAATGCCGATGAGTTGGCAAGACAGGGATCAGCGCTCGACGCTAGTCAAGCAGAGATGGTAAGCATCCCACTCTGTAACATTAAACAGAAAATTTCAGACATAATCCTAGGGAAATCCAATGAAAGGTGGAATCTACTCGACACCTGTGATACTACTAGGAAAATATGGCCCTGCTTTAACAAGCAGAGAACTGACAAAATTATACAACTTAGTAAGAAGTCCCTTCGCTCTCTTACGAGCATAATCACCGGACATAATTTATTGAAATACCATAAATTTAAAATGAAACTAAGTACAGATGACCTATGCAGAGGATGTGGTGATGAAGAGGTACATGAAGACACGTCACACTTTCTCTGTCATTGCCCGTCACTATGCCACCAGAGAAAGAAATGGCTCGGTAGCTACTTCTTTGATAATCTAGAAGATATTTCTAATATTTCAGGAATATATATTGAACTTCGTCAACGCCTCAAAATGGCTTGACTGATTAATAGAATACATAGGTTTTATCAGGAAAGAGTGATAACACTCACGGGTAACACAATGGATCTACATTGATCTAAGTGTGACAATAGCAACATCAATTGTCAGCCCAACAACCTAACCTAACCTACTTCAGTCTGGAACAGTGCACATTTTTCTGGGTTCAGTTTAAGGTTAGCCTCTCGAAGTCTCTGGAACACACCCCTTAGGTTCTTGCAGTGTGGGTCGTATGTTTTTCCATAAACGATAACATCATCCAAGTAGACAAGACAAGTTTTCCACGTCAGGCCTTGAAGGACGCACTCCATCAAACGCTCAAATGTTGCCGGAGCGGTGCAAAGACCAAACGGCATCAACTTGAACTGCCAGAGCCCATTACCTGTGGAGAACGCTGTCTTTTCTTGATCTTCAGGGTGAATTTCAACTTGCCAATATCCACTTTTCAAGTCCAGTATTGAAAAGCAGTGTGCTCCTTCACATCACATCTAAGGTGTCACTGATTCTTGGTAGGGGGTAGCTGTCTTTCTTGGTTACGTCATTCAACCTTCGGTAGTCAACAAAAAACCGTGTACTTCCGTCCTTGTTTTTGACTAGGACCACTGGTGTCGCCCGAAGGCGCTTGGAGTTCTCAATTAAACCATCCTTCTTCATGGTGGTAATCATTACCTCAGCTTCACCTTGTTTGGCCAGTGGCAGACGTCTTGCGGGCTGACGAATGGGTCTTGCATCTCCTGAATTTATTCGGTGCTGCACCATTTGTGTCCTTCCATATTTCCCGTTTGGTGAAGCGAAAATGTCGACATACTCATTCAGAAGGATTTCTGCCGTTTTAACTTGATGTTGGTCTAGGTTAGATGAATTGAGTATCTTTGCCTTGATGGTGTTGAGCTCCTCAGGGTCTAATGTCTGAGAAACCTGGATGGTGTTTCTAGGACCATTGATACCAGAAACCAGCTTTTGCCCCTCGAAGTTGGTTCTTACTCGTTTCCCTGCTGGGAAACTGTTCGGGAAGTAACACTGGTGTTATTGTTACCTTGTTCTGAGTTTGAAACTCCGTGTCCACAATGTTGACAAGCTCTGCTCTTCTTGGTGGTAAGCGACATTGACGCTTTAAATGTCCGGTCTTGTTGCAATTCCAGCACTTTGCAAGTCCGTTTCGTTGGTTCCTTTTGACATCAGTTCTTTGGCATGAGCATTCTTCGACGATGGCTTCTCTAAGTCGATGTACTCCGTGAGAAGCTTGCTCAGCTGCTTCCATTGTAAAGGCAAACGCTAATGTTTCAGAAAGCGTTCGTTTTCCAGCAGTTCGCACGGCCCTTTGAAGATGTATGTCGGAAATGGCGCGAACAAATGCCTCAACTGCGAACTGGTTACAAATTTCCTCTCCAACATCTGGATATGCAAGATGAACAAGCCTTTCAATGTCCACTTGCAGTTGTTGTAGAGTTTCGCCCCTCTTCTGAACTCTGGAATTGAGTTGCACTTTAAAGACTTCTTTCATGTGGCTGTTACCAAAGCGTTTGTCTCTGGCCAAAACCAAGGAATTGAAGTCGCCGCTCTTATCTGCTGGTATGGTTTGCAACAACTCAGCAGCTGCTCCTCTAAGAGCAAGAGTTAAGGCTATATACTTATGAGCCTCATCCCAGCCATTTGTTGTGGAAGCTGCCTCGAATTGCTTCTTGTATATAGACCAAGAAGTTTGTCCATCAAAGGTTGGAGGTTGCATCTCTTTTTTTCTCAAAGTTTCCCCAGAGCTTTCCAGAATCTTTATTCTTCTAACACGGTCTAACTCTTTTGAAAACGTCTCCATTTTGTTGTCGACTAGCAATGAAACACGTTCATCTAACACTTTTGAAAACGTCTCCATTTTGTTGTCGACTTGATTCTCCAGCAATGAAACACGTCCATCAAGTGCAGATACATTATTCTCGATGTTAACAAGCTTGCCTTCTAGCATGTTTCAAAGATCTTCGAGAAGGTCTTTTTGTTCGCTATGTTGTTTCTCCAGGCATTCGAGAACATTCTTCTGTTGCTCTTCAAAACGTTCGAGAATATTCTTTTGTTCGTTTTTCTGTTCATCGAAACGTTCGTTTTGTTCATTTCGTTCGTCTTCGAAACGTTGAAGCAGAAGACTAATCATATTTGAAACATCTGCATTTTTACTTACGTCTGCTTCCTCAGCGTCAGCTTCAAAGACGAAAATGTCCGGGTCTTCATTTTGTTGTTTCAAATATTCGGCCAAACGCAGAACAAGCTCATTTTTCGATCCTGCTCTAGAAAGTTCTCATTTGCCTAATTCACTTTTTAGCTCATTACAGTTGAGCTCTTTCAATAACTTGCTCATTTTTATTATTTTTTTTTTTCGCACACTTCACTGCACAATAAGTTTTATTCCACTTTTCTGACACCAATGTAATATTTTTTTTTTAGGTTCGTTAAATAAAACTTATTACTCCTTTTAGAATTTCTTCTTTATTTAAACTTTTCAAATCAAAACAATAAATCTCAATTTATAATCAACTCCTATACTTTTATTCAAACTTAAATCACACTTCTTTAATTACACTTTCCACAATCCAATAGTTCAGCTTTGCACACTTTCATAATCGAAAATCAACTGTGTTCCGCTCACCGTGTACACTCTCTTATATACTCAAACCAGTTGTTCTCGAAGGTTCTTGTCTAGAATATTCTATTTGCTTGGAATAAGGGGAAATTCATATGGAGATAGAATGTTCTAGTAGTTTGGAATAAGGGGAAATTTAGATGCGATGGAAAAAGAGCTTTTTGTTTGTTCCCTCATAAAGCAGATATGTAATTCCCAACAGATGGCGCTGTAGGAGTATAAAGCTCTGTTCGCAACAATATTATTATTTATTTTATTATTATGTTATCTTAAAAATGGCTGATAAAAGCATAATTTTAAAGCTCATTGTCCTTAGTCTTCCAGATGGAACCAATTTTGAAAACATGGGACAAAAATTGTTAAAAAATAGAAAATTAAAAAACCGTGTTTTTGAATAAGAGAACCTGCAGAATGATGTTTAGGCATATTCCAAAAAATAAGAATTTCCTCAAAACAATCAAATACCTCAGCCATTAGCTCTGGAGGAAGTTCAACATTGTGCGGAGATCCATAAACTTCATCGAACTGATGGAAGTAATACCATGAAGAATTAATAAATATCTTCCCTATCTAAAGGAAGTGTGGGCAAAATAGTTTTATGATAGAAACCAATAGTTTGATATCAGCATCGGATCAGATTTTGGCCTCGTATTCAATCCTGTGTATGGATAGTTATTAATTTCTTATCAAAGATGAAAAAATCAATATTTGTACGTATAATCAGTATTTGTATATTTCCTCTGCCGTTTTCCTGCAAATTCAGCAACATAAAAAAAACACATGCCAAATTGACCTCATTTTGAATGTAAGTTTACTTTTATGAACACAAGTGTTGCCATGCTCATGCAGAGATGATGCTGTTTGTTTACAATTATGAACGCAATTTTTGCAGGAATTTTTGAATTTGAAAATACATTAGAACAATTTTGAACTACTAAGATCGAGAGAGGAAAAGTCATCAGTTAAATCATTTTCAACTTCAGAAATCATTTATTCATTTATATGAGAAATCTGGGTAAAATGAAATTTCAAAAGTGCAAAAGTTCAAAACAACTTGGGATTTTCAACTACAGTACGAACTCGGTTAACAAAAAACCCTCGATTCGCGCAACTCCTCGATCCTTGCAACACTAAAATCGTAGTACGTATTGACTCTATAAGAGCTTCTTTCCAAAAATGTAACATCGATTAGTGCAACTTTCTGTGTTATGTATCAGTTCATTAAAATCAAAACATCATTTCATTAATGTTTTTTTTATAACATTTTCGTTATTTCTAAAAAAATTAGCAATTACAAATATAATTTTTTATTTAAAAAAATATAACCCAGTAAGTTCAACAACCTCGGTTATTGCAACTGCCTTAATTTCTATTAGTTGCGTAAATCGAGTTTATACTGTAGCCCTAAGGAAATCCGAAAAATTTAGGCTTTTTTTGTGACTCGTCCGCCACCACAAATTGTTCCCGGGTCATTTGCGCAATTTGTGATTTGAATGCTGACTGGAACACTAATATGACTGAGGGGAAAGGCATCATCCATGTTATAGGGGGAAATCAGTTTTATAACGTCCCATAACTATCTTATTGCTGATAGTTCCGTAAAATGCCGCACAGTGGTTTGGTTTGTATGGGAGAGCGGACAAAAGTCTGTTTAATCTGAACTGTTCAACGGATTTAAATGAATTTTGGCACACATGTTTAAATTAGACTTATACATATTTGATCAAAATTTTGTTAAAAAAAAATAGTTTAAAAAAGTTATTGACATTTTTCTAAAATTGAAGGGTTTTGATGTTTGTGTGGCAGAGCGAAACAAAATTTTTAAAATCTAAACTTTTAAACGGATTTCATTGGAATTTGGCACAGCCACATATTTGTTCAAAATTTGGTTAAGAAAACTTCAGTAACAAAAAATTTATTGACATTTTTTCAAAAATTTGAGGAATATTTAGTTGAAAGTTGAAAAATTTTCAAGGCAGAAATAAATGGTTTCGCAAAAATCGAATTTCTCAGACCTGGGTCAATGTAATAATTTTATTTTATTTTTTGAACAAAGCTAAGAAAAAATGGGCTTTACCAGGTCGTTCTGACAATTAGTACCCAAGAATTCAAACTTTTGATAAACACCACTGTCAAGACGGAGTATTTTGATACCCGATTCAGTGGGACAATTTTGAACATTACTCCCACATATGCAAGTATCTGCAGCTGATTTTTTTTTGTGCTTTAACTTGAAAGTATAGAGCACACGCTGGTATACTTTGTTGCTTGGAGTCTTTTCGAGCTTTTTTTTAAATCAAAAAGTTAAAAAAAAAACATTTTTTCTAAGTATTATGGCAACACTTCCAGAAGAAAGAATAAAGAAAAACAAATGAATAAATGAATGTTCAGAAGGAAGATATAATGAAAGAAAGATATAATGATTGCATTTAATAGAAAGAGACTGCCGGTTAGGTAGAAGAATATCCAGAGAGAATAAAGGTATGATGAGTTGTTGTGGATCTGTTAACGGGGAAAGACCTTTTATTTGTTTAACCGAATATTATCCTAGTTTTGCATTAAGCAAAGTTATAACTGCTTACAGTACCAATGTTATGACTTTTGATATGACTTTTTCCAAAGACTTTATATATAGTCGTGAGACTCGGTGGATTCCATTTCCTCATGACGTTCATGGAAGTAATCGCCAACATATTGGCTTTTAGTGGGCTGGAAGATGTTTTTAAAGTAATTTATGTTGAAAATAGTCTCTACAAATGGTAGCAGGGCATGCATATTAAAAGGCTGTCTACGCGTCTAAAAGTCCTCTACAAGAAGACTAAAACTTTAAAGTGTTTCGAAAAACGCGGACCAACTGCAAGATTATGGGTGCTTTATTTTAGAATGGTATCATTTATTAAGCAATTAATAGAGGCTGAGAAATACAACTGTTATATATACTATATGTTAAATTTGCAAGAAATAATGCCTGCCGAAGAATTTCAGAAGTTCATAGAAAAGGGTTTTTTTACTATTCGGCGGACAAATTTTAGTGTGGGTTTTTTTCAGACCGAAACATCGAACAAGAACTCATGAGAAAAATTAAAGTTTTTGGCTTATTTGCCTTATTTGCCACTAGGTCTATCGCATTATCTAATGATTCCTGCGAAATGGAGGACTTTAGTGAAAAGCAATTCCTTTCTTCTGAGCAACACTTTAATGCAAGACCTTTCTGTACCACTCGTGACAATGCAGACTTAGAAAAACTACATTTATAGCTTAACTGAACTGAACTGAGGATTAGCGAGGAAAACCGGAAAGCCCTCGAAAGATCGAGCTTCAAAGTGAAGTTCGGTATAAGAAATGTAAAAATAAGGATTATGCAGAGTCATGGAGAAGACCCAAGCAAGGCTGATGAAACGTCGAGGTCGACAAAGTTAATGGTAATGTCACTGGTGATGTCAAGGTTTCCGGTGAGCCACTGGATTCTGGTCAGGTGATGATAACGCACGGCATACTCTCTGGGGTAGCTCAAAGATCAATGAACGAGGTGAGTTCCTTTTCGATTTTTTAATAGAAATTAACCTTACGAACGATCTGCACTTTTGTTTTTTAGAACTTGGAAACGTAAGAAGAATGGCATGATGTACTAGATGTTACGATTGTAAATAACTGTCTTAATCCAATGGTAGAATATACTCCCCATTTGAAATCTTTTTCAGACCACAGATGGATTCTCTTCAACATACATTTCGAAGCCGAAAATCCTCTACCTTTTAGAGATTCCAAAAGAATTAACTGGAAGAAGTTCAGTCCGATAGTTAATTTTTAACTCCGTAATATACCGAATCTGAGTCATAGACCTAGAGTCAAAAGTGAAATTCTTCTAAGCGTCAATGAATATTGCCTTTAATGTCTCTTGCCCAATCAAAAATAGCCGCAAATCACTCTTTCTCTAATGGAATGAAGATCTGTCTATCCTGAGAAAAATAACAAGAACAATCTTCAATATCTGCCATAAACATAAGGTTTATGGACCTTATAAAGATTGCCTCAGAATTAACAAGCGAACTCATCAGCCAAGCAGCAAGGTTGGAAATTATTCTCTCAATCAATTGAGAACATAATTGATTCTGCAAGGCTTGGCAACGTGCTATCGAGAGAACATTGCAATACATCATTCTTGAAAAAGCCTGATATTTTTGGAGCCACTTTTAATGGGGACCCACTTTCAGGGCTGCGAGAATAGCCCCGAAACGCTCAGAACTTATAACACTGTAATGGCTTGTGCAGGGCAAATCAACACCGTTATAACAAAGGAGAAAATTGCATGGCAATTCATACTTTCTCTCTATATGTTTCCAGGTCTGGATGGTATACTGTCAATTATGCTACAAAAGACGCAAGATGTGGCAATTCCAGGCTGAAAATAATTTTGAAAGAATGCCTCTTTTTAAGCTATTTACCCGAGTCTTGGAGACAAGTAAGAGTAGTTTTTATCAAAGTCGGTAGCCTAGAGCGCATTCTCGACATCCATATTAGAGACATTCTTAACGGATGTCCTCTTCAAAACTCTCAAGATGCATACCTTAAGGGTAAGTCGATATAAACGGCCCATCATGAGATAGTGCGTACAATTGAGAAAACTATTACATTTAAAAAAACTACCCTCCCCAAACTTTCCTAGATGTAGAAGGGGCTTTCAACAACGTCCTTACCAAGTCCATTCTGGAATCACTCATTGAGTTTGCTGTAGAAGAAAACATCAGGGAGTGGGTTAAATCAATATCAGCTACAGATGAATTCTAGGAACGTTAGGTAATATAAACTTGACAAAGTACGTTAGTAGAGAAACACCACAGAGCGGAGTTCTGTCCCCGCTTCTATGGCTTCTAGCAATGAATAAATAAAGTTCTCGTTAAGTTGGAAAGATGTGGAGTAAAGGCGGTTGCTAATGCAGATGACTTGATTCTACTAGTGTCAAGAAAGTTAAGTAAAATTACAGAAATGGCTTTAAGGATGTAAAATTAGTAACTGCGCCAAGAGTTTTGGACTAGCTGTTAACTAAAGCAAAACTGAACTATGCTATTTACTACCAAAACTAAGATACAGCCCTTCACTCTACCCCAACTCAACGGCCAAACACTTTTGCTATTTTCCAGTGCAAAATATCTAGGTGTTATTCAAGGCCCTAAGTTCAACTATAAACTGAATATTGAAGAAAGGGTTAAGGCCTGCATATAATTCTACGCCTTTCGATTCTATGGTGGCGTTGGTTCAGGAATTTTCTCTGTGATTTTAGACATATCTAGGTCGTTTAGGCTACCCGACTTTGCTAGTGTTTTCCAACCTGATATACTTGCTATCAGGAAAGCATGCAAGGTACTCACACAAGATCTAAACCGGAACCGGAATCCGGCTATTATCACAGTCAGGCGGCTGTTAAAGCCATTAATTCTAGTACTCTCAATCGGTCCAGCAGTGTCAGGATGAACTTGCTAGCAATATTAACCACAATATCACGGCGGAAGAGTTGGCCTGGCAAGGATCAGCCTTTCATAACTTACTGGATGAAAGTGTCAACATTCCGCTCGGAGCTAAAAAGTGCAAAATTCTCTCAATTTTTATTAGCGAATCAAACCGTAGGTGGAGCAGTTTAACTAACTGCATTATATCTAGAAAGATTTGGCCCACCTATAACAAAACCCGAACACTGCGAATTTTGCGAATAAAAGATTATAAAATTATTTAAGAAAATATAAATGCTGTCCATTTTTTGACATTTATTTTCTTACAAAAAAAAATATAACAAAATAGAAAAATGATATTTAAATTATGCCCCATTGAGTTTTCCAAGCCCTTTCGTATAAAATTGTGGTTATTTTATTTTATGCAGCTGATTTAAGGTTCAAAGAATTTTTGTTTACTTAACGTAAATAAATATTTCGGCCAAATATTTTTCAATCAAGAACATTTTGTTTCAATAAAATATTCAAAAATTATTGACGTGAAGTTCCAAGCATTTTTTTTATGGAAACCTCCTATCAAAAAGTTAATTTACTATAAAATTTTATTAAAAGAAATAGATACCATATTTCTATATATATGATATTATAATATCATACACTCGCGATCAAACAGATTGAATCGAAAAGAGAACAATTGCTTTCAATCAACATTTATGAATGATTATTTTATCGTCAAAAAGCTTGATCCATTAGCTTTAACTGAAAAATTAAAGATTTATTAATCATTTCATTGATCTGATGAGTTTCTTGACTATCTATTCCAGTATACCAATTAGAAGACACTTACAAAAATAATGCCTACCCACCTTTTTCGCACAAAAATAATTTGTATGCGGTACATTATATAAGTAGGTAACGTACAATTTAAAAAAATTGGTCAAAATATACACCAGTTTCAAAAATTTATTGATATAAACTAAAAAGCTGTTTCGAGGCGTGTATTTCAATTGAACTTATATTTGAAAAGTAAGATGTTAATATGGAAATGTTTAAAATTCATATAAAAAAAAACCATGCATAAGAAATATTTGCAATTTGAAGATTTTACTATCAAACATTTATTTTTGAAAAGAGTTGTTTCGAAAATTCTGTATAGTCATTTATAAATGAGGTACATACGTACTTATTTAATTTAAATACTTGAAATAGAAAAAAAAAATACTATTATTCGAAACTTATTTATTTGCATTCGAAATTGATTTGACATACAATCCATGGGTTGGGGTCAAAATGATTTCTTTTTCGAAATTCTACTTCTCAGAATTCTGCAGTGGCGTAGCCAGACTTGGTTTGAAAGGGGGGGTTTCAAACAAAAAAAATTATAACAATAAACCCAAAAACGTTAAACCCCAAAACAATTAAACCCACAAACCCCAAAACCATTAAACCCACATAGCCCAACTCAGCAAAGCCAGAATTGAAAAAGAAATTGAATCGCCTCGATGAGCACGTAAAGGACATTTTCCGGAGTTTTTTTATACTTGTCAGACGTCAAAAGTTGAAAATATTTAACGTCACTTGTTTTAGTTGGAATACACTAATAGCATGTTACCGAAGAGGGGGGAAAGGGGTTTACAAAGTAAAATAAATTTTGCGAAAAAATAAACGATGAATAATAATTTTATATTTTCTAAAAAAATAGTACACCGCAGGCATTTAACTACATTTAAAATTTGAAATCTAATCTTCGTGTTTTTCTACAAAATTCTTCTAATACCTCCACCGGCGTGATTTTAATGTCTGTGTGTATGTTGAGATGCGCCAATCCAAAAAGCTGTCTTATGACAAAACGCTTAATGCATAGTTCTATTATTTTTTAAAATTAAAATTAAAAACGAAGTTTAAAATTATACTTTGCTGAAAGTGTAAGATATTTTAGGTCTTTAAAAATAAAATCCACGGCTGGGTCTCAAGAACTTAGTCCAATGTAATAGACTACGAATTTTAAGAACGAATGTTATTTGAGAAAAGTGTTCATATGGATACAATTATTTTTTAAATTCTTTTAGTAATACTCGTAAGAGCATTGTATATAAAACTTATAATATTATCAAGAAGAGAAATATTATGGCGACATCTTCTAAATTAAATAATAAAATATTCTCTTTTTAGTTCTTGTTTTGTATCTTATTCTACTCTCCACTGTAAAATCAGCGCTAATTTCAGCTCCACCACTGGCGCCACCACAGGCTAGCGTTCGCAATACAAAATCACGACATAATAATACTATAGGTTATACATACAAAGATAAGAGATCATAAAACAGAATGCTGTTCAAATTATGCTACAACAAAAATTATAAGCCGTCGTTGTAGTGGTTTCTTTAAAAAAATAAGCTTTTATGTATGACATTTTTAAACTAAAGTTTTTATAATTGTACGAATGAAAATTAAATTTCCAAAATAATATCGTTTTGGAAATATCGAATTTTCTAAAAAACACTCTTTTTTCACAAATTCAAAAAATTTTTTTAAGTATTGTTTTAAAGTTTTTTAAACTTCTTAGAAGCATCCTTAGATAAATTCTAAATTAGAAAAAAATTGTTTTATAGCAGGTACAAGCTGTAATATCTTAATTTTTTTTTTTTTTGTTGCTCAGGAACGGCTAAGTGCGATCGCCACATCCGTGCCTTGCGAGAGTTTGTTTTCGAAACCTGGGCAAATTGTATCGGAGAGGAGAACCCGACTAAACAGCAGAAAAGTAAAAATGCTTCTCTTTTTAAATTGCAATTCTAATTTGTCACAGTGAAGTGAATCCTGTTTTTTGTTTACTTTTAATTTCGACATACCTACTTGATTCTGGGTAAATAAAGTAACCATCGAAGCCAGTGGTTTTAAAGTTCCTTGTTTTAACTTTTTTTTTGTTTTTGCAAAACGTTGTGCAATAAATAATGAATTAACTCTACTAAAAAACAAAACTTTTAATTCTCTATAATTAAATGAATTAAAACACGAAAAAATACTTTTTCTTTAAAAACTCTCTATTTCAGCTAAGCAGCATCTCTATTTGTTTTGTTTTACTTTTCAGTACCAACTGAAAGTCACGGAATGAAATTCACAGTTTACATTCACAGTTTATATTCGCAGTGAATGAAAAATAGCATTCACAGTTATACCTGTGAATGCGAATTCACGACTCAGCTCATCTCTAGAGTTTATCAACAAAAATACTACGGCATGTACTTACGCATTATTAGGATGAATGATATTTTTTAGTTTTCAGCTGATGCCAAGAGGTGAGGGTTCAGACTGATCCAGATTAATTTTTATTTTTTATATCTCTGCTGCTATATTTATAATACAAAGCTTTAATAACATTCTCAAAAACTTCGGCGAATTGGGTCACTTGAGGTTTAATCTACTTGGGTTTTTGTCATTTGTTTGAAGTTCAATTTGAATTAAAATTTTAATATACAAAAACTCCGGTGAGTTGGGTTATTTGGGTTGCTTGGGGTTTACTATACTTGGGTTTATTGTTATTTGATAATTCGGTTTTGATACTGCTTCGCTACGATATTCATAGTATAATTTATTGATAGTATAAAAAAAAAACTCCGGCGAGTTGGGTTATTGGGTTGCTTGGGGTTTACCATACTTGGGTTTATTGTTATGTTGGGTTATTAGGTGGCTTAGGGGTTTAATATACTTGGGTTTATTGTTATTTTTTGCATTTTTTGGCGGATGCCAAGGGGGGGGTTCAGACCCCCAAAACCCCCCCGTGGCTACGCCACTGGAATTCTGTATTCCTAAATTCTACTTCTCAAGATTCTGAATTTCAAAATTTTACTTCTCAAAATTTATGTTTTCAATCTTGTGTATTTAAAAATTGGACTTCTCAATTAAGTTAATTTGTTGAATATTTTGCTTTGAAAATTCCTTATTTCAATATTCAGCTTTCAAAATTTGCATTTTAAAACACAATGTATATAATTTATTTTGTTTTGCAAACATACCTATCCGCTCCCAATAATAATATCATATTTTTATATGTATTTATGCCTATAAATACGATATGTATGCATATGCAAATGCATACCTTTTATCATTATGTACCTACAAATTACATATTACCTAAAACATTAATTTCTTCTATACCGAAAAATACGTTACAGTGAAAGTAAAAAAATTAAGACCTGCTTTGAAAATAACTAACGACCTACATGCATATCTAAATAAATAATTTTCTTCTATTACCAAAAACAGGTCGCAGCAAAAGTAAACAGAATTCTTATGAAAGTAAATACTCGTATCTATGTACATATACAGTCTTGGCCAAATGTATTAGGCACCCCCAAAAAGATGCCATAATTTTAAAACCAAGTAAAATTAAAAAAAAACAAGTATGCAGAAATGTTGTACATTTTTTTTATTAAAGAAAATTTTATATTTTGTATGACCACCCCTTAGGACTGCTGCTATTCGTTTAGTCATAGAGCTTACGAGCTTACGGCATTCGTCAGAACTTATTTTGAGCCATTCTTGCTCAAGAACCTTTTTGAGCATCTCTTTTGATGTTGTTGGGTATTGTCGGACATTACGCTTTAAAATTCCCCATAGATGCTCAATTGGGTTCAGATCTGCGTACTGGACAAGCCATGGAAGCAGGTCAATGGCATATTCAGCAAACCACTTCATTGAGAGGGCGGACTTGTGACAGGGTGCATTGTCTTGCTGGAACAACACGCCCCGCATATTTGTATAACTAAAAATATGCTGGAAGGATGGGATCAGCGTGTTTTACATCAAATTAATGTATTTTTTTGAGTCCACAAATGAACATTTTGCCCACTCCGTGCGCAGCCATGACACCGCAGATCATAACGCTTCCTCCTCCGTGCTTAACGGTTGGAACTACGCATTCTGGGTTGTATTCCTCACCAACTCGCCGCCTCACAAAGGTTACACCAGGGCTTCCAAGCACATGTAACACACATGATGGCAATTTAAAACATTTTTTAAAGTTTCCGAGTTCTGGAATTCGTTATAATGCTTACTTTAAAGTTTGATTCATCTGACCACAAAACGTTACTCCAATCTTCTTCAGTAAAGTTTTGGTATTATTTTGCCCATTCTAGCAGCAACTTTCTGTTTTTTCTGAGAGCCACGGTTTTAGTTGAAATCTGTTTCCCACAATGTTGTGTTATGTCAGCAACTATCTCATTTGATGTTTTTTTACGTTTTTTTTTTATAGAGGTTCATATTAAAAACCGATCTTCTCTTACCGTGGTTACTTTTTTCCTGCCGGATTTTAGATGGGATTTAGATGGGATCCAGTCTTCCGAAACCGATCTAAGGCATTTTGCACGGCACAACGCGAACAATTCAATCTTCAAGAGAATAGAGCGTAAAATATAGGGTGCCTAACACTTTTTGCCAAGACTGTATGTACAAACAAATAACAACCTAGAAATTCCTGTATACAAAAATACTTTGTTTTTATTTTCAAACATACTTACGTCACACCGAAAGAAAATGATTAATATATTTTTTTGTATTAAGAATTTTATTCTCAATTTGTTTTCTATACAATTTGACTTAAAACTAACTTATTACTAAATTAAATCATGTTGGCCCAACAGTTGGGACCCAACGACCCAACTTCATTTGGCTTTATATAATGCTATTTGCTATAAGTATATTAATGTTTTCTTAATCTAATTCATTAATTTTTAATATTAACTGTGTAATAATGTTTGATGAGTGGGCGTTTTATATTCTGTAGTACTAATTGTTGTTCTTCTCGTAAAAGAGTGCGTCGTCGTTCTGGATGATTTCTTCAAATTGATCGTCAGTGATGGCTCGGGCGTATTGATCCTGTCGCTCTAGTTCATGCTGGAGGAGTTGTTGCACTTCTGAGTTGGGATGATTTTCCAGGTTCCCGATGATTTTTTCGGAGAGCTGCAGCAAATACTTGTGCAGTGGTATCAGCCTTTCTTCTTCGTACAGTTTCTTAAGTTGGTATTTGTATATTTCTTCGTCAGTGGGTTACGGTACAGTGCAGTGCAAATGCGGAGCATCTTTCTTTCAAAATGCTGCATCTTCTTCATTGCAGCGTATGTCAGAATGAATAAGTTGTTTGTACACAAGTAGGTAACTTGGTTTTCTTACTTAGTCCTTTTCGCTTCCTGAGTGGCGGCGGATGGACCAAGTGCAGTTGGCTCTATTCGACATCAGATCTGCATACCTTTTGAATTTATTGGAAAAGTTGATTCTCGAGTACTTTGTCGATGATTTGACTGTTACTTCAGTGTTGTCTGGAAACTTTAGTTTGATAGCATCATACTGTGTTCCAAACGATCGTCTTCGAATGACAGTCACTGGTGTTCGGAAGTAGATGAATTCGGTCTTTTCGCTGTTTATCTTCAATCTCAGTTTGACATATGTAGATATGTAGTATTCCCATAGCTTTTGATGTGCTCTTGCACAGCAATTTCTGGTGAAAAAGCGGTGGAGTATGTGATGAAGTCGTTTGCATAAAGCTTGGTTTTTGTTCCTGGTATGTTTGCTGGTTGATCAGCACTGTAAATGTTAAACAGCAGCGGTCCACGTTTTGATCTTTGAGGAACTCCAGCGTTGATTCCCTTGGTTGATGATACATGTTTTCTTACCTGTACATAAAAGAGTCTATGGGTTAGGAAATTTTTGATTATTCTTACCAAGTAATTAGGAAGTCCAAGTTCCGAGAGTTTGAATAGTAATCCTTTTATCCAAACGCTGTCGAAAGATTTTTCGATGTCCAGCAAGCACGCTACAGTAGTTTCCTTTTTGTTGAGCCCGAATGTAACATCAGTATGAATTCCAAGTAGTGGATGTAGGGTAGAGTGTTTATTTATTTCATTGGCCGATAGCCTTCCACATATGCGCGGTTGTTCTTCTTCGGGACGGGGACAACTTTGCGGTTTTCCAGGCTGTAGGGAAATAGCTGTTGTTCAGACAGTTGTTGAAAATTATAGTGAACAGGAGAACAGCAAGGTATGGTAACTTTCTCAGTACGTAATTAGAAATCTTGTCGCTTCCTGCTGATTTTTTAGAGTTTCCAGTAAGGATAATGTCAGTCACTTCTCAGGAAAAGTGAAAACATCTGTCAGTGTTGCCTCCAATGATTCGTTTTCTTAGTTGAACAAGGCCATGGTTTAGGTGGTTACTGATATCTCCTGAAAGCGAGTTTCTACTTCTTGAATAAAGTCAGAGAGGTATATGGGAAGGCGGTCTTTGAAACTATCATGAAAGTGATTGGCAAACGCTTCAGCTTTCTCAGTAGAAGTTTTTGAAACTTCTTGTCCGTGAAGGATGGTGTCCAGAATTGAGTTTGCATTTCCAACAATTAGATGGATCTATTTAATCGTGTCAGGGCCAGGTTTGATATCTACGAGTCTCTTCCTGAAATACATTTCCTGTTGATGTTTTACTGCCTGGTTGAACATTGTGTTAGTCTACTGAAGTTCTGAATGCAGCCGTCGGTTAATCGTCAATTTCCCTGTTGAAGGTCCTGTGGTATATTCTTTGGAGGCTTTTGCGGAGTCTTTGCCGGTGAACATATATTACTTGTGTGCGCTGGGATAAGTTTGCGTATTTATCTCTCCTGGTGCGGGGGGTTTTCTGCCTTTCCAAAGCAATATTGAACATTATTTCAAATTAAGCAATGGTGTTTTCGATCTCATTGTTGTTGTTGAGATTGTTGATGCTAGAGACTTCTGTAAGGCGTTCTTCCACTTCTGAAGCGAATCTTTTCCAGTTCATTTTCTCGTATCGGATTTGAAATTTGGGAATACGTCTTTCAGTTGTAATCCTCGGAAAGGATGTTCGTAAAATTGGATCTCACTAAAAAGAAGTCCAGAAGATACGGAGTTCTTGGAAATGTGGATCTATGTTATGATATAACCACCAGTGAGTGAAGTCTTGTAGCCAGTCCACAATTGCTTTTCCTTGTGTAGATTCCCTGGTGCTCAGCCAGAGTGCGTGTCGTGTATTGAAGTCACCTCCAAGAACACAATACGTATGTTGGCCAGGCAGATTGGTGATGGCGTTGAAGTCATGTATGATGTCACATCATGTTGCGTTACACTTGTTGTTGCAGCGTCTCATAATCCGACATTGAGACTACTGTAGTTGCTTGGAACTACCTCATTTGCTTTTTTACAAAGTGAGAGGAGATCTGATTATCCTTTTTGGCTTGGTTTGTTGGATGGTGCAGTCCTCTTCTGGACTACAGGCTTGGCAAATGGAGTTGTAGCTGGAGCTGGTGGAGCTGACTTATTTTCTGCCTTCTTAAATTGGCCTCCCAAAGGCTTTGAAGCTGCTCCATAAGTGGCTGCAATGCTGGCATATGATAATCCAGTCACAATTGCTTTTGTTGCTGATGTAACAGAGCAAACTGGTGATTTTCACGCTTCTGTGTTGCTTCCTTTGCTTTTTCGGCCAGTTTCTTCTTCCTTGTAGGACAACCACTAGATCTGTCAGGGTGCCCAGTATTTTGGCAGTTAATGCAGAAAAATCGTCACTGACTTTTTTGAGCGTCCTAGAGAAGTTTCTTGGATTATCTGCATTCTTGCACTTGACACAATGGTATTTCATGCCTCAGTTGCTAGCAACATGCCCAAACTTCTGGCAATTCTTACACTTTGTAATGGGGGTGGGCTTAAACTTCACCCAATAGACTTTTTGGTACAAAAGAAGTGTTTTTCCGTAAATTTCTGGGATATCCGATGTATTGGAAACTTCAACGACGAAGCTGTTATACTTTCGGTCCGATCGGGTTTTGTAGGGACTTACTGTTAGGACTGCGATGCTTTCCCTACTGAGTTCCTCCTTAACTTTTGTGGCTTCGTAGGTTTGATGAATTCCTTTAAGGACCAGCAATGCCTTCTTGTCTTCTTTGTCGGTATAGGTATTGAATTCTCTATTTTTCACCTCCAAAAAATCTCGGATTTTCTGGTCTTCCCCTTTGGTCTTTGTTGTGATAACTGATTTTTCACTATTTATATTGTGTACTTTGAATACTACACCTTGAGTTTTTAGATGATTACTGATTTCCGCCACCTTTAGCTTGAAGCACCCAATCGGTGGCCCTAGTGTGGATCGTGGTTCCTTGTTGGGATTCTTGAGGTCTGGTTGTTTAGTTAGGTTGATTTTTTCCGCGTTGGTGACGAATGCTTCGTTATCCATTGCAGGCTTTTTGGTCTTCTTCAACGAAGTAATTGGTGACTCTGTACCACTTCAAAATCAGAGAATTTACCATTTCTTCGGTTTCCAACATCTCTGCAGGTTCTTCTTTTGTAGGTTGTACGTTTAAGTTTTCCTGTCCTACATCTTCTTCTTCGAATTGTTGTTCTGTTATTGGATTCACAATTTCTTGTGGTCATCATCATCGAGCTTGGCATGAATGTTGACCAGGAACTCTTTTCCGTGAGTTCTTATGCCTTCTTTGATGGGAGTCTTGAGGGCGTCGTAGGCAAAATTTACGTCACACTTCCTTCTCTAGGATTTCCCCATTTTTAACTAGTATTTCCAGAAAAAAGACTTGTTGTTTTTTTTACTACTTAAAGGATTAAGATTGAAAATTGTATGTAACAAGAAGGATAATCTACATTCAAAAAAAACCCTTCTTGGAATTAACTATACTATCCCACCCAGCTCTCGAAATTCAAGTGCCAATTTATTTATTTAATTCATTTATCATTCAATAAAAGACAGAGAATTCATGATTTTAAATTGTTGAATGCAATGAGAAGTACCTACTAAACACTCAATCCTGGATTCCAAAGGAAAACAGTTAATGGTAAACAAACTTTTCTCTACACATTTTTGACACATTAACAATTTTTGTTGCGATTCTTTCATGTCATTGTCCTTCAGCTGTTGTTATGGCCATAATACTGGAATCGAACCCACGTCGCCGGAGTGACGTCAACCTGTGAATTTTGTGTTACATACATGTGATTTTTTGTTTTTAAATTTCACTCTCATGATTTTTTTATAACGCGCCTAAAGAAATATAGCTAACTTCAAAAACATAAAATCAATTTACTTTTGTAAAACTTCTTTTGTTTGCACATCGATCGGCCAGCTAATAATTGTCAACAAAAAATGACATGTGTTCCGAAAATGAGGTAGGTTTGAGCCCATGGAACGCATTCAGCCATGGAGATTTAAATTTGTATCGTAAGCCATGTTCGTCCGCATTTTTGACGACGCGACGTCTCACGTCTGCATTTTCTATCTCCTCTCTTTCCCTGACAAATACATTTCGAGTATTTTGTATTCTCTTTTTTCGCAAATATTTAAAATTCAAATGCAGACAAATGTAAATAAGTTTTGAAAATAATTGACTTATACAAATACGCAGAGCTTACACTTTTGCATGAATATCCCTATTATTGTAAAGCCATAACTGCAATGAACTTGAAAATTGAGAATGTTAAAAAAAATCTGCTCTCCTTTTCCAACTCAATTTAAAATTCTATCTCCCATTTCAAAAAACCAAAAAGTAAATGTTTCACTTTTTGAAAACACTAATACATTGCATAAATTGCTTAAGAAAATCTCCGATAGATGTCGCCAAACTGAAAACAACAGATGTCGCTAGTGTATGTGTGTATTCTTGTTCATTTTTTCACTTATTGTACTTTTTACAAAAATTTCCCATTGCAGTTAGCTTAAAAGCTTAACTACAATCAAATTCAAAAAGTGAAAAAAATAAACTCGTTTTCCCAACTCATTTCACATTTCTTTCTTCCATCTCAAAAAAACAATAAGTGCTCGTATAAAGTTTAGTATGCAGATCACACTTAACTAAATTTTATTTCTCCGATTTTTATCTTTATGAAGAAAGATAAATTTTGACGTAAATTTTGGTGTATCTAAATTGTACTCTCTTTTCATCAACAGTTGTCGCTAGTGAATATGTGTATTCTTTTTCACTTTTGCAGAAAGTGGCGAATGTAGTTAACGCTTAATGTTTCAAAATATTATTGTAAGAGTTATACTGCGTCTCCACTGAACGATAATCTGAGATTTACTCAAATCTACTTGAAATCTTCTTGAAATCACTAGATTTACCATACAAAAATTAATCATCTCGATTCGAGATTTCAAATAAATCTACTTGAAATCTACTGTACTGAACGAGTTCACTTTTCCATTTCCAATGAATCTGACAGTTTGATGGAAGAACAAAAAAAACAGTCTGTTGACAAACTGAACAAAAAAAACATTCTAATAACTGACACTGCTTGTAATTAAGATTTTAGATGTCAAAATAAATCTAACAAGTCCAGTGGAAACACTACTAGATTATTTTAAATCAAACTGGAAAATAATCTAGATTATCGGTCGGTGGAAACGTAGTATTAAACTACTAAGAAAAACACATGCCTTATATTTATATTGATAATTAGGCCTATTCGGCGAGATCTTTTATTCTTTTATTCTGTTATTCTGCTATGAATTTCCATACAAATGTTTGAGCTGTCAACAAATCTTTTATGAATTTTAATTTTGGTATTCAGGACGCTAAAATCTGTTATAAAATCTGCTAAGAAAACTTTTATGAACTGTCAAATGTTCGAACATAGAAAAAATCTTTTACGAATAGCATTATTGGTATTCAGCATGTCAAAATCTGTTATGAAATCTGTTAAAAATCATAAAAGAATAAAAGACAAACTTCTGTGACTTTTATCATAAAAGATTTCAATACATACACAGATACGAGTATATTAATGAAAAATTGATATATCATCGTCGTCCATTCTGCAATACAATATTTTGCAAATATGGCTGATCTGGAATGAATTAAATAAGAATTAAATTACATTTTTGTTAAGAATGGACGTTTCAAAGAACGACGACGATATATTTTATTGTTCGTCAACGAAATCTTTTTAAAATGAAACAAATGAAAGAAAATATATTTACACACATACGAGTATTATATAAACATATGTATATGTAAGTAGAGTAGAGGACATCAATAATGTGTAAGAGAAGAGATTACTTTTTTGTTCGTCATCCATTTTAATTTTGTCAGATGAATTATTTTATTTAATCACAGCTGATTTTGATAGCAGATTTAGTTCAGTTTCATAACAGATTTCGTTTTCGAAGTTGCATAACAGACTTTTATAAAAGTTCGAGCCCCTGAATACCAATTATAAAAGATCTTTTAAGATGGAAATCTTTTATGATTCATAACAGAAAATCTATAGCAGAATAACAGATGTGGCAGAATAGGCCTAAATATTTCTTCACTTAGGGGGGTTCACATTCAACAACATGTTCATCAACTTTTATCGTGTTGGCGGATTTGTGTAATGTGAATCCACCTTTATGTTTCGAGGTCTGGCTTTGGGTTTTCGCTGAATGCTTTCATTTTCGATTTGACATTTGTGATTATGTGTCAGTCGATTTGACATTTCTAATTGTTTTTGTTTTCCGGGCATTTTTTTGCAATTTTTATTTATTGTTTTAAACAATTTCTGTGTAGTATATTTAAATAATTTTGGCATTCTGCACATCTATGCAAAAAATGCTTTCGTTTCATATGTAATTTATGCCCCTTCGGTTTTTGTGGGCCGCGAAAAGTGTACCACAAAAAACATGTTCGCCGTTTTATTATATGATTAATTTTAGCAAGTAACGTAGACAAACCTTTGCTAATCCCTTTTTTTCACTAAAATGTATTATTTTATTACTGTTAGGTAGATTTTTTTTTAATTTTCACTATTTTCTTTTCTCCACGCACTTGTGTACTCCATGAATATCAACTGTGAACTGAAAAAATATTAATATACGGCTGTTTTTCTCTGTGCAGTCAAAAATCACATCTAACTCATTTGCATAGAAAATGAATTAAAGGAAATCACAAAATTGCTTTATTTATGTCGTCTTGTTCCCGATCTTTTGTTTGCCTTAACCTCCATAATTATTACTTATTTCTGATTTCTTGACTGTCTTCAACTCTACGAGAAATAGTGTGAAAGCCGCGTGTTTAAGCGGCGCGTCGCTAGTTCCTCTTCATGAGAGTAGATACCATAGATTTTATATACAAGGTCTAAATTATCTCTTAAGCCAGATTTATTTACATTCTTTAAATTCATGATAATGCACTTGTAAGTGTGTGTGTTGGAAATATCGCTTTTAACAAAATGCTACATCTGCATTAACATATTTGAGCTGAACGATTTCAAATTACTCGTATATAGATTTCCTTTTAAACTTGTCATTTCCCTTTTATACTTCTTCCTTGAACTCTTGAAAAGATAAGTCAATTTTTGTAATCTTAAAATAACTTTGCAATCTTTAATCTTTTATAATAAATTTCAACTTGAATTATCTAATTTTTTTGTTGTCCAAGAGTCACCAGCGCTTAGTATGGCTGAATCAAATCTCAAAAGTATACCACACTCATCGTTTCAACGGACACCCTTGAACATTTAACTGAAGACTTATTTTCCCAACTGTTTGGTTGGTAAAATGAAACATATCTATGGTAAATATATAGTAAAATGAAACATAAGCCCATATGTTTCATTTCAGCAACCAAACAGATGTGAAACTAAAAATTGAATGTGCGCGACTGTTTTTACTTCATTTATTAATTTCATTTAACCCGGCGAACCCCACAGGCGGATCACTAGTGTGAAGCAGATACGTGCGAGAATTATGATCCCCTCGACATCGAGATCATAACAGCGCCGAATCAAAGGAAGAAGAAAGATTAATTTCATTTAACGTGATGACGAAAAATACTTTATTACGTATGTACATATGTATGTATGTATATCCTCGTCTGCTTTCATAGTTTGAAAATGATTTTACAACAACGACGATGTTTCATTACGCTCACACATTGACTTATTATACATGGACTGCCAGAGCCCAACTTCACGATGGTTCAATTTAAAACTATACGGAACTAGCGCTATTGGTGCAAAGGCGGAAAACATAGTGTAACTTTTGGTTTTGGTAATTATTGACATAATTGAGTTTGTAAAGGGTGTTGAGCGGGAATTGTTTAAGTTTATTATTAAATATAAATTTGAGGGCTATTTTCATACTTTATTTGCGGATTTAAGAGTTATAATATGCATTTACCATAGACAGGAGAAGAGCATTACTTATAGTGCTGTGAGTGGGAAAGCACAAAGAACTGTCGAAATGCTGATTTTGGAAAACTATTTAAATGGCAAAAAAATTGATTTATTTTCTTATATGAAATCAAGTGTGCAAATCTGTGATTGTTTAATTTATTTTAACAATAACTTTAGTCATAAAAGATATATTAAACCGAACAACGTGGAAACATATAATTCAAAGGAAAAGTGAAATTTATCAATTTGTACACAATTTATTGTTTAACACGAATCAAAATTTCAACTTTTCATTTCAATTTATTGTGAACGTTGTCTTCAAAACACGAAGAAAACTATCTCTAGTAAAAAATGGATGCGGTTCAACATGAAAACATAAATTATAAAGTTCATATTGAAGATTTTTTTTGTAAATAATAGCAAATTCACTTAATTAGATAAATATAATGACAAAAATGCGATTTTAAATGTATTCCATTTTAAAATATAAATATAAATTTACCAAGGACCCGTCACAGGATCTTACACCATTACGAACGGATTTGGTGATAGCTTTTTTCGGAATTCGTAAAAGTTTCCGATTACGATGGAATTCGTGATAGGGCTGAATATCCGCCATAAAACGTTAAGTTCAATTGAAATAGATGGCTCTGTTTTTTAATAAGGAATAATAATAGATGTCTATAGTTTCTATGGCAAAAATCGTAGTTCAGGCCAGGAGCCAAGAGATGGCCTCTGGAATTAGTATTTCTTTTTACCAATTTTGCACCAATAGCTCTAATGTCGGTAGTGAGAGGTGGAACCATATTCATTGAAGCGTTTGTATAGAAATTTCATACGACTAGCAGTCCATATATAATACGTCAATGCGCTCACATCTCTTTTTTCTTATAGCATTCAGTGTGTTCGAGCCAAAGGATTTTCTAATTGTAGGCAATGCTAATTTAATTTTGACACCGAATTATAAATTCTTCGCATAGGGCAATTCTAGTTTATATTTTACAACAGAAAGCCGAAAGTTTATTTACAAGTGTTTTTTTTTATGTTTCGCATTAAATATTTTGAAAATTTTAGATAAATATTCAGTAGCTAAATATTCAGTATTGTGTAGGATAAAGTGTTTAATGTTTTAAATAAATAAAACCATAAAAGGATGTATGTATTTTTTTGTGTTTTTTTTTACAAAGGGAAGTGGTTATGGACTGAGAAATTGTTCGGCCACATAATTCATTAAAAAAAGCTTTTATTGTGTGTTTTTTTTTAATGAAATTATGTTTTTAATTGTTTTGTTGGCTAGCTCTTGTGATTTTTGAAGTAGTTTCATTAACCTTCCTATACTCGCGTATTGGTCTCTCAAACCGACAAATCATTAATTCTTTGTTTTCTTGAAAAATATAATCCTTGCCCCCCTGAAGTTTTCAGTACCTTCCTAAATATGTGTTCTCCATCGTTTAGCTGGGCGCATGCGCATATGCCGAGTAGACGTGTTCCTTTTTTGTGAGTTTTCGGTCCCTCAGACCGACGCGAGTATAAGTCCAGATTGCTTCGATTTACGAAAATATGAAGATTGAATCTTTTTTATACTTTTTTATAATAACTATTATATCTTTTCATATAATTATTAAGTTTTTTTTTTTTCTTAAAGAAAATATTTTTTTTTATTATTTTAGTTAAGGTCCAAAAAAAATTTAACTTTTTGAGAGGTTATGTAGTTTGAAAGGGTATTGCTTCCAAATAAAGTAATAGTTCCTATATTTTTTTATTTGTTTTATTCAATTATATTATGTTCTTAAAAATAAATGGCAGAACTACTTATAGAGAATAGATATTCAAGAAAATACAGACGAAATAAAGTCTCGGTCTGAGAGACCGTGCGCGAGTATATGTGTGTTGTCAAATGCTCCAAGAGTATCTCTTGTCATGGAAAGTGCTGCTCATTAGCCGTTTGGAATCGGCAAATTGTAGGTCCCCTCCGTTCCTGGTAACACGCACACAGGAAAGGTTGAGAGTTGTAAGTCACTAGGTCCTGGTTCACTCCGAGATGTTGCACCACCAAATTTTTATTTTTTTTAAATAACCTCGAACAAAGTGCGAACAATAATTGTAAAAACTATGGCGCAAAATTTTAAACAGCCTATTATTAAGGTATTAGTATGATACTTCTAAACAATTTGCTAACTTTATAGTAAATAGTTTACTAACTCATTCTTAATTTTAATCATTTTCTAACTTAAAGGTAAAAGAATATACTTAATAAATTGCTTCTGAACACACCTAAAACAATGACATTTCGTGTAGAAAAGTAAGTAGGTACACGATCCTTTTTTGATGTTTGCAAATGTCAAAGAGTCATATGAAGCTAGCACGATACTAAAAAATAATGTAGGTATTCGATGATTTTAACTTTAATAAAAGGGTAGAGAAAGTATGATGCTATATTCGATTAAAATTTGCAAATTCGTTGTTTTAACCTTATATCATACTAAAACAGCTTTAGCATCGGACTAACTCAACTAAAATTTTGCGCCCATGTCTCTGTCTTCGACGGATAACGTATCGTTTTGACATTTCACTGACAACTCCATAGAACATTTTTTATCTACAACCCCGGAAAAGAAGTTTTACTTCAAAAAAATAACCATGAAAACATATGTAAGTCTTGAAATAAAATATTTAATTAACCTGTGAGTAATGACCAGTCTTAGGTGACCAAGAAGCGCCAAACGAATATTTTTGCACTTCGTTGAACCAATTATTAATACGTGAAAGAAAGTCGCCGTCATCGGGTTCTAATGGTGCTGTACTCCATATAACTGCTAGATTTTGTCCCATGGTAAAACGTTCTGAAATATAAACACGAAAATTATTTAAAAATAAATATTTCAAAATTACGTTACCTACCTTTACTATAAGAACATCTGAAACACGCTTGGATCGGATATTATTATTTAGTTTAGATACTGATACTTGAATGCATTATTTAGCTTTGATTCATTTTATTATTGAATTGATCGATGAAAGAATGCAACTGCTTAGACTACATGCAAGACAAAGCGGTTAAAATCAAGAAAATGAGGTGAAAATCAAGAAAATTAGAAAACTAGAAAACTAAATAGGATTTCCCTCATTATGGATAGCGAATCGAACTTAAAGTCTTGCGAATTTCATAGATTCGTTTTATGAACAGCGAGTGGTTTAAATTAAGTTCGCTCCAAATGTCAAAACTTTAGCGAGTATGACTATGCCTATCGCGGGTTTACAAATAGCGAATTTGTGAAATCCATTCGAATCAAATGATTTAGTTATAACGCCAGCGTGCATTTTTATAAACTGTTGTTGTATGCTTTGGAAATAATGAGTGATAAAGGAAAAAGGTAGTTGCAAATAAATTGTGTTTTTTTAAAAAACGAAAATAATACCTACATATATGATTATTTTGATAGTAAGTATCACTTTTACGACTCTCACACTGAAGCAATTTTTACAAATGGAGTGCCAAAAGAAAGATAATTTTGTGTTGACTATGCGAATTGTATTTTTAAAGAATATTAAATATTTGTTGAAAAACTTAATTTATATCGAGGTGAGTAGAATATAAAACGAGGTTTATTTTCATTTGTTAAATAATGTAGGTATATATTGTATTGTATAACTG
This sequence comes from Chrysotoxum bicinctum, assembly GCA_911387755.1. NCBI lineage: Eukaryota > Metazoa > Arthropoda > Insecta > Diptera > Syrphidae > Chrysotoxum > Chrysotoxum bicinctum. The sequence goes on from OU426988.1 coordinate 96,356,176, forward strand.
TATCAAAAAAAACAACGAAACGCAAATCAGACCGACGACATACATTTAGAAGTGAAAAATTCAAAACTCTTTTAAAAATATCTGTTTCTCTCTCAAATGTTGATTAATATACAAAAATCTCTTAATTTGCATATAAAATCTAGCTTACCTGTCTACCTTTGTTTGGGTAGCTTTTATATTTGCAAATACAAATCTGTTGAAATTTTTCGAATTTTTAAAGAAACATTTTAATAACAATGAAAAAGTAGGTATAATATGATAAAATTTTAATGAAAAGTGATAAATAATGAAATAATATAAATAAAATGATCTAATTCTATGGTTGTTTTCGAAGTGTCAAAAGCCGACAGCCAATTTTTGGTTTGGAGTTATTATCCAAAATTTGAGTATGAGCGATTGCAGTATGCGTCATGATATCGAATTCAAAAGTCTGACAGGTTTATTTTGTCACCATAAGTGTTGGAAGGGGTTAATTTTAACCGATTTTTTCCTATTTTATGTCAGGGGCTTAACGACTTTAAATTCCTTATTAAAACAGAAAATAGAGCTCTGTCACTTTCCCCAAGCCTAAGCACCTCCTTAAATTTGACAATCTGATTAAAAGAACTCAAGATTAAGTGACCCTTAGCGGCCTTTTTCGGGATTTTATAAAAAGAAAAATAAAAAAATTATCAACCAAAAGTCTCCAAACAATTCCATTCTTGGTACGCAAAACTCTGTTCCTAAAAAGTGGAAAAAATGGCTTTGCAATATTTGCGAGACTAACCACATATGTATATTTCCAGAAAGTAGACATTCACTGCTAAACAAAAAATTGTATTTGAAGCAACTTCTAGCACATATTTAGACTTCCAAAAATATTGGGAAAACACTTTTTTTTTGTTACTTTCACTAACATATTTTTTTTTATTTGTTTATTGAACAAACTAACATAAATACAATTTTCGACACACATATATTTATAACAATGTATAAACACATTAACAGTTTTTATACGAAACAGCACTTGAAATAATATTTTTAATAATAAGTTTTCTTAAATACTAAAATGGGCAAAATCACAATAAATGAATTGCAAACTTCTTATTCTTCGCTAGATTGGTTTTGAATAGAAAAAAACACGTTTTCGGACTTAACAGTTATGTGTCATAAATGAAAAAAATATTGCAGTTTAAGCCATCGGTTATTTTATGTCCAATTGTATGGAGTCGGTCCACTGTGCGACACGTTGAGATCACTTTTCTAGGGGTGTGTATGTGTATGGCTAAGTCAATGTAAATCTAGTTAAAAATCGATATTTGAGGAAATGACCTCAGAACAAAACAAAATAATTTACGAGTACCTATTTTGGTTGTTTCAAAAATGAAATCTCACTGAGATCAAAAAGATAAAAAAATATATTGTTTTGTTTGCAAGAAAAACCAAATTAATTTTCATTTTATGCAATTTTGAAATGTCAAACGTGGCTATTTTGTTGTGCAAATTTGTTAGAAGCATAGATGCAAGCAAGTCGTATTTAAGGCAGTTACATAAGATCGTCTTAGTTCCAAACTTTGTCCCAAAAAAATATTACAGCTACAAATTTAAAATCTTCGGTAAATGAAATGTCAAATTTATTTTAGAAAATCCCTTACAACAAATGATAAGTTATAATCCAGAAATTTCATTCGTAAATAAAGAAGGTAAACTCTAGTACGCAGATCGAGACAAGACAAATTTTATCTCTACTATTTTAATCTTTACAAAACTTTTCCAAATCTCGCGCAAAAATTTGAAGTTGGAGAGATAAAATCTAATTTAATGTGTTTTGTAGTGTTTCTCTGGAACGTATTGACTTACAAAAGTCGTTCATACCTTTTTGGAATCTCCTCTTGATGCTTTCAAGAGAAGCATCAGCACCTTTTCCATAAAACCAATTTTGACAAAAATAACTTTCGGAAATGCGGTGGCTGTCAAAATTTGTCCCGCAAAATAATGCTTGTATCATTCTTTTTCCTGGCAAAATTTAGTGGAGACATTTTGTAGAGCAATTCACAATAGTAGATATGAATTTTGCGCGCGAACTGCGTACTGCTCGGAAAAATATCCGAGACAAAATTTGTCCCAGGAAAAAAAACGTATGGGAGACAAAATTTTTCCCGATCTGCGTACTAGGCTTAAGCGTGGAAAACTTTTTGTGACGGTACCTACCATGATGTTTAATATGTCAAAATTTGTCAACAATAAACAAACAACGAATTGTTTCAAATCAAACAACATGGAATAAACATGTCTGAGGTTAAATCACATATACATACTATATTTACACAAGGAGTTTTGTAAGTGCGTTTATGAAACGTGACTGGTTAAATATACAGTTTTACGACGTCGGATAGCTTATAACGTTCCATGAATACCCCTATTGTCCTTTTTTTGTTTTTTAACATTTTCGCGTTCGTGAATTTTTTCACAATTTTGCTTCACCAACAGGGGCGAACGCAGGTAGGGGTTTTAGGGGTTCAAACCCCCCCCCCGAAACGACCAAAAAAATAAGGGTTCATTTTGTTAAAAAAAAAAAAAAAACAGTGTTATTTTCGTGCCACAAATTCTTCTGCTAGTGTTGTTTTTTCTTACGACTACTTATAGGTACTATAAGTTTGTAGGGCTTGCATTCGTAAAAAAAAATCGAACTCAAGATTTTTATCAAAGTTGATATTACGATGATATCGAGGACGAAAAATGTGGGTCCCAAAATTCTGTCGTCTGTTTGTTCGAATACGGCCTAAAAGGCTGGGCCGATTTTCGTTAAACTTGGTATATATCGTTTTGAATTTTTTCCCCCACACGTTTTTTTTTTTTCTTTTCTTTTTAAAACCAAAAAATAATGGTACCTGCCATACGATTTTTTTTCGAAATCTTATAAATATATTTTTCTCGAAAACTGTCCCACAGAATTTTGAAAACAAAATTCATAAAATTTCATTTAGTCATTTTAGGTAACGGTTGAAAAAATTTTTGCAAAAAATGGTTATTCTTGGAAGCAGTACAACCGATTTTAATCATTATGAAGCCCCTCCAAGGTTTAGATATTATTGCGTATACAAATTTTAAAAGTTTTATTTTTTGATTCTTAAAAAAAAATTCAAAATTTTTTCTGGAAACTCAATATTTCGAAAACCCCATGCTCGATTTTTTTTTAAACTTGATTAATAAAAGTTCCTCAATATAATCTACAAGATCTGAGGAAAAAAAATTGTTTTACCTAAAAATAAAGGTACCTACCATACGTATTTTTCTCAAAAACGGCTCGGAGAATTTTGATTGTTTTTTTTGTTTCGATTAATCTTTACTTTAAGAGAAGCTTCTAAAAAGTTTAAAAAAATATTGCATTTTAAGATTTAAAAAAAAATATTTTTTGAAATTTTGAAAGAAAAAAATCAATTTTTTTTTGAAAATTCGATATCTCAAAAACTGTTCAATATTTTTTTTGTAAATTAAATTTTTATTTAAACAATAATAAAAAGTTTAAATAAGCGTACCAAAATTTTTTCTTAGATATGTTTTAAAAATTTTGTATGCAAAAGCTTATTTTTTTAAGAAACCACTAAAACGAATTACAATTTTGTTCTTGTATAAACTTATATTTGCTCAAAACACATGGCAGGAGTTTTAGTCATTTAAAAAATGAATTTTATGCTTTTTCTGTAATAACATTATTTTTTGAAATTCTTAGTCTTTTACATAGTCTTTTACAAGCGACCCAGACGTGCATTTTATTTTTATGTCTTCGTATTTTAACGCAATTGTCTTAATTTAAATTGATGATTAAAAAAAAGAGACGAATCGAACAGCAATTGCGTTTTTGATAATTAACATTATGTATAGGGCAGAAAACGGACTAACGGAGCCAATATACCGATACAGATATCCGTGTTAATATTAAGGGCCGATGTATGGCTAATAAATGATTTCGATTTATATAAGTTTGAGTTATTAATGGCCCCAGGGTCGGAGTGTGTTGAACTACAGCAATAGAAAAAACTCGCTCATTTCGTTTGTGTGAAAGTTACAGTTATAAATGAGTAGCACATAGCACCCTCTGAGAGCGTTTTGGTTATAAATATGTAGTATAGTTAACTTAGGTACCAGTTGAGTGTTCCTGGTGTCCTTATGTTTTCGTATAACTCTTTTTCCTATGATCGCAAAAGTACAACAAGTTATAACTTCACGTATTAATAAATATATGCCGGATTTAGTTTTGCAGATTTGGACCACTAGGCGAACCTAGAACTTATTATAACTATTTATATTGTTAGGTACACTTATGGAATCACTTACACTCTTTTTCGAACCAAATAATGGCCTCCATCACAGGGCCCGTAGTAAAAGTCAGGGGCGAACGCTGGTAGGGGTTAGGGGTTTGTCATGCTCATGCTCTGTTAAGAGCTCTACTCTGAATGAAAAAAGAAAAACGCCAATTATTTTTTTTGGAAACTCAATATTTCGAAAACCCCTGCTCGATTTTTTAAACTTGAATAAATAAAAGTTTCTTAATCTACAAGTTTCTTAATCTACAAGATCTGAGGAAAAAAAATTGTTTTAACTAAAAATTGAGGTACCCACCATGCAAGTGTTAAAAAATCTTTTTCGAAAATCGTATTTTTCTAAAAAATAGCTCCGAGAATTTTGATAAATTTTAATTATAATTTCGAATATTGAATTTGTCATTATAGGCAGAACGGATTTCAATGAAATTTTGTATAGAGAAGCTTCTAGTTAAAATTGGCGTACCAAAATTTTTTCTTAAATACCTATGTTTTAAAAATCTTTTATAAAACATATTATGTGGTTAGCTCTAACTACTAAACTAGTATTTATAAAATAATAACTTAAGGAGTTGTTTTAGTCATTTAAAAAATTAATTTTTTGCTTATGAACATTTTTTCTCTAGAAATATTAATTGATCAATAACAAATAGACACACGAAGCCAGCAGCAATTGCGTTTTTGATGATTGACATTATGTGTTTAAGTATATGGGCAGTAACGGAGCAAGTTTGAGTTTTTGATTTCTCCAAGGTCGGAGTGTGTTGTATTGCAGCAAAAAAAAAAAAAATAACTCACTTCGTTTGTTCAAAAGTTACATTTACTGATGAGTAGCCCATAACACCTTCTGGAAGCGTTTTGGTTATAATTATGAAGTATAGTAGTTAACGTATGTAGGTACCAGTTGAGTGTCCTTATGTTTTCGGATAACTCTTTTTCGTATGATCGCAAAAGTACAACAAGATATGATTTCACGTATTAAAACATTCGGGAAATAATTTATTTATGAAAATCTCATATTTTTTTGAAAACCCCCCCCGAAATTTTTTTCTGCGTTCGCCCCTGTTCACCAACACAGAATTTCGTCATGACTGCTCAATATTGACAGGTTATTTTTAGACCAGAAACTTTTTTAACGTACCTCATTGTACATGTATCCAATCAACGCGTAGTATCTGTTTATTCATAGGTACCTATATGCATTCGTTTCTGATTCCCATTTGGTGCGGGAATCAAACACACACTTTTTTAATGTACTGATAACTCACTATTTAAAAAAAGTCCTTCATACATCAAACTCGCTTCAACATTCAACTCTGAATGTAAACGTTTAAGTAAGTAGGTAAAATAAACTAACAAACTAAATATCCCTTACTTTTCATAAAATTTCTAATGCCCAAAATATTAACGAAAATGGAACAACGAAATCAAAGCAACGGTAATATAATAACCACCATTATTCCAGTGCAATTATACATACGTTGTCTGCCTTCTCATTCATAATTTAATTTTTATTCTATCGCAGTCACCAAGGACGCACGCACTGCAGTATAGAAAAGAGATTAAATAAAAACTAAAAGAGAAAAGACCAACATTAAAACTGGCTCAACTTTCCTTTAAGGTAGCACGAATTTTCACACGCGGATAGTTTTATTTGGTAGATTAGCACTTATAAACAACAAATATCGCAATCTTAAAGTGAGGAAACATTTATAACTATTTTTAATTAATTTTTAAAGTTTCTCAAATTGCATGCAAAATGCATACAAAACATGGCTGGATTCCAATAAACTAACTTTTTTTTTTTGTTAATTTTGATATTTCTCTTCGCGTAGGTAATACCAGACTTTGGTTATTTTTGGGACATTATTGGGATTTTTTGGTTTTTTGTTAATTTTGTAAGGGGATTATTTGTTGATTAAAGGGAAGTTTTTAAACCTTTTTGCTATTTAAGTTTATAAGAAATAAACAATTATTTAGTATTAAAACAGATATTCTAACGGTAAAAATGAACTGTATGCTAAATGACAATGCATTTATTATTTGCATTTTAAAATTATTAAAATGGAAAGTGAATGTGTTGCTGGACCTTCTCGTCGTGATCAAGATTCAAAAGAAAATAATCAAACCCCATCTGGGAAGCGTCGGTTAGTTGCGGAGGATGTAAAAAATCAGTGGTAAATTTCAAAAATACTCGTATATCAATTATTGATTTGCTAATTTAAAAATATATTTTTAGGAACATTGGAAAGCTCTACCAGCGCATTAGCGACGAGCCTTTGGCAATAAAATTTGCTGAGGAGCTGGGTTTGTTGCCAACGGATAAAAAATGCAGACTCCATATAGGTGCTCCATGGCAATATACACCAATTAGCATCCCATTGGTGTAATGGAGTCTGCAGAGGGGAAAAAAATTGCACGTGCCTCTGGAACGTGGTTTGAACAAGCCCGCATACCAGTCTCCCGGATCTTCTTTCTAATGTACAGTTTCGCACGAAAATATTCGTATGAAATTGTACAGATAGACGATTTTACTTCTGAAAGTTGTGTGTCAACGAACGCGTACTATAGCGGACTGGTATAGTTGCTGTCGTGAAGTTATCGTTGACCACTTCTTGGATAATCGTGAAGGAGATAAAATCGGGGGACCTGGTAACGTTGTTCAAATCGACGAGAGCAAGTTTGGACGTCGCAAATTTAACAAAGGCCGGCGAGTGGATGGCCATTGGGTCCTCGGGATGATTGAGGACGGGTCAGAGGACCTCAGGCTAAAAGTATGCACTGATAACGTATGAAGTGCTGATGTAAGATTTTACAAAATGAAAAAAAAAATATATTTTTATAACAATTATTTTTATTTAAAGATCCTGGTTCCGTTGATAAAAAAACATGTCCATGTGGGTTCCATTATCCACACGGATTATTGGAAGGCCTATGATTGCTTAAGTGAACATGGATTCGTTCTCCAAAAGGTAAATCATAGCGACCCCGATAATCCGTTTGTTGCGGATGATCGAACACATACCCAAAGGATTGAATCTCAGTGGAGGGTTGTTAAACGATCATTTTATAACGACAGCTACAATCACGATTTCGGTGACTGGTGGAGAAGAAATTTAAAAAACAATTTGAAGATCCCTTCGATGAATTGCTGAAGGCTATTTTGTACGTTTATGGGGATTTTAGGATTTGAGGAAATAAAAGTTGAAAATTTACATTTAAAAAATTTTTCAAGGGAATATGATTACCCTTTGAATGTTAAAACAGCACGGGCGTGAAGTTACGGAAGAGAAAGAAGGATAGGAAAGATGTGTGGCACGATGTTCTGAGACTGAAGGTGGTTGTCTCAGATTTTTTTTTTATCTCCAGGGATGGCGGCTGAACTAAAGCGGAGAATTGCCGTGTCTTATTTCTATGTCCCTTATAATTCGCATTATTTTATTCGTTTTCCATCCTTGTTGGGCATACTAGTTTAACTCAATCACATGTTGTTAGTGTTATGCCTAAACAACATGTAATGAGTAAACCAGCAACCCATTGATGATAATTTTTAGAAGGTTTTAATGGAATTAAAGTCGACATAGACGACGCACGGCAGAGATCGAACCTGTGATACTGAGGTTGACAGGCGAGCACACAACCATCGCGCCACGGCCACCCCCATTATTATTTTGTTTTTTTTTTTTAAGGAAAGGTGTAGATATAGAAAACTATTGACATAGGCGCCTGCCTGGCGACTTTGCATACCCTAAGCGGAGCAACGGAGTTGCGTGAGCGGGTGTGTCTCCGAAAAAGGGAGTTAAAATCCTGAGAACCCGCGCAGCGGGCCACCCAAGGTACTGTTAGGCCCTAAGAGGTATTAAACATCGAAAACTGGTCACTTTCAGTACTGTGAGTCAAGAAAATAATCATACAAACAAAAGTGGGGTTAAAACATTTTTTTTTATGATTTAGGGGTGTTTCCTCACCTTAATATTTTAAATCTGTTTAAATTGAGACCACTAGCTAACTGTAAAAAAAAATCAATATTATACGCGTACTACCTTAAAGGAAAGTCGCCCCTTAAAACTTTACGAGTACATAAAGTCTTGTAAGTATTTTCTTTTTAATTTTGTGAATTATTCCTTTGGGAAAAAATAAATTATATATTTCATTACACACATAGATACCTAATAAAACTAGAATAAAATTTTTGTTCTTTGTAACTATTTTTGTAACTGCAAGGAAAGCATACAACAAACTGTTAGAGAATATAACTTCCAGTATTATTTTTAAAAGTGCTGTGAAGTAGAAATAAACAATCTACACTACATCAAAAAATTGCACTTACAGCAATTGAAAATAGACGTGTTTCCTTTATATTATGAATTTACCACCAAAGATGTAAGCTTATCGACTTTATTCGATAAAATTATTATGTATAATAGTATATGCAACAAAACTGCAATAAAACATTAGAGTTTTGCTTCATGTGTTTTTTTTACTGTTAGTAGAATTATTCCTGGAATGCCAAACAATTGTTAGTACATCAAACAAATGTACGTACACTGGTCTCTTCTCTAACATAATAGAAATAACGGTTCTTTTTGAAATGTAAAATGAGTGCCTAAATGAAATTTGAACATCATATTGAGATATCTAAGCTTAGTCCGTTGTGGTGTATTGAACTATTTAATTGATTTTTTTAGTTTTGTGAATTTTTTTTTTTAAATGGAAGCTAGGCATAAAAAGTTACTCTTGAGGTAAAAAAAACTTATTCTTAAACTTAGAAACGATGGAAAAAGTTACGCTGAGATATCAGCAACTATTGGTACACCACGATCAACAGTTCAATATGTTTTAAAAAATTATTTGAAAAATAAAAGTTTTGAAGTGGCTCCAGGAAGAGGTCGAAGGAAAATTTTGGATGATCATATGGAGCGGAAAATTGAAAGAATGGTAAAGGCTGATCCCAAATTAAGTGCTCCAAAAATAGCTGCTGACATTAAAGCAAATCATGGAATATCGCTTAACCCTCAAACTGTTCGGAACTTTTTGCATTCAAAGGGATATAATGGTCGCACGGTTAAAAAAAAAACCTTATATTTCAAAGGCAAACGTTTCAAAACGTTAGACCTATGCAAAAGCATACGTTTTGAAAACAGATAATTTCTGGAAGAATGTTTTATTTCTCGACGAGAGCAAGTTTAACGTATTTGGGTCCGACGGTCGCAGATTTGTGTGGAGGAAACCAAACACAGCATTAAATGTGAAGAATTTGCAATCAACGGTGAAACATGGAGGCGGAAATGTTATGGTCTGGGGAGCTATGGGGTGCAATGGTGTGGGAAATTTGGTTTTTATAGATACAACAATGGATAAAAATAAATATTTACAAATTTTAAGCGAAAATTTGAAAGCCAGCACTTTAAAAATTGGGTTAAAAGACGACTTTTTGTTAGTGCAGGACAATGATCCCAAACATTCGTCAAGGATAGTAAAAGAGTGGCTGCTCTATAATGTTAAATCAACATTGCCTCATCCTCCCCAATCCCCAGACCTTAATCCCATTAAGCATCTTTGGGATTATTTGGGGAAAAGGGTCCGAGAATAAAAAATTACCAATAAAAACCAACTCAAAACCGTTATCTTGGAAGAATGGAACAAAGGTTTGGGACACCCAGCAAACACTCCCGGTTATTCCTCGATCGAAATGTAAGAGTGTTATTGCAAATGATCCAACAGCGGCAGAATTTTTCAAGTAATTAAAAATTGGAAATGGAGAATTGCCTCTTGATATTGATGGTCAAATAACATTGCCAAGGAATTTTAGTTCGTTATCAGAATCGACTGCTGCGTAATTACAAAGCGTGTTTCCTAAAATTGTAGATAACTATCGAAATTATGATTGATTAATTCAAAGATGTATATTGGCATGTACAAATAAAGATGTTATTAGTATCAATGTGGAAATTATGAACAAAATACTAGGTGCAAATCTAACTTATAAATCTATTGATAACGTCATGAATCCGGATAAAGTTGTCAACTATTCGATCGAATTTTTAAATTCCTTGGATTTACCAGGTATTCCGAAATATTATTTACAATTGAAAGTTGGTATTCCAATTATAATGTTAAGAAATCTAAATCATCCAAGATTATATAATGGCACCAGATTAGTAGCTAAACGATTAATGAATAATGTTATTGAAGCGGCAATTTTAACTGGTAAGTTTAAAGGCGCAAATGTTATAATACCACGTATACCAATGATTCCAACTGATTTACCGTTGTTTGAATTTAAGCGTTTGCAATTGCCTATTCGTATTGGCATGACAGTTAATAAATCTCAAGGCCAAACGCTTGAAATCTGTGGTATGAATTTGGAACATCCACTTTTTTCTCATGGCCAACTTTATGTTGGTTGTTCACGTGTTGGTAAACCATCCGCCTTATTCATTTGTACGACCAACAATGGAAAAACCAAAAATATTGTTTATCAAAAAACATTGGAATAAAAAATATTCAATAAAGCACGTATAAAACAAATAAAACAACTAATATATTTTTTTTACGACCTGCGAAGCGGGCGGGGGTTTTGCTAGTTTTCTATAAAAATAAAGATAATTCGTGCGTCTTCTTTTCATAAAGATATTGGGAAAAGGTGGTCAGTTGCAACATTTTAATTTTTTTATTTCAGTAGTAAGTTCTCTTCTTCCGATGGGGAACAGAGATCTTCAACGATAACACTCACAAAATCATTGTTTAAAAATTAACTGAAAAATTGTTTAAAAGTAATCTAAAAACAACATTCCTTGCTTTCCACAAGAATTCCAACGCAAGTAAAACTGAGATAATCCACAGAAACATTCAGGCACATGAATTTTGAATAACTTCAGTTGGAAAAAATTAGCTTCCCCCACACTGGTACGGTAGTAATTTAGTATTTCAAGAGCTAGTGCGAATCAGTTTCCGAAGCTTGTATAATAATCAAAGGCATACGAGCATTTGGGTAAACAAAAAAAATGCAAAAAGATTATCTGGATTTGCAATATAAGAAAAGACTGGTATTATAATTGGTTAGTTACAATTTTATACATTTTTAATAGGTTTGGTTGGCCTAACTAAAGCTTAAACTATCTTATCGCGGTTTTATAGTTCGCAAATTTGCTTTAAAAATCTCTGCTGCCAAAAATGATTCCCTCAAAATAACACATGTTAAACGTCAATCAATATAAAATTGCATTTAGCATTGTGAAATCGTATTCTTTCATATTGTAACTTGTGTTCTTCGGTTGTAATTTTTCAAATTAAAGAAAAAAAAAATTATATTAGTGCCTATGTTTGCTCTCCGCTGCATTTGTTTACACCAAACGAAATGGCAAGTGGATCAACAGCTTGGTTAAAAATAGCAGATCATTTACGGCTTGCTCCAAAGGAGACCAAGAAGTCCGACAGTATGGTTCTCCACCAGTAGACGTTACATTTTTGGAACGTCCAAAGATTTAGATTAAGTTTTAGCTTGTAGTCTAACCAAACCTATTCAAACAAAAATAACAAAATTGTAACAACAAAAATTATAGTGCCTTCTTTTCTAACCTTTGTTGACGGAGGACCAAGAAAATTCAGTTTATGCTTTTTGTTGTGATTTCACTCCTTTAAGCAAGAATTTGGTTCTGTCAGGTGAACACATTTCGAATGACATCAGTGAAGGTAGTGGTGTGGAATTATAAATACGAACAAAGAGCGCATATCAAGATATTTTTTTTAGGAATTTTTGTATATAGAACATAGAAAAGACAATAAAAAACGTAGAAGTCCCACTGCTCTACAAAATCTCATCATTCAATACCAATCGGAAGTGCTCCATATCTATAATTATTGGTAAGAATTTAAAAAAAAAAATTGGTGGAAGATTATATGCTTGGGGGAACAGAATTACATTACAAGCAAATTGTTTAAAGACATTTTCAGCCTTATTTATTAGTTTTCACTAATACTCGGTTCAACCTCGGAATAGATAAACCGAGCCCAAGCACTTACTTCGGGTTTACGTCACGTCAAACAGATTTTCTTAGCCGTTTTAGCTACACCTTCCTTATGTCAAATTTACGATCTATAATTTATAATTTAATAAACAAAATTCTAAAATCAAGATTTTACTGACTGTACCTACCATAGAACGATTTTTTCGAGTTTTGAATTTCTCATTATTCGATATCTCAAAAACGGATCAATATTTTTTTTTTATAAATTATAAAAATTTTTTTCTTAAAAATGTTTTAAAAATTTTGTATATAAAACTTATTTTTTTAAGAAACCACTGCACGGAATTATAATTTTGTTCTTGCATAAACTAATTTTTGCTTAAAACAAATGGCATACTGTGCTTAGCTCCAAATGCTAAAGGAATTGTTTTAGTTATTTAAAAAAATGAATTTTATCCTTATGAACAGTTTTCTCTAATAAACATTCGTTTTTAAAGTTCCTAGTTTATTACATAGGAGCAAGTTCGTGCGACCCAGTCGTGCATTTTATTTTTTAAATAAGAACGATGGAATGAATTAATTTCGTTTTCTAATCTTTTATAGCATTTTTGTTAGGTAGATTTTCAACAGAGGCCTTCATATCCCAAACCTTACTCTTTTTGAGAACTTTTAAGGAATCGGGAAAGAAATTGAGGGTTTTCATAGGCGCTCAAATAAACGAGCACATTTTAAAAGCGCTATGCTATTTTGAAAAATTCTTGGAAAACCACTCTTATTGTCAACTGTTGTTAGAAACGTGTCCAAAATCAGAAAATTATTTTTTTACCAAAAAAGCAAAAACCACTTTTTTTAAATTTTACATGTCTTAGATTTTTCCAAGTATCATAAAATCTATGGGTTTTTTCGCAAACTTGTCATTGAGTTTTATTTTTATTATTGTTACGTTCATTTAAAAAAAAATAATAAAACGGTATGTTTATTACGCATTTTCTGGAGAAAATTGAGCCCATACAAAGTGCGGCCAAAAATATTTGCTTGTTTTTTTTTTAAGAAACACTGATGTTATTCTTTTAGTTTGTTTATTTGTGCATAATTATAGAAAAAAAAACATAAAATATTGATAAAATTAAATTTTTATTAGCTCTAATGCAGATTTAGATAAGAATGATTTTTTTTATTAGGTAATTTTCTTAAATTTGATATTAATGGATCGGAAGTTAATAGAAGTCTTTTGAAAAGGTCATTATTTGTGACAATGCGAGACATTTTTCTCGTGTGATGGAGTCTGTAATTTTGTATATCCTTGTTTCGGGACTCTGCGGCTTCCTCACTCAATTCGCCTATAGAAATAAGGCCATGATGTTCAATGACCGATGCACCATGTAACAACACCTTGTGAACCGAAGCGGGTAAATAATACCATGGATAGGTTTTTATTATCTGCTCAGCTAAAGCAAAAATTTTGAATTTATCGGCTTCGATGTTAAACCCAGAGTTTAACACTTGTAAAATTGTGGCACATCTGTCTATTAACGTTTGGTCGATTCCGGTTATTTCAGCCGCAATTTTAGGATTTTCAAAAAATATTCTGGCTGTATTGCTATCATTTGAAGAACCACTTCCGCCTGGTTTCGGTCTGTCCACGATTAATCCTAGTTTTTCTCGGAACTGAGCTTGAACACTTTTCTTTTTATTTTCGAATTCAAATTTATCGTCACCTCTTACCTGCCATTTCTTAAATGTAAGTCTGTACGAAATGTGTACAAAAAACTCGGAAAACCTTATCCATGCGTGAAGTGGAGACAAGCCAAAAGAAAAACTATTTGTATTGACCACCTTTTGAAGGCACAGATCAATATTATTCATTTAATTGGGTTTAGCTCCACATATGTAACATTTCAATGATGTGGAGTCGTTTAGCGCGTTACAAACTTTACCGTCCTCAATAGTTAAATGTAAACTGTAGTTGACTGACCATTCAACATCAGCGATCATTACAGTTAAGGGTTGCAACGAATTATTTTTTTCTAAAAAGTACTGTTCTTCAGACACAGATACAGCAGCAGTTTCTTTTTTAAACTGTAACCTCATTGAACGACAATATCGTGTTGAAGCCGGTCGAGGATTTTTCCAAATAATTATCTCTTCCATATCCTTTTTTTACTGAAGCCGCAATGGCACGTAAGATGTGACAAATAAGTCACAGTCTTTCGCGTCAGATTCACGAAAATTCTGCTTGTACTCGCTTTGCCCAGTACTTCCATCAAATCCCCATTTATCTTCTAAATGAAGACTTTTAGAGTCCACAGGTGTGGAAAGATTAGAGTTCAACTACCGAGGCCGGAAAATCGAATTGAAGAAAGAAAGTTAAATGGAAATTGAGCTTTCAATTTTTGATATTTTTTGTTATTTTAAAATAAATATTGTTATGGCTCAACCACAATTATATTACTACTTAAGAATTTGCTTACTTTAAAGTAGTTTACTAACTCTTTTATAATTTTCAACATTTTCTAACAAGTATCGTTCTAACGCTATATTTTTTTAATAATATGCTTCTCAACATACCTAAGACAATGACAATTCATGCAAAAAGCTATGTAAACAGTCCTGTTTTGAGTTTGTAAATGTCAAAGGGTCATAATGATGCAAATAAAAATAAAATAGCTATTTGACGATTTTAACTTAAAAGGGTAGAGAAAGTAAAAAATTTCAGATTGGACTAGCCGAAAGTATTTTTCTTGAAGATTCAAAAACGTTCTAGGTTAAGTTGTACAAATTAAAAAACAATATTGACCAGGGAATGTTCATTAATATTTCAAAATTTAGGTTGATTCTTCTTAGTTTGCCTCACGGAAGTGCATCAGCAGAGCGAGTGTTTTCAAGGCTAAATAATATTAAAACAAACAACAAAAACAGACTGTCATACAAAACAATTAATGCTATAATGTCATATAATGAAATTGTTAAGCCTAATAATTGCCAAAATTTCAAACCTCCAGCTAATTTATTTATTTAACTTATTATAACAAACCTTTAATACGTCTTTATATTTTTTAATAATAATAATAGGTACTCATCATGTGATGTGAAATAGATAGTTAAATAATACAAACTTATTACTTATTATGAACTTGACAAAAACTCCTGTTTCTGGAAAATACCTATACACGAATAGAGGAACTGATTTTTGGTTTGTTATTTGTTTGTAATAGTATTTAATTAAAATTTATTTTTTTTAAGAATAACTTGAGTTTTTTTCATATGGCACGAAAATGTCACAAATGGCACGTTTTTTCAAAGAGTGTGGCACGAAAATTTTTTTTTTGGCGGCAACGCTGCTGCCTACGCTTTTTCATCAGTTCTACTCTACTGGGCTCTTTCCGAGTGGATGGAAAACAGCGTTTGTCCAGCCTGTCCCCAAATAAGGCGAATCTTCTTCCCCCTCTATACCTATATATGAATACCATAATCTATACCAAATCTCTGTGGAGTTTTAACAATGCGACCACTTCTGGTTCTAAGTTGTTCTGTGGGTGTTACAACTAGATCTCTAGATCCTTTTGCTTCTGAACCAAATGTTTCGGAAATAGTATTTTATGTTGAAGTTAAAGCATCATTAACTATAACCGGAGACAAAGGTTCATCCACATTACAATTATCTGTATTAAAAACTATTGGGGCATCCAACTTGGTTTGACTATTCGGATTTACAATGATTTTGTTTTGAGTAATTTGAGGTGGATCCCTTATTTGAATTTCTCTTGGATTTACATTGTTTTCAAAATCAAAATTACTAGCACAAAAATCTTCATTCACAGTCTTTACAATAAACCGCCTATTGCGTCTAAAATGATTATTAAAACTATCTTTAACTATGTATGAATGATTATTAACAATATTAACAATTTTCCCATAGTACCATTCTTTTCCTGTTTTTTTAAACCGATAATAGTGATGGGTAGGACACGAATTTGAAATGAGTTTGTATGAGGTACTCATTTTTTGTAATGAGGTGGTACTTTGTCCCACCTCAAATGTCCCATGGTACATACCTATTTAAATGGATATTTTGAAATTCGAAATTAAACAATGCGTATTTTTTTTAATAGTATATATTTTTTCCAAAAACAGTTTTTAAAATTGCATTAAATAAAAAGGTTACAAAAATTAAATATCAATAAATATAATATATTTAATTAAATATCCTTGATACAAAACACTTTATTTTAAAATAAAACATTTAAAAACAAAATTAAAAAAGTGTTAGTTTTTAACAGAAATAAAGTTTAAAATAAGTAAATATAAAAAGATATAATAAAAAAATTAACCTAAAAAAAAAGTTTAAAAGAAAAAGTGTTTTTAAATTTTATTTAAGTTATTTGAAGAAAACAAAAGCATTTAATAAAAAGATAAACACGAAAAGATATTTTTTTAACAAAAAAACAAATATGTTATCACATTCAAAATAAATTGAATCTAATAAGTTTAAAAAAATACATCATTACATTTTTGCATTTAAAAACAATATTTGTCCTACTTTCTTCCCACTCAACATTTTTCTGCTGTTAAGACCTGTTCTGATCACTTTTTTTCGAACAAATTTGATAACAGGACACTGGATTAAATACAACACTAATGACTCTTCACGTACGCAAACTCAGCACAATTGATTGATTGATTTTTTTTTTCAATTCTCATTCTAAACCCTGGTCTCTTTTTTCTAACACTAAAAACAAAACAAATACAAATAAAAGGAATGCACTTGCATTTGCATATCAAAAACGAAAATTCCTACTCCTTCAAAAATTAACAAAACCTCCTACTCCAAACTGTAAAAAAAACCTCCTTCCTTTTTTAACCCTTTGATTGTATAATTTTCGATAATGCTTCATACCTATCTTCATTGTTTGTTACATTGTAGTCAGTCCAACATTCATTCATTCATAAGCCCACTCATTACCTCTTCTCATTTTGTCTCCTCAAACAGATGCAAAAGAACTCAATTCCTTAATCCTAAATGACAAATGTCCTAGTCTGGTACAAAGTCCCAGCCTGGTACAAAGTCCTAGCCTGGTACAAAGTCCCATCCTGGTACAAAGTTCCAGTCTGATACAAAAACCCAGCCTGCGACAATGTCACGAATTTTGTTTGAATGAGACGTTTGAGTAAAAAGTACTCAACAAGACAACAACTTAACTCACAACACATTCATTCATTTCATTTAAAATCCTCATCTTCCACAAACCTCATTCTATTTCCATTGGTTTGATCTTTGGTGGGTAGAGAGTTTGAGGCCTATTTCCTCCTTTCATACAATTAACTAAATACAATACAACTTCATTCTGCATCAGTCTCAGTCTTAGTAGGTATCAGGCCGATGAGTGAGATGCTCGATACGAATAGTGTTTTTTTCCATGAAAGAGTAAAGAGAAATATTTTTCTTTGCTTTTGTGGTGAGGTGTGAGGTAATACATTTTTTCGTTTTGAGGTGATGGGACATTTCAGATTGGTGTATGGGACATTTTGTATTGCCTCATGTATGAGGTACACATCACTAACCGATAATGATTTTGCGTTTCGATTATAACAGTGTTTTTACTTTGCTTTTTTGTTTTTAAATTTTGTTTGTATTTCTGACTCATTTAGGTTGTTTCTGATTAAAAGTGAGTCCGAGACTGGCAATCTTGTCTTGACAAACCTTCCAAAGAATAATTCAGATGGTGTATATTTCATACCTGCTAGAGGTGTTGTATTGCATTCCAGTAAGCGATACTGAAACTTATTTACTTCATTAACTTCATAACACCTTTTAAATGTGTTTTTGGCAATAGCCACACCTTTTTCAGCTAAACCATTACTCTGCGAGTATCTAGGGCTTGAAAATTTAATTTCAATGTTACATTCAATTGAGAAGCCTTCAAATCCAGCTGAATTAAAAGGACTATTGTCACATTTGATAATTGCTGGATATCCAATTTTATCAAAAATTCTAGTAATAACATCGATGATGTCTTTTGATGTTTTATTTTGAATAATAGTAGCGGCTGAATAATTTGAATAGGCATCGCTTAATTCAACGTAATCCCTACCCCCATATTCAAATAAGTCCATTCCAATTATTTGAAATGGATATTTGGGAATTTCTTCCTGAACCAATGGTTCTTTTTGCATATTTCGTTTAAATTTTTCACAAATTTTGCAAGAAGATACTAATTCCTTGATTTAAGCATTCATTTATGGCCAGTAATACAACATTCTTGCACGCGCAAGAGTTTTTTCTATTCCGAGGTGTGGTTGGTGTAACCAAATAGATATTTTCCGTTGTAATTCAGATGGTATGACCAATCTATGATTCAATAGCAACAATCCGTTTGCTACATGCAATTCCGATTTTAATTTAAAAAAATGTTGACTAAGTTCATCCTGCTGATGATAACCTGGCCAACCATTATCAACATATTTACAAATCTTCATGTATTTTTCATCACAGTTCAATATTTTTTTATAATAATTATAATTATAATTTTGTTCAGTGAAACAAACTGACTTTGTTAATGAATGAACGACTACCGACAATCCTTCTATTTCGGAAATTTCTGAGAGTTGTGCTCTTGATCAGCCACTAGCATTTCCTTATCCGGTTTATAAACAATGGTCATTTGTGGATATTTTAGAAGAAACATAAACATGCGTTGAAGACGTGTTGTTACATCATCAATATCGCGTTTGACCAATGTTTCCAGTGGCTTATGATCAATTTCAACGGTAAAATCACGTCCATATAAGAATATATGGAATTTTTGACATGCAAATACAATGGCTAACAGTTCCTTTTAAATTTGGGCCCACTTTTGTTCGCTTTTACTAAGCGTTCGAGAAGCAAACGCTACTGGGTGCCCATTTTGAACTATGACACAACCCAGCCCATCTTTAGATGCATCTGTTTGTATGGTAACAGGGTGCTTTGGATCGTAAATGGCCAAAACCGGCTCCGAAGTTACAATGCGCAACAAGTTTTGAAATTCCTTGTTGTGTTTTTCAGTCCACTTGAAATCAACATCATTCCTTGTTAAATTTCGCAATAATTCCGCCGTTTCCTTTGACAAATTTGGAATAAATCTCGCTAAATATTTTAGCAAACCCATAAATCTTAAAACGTCTGCTTTGCTTTCAGGAGTTTTTATTTTCAAAAGAGCATCCCTATTCCCTATACTTTGAATCAGCTTTGATTCTCCCCCCTAATAGAATGTTACCCATAAATTTTACTTCTTTTTGACGATATTGAATTTTTTCCGGGTTAAATTTAATATTGTTTTGTCTAGCTATTTCCATTACCAAACTTAAAACGGAGTCATGATTTTCTTCATTTTCTCCACACACAACTAGATCATCAAAATAAACAACGACTCCCGGTATGTCTCCGAAAATTTGAATCTTTTTACGCTGAAACATTTCCGGTGCACAGTCTAGACCAAAAGCACACGATTTAATCTAAATCGACCAAAAGGAGTCATAAAAGTTGTTAGCTCTGAGCTTGCCTTATCCAGTTCCATATGCCAAAACCACTAGTCGAGTCAAAAACTGAGAAAATACGTTAAGTCGTCAATTGTTGGAATTAAAAAATGCTCACGTTTAATACACTCATTTCGTGGTTTTGGATCCAAACAAATTCGAAGGCGACCATTTGGCTTCTCAACTATCTGTAAATTATTTACCCAGTCAGTCGGGTAGTCAACAGGTGAAATGATTTCATCATGCACCATTGAATGAAGTTCTGGTTTTAATTTATCTATTAGTGAGACCGGTATTTTTGTTTTATAATGAAGCACTGATTTTGAATTTTCCTATTAGTGAGACCGGTATTTTTTTTTTATAATGAAGCACTGATTTTGAATTGTCCTGGAAATTTACCAATTCCTTGAAAAACATCACTATATTTATCCATGAATAATTCTTTCGATTCCTTGCATTCAACGCTACTAACATCTACCCGTTTTATTAATCCGAAGCTTTCACAAGTTTCTAATCCGAGAACAGGCTCACATTTGTCATCAACAACCAAAAATTCTGATTTTAATAGTAGATCTAAACATTTTAGTTCAACAATATGTACCAAAAATATGGACTTTGTTACTATTATATTCTTAAATTTAATATTTTATTTTTTAATCAATTTTATGGAATGCAATTAATATCAGCACCGGTATCTAATTTAAATTTAACGACTTCATTTTCGATAAGATAATCTTTGGTCCAACGCATACGATTACGATTTGAATTTATCCTACGGATATTTGTGTTTGTGGAACTATTTAAACTACCTAACTTACAAGAATATCTGACTCTATTACCTTCCATATCACACCAGCTAAGTCCAGCTACGCTTTGCTTCTTAGTATTGACAATTTTTGCTTCCAACGATGACTTTTTTTGTCTGCGGCACATCTTTTGGAAATGTCCTTGCTTGGAGCACGAGCAACAGATAACATCTTTTGCCTTGCATTGATTCATGTGTCCAAATTTTCATGGCATACCACAATTAAAACAAGATCGGTTAATTGCATTGATGGATACATCTTCGACAGTATTGATTGTTGTATTAACTATTGCTTTTCCATCCAGAATACTTTTGTTATTATTAGCTGCTTCATACGTCTTGCAGATATCGATAACTCGTCCCAGCTGTTCATCACGACCGTCTAGAAGCTTCAGTTGCAATTTTTTGTCGTAAACTCCAACAATGATCTTATCACGTAGCAATCGATTTTCATACAATGCGCCACATTCACAGTTGTAATCACATTTACGAACCTGTGTGCAATATAAAGTCCAATAGTAGCTCATTTTGGACATTTGTCAATGTTAAAAGAAAGTCTTCTGGATACCCGAATAACATGTCATATAAGAATATATGTAGATGCTTCAAATACAAAAGAAATTCTCAATCTATTTGCGGACTTCTTCCAAACAGTGTACTCAAATCCAAATGATGTGAATAAATCTTATTTGCCCAATTTACCTAGTAATGTTAATATTGGTGAATTAAATTTAAGTATAAATGAAGTTCTCTTAGAACTTAAGTCCCTTAAGCCCAATGCTAAGCCTGGTGTAGACGGTACACCAGCTTTATTCCTAAAAAAATCTGCTGATTCACTTAGCCTTCCTCTGTTCTGTATTTTTAACAAATCTCTCTCTGAAGGGATCTTCCTAAAAGAATGGAAAACCTGGTATATTATTCCAATTCATAAGTCAGGTTCTAAGAACTTAATTGATAACTACAGAGGAATTTCTAAACTATCGGCTATCCCTAAACTATTCGAAAGCATTGTGAAAACAAAATTAGAGTTTTTAACTCGCGAATCCATTTCTGAATTACAGCATGGTTTTATGTCTGGGCGATCTACAACTACAAATTTGGCCCTGTTTTCTTCGTATGTTATTGAGAATATTGAGAGGAAAAATCAAGTTGATGCAATCTACACTGATTTCAGTAAGGCCTAAGGCTTTTGATTCTGTAAACCATTTTAGTTTAATACAAAAACTTAAATTCTATGGTTTCCATTCTTCATTCTTAAGTTGGATATCTTCCTATTTAATTGGTAGGTCACAAAAGATTTTTATCAATAATTCTTTTTCAAAATCGCTGAATTGTATGTCTGGTGTTCCTCAAGGAAGCCATCTTGGCCCCCTTTTGTTCAATATCTTTATAAACGATATTACATCAGTTATAAAATATTCACATTGCCTTCTCTATGCTGATGACCTGAAATTGTTTATAAAAATTAACAGTGTCGATGACTGTCGCCTTTTGCAATATGATATGGATCAAATCTCTGAATGGTGTAAATTGAATTGTTTGAAATTAAACATAAAAAAATGTAATGTCATTTCATTCTTCAAAATACAATCAAACATAAGCTTTGTCTACCATATTGATTTAATTCCCCTCTCACGGGTGGAAAAAATAAAGGACCTTGGCATTATGTTAGATTCATCTTTTTCATTTAAAGTTCATATTGATTATATGATTGCAAAAGCTAATCTTCTTGTTGGTTTCATCAAACGAAATTGTAATGATTTTTGCGATCCTTATGCCTTGCTTTCTCTCTATATATCTTTAGTTAGATCGATACTTGAATACTCAGATATTGTCTGGAATCCTGATTTGAAAACCTATTCTGATCGTATAGAAAAAGTTCAAAGACGTTTTTCTAAATTTATATTTTATAAAATGAAATGGCCTTTTATTCCGGATTATAACTCCCGTTGTTTACTATTGGGAATTAAATCACTTGAATCCAGAAGATGTATGCATGATATTGTGTTTGTAAGGGATATTTTGAATAATCAAATTAAATGCCCATCCTTGCTCTCTAAAATATCATTTTATGTTCCTTCAAGAGCTTTACGTACCAGAGATTTGCTTTTTGAACAATACCACAGAACAAACTACGGTAGAAATGAACCAATTTGTAGATGTATAAGGCATTTCAATGAAGTTTGCCAGAGTGTTGAGCTAACTTGGGCAAAAGATTTGTTCAAAACAAAATTATTGTTAATATTGAAATTTTAAAATAATTCATTTATGTATTTTCTTTTTGTTTTTCATTGTAATTTATTTTGTATATAATTATATATTTTTATTTGTAAATATTATTTCTAATATCTGTTAGCATAAGCTTGTAGATCAATAAATAAATAAATAAATAAATAAATAATATTATTAGACTAAGTATAAAGGCTCGGTCAAACAGAACACGTTTTCAACGCCGCGTTAAGATTTTTTAACGCGACGGTAAGATTATTTTGACGCGACATTGCAACCGCCGCGTCAGAGGACGTCAAACAGATAGCTTTCAAGCAATGAACAAACGAAACAATAATTCCTTAACAAAAATAATTTCAAGCAGCTCAGATTCGGAGGGGGAATTATTGCTTCTATTTGCTATTTTACGAAATTCCCGTAAAAGAAAAAGAATTTTGGTACATGCCAATTAACAAAAAAAGAAGAGTCGCACATCTCGAAGGCCAAAACCAAATTTGTCTCATATTTCAATAATAATAATTAAATATGTATGTAAAACAATGTTCTTATACGATTTATCACCCATATCGTATATACATGGGTAATTTCTCACCAATTCAATTAATTTTTCCATCTTGAAAAAATTTAAAATTCCTTTGACTGCCGCAGCGTTAGAAATAATCTGTAATTTCACACAACGTCGCGTTTCACCGCCGCGTTGCAACGCCATGGTGAATTAAACGCGGCGTCAAAAACGCGTTCAGTGTGACATGGGACATGTATTATGCGCGAAACAGATTAAACCAGCAACAGCACCAGCATCGTCAACAGCAAACAGCACGCTGACCAGCAAACATTTCTCAAACACATTGCCACCAGCAACGTCATTTCATTTGTTTGACATTTCATATCGAAAAAAAGTTTTTATTGTGGTGCCACTGAATATTGCAGTGGAAAAGTTGACAACACTGCACCAGCAACAGCAAATTTAGAACTTTGGCCTAACGACGTTGTTGGCGTTGCTGTTGCTGTTCTTATGTGTGTTGAACAATTGAAATACATTGGCTCTAAATTAATGGCGGCCGCTGTTGTTGTTGACGGTGCTGTTGCTGGTTCAATCTGTTCCGCGCTTTACAATGTAATACAACGCTTCGTTTGAACGCGGCGGTGAAACGCGACGTTGTGTGAAATTACAGATTATTTCTAACGCTGCGGCAGTCAAAGGAATTTTAAATTTTTTCAAGATGGAAAAATTAATTGAATTGGTGAGAAATTACCCATGTCTATACGATATGGGTGATAAATCGTATAAGAACATTGTTTTACATACATATTTAATTATTATTATTGAAATATGAGACAAATTTGGCTCTCATCATAAATGCCGCATTGATAGGTCTTCTTTTATTTGGCCTTCGAGATGTGCGACTCTTCTTTTTTTGTTAATTGGCATGTACCCAAATTCTTTTTCTTTTACGGGAATTTCATAAAATAGCAAATAGAAGCAATAATTAATTCCCCCTCCGAATCTGAGCTGCTTGAAATTATTTTTGTTAAGGAATTATTGTTTCGTTTGTTCATTGCTTGAAAGCTATCTGTTTGACGTCCTCTGACGCGGCGGTTGCAATGTCGCGTCAAAATAATCTTACCGTCGCGTTAAAAAATCTTAACGTGGCGTTGAAAACGCGTTCTGTTTGACCGAGCCTTAAGCTAGCAAGTAGATATAATAAAGTACACTACTTATTACATTATTAGCTCAAGAAAAATCTTGAAGAACGAACGACCGGCAGTATCGCTTTCGTAGCAATAGGTTCGCCGGTGATCTGATGGTATATCTCACCGGACAGTGGCACCAATCTTGACATCGTTTTGTATAAAGTAAGATTATAACACTTTATATTTCAAAAGCATTTAATTGAGTTTGGCATCAAGCTCTTTTATCGAAAATGTGTGCACTTGATATTAATAAATTTCTTCTTCGATGGATTAGAAACTACCTTTCAAACCGCTCAATACAAGTTGTATTAGATGGTTTTAAGTCTGAAATTCATGAAATAAATGCTAGTGCGCCACAGACCTCCGTTTTGTCTCCAACCCTCTTTTTGATATTCATCGATAGTCATTCATGTTTCTTCTCTTTAATTATTTTACGGTCATTTTTATAAACAGTATTCTAGAGAAATAGCCAGTTGTATTCCTCCACTTAAACAATTTAACGGTAATACTTGCGCTTCAGACAATGTCCATCAGTTTATCCTTGAGCCCGACTTCCCTTGAATTAAAGACTATTAATGTGGACAATTTATATAAAAAGTTACTATATCTCTAATAGAAATTAGAGCCAACATCATGCGGCGGAGTGTGAATGCCAAAAGGCATACGTCTTGCATTATAAGATGGTATTTTCATATTCCATCTTTGTTTGTTTATTACAAATCTTGTAAAATTCTTTTGAACGCTTGTCTACTTGATCGATTTCTATGATATTATCCTAAGACAATTCGTCATTTTCCGCATTTAAATTTGACTTGCAAGAGAATCTGGTATAATTTTCTAAGCTAATTTACTTGGAGGTAAATTTAACTAATGTTAAGATTTGAAAGAAGAGATTTTTTTTGAAAGATGTGTCAAAGATCTTCAAGCTAGTTTATTAAATTTAACTGTTTATTATATGAAAGAGACTAATAATGGTACATGGCTTGCATTTCCAGAACAATCTGTTATCGCAAATTGCATTGAAATCACTATTAATTATTTCTAAACACTTTTTTTTGATTTCTTTGGAACGTGTAATAACTTGGTCCCATTAATCGCATTTCGACATTTTGAAGGTAATCTCAATTGAATTTGAGAGAAATTATTCAATGACTGATTTGTATTTGAATGTTTCGTCGGGCAGTTTCGATTGAATTTGCTCATTGAACTTGTTCATATCGTAACTTGTTGGTACCAAAATACACGTTTGCATAGCCAATTCAGATTTCTGTAGTTAGTTGTTAGGCTTTGAAGTTGCATTTAACAGAAATTGGGAATGAAATCTAATTAGTGGGTGGTCAATTGGAATTTTGCTACTTCTGATGACCAAAAGATGTTTAAAGAATGCTTATCCAGACGGACTGCAGAAAATGCTTACTCATGATCTTCGAGAGAATAGTTTTCGCGACTCAGTTCAAAAGATATTATAATTTATGGCATGCGTTCAGGTCATATGCGAGCATTGATCGCGAAAAAATTGGTGGAAATCACCAGCAAGAGGAATAACAGCGCCGCCCATCGGTTGTTTTTTTTTTTCAATAATCTGAAGATTCCTAAAAATTAAATCAAGCGTCGCCGTCAGATTGGGTTCAATAGGGAACATACACACATCCACTTTTATAAATAAAGATTAATTAATTAATTAATAGAGCGGCCCTAAAATTGTGTTAAAATTGTGTGCCAAATTCGAATGGGTTAGAGGTTAGACCAACCAGACGAACACAGAAGTGGTTGAGAGTTTTAAGTCAAAAGGTTAGAGTGCTCTACGAGCCGTTGGCCTTTAATATTTGTTAATTAATTAAAATTAACTAGCGTATCCGTACGGGAACTCCCGTTAGCAAATTTCTTTTCTAACTGAAGTTATTAAAAATTTATCATGTGTCCCCGCCGGCAAAAGAGGACTTACTGCTGAAACATAAACATAAACACGTACACTGAATCAAAAAATTACACATACAGCAGTATATACATATATGTTAGATATGTAACGCGATTTCTTGCAAAATGTAAGTTATACAATTTATTTTCACTCAAATCGTGTTCATATGAGTGAGTATATTTTTGTGTGTAAAGGCAACAAAAATTCAATGTCACGTTTTTCGAAAAAAAGATCAAAATGTGCTTGCACTCAAAATTTATCTCAATTAATTGCACATACCTACACTTTTTTCAAGTCGCATTGTTTAAAACTAACGGTAAGGATGTTCCGCTTTAATTGCTTTTAATAAGTGTTGGAGTTTGTCTGATGTTTAAAGTCCCAATTGAAGCTTAAAAGTGAAGTCGTTTAAAGGATTAGGTATTTAAAATTAAAATCAAAATAAAAAAGAATCATAAAAAAGTTCCTGTGGATATAAAAAAATTAATTTTAAATTAAAAGAAAATGGAAAAAGCTATGCAGAAATTGCAAAAATTGTTGAAAGAACTCGACCCACAATTCAATCTGTGGTAAATAATTATAAAAAAAATAACTCTTATGAGATTGCTGCTGGAAGAGGTAGGAAATTTCGGCACCACAAATCGCTTCAAACCTCGGGGAATCAGGACAACCAAAAGTCAATCCCCAAACCATAAGGAACTTATTGCATACTTAAGGTTACAGAGGTTGTGTTTCTCGTAAACAACCGTTTACTTCAAAGAATAATGCACTTAAACGCTTACAGCCGAATCTATAAAACGCTTCCCGCTTAGCCTTTGAAGTGTTTGTATTGACACTTTCTTCCTCGTTGTTGGAAGAGAATCTGTGCATAAAATAATTCTGTTTTGTAGTGTATTATTGCAAATTCTAAAATAAAAAAGTTTCCTTGTAGGAGGCATCCCAATTTTCAGATCTTTTTTTTTTATTTGTGGCGGCGGGTGTGGGTGTGTGTTCGATAACCATTTTTTTTTTTGATTTCACAAATAAAAAATATGTTTTCCAATTATTTACTGAAAGAAGGTGTCACAAAACAGCTGTCTTGTATAAAATGAAGCAGCATTTGTTTGTTTTTTCTGTACTAGATTTTCACATTCTTTTACGTTACGTGACACAACCATTGTTTAGTTAAGTACCAATGAAAAATCGATTATAGATACGAATTGAAGTTTCGTCATTTAAAGCCAAATTAAATATTTAAGTATGCTTTACTAAATAACCTCTAAGATGCAGTTTAAGAAAATCTTATAGATACGGCTGTTGAGTATGCCAAAGAATATATCAACCGACCTGATGTGTTTTGGGAGGAAGTACTCTTCGTGGATGAGAGTAAGTTGTTTGGCGTAAACCTAACACCTCAATGAAGAAAGAAAATCTAACACCGACTGTAAAACATGTAGGTGGTAATGTTATAAGGACGGAGAGGGAAATCTGATCACCGATCCTGAAAGCATACTGGAGCGATGGGAAGTGTACTTCAATGAATTGCTAAATGGTCAGCTCACTGCAGAAGTGGAGGCTCCACTACTTCAAGAAGAATACCCTATGTTGCCGCCACCAAGCATAGAAGAGGTTGAGAAGGCTATAGGCCGGCTTAAACAGAACAAATCCCCGGGAGCCGATGGCATACCAGCCGAATTATTTCATCACGGCGGGCCAGCCTTACGTCAAGCAATTCATGATATTATAGTGCACGTATGGGAGCAAGAAGAAATGCCAGAAGACTGGCGAAAAGGCATAATATGCCCCATACATAAGAAGGGAGATGTCACAACGTGCAGCAATTATAGAGGTATCACGTTGTTGAGTACCGCCTATAAGATACTCTCCTCTATCCTACAAGACCGGATAACCCCATACGCTAAAACCGTCATCGGACAATATCAGTGTGGTTTCATTCCAGGCAAATCAACAACTGATCAGATCTTTACCCTTAGGCAGGCGATGGAAAAATGTCTAGAATTTAACATCCCAACATACCATCTGTTTATAGACTTTAAGGCCGCCTATGATAGCATAGCCAGGGTAGAACTTTACAAAGCCATGAGAGAATTCGGCATCCCAAATAAATTGACACGACTATGTAGGTTGACCATGACCAACGTAACAAGCCAAGTAAAAATAGCCGGATTGCTATCCAGACCAATCAAAATCTTTAATGGACTCCGACAAGGGGACGGTTTGGCCTGCCTCCTCTTCAATCTGGCGTTGGAGAAAGCAATCCGTGACTCTGGCACGGCAACAAGAGGGACCATCGTCAACAGGTCCAGCCAGTTACTAGCTTACGCAGACGACATTGACATCATCGGAAGATCCGAACAAGCTGTACACGATTCCTTCATCCAGATCGAGCAGGCGGCACAAAATCTGGGGCTGCACATTAGTGAAGGTAAAACAAAGTACATGGTGGCGTCGAATGCGAGAGGAACAGTTGGTCAAACAATCAAGGTAGCGGAGCACGAATTTGAAGTGGTGCAATCCTTTAAATACCTTGGGTCAATAGTAGCAGCCGATAACAATATAGAAGAAGAAATACGCGGGCGGCTTCTCAAATCCAACAGAGCCTACTATAGTCTGTCAAAGCTTTTCAAATCCAGAAATCTCACCATAACTTCAAAACTGCTGCTGTACAGGACCATGGTCCTGCCAGTACTCACATATGGATCCGAGACTTGGGTGCTTAGCAAAAGGCACTCCGACCTCTTAGCTGCGTTCGAGAGAAAAGTCTTAAGGAGAATTGTTGGCCCCATATGTGAGGAAGGACGATTCCGGAGACGGTACAATCATGAATTGTACGCAATCTACCTAGAAGCAGATATCGTGACAAAAATTAAGCTCGGTAGACTCCGGTGGGCAGGGCACCTAGCTCGCATGAGCGAAGAGGAACCTGCTCGGAAAGTTCTTTGTGGTACATTCTATGGTAGACGGCAGCGTGGAAGACCATGCTTGCGCTGGAGAGATGGCGTAGACCAGGACGCCCGAAGCCTTGGGGTGCGCAACTGGATGGCGTCGGCTAGAGACCGGGATAGGTGGAGAGACTTGTTGAAAGAGGCCAGGACCGGAACCCGGTTGTCGAGCCGATGATGATGATGATGGTAATGTTATGGTTTGGGGCGTTATGGCGGCGAATGGAATTGGTAATCTAGTTTTTGTTGAAAATACTATGGATAAGTTCCAATACTTGTCAATTTAAAAAAATAATTTAAAAGCCAGCGCGGAAAAGTTGGGTTTATGTAACAGATTTATGATTATCCAAGATAATACATACAAACATAACTCCCAGTTAGTAAGAACTTGGCTGCTTTACAATTGTAAAGTAACTCTATCACATCTTCCCCAATCCCCTGATTGCCCTGATCACAATCCAATTAAGCATCTATGGGATTTATTGGAAAAGAAAGTCCGAAAACACAACATAACATAAAATATCTTCTGAAGAAACAAAAACGCTGGTAAAATCTATGAAAAATCGTTTACGAGAGGTTATCCAATAAAATCATTAAATAACTGTTTAAGTTTTTTCACATTTTTTTTGTTTTCTTAATTTATTGCAACTTAATAATATATGCAGTATTATTAACAAAATAATCTGCTGTATGTGCAATTTTTTCATGCAGTGTATAGCTTACCCAAGAACTCTCGCAACCAATCGCATTTTCACCATATCTTTATAAAAATACGTATGAATTATTTTTGTTTTGATAGAAAATATAGATTCTGTAATTATGCTTCACAAACTGTACTATGGCTATAGACGCTGCATGAACATCCTAAATGTAAAATATACGCCGAAGATTTGGTCGCCGTCGGTCCAGGCACCCATTAATTAACAAATAAACGTAAATTTCATTTTATGCTTTGCGCACCACGAAATATTTGAGATTTTAACCCCACATCTGAAGTGGCACGTAGGAAAACGACAAAACACTGCAGGCACACTATGGAAAATGGAACAGATGTGTCAAAACATTATTGGAAAGTGGAAGCGTTAGGGGCCAGTTATAGCTCATCAGAAAAGTCCATCAGAAAAATTGAAACAATCGAAATCTGAAACATTTTTCTGATGGCCGGTCATACCAATAATTTAACGTCAGAAAACAAACAATTTTTTGCTATGATATCATCAGAAAAAATTTTTCTCATCAGAAAAAAATCGGAACACAAAAGAAAAACGAAATGGAATATATTTTGAGTTTTGGCAATCAGCTGTTCAAAAAAATTAAATTCCATCAGAAAAAATATTTAAATCCATTTTCTGAGTAAATTTAGCAACAAAATGTTGTAATTCTTTTTGTAAAAATTAGTCCAAGCAAGTATTCGTCTAACTGCATTCAAATTTTACTCAAAATCGAGTTGTAATATGGTCAAATTTGGAAGACAAAATTTTTTCTGATGGACTTTTCTGATGAGCTATAACTGGCCCCTTAATTTAGCGAAATCATTTTCATTGGAAGAATAATAATATTTAATAAAAAGTGAAGATTTTCAATAAATTATTAATTTATATTCATTAACAATACATTTGGCATAGCCTACATTTTTGACACCTAATTTGTTGAAATTGGTTCAGTGTGAGAGCCGGAAAAGGAAAACTTACTAACGAAATGATATTTACATATGATAGGTACCTATTAGATGAATAATAATAGTTGATAGAAAGAGTTATCTCGAAGATGGTAGTTGTTATTTTATTTTAAGTCTTTTCTAAAGTAGCAGTCTTGTAGCTTGCTTTCAGATGTTCGTGTAGCTTTAATATTAATTTATCTTAATGGTTTTTGTATAACAATTTGTGTTTCGAATTACTTGTACTCACTTATTGTCCTATTTGGATCATGCCGAAATTCACAATTATCCGCCCATTGCTGAGCCCGAACTGCTAACTCATCATCCCAAACAATTTCTTGCATATTTTCTGCAGCTGGTTGACCAGGTAAACCACCTGTTGCTACAATTTGTCTCAATCTATTGTGTTCTTGTAGTATAATCTTCTTCTCATCTTTTGTGATTCCTGAAGCTATAAAGTAAATAACAAACAAGAAGAAACGTTTTGACAAATTAAATATATCTATTATTGTATCATTGAGAATAATATTGTTTTATCGTTATTATTACTATTATTATTATATTAAATAATGGATTTCGAGCAAACATTCTAACCTATAAACGTACAAACATTTTGTACAACCCAACATAAAAACTAACTGTTGATTAAGATTATAATGAATTCACAATTTGGTTATATAGCCGATTAGTTTTCGAATCATTAAAAAATGAAACAATTGATTCTTCACTTATCGTTTCTAAAAAAAATGAGGTGTGTGACATAAATGTAAAGTACCTACTGTTTGGGTTTGTTCCCCTTTTGACGATATGGAAATCTATTTTTCGTTGGTTTTTGACATTACCTTTCAGTGCTTTTCGAAAACATAAAAAAAAATAAATTTAAAAATAATTTTAGTAGTCTTTGTAGTATTGGCTCGCACGCACGCGTTCTTCGGTGGTCGGATAAGAACTGACCTACTTTCCATTTCCAGCAATTTATGCACACGAGACAATAAGAACAGATGAGATATATGGAACATTGAGAACACCTGTAACAAAATACAGTCGACTCCCTCTAAGTCGAACTTTCACGGGATTTCAAAACTAGTTCGAGTTAGAGGGAGTTTTAAAAAAATTCGAGTTAGAGAGAGTTTTTTTTTTAACGATTTATTGAATTTAATAATAAGTAAAATAAATAAATAAACCTAAGCTTCTTGCTTTTATCGCTCATTAATCTATAATTATGTACTTATTATAAAAAAATATTTTTTCAACTTAATTATTTAAAAAAAAATTTAATCTTAGACATCACAGTCGCCGTGTCATCAGTGATCACCTTTTTATAAAAAGATTCTATTTTAAATACGCAATTTTGAATTTCTTCTTTCATTTCAATTGCAGATTGCAATGTACCAATTGCATTTTCAATTTAATTTTTCTCTGGTATTTCAAAGTCTATTATTTCAGCTTCATCTTCTTCTTCAGCTCCATTTCACCGTCATTAGTATCATCAGCATCTGCTTCCAAAATTGACTCGTTATCAGGTATTTCAGTGGCTACGATGCCGTCATCGACTTCAACATAGCCCTTCCAATGTACGCCTTCAACATTATAATGAGCTTCTGTTAGCCTTTCCCAGATTATTTCGATTTCTTGGGTGTCTTCGTTGTTACATCTAAGTAAGCTAAGCGGAATATCATCTTCGTCATCCCACGTCTCAGACTTAAATTCGGCCTTTTTGAAACAATTTTCAATTGTCAATGGAGTAACGTCCCCATGCCTTTAGGATTTCGCGCACACAATCGAGAAGTGATATTTTATATTGCTCTTTTTTGGTTCCCAAAACCCTTAAGATCTTGGTGGGAAGAGTGCGATTATAGTGTACTTTCAAATTTTGTATTATACCCATGTCCATTGCCTGAACTATTGAGGTCATATTGGGGGGGAAATACTCAAGCTTTATAAACTTTAATTTATCCTTAACTTGTTTTGGGTGAGTTGGGTAGTTATCGATAATGAATAGGTAATACTCTGCGCTTTGATCTTCCAAATTTAGAATCAAGTTTCAAAAGCCAACTTGTGAAAAGGTCTGATGTCATCCAAGAACGATGGTTTGCTAGTCCACCGGCAAAGTTTTAATTTTATTGAAACAACGAGGATTTTTGCTTTTCTCTATAACCAGAAGCTTTAACTTTTCCGACGACCTCTGAGATCTATTGTTTTACTGCTTTCAAATAAAGCACAAAATGTTTTGAAGTTGGAATGGAATGGATCCAACCAACAAATGCTTTTTTTGTTGCCTTGCAATTTTTTTTATGAATATCTTTTTAGGAAGAGATTTTTGTGTTTGATAATATTGTAAATTGCAGGTATAGCAGCGCAGCACACTGACATGACGGTGACGGCGGCTCAGGCGATGCAACATATAGAGAATTAAAGAGTTCGAGAGTGTGCTTTTAATAAGAATTACAAATAATAACGAGTTGCGATTTAAGAGATTTTTTTTGATTTTTTTTTTCGGCAAAAGAAAAAAATTCGACTTAGAGGGAAATAAAATAGGTCAATAATCAAAAAAAAGTGTTCGAGTTAGAGGGAACTTCGACTTAGAGGGAGTTCGACTTAGAGGATAGTTTTTGTATGGAAAGTTGAGGGGAATGCAAAAATACGGTTAAAAAGTTCGAGTTAGAGGGAAATTCGACTTAGAAGGAGTTCGACTTAGAGGGAGTCGACTGTACTTATAAACTTATGTATTTAAGGATCGAGCATGTTTATTCAGGCTGTTAAAACCATGATTCTAATACACTACATCTGTTTCTTGTTTTATAATGTTTTATTTATTCTGTTATCAATGTTTTGTTTTAATTAATAATATATAAAGTGAAGATTCCATTTTAGAATACAGTTTTATAATATTAAACGGGGAGAGTACGATAACTTGGCCGCCAAGATTTGATTACGGGTTTTTGTAGAGGGGTCAAAAACAAGCACTTTTTACTACGGGAGGGGGGTCTATCTCCCCCCGTTTAGGAGGTAGGGGCACATTTAGAAAAAATGGTTTAAATTGAAAAAAAATATTAAAAAACAACGGCAACACCTACAATAAAGTGCTATACTGCGTTTGAAAGCCAGAAGATTGTTCTATAATCCTGCATTTAAATTAAATTAATCATGTCAATGGTTTTTGAGGAATTCGCATTTAAAGTCCAAATTTTGATAAAAAAAACGTGAAAAAAAAGTTTAGACCGATTGTTTTCAAAATTGTGAAATGAAATTGCAAATTAACTAATATGTGTTTCATGTACCTATCAGTTCTTAATCGAACACAAAAAACCGCATGGTTCTATGTCTTCTGGTTTTTGGGAAAACCTCCGTTTAGGAGGTAGGGGCACTTTTAGAAAAAATGGTTTAAATTAAAAAAAAAAAAATATTAAAAAACAACGGCAACACTTACAATAAAGTGCTATATTGCGTTTGAAAGCCAGAAGATTGTTCTAAATCCTGTATTTAAATTAAATTACTCATGTCAATGTGAAAAAAAAAAGTTTAGACCGATTGTTTTCAAAATTGTGAAATGAAATTGTAAGTTAGCTTATATGTGTTCCATGTACCTATCAGTTTTTAATCGAACACAAAAAACCGCATGGTTCTGTCTTCTAGTTTTTGAGAAAATCGAAAATTACCAAAACTGCTTTTTTTGATTTTTGGTGGTGACGGTGATTCCATTTTAAGGATTAATGTTAAATAAACATAATGAATCTTTGTTAGTTCAGTACCGCAATTCATTTAGCGTTACCCAGAATGCACCATGAGGAGGTAGAATTGCATCTGGGTCAGTTATTTTGTCAGTTAGTCAGGAGTTAGTCAGTCATAGTTAGTTAAAAAGGTCAAAATGTATTAAAAAGGTGTGTAAGTCTCGTCAATAAAGCCATCGTCCGTAGTATAACTGTCGAGTTCGTTGAGTTACTCTTTTATGGTAGGAAGCCGAGGATGTTTTGGCGGTAAAACACTTTCTAAATTTTCGCTCTGAAGGGTGGGCTGATCGATGTCTTTTAACTGTAAACCCTCACATATATCACCATCGGTATAACAAGGGTAAACTTTTTTTACATCTGATGAAAACTCTATTATTTGCGAACCCCAGTCGTCCTTATATTTCCTTTCTAGGCAGTATTTTCGATAGAAAAATAGTGCCATGTATTGGTGAACATGGTCAGAAGTTTGTTTTGGTTTTCAAGATCGTTTATTGTATTTTATATGTATTTAGTGGACATTGTATAAATAGAATAAATTTGAATTTTTTTAAATACAGATTCTGTGAATGCAAAAGAAACTTTGTATGCACCCAACCTCGCACCTACCCCAAATCCTATAGTGTGCCCAAGCAGGGGGGTTGCAGGGGGGCAGCATGCCCCCCATACATACTTTACTGTTTATATATTGTAATGTTGGAAGCTAGCACTGATTTATTTATGTAAGGAAGCAAAAAATATCAAACATTTTGTAGGAAAGTAGTTTTAGTTATTTTCGATTTTCTCAAAAACCAGAAGACATAGAACCATGCGGTTTTTTGTGTTCGATTAAGAACTGATAGATACATGGAACACATATAAGCTAACTTACAATTTCATTTCACAATTTTGAAAACAATCGGTCTAAGCTTTTTTTTTCACGTTATTTTATCAAAATTTGGACTTTAAATGCGAATTCCTCAAAAACCATTGACATGAGTAATTTAATTTAAATACAGGATTATAGAACAATCTTCTGGCTTTCAAACGCAGTATAGCACTTTATTGTAGGTGTTGCCGTTGTTTTTTAATTTTTATTTTTTTTCAATTTAAACCATTTTTTCTAAAAGTGCCCCTACCTCCTAAACGGGGGGAGATAGACCCCCCCTCCCATATAGTATAGCACTTTATTACAAGTGTTGCCGTTGTTTTTTAATATTTTTTTTTTTTCAATTTAAACCATTTTTTCCAAAAGTGCCCCTACCTCCTAAACGGAGGTTTTCTCAAAAACCAGAAGACATAGAGCCATGCGGTTTTTTGTGTTCGATTAAGAACTGATAGGTACTTGAAACACACATTAGCTAATTTACAATTTCATTTCATAATTTTGAAAACAATCGGTCTAAACTTTTTTTTCACGTTTTTTTATCAGAATTTGAAATTTAAATGCTAATTTCTCAAAAACTATTGATATGAGTAATTTAATTTAAATGTAGGATTATAGAACAATCTTCTGGCTTTCAAACGCAGTATAGCACTTTATTGTAGGTGTTGCCGTTGTTTTTTAATATTTTTTTTTTTTCAATTTAAACCATTTTTTCTAAAAGTGCCCCTACCTCCTAAACGGGGGGAGATAGACCCCCCCTCCCATAGTAAAAAGTGCTTATTTTTGACCCCTCTAAAAAAATCCGTCATCAAATCTTGGCGGCCAAGTTATCGTACTCGTGCCTATTAAACTTAATTTGTAATTAACACAACTTAAATCAGATTCATAATTTTATCAAGTCTTATACTATGATATAAACTCTTTTATATTGAAATTCATTTCAATTAATTTAAACTTTATCCATGTTTAATCTTGGATAGTTTTCTACTCCCCTTCTACCCTCTTTAGGTGAACAATGTTTCTTCTTAGTTTTCCATTTGTTTGATCATTTCTTATTACCATATCCCCTCCATTACTACTTTATACAGCGTGTTCAGTAGGACTAAAATTTGGATTAAGTTTATTTTGTTTTACAAAATTTTTTATGTACACCTTATCACCTACATTAATGTCAGAACTTTCAGCTTTTCTTTTTCTATCTGTATACTCTTTTCTCTTTTCTTTATTTTCTCTATCCCTACCTCTAACCTCTGAATCGGTGATTTTTTTATCTATCGATTCAAGTGCAGGCAACTTTTCCCTATTTAATCTATTGAAAAATAGCTCCGACGGTATTTTCCCAGTTGTTTAGCGTGGTGTGCTATTTTACATCATTAAATATTCCCATAATGAATCTCTTAGGTCTTTACCTACAATTTTTCCAATTTTTAATCTTTTAATATGTCCCGGTTCTGCCTTTCAACTTCGCCATTTTGTTGAGGCCAATATGGAATGCTGTTAAAAAGTACTATATTGCATCCTTTACAAAATGCCTTAAATTCTTCGCTTATGAACTGTTTTCCATTATCCGCTGGTATTGAACTGGGTAAACCAAGTCTGCTAAAAATCTCTTTTAACATCTTTATAATGTTAGAAGAAGCTTTGTTCTTGCAAATATTGATTTCCATGTATTGGATGTAATAATCTACTTCAACGAATAGGTACTCATTATTTGGGAGTGATCCCATGAGGTCAATAGCAATGTCAATGAGGCAAAGCAACCATAGTACAACTTTTGCAAGTTTAAAAAAAATTGTCTACCTCTTTGTCCATTCCCGGCCACCACACTTTAGTCCTAAGGCGGCTTTTCATAGCCACAATACCCAGATGACCGTCGTTAGCGGCATCCAGAACGTTTTTTCTAAGTTTGGAATCACTATTTTATTTGCTCTAAGTATAATGTCTAAATAAAAACAGAAATCAATCTCAAAAACTTTGAACGTTTTAACAGATTCATCCAAGATATTTTTATAAAAACTATTTTTACATTTTGTATTTCCTGGGCCCTATTTCACAAATGATAAATCACATACAATGTATGATTTTGAAAATTTTAATACATCAACTCTGTTTCACAGAATTTTTGTTTAAACATAGCATACAACTATGTATGACATTTGAAATTTACTGGAAAACTTCCAGTAACTTTCTGTTTCAAGAATTTTTTTCAAACATTGTATACATCACACAACATCAACATCAAAACGAAAAAGTAATTATGAGCAGTATAATCAAAAGAAGGTATAAGAAGGTAAGTTTAAATATTTAAATAAACATCTTAGAGCTTACAATTATTTTATTTTATTTTTTTGTAGACGGAGAAGGATCACCAACTTCTCGTCCTTCAAGTAATGCAGCAAAAAAAGGAAACCTTATTTGGACAGTTTAGTTCAAATTTAACTAAAACTGACATCCAAAACGAATGGGCTCAAGTTTGGCTGCCAGTTATGGGCTCATTAGAGATGAGGACGGGGAAAAATTTCGCAGGATAACTTGGCAGAATTGGAGGAGAACCTCCTACTACGATTAGTGGGATGTACAATTAGTGCACCTAATCGTGACACCAAGAATTCAACAGACGACCGCGGCATTCGAAATTTGTCTAAAAAATAGGGATCTTCCATTGAAAAATTTATTCTTGCTTGAAATACGCGCGGGCGTCTTGCAATATTTATTGATAATTCCAATTCACTTTCACTATCTAAAACTAATTCCTCATCCTCTAAAAGAATATTCATTTTTATTTTTATGTAATAAATTTCGTTGTTGTTATTATTTAAAAAAAAAACCTATCTTTATTTTCAAACTTCAAATGTCAAATTATACATCACATACTTTATACATTGGAAACATACAATATTTCCAGAGTGATTTGTGAAACTGAAATTTCAATGTAATGTATGACAAAAATTTTGCTGTATATTGTATGTGATGTATTTGATGTAATATTTGTGAAATAGGGCCCTGATCTGTTACTGAAAGTTTTTTTATTTCTTAAATTGATACCGCTTTCGGTCTTGAATTTTCAACTATAATTGTCTTTCTCAGGTGGTAATTTTTTGGATATTCGCATAGGCGTGAAAGTGGGTCTGCAATATTTGATTTTCCCGGTCTGTACCGATAAGATTGCAGCCGCAGAACACATCTTTCTATACGAGCACAAGGCTTCGATTTTAGTCCAAAAATTACCTATAATGGTTTATGGTGTGTTATCAAATCAAACTGTTTTCCCAAGAGGAAAATGTTTAAATGCTCTATTGCCCAGACCAAAGCCAATGCTTCTTTTTCTGTCTGACTATACTTACGTTCACATTCTGTGAGCGTTTTATTTCCATATGCAATAATTCTTGGTCCTTTTGAGTTGATTTTCAATAAAATAACTTGTGTTTTGTCTTCGACGTTTTAATATCCTAACGATTTAATATGGGAAAGCACGTTTTTTAACTCATTGAAAGCATTATTTTTTTCAGTAATCCAATATTCACTAATTTTAGTGTTTCTTGATAGTTTTTTTTTCAAGAGTTGTTTTAAAGGCTGTGTTATAGTAGCTAAACGTGGTATCCATTTTCCAATAAAATTAATAAGAAATAAAAAGCTTTGAAGTTCCTCTATTGTATTTGGAACACTAAACAATTTTATGCCTTCCAGATACTTTTTTAAAGGTTGAATTCCTTCCGGGCTTAATTCATGTCTTAAAAACTGTATCTTACAAACTCCAATAAGGCATTAATTTGTTATTATTTAAAAGTTCGTTGTTTTGAAGAACGATTTTTAGGCGTTTGTCATGTTCGTGTTTGGAGCTCCAAAATATTAATATATCGTCGATAAAGTTTATTGCCCCTTCACAACCTAAAATAATTCTTTCCATTATTTTTTGGAAAAGTTCTGCGGCACAGGTTATACCAAACATTAACTGTTCATATTACCTTTTACTAGTTATAAACATTGTAATATGTCGTGATTCGGGATGAATTTCAATGTGATGAAAAGCATTTTTTACATCAAGTTTACTGAAAAGTGTGGCTTTTGCAATTTTTGGCAAAAGCTAATCCATAGCCGGTAAGGGATGGTTCTCGCATAAAATTGCTGCATTTGCCCGTCTCATGTCCACACAGATTCTGACTTCGCCATTTTCTTAGAGAATAGGTACTATAGGAGAAACCCACCTAGAAGGTTTTTTAACTTCCTCTATGATATCACCATCTAAGAGTTCTTCTAGTTTTTTTTTTTTTTTTCAATTTTAGCTTCCAAAGGTAATGAAATTCGTCTGTACGGTTGGAAAACAGGTTTTATGGATTCATCAATTGGTATCCCTACTACCACATTTTTGAACTTGTGAAATTGAAAACTTTTCACCTCGTTAACATCCGTTCCGAACCGTTTTTGAGAACCTTAAGAGCTTTTGCTGTTTTAATCCCTAATAAATTGTTTGTTCCTCCTGCAATAATATAGAATGTGGCTTTTTCTATCTCTTTCCCTATCACTATGTATGCATCGAAACTTCCCATTACATCCAAAGGAGTGGCACTTCCATAAGCTAGGAATGTCGTTTTGGGATTTTTATCTGATTAAGTCTCTTACTTTGTGATTCTTTAAATAACTCCATGTCGCATCCGTTAATAGATTTCGCTTACAACCTGAGTAATAACCATGTTGACTCTTATCCCCCTAATAAAACATTCTATAGTTGTGTCAGTACCAATAGGAAAAACGTAGTCTACTTCCTCTTTTTCAATAAAATCTACCTCTTCCCTATCCTTTTTTTTTTTTTTTGTTTGCCTACACTACGTTCTTGACCAGGAAATTTTCTTTTTTGTGAAGATTTTGTCTTGCAATGTTGACGGAAATGCCCTAAAAAACCCCAACCGAAGCATTTTTTATCTCGAGCTGGACATTTTACGACCTGTGAGGAGTGTTTCCTACTACCACACCGTTTACACAATGTTTCCTTTTCATCTTTTGGTCGACAACTATTCAAATTTGGCTTATTTCTTATTATTTTAATCTCTTGACCTGAAGACTTATCTCCGTAATTTTCGAGCTGCTGCTTTCATATCTCCTGCGTATATTAGCTTCTTTTATAATGATATCTAGTGTTATATCTCACCCATCGTTAGAATTTTTTTTCTCAACTCCTCTGACCTACCCTTTTCTGCTATATGGTCAATTAAATTATCGTCAATTTTATCAAAACTCAGCCTGATTTCTTAACCTTATTATAAACATTTCA
Source organism: Chrysotoxum bicinctum (assembly GCA_911387755.1). NCBI lineage: Eukaryota > Metazoa > Arthropoda > Insecta > Diptera > Syrphidae > Chrysotoxum > Chrysotoxum bicinctum. The sequence continues at coordinate 96,397,070 of OU426988.1, forward strand.
AATTTTTCTTCAACTTCTTGTTTCATAAGTCTAAAGATATGCCTCTCAAAAACTTTACTTTGCTTAGGAAGGAAATATTCATCAAATTTCTTAATTGCTATTTCATAAACATTATTTTCATTAGTGGGATTAACATTTGCGCCCGGAAAACTATAAAAAAATTTCTTGTATGCCTAATCCAACAAAATGCAGTAACACCACTCTCTGTTTTGTGCGAGATGAGACTACTCAATACCAGCAGCTTCCAAGTGTATGTTTAACGCCCGCTTCCACTTCTCCCATCACAGGGCCACTAAAGAAGTTTCCCCTTTAGCAACAAAACAATTGTTATTGTCACGAAAAAATACAAGCGCAAAATTCAAGTCCATCAAAGTAGAATGTTTTTGCATTTAGAAAAAAAAAAAAAACAAGATTAAAAGACCATGCAAATTTCAATCTGTTTAGCTTTATACTATTTTTGATTTCTTAATGTAATTAAAATCCCGGAATAAGTATTTTATCTCGTAAGTAAGGTAAAATTGAGAAAAATTAACTAAACTGCTAAATAAACGGTTAAAAACATTGGCTCAAAATTTTAAACAGCCTTTTATTAAGGTATTAGTATGACACTTCATAACAATTTGCTAACTTTAATGTAGTTTACTAACTCATTCTTAATTCTAAACATTTTCTAGCTAGTATCGTACTAAAGCAATAAATTTTCATAATAAATTGCTTCTGAACACCTCTAAACCAATGACAGTTCGTGTTAAAAAGTACAAGTACACAAACCTTTTTTGATGTTTGCAAATCGCGACCCTAGAACAACAAGGTTCTAAGTACACCAAAGTGTGTTTTGAGAAAAACGCATCTGAATATTTGAAGTCTTTTATTCGGATACTGTTTAAAAAAAATTAAATTTTTTTTTTATAATCCGATGAATATGCACACAATCTATAAAATTTCTACTTTAAAACCTAATAAAGCCCGATTTTTAACCCTTAAATTTGACTTTAAAAATCATTATAGGAATTTGCTGCTCAACGATGCGACACTTTATTCTAGAACAATAAGGTTCTATGTATAGCTTGAACCAATTCAGTTGGCCAACGGTCGGTTGCGCAGAGAGAGGATTTAAGAGAACAAAAATGGTGCGCAAGATATTTAATGAGTAAAGATTTTTCCTTAAATCTTACAGTGCCTAACTCATCTTTGCTTTGACAAATAGTTAAGGGATTATTGTTTATTTCTATGTTTTATGATTTGTGCCTTAGCAACAGAAAGGTTCCGGGGGCGTTATGTTTATATTTATCTTAAGGTGTTAGTGCTTATTTGATATATGTATTTATTATTTGTTGACCTGTGGGGTTTTGGGATTAATTGTAGATTAGTGTTAATTAGTTAGATTAGTGTTTACGAGTTTGAATAATTTTTACCTACGAGTTTTTAAGAATTTATTTTACCTTAAAATAATTATTATAAATTTGTACTTCAGAAATAAATATTAAACATAATAATAATATAAAAACAATATAAATAAGAATAATATAATTTAAATAATAAATGTTCATTTACATATACTTAGTTTTAAGGACTAATGTCGCTTTCATAGTCGGTTGAAGAATCGTCACCTGGAGTAATTATAATTAAATCCGAAATTGTGTCCCACGTCAGGTCGTAGGAAAAGTATTCTTCCTCAGTTCTTATGTCTTTCTCACAAACTTTTCGCCAGTCTTCAGCCGTTATTTTTGAAAATTTTTTCTCCGTTAATTTTTGAACATCCAATAAATTGAATGTTGTGTTTCGTGAACCTACTCTTGCCTTGACAGTTGCCCCAATATTTTCGATGCGATTGAGATCTGGATGATAGGGTGGTAAACGTAGAACCTCATGTCCCATGCCGTGAATGATATCGTCAATCTTATGCATTGGGTTGTGTGTCGGTGTCGTTTTATTACCTCATACAGTTCAAGTTTCAACATCTGTATAGTATGCGGAATATTGTTTTCGGTTAGCCATTGTATCATCTCGGATTTCTCTCTAGCAGAAGTAATTTGTTTTTCTTCTAATTTATTGTGGAACGAGGCGTTGTTCATTAAAATAACTGAAGGTTCCTCCAAGTTATTCAAAACTTGTTCTTGGATCCATTTGCAGAAATTTTCAAAGTTTATGTCGTCTTGATAGTCTCCCATTTTCGTTCCAGATTTAAATAAAAGTAAGGAGTTTTTCACGAAACCTTTTTCACCACCTGCATGCGCCATTATTACACTCTTTCCCTTTGAAATTGGCGTCTTCAACCCACTGCTACTGTCATCAGTCCAAGCCCGTGGCCTTGTATGTGAGCTATGAATATAGCTTTCGTCCAAATAAATGATATCATATTCTTTTGTTCTGTATTCCGGATTTTTCTCAGATACTTCACTCGCATGAGTTTAATATCATTTCTTTCACAGAGAACTTTCCGGTTGTTTTTAGTTTTTTTGTAGCTAAATCCGTTTCTTCTTAGAATCCTGTTGAGAGACGTAATACTTAAGTTAAACTCCAGATCTTCCTCTCGTTGTCTCAACATTTTTAAGGATATCATCATTTTTTCCTCCTGGCCGAATAGCTGCGATGTCAAATTCGTCTAGTCCAGTTTTCCACTTCGTATGCTTCACTTTTTTATTTGGTGACTGCACAACTCCTGTCTCTTCGTATTCCTTAATAATCCTTCTGATTGAACGTTCAGAAATTCCAGTAGTTTCCACTGTTTGCCTTGTTGCGTAACTTACAGGATTTTCAAGAAACGAATTCTTTGCTTCTTTCAGTTTGTCATTATATATCTTAACAACTTTATTACGCACCTGGCTTCCAATAGGTTTTCCTTTTGTTAATAGATCCATTAAAATTTCTTTTAAATGTATTTCAATGTATTATTCTTGGTTGTTTTTTTAAACTGAATTGCAAAACAAAGCAAATATCATTTAAATACGTTAATTCCCTCTGATGCAAAAATTCATTCTTAAAAACTCGTTGGTAAAAATTGTTCAAACTCGTAAACACTAATCTAACTAATTAACACTAATCTACAAATAATCCCAACCCCACAGGCCAAAAAAAAATATATCAAAATACACTAACCTCATAAAATAAATATAAACACAACGCCCCCGGAACCTTTTTGTTACTAAGCCACAAATCATAAAACATAGAAATAAACAATAATCCCTAAACTTTTTGCCATTAATCGTATGTCGCAGCTTGCAGGTAGTTTTTTCGTCTAACCCAATTGAATTTTGCAATAGACTTATTTTTTATTATAGGTGCACTGAAATTTGTCCCAATAATAAAAACAAAAATTATTAATTTTATTTTTTTCGAAGTAAAGTTTACACCTAAAAATCTTTTCTTTTTATCTCACCAGAGATGAAATAGTTTTTTAGACATCAAGCTATGAAAGAAAAATAAACCATGATTATATCTTATTCAAAGAAAGTCCATCACTGGAAATTCATTTCTATTTTACTGTGAGCGAAGCTATAAACAAAACTCACCCTCCTAAGTGCTTTGCTGCAGTATGATTATGATCGCAGCAGCGTCATTGACAACAACTCCGGCATGTACATCTTTGTATTCTTTTTTTCAGTGATTTTTCTGTCTCTTTAAGAATTAAAGAGTAGAGCAGAGAAATTTAAAGAGACCTGCGCTGCGCAGTAGAATTGCCAACTGAATTGGTTCAAGCTATAGCACTTAGAATCTTGTTAACTTATATTTTCATATTTTTTTCACATAGAACCTTGTGAACTTAATTTTTTCGATTACGGAGGATAATTGAGATTGGATGAAATAAAAAGATTTAAATAAGTTTTCCTTACTGTGAAAGAGATGTGGATTATTATGTTGTTAATAAAAAGATAGTTACTTGAATTTTGAGTGACTGTACATAAATAAATAATATTGTTGTTACAGCTGATAAATACACGAAAAAAAATATAATGGTCGAATTTAAATTTACTTAAAATAAATCTCAAAACTTACTTGATTCTATTTCAAAATAATAAATAAATTCCGAACAATAAGGTTCTATCTGCATTTAAAATTGTAACAAAGTTCTATCTGCATGGTTTCTTTTTTTGAATTTAGTGAAACAAAGTTCTAAGTCAATAATGTTTATCCTTAAGTGGGCTTTAGGTCAATTTTTGTTTTGTTTTTTATGTTGTGACGTTTCGGATGTGGTTACACCCTTCTTCAGACCTATTTATTAATTGAAATATAATTTAAAACATATATACATATATACCAAATATATCAAAATTCTAAAATAGTATACCTACTTACAACTTTAAAAATACAAATATTTTTTATTTGTTTGTTAGCTTTTGGTTTCCGTGTTTTCTCAAAAAAGTTTAAGAGACGTTTCAAATCTTTTTTTTTTTTTTGTTGTATACAATCTGTTATCTCTTTTGTTTTTTTTTTATTTTTTAGTTTGTTTGAAATTTTATTTCAAACAAATTGATGTTTAATTATCTGAATTTTTTAAATTCAAATAATTAATTTTTAAAATAAATTCAAATATTTTTATGTATATATGTATAATATATTTAATCGTTGAGTTTTGTTTATGTAGATATGGTTTGATAATTAATAAACTGACCGTAAATATTACTAAGTCTATCACAATCTGAACGTCTATTAATACTATTTTAGGTGTTTCTAATATGTAACATTTCTAATAACTGAAGAATTCTGGTATGAAATAGGGAAATGTAAAAACAATTTAAATGAATTCATGTTTGAAAATGTATACAAGTTTGTTAAAATTTTTTTTACTTCACCCCATAGCAGTGCCTCTGCCGAAAGAGTTTTTCAAAGCTGACGCTTATTAAAAATATGTAAACGAATATACTGAATATCAAAACATGTCAGCTCTTAATTTAATTGACACTAAAAATGATTTGGAAAATTGGATTCTGATGTAATATCAGCCTAAGAGATTGTTCACATATTACAGTTGGTAATACGATTTTTATTTTTCCTCGACCATCTGCCAACTCGTCTTTATTCATTCGCCTTAAACCTTTGTAACCTAACTTAACTTTGTAAATTGATTAGTGAATTTTATTATTGAATTAAATCTTAGTAATCGTTACATTAGATTAGTTAAAACGTTAGTTATTAGTTAGTTAGTGCAAAACGTCATCGATTTTATGTTTATCTACCACTGCGAATAAATCATCTACATATTTTGCGATGAAAATAGGCTTCACTTTAGAGACAGCAAAACATTCGTCCAACAAATAATCCATAACAATGTCAGCAATGGTGGGTGAAAGTGGGTTGCCCATCGGCATTCCGAAAATTTGCTTAAAAATATCCTCTTTAAATTGTAGAAAATTGTTTTCTCTTATGCAAAAGTCGAGAATTTCTAGAAACTTCTTCTGGTTAATATTGGTGGTTTGGCTAATTATTTCCCATTTATTTTTGACTATATTTATCGCCAATTGTACTGGGATATTGGTAAATAGCGATACCACGTCAAAAGAAACCAACACATCATTCTCACTTAGTTTAACTTTTTTTGCCTTTTCTACAAATTCCAGAGAATTTCTTACAGTGTAGCTCGATTTTTTCGTTACACTTTGTAAAATCTTACCAACAAATTTTGAAAGTGCATAGCAGGGCAATTTCATAGATGATATGATGGGACGCATAGGCATATTTGGCTTGTGTGTTTTCGGCAAGCCATAGATGGAGGGAAGCTGCGCAGTGTATGTTGTCATCTTTGCTCTATCTCTATCATCTATGAAGTTGTTGTTGTTAAGCCATTTAACTAACTCATTATTGCGGGTTTGAAGCGTTGTTGTTGGATTATTTCTTATTCTCCGGTAAGTATTACGGTCCGCCAACAGGTCACACATTTTTTCTTCATATTCAGTGCGCTCCATCGCCACAGTGACAGTACCCTTGGTACCGTTAATAACGTTTTGCCCAAATTTTTTTTTTTACAAAAATGTAGTCCATGTCCATTTAATCACACATAATTTTTTTCATCAAAATCGTTAGAGCCGCTTTCAAGATAATTAAGATTTTGCATTACGGGTGTATGGGGGTGTCTTTAGTTTTGGAGCTAAAAACAAAAAATTGAAATTGAATTTCTTTTTTAGCTCCAAAACTAACGTTACCCCCGTATACACCCGTAATGCAAAATCTTATTTATCTCGAAAACGGCTCTAACGAATTTGATAAAAAAGTTAAGTGTTATATTATGGATATGGACTATATTTTGGTCGAAAAAAAATTTAGGGAGAAATGATATTAGGGGTACCTGTCATAGAACAGTTTTTTTGATTTTCGAATTTCTCACCAACGGCTCCAACGATTTTAAACAAATCTTCCATGCAGCACATGCTTTGCACTTAAAAAAATATAAACTAACAATTTTTTCGAAAAAATAGTTTTTGGATTTAAAAAAAATAATAAAATTTTTTTTTGAAAATTTAATATCTTGAAAACCGATACACGATTAAATTTTTAAATTACGTTTTAAAATGTATTTTATTAAATACTAACAATTTGCATATGAATTTTTTTTATAAAAATTTTAAGGAAAATTTAGTACCTACACAAAAAACTGGGGATGGTGATTTGAGCTGGATTTGGACGTTAAAAAGCAGCCATTCCTTGACAACATGCTAAGTATGTTTAGGATCATTGTCTTGCTGGAAGACAAATGACGTACCCATACCCAGCTTATTGGCACTTTTCTGAAGATTTTTCTTTAAAATATTCAAATAGTCGAACATATTCATCAAAGAATCTATAAACACTAAATTGCAGACACCAGATGCTGCCATACACCCCACACCACAACGACGTTTCCACCACCGAGCTACACGGTTCCTGACATGCTCGATGATTCAAGCTCTGTGTTTTTTTTCTCTGAACTTTTCCACGTCCATCTGAGCCGTGGATATTAAATTAGCTCTCATTGGAGAAAATAACTGTGTTCTAAAATTCTGCTTGCTTGGATTCATGGGTTTTTGCAAAGAAGAGCCGCTTTTGGTGATTTATTTTACTTATGTAAGGTTTCTTTCCAATGTTTTGACCATGATAACCGGATTGGTAGAGCACTCGTCGAATAGTTTGAGTTTTACATGATTTATCTGTTTCTTTGGCTATTTTTGCTGATATATTTGATGCGCTTACTTTGGGATTCCTCTTTACTTTCCTAACAATAATACGGCATTCCTGTTGAGTGCGATGTTTTTTATTTTTTTTTATTTTTTTGTTTATTAAATTTTTTTAAACATGAAAGTTATAAAAAAAAAAAAGTTTAGACCCTTATAACTTTGGATCAACTAATCGTAGGTATAAGAACGGTACATAAAAAAATTAGAATTTCCAAACTCTAAGGGCGATGTCTTTTCTTTTCTTTTATTTCATGTTCTTGAGTCATTTGTGTTCTAGCAAACTTGGTGCCAGTGCCATACTTGTAAACGGTGGGCAGAATTTGGATGTCTGAACTACTTGAAAAAAAAACTGAGGAAGAGTTACAAAATGTATATTTTCTCTTCAGTTGTGACTGTTGTTCTAGATGGCTGGCATTACAAGAGGAATAAAACTTGATTTAACGTTAGAACTAAACCTTGTATAATTTTGTTTTAGCTAAACTAATAGCTCAACACCATCCTTTTTTGGTTTAGCTAAACTAAAAGCAATAAATATTTTTCAATTCAAATTTGTTAAACATATCTCATAATATCTATCTAATTAATATAATAGTTATTCTATAAAGTATATTTATTCTGGAATTTTCTTTTTCTTTGTCTTTGCTGAAATTTTTTTTTGTTTGTATAACAATTAATCTTTTCTTTATATATTCCAATATAAATATTATAATTTTGATAATATACAATTATTAATATAATGCAATAAAAAATATAAAAATATTACAAATAACCAACATCTTAACTAACTAACACAAAACGTGGATATATATTTTCCTTTTTGTTGTAATTTGTTCCTAGACAACAAATGACTCAAGAACATGAAATAAAACAAAAAGAAAAAACATCGCCTGTAGAGTTTGGAAATTCTAATTTTTTCATGTACCGTTCTTATACCTACGATTAGTTGATCCAAAGTTATAAGGGTCTAAACTTTTTTTTTATAACTTTCATGTTTAAAAAAATTTAATAAACAAAAAAATAAAAAAAAAAAATAAAAAACATCGCACCTAGAGTTTGGAAATTCTAATTTTTTCATGTACCGTTCTTATACCTACGGTTAATTGATCCAAAGTTATAATGGTCTAAACTTTTTTTTTTTTTTTTAACTTTCATGTTTAAAAAACTTTAACAGACAAAAAAATAAAAAAAAAGAAAAAACATCGCCCCTAGAGTTTGGAAATTCAAATTTTTTCATGTACCGATTTTTTACCTACGATTAGTCAATTTAAAGTTATAAGGGTCCAAACTTTTTGTTTTTTTTTTGTTAATTTCATGGTTAAATCATGGTTAAATAAGCTTAATAAAAAAAAAATAAAAAAAAGGAGAAACATCGCCCCTAGAGAAACGTATATTCTACATTGGGTCATATTTATTTTATTTCTAAAAAAATTATTGCGGTCTATATCCTCTCCTAAAAATTTTTTTGTCTTAAAAGTTTTAAAACTCACTAAAATAAAATATATCGAGATACAATTTAAAAAAAGTAACGGACATCGCCCCTAGGAAAATTTGCACCCAACATTTTGGCGTTTAAAATATTCCAATATCTTTGATACTTATCGAGATCTGCTATCCTAAATGAAAACATAAATTTCGATGCAGCGATCTTCAGCTTCATTTATATTTGATTATTATTTTGTGTATAGTAGATGGTCTTTTGTTAACAATTTTACCATTCTCGCACTTCGATTTATTTTCCAAATAGTGTTTGATTATAAGTTTTTAAATCTTAGCTAAGTTGATTACCTCTAGGAGCCATTTCCTTTTAATTATTATTAATTAATCTTAAACTGAAAAAAATTATAGAAAAAAGAGATAAGCAACCAAAAACTAATAAAAAGTTGAAGTTAACTGCACCATTAAATATTTAACCTTAAAATGCCGCAGGTAGCAGGTGCTTACTTACTTTTGTGACATAGATAAGGCGGTTAACTAAACAAACAGTGATGTTCTGCAGTTAAACCAAATGTTAAACGCTAAAATTTGCCTACAATATGATGTTCACATGCTAACCATAATTATGAATGCATTTTTCCTAATATTCATAACGGAATTTAATTTTATTTTAACATGTCTATGCGACAGCAATGAGTGCTTACTTACTTTTGTGATACACAGTATTTTATATTATCTTTCTTTTCCAATTGCATGGAACCATTGTTATTTTACACAACTTAGGTATATAAAGTTTTCTATTTCAATTCATTTTAATGAAATGCAAGACCATTTAAGGCACACATAAATCCTTTTGTGTTCGAAGGAACAGTTAAAATACCTAACTGAACCGATTTGAAGAAAAAAAAGTGATTTAATTTTATTGGGGAATCTATACATACAAAGTAAATTTCCAGGTTTTCTCAACAAAAAAAAAAAACAAAATAAACTCTTTCCTGTGTCATTTCCAGACAATTCCTATCAAAAATTTATAACTTAATCTTTGACCTCTATATAAATATTTGTACCGTTAAATCTAATTTAATATTAATTAAATTTGTTTTCTTTTTAATCACCAGTCGGTTAATCATATAATAAAACGGCAAACATGTTTTTTGTGGTACACTTTTCTCCAAAAGTATTTAACCGATTTCGATAAATTTTATATGGTTGGAAAGCCACAGTTACGGAGATGTGCAGAATATACGTGAGACACGCATTTACACACTGTGGGTCATTTTTGTTTTTGCACTGTCGAACACTTTGCATATTACATAAAATAAAATTTAATTTAATAAATTTGCTTGAAAACACTGCCAAATATAAATAATAAATAAATTGGCACTCGAATTTCGAGAGCTGGGTCGGCTAGTAATAATAAATTTAGGTATTGTTTTTGTTTGTGTTGTTTTAGTTCCATTTCACTTATTAATATTTTCCTTCTTTTTAATTCAATACGGTTATTCTCACATGTTTTCCATTACGCATCACTTCACTTCACTTTTTTTATTGCACTTATGTAGGTATGTTTTTTTAACACTTTTTTTCCTTTAGTTATTATTATTTTGTTTTATTCATTTTATTCTTAATCTTTCTAGAACGCACGCGTTCTTCGGTGGTCGGATAAGTTAAGAACTGACCTACTTTCAATTTCCAGCAATGCATGCACACGAGACACGAGACAATAAGAACAGATGAGATATAATGGAACATTGAAAACACCTGTAACAAAATACTTACATACTTATGTATGTATTTAAAGATCGAGCATGTTTATTCATGCTGTTAAAACCATGATGCTAATACACTACAGTCTTGTAAATTGAAAGATGTCAAAATAACTTCCAAATACATTTTTTTAATTTAAATATTTATTCGAATTGAAAATGATTTGCATGAATTGATGGCCAATTTAAAAAGACAGACAAAAGTTTTTATAATTATGCCCGATTCGTAATGTGAAGAGAACACGAAACGAGAGCGAGATGTGATTCACTGTCACCTTTTCGTTGTTATAAGATCGTTCCCCAATTCCTTAGGCCTGGAGCGTAAATTCAATTTTTATTTTCGCAACTGGTTGGTTGGTAAAATGAAACATATCTATGTATGTTTCATTTCAGTAACCAAACAGATGTGAAACTAAAAATTGAATGTGCGCGACTGTTCTTACTTTATTTATTAAATTCATTTAAAGCGGAAAATTATCTCGTTTCATGAATACCCTTATTATTTCAAGATCTATAGAAATAAACAGGTGTTCTCTCCTTAAAATGATTGCTCAAACAAAAAACAAAAAAAAAAAACATAGGTAATGTAGGGGGAAGGCGGGAGACTTGAGCCACTTTTTTTTAAATCGTCGATAAAAACTTTTCTATTCATCGTAGCTACATGTTGCATACATCTTTTTAAAGATACATTTATTTATTTTAAGATTGATGCCATAAACTTTTTACACACGCAAGTGATTTTTTTTAAATGCTTATTTATTGCAAACAGATTTTTGGCTTAAGTCTCCCCACTAGCCGGGAGACTTGACCACCACCTTGGGGAGACTTGATCACACTTAAATTCTTCGAGTAAAACAACAAAACGAATAAATATCAAATAAAAATCAGTCCATATCATATAAGAATTCATTTTTATTATGTATTTTCGTTTTTGAACAAAAAAAATTGTTCGACGTTTTTTTGGTAAAACAAACAAAAAACTAATTAATTAAAACTTAAAACAAAACGATCTTTCATAGTTAGTAGGAATACTGTAAAGTAAAAAAGTATAAAATAAATAAATAGTTTAATTTAGCATAAACCTCTAATTGGTATCACAGTTGGGACAGATAAAGACCTCATTGTCACTTTTGGTCAGTCCAACACAAATTTCGTGCACATATTTCTCACATAAGACACAAAGACGTATATCCATCATATCATCGGTCTTACACTAAAAACAAAACCATGTTTTATCATATTCTTCTATCTCCATTGGGCTGATCTTGACTGATTTCTTTTTATGTAGCCTCAATTTCATCTTTGGAAACATTCCTTTGTGCTACTCCTTCTTTTTTTTATACATAAATGGCATTTTCAATAGCTGAAAAAAAATGCATGCAGTTATTAAACATCTGACAATAAAAAAACAGCTAAGGGGAGACTTGAACCACTGATCAAATCTCCCTCAAAAAAAGGGCTCATGTCTCCCGTTCACATTTTTTCACAATTAAGAATACAAATCTTTTCTGAAACACTAGTTGGTTTAATTTTGTTTTAATATTAACAAAGCAGAATAACTGTTTTATAAGACAAAGTTTACTATTTTTACTTAGCACATTCAAGACACTTTTTATCACAGAAAAACAAAAAAAAAATGTGTCTTACTTTTTGCGTCGAAAAACACCTTTCCACTGCCACGATTCAAAGACAACAAACGATGTAGAATTATTTTTGTGTGCAAGTAACGGGTTACAGTATGCAACGTTTGAGTTTACTCATGAAAGATTTGAGTGTATTTTGAGTGAGTTATTGCGAGTGGCTCAAGTCTCCCGTATGGTCAAGTCTCCCGCTTTCCCCCTACCTATACAAATCTAAATTATATAAGAGCAGAAGAGATGGTCTACTTTTTTTCAATGCAAAATAGTTGGTTTAGCTCTTCTGACAAAGTGATCCTTTCTACCGTTATGAAAATATTTAAAGAAATGATTCTTGTTATTGCCTGCGTAGGTTTTCAATTAAAGTTGGTTACAGTTTTGCGTTATAACCATGGCGCGTGGCATTGCACTTTCGCGAGATCTTAGAGAGTCAATAATTAAGGCTTTCGAAACGGGGCTATCAAGTTATAAAATTATTGCCAAAACTTTCAATTTGTAACGCAAAATATTATAACAAATTTTAAAAACTCTAGAAATATTGAAGTTGGCAAAAAACTGGACTCCCAGCCATAGTGAATGTTAAAAAAAAAATTATAAAAGAAAACCAACGACAATCAGCCCCTGCCTTAACATCAGAATGGAATAAGCGAATTAACAAAAATGTTTCTGTGCACACACGCAAAAGAACAATGGAAACCGATCCGATACCGATACCGATTTTATAAGGTTTGTGTAAACATAATTTAATTTAATAAATTGAAAGAAAAATACTTTTCTTAAAATTCAGGCTAAGGGAAAAACCACTTTTTACGCCTAAACAAAAGAAAAGACGGCTTGAGTGGGCAAAAGGCCGTAAAAATTGGACTTTCAATCAATAGCGAACAGTTATTTGGAGTGATGAGTCCCGGTTTGAGGTTTGTGTTGGTGACGAACGCAAGCGTGTAATTTTAAATTCCAAGGAAGCTTTCCATAAAGACTGCCTGGACAAAACTGTTAAGTTCCCAGCATCTCTCATGGTATGGGGATGCATGTCTGGACGTGGTGTTGGGAATTTATTCTTTGTTAATCATGTCCGTCAAGTTAGCACTACCACTTCAAAATTTTCAAAATGTAATAATTGGATTAATTGTCGTGAATTTGTCGTAAATTTGTCGTGAAACGAAAAAATTTATCGCGCTTGTATTTTAAAAAATAACCCCTGGTAATGCTAACTTGACAGTCAAGTTAGCACTACCACCCCTCAAAATAGGGTAAAATGAACTCGAAAAAGAAAAAGGTGAGTGTTAATAATTGTCGTGAATTTGTCGTAAATATGTTGTAAAATCAAAAATTTTGTAGCGCAATTTTTTTAAAAAATAACCCCTAGTAATGCTAACTTGACAGTCAAGTTAGCACTACCACCCCCCAAAATAGGGTTAAATGCACTCGCAAAAGAAAAAGGACAGCGTAAATAATTGTCGTAAATTTGTCGTAAATATGCTGTAAGACCAAAAATTTTGTCGCGGTACGCCTGCGGCTACGAACGTAAATTTTTAAAAAATGACCCCTGGTAATGCTAACTTGACAGTCAAGTTAGTACTACCACCCCCCAAAATAGGGTAAAATGAACTCGCAAAATAAAAAGGACAACGTAAATAATTGTCGTAAATTTGTCGTAAATATATCGTAAAATAAAAAAAATTTTCGCATCATTTTTTCTCAAAAAAATGCCATGAAAATGCAAAAGTCCATAAAAAAGCATTTTTTCATTAAACATAGCACTGCCCTACCAAAACTATCTGTTAAAACTATTTTTTACTCTGCAATTTGTTTAAACAATTGTCGTAAGATGTCTTTGAATAAGTTCCGTCATAAAATAATTTGTCGCGCCCTTCTTGCCCAAAAAAATGCCCTAAATATGACAAAAGTCCTTAAAATTGCATTTTTTCATAAAACTATCTGTTAAAACTATTTTTTTACTCTGCAATTTGTTTAAACAGTTGTTGTAAGACAAATTATTTTATGACGGAACTTATTCAAAGACGTCTTACGACAATTGTTTAAACAAATTTCAGAGTAAAAAAATACTTTTAACAGATAGTTTTGGTATAGTAGTGCAACTTTTATGAAAAAATGCTATTTTAAGGACTTTTGTCATATTTAGTGCATTTTTTTGGGCAAGAAGGGCGCGACAAATTATTTTATGACGGAACTTATTCAAAGACGTCTTACGACAATTGTTTAAACAAATTGCAGAGTAAAAAAATAGTTTTAACAGATAGTTTTGGTATAGTAGTGCTAACTTTTATGAAAAAATGCAATTTTAAGGACTTTTGTCATATTTAGGGCATTTTTTTGGGCAAGAAGGGCGCGACAAATTATTTTATGACGGAACTTATTCAAAGACGTCTTACGACAATTGTTTAAACAAATTTCAGAGTAAAAAAATACTTTTAACAGATAGTTTTGGTATAGTAGTGCAACTTTTATGAAAAAATGCTATTTTAAGGACTTTTGTCATATTTAGGGCATTTTTTTGGGCAAGAAGGGCGCGACAAATTATTTTATGACGGAACTTATTCAAAGACGTCTTACGACAATTGTTTAAACAAATTGCAGAGTAAAAAAATAGTTTTAACAGATAGTTTTGGTATAGTAGTGCTAACTTTTATGAAAAAATGCAATTTTAAGGACTTTTGTCATATTTAGGGCATTTTTTTGGGCAAGAAGGGCGCGACAAATTATTTTATGACGGAACTTATTCAAAGACGTCTTACGACAATTGTTTAAACAAATTGCAGAGTAAAAAAATAGTTTTAACAGATAGTTTTGGTATAGTAGTGCTAACTTTTATGAAAAAATGCAATTTTAAGGACTTTTGTCATATTAAGGGCATTTTTTTGGGCAAGAAGGTCGCGACAAATTATTTTATGACGGAACTTATTCAAAGACGTCTTACGACAATTGTCTAAACAAATTGCAGAGTAAAAAAATAGTTTTAACAGATAGTTTTGGTATAGTAGTGCTAACTTTTATGAAAAAATGCAATTTTAAGGACTTTTGTCATATTTAGGGCATTTTTTTGGGCAAGAAGGGCGCGACAAATTATTTTATGACGGAACTTATTCAAAGACGTCTTACGACAATTGTTTAAACAAATTTCAGAGTAAAAAAATACTTTTAACAGATAGTTTTGGTATAGTAGTGCTGTAAAGATTGAAGGGTGTTTAGCAGCTTGGGTAATAAGCTGGCAAGATCGCCATGTAAAGATTGAAGTAGAGTTGGTTAAAGGTGGAGGTGTCCTACCGAAATACTTTAGAGATCTAGAATCAAATCGCTTAGCAACGAATGCTTCAGCTCGAACCTCTGGCAAAACTGCACTCGAGGTTTTGACCTACAAATCAAAGTATTCAAAGTATTTTCCCTTTTTCCTTTCAGCTCGCAAGCTCCTCAAGAATAAAAAGAAAAGACCTTCTGTTTTGATGTCTAAGGCGAAGACAAATTTATTTTGAAAATATTGTTCCTATTTATACTTACAAATTGGTTATCGGAATCGATCCATACTTCGATTTTTGACCTCACAAATAATCGATATTAAAATCATCACAATTCGTACGTATGGGCTAAGGGTGAACGACCAGCTATCTTAAGTGGCACAAATCGTTCGGCTACAATGCTTAGTTGACATATTTTGTCAACCTAAACAAATGACCGTTGATCGCGCACCATCAACCCATTCACATAATACCATGCACTTTGTATATTTATGCCGTTCGTGCCATTAGGGAAATATGATACTGTTTTTTCTTGGTTGGTCATCGACAACGAGTCGGATATGTTTATTTCATGTATATCTTTTATTACCCTGGCGTAGAAGGCAAATTAATACATTGCATTGGATTTTGATCGTTATGTTTGGCTTAAGGCAATGCATTTCATATTGTGGGAATTGAGTGTCAAATATCGAAGTATGGTTCTGTATGGAAAAGATAATTAAGTGGTCGCTAGTGCGATCCCTTCACACCACCCTTCCTGGGGAAAAAGGAGAAATCATGACACTTCTTGATTTCTTCTTTTACGCGCCACTTGTACAATGGGGATTTTATTTCATTTGTTCTTATGTATATATGATACTTTATTTCTGTATTTTTTTTTTCTTTTGTGTTTTTTTTTTTTTTGTTACATTAAACGGTGAATATATATTTTCTTGAAATTAGTTATCAACATGGAATATGAAAATAGCTATAGCTATGAAAATAGCTACGTCAATTTAAATTGTTTCAAATAGTTACATTTTAAAGATATACTCGTAGCACAGTGTGTACATATATATTTTCATATTAAATAGCTTATCAATAATTTTTAAAGATAATGAATTTTTTTTTTTTTTGTTATTGCTTCTCAACATTTACGTTTAGCTTTATACATTCGGGATATTTTGTTTTTATTTTAAATTGCTTATGAATAGTTACGTTTAGCTATATACATTTATACATATATTTAGTTTTTATTTTAAAATGCTTATCAATAGTTTTTAGCTTTATACATTCAGAATATTTAGTTTTTATTTAAATTTCTTATCAATAGTTATGTAAATCGTAAGTCTATGCGCGTCTAATTTTATTTTTAATTTAAACCTATAACAACAAAACTACACTTGTTGTTATGATTGCATATTTATATATACATGTACTAGTACTACTAAACGCCTCTTTCTTTCCCCTCTTTTTTTTTTGAGATAAATTCTATACAATATTGTTTACAAGTTATGTGTTTTATTTATTTACAGAGTTCATTAAATCAATGTTAAATATATATAAAACGGTTTTAATCTATTTTTATGAACCGTTATTTTCTTGTTTTCATATTTTATATCGCAGTTCACACCTTTTTGAGACAAAACTTCATATGGACCTATGTAGATTGGATCAAGTTTCTTTCTATTTTCATTTCTAAGTAAAACTAGACTTCCTATTTCAAAATTTGAGCTTTTTGTTCGTTCTTCTAGATCAAATCTGTTCTTCCTTGCTATCTTTTTGCCTATCAGATTTTCCCGAGCATCTTTATGAGCGATTTGTAATTTATGTTTTAAATCAATCACATAATCGTCATAGTTGTACACAGGTTCTACCTGTTTAACTAAATTTGATGGTAGGTTACACTGTTTTCCGAATATTAGCTCGAAAGGTGTATATCCGGTTTCTGAGTGTACTGATGTATTATAACAGAAAACGTAGTAAGGTAGCCATGTGCTCCAATCGGTATGTTTTTCTGAAACGTAACTTCTTAGATATGCTCCTAAAACTTTGTGAGAATTTTCTAAAGCTCCTATACTCTCATGATGGTAGGCTGTAGATTGTAGTTGTTCTATTCTCAATAGCTTACAAATACCCTTGAAAACCTGGTTTATAAATTCAGTTCCCTGATCAGATGCTATTGTATGTGGTGTTCCGTATCTTAGAATAAAACCTTCTACTAAAGCTTTAGCTACGGTACTTGACTCTTTATTAGGGAGTGGTATAGCTTCGATAAATTTGGTCAACTCATCTTGAATGGTGAGAATATATTTAGATCCGTCTTCCGATTCTTCTAAAGGTCCTACTAGGTCTAAAAAGAGTTTGTCGAAACCTGATTCTGCTGTCGATGTAATAGTCATTGGTTGCTTCTTTGGTTGAATATATTTGTTTCGTTGACAAATTGGACAATGCTTTACAAATGTCGTCACATCGTTTTGCATACCTGTCCAAAAGTATTTTTTCTTTATATTTTGTAACATGCGGTTTATTCCTGCATGTCCGCTGGTTGGAAGTATGTGATAATCATTAAGTATTAGTTTCTTCTTACAAGGATCAGTTATTTCAATATTTTTATCTATAATGTGCACTTTAATATTACTTTCTTTAAATATTTCTCCTAATTTCATTTTTAATTCATTAATATTGCTCTGTTTGCGGCCGCATGCGAGCTTCTTTATTTCATTTTTAGTAATATATATTTTTTTAATACAATTTGATCCGCAGAGTTTCTGCACATCCCTCGACAATATTTTGCCAAATATTGTCGATTGGGTTGTAGTGCTGTCCTTGGACTTTTTTAGGAGTAAACGATTCCCTTCTGGGATATACGCCAAAACCTTGTTTGGACCAATAATTATGTCTGTATCCTTGAAATTAACTAAATCTTCCTCGAAGCTGTCAACAATCTTCAACTTTATTATTTTGAGTCCATTTTCTGGTAATTTTAAAAGTTCAGTTATGCGTTGTTCGTCGGTTTTCGTGTTATAAGTGCGTGCTTTTCTTTTCTTCTCTTCTCTTTACTTTTTTTCTGTTTTTAAATAAATACAATTTAATTTAAGAAAAAAGAATTAAGGAATATTAACAACGATAATTACACTGCAAGTTTGATTTCAAAAATTATTAATACGTTTATATTCGGTTCTTGGTTCTTGTTTTCGTTATTTTAATTAAGAACATAGACTTTAATTCATGAATACATCAATACCTTAACATATAAATATAAAATTCTATCAAAGTATATATATATGTATATATATATGTGTTTATATATATTTAATTAAATTACTTAGAAAACTTAATGTTCACTTGCATTTTATTCTTCTGTTTTTCTATTTATAGTATGGTTCATCTAAATTGAGCTATAATTAAAATAATATTGATGTTTCTGATTGAAAAAAAAATTAATTTAATTTAATCAAGCGAACTAGGTACATAATTTTACTTTTTTTTGAGAAATTATAAAAAGTTTTATAATTATTGCATTTGCTGTCATATTTGCACTATATTTTATTTTATTATTGTTTCCTGTTGTATTTCTATTCCATTTTTATTGCAAAGTGTGGGATTTGGTATGATTTATTTTATTCTATTGATTTTTATTTTGTTTCCTTTCTTTTTTATCGGATGTTGTTGTGCTGCATTCTAATAGTCGGGTTAGTAAGCAAATTGGTAGTTTTTAGGTCTTCCAATTATTCTGGTGACTGTTACTCGGTTCCGCTGTCTGGGGTGGCACCATTTCAAATAAACACTTACGTTGTATTGCTGCAGCACTTTGAATATCTGCTAAACTAGGTGCGTTTTTACTGGAAGAGACATTGTTCTTGTTGAAAACACCCGCATGAGCTTGTGCAATTGCCATTTGGTAAGAATACAGCAAGGGTTTGAACTGCATCATATGCCGGGGATTCGAGCCAGCCAAAGCTCTTAATATATTCTGTTGAAATACTTGCATTGCAGCGGCTGTAGCAACAGGTGAACCGTTGCCTAAACTTCCACGGTTGTAAGTGGCAAGTAATGTTGGTTGGTTCCAATTCAGTAATCTACTGAACTGGCAGGATCGCCATGTAAAGATAGTTGATGGGCTGTTATGATGGCAAGATCGCCATGTAAAGATTGAAGGGTGTTTAGCAGCTTGGGTAATAAGCTGGCAAGATCGCCATGTAAAGATTGAAGTAGAGTTGGTTAAAGGTGGAGGTGTCCTACCGAAATACTTTAGAGATCTAGAATCAAATCGCTTAGCAACGAATGCTTCAGCTCGAACCTCTGGCAAAACTGCACTCGAGGTTTTGACCTACAAATCAAAGTATTCAAAGTATTTTCCCTTTTTCCTTTCAGCTCGCAAGCTCCTCAAGAATAAAAAGAAAAGACCTTCTGTTTTGATGTCTAAGGCGAAGACAAATTTATTTTGAAAATATTGTTCCTATTTATACTTACAAATTGGTTATCGGAATCGATCCATACTTCGATTTTTGACCTCACAAATAATCGATATTAAAATCATCACAATTCGTACGTATGGGCTAAGGGTGAACGACCAGCTATCTTAAGTGGCACAAATCGTTCGGCTACAATGCTTAGTTGACATATTTTGTCAACCTAAACAAATGACCGTTGATCGCGCACCATCAACCCATTCACATAATACCATGCACTTTGTATATTTATGCCGTTCGTGCCATTAGGGAAATATGATACTGTTTTTTCTTGGTTGGTCATCGACAACGAGTCGGATATGTTTATTTCATGTATATCTTTTATTACCCTGGCGTAGAAGGCAAATTAATACATTGCATTGGATTTTGATCGTTATGTTTGGCTTAAGGCAATGCATTTCATATTGTGGGAATTGAGTGTCAAATATCGAAGTATGGTTCTGTATGGAAAAGATAATTAAGTGGTCGCTAGTGCGATCCCTTCACAGTGCAACTTTTATGAAAAAATGCTATTTTAAGGACTTTTGTCATATTTAGGGCATTTTTTTGGGCAAGAAGGGCGCGACAAGAAGGGCGCGACAAATTATTTTATGACGGAACTTATTCAAAGACGTCTTACGACAATTGTTTAAACAAATTTCAGAGTAAAAAAATACTTTTAACAGATAGTTTTGGTATAGTAGTGCTAACTTTTATGAAAAAAATGCTATTTTAAGGACTTTTGTCATATTTAGGGCATTTTTTTGGGCAAGAAGGGCGCGACAAATTATTTTATGACGGAACTTATTCAAAGACGTCTTACGACAATTGTTTAAACAAATTGCAGAGTAAAAAAATAGTTTTAACAGATAGTTTTGGTATAGTAGTGCTAACTTTTATGAAAAAATGCAATTTTAAGGACTTTTGTCATATTTAGGGCATTTTTTTGGGCAAGAAGGGCGCGACAAATTATTTTATGACGGAACTTATTCAAAGACGTCTTACGACAATTGTCTAAACAAATTGCAGAGTAAAAAAATAGTTTTAACAGATAGTTTTGGTATAGTAGTGCTAACTTTTATGAAAAAATGCAATTTTAAGGACTTTTGTCATATTTAGGGCATTTTTTTGGGCAAGAAGGGCGCGACAAATTATTTTATGACGGAACTTATTCAAAGACGTCTTACGACAATTGTTTAAACAAATTTCAGAGTAAAAAAATACTTTTAACAGATAGTTTTGGTATAGTAGTGCAACTTTTATGAAAAAATGCTATTTTAAGGACTTTTGTCATATTTAGGGCATTTTTTTGGGCAAGAAGGGCGCGACAAATTATTTTATGACGGAACTTATTCAAAGACGTCTTACGACAATTGTTTAAACAAATTTCAGAGTAAAAAAATACTTTTAACAGATAGTTTTGGTATAGTAGTGCTAACTTTTATGAAAAAATGCTATTTTAAGGACTTTTGTCATATTTAGGGCATTTTTTTGGGCAAGAAGGGCGCGACAAATTATTTTATGACGGAACTTATTCAAAGACGTCTTACGACAATTGTTTAAAACAAATTTCAGAGTAAAAAAATACTTTTAACAGATAGTTTTGGTATAGTAGTGCTAACTTTTATGAAAAAATGCTATTTTAAGGACTTTTGTCATATTTAGGGCATTTTTTTGGGCAAGAAGGGCGCGACAAATTATTTTATGACGGAACTTATTCAAAGACGTCTTACGACAATTGTTTAAACAAATTGCAGAGTAAAAAAATAGTTTTAACAGATAGTTTTGGTATAGTAGTGCTAACTTTTATGAAAAAATGCAATTTTAAGGACTTTTGTCATATTTAGGGCATTTTTTTGGGCAAGAAGGGCGCGACAAATTATTTTATGACGGAACTTATTCAAAGACGTCTTACGACAATTGTTTAAACAAATTTCAGAGTAAAAAAATACTTTAAACAGATAGTTTTGGTATAGTAGTCCAACTTTTATGAAAAAATGCTATTTTAAGGACTTTTGTCATATTTAGGGCATTTTTTTGGGCAAGAAGGGCGCGACAAATTATTTTATGACGGAACTTATTCAAAGACGTCTTACGACAATTGTTTAAACAAATTGCAGAGTAAAAAAATAGTTTTAACAGATAGTTTTGGTATAGTAGTGCTAACTTTTATGAAAAAATGCAATTTTAAGGACTTTTGTCATATTAAGGGCATTTTTTTGGGCAAGAAGGTCGCGACAAATTATTTTATGACGGAACTTATTCAAAGACGTCTTACGACAATTGTCTAAACAAATTGCAGAGTAAAAAAATAGTTTTAACAGATAGTTTTGGTATAGTAGTGCTAACTTTTATGAAAAAATGCAATTTTAAGGACTTTTGTCATATTTAGGGCATTTTTTTGGGCAAGAAGGGCGCGACAAATTATTTTATGACGGAACTTATTCAAAGACGTCTTACGACAATTGTTTAAACAAATTTCAGAGTAAAAAAATACTTTAAACAGATAGTTTTGGTATAGTAGTCCAACTTTTATGAAAAAATGCTATTTTAAGGACTTTTGTCATATTTAGGGCATTTTTTTGGGCAAGAAGGGCGCGACAAATTATTTTATGACGGAACTTATTCAAAGACGTCTTACGACAATTGTTTAAACAAATTGCAGAGTAAAAAAATAGTTTTAACAGATAGTTTTGGTATAGTAGTGCTAACTTTTATGAAAAAATGCAATTTTAAGGACTTTTGTCATATTAAGGGCATTTTTTTGGGCAAGAAGGTCGCGACAAATTATTTTATGACGGAAGTTATTCAAAGACGTCTTACGACAATTGTCTAAACAAATTGCAGAGTAAAAAAATAGTTTTAACAGATAGTTTTGGTATAGTAGTGCTAACTTTTATGAAAAAATGCAATTTTAAGGACTTTTGTCATATTTAGGGCATTTTTTTGGGCAAGAAGGGCGCGACAAATTATTTTATGACGGAACTTATTCAAAGACGTCTTACGACAATTGTTTAAACAAATTTCAGAGTAAAAAAATACTTTTAACAGATAGTTTTGGTATAGTAGTGCAACTTTTATGAAAAAATGCTATTTTAAGGACTTTTGTCATATTTAGGGCATTTTTTTGGGCAAGAAGGGCGCGACAAATTATTTTATGACGGAACTTATTCAAAGACGTCTTACGACAATTGTTTAAACAAATTGCAGAGTAAAAAAATAGTTTAACAGATAGTTTTGGTATAGTAGTGCTAACTTTTATGAAAAAATGCAATTTTAAGGACTTTTGTCATATTTAGGGCATTTTTTTGGGCAAGAAGGGCGCGACAAATTATTTTATGACGGAACTTATTCAAAGACGTCTTACGACAATTGTCTAAACAAATTGCAGAGTAAAAAAATAGTTTTAACAGATAGTTTTGGTATAGTAGTGCTAACTTTATGAAAAAATGCAATTTTAAGGACTTTTGTCATATTTAGGGCATTTTTTTGGCAAGAAGGGCGCGACAAATTATTTTATGACGGAACTTATTCAAAGACGTCTTACGACAATTGTCTAAACAAATTGCAGAGTAAAAAAATAGTTTTAACAGATAGTTTTGGTATAGTAGTGCTAACTTTTATGAAAAAATGCAATTTTAAGGACTTTTGTCATATTTAGGGCATTTTTTTGGGCAAGAAGGGCGCGACAAATTATTTTATGACGGAACTTATTCAAAGACGTCTTACGACAATTGTTTAAAACAAATTTCAGAGTAAAAAAATACTTTTAACAGATAGTTTTGGTATAGTAGTGCAACTTTTATGAAAAAATGCTATTTTAAGGACTTTTGTCATATTTAGGGCATTTTTTTGGGCAAGAAGGGCGCGACAAATTATTTTATGACGGAACTTATTCAAAGACGTCTTACGACAATTGTTTAAACAAATTTCAGAGTAAAAAAATACTTTTAACAGATAGTTTTGGTATAGTAGTGCAACTTTTATGAAAAAATGCTATTTTAAGGACTTTTGTCA
This sequence comes from Chrysotoxum bicinctum, assembly GCA_911387755.1. Lineage (NCBI taxonomy): Eukaryota > Metazoa > Arthropoda > Insecta > Diptera > Syrphidae > Chrysotoxum > Chrysotoxum bicinctum. The sequence continues at coordinate 96,420,759 of OU426988.1, forward strand.
TATTTAGGGCATTTTTTTGGGCAAGAAGGGCGCGACAAATTATTTTATGACGGAACTTATTCAAAGACGTCTTACGACAATTGTTTAAACAAATTGCAGAGTAAAAAAATAGTTTTAACAGATAGTTTTGGTATAGTAGTGCTAACTTTTATGAAAAAATGCTATTTAAGGACTTTTGTCATATTTAGGGCATTTTTTTGGGCAAGAAGGGCGCGACAAATTATTTTATGACGGAACTTATTCAAAGACGTCTTACGACAATTGTTTAAACAAATTGCAGAGTAAAAAAATAGTTTTAACAGATAGTTTTGGTATAGTAGTGCTAACTTTTATGAAAAAATGCTATTTTAAGGACTTTTGTCATATTTAGGGCATTTTTTTGGGCAAGAAGGGCGCGACAAATTATTTTATGACGGAACTTATTCAAAGACGTCTTACGACAATTGTCTAAACAAATTGCAGAGTAAAAAAATAGTTTTAACAGATAGTTTTGGTATAGTAGTGCTAACTTTTATGAAAAAATGCAATTTTAAGGACTTTTGTCATATTTAGGGCATTTTTTTGGGCAAGAAGGGCGCGACAAATTATTTTATGACGGAACTTATTCAAAGACGTCTTACGACAATTGTTTAAAACAAATTGCAGAGTAAAAAAATAGTTTTAACAGATAGTTTTGGTATAGTAGTTCTAACTTTTATGAAAAAATGCTATTTTAAGGACTTTTGTCATATTTAGGGCATTTTTTTGGGCAAGAAGGGCGCGACAAATTATTTTATGACGGAACTTATTCAAAGACGTCTTACGACAATTGTTTAAACAAATTTCAGAGTAAAAAAATACTTTTAACAGATAGTTTTGGTATAGTAGTGCTAACTTTTATGAAAAAATGCTATTTTAAGGACTTTTGTCATATTTAGGGCATTTTTTTGGGCAAGAAGGGCGCGACAAATTATTTTATGACGGAACTTATTCAAAGACGTCTTACGACAATTGTTTAAACAAATTGCAGAGTAAAAAAATAGTTTTAACAGATAGTTTTGGTATAGTAGTGCTAACTTTTATGAAAAAATGCAATTTTAAGGACTTTTGTCATATTTAGGGCATTTTTTTGGGCAAGAAGGGCGCGACAAATTATTTTATGACGGAACTTATTCAAAGACGTCTTACGACAATTGTTTAAACAAATTGCAGAGTAAAAAAATAGTTTTAACAGATAGTTTTGGTATAGTAGTGCTAACTTTTATGAAAAAATGCAATTTTAAGGACTTTTGTCATATTTAGGGCATTTTTTTGGGCAAGAAGGGCGCGACAAATTATTTTATGACGGAACTTATTCAAAGACGTCTTACGACAATTGTCTAAACAAATTACAGAGTAAAAAAATAGTTTTAACAGATAGTTTTGGTATAGTAGTGCTAACTTTTATGAAAAAATGCAATTTTAAGGACTTTTGTCATATTTAGGGCATTTTTTTGGGCAAGAAGGGCGCGACAAATTATTTTATGACGGAACTTATTCAAAGACGTCTTACGACAATTGTTTAAACAAATTTCAGAGTAAAAAAATACTTTTAACAGATAGTTTTGGTATAGTAGTGCTAACTTTTATGAAAAAATGCAATTTTAAGGACTTTTGTCATATTTAGGGCATTTTTTTTGGGCAAGAAGGGCGCGACAAATTATTTTATGACGGAACTTATTCAAAGACATCTTACGACAATTGTTTAAACAAATTGCAGAGTAAAAAAATAGTTTTAACAGATAGTTTTGGTATAGTAGTGCTAACTTTTATGAAAAAATGCAATTTTAAGGACTTTTGTCATATTTAACTTGACTGTCAAGTTAGCATTACCAGGGGTCATTTTTTAAAAATTTACGTTCGTAGCCGCAGGCGTACCGCGACAAAATTTTTGGTCTTACAGCATATTTACGACAAATTTACGACAATTATTTACGCTGTCCTTTTTCTTTTGCGAGTTCATTTAACCCTATTTTGGGGGGTGGTAGTGCTAACTTACATATTTGAAAGTCAACTTGAATACGAAAAATCCGCCAAAATTGAAATAACAAATCAAGATTCGGAAATATCTAAGCTTCAAAGAACTCTGGATCAAATGCACAGGCAACAAATTTCCCTTGATGCTTGATGCATTATTGTATGGAGTACCACAGTATCCGGAAGAAAATGTGATTGACATTTTTAATGCAATATGTACGTCTACTATGTGCCCTGCAATACCAGCACTAAAGCAAATTTTCCGAATTACACAAAAAAAAAAACAATTCAAATACAAAAGACAGAGCCATAATAATTAAATTTCAATCAGAAGCTGATAAAGTAACTTTATTTAAATCAATTAATAAAATGTATAAAACAGCAAAGCAAGCAATCTACCTTCGTCACCCTGGAATTAATTCTGAATCTGACAGCCGAATATATTTACATGAGAGCCTCACGTCACAAAACCGCATAATTCTCCGGAAAGCTACATTTAAAGAGACAGAACCCAAATAAGCTTTTTTCTGTCTTCATTTGGAATGGTTGTGTCTTGTGTGTACGCACAATTGAGGAAAAATGAAAAAGCTTTTGGAATTGATCACTCCTCTGCCTTGAACTAGCCAGCTGCGACGCGCGACACAAAATGATGACAACATTTCCAATCAATATAATCTCTTTTTTCAGTGTGTTTTGGACACTTCAAACTTGTCCCACCGTAATGTATATTTTATTATGTTATTTATTTTTTCATGTAAAAATGTGATTTGTTCGTTTTTTATTCCCTTCTTGCCTTTCTTCGTTGCTTGCCAAGTTTGTATTATCTTGTCTTACTTTTCGTATCAACTAGGGTCATATTGCTTTTGGGATATTTGTATAAATTGCATTAATCTTTACTCATGAGTCGAATAACTTCAAATAGCGAAGGTGTAAGCACATACTTGCGCATCTTAATTAATATTTTTTGTAAACAATGTGATGGACTACACGTTTGCCATATTAACGCACAGAGCTTATTCTGTAAAATAGATGAATTTAGAAAGTTGTTTGTTGATTCTGATGTAGATGTAGTTATCTATGATATGAGTGGCTTTAGATTATTTCGTGGCGACAGGTAATGGTTCTGGTACTGCAATATATCGATACCTTCCCCTAAGAATGTATTAAGCGACATTTTTTACATTGTTCAGGAAACGAAAAAAACGTCTCATTTAGTTATTTTTTTTGTGTGTATTTTATTGGATGAAACAAATTTAAAAATGTCGCTTAATACATTGTTACGGGGAACTAAATCTGTTTCGTCCAATTAAATACAAAAAAAAAATAATTAAATGAGACGTTTTTTTTTTTGTTTCCTGAATAATTTTAAAAATGTCGCGTAATACATTCTTACGGGAAGGTATCGATATGTTCTTTCAAGTATTAAATGTTAACTTTTGTTGTCGTCTTATGCAATATTGCTTTGTGGAGATTTTAAATAGAAGAAAAACTCTTAGGGGTATATTATAATTTATAGGCCAAACAATCAAATTGATACATCCTTTTTTTGCAATTGCTTGAAAACATCACAACTTCTTTTTCGGATGTTATTATTTGTGGCGATTTTAATTGTAATGTTCTAAATAAGGAAAGTTCTACTTCTTTTCTAAGCAGTATGAAATCTCTTAACTTAAATCTAATAAATTCAGATATTCCAACTCATTTTACTAACACTAGCAGTACCTTGACTGATTTATTTTTTTTCGAATACTGAGAGTGATGTCTTTTTCAATCAAGTTTCCGCCCCTATGTTTTCAAAACATGACTTAATATTTGCAACTTTTAAAATTTCGTTTTCCAAGGCCCCCAAAACTGTCACATACAGAAATTTTAAGTCCATAAATACTAATCTTCTTCAATCTGACTTGGAAATTGTAAATTGGCAAAGATTATACACCAACTCATCATCTAATGAGCAATTAAACTTATTCAATCAAATTATTCTGAACCTGTTTAATATACACGTCCCACTCAAAACTAAGTTAGTTAAAAATGCAACTATACCTTGGTTTACTCCAGATATAGTTGAACTAGTAAACAAACGGCATTTAGAATAAGAAATATTGTAAAATCTAAAATACTTAAAGCTAAGCGTGAATATTATGCAAAAAACTTAAATAGTAATTTACCATCAAAGACTTTGTGGAAAACATAAGAAGTATCGGAATTGGCAGCCAAGAACCCATTGATTTTGTTGGAGTAGACTTAAATGACTTGAGCAATAAGTTTTTACAGCTCCCTACACCTTCGTCATCAGTTGTGGGTTTTACAAATACGATTCCAACTTCGGTTGGTTTTGAATTTCAAAGAGTAGAGCAGACAGATGTTGCTAAAGCGACGTTAGGTATAAAATCAAAATCGTCAGGTCTAGATGAAATACATCCTCTATTTATTAAAACTATCCTACCTTATATTCTTCCAGTCCTTACCCAAATAATTAGTACTGTTTTAATGACATCTTCTTTTCCTAGTGCCTGGAAAACTGCTAAGATAATACCTATTCCTAAAAATGAAGCAACTTCCCAAATACCCCTAGAATTTCCTCCGATTTCAATATTACTGTTTCTGTCCAAAGTGTTCGAAAAAATTGTTCATACCCAAATAACAGCCAATCTGCAGCCAATTTCCCTACTTTCCAGGTACCAATCTGGTTTTCGAAAACAACATAGTTGTACTTCTGCACTGTTAAAAGTGTCAGATGATTTAAGAATATCAATTGATGAAGGTAAAATTGTACTGTTAGCACTATTGGATTTTTCCAAAGCTTTTGACACTGTAAATCATTACAAACTTGTCTCAAAACTTCAGACACAATTTGAGTTTTTTTGATAAAATCTTACTTTCTGGTAGAAATCAAGCAGTTAGTGAGAGGTAATAAGCTGTCAGATCTTTACCCTACAGGTATGGGTGTTCCGCAAGGGTCTATTTTGGGCCCTCTTTTTTTCTCAATGTTTATATTTAAATGATTTACCTAATTGTTCTTCATATTCTTGTGTTCATATGTATGCTGATGATGTCCAAATATATCTCAGCTGTAAAGTAGATCTTTTGAGGATGCCATATCGTCGGCTGGATGCTATCTTGTTCAAAAGGCCATTTTTTACGAAATTGAGTTAGGTATGCAGTCCTCATAATTGTGGGACTCTCTTTAATGTGGCGCAAACCATTTTGTTCTATCTCTTTTAGTTTTCAATTTACAGAGAACTGTTTTGTTCAATAAGATTTTTCAATTCATTTTTGTTCAATAAACTGCTTTTCATCTTTTTTGTATTATATTGAATAATTGTTAGTACAGTAAAACCCGCTTAAGAGAAACGGCAAAATGTCACAGTCTTTCTTTCACTTAAACGGGTTTTTCACTTAAACGAACCCCGCTTAAGTGATAAATAATTTCACTTAAGCGGAGTTCGGATAAGTGAAAAAAAATGTCACTTAAGCGGATTAAAAAATTCCATTAGGCGGAGATTTAATGCTAGAAACAATATTGTTTTTATCTTTTGGACTTGCCTTTAAAGAAGTTAAATAAAACAACGATTAAATAACACAAAAATAATTTATTGAAAAACGAAAACTAGCAAATTTTTGTTCTGTTTGATTCAATTTTTTTTTTTTCACTTAAGAGAGTTTTTTTTTAATGAAAAATATTAAAAATTAACTGAAAATATGTTTCAGTTATCCGGGTTTTTCGCTTAAGCGAGTTTTACTTAAGCGGAGTGTTTTAAGGGAAATTGGTCGGAAAATACTTGGGGATGAAAAAAGTATTTCAGGTAAGCGGGGTTTTCTCTTAAGCGGGTTTTACTGTATCATAAAAAAAATGCCTAATTTCTATCTTGAACAATATCCAAAAAGCCGAAAATTACAAGATCTGCAAAAGTTGAGAAACTTCCAAAGGTCGAAGAAAGTAACTTCAGCATAAAACTAACAAAAGAAAAGAAAACAGATATTCAGGCCATGTTACCATTCATGCCAAACATACAAGACCGACATTTTTATAAAAATGTTATAAGAAATCAATAAATTGTTATAACTTTTATTTTTTTAAGTTCTTGCTTAAAGCAAATCTATATTTTTATTATTATAAAATGTGCGTAATAAAATGCTATTATTCTAGTGCTGTGACGCTTTGACAAAAGTGAATTAATAAAGGCTGTTATGTATTAGTGTTATCTTTTTCAATTAACTTTTATTATTTAATTGTACTACGCATAGTTATAAAGTATAAAATAAGAACTTAAACTAGAGAAAAATAATTTCCGTTTTATTTTTCGGAACTTTTTTGTAACTTTTTTGTAAAATAAATATTTGAATCGAGAAACAAATAAGTCTTTTTACTTAAGCCCACTTGAATTTCATTCGCTCTAAAAGAAAACATTACAATATTAGGCGTGTTTCGTTGCCCTCCTTAACGTTCCACTTTCAGTCATAGAGTAACTGAAGTTCAAATGTAAAGTTAACTCATTGTTTTTGAAAATGTACCTTATTGTGAAGCATTTCTTAATGCTCACATTAAGAAGGTCAACAAAACACGCCTATTATGTATTTTTCTTGTTTCTTTGAAACCTCTTTATTATTTTTTTTGTTCAATATCCAAAAATTTTACCAAATTGTTGTCACTCCATATAACTTTGTTCAATATCCAAAATGACTTCCCCGTTGATTTTAATTTATAACTAATTCTAAATAAAAGAAAAACAATTTCTGTAACTTGATTTATAAACAAAATTGTCAAGGCTTTCAGAAAAAAATAATACCAATCAAATATTTTCTTATATAAACAAAAACTTTCAATTTGAACTTTAAAAATCGATTTCCCAACATTTTGAAAAATGGACATTGAACAAGATAGCATCCCGCCGACGATATATATAAGTTCAACTTCGACCTTGAAAGCATCTACCAGTGGTCCAAAAGAAACTCTCTTTGTTTTAACCCAAGGAAATCTAAATGCATGTTTATATCTAAAAATGGTTTTAATGTTAGTACTTTTCCTAACATTTATCTGGGAATTGAGCAGATAGAATTAGTTGATAAGGCAAAAAATCTAGGAATATGGTTTGATAATAATTTAAGATGGTATCTGTAAACTCGTACTATAGTAGGTAAAATATATGGATGTCTTCGTTACCTTTCTTTATCGACAGTGTTATACACCTGTTAAAACAAGATTAATGTTAGTTAGATCTCTTATTGTTCCTAAATACTTAGACTATTGCATATTGAAATATCTGCATAAAATAATAATAACTCGTAAGGCAGAATACCTCTATGATAAACTAACTTTTTTAAATTCATCTCGTTCACTTACTATAATCTCACCGCGTGCCAGTTGCATTACAACTGAGCCCTGAGCGTCAATTTTTTGTTTACTCCATTCCAGCGCTGTCAAAGTACTACAATTGCAGTATTTGTACTGCTTTTTGAAGCTCCATACTGCCGTACTGCAAACATAGCCGAAGTACTGCTTTTTTTTCTCGTCAACTTTTCCATACAAAATCTTCAAAGCTTCATCTAAATGCACTTAAAAACTATTCTCTACGAACATACCCAAAAATCAAATTGAAAGCAACAAGCCATTAGCCACACGGATCCATTTATTCTATTCTCTTCACACTCCGTTTGTTTTTGTTTCTGTTTCTGTCGTCATACATAGGTACCTATAAAGTTTATAGGTATAATACATAGTATAAAATATATAGTATAAACCTTTTTAACATTTCTTGAATAAACTCTTTGAATGAAACTCATAAAATTTCAAAAATCTACCACGTGTCACTAATGTATGCGTTGTTAAAATTTTGTAAAACACTTTTTAGTACTTCAATTAAAAATTAAAATTCTAAAATCCTTTTTTTTTAAGTTTTGATATGTAATGTTTCTTAAACTTTTTGAACGCTTCTGTATAAAAAATTTCATTAAAATTCAAAATGATAATGCCACAATGAGAAAGTAAAAAATAGAAAAAATGGTTGTAATGTAATGACTTAATTTAAATTTTTGTTTATTAATCGTACAGACATTTTTTTTATCAACATTCTAATGGTTGTTTTCGAGAAGAATACGATTCTCGAAAACCATTTTTTAACATTTTTATAGGCGCTGTTATTTTAAGATAAAATAATTTTTCTTTCTGCATTTAGTTTAAAAAAAATCGAGTATTTGGCTTACGAAATATTGAGTTAACATAAATTTGAATGACAATCATCTTCTGTTAAGTATTAAAGACGTCTAAATTGGGCCTAAAGCGGAACTCATGATAAAAACAGAAAATATTTCTATTACATGAATTGTTGAAATAAAATCGATTTGCCTAAACTATTATAAAACTCTTTGCCAGACTATTAAAAAAAGATTCGATTTTAATGATAAAACCCTAATAGTAATACAAAAACCAAGTCCAAGAAATTTAGGTGAAAGTTTAGTAGAACTCAATCCTTTATTTCCAAACCTTGTACTTAACATTAGCATTGAGGATCGGGAATTTGAGTGGAGGCCTCTACTGAACTTTACAGATTTGTCTAGAGAACTTGAACTAGAATGATTCTGGTGTGATGTATTTTCAGCCAGAAATGGTTTGGGGGAAGATCGTTTCCCTAATATAACAAAATTTGTATAGGATCCTTACTTGATTTGCCACACAGTAGTGCTACTTGTGAGTGAGTTTTGTTCAAATTTGATAAAAACAAAAACTAGAAATTCCTTAAATATGACTACTGCAAGCGGTATCTTTTCAGCCAAGTCGTTGTTGGACAATGGACAGGTACCAGATACATTGATGGAAACTATATTCAAATTTATTTAAACGATACAAGAAGACTTACATTTTTAAAATTTGGCCAGACTAATAAATTATTTTGTGCAATTTAAGCATAATTTTGCTTATTATTTAAATATTCTAACGTATGTACCATACATACAAATATAAAACTCATTAATATTATAAGATTTAAATTCAAAGCATATACAGGGTGATTTGCATAAGGTGTGACAAAAAGCTAGGGCGTGTAGGTTGGACTTAGACAAGAAAAAAATCGTATTGGAGGGGGGGGGTCTATTTCCCCCCGTTTAGGCGGGAGGGGCAATTTAAGAAAAAAATCACTTAAAACTGAAAAAAAATTATTAAAAAATAACGGTGATACCTACAGAGAAATGTTATAGCATTTTGAAAAGCCAGAAATACATTCTTTAATTATGTTTTTAAATAAAGTTGTTCGAGTGAATAGTTTTTGAAAAATTAATTTTCAAAATCAAAATTTTGAAAAAAAACATGAAAATTTTTTTTTAAACAATTTTTTTTTCAAAATTTTACGTAATTAAGTATTTTTTTTTTAATTAATATTCAATGCTCTTATTAATTTTTGATCAAACACAAAAAACCGGTACCAGTACTTACCACATTATTGTATGCTTATAAGACGATAATTAAAAAAATAGTAAAAAGAAAGTTAATCCTTTCAATCGTAAATTCACCTAAGAATTCAAAAACGTAAAAACTAAAATAAAAGGCTTTTCTTAGAACAAAAGTAGTTTTTGTTATTTTTGATTTTCTTAAAAACTACAAAACATTTTGACATCCGGCTTTTTGTGTTTGATCAAAAATTAATAAGAGCATTGAATATTGAATAAAAAAATAATACTTAGTTACGTAAAATTTTGAAAAAAAATTGTTTAAAAAAAAAATTTCATGTTTTTTTTTTCAAAATTAATTTTGATTTTGAAAATTAATTTTTCAAAAACTATTCAGTCGAACAACTTTGTTTGGAAACAGAACAGAATTAAAGAATGTATTTCTGGCTTTTCAAAATGCTATAGCATTACTCTGTAGGTATCACCGTTATTTTTTAATAATTTTTTTTCTGTTTTAAGTGATTTTTTTCTTAAATTGCCCCTCCCGCCTAAACGGGGGGAAATAGACCCCCCCCTCCCATACGATTTTTTTCTTGTCTAAGTCCAACCTACACGCCTTAGCTTTTTGTCACACCTTATGCAAATCACCCTGTATATGTATGTATGTATGTATATAAAAAATTCAATAATATTGTTTTTGTTTGTATAATTCTTTGTTAATTGTGAATTTGATGAAAAAAAAACTTATATTTTTCAAAAAAAAAAATTCAATGAGATAAATATAAATTTGACTATTCTTATTTTTTTATAAAAATAAAATAAAAAAAAAAATATTTTATGAAAAAAAGTTTTATTTTACTGCCGTAGGTACTGCTGCGTACTGCTTTTTTTTTCTCAAGAAGTACTGCTTTCTCAAAGAATGAAACGACAGCCCTGCTCCATTCGCTTGTGGAACTCTCTTCCTCTTGGCGTAAGAAGACTCTGTTTTGTTGATCGTTTTAGTGTTACTCTCTTTTTTTACTTGGCTGACAACTTTAGGTGAAAGGGCTTTAACATAATTTGAACATAATTTTATCTTTTTAATTTTATTTTTATCTTTTATTTTATTCTTTTTTACCTATTTTAAATATAATTATGTATATAAATAAATATAACTTTTATAAATCCAATATTAAGATCACATTTACGTCATTATAGATACATTATTGTAATATTTGTAAATGTTTAATTAATAAAATAAAATATCAAATATCAAATACCGCGGCTTCAGTCCACTGAAAGAAATTACATCTTTAAGCAATATGGGGCTTCTTGTCATACGGCTAGGTCCACCATGGCATGGTTATCCGCTGAAGCTGTCCCTTTACTGGAATGGCTTTCCAGCAGCCCTGACATTTCGCCCATTGAAACAATTTGGCACAAAATGACACAAAAATTGCGCAAGGAAACGGCAAGAACCCTTCAATATTTAAAAAATAAAATAATTAATATGTGGCATTCATTTAATTCTGAAGAGTGTCAGAAATTAGTAGACACTATGCCAAGACGAATTTAGGCAGTTATTAAGCGGAAAGGGGACGTCAAACAGTGGTAAAACTGAATTCCAAATAATAGACCAACTATTTTGCTCTATTGAATTGCTATGAAAACATATAGTTTTTTTCCATTAAATACACGTTTATCATGAAATATTAATCTAAACCTTTTTATTTTCAGTAGTTTTATAAGAAAAAAAATTAACTTTAACATGTATGTATCTTAAAAAATGCATTCATTTCAAAACATTAAAAATAAACAGCACATGTAGGTACATACATAAGTACATACTCGTATAAATTACTTGATAGACCAACTATTCTGAGTTTGGGCTCGTATATCCTCATCTGTTTTTATAGTTTGAAACTGATTTAACGATAACGACGATGTTTCATCACGCTCACATCTCTTTTTCTTACCGCATTCATTGCGTTCGAGCCATAGGATATTATAATTGTAGGCAATGCTAATTTAATTTTGACACCGAATTTAAAATTCTTCGCATATGGCAATGCTAGTTTATATTTGACAACAAAAGGCAGATAGTTTATTTACAAGTGTCGTTTTTGTATTTCGCATTAATTATTTTGTAAATTTTAAGTGCTTAGTTTTCAAGTTAAATAGTGTATAAATATTCAGTATTGAGTAGGATAAAGTGTTTAATGTTCTAAATAAATAAAACTATAAAAACTATACATATATTTGTTTGTTTTTTTTTTTGTACAAAGGGAAGTGGTTTCGATCGAGAAATTGTTCGGCCACATAATTCATTGAAAAAAAGCTTTTAGCGCGTGTTTTTTTTTAATGAAATTATGTTTTTGATTGTTTTGTAGGTTAGTTGTTGTGGTTTTTTCATTAAAAGAACATTCTCTTCCGGCGATAAAAAGTGTTTTTAAAGTGTTTTGAATAACTTCTAACAAAGTCCGAACAATAATTGTAAAAACCATGTCGCTGTCTTTCACGGATAACGTGTCGCACTCGCTTTGACATGTCACTGACAACTTCATAGAAAATTTGTTACCCCCAACTTCGGAAAAGAAGTTTTACTTCAATTAAATTAAGTAAATTAAATAAAAAATTTAGTTAATTAAAAATCCCTTTAACTCCTTTTAAAATCATAGCAAATGTTTGCAGTTTCAATATGTAATCCAAGGTGAGAATACATATTTTCTTTCAAAACAATTTATTTGATATTATGAACCCCGAATACAAATCTAGTGTCGTTGTTATATGCAACATTTAATTTTCTTTTACATAGCGCATCGCATTTTCCGAAACCGTAAGTAAATAATATGGTTATGATGAGTGATTTGCCTAGTGCCATTCGAGTTTTAATTGGAGTAAAATACTGAGACGCCCCTAATGAGCGTAAAATGCCATAATCTTTGTTTCCAGCTAAACTGATGCGGCTACTCCAGGTCAGGCATTAATGCGGCTTACAGTATCTTCAGATTGTGAGAGGAAATTTTATTTGAAGTTGAGCGTCAGCTACAGTTCAATAGAAAACTAGTTATGTGAGGCAGAATAATGGGCAGTATACTATAATGTTCTAACGGAATTCGATTTAATGGGGAGTATTGCCTCAAAAACTTCAACTTAGTAAATTCCTATGAATAAAACTTGCATCAGGGTTCAGAAATATCATCTACGTAAAGATTCTCTAGAAAAGGTGGTCCAACTAGTTAGCGTAAGATAAAGTTTTAGTTGAAGAAACTAGGGCAAGTTATATTTTGAAAATTGCTATTTTCTCTATGTTGATTCAGCTTAAATCTCTTCAATCGCTTTTAAGCTAAATCGAGTTTTTTCCATTAGTTATCGTATATCGTTGGTGAACCAAGGTCGTTACCTTGGATTGATTTTTTTGGTCATCAAAGAAACATGTGTTTTAAAAGATAAATTAATGTTATTTTGAAGAAAATATATTTTTTCATCAAATGAAGTCATAAAATACTCGTAAATCTATTCCCAAATTTCCTCCTAACATCACTCTCTTAAATAACTAGATTAATTTTATCATAATATGTTAAGGTATAAAGGTGGGCTAGCAATAATAAGTTAAGTAAATAAGGTCATGTTTTGAGAAGACAGGAGCCGACAACTTATCATACTAGGCAACTTCACTTCAAGAAGTGTAGCCGTTTGAGCGCTGAAGTGTGTAGGACAAGAAACATTAGTCGGAAAGAAAAAGATTCAGGTTAAGCACGCTTTCAAGTAAATCATCTTTCAAAAATAAATCACTGTTCATATCACCACAAGCAACTGCTTAATACATTTTCTTCAACAAGTTTTATTTGATAAGATAAATATCATTTAAAATTTTAATATAATATATATTGTAACGAAGTTACACCTTTTAACCTAATTACACCGTTTACCACCCAAAGAAGACAGAACGCCGAAATTCTACTTTAATTACTATTCCGGATGAAATGACCAGAAAGTATTGGATACCTCAAGGCGCCCACGCAAATATGGAAAAGACGACACACACAGATGGTTGGCGACGTCAGCAAATAAATTTCGTTCGTCAGTTTTACAATCCACATTTGGTTTTGACCGCCAGGTCGACAAGTAAGAGTGAGAAATTCATCGAAAATCAGATTCTTCTTGCCACCGTGTACTTTTGTACCAATCTAGTGTACAAGGTAAAAGGTATCTCACTAAGAAGCACACTGCTGGTCGCATATACCAGGTAGTAGTAGCTTCGAAACTTTTGTCTTCCTCCATTAAATACCCCCTCCGCTTTCCTCCTCCACTCAGACTAGGGACTCTATCCCAATCTTCGCTGTCTGAATCTCCTCTACCGCCGTAGTTAAGGGGACTCTATCCCAATCCTCGCTGTCTTAACCTCCATCACTCAGACTAGGGACTCTATCCCAATCTTCGCTGTCTGCATTGCCTCGCCGCCGTAGTTAATACTAGGGACTCTATCCCAATCTTCGCTGTCTTAACCCTCTCCGAAAGCTTTAGACTAGCGACTCTATCCCAACCTTCGCTGTCTTGTCTAAGTCTCCGCCGCCGTAGTTAAGACTAGGGACTCTATCCCAATATTCGCTGTCTTCACCTCCTCCGAAAAACTCAAACTAGGGACTCCATCCCGATCTTCGCTGTCTGAGTCTCCTCTCCGATACTGCGCGCTGTTAGTGTATATGAAATACTTTGTTATCTTATTGTAAAGCCGTGAATATTGTTAAAGTATATGAAATACTCTGCTAGCTTATTGTAAGATCGCAAATATTGTAAAGTTATATCAGACCAAAACACATAAATGTTAAAAAAAAGAGCCAAGTTCTTCTATACAAAAACCTTCGTGTAAAAAGTCAGCCCTGAAAAGTACTGAGATCTAAAAGTATGCCAAGTTCTTACTTCATGAAGGTTTAATACCGAATATTTAAAGTAGAATAATATTGAAACAGCTACAATGTAATAGAGAAATTTTATTATTTAATGATTATTGACTAAAATTTGATGGGCTTACTGGTCAAGTTTTGAAAACCTTTTAAATTGGGCATAAAAAAAACTTACCAAGTAAGCTCATCAAATTTTAGTCAGTAATCATTAAATAATAAAATTTCTCTTTTAAATTGTAGCTGTTTTAATATTATTCTACTTTAAATGTTCGGTATTAAAATCTAATATTTTGCTATGTTAAAATCTCGAAAGATACGGAAAAATAGAAGGGTGGACTCTACCTACTAAAATCAACTTAGTTTATAGCTTCCTATTTCTTTTCGTATATTTTCTTTTTGTTATTGGTTGTATTGATTTGCGCTTGAATTATTTCTTCTTATCCTGGCAAGATACCTAACACTAACATACCTATCTTAATTATAAATACTAGTACCTTCATTCGCTCAAAGTCATAAAAAAGCTTTAAATTTTGAGGATGCAATGATGTTTTGTTGCAATTTTAACTCTATTTTTTAAATGAAGGTACCCCACCAATCAATATCCTAATTAGTGGTTTGATTATAGTTCACATCACAGTTAAGAGTTTTTTTTAATGTAAGCTCATAATTTTTTCAGCTATGCAAATGTATTCTTTTTTCATTCATGTTTACATAACATAGAGTACTAAATCGAGCACTCTAGTTCTAAGAAAAGTCATGAATTTTCAAGATGCATGTATAATTTCAAAATGACAATAAAAAGACACTTCGAATGAAAAATCTTAGATTTTCTATTTTTCGCTTTGAATTTACATTAAGCTATACCGCTCCACCAAATTTCATCATTCTACAGCAATCGGAATTGCTCCATATAAATTAAACTTTTTCTCAAGAAGTGGGCGGATACCACGCCTTCTGAATGGAAAACCTCAATTTTTATTTTTGGTCCTTTATATGCAATTTGAGCCCTATCGTTCTACCAAATTTCATTGTTCTACTGCAATCGGAAGTGTGCCATATAATTTACATCAGTTCTGAGGAAGTGGGCGGATAGCACGCCCCTGAATGGAAAACCTCGATTTTTATTTTCGGTCCTTTATATGCCGTTTGAGCCCTACCGTTTTACCAAATTTCATTGTTCTACTGCAATCGGAAGTGCGCCATATATAATTTACATCAGTACTGAGGAAGTGGGCGGATACCACGCCCGTGAATGGAAAAATGCTAATTTTATATTTTTTTCTTTGTATGCAATTTAAGCCCTACCTCCATAATTTTGATGATCTGTCAGTCAGTCAGTCAGTTACGATTTTCCAGGCCTTATATCTCAGGAACCGCTTATGCTAGAAAATTGATATTTGGTGAGGCGCCTGTACCTGACTAGCTTAGCATATATATATATTCGGAGTTTCTGACTTCATTGGTACTGAAGATAGGCCTGAGTTTTTTCCTGTAAAAAGGGTGTAGTGACAGAACTTGGCTGGGCACTACCGTGCCCTTTGATGAAATATTTTGTTAACCTACTTATATACATTGAATAAATACAAACTGGAACTGGAGCTTTCAACTCTCTATTGGCCGAGTTTTACTGCTTTCTTCGGTTGACCCTGGACCCCGCTGATAATTTCTATAAATTGTTTCTATAAAATATATTCATTTGAGCAGTATCTCGTATTGTGTGGTCTTGATTTAACGGTAACACCTTGTAATTGTTGTATACGATTGATTAAGAATCCTGTTTCATCTTCTTCTGGGGTGTTGATTAAAAATTTGTATTAAACATTTTAATGAAATTTTAGATATTTTCGATATGTAGATTTCTCCTCCGATTTTTATTTCAAGTTCTTTTTTATTCGTGACCTATAACGGCTACAACTACTTATAACAAAAAACAGCTGTTGATGTTGGTCCAAATGACTGAACAAACATACCAGCGTAACCTTTCCGGAAGTTTTTCACTAAACTTCGCTCATTTCCATTATTTTGCACATATTTAGGATTTTTGTATGGAAAAAGTAGAAAAATAGTATTTAGGTTTATTATTGCGATAATTTGTTGACTATAAAGAATAATTTTATTTGCTGCGCCGAAGATTTTAAATTTCGTAGCTCTAAATATTTTTTGGGTAGAAGGTTGAAACTAAGACGACAACGAAAAAATTACGAAGTCTTATGGAGCTCTATAAAATAAGACTTGCTTGCATACATGCATCAACAAATTTGCTCTACCTAAATAGCCACGTGTTTTATTTTGAAAATGCATAATTTAGTCTCAACCAAAATAAATGATTTTTTTTTTGGTTATGAGGTAATTTCCTTAAATTTCGATTTTTAGCTAGATTTACATGGATTTGCAAATGTACTCCCAAACATGCCAAGAAAAGTCACATAATATTATTATTTGATCGACTGTTTAAAAAAATAATAAACTATTATCCTTAATAGCCAGTTGTATTCATCTCCTAAAATAATTCCGCCGTAATACTCGTCTAGCAGGGAATGCTCATCAGCTTACCATTAAGCCTAACTTTAGACGTACCGGTAAATATAGAGGTTCTTTCCTTAGCCGCAATAGTAGAATGTGGAATAATTTGCCCCTCTCGATGTTTTCTCCTCATAATGACGTACAGGCTTTCAAGACCAATGAGCATCGACGACGTCTCCTTAAATCCTTTCCATCTTACCTAAACGATCGCACTGTGTTACACTACGTACACTACACTGTAACATTATAAGTCGGAATCCCTTGAGTGTGTGCAAATTATAAAAAAAAGATATTGCCCCAGTAGGAAATTTCAAAAAATTCATCGGTGAATCACCAACTTTTTCCTTGGTGAATGGAAGCTACACCCCATGAAAACATGGTGAAAACATCAATGAAATTAACATAGGGATTGGATTGGCGTTCACCAAGTAGTGAATTTTATGGTGACTGTTCAGTGAGGAAATCACCAAGCAAGTGTATTTGGTGTATTCCAAAGTGAATTGTAGTTGATGAAAAATACCGTGAATTCACACCAGTGATATCACTAGGTTAGTGGAGTTGCTGATATACTTGGTTACTTCACATTGGTGAAAAATGTGATGAATATTCACCAAGGTATTCAATTATCAAAGTTGAACTGTGTATTCATAAGTGAATATTGACCAGTGATTTCATTAGGCAAGCAAATGTTACTCATTCATTGGTGCAAAATGACCTGGTGAAAAATGTCGTGAATGTGCATAAAGGAAGTCATTCATGTTTTTATTATCTAATTAGTTTTTACTCATAGCTAAATCTTTGGATACAAATTAAAAAAAAAAAAACAGTCATGTAAATTTTAAGATTTTATTAAAAAAAATTAAATTATATGAACATAAAATAATGAATATTATTGTGAAAAAAAGCGAAATACATACATGAATAACAAACAAAATAAAAATTAAATTAATTGGGTATTAAATGTGAGAAGTATGAATTTTTAATGCATCTTCTCTTTTCTTCTCGGCAGCAGCTTTCTTGAAGTGCAGGTTTTTTATTCTCTTAAACCCTTGCTGGATAACCTTTCGATAGAGAAGTTTTGCAGAAGGGACATCTCTTTTTACCGCATCTGAAAAGAACAAGTGGATAATATTAACAGGAATTAAAAAAATTAAATGAATTGAAAAGATCAAGTGGATAATATTAATAGGGTTTAAAAATAAATGTTAATTAAAACTTACTATATAAACATGCATTAATGTTTATGAGCGTCTTAAAAGGATGTTTTCCATTTGTTCCGTCATAGTTAAAGTCCATTGTAATCTATGACGAAATAATGTTTTTCAGAGCCTTTTCCAAACCCCCGCCAGATGAGTCGATAATTTTCTTGAAAATATCGGTCTAAGAAAATAAATAGAAATATTAATTTTAGAAAATCTAATATTTCGAAGTAGGATTATAGGTAGATATTATGTATTTATATTTCTTGCGAGAAATGCATACTTACGTATTTCTGTGGATGCTCCTCTGCTCGTTTCTCAACATCGTCCAGATCAGGGATTGTTTTTATCGGGAAATTTAGAGATATTTCTTTCGAGTTTATAATATCGGCCTTTATGATTTGTTTTATGTTTGTTGCCAATTCGCAGATCCCATCCTTAAGCTGCTCCATGGTGGCACACAAACATTTAATATCCGCTCTCATTTCTTCGATTATGATATCTTGTTGATTCTATAAAAAAATGTAAAGTAGAATTATTGAAATTTAATTTTGTAATTTAATAATATAATAAAAGTTATAATTACCGTTTTCTTAAAAATCCACCTTGGCTGCTTAGTGGGTGAAAATTCAATGGATTCCATTGCTGACTGCTTAGATCCGGAAGTCTTCAGAAATAAGAGCAATAAAAAAGGATTAGATAATTGTAGAAAAGGATTTGTAATTTAAATGAAATTACCTGAATATTTTCCTTGTTCATTTTTGTTTCTTTGGTAATTTATAAAAATTATTTATAGTTACTAATTTCTAATTCTTTTCGAAAAAAATAATACTTTAAATCTTTTTTTATTTCGAAAAGAGTTAGACTTGAAAATGGAGTTTTAAGTACATCCGTGAACAATGGGAATTAATAAAATATTGAATTCACCACTTGGCAAAACAAGATATTTATGGGATATATCGCTAATGCTAAACTTCTTTGCTAAAAATATACCTAAGTCTGTCATTGAATTTACGGGTTGGAAAAAAAAGGTCTTACATAGCTATTCTTTTACCAACAATGAATTTTGTATCCCCTTCTTCCGAGAAACTTGAAATTTTAATGTATATGGAATCTTTTATGCAGCAAAAGTTGTCTGGTTCTTTTGCAGACAAATTTAAATCATTTGATTTAAAACATTTAATAATTCCATTTCGATTTTTTGTCATAGAAGAAAATGAACAGCTTTTAGTTAAATCATATTGAATGTATTTATTATGGATTTGTTGAAGAATTTTTGTTGGTTTTTTTACCATTTTTTTCAGAGGAAGCATGAAATTTTCAAATTTATATGCTGATAAGTTATGAAGAAAGCCCAGTCTTCTAACATCTTGAGCTATATGTAACAAACCATGTACATTATAAGTAACGCTTTTTTCAAGATAAATATTGGGAAATAGTTGCACAAAGTGCTCGAAAATATCCTCGGCTACTTGAATATTGGAAACAAAATTTTTGGGACACATCAAAAGTCTATATGCACAATGCAAAAGGAAAAAGTGATAATATATGTCGCTGTCGACAATATCTTTTAAGACCAAAATGCCAGTATAGAGAGTAAATTGACGGAATTCAGTGGCTTTCCAACGGGATAGATCAGAAAATGCCCTTGGTTTCCTTGAAAATTCTCTTGGAATACAAGAAGCTAAGGAAATCATTTTAAAAGATAGCATTTGTCTACACTCTGCGCTTAATTTTGGTTTTGTTGTTTTGTTTTGAATAATTGCATTAAGCATTTTTTTAGAAATACCTAAATCCACTAAATGCATAGGGTCAAGCGGAAACTGTGAAACCATTCCGATTCCTAGTGATTCCAGAACACTTTCCTTTGAAAAGAAAAAAGGTTTATGGTGGCTTATATGACTCCTCTCTTTGAACGTTGAGTCCGTTCTTAAGTTGTTTCCAACAGTTGTATTGTAGGTTACAACACGATCTACAGTTTGATCAACTTGGTCGCATTTAGAACAACCATTAAAAGAGTTATGTGACACTACACCACAAACAAAAGCTCTAGCAGGAGCGTCACAGACAAAATATTTAATTTTTACTTTAAGGATCTTTCCGTGAAGTGTTAATCCGTTTTCTTGAAGAAGTTTAAACTCTTCAGCAAAATCATGAAAAAAAACTATCGACGCAATGGGGTTTTGAAGACCCTAAATATACTCCTATCATGAAAACCTTGATGGAAGGTATGTTTAAAATATGACCCAATATAGGCCAAAGCTCAAGTGAGCTACTTTTAAATAAAGGCACAACATCTGTTCCTACAATTAAACTTATTTCATTTACCGATGAAACTATACCTGCAACTTTTTTCAAATTATTTTCTATACCAAAATGGCAATAATGTCCAGGAGCTACTGTTCTTATTATTAGTCGGTTTTCAGAAGATCCTAACAACTTTTTTACACTGACCGGTAGTTGTAAATTTTAACTTTTCAGAATTTTTAATAAGTCCTCAGTACAATTCCGTGAAGGATTATGTTTAGTAAACCAATGCTTCAGCTTTTCACACAAATTATTACTATTTTCACATTGATTTGAAAAGATATTAGAGCTTGTCTGTGGAGCATTGAAACTACTGTTTTCAATCTCACTCTCAATGTCACTTTCTGTTTGCCTATTTCTATCTACAGTTTCTAAAATTGCTCCTACCAAAACCAAAATTCATTTTTAATTTAAATTTAATTAAACACAACTTTTACCAAATTAACAAAATATTCACTTTTTAACACTTTTATATTGACTTTTTTACACTTTTAGAATTTATTTTCTTTTACTCTTTTCAATAACTACGAGGGGCGTTCAATATATTCTCGGTATCGATATGAAGGAAAATGCGAATTCAATTTAAATTGTTTTTATTTTTCAATATAATCTCTCCTAACATCAATGCATTTGTAACATCTTGAGATAAGCTTTTTTAAATACTCAAAAAAATAAATTTCCTCTGTCTCTGCAAAATACCCATTTATTGCCGACTTGAGTTCTTCATCATCCGAAAATCTTTTTCCACGAAGACATTTTTTCAAATCCGGAAACAGGAAATAATCACTAGGGGCAAGCTCTGGACTATAGGGTGGGTGTTGGATTTCTTCCAAACCACAATCTCGCGCAGTAGCCTTGGAAACTCGCGCCGTGTGAACAGGAGCGTTGTCATGAAGAAGCAACACACCCGCTGCGAGTTTACCCCGTCTTTTCTTTTTAATTTCCTTCCGTAAATTATGCAAAGTGGAAGCGTAGGATGTGGCGTTGATGGTTTCACCTTTTTTTTTGTACTCATTGAGCAAGATTCCCTTTGAGTCCCAAAAAACTGTGGCCATGAGCTTCCCGGCAGACGGAGTGACTTTGAACTTCTTCGGGGGATCTGTTCCTTTTTTATGCCACTGCATGGACTCTTGTTTGCTTTCAGGGTCATAGTGGTGAACCCATGTTTCGTCCCCAGTAACAATTCGATCCATAACACCGTCCGCGTTCTCACTACACATCTCCAAAAGCTCTCTACAGCATGTGATTCTCACTTTTTTCTGAGGCGCTGTGAGCATTCGTGGCACCCATCTTGGACTGACCTTTGGAAGGTTAAGATGGTCATGAAGAATGGTGTGAATGGTACCAGTTGAAAGCTTGGTGATCTCTGCCATCATTTTCACCTTTATTCGGGCATCCTCAAGAACAAGTTTTTCGACTTCTTTGATGCTTTCTCCCGTATAAGCAGTAGCCGGGGCGCCGGAGCCGGAGTCGTCTTCAATGCTCTCTTTGCCTCTCTTGAACTCACTTGACCACTTTTGCACAGTTAATAATGAAGGTGCGGAACCCAGGTAAACAGCCACCATCTCTTCATGAATAGTTTTTTGACTTTTTCCTTGCTTAGTGAGAAATTTAATTACAGCGCGATGCTCAATTTTCACTATCATCGTCTCAGTTGCCATTATGATTCTGTTTAACTAGAGATAAAACGCGAATTAATAATCACATTTATATGAAATTTTACATGAATGCACTAAAATAATAGTATTACTTGATAAATAAGTCAATTTATATATATAACCACAGCTTCACCCCGATACCGAGAATATATTGAACGCCCCTCGTATATTATTTTAAATATCGGCTTTACGCACTTGTTGACACTGTGAACAATGGACTTCAACTGAAAAAATAAACAATAGAAGAAAAGGATTTTATGTAATTAAAACAACGGCGCGTGGCGCGTCGCGCCTAGCCTTATTACTGGAAAACCCAAACGCATTTTGTATCTCTTCTGTTTCTCGAAAAAACAACAATGCTTGCAAAAAAGATCACTTACCCCGGACACTGTGCATTGTTGTTGGAAATAACTTAGGATCGCGAACCGAAGTTTTTATGATATGTAAAAAACCCGAACATTGCAATCCTTCAACCATCCGTCGCCATCACCGTCGGTCGTTGTTGTTGGAAATAACTTTGTTTCTCGAAGCAAACCAGGCTGACGAACGCGAACGGCAATTTTTTATTATTATGTAAAAACCCGAGCATTGAAATTCTGAAACTGAGGCCAATCTCGGTATTACTATTCAGTGGCAGGTATAGAGAAGAGAAGAAAAATAAACAACACAAAACCCATCTCCATTGAAGAACTCATGCTTCATCGTGAGTGAAAGATTTTACAAAGAAAAAGATAGGGTGGATTGTATGATCATAGGAAAAACGCAATGCCTTTCAGTAAGGATTTCATTGCATGCTATTCCTCAATGATTCAAATAGGTGAATTCCTTGGTGATTTCACACAAAATTTTCATTGGTGAGCAAATTTCCTACTGGGGCTTGATATACCAAAAACCGGTTTTAGAATGTTTTATTTAAACTCTCACACCCATATTAATAAAGATGGTTTAGTGGAGGTTTATCGTTAAGCCCTTGAATAAGTGGGAAATTTCATTAATAAAACAAATTTTCTGCTAAGTGACGTTTACTAACTAACCGCATTTGCTAAAATGTGTCTCTGCTAAATTTTGGAGACTTCAAAATTGGGTGTAGAGATAATGGAAGAATGAGAAAAAATAAATTGTGTTGAGAATGTGCGCTGAAAGAAAAAATAGGAATAATAACAGAACGAGAAAATTATATTCATGGATGTATATGTGACGTTTTGTGAGGATAGGGAAAATATATTTGTATGGAAAAATATAAATCTGTGACCATGCTTGCCACAAACAAATAAATATAAATATAGAATGTAATCATGGCATATAGAATAAAAGAAAGTTTTTTATGTTTTGGTTAGCCTTATTTTACTTATTTTACCTTAAATACTTGTAAATAAAATAAAATATATATGAATATGTGTACAGTTCATTATTAGGATAAACAGTACAAACTCGATTTACGAAACTAATAGAAATATAGGCAGTTAGAATAACTGAGTTTGTTGCACTTACTGGCTTATATTTTTTTAAATAATAAAATGCACAACTGGGTCGCACGAACTTGCTCCTATGTAATAGAATGTAATAGAATAGGAATTTTAAAAACCAATTTTGTTAGAGAAAACTATTCATAAGCATAAAATTATTTTTTTTTTAAACTCCTTAAGTAGTAAAAGATAAAAAAGAAAGCTATGCAAATATGAATTAAGAAAAAATTTAGTACGCCAACTTAAAGCTTCTATTATTGTAAGAATTAACATAAATAAAATATTGAACCGTTTTTGCGATGTCGAATTTTCCAAAAAAAATGGTATTTTTCAAACATTCAAAAAATATTTTTTTTTAAGTTTTGAAATGCAATATTTTTCAAAATTTTTAAAATCTTCTCTATACAAAATTTCATTAAAATCTAAAAATGGTTCTATGGTAGGTACAGACAGTAATATCTTAATTTCAATTTTTTTTATTAAATTATAGATCGAGGATTAATCGAAAGAAAACAATTTTAGCAAAATTCTACATGCCATTTTTTAACATTTGTATGGTGGTTAGCGTTATTTTTTGGTTAAATACATTGAAATTAGTAGTTTTGCACAAGTAAAGGAACACATTTTGAGAAAATAAAAAAAATAATCAAAATTATATGGAATAAATGATTCGAAACATAATGCATTGAAAATAATCAATTTGGCAACCATGACTTTCTGTCTGATTTTTCCTCTGCAAATTTTAACGTTTTTTTGTGGATTTGTGTATACATGTATATTTTGTTTCCTATGCCATATCAAAATATTTTCTTGCAAATAATTTTCCCGCTTTTTGAATCAGTTGCAGTGCCAGTTGAAATAAAAATTTCTTCTTTTCTTAATATAATCAAGATATGAGAAAAAAAATGTATTTTACCTAAAAATAACGGTACCCTCCATGCAAATGTCAAAAAATGGTTTTCGAAATTCGCATTTTCCTTTAAAAAGGTTCAGAGAAAATTAATTTCTTTCAATTAATTCTTACGATCTATAATTTAATAAAAAAAAAATTGAAATGTACCTACCTATTACTGACTGTACATACCGTAGAACGATTTTTTTGAATTTTTCACCAGAATTGAAAATTTCAAATCAAATGATAGGCATATATGTCTTTTTTTCAATACCTACAAAAACCATACAATCAAGGAAATGTATTCAGACAAAACAGTTCAAGCAAAAAATATATCTACCTCAATACATACTCACAAAAACATACCAACAAGAAAATATATTCCAACAGAAAAAGGTCAAAAAAGAATTTTTTTTTCATTTCCACCACTCGGAAATCTCCCTTACTCTGTCTTTCGTTGAAAAATGAAAATAATAAAATTTCTCTTCCTTACTACTTCTTTCTATCTTTCTTATCCCACTCTCCACTGACAAATTTTGCTGATTTCAGCGACACCACAGGCTAGGGACTCTAACATAAAATCACGTCAATTGATAATACTATAAGATATATATACAAAGCTATGACTAAGCTAAACCACCGACGCACAGTGTGTTATTTTTCCAATCTAGCGGAACTTTATTCGTTAAGCGTTTAAATGGAGTGTTATTGATATAAAACTGTTAAATTATGTAATTTGATGTTATTTTGTGAGATTTAGAAGCTTACCTTAGACTTAAAAATGTATTTCTCATGCATTTAGAAAAAACACGACACTTTGAAAACGACCTCATTTTACCAGTGTAAAAACATTAAAAAACCCTACTGAAGTTTTAGTATTTTGTTTTGTTTGCTTTGTTTTGAAACATACATAAATGTAGATAAATAGTTTATTCAAATTTGTTTTTATTTCAAGGATAGTCTAGAAAAAAAAACAATTAATGTGTTGTTTCTGATTTATTGATTTATTATACTCTGTCCAACAAAAATATGCAGTGCGGGCAAGATAGGACGTTTGCCTCGCATTCTGGCTACAGTGAATTGCATAAATCTGTCCTTTATTAAAGCTCTCGCAGGGTTATCGTAGTGTTGATTTTAAATGAACCCTTCTTTAAAGCTCTAAAATCAAAAGCACCTCAACAGAAACCCAAGAAAAAAAAACTGAACAAGTTACGAAATGAACAAGGGTAACTCTGAACGCACATCAATATTTAATGGGGGTTAAAATTGAATAGCATCAACAGCCATAGACTACAGCAATTCACTGCACACTCAGATGTGCAGTCAATAGGAAGTCGGGCCTGCGTCAGATGCAATCGAAAATTTATGGGCGCACAAACGCTTTTTTATGGAGGAGTTCTTTCAATTTAATATGGTGCAAAAATATTTTTGTTGGATAAAGTATAGTTGCTTTATTTATGTATTGAAACTATTAATGTTCTTCATTCGAGCTTGGCGTTTCAGAATCTGTAGCTTTTAGTAATGCAATACGTTCTGGAGTAAGTCGAAGAGAATAAATCTATGTATCTAAAGATTGGAAGGTTGCAAGATAGTTTTCAGCTTTAATGATGTAATTCACTGTTAAATCCAGAAAAGCTTGCAATTTTATTTGTGCAGACACATCAGTGACCGTTAATGCTTCTTTGGCAGTTTAGTAGTCTTTTTTGGCTTCTTGGACTAGATAATATGCCGGTTAAACATTTAAATTAAGCTCTTTCAGCTGATGTCGCATAGCTTTATACTGTGCTCATTTTAATATTAACTATGAGCACAAGGATTTCCTCGGGTGACTTTAATTTGTTCCCCTTTTCTTGGCTTAATCTTGCCTTCTTGATTTTTGTGACTATTTGAGGGGAACAATTTGCAAGCTCTTTCAATAAATTATGTATCTGCGTCTCTTTTCCCAGCTGATCTCATATTTATTTCAGCCGCAAGTGCGATTTCATTTGGAAACCGATTTCTTAATTTTACGTTTTTGAACTCTAAGTGTGGATTCTTCGAATAGTTCTTGGGGATCTCCCCCTATTCGCACCTTGATGGTTGATGTTATACTTTCTATAAAACTTTGTGGTAGATTTGCATCCTTACGCAACCATACTTCATTAGATTTTTCAAATATTTCCAGAATTCACCTTCGATCCTACCTTTTCCGCATTTTGTTACTTATTGTGCTCACATGAGTTTGGACCACCACTTTAGGGACATTGTCTGTGTCCGCCTGACCGAATTCTTGCATGATATAATCAGATTTTTTTTGTTGCGATCCTTTTTCGATGAAATTCTCCATATTCCAAAAATTGCTGAATTTTAAAATTCGCTTCATTGGTCAATTGAAAAAAAGTTTTGTATGGGGTCAGCAACCAGAAGCAAGCAAAGTAAATGAATTCTAACACAGAATATACCAACGGAGATTTAAGGCCTAATAACTCGATGGATACATGAGGATACATTTTTAAAACGCCTTACAAAGTTACAGAAAATAGTAAAAACATCACTTTTAAGGTCTGCAAACGAACGATTTTTAATTTTTTTTTTTGTCAGTGCACAAAACAAATTACTTACGCCGAGAAGTTCTTAGATATAACCAAAAATAAATTTAATTTGCACAACTAATATTTCACTTGACCATGCTGTTATCAACTTGACACAAGAAAAGCAATGAGGTTTAACTTTTTTTTTCACTAGAACCAAGCTGTAGTTTCTGAAACTCTTGAGCGGTAAATGCAGTTGTTTTCTTGTTTTTGTTCTTGCCATTCTCCAGCCGGATTTTTTACCTTTCATATGATACCAATTTTGTTACATTTGAGAAACATTTATTTTTCAATAAAGTTCCGCTAGATTAGAAAAATAACACACTGTGCGACGTAGGTAGTTTAGCGAAGGAATACCTAAGAAATAAAATTGTCAAACTTGTTTTGTTTTATCAAAAAATTTAAACCAAAGTGCGAATTGTGTGTCTTCAAGATTTGTCAATTCATTTTGCTTTGAAAGCCAAGCAGTTTAAAAAAATGACAAATACGAAAGGATTTAAGGTCATAAGTGGATTTCGACAAGTCATAGGAGCATTTCACAGCACTCATATTATGATTAAAAGAACAGGTAGGAGAAACGGTTAATAATATGTGAATATGAATTAAATTAAGACAGCTTAATAAAAATTATATAAATATAAATATAAATATAATAATTTTGCTTCCTTATCTTTTTACCCTCCGTACATAGGCAGCTTGTGACGTAAATTAAAAAATAACGGAGATAGTTTGTCAATTCCCGTATTATTATAAAAGACCGACAAGCCTTCTGGACTCTTCCGAAAGTGTTCACTTGGGAAAAAATGACAGTTCTGATTCTGAAAAGAAGAGAAATTTCCTTCTGAATTTGAATTCAGAATCGAAACCAGAAGCACGCACACATTCATATATCTAAACGTCAAACTCCACAGCTGTGATTTTTTGTATCCTAATTTTGCGAAAAGTATCTTTCAACAAACATAATTCTTGATTTTCATTATTTTCCATATTTGATGTTTTACATATATATGTACAATCACAAAAAACTTCAGAATCACCAGAATCAAAAAATGTATTCTGTTGGGATTTCGGATTAGAGAGAGATTCCGGATTGCCAAATAAAAACGACATAAAACACAAGCAAATGACAATCAATTTTGGCAGACACAGAATATAAAAAACAGATGGCTTACTTGTTGTAGTAGGTTTTCTTAAGGGATTTTTGATAAACGTACACTCAACCAGCGTTACCACTTCCGGAAAAAAAGTCGAAGTAGATTTGAAGAAAAAAGTGAAGTAAATTGAGAAAAATCGAAGTAGATTTTAAAATGACTTCTTACTTGCTTTTTGAAAAATTAGAACTCGAGATTTTCACCAATTAACATTATGTCACGAAAAAGTACCTTAACCTGCAGCTTAAATGAGAAATTGAAATGTTTTTTTTTTAGCTCGGTTTCTTCCATACAGCAATTATGAAATATCACATTTATTTCTTGGATTTTGAAATAAATGTATAAAAACATTTTTTCCTTATATAATTAAATATTTAAAATTGTCAATACATTTCCTTTAATTTTAAAGAAATTTGTATATGTAGCAATAAAGAATTAATTTATTAATAAAGCGAAATTTTCATAAGATTCGTGTTTCTATGCTCTTAAAATTACTCATTTATGTATTTTTATTGTGTTGATATACATTTTTTTGTAATTCTGTTGCTACATACTACCTAGAGTGTAATAGAGAAAAGGAAGTAGATTTGTTCCATTTTTGTAAAATTGAAGTAGATTGAAACACAGATTTTTAAAATGAAATAGATTTCAGCATTTTGCTGATGGTGCGAAGTAGGAAGTAGATTTTAAAATATTTTGAAAAAAAAAGAAGTAGATCTACTTCAATTGAAGTAAAGTGTAACCACTGCACTCAACTATTCCTCGAACATTTCGTATTTATTAATGGGCCGTGCCAACAATCAAATTAAGAGACGACTTTAATATTTGAGCGAAATGGACAATTGTTTAAAGAGCTCTATAAAGTTAACCATATATGTTATGAACTTAATATTTATGTGAACTCTAAATTATGAACAATACGGAACCTAAAAAAAAAATGCAGCATATATGGTCAGTTATATAGAGTCCATTAAATAATGCTTCATTTCGCTCAAATATTAAAGTCGTCTCTTAATTTGATTGTTGGTAAGGCCCAATGTAAATATTTAAGCCATGGCTTAGCTGCTATTCCATGGTTTAGCAAAACATGGAATAAAGGTGGAATAGGCGTTTTTTATTAATACGGCTGTCAGAGTATTGTCATGTCAACAAAACTGATGAACTTGGATTTTTAATTGAGGGGATATTTGGTTCAATCCAGAAAACGAGTTCGCGATAAAGGGAAATGGGTCTTTCGTAGTGACCGTGTATACAAGCCAGATGGTAGTTCCGCGATCTATATTAAAAATGAATTTAAATGTAGAGTAATACATACATCAACAATAAGTGACGTTTTTGCGTATTCATTGAATTATTCCACGGTAATAAGAAATTTTTAATCGGTTCCTTGTAAAAGGCTTCGAATGATACAAATGTTGAAAGACTTTTGGAAAAGTATAAAGCAAAACCTTTTTTTTGACATGCTTAGATGATTAAATCTTCACTTTGTTAACCCAATCATTTTATGCCACTATTTAACTATGTATTTAATATTTTTCTAGTTTCTAATACTCATTTGGTCACTCACTTTGATCAGATTTCTGTTCGCGGATTTTTCAACCATGATTTGATTTTTTTAACTTTAAACATCTTTCAATTTAATGAATCGCTAAATACATTGATCTATCGGCATTTTCAATCAATAGATACATATAAAACACCTTTTTAGTGACTTTTCCAATTCCGATTGGACACTTCTGTAAAAAAAAAACTTCCAATGTAAGCGAGCAAGTTATAATTCTTCAAAATAACCTGTTATCTTTATGATAAACACATTTCGATTCAGTTAAAAACAATATCAAAAGTGAAAGCTTACCTTGGTTTGTTTATTCAATTAATTGAAAAACGAGGTTTAAGGGTAGGTTTCCCAAACCAGCCGACTTGAAATTCATGTAAATGAATTTGAATGTAAGCACTCTTCACCAAAATTCGATATTTGAAATTTAAATTTTTTATGCTCTATCGTCTTTTCCTGCGAGACGAAAGCGAAGACGCAAAGGCAGTATCACATACAAAAAAAAAAAAAACAAAAAACACAACAAGCAAGCGTAGCACTAAGAAAATTTACCTATCACTATAATATGTAGATACATAATGTACAATTCTTCTGTTCTGTTTTTGCGTTTGGATACGCACCAAGCCCAAACTGTTTAGCGGATGTATATTTATGTTTTTTTAATTTCTTATGTTAGGTTCCTTATACCTCTCATACAGTTTACGTTTTTACATTTTGAGATACCTACAAATAAATACCTACAAAAAAAATTATACCAAAATTCAAATTCTCGACAACAGACATTTTTTATACCTTACCTAATTTTTGTATCAGTGGATTTTTAAATTTTATAGAAAAGAATAAGGAATGTGAGTGAGAATGATATTTCAATCACAACTTTGCACCATTAGATACTTATCAGGAAAAAAACAAACACACATACCTATTTAAATTCCATTTCGCAAAAGAAAAAAATAGAGTACTTTCAACAAATAAACCGAAACAAGATATACACACATACCTACGTAACGTATGTATAAGCCTGCAAATACACAACAAGTCTAATCGTTCATAAGAAACGGGCATATCTACTAAACAACGTAGTGTATTTTTTTATGAGTTCTGTATCTAAAGAAGGCTTTCTAGATCGCTATCCTTCATGACTCACACAATACTAGATATATGTGTACTGCCCAACAAAATATAAAAAATATTTTGTTTTATCTTTTAATTAATATTCTGCTTTTTTGAGTAGAATTTCATTTTCTTTTTTTTTTATTAAATAATTCTTCGAAAATCACTTCTTTTTCTTAAATTATTAATAAATAAAACTAATATGCTATTTAATTCCGCATTAAATTTCCCCATAAACGTTGATTTAAAACAATTTCTTTTATTAGAAGAATGCATCACCACACCACCCTGTAGAATTCTTTTGAAGTTAACTTCTTTGTGTACGTGATCCAGGATTTTTTTTTGGGGAAAAATCGCAAAATGAACAAATTTTCCAAAATTAAAATTAAGAAAACTGATAGGAAAGAAACTAACGGATAAAATTATTGGCACTCCGTTATTTTGGACCAACTATTCACACCCCTTCAGTCAAAAATGGTTTTTATAAGATCTAGTGACCCGAGCAAATAAATGTTTGTTTTTTCTTAAAGTGTATCTAATTCCCTATAATTCTGTGTTTTTGTTTTGATTAATTTCCTCTTCAGTTTGTTTTTATCAGTTCAAAGGACAAACGTTTTATTGTTATGAAAAAATGACCAAAAATTGTTTTTGACTAATTTATGGAATATAAAATTAAAATGTATTGTTTTTGTTATAAAAATATATTAAATTTGACGTTTTTAACAATTTTTCGTTAAACGAATTGTTAAATTTTAATAAAAAAGGGTGCCAACAATTGGTTCTACAAAAAACTAGGCCGCAAAAAACTAGCCGCTCTTTTAATTCGAAAGTCATTCACTTCGCTATTACGCTATTTTCTTTTTTGAATTTAATAAACAAAAAACCAATCAAAATTAAAAAAAAAATGATATGTGGGAAATGAGTTGGTTGTCCTACACAACTGCATTACTATTAATGTCATATTGATTGTATTTTGAAACATTTTTGAAGAAATATTATTATTCTTTTAAAAGGGGGCTAAATATAAGATATAGAATTCTTTGAATACAAAATTATTTCAAAAAAGTAAAAAAAATATATTTTTTATTTTTCCGACAAAAACTGTAAAATATTTGAATTATTATCGCTAAAAATAAAAATTTACTGAACTTTGAAAATTTCCTTTATTTTTCATGGTTAAAATAAAAACCGCGGTGTATTATTGAAATGTATTATCTCTAGAAAGAAAATATGAAAGTTATAGGTATTTAATGAATTTCCCATTGATTTCCGTAAGCATTGTCCTATATTTTATGATTTTTTCATCTGTCTTATGGTTTTGAGGAAAGAATTTTATATATTTTTAAGATACACAAACATTTTAAGTAGCATACATACTCGTATTTGCAATCGATAACCGTTTGTTTTATTCAATTATTCGGGAAATTGCAAAAACTACACAGTTTAGCGCAAAATTCTAACCTATTTTTTCAAGGGCATGCACTTTTAAGAAGATACCGATATCTGCTATTTATAATGAGCTTAAAATAATTCGCAATAATGATTTTTCTTTGGTCAGATAAAACAAAGCAATTTATTATGGAAATACGAGTACATAATGTATACCTTCTAAATGATCTAAATCAGTGTTTTTCAAACTGTGGGTCGCGACCCCCTAGGGGATAGGGAAGAGTTCCTTGGGGGGTCGCGGTCGCAAGCCGGTAGGATTGATAAACAAAAGTCCTGTGCTAAAAAAATTAAATAAAACAAAAAAATTTTAAAATATGACTTCATACAACTTCAAAGCCTCATTTGTGAGCTCAGGATACTCTAATCTTTTCTTTATCCAGATATTTTCAATCTTTTTCAAAATGAATTCCACTCTCAGTATGCCATCTGCAGCTAAATCTATAAGATTTTCTTTCGTCTTTACCGATGGTAGATTGGCGAGTTTGACTGACATATTCAAAAAAGGATTTAATACACATCTTTGTTCATCTCCTTTTTCAGAATCGAGTTCCGGAAAGTAACTTAATAGTTTCTTTTCTAAATTATGCAAACTCTGTACCATGAGATGAATATGAGAGCTTAATGATATCGATTCATCTAATGTAATTTTTTCGAGGATCTTTTGAAAGCAGGGAAAATAATCAAAACTGTTTGTTTGTAAAGACTCTGACCACAAACGAAGTTTTGCGAGGAATCCTTTGATTTTATCTTTGGCAGTTATAATGCTTTCTTCTCTCCCTTGGAGGTTCTTATTCAATTCTCATTCTCTCTCCCGTTGAGTTACTCGTAAGACGTCTTGTCAATTTCTAAGTTTTCTTTTGATCTCATAAATTCCAAATTGAAATAATAAAAAATTATATATAAATAATAACTTCATAATGTCTTTTTGCCCTAAGTGCAGTAACCAAGTTATTATTATTGACACTATTAGTGCAAAAATAGAAAGTATTATATGTGAAATTACTGAAGTAAAAAATCTTTTTTCACGTGCAATGAGTGCTCCAAAGACACAAAAAGTTCCACTATCTCTGCCCCCGGGCATGATCAATTCAACATCCAATGGTTCCCATCTTGTGTCAAAGAATTTTAAGTTTAAAACTGGTACCATTCCTAAAACACAAGAAAAACACTGATCAAGTTTTTAAAACCTTTCGAATTGGGCTTAAAAAACTTGCCAAGTAAACCTATCAAATTTTAGTCAGTAATTATTAAATAATAAAATTTCTCTATTACATTGTAGCTGTTTCAATAATATTCTACTTTAAATATTCGGTATTAAACCTTCATGAAGTAAGAACTTGGCGTACTTTTAGATCTCAGTACTTTTCACGGCTGACTTGTTAGATAAATGTTTTTGTTTAGAAGAACTTGGCTCTTTTTTTAACATTTATGTTTTTGGTCTGATCTCTCTCCTTTTTGCAAAGATTTTAATATTTTGCCATGTCAAAATCTCGAAAGATACGGAAAGATAGAAGGATGGACTCTACCTACTAAACTCAACTTAGTTAATAGCTTCCTATTTCTTTTCGTATATGTATTTTCTTTTTGTTATTGGTTGTTTTGATTTGCGCTTCAATTATTTCTTCTTGTCCTGGCAAGATACTTAACACTAACATACCTATCTTAATTATAAATACTAGTAGAGTCGTTTGGGGTAAGTGAGCGCAGCGGGGAAGTGTACGCACAGTTAATTTCTCGAAAATGACAATGAATATTAAGTATCTGTAAATGCACAATTCTGAAGGTATCTGTCCTTTGCCTGGGTCAGCTATTGCTGCACTTTAGATTAGTTTGTATTGTGAAGGGAAGCCAAACAAAAAAAAAGCTTAGTTTTACTAAAATATTTCTCAATTTTAAAAACGTGTTAGTGTTCAGTTATTTTATTATAACACATTGAGTGCTAATTATTTATTGAATATATT
This sequence comes from Chrysotoxum bicinctum, assembly GCA_911387755.1. Classification (NCBI taxonomy): domain Eukaryota; kingdom Metazoa; phylum Arthropoda; class Insecta; order Diptera; family Syrphidae; genus Chrysotoxum; species Chrysotoxum bicinctum. Next base: position 96,454,867 of record OU426988.1, read on the forward strand.
ATATATACATAGTACTTGAGTGAAAATTCTACTGAATTTGTTGTTAATTTGTTCAAAATAAACAAAATATTGAAAAAAGTGCAGTGGGGGTAAGTGTGCGCAAATCTTTTGGGGCAAGTGTGCGCGTGCGTACACTTACCCCGACAAAGAAATGTGAAAGGAAAACAAGTTTCTATTTGAAGATATATTATTAAGGAATATAGTTACATAGTGTGTATACGGGTTAAAGAATAGAATTTTTAATTGATGTAATCAAAAACAAACTCATTGTGTATTCACTTATATATCTATATAAATTTTTTGAATTTTTTCCTAAGCCGCTAGATACCAGTGGAAGAATGGATCCAATGTATTAAATGTGACATAATGGTGGCAAGAGAACTGCACTTCCTACTTCGCAGTATTCTACTGCGATTTTTGCTGTGATCTGTAATTGAACTACAGATATTTTTTTAAAAATGAAGCTCCTTTTTGACTTGCGATATAGGTACTATAGGGCAAGTTCTGCATTTGGAAAAAAATCGAACTCGAGATTTTGATCAAAGTTGACATTACAATGATAGCGAAGACGAATAAAGTGGGTCCGGCGATTCCGTCTGTCTGTCTGTCTGTATGTCTGTACCTCGATCTAGAGCCTAAGCCACTGGACCTATTTTCTTCAAACTCGGTACTTAAAGGTCTTCGGTGATCCCCTAGAGGGGAAATTGAAAGTTTTTTCTTATCTCCAAAATTAATGGTACCCCCCATACACCCGTATTGCAAAATCTTATTTATCTCGAAAACGGCTCTAACGATTTTGATAAAAAAAATTATGTGTGATATTATGGATATGGACTACATTTTGGTAAAAAACAAATTTGGGGCAAAATGTTATTAATGGTACCAGTCATAGAACCGTTTTTTTGATTTTCGACTTTCTCATTAACGGCTCCAACGATTTTAACCAAAAATTTTAACAGGAGCCCCCTTAAGTTTGAAATAATATTGTATACAAAAATATTCGAATTTTTTTTTTTTTTTGAAAAAAAAAATTACAATTTATTCTTTGAAAAATCAGTATCTTGAAAACGTTTGAACAATTATTTTTTGAAATTATTTCCTATTATTTATTATTTACTAAGCACTTAAAATTGGGATCCCAAATTTTGTTCTAGAAAAAATTGTAAGAAATTTGTTATATAAAAAATTACCTTAAAAAACCGATTTTTAAACTTTATTTGCGTAAATACATACTTTTCCGTAAATAAGACGGCATTTCCATGCATTTGAACATTTTTATTTCATTAAATCCATGTTTTATGTTTTATATATTTCTGGTTTTTCTATGAAAAAAAAACTATTTATTTTTTAACATAAAAGGAGTCACAAATAATAAAACTTAAACGCTGGACATTCGCACCCCAAATCATGCGTACACTTACCCCACATCATGCGTACACTTACCCCTAGATAGGGGCAAGTGTACGCAATCTGACTTGCTTTGGTTTTTTCAATAATAATATAAGTAAATTGAAAAAAATATATAGTTTTCCTTTTTTTTATAAATAGCCAAATGTGCAGCTTTGTAATTTAAGAAAGCCCTATATTTTATCTTCTATATTGCGCTTGGAATCATGTTTCAAAGTCGAAAGTGCGTACACTTACCCCTAACGACTCTACCTTCATTCGCTCCAAGTCATAACAAAGCTTTAATTTTTGAGGATGCTATGATGTTTTGTTGCAATTTTAACTCTTTTTTTTTAAATGAAGGTAGCCCACCAATCAATAGCCTAATTAGTGGTTTGATTATAGTTCACATCACAGTTAAGAGTTTTTTTTTAATGTAAGCTCATAATTTTTTCAGGTATGCAAATGTATTCTTTTTTCATTCATGTTTACATAACATGGAGTACCAAATCGAGCACTCTAGTTCTAAGAAAAGTCATGAATTTTCAAGATGTATGTATAGTTCCAAAATGACAATAAAAAGACACTTCGAATGAAAAATCTTAGATTTTCTATTTTTCCTTTGAATTTACATTAAGCTATACCGCTCCACCAAATTTCATCATTCTACGGCAATCCGAAGTGCTCCATATAAATTAAACTTTTTCTCAAGAAGTAGACGGATACCACGCCTTCTGAATGGCAAACCTCAATTTTTATTACTGGTCCTTTATATGCAATTTGAGCCCTATAATTTACATCAGTTCTGAGGAAGTGGGCGGATACCATGCCCCTAAATGGAAAACCTCAAATTTATATTTTTTTCTTTGTATGCAATTTAAGCCCTGCCACTTTACCAAATTTCATTGTTTTACAACAGTCGGAGGTGCTCCATTCAACCACCACCAATTCAGAGAAAGTGGGCGTATACCACGCCCCTCAAATGGAAATGCTCAATTTTTATTATTGGTCCTTTATATGCAATTTGAGCCCTATCGTTCTACCAAATTTCATTGTTCTACTGCAACCGGAAGTGTGCCATATAATTTACATCAGTTCTGAGGAAGTGGGCGGATACCACGCCCCTGAATGGAAAACCTCAAATTTTATATTTTTTACTTTGTATGCAATTTAAGCCCTGCCGCTTTACCAAATTTCATCGTTTTGCAGCAGTTGAAAGTGCTCCATTCAACCAACACCAATTCGGAGAAAGTAGGCGGATACCACGCCCCCTGAACGGAAAACCTCAATTTTTGATTTTGATCCTTTATACGCAGTCTAAGCGTTACCGGTTCACCAAATTTCATCGTTTTACAGCAGTCGGAAGTGCTCCATTCAACCAACACCAATTCGGAGAAAGTGGGCGGATACCACGCGCCCTGAATGAAAAACTTCAAATTTCCGATTTTTTCCTCTGCTTGCATGACAATACCTATACCATTGTGCAAAATTAAAAGATTCTATGATGTCGGGAAGTGCCCCATAATTTTGATGATCTGTCAGTCAGTCAGTCAGTCAGTTACGGTTTTTGTGATTTTTGAGGCCTTATATCTCAGGAACCGCTTAGGCTAGAAAGCGCCTGTGCCTGACTAGCTTAGCATATACTCGGAATTTCAAGTTTTTGACTTCATTGGTACTGAAGATAGGGAGGGGTCAAAAATCGCCTGAGTTTGTTCCTGTAAAAAAGGTGTAATGCCAAAACTTGGCTGGGGCACTACCGTGCCCTTTGATTTTCATTACGGGTATATGGGGGGTACCGTTAGATTTGAAGCTAAAAAAAACTCAATTTCTACTCTAGGGAATCACCGAAGACCATTAAGTACCGAGTTTGAAAAAAATAGCTCAAGTAGTTTAGGCTGTAGATCGAGGTACAGGCATACAGACAGGCAACCAGAATTGCCGGACCTACTTTTTTCGTCTTCGCTATCATCGTTCACTTTGATCGAAATCTCGAGTTCGATTTTTTTTTTCAAATGCAGAACTTGCCCTATAGTACCTAATTACCTATGTATATCGCACGTAAAAATGATCAAAATCTGTTGAACCGTTTTTGAGAAAATCAAAAACAAAAAAATGGTTCTGGAGGGATACCATTAATAATCAATTTACGAATTTTTTTTCCAATCATTATTTTAACTATAAGAAATTTATGATTTTATAAAATTTCGGAAAAACAATCGTATGACAGGTACCGTTATTTTTGGTCTTAACAAAAAATAAAAAAAAAACGAGTAGGGGGAAAATCTTAAAAATCTACCAAGTTTAATGCAAATCGGCCAAGCCGTTTAGGGTGTAGTCGAACAGAGGGATAGACAAACAGTATAGTACTTATGAATCCTAGGTAAAAACCTGGCAATTTTTTAAACATAATCACACGTCAGTTAGATCCTTATTCGGTTAAGAACAAACTTCCATTGAATCGCTTAAAAAGGAACTTATTTCTCTTGCGATGAAATGCCAACACATTAAATTAATAAATAAGAAATATAATCAATTCATTGGTGTGTTGTATATTGTATTCCTGGAAAGTAGTTTTACAAGACTTGCTGAATTAAAAACTCAAGTAAAATGGGATTTTGAACGCCCTCAAAATCAAAAGTTTACTCAGTGCTGTAACTGTCAAATTTTTATGTTTGGCCACATTTAAAATCACTACATGATCTCTTCCAAATATGCGAATGCTATGAGAACAAGAGTCAAGGAGTGTACTGCTACAAATAATAAATTCTGGCTGTCAATGTTTTAATCAAATCCACTTCACGTAAGTGGTGGACGATTATATTTTATTTTATGCTCCAAAAAAGCATTTTCAGAGTTCACATTTAAAAATCCGAAAAATGTTGTTCAGGGCAATCAGTTGATAATTGTTTGGAAGTCAAAGTGATAAGACGTGGTTCTGTTTTTCTCCCGCCAAAATCTTATTTTTCTAATAAAAGTATGCAAAACTATTGTGTAATCTTCTTTTTTCATTCACTTGAAAACACATAAACCAAAAATTCATCATAACATAGACTGTGGGTGATAAAAATAAAAACAATAACTTTTGCCAATAACTAAAAAATACTGTGGGTGAAGAAAATAAGAACATCCAATAATATAGTGCTAAGTCTTCTACTTGGCTGATTTATTTCAGTAGTATATAGAGTTTGTATTATAAAAACCTTCATATGAAAATAAGAACATACAAAGTAAATAACATCTATAATCTTTTGACTGTTCTCGTTGTTGTTGTCTTGTTCTCCTATACAAAATCTCAGTCGCCATGAGTACTGCCTCTCTTGACAGAAAAACCCGTAACCAGAAACCTACTGGAAGTGGAACTGCCTCCCCCGCTACAACACCAAAGCATGTCGGCAATTCAAAGTTTCCACCTTCACGTACCGATAATCTTCTTACTGTTACTGACTTAGAGGAATGACTGAAAATCCATACGATTGACATGGAAAAACGACTCATAAGTCATAACGCATACTGCACAAATTATGTCTGCTTTACGACCGAGCTTACTAATTTACGTAATGATCTAATGAAACAGATCTCTAGCTTAGAGTTAAAATGGACCACTCATTTCCTAAAATATGATCATTTTATCGAAGACCTGCAGAAGCGCTTAAAAGTTGTTGAAATGCATTCAAATGATCGTGCAGCTGATGATCGAAACGAAAAGGAATTATCTGAACTCTCGATGAGATGTGATGAGATAGAGAGGAGAGCATTAGCCTCCGATGCCATTCTCTTTGGAGTACCACATCTACGTAATGAAAACCTAACATCAATGTTTAATCGCCTGTTGAGTGTCAGCCTCCAACATTGCGCTCTATTTTCCGTTCTCACCAAAGAGATGTTTGCAACGATCCCCCCATAATTTTAAAGTTTTTAAATACCACTGACAAATACTCAGTCATAAGATCATTAGCTGAGTAAGGACGCAATATTGTCATCAACAACGAAGAAGCTCTCAATGCGATCGTGTCGCAAGACAGCAAGCAGCAGAAGAAGCACCGATTGACGACAATAGATTATTATAGCTTTCTAGTATACCTATTGAATATTCTTTTTTATTTACTTATTTTTTTTTTTATAGATTTTTCTTCTTTACTTTCTGTTCTTTTCCCTTACGTTTTTTTAAATCTATTCTTTCTTTTTATCATTTTTATTTTTGTTTACTGTCTTCAGAATACTTTTTTCTTATTTTTTGCATTTACTTGTTTTTATTTTGTATATTTCATTTTCAAATAGAGCATTAATCATTCTGAAAGGTGTTGTTGCTAAAACTGGCAAGGCTGGCTTTGATTTTGGGAATGGTTCCACTTTTGATACTAAAACTATGCTTGATATTATTTGCCGCCAACATACTTTGATTAATATTTGCCACTTAAATTCTCAAAACATTAATAATAAGATTGATAATTTGCGCGATATATTTAGTGAAAGTAAGCTTGACATAGTATGTCTTTCAGAAACTTGGCTTAAGCCAGAGATGTGTGATAGTCTTTTCAGATTAAATAAATTTAATTTATGTCGTGCTGATAGGTACAATTAAATTGGTGGGGGTGTTGCCATTTATATTAAAAAATCATTTAAATTTCATAAAGTTAAGAAATCTACTGCTAACGAATTAATTGAATATCTATTTCTTGAAGTTGCAACTGAAGGTGGTAAATTTTTGATTGGTTGTTTGCACATGGCCCCTGACGTGGCACATATAACTTAAATAAGGAATATTCTTGAAGAACTTGCACCTCTATACACTGACATGGTGATCTGTGGCGACATTAACCTTAATTTATTGGATAAAACAAATAGAAATTTGTTTGACATGATAGATTCGCTTGATTTAGGCTTTGTAAATATACCCACTCATTTCAAACCAAATTGCTTACCTTCCTTGTTAGATGTCTTTCTGGTGTCAAGTCCCGATTTAATTTTGAATTACGATCAACTTTTTGCATCCGGGTTTTCCCATCATGATCTTATATGTTTGACTATAAATGCAATTCCGACCAAAAAAGAAGAAATTATATCAATATTCTATGACTACTCAAATGTCAATTTACAATCTTTGTTCTTTGATTGTTATAGGCTTGATTGGTCGCCCATTTATTTAACAAGCGACGTTAATGTTCAAATGGCTACCATTAATAGTAATACACTCCATCTTTTTAATAAATACGTAAAAGTGAAGCCTACAAAAAATAAAAAAAAAGTTTTCCTTGGCTTACTCAAGAGGTAAGAAGACTGATCCATAAAGTCGCGATAAAATATATGCCAGATGCTCCGAAATTTTTGATCACTCCAAAATTGCGCGTAATGCCGTTGTTAACAAGATAAAGAAAAACAAAAAGCTTTACTTTACAAAACAATTTAACCCTAGTGATTCGAGCAGTAAGTTCTGGAAAAATGTTCGGCAGGCGGGGCTCTGCCCTGGAAAAATATCTAACCCTGAAAAAAAAGATGTTGAAGAACTTAATAATCAGTTTATTCAACCTCCATCCAGCTCAATCTCACATATCTTCTCATGCCAATCCGAACCTGTCAGTAACGAAAATACTTTTTCGTTATCAAGAGTTGATGAATCTGAGGTTGGTCTCACGATCTTAAAAATAAAATCTAAGGCAGATGGCTCCGATGACATACAACCTGATTTCATTAAAATTTTATTACCCGCTTTGCTTCATCATAAAACGCATATATTTAACACAATATTAACTAACCCGTTTTTCCGGATTGTTGGAAAATTGCCAAAATCTTACCTCTACCAAAACCTTCCACAGATAGTTCTGTCAAATATAGGCCTATTGCAATCCTTTCATTTCTGAGCAGTTTTTGAAACAATATTAAGCAAACAAATCAAATGTTTTCTAAATCATCATAACCTTATTTCCCGTGATCAATCAGGATTTCGTACAAGACATAACTGCACTACCGCTCTCATCAAAGTTTCAGAGGATATTCGCGTTGGTTTTGACAGAGGCTTGATGGGATTAATAGTGATAGATATTGATAGTGTCAATCATACTATTCTTATTGAAAAACTTAAGAGAAAATTTTTCTTCGATAGATCGGGTTGTAGTTTGATTGACTCGTATCTTTCAAAAAGGTCACAATACGTTTTCTATGAAAATAAAAAAATATCCTGTCGAAATCTTCACTTAAGAGTTCCTCAAGGATCCGTCCTTGGTCCTCTCCTATTTTCCTGTTTCATCAATGATATGATATTAGTGAATGTTTTTCTAGTTGTGAGTATCACATTTACGCTGACGATATTCAAATTTATAGTATGTTTCCTAAATTTCAAAAAATAATAGCCGTTGACAAAATGAACCAGGAGCTACGCAATATCTTATCGTGGACAGTTCATAACAAGCTCAATCTGAATCCCACTAAAACAAAAGCCATGATCATTGACAAAAGTAGAAGTAGTAGTGAAGAACTACCACCACTTTGGCTTGGCCAAACCAGGGTTGAATACATCGACAACATAAAGAACCTCGGTGTATATTTTACCAAAAATCTAAATTGGGATGTACATATTAGGAAAACAGTGTCCAAGATCTATGGAGCCCTCCGAGGCCTCAGTCCAACTTCTGAATATCTTCCTACCATTGTGAAGCTTAAACTTGTGCAGTCTTTTGTCTTACCTATAATTCTCTATAGCTGTGAAATATTTGCTAACATGGACCATGAATCGAAAAGAAAATTAAATGTCGCATATAATAGCTGTGCTCGTTACATATTTGGTCTGAAAAGAAATGAACACATCTCGGTTTACACCAAGAAAATAATGGGCTGTTCTCTTACTTCGCTGTTAAATTATAGAACTTTACTACTTTTGCATAAGATTATACATACGAAGGAACCAGAGTATCTTTTTGATCTCATTCATTTTGCTAGTAGTAACAGAACACTCCAGCTAATTTTCCCAAGATACAAATTTCTTGTAACATCTAGACAGTTTTTTATACATGCTATTCAATTGTGGAACGCACTTCCTTCAAATATTAAGCATCTTAGCAACACGAACGCTTTCGAAAAAAATCCTTTCAGTATTTTTCCCAGAATTTCTAATTAATGTATTTCGTTTCTCTTTCTTTCTTGTTTTTATTTACTTAAATTATCTACTTATTAATGTTATCTTATTATTTATTGGTATTATTATTTTAACTTAATTGTAACTAAATTATATTATTGTTAACTTTTTATAGATTTCTGAAATTCTTTAAGCATGTACTTCCTAAAAGATGTCTTTATGTCTTATCTATACTATTATATAAAAGCGAAACCATTTTAATTATTGATACGCACGATCTCAGAAAGTAGTCAACCGATTTATTTGAAATAAATTTTATTATTTTCTATATTGTTATAAGAGTGTTTATGGCTATAATGTTTTTTCATTAATAATTTGTCAAACTTAAATATTATTGATTTTACATTTTTTGTCCATTTTTTTTCATTAGTTGACTTATACAACCACTCATATCTTAAAACCTACACAATAATCAACAAAGATTAGCATTGCTTCATAAAGTCAATATTGTTGCGCAAATTTTAAGCCCAAAATCACTTCTTAGTTAAACATACAACCTGAGAAATAAATAAAAACAAAATATAAAATTATAAACTTTTTGAATTCATTTTATCCAGGAATTAGATTTCATCACAATCGTGAGGTCGCTGCTTTGTTTCATTTCATTATCATTCCAACAATTTTAATTTTCTTTTCTTCCCGCTCCCATACTCTCTCTCACTCTCTTAATATCTGTTCCATTCAATAGTTACGATATTTCTCTTACCTACCTCCCTACAATTTTTCTGTATTGTATAGTTTATCTAATTAATCGACACACACACACATTTTTTTGTTTCTCTTTTTACTTGCGATATAAGTAGGTAATAGGTACTAACTATAGAGCAAGTTCTGCATTTGGAAAAAAAAATCGAACTCGAGATTTTGATCAAAGTTGACATTACGATGATAGCGAAGACGAATAAAGTGGGTCCGACGATTCCGTCTGTTTGTCTGTATGCCTGTATGTCCGTATGTCTGTATGTCTGTACCTCGATCTAGAGCCTAAGCCACTGGAGCTATTTTCTTTAAACTCGGTACTTAAAGGTCTTCGGTGATTCTCTAGAGGAGAAATTGAAATTTTTTTTTTAGCTCTAAAACTAACAGTACCATCCCATACACCCGTAATGCATAATCTTACTTATGTCGAAAATGGCTCTAACGATTTTGATAAAAAAAAAGGTGTTATATTATGGACACGGACTACATTTTGGTAAAAAAATGTTTGGGGGAAATGTTATTAACGGTACCTGTCATAAAACGGTTTTTTTGATTTACGAATTTCTCATCAACAGCTCTAACGATTTTAACCAAGGTTTTTATGCGTGAGCTTCTGTACACTCGAAAAAAGATAATCTAAAATTTTTTTGGAAAAAATAGTTTTTTGATTTTTATAAAACTAATATAATTTTTTTTTTGAAAATTCAATATCTAGAAAACGAATACACGAATAAATTTTTAAATTACGTTATAAAATGTATTTTATTGAATACTAATAACTTGCATATCATTTTTATTTATACAAATTTTAAGGACGATTTAGTACACAAAAAACATTTATCAGTGAGTCTGTATGTCCGTACCTCTCTCTACAGCCTTACCCACTGGCCATATGTTCTTCAATCTCGGTAGTTAAGGGACTTCAGTGATTCCCTAGAGGAGAACTTGAAATTTTTTTTAGCTCCAAAACTAACGGTACCCCCCATACACCCGTAATGCATAATCTTATTTATCTCGAAACGGTTCTAACAATTTTGATAAAAAAAATTAGGTGTGATATCATGGACATTGGACATGGATTACATTTTGGTGAACAAAAATTTTGGGCAAAATGTTAATAACGGTACCTGTCATAGAACGGTTTTTTGAATTTTTGACTTTCTCATCAACAGCTCTAACGATTTTAACCAAAAATTTTCAGCAGGAGCCCCCTTAAGTTTAAAATAATATTGTATATAAAAATATTCGAAAAAAAACTATTTCTAAAATTTATACTACCTAATACTTAAAATTTGGCATCCCAAATTTTGTTCCCGAAAATTTTTAAGGAAATTTGTCATATGAAAAATTACTTAAATATTAAAAAGATTAATCAGACGGCAATTCCATACATTTGAACATTTTTATCTCATTAAATCTATGTTTTATGTTTATAAAATGTATTTTAAATTCCAAAGTACTTTTACATAAGAGCAAGTTTGTGCGATCCAGTCGTGCATTTTATTTTTTAAGTAACTTGAATACACTCAATAGCATTTTGGGTGACAAAAATGGACATTCAATTGACTACAGTGCCGTGCACATGAACTATTCTATAAAAGCGAAACCATTTTAAAGTTTGAAATAATTTTTATTATTTTCTATATTGTTATATTTATAATATGCACAAAAACATGAACAAGCTCTTTTTTTTCAAGTGTGAAAGAGAATCTAATTCGATACGGTATGTTATACATATAAACTAAAATTAATATTATTGTAGCAAATATGCTCAGTCCCATTGAGAAATGTTTTAATATGCTAATATTAATATTAAGAAAATATTCGTAGTTACAATTTGCGAAGCAACGCGAGTACGGGTCGGCTAGTTGTACTATGAATACATTAAATAAACAAAATACAAATACAACTGCAAACGAAATATTCTCGATGCATCAAAATTTAATTTGTCGTTATTTGTCATACCATATAATTATTTTAATAGTCAAATTAAATATTCTATATTATATCAAAATATAGATCTTTCTCCATCTGTCAAGCCATGAACTGGATGATGACTACGACTTAAGTTTTTAGTTTTTCCCACTTGTATTTACTTTAAAAATTTAAATTACAAGGTGGAAATGATGTCAATCGGTTTATAAATCTTTGACAGAGGGAGTAATAGTCGGAGGATTTAGCTCGGTGTGAACACCGTCTATATCAGAAAAAGACATCAAGAGCCTGATTACATGAGTCGTTTTGACATATTTGATGTTAGGCAATGAAATGTGGCGGAATGAAGCTACGCTTCTATACCTCTCACCTAAACTGTCAAAAAAATGAAAGACGAAACAAACTAAAAAAGAATCGTAATCAGGATCCAAATGTCAAACAGAATTATCATATTTTCGTGCACCATTAGGGGCGGTCAGTCGGTCACATTCTCAAATATGTTTGACAAGAACGGCATGATTAACTTGATTTTGATAATGTGAACGCTTCATCTAGTGGCTTTTCAAACATGGGGATGGATTTCAAAATGTTTTTTGATATTTTGGCTGCATGACAAGCATATTATTGAGAATGTGAACGCATGTTCTTCAAGCCTAAAGCAAATTTAATTTTCCATGAAATCGTAAGAAAATATATCAAAATGGCAATAGATTTTGCAGACTTTGAATATAAAATTCAATTAAATTTCCTTATCTATTTACATATTTCATCTATCCTCATAGTTGGTCTGAACGCTACTGTTTTTCATCCATCAAATATTCATCATGCCGTGCTTGTCAAATAAATTTGAGAATGTGAATGCTCCGAGCAAATAGTTGTATTATGACTGCTTTTAAACTCTGCAATTTTTAAGCATGATGGCGAGATGTGGTGACGGGGTTAAACGCAATTGCTGAGGTTGAAAAAAAATACGGAGTATTTTTTCTTTCTGGTTTCTTTTATTTGTCGAGTGTATTTCATTTTCTATTTGGCGTTCGCTCAGTGAAATTCGCTTAACTGAGTAGAGTGTAAGTAGTGCGAGGAGATAACTCCTTTTCGCTTGAACAAAGTTAACTTATATTAAAAATCGCTATGATAAAAAGCAGTCTAATTCGTATCAGACAACATCTCTGTTTGAATTTAAGGGAGGTACCATTAATAACCATTTTTCGGAATTTTTTTTCAACTATTAACTAGCTCCAACTAAATGAAATTTTTTGAATAAAAAAACAATCTGGCAAACAGTTTTTGAGAACAAAAGTTATTTACAAAATTTTGAAAAAACCAATCGTATCGCAGATACCGTTATTTTTGGTCTTAAAAAAAAAGAAAAAAGAACGTGTGAGGAAAAAAATTATACATATATTGTATATATACCAAGTTTAAAGAAAATCGCCCAATTTTTCGTTTTCGCTACCATCGTAATATCGTAATGACAATTTAATCAGAATCTCGAGTTCGATTTGAATGCATGCCTTATAATACATATAAGTGGCAAGTAAACATTTTATCATGTGAGCGCTTCACAATTCGTTTCTGTAGTTTTTATAGTTTCATCAATTCTTATGTGCATACATTAATTTTCAAAGTAACTGACAATTTTCATAAATAACTGACAATACCGTGGTAAAAAAATTAAATTGCACTTGTGTACGTGTGTTACCGACTGGAAATCATAGTGTTGAACCAGTGCGCGAGTTTTGACCGAACATAGTGCAAATCCACCTTGGCTTCAGCTTTTACTGAATTCTTAAGAATAGTAGGTACCTCGAGTTATTGTTTTCTTTATTAAGAATGGCGACATGCTCGACATTCTAAGTTTTCTTTCGAAAATGGCTCTTCAGATTTTTAACTCATCACAAAAAAACTTGAAGCAAAACTACTTTCTACTTCTAAAAAAAAAAAAACAAAAAAAAAATTATTAGTATTCAAAATTCAAGAATTGTAACGTGTTATAGGTCCAATAAAAATACTCCTTGAAAAAGTTGAAAAATACCAGACGAAACGTCGTCGGGAATAAATTAAGAAATGGATTAACTTGTTTTATTAATTGCATAAAAAAAAATAAAAGATCAGAAAGACTATTAACGCACATAATTACTTTCTACTGCTTTTGACTTTTTAAATTTTCAATATAATATTGCATGGCCAATTTTTTTTTTTTTTACTATCGTATTTAACATTAGTGTCCTAAGGGTTGTTGTTCAAATTTAATGAGCAAAATACTACATTCGAACACAAAATAAAAATGGGTTATAATTTGCTCAACTTTCTACACAACATAAATGGATATCTATTTGTCAAGGCTTTTTCAATTGCCCCCTAATTAACATTTTTGCGACCATTTTAAGTTTATTTTATATCTTCATCTTAACAAACAAATCTATTGCTCAAGTGGGAACTCATGATTACAGATATACCTATTTACAGTGGCGATTCCTCTCAGTTAGCAGGTTTATCGCCGCTAAACCAAGAATTTAAATAAATAAATACTATGATGAATATTTTATATTGAAAACGCAACTTTCAAATCATACTTTCCTAAGCACAACACAAAACTACCATACAAAAAGTATACCTTAAGCTAAGTGTACACGATTGGTAGATCTTACAATATTGTCAGATCTGTCAGTGAAAAACATGCTTACAATGTCTTACAACCGTGTAGTCTTACAATTAATTGTCAGAAAATTTGTCTGACAATTAGTTGTTAGATCATTGTCTGACAATTAATTGTAAGAAATCTGACAATTATGTGTACTCTAGTTGACAATCGTGTAATCTTCCAATTAATTGTCAGAAAATGTATTTGACATTAATTGTAAGACGGTAAATTGTAAGGTATTTGATAATCGTGTACACACACAATTTATTGTCAGGCCTGGCAATTTTTATCGTTGTCTGACGTTTCTGACAATGAAGAAATTGTAAGATGTATGTATGTACGTTTTTTAGCATCAAACAATTTTTTCATTGTCAGACAATTTGCAGCCAAGGTTCAAATGAAGCAGATTCCATAACCAACAAAAACTGATAATTAGTGGTGTGTGTACACGATTGATAGAAAATCTACCAATCTCTTACAATTAATTGGTAGGTATTTGGCCAGCTATCTGAAAATAAATTTTCAGCCAACTTCTGACAATAATTTGACACAACTTGATTGTCAGCTCATTGGTAGATAATTGTCAGACATTGTCAGGTCTTACAATATTGTAAAATCTACCAATCGTGTACACTTAGCTTTAGCGTTAAAATTTGCGATACCAAATTCCATACAATATAACAGCATTGACATAAATAGGTACACAAAACTACTTAACCTACCCAACCCACATTCCTATTCTCAAATCATATTTTTTTTACACAAACGCAACACAAAACTCTCATACAAAAATGTCTTGCTTGAAGCATTTGTAGCGTGAAAATTTGCGCTACCAAATTCCCTACAATTTATACAATACAAGAGCATTTGACTACAACATGTCCTATTCTAAGCAAAGCCTAGCTAAATAATATGAAAGCGTTAGCGCAAAATCATGCGAGACACATCAGGTTGAATGAAAGAGGAGTAGGTACCTACGGAGGCTGTTTGAAAAGTTCTCGGCCTAACATAGAAGGCGTTGTTTTAATAAATAACTTTTAATTCCTCAAACAGCCTGATATATATAATTGGTCGCGCACTTATATCAGTGCAATTTTTTGTTTGAACGAACCTATTGTTAACAACGAAAATGGAAAAAAATGAAATTACAGCCGTTATTAAATATTTGGTCAAAAAGAATATGACACACAATCAAATTAAAGATGACTTCGATGAGACATTGGGGGAATCTGCACCTTCGTATTCCACGTTCAAAAAGTGGGCAGCCTTTTTTAAACATGGCAGACAGAGCGTCGAAGATCATCGCAGAACCGGAAGGCCAACAACATCCACCTCTTCAGAAAACGTCGATAAAGTTCATAAAATGGTTTTAGACGACCGAAGGTTAAAAGTGCGAAAAATCAGCAACACCATGGGGATCTCTTCTGAGCGGGTTTACCACATTTTGACCGAAGAATTGGGGTTGAAAAAATTGTCCGCAAGGTGGTTGCCGCGTTTGCTGAGCGAAGAACAAAAATTCAATCGAGTTGAAATCTCTAGAGATAATCTAGCGTTATTTCGGAGGAATACCAGCTATTTCTTGAGAAGATTCATTACCACCGACGAAACATGGATTCATCACTATATTCCTGAAACAAAAGAACAATCAAAACAATGGAAGCATAGCGGTTCTCCTCCACCGAAGAAAGCCAAGTCGTGTGCTTCAGCTGGGAAAGTGATGGCGTCAGTCTTTTGGGATTACAAGGGAATTATTTTTATTGATTACCTTCCCAAGGGCCAAACTATCACTGGTCAATACTTTGCAAACCTGTTGGACAAATTGGCTGGAAAAGTTGCCGAAAAAAAGACCAGGATTAGCCAAAAAGAAGATCCTTTTTCTTCACACAAGTCGGTTGTTGTCATGGCTAAACTCCATGAACTTCGATTTTGTGTATTGAACGACCCCCCTTATTCACCTGATTTGGCACCATCAGACTATTACCTCTTTCCTAACTTGAAAAAAAATTTGGCTGGACGCAAATTCTTCACCAACGAGGAGGTGATTGCTGAGACGGAGCGGTTTTTCGAAGAGTTGGAGGAATCGGCCTATAAAATGGGTATAGAAGCACTGGAACACAGATGAAATAAGTGCATTGATATAAGAGGAGAATATGTAGAAAAATATTTTAAAAAAGTTTTAAAATTTATTGCGTTTTATTGGTCAGGCCGAGAACTTTTCAAACTGCCCTCGTATAGTAGTAAATTTTGTGTGCGTTCTCTTTGTTGTATGCAGTAGAAAGAAAAAGGATTGCGTCTGCTTACTTCTATTGTTATTTGATTGGGATTTAATATCTAACGATATTTAGTTATAAATTAAATTCCAAAAGTTTAGTGCGAAATAAACATAAACATTTAAGTATTTTATATTTGCGTGGATTTTGAATTTGAGTATATATACGAGTAGATACGAAGCACGAGAGTGTAATCTTGTTTATTTATTTTTATTTATATCTATCTACATATGTATCTTAGAATGGTTCCTGTTTCGTCTTTAAACCGAGGAAAGTACATTAAGTTTTTAAATGCATTGAAACAAAAAGAAACGGTAACGGGTTTTAAAGGTACCTCAATGGCGAAATGATTTGATCAAAGCGGTTACTGAGCTTACAGCTTGCAGTTGGACTTATTGTATAAGCTCTTTGCTAACAGCAGAAGATTTGTTTCAATTAGATACAGCTCTATTGGGAAAATATGACATTTAATATAAAGTTATAGCCCAGGCTTACGATGGGGCTTCCGTTATTAGTGGTCATTTGAATGGAATTCAAATACAAGTTGAGAATGTATGTCCCAATGTTATGCACACGTCTTGAATTTGGTGCTGTCTCAAGGATTAACCAACATGAGAGAGTGCAAGATTTTGTTAGCACTTTGAATGGGATTGCAACGGTGGCATGCTCTTAAAGAATTTTTGAAAAGAAAAATATCTACCATCTGGGCCCTATTTCACAAATCATACATCACATACAATGTATGATTTTGAAAATTTTAATACATCAACTCTGTTTCACAGAATTTTTGTTTAAACATAGCATACAACTATGTAGGACATTTGAAATTTAGCGGAAAACTTCTAGTAATTTTCTGTTTCAAGAATTTTTTTCAAACATTGTATGACATAAATGTAAGATACATTTATTTTGTGTTTATACATCACACAACATCAACATCAAAACGAAAAAGTAATTATGAGCAGTATAATCAAAAGAAGGTATAAGAAGGTAAGTTTAAATATCTAAATAAATATCTTAGGGAGTTTGTAAGCTTATTTTATTTTATTTTATTTTATTTTTTTTTAGACGGAGAAGGATCTCCAACTTCTCGTCCTTCAAGTAATTCAGCAAAAAAAGGAAACCTTATTTGGACAGTTTAGTTCAAATTTAACTAAAGCTGACATCTAAAACGAATGGGCTCAAGTTGCGAGTTTGGCTGCCAGTTATGGGCTCATTAGAGATGAGGACGGGGAAAAGTTTCGCCGGATAACTTGGCAGAATTGGAGGAGAACCTCCATGGTAAGTTTCTTTCGCTTCTAATTATTGACTTTCTTTTAATATTATCTACCTAATAAATGTGTACATTTAGAATAAAATCAACAAAATGAAAACGACGGGAATGGGAGGTGCCAGTCTTCACGATCTTTTGAACGAGAATGATAAAATCGTTTTAGATATCATTGGAAAAGATGTAAGTTTGTATTAAAAGTAGCATTGTTTGAAATGAAATTGATAAACACAAACATATGCATTCATTTATCATTTTTATGAATTCCAATATAAAATTTAAATGTTTATCCTTGCTACACTGTGGCGTATGGGTTATCTCATAACAACAGTCCTTTCACTAAGAACAATTTTTGTTTCGTTTTTAATTTTTTTTTCATTTGAAGTCCCACCCCAGCAAAAAGAACAGCAACCCAGAAAAAGAAAAGAAAGTGACACAGCCAATGACCTTTTTTATTTAAAAAAAAATTGCTGGAGGTAACTGTGTATCAAAGACAACTTGAATGTCTCCAATTGGAAAAAAATTTGGGTTTGCCGGCATCAAGACATCCTACCGCT
The DNA here is from genome assembly GCA_911387755.1 of Chrysotoxum bicinctum. Classification (NCBI taxonomy): domain Eukaryota; kingdom Metazoa; phylum Arthropoda; class Insecta; order Diptera; family Syrphidae; genus Chrysotoxum; species Chrysotoxum bicinctum. The sequence continues at coordinate 96,472,757 of OU426988.1, forward strand.
GATGTCTACGATTCTAAAATCGATTAAAACTTCATAATGTTAACATTACATATGTCCGCAGGAATTTCCATATGTACATAAACTGTTACCATAATTTATTTCACAAAAATAAAAAAAAACTTTTTCATAATAATGTTTTTAATTTCTAAATGAATTTTATATTTACATACATACATAAATATAAGTAATATTTTGCTTATATGCGCAATTAGCTATTGAAAACCTTTATATATTCTGTTAACTCCACAAGTGCTTGCGCATTGTTATCATCTTGATTTGTTGGGTATTCTTTGGTGTCGTTTTCAGTGTCATCAAAATCGTAAGCAAAAGTGGACTCATTCGTCATCCTCTTTCTTATATTATACAAAACAACACATGCATTTATAACTTTTGCACAACTAAGGAGCAATTTCAAACGCAATCCATTCAAGCATGGGAAAATTTCCTTCAGCTGGCCGAGGCTGCATTCTACCACTTGTCTGGTTCTTTTTAGCTTGCGAGTGAATCGATTCTTTGCTTCTCCATCTGGAACAGCAACAGGGACATTGGGGGTAAATAACCACTTCCTTAGGGGATAACCAGAGTCACCAATTATAATTGCACCGGGAAATGGTCGCCAACCTTCATTATTCCACTTGTGGTAGAACCGACTACACTGCAAAATGCGACTATCATGCACGGAGCCAGGATAGTTACTGTTTACAGCATAAAAACGATAATCGGCACCAGAAACTAGCATTACATTTATGGGATGACATCCTTTTCTGTCAACAAAGCCTGGTTCATTTTCAGCCGGTGCCTCTATCGGTATTAATGAACCATCAATAGCTCTTGCGATGCGAGGCATTCCTGCGATTCGAAAAAAATCTTCTGCTACTGAATTTGCATTTACAGGCCACTTTACTTCTTCATCTGCAATATTGAATATACATATATACATATGTACGTATGTATGTATACATTATATTTTACTCTACATTCATTATTTTCTATAATCCACCAACTTACGCAACAGAAAACCGGAAATTGATGAACAAACGGTGTTGACTCAACGACACACAGAAGCTTTTGAAACTCCATGGCTGTTTCCAATACCATGGTATTGGCTTCCGTTGCCCATCCAATAAAGCGTCAATAGAACTTGCTGCAACGGTGTTAGGGCTTCACTAGGATTAGTGGGATGTACAATTAGTGCACCTAATCGTGACACCAAGAATTCAACAGACGACCGCGGCATTCGAAATTTCTCTAAAAAATAGGGATCTTCCATTGAAAAATTTATTCTTTCTTGGAATACGCGCGAGGGTCTTGCAATATTTATTGATAATTCCAATTCACTTTCACTATCTAAAACTAATTCCTCATCCTCTAAAAGAATATTCATTTTTATTTTTATGTAATAAATTTCGTTGTTGTTATTATTTGAAAAAAAAAGCTATTTTTATTTTCAAACTTCAAATGTCAAATTATACATCACATACTTTATACATTGGAAACATACAATATTTCCAGAGTGATTTGTGAAACTGAAATTTCAATGTAATGTATGACAAAAATTTTGCTGTATGTTGTATTTGATGTAAGTATTTGATGTAATATTTGTGAAATAGGGCCCTGAAGGTTTTTATAATACACATTCTATTTACTACTGAAATAAATCAGCCAAGTAGAAGACAGCACTATTAATGGATTTGTTGAATTATTGATTCAAAATAGCTTTTTTGTGGACTAAAGTCCAAAAAAAGCTATTTTGAAAAAAAAACCATCGTTAGCTATGACTTCGTTCACGACTTGTCAATGTATTCTACTCTTACACCGAAAGCATTCTTCAATATTTTGAAAGTATATATAAAATTATGAAAAAAATACATGGGAAAGCAATGATCGAATTGATCGGTTGATTGTAAATTCCTGAAAAGCTTTAAAACTGTTTTTCTTTTGAATGTGTTTTCCAAAGTTTTTTCACACTCAGGTATGCCTGCTTTTTAATACACTTTAAAACACCAATTTAGACATTATATTTTGTATAAACCAAATAAAAAAGTTAAATGAATTTGTTAAATTTCAAAGAAACGAAGGGTTTCAGGAAATTTGGAAATCAACCTTGCACGCTGTTTAACACATGCTGATGAAAAACGGAAAGCTCGAAATGATCAATTTGATATGCATAAATGAAACAAAATACAGGATGTTATCATTTGAAATAGTTTACAATTTAAGCATGCAGATATCAGAAAGGTTTGCATCCTTTGAAAGACTGAAATATTTCGATTTACTGAACGGGAACAAATTTATTAAATATCACAAAAAAAAAACAATTTTTCTGAAGAAGTAATATATTGGACGTTTCCTTTTTGCATTGAAGAGAATAAAAACGTGGCGTCGAAGTACTAAAGGTATCTAGCGAAAAGGCTCTTTTTTGAAAGAGTTTAAAGAAAGTGACGAATTTAATAATCAAGTCAGCGGAAACTTTGCTACCGTTGAACGACGAACCGAATTTATGTATCGATACGTTCTTAAACCTTTTATCTGATGTTATTAATTAATGAAGTATTGTTTTTGTTTTTTGTACTTATTAGTAAAATTAAAAAAAAAAACTACCATTTTTTTTTTTAATTTCCTCATACCAAGGAGCTAACCCAATACTAAATATCAGGAATCGCCACTGCTATTTACATACATTATGTATATATCTACATACATACAAAATAAAAGAAAACATCTGAATATTCAAATATGTTTTTTTGTTTTTTTTTTTTTTTTTTGTATGAACGATGACACGTAACAATATTTAAATTTGTTTGAAGCAGTTTGTTTTTAATTTGGTTGGAAGAATTTACGGGATGAATAAACCATTAGCATTCTGCCTTTGCTCTCATTGTTCTTTTTTTTTTGAATACATTAAAAAACGAACGGAAGATACATACATAATACATATTTACGTTTTCAATTTTAAATTGTATTAGAGAGATATTGCGATTAAAAAACAAATTTACATTTACTAGAAAAAAAAAAAACCTGCCGTATTCTATCAATAGGAAACTTTGTATTTTAGAATAACAATCAATTTCATTTGTAACTTAGATTTCAAGTTTCCGCACGTAAATCCAGCACCAATCCCTAACCTTCGTGGTGACAAATTTCATTTTTCATATCGGTATTTTTTCCACAGTAAAATGCCAAGTTTGAAGAGACTACGGCTGTGTATTCTTATGTGATTTTTTTTTTGTTTTAGACTGGGCAGCTAGACGAAATAATTGGGCCTTACCAACAATCAAATTAAGAGACGATTTTAATATTTGAGCGAAATGAAGTATTATTTAATGGACTCTATATAACTGACCATATATGCTGCATTTTATTTTTTAGTTTCCGTACAATAAATGGTTCATAATTTAGAGTTCACATAAATATTAAGTTCATAACTTGTATGGTTAACTTTATAGAGCTTTTTAAATAATGGTCCATTTCGCTCGAATATTAAAGTCGTCTCTTAATTTGATTGTTGGTACGGTCCATTATGTTTTGCACTGTCAGATTTTTGTGTGGTTAACCGTTAACGTTACTCAATGGGGATTAATTAAAGTCTTGATGTGTAAACATCTTTCCCGGCGGTAGAGTGAATCGAAAACGTGTGTAAAATTTATACATCCCGTGTAACCCGTTACGGTTACACGTTACGGTTACACGTTACGGTTACATATTACGGTTACACGTTACGGTTACACGTTCGATGTAGTCATCTACCTTACCGACGATTGCATTTAACACCATGTTTACATTGTTAATATTGCGTACTTACGACATCGTGTTTACATTGGAGACTTTGAGTACTGAAATCTCGATTTGATTACTTTCCATTGCTGGCTAGAACTTAATTCAATCCCTTAACATTTCTTCACCTCTCGACCAATTAGGCCTATTCTGCCACATTTGTTATTCTGCTTTAGTTTTTCTGTTATGAATCATAAAATATTTCCACCTTAAAAGATCTTTTATGATTGGTATTCAGAGGTTCGAACTTTTATAAAAGTCTGTTAGGCTAGTCGCGCACTGGCAACTGTGATCGAAATCAAATAGTTTAATAACCAGTTGCAACTCTTTACTAACGCTCACACTCTTTTCTCTCTTGCGCTTATGGAAAACAGCTCAACTATTACGAATTAATTTTAGGCAATCGTTTAGTTTGTGTCAAAACACAAACTCTTTAGTTGCTCGAATCGAGTTGCTTTAAGTGCGCGGTGTCCCATATAAGCCCATATGTTTCATTTTAGCAACTAAACAGTTACGAAACTAAAAATTGAATGTGCGCGCCTGGCCTTATGCTACATACTTCTAAAACGAGATCTGTTATGAAACTGAACTAAATCTGTTATCCTAAACAGCTGTGATTATGTAAAATATTTCATCTGACATAATTTAAATGGATGACGAACAAAAAAGTAAACTCTTAGGCTAGGCGCGCACATTCAATTTTTAGTTTCGAAACTGCTTGGTTCGAGCAACTAAAAAGTTTGTGTTTTGACACAAACTAAACGATTGCGCGCACATTAAATTTTCAGTTGCACAACTGTTTGGTTGCTTATAGAAAACAGATGAACTTTTTAGTTGAATGTCCGCGCAGGTGCATATAATTATATGTTACACAGAATAGCGAACTCATTTTAGGCAATCGCTTAATTTGTATCAAAACACAAACTTTTAGTTGCTCGAACCAAGCAGTTGCGAAACTAAAAATTGAATGTGCGCGCCTAGCCTAAGGCTAATTTGTGTAACATATAATTATATGCACCTGCGCGGACATTCAACTAAGTAGTTCATCTGTTTTCTATAAGCTACCAAACAAGTGTGCAACTAAAAATTGAATGTGCGCGCCTAGCCTTACACACTATGGGTATCCATACAATGGAACACGATTTTGCCTCATATGTTTTTGGGAATACTATGGCCATACTCTACTTATATATGTATATGATATGTGTTTTGATATATTTTCTTTCATTTGTCTCCTTTAAAGAACATTTCATTGACGAAATAAAAGATAAATATTCATTATTACTTGATGCACCTGTGTACTTATTGAAATTTTTTTATGATAAAAGTCACAGAAGTTTGTCTTTTATTCTTTTATGATTTTTTTTCAATGTTCGAACGTTTGACAGTTCATAAAAGTTTTCTTAGCAGATTTTATAACAGATTTTAGCGTGCTGAATACCAAAATTAAAATTCATAAAAGATTTGTTGACAGCTCAAACATTTGTATGGAAATTCATAGCAGAATAACAGAATAGAAGAATAAAAGTTCTCGCCGAATAGGCCTAAATATGTGAAAAAGACGAAAGACAAATTAACTGGTGTAAAATTTCATAGCGGGTTCATTTAATGTCTTAAAAAATCCACTTCACGTTATTGAAGGACGATAACATTTTATTTTATGCTCGCAAAAAATCCAAAAAAATGTTCTTCAGGGCGATCAGTTGACATCTGCAATGAAATATTCTCGATACGTCAAAATTTAATTTGTCCCTTATCTGTCATACCATATAATTATTTTAATTATCGAATTAGATATTCTTTATTATATCAAAATATACTTTTAGCATTCACTATATCAAAATATAGATCGTTCTCCATCTGTCAAGCCATGAACTGGATGATGACTACGACTTCAATGTATTAAAAAAATTGAAGGGTTGTAAGTCTAAAGGGTCTAAGTGCCAAAAAATCAAAAATCAATATTTTTATCAAAATACAATCTAAGTGCCAAGCCTTATTATATCAAAATGGATTCAAGTGCCTATTTCTTTTAAAACTGTACACACACACAAATAAAGTTGTGGTTGAGCCTAGGTGCCAAGTGTGATTTTATTATGTTTTTCTCGTATATCTCGAAATTATAAAAATGGCACTTAGACCCTTTAGACTTACAACCCTTCAATTAGTTTTTGCCACTTATAATTTCATTACAAGGTGGGAATGATGTCAATCGGTTTGTAAATCTCTGACAGAGGGAGTAAGATAAAGTACAGAAACCTAAAAAAAAGTTAAAGGATTGGTTTGATTTTAATAAGGTGAACGCTCCATATAGTGGTTTTTAAAAAAAAAAAAAAAAGTTTTGACTTTTTCGCTGCATGACAAGTATATTTGTTGGGGGCGTTAAGCCAGATATACATTGTTCAAATGCATGAAAAGTACGTAAAAGTCTATTATTTCAGTGGCGAGAGAACGTTGCCCTTTGTAGTTTTTTTTCAGCAAAGTTGTGTTTTTACGAATTTCTTTGAGATTTTTGTAATTTTATCCGAGTAATTTGTTTTATTTTGTCTGTCCATTTTATCATAAAATTTTCGTTTGCTGTTTTAATATTTTAATCAGTGCTTATATGCTGTTCTGTGTTCTCATCTCTTCAATGTACTATACGCAAATGAACCAATAAATACATGATCAATCATCAACCTTGCATATACAATATTTCTATGCAGTACGCTAGATTGAAAAGATTTTGATTTTTCTTCAAGCCTACATCCAATCTATACGTGTAACTTTTTCACTAGTACACTTACAATTGCTGAGAAAAATGCGGAGTTATCGTTCATTCTTCTTTGTGGTTTTGAGCGTTCGCTCAGTGCAATTCGCTTAACTGAGTAGAGTAAGGAGTGCGAAGAGATGACTGCTTTTCGCATGAACAAAGTTAACTTATATTAAAAATCGCTGTGTTTAAAAGCACAGATGCACTCGAAAGGAAGCCAAAAAATACAGAGATCAAAATCAGATTCGTTTAAAAACACTCTATTTTTTATCAGATAACATCTCTGTTTGAATATAAGTGTAAAAATATAATGCTGTCACAAGCAACATCCCTGGTTAAACATAAGTCAAACAAACTTTACGTTACGTAGCGGAGTCCACACGAACTTTGGGAATCGATGTAGTATGCCGACATGGCGTGCAAGGCTAGCCGCGCACTAGCAACTGTGATCGAAATCAAATAGTTTAATCACCACCAGTTGATAGAGTACCGTGCACTGGCAACTCTTTACCAGAGTATATCTAATAATGAGTAGGGACACTCTCTACACATATGCAAGTCCTACTAGCACAAATAAAAACAAGAACAAAAACAAACAATAAGCGTGAGAAGTTCCAAGGTATTAATTTTAATCCTTACGACATTTCACTAATGTAAGAAAAACCCACAATATTTTTTTCAAGCACCACCTCAAACAATCTCATTCGTAAGATACATAAATGCAATATTTTTTCATAAGGTTTTTTTAAAGGCGCGATAGGTTGGTTGCTTGTGAGCATATTTTTTCTCTGTGCCGTTCTCTTCTTTTGAGTGACCATATTCTTTTTTTTCGTGATACTGGATTTATTTTTGTCGATTAATTTTTTTTTAATGATATAGACCATATAAATGAATCTTAAATTTGTATTTCATTTTTAAATATTGAAATATTCATTTGATATTTGTTTGGTATTCTCAAAAAATAAAACGAAGCCATTTTTGGTTAAGTAGTAGCAACAGTATTTTTACTTCTTAAGTATTTTTTTTAAGAAGTTGGTCACACTAGGAGGAGTGGATTGGGAATTGTTTACATTTTTTTCATAATGTATTTTCAAAGGCGCGACGAGTTGAATTCTTATCTCTCTTTCACCATCACACTTCTTATTTTCATCTATTTCTCATTTCTGTGTACTTAAAAAAAATTTACTGATCAGAAACACGTGGAGAGTGTCCCTACTCATTATTAGATATACTCTGCTCTTTACTCACGCTCACACTCTTTTCTCTCTTGCGCTTATAGAAAACAGCTCAACTGTAGGGAATTAATTTTAAACAATCGTTAGTTTGTGTCAAAATACAAACTTTTCAGTTCCTCGAATCGAGTTGCTCTAAGTGCGCGGTGTCCCATATAAGCCCATATGTTTCATTTTAGCAACTAAACAGTTGTGAAACTAAAAATTGAATGTGCGCGCCTGGCCTTAAAAAGATCGAAATAGTTCGTCGACACAATTTTGTATGTTGTTATTTGGTTTTAGTTGTTAACTAGTGTTTTTGATCCCATTAATCCTAAATTCACTTTATAATTTTTTGATTATTACATTAAAAGTATCCTAAACACAAGTAATAATGAAAAATGAACAAGAAAAATGTGTTTGGACTCGTTCCGAAATAATTATTTTAATAGAAATAAGTAAAGACAACAAAATTGTTGATTATTTCAAAACGTTTTTACAGGACATGGTCCAAAAATGCATGTGTTTAGGTGGAAAGCGTTGTGTACAGCTATGAAGAGATATTTTTGGATTTAAGTATAAGTGGAAGGGATAAATTGTGGAAAAATAGTGGCTTTCATTTGAATATCTAAAGTCACAAACTAGTACGATTGCATTGTATGTTTATTGGGTACGTTCGATAACAAAAATTCGGCACTCGGACGAACGTTGATGTTTACACATCTTAACCGTGAGTCCTGGCACTCACACTTTTTTTTTTTCAAAACTTTTTGGATATAAAATTTGTTTAGACTTATATAGGTATAAAGGGTGGGACAAATACAAGTATCTTTTTAAAAATGCAATAAAATAAACAAAATTAAATTTTTTCCATGTATTATGGCTGTATTAGTAATAGAAAACATTCCTATTAATTATGAACACAAAGTCGTTCAAGCGGATGGTCGTGGACCTTGTTACGTTTACGTGTGCTGTTTCAAGACTGTTTATTCGTTGTCATAAATTCAGTTAACATAGGTATGGATAGGTATATAAGTTTATACTTATAGGTAATATACATTGTATTTATATACTTATAAAACAAGGCTTAATTGTAATGGTGCACAATGATAACAGGGTGATGCATAGTAATATTCAATATGCAACATGCCCCCCTTAAAAAAAAACAATGAAATTCACTAAAAAAAAGATAAAGAAAAAAAAAAAAATGAAAATTCAGGATAGAAAAAAAAATTATGAAGTATAAAGAATAATGTACCTAATATTAAAATAATATAAGGAATAAAGTGTTGGTTTTAATTTTTGATTTTAACTTTTCCGGACCTTAATTGCATGAAATCGGCTCTCTTTTCAGATATGGCTGACTTTTGTTCGTTATTATGAGTGTTAGTCAGAACATGATGCTTTCTTAATATTAATTGCTGTCTATTGCGTCTAAATACGCGGCCATTAAATGATTTTACTAAAAAAGATCTTGGCTCTTTACATATTTCTTGTACCGTGCCATTGGTCCAAGTTGGATCGTTTGGATTTATTTTAAAAAGTACTTTGTCTCCAATACTGATTTGAGGTAACAATTTGACTGTTTTATCATATCTTTTCTTTGCAATTTCTTGTATTTTATTAAGTTTCTTTTTGTATATTCTAAAATCAACTGTTGATGGTTTAAGTTGCTTCATTTGAATTGGAATTTTTGATCTTAAACTCCTTCCCATAAGTAATTGAGCTGGTGTTAAACCACAACTGTTAGGTGTGTTTCTTAAATTGAGTAGGCCTATGAAAGGATCGGTATTTGATTGTTTACATTTTTTTATCATATTTTTTATAGTTTGGATTGAACGTTCTGCTAAACCATTGGATTGGGGAAAATGTGGACTACTGGTCCTATGAGTGATATCCCAGGTTTTAAAAAAGGTTTGTATTTCTGAGGAGACTAATGAAGGTCCGTTATCTGATATGAGAACTCTTGGGATACCAAATTTGGCAAAAATGTTTTTCAACTGTGCTATCACAACTGTGGAAGTACAGTCTGTTAACTTGCAGTATTCAATAAATTTAGAGTAGTAATCTACAATCAAAAGATAAAACGAGTTATCAGTTTGGAAAATGTCCATTCCTATTGTGTCCCATGGAAGGTTTGGAATATCGTGAGGATGGAGTGGTTCCTTAGGATTATTGTTTCGAAACTTTTGACAAACTTCGCAGTTTTCAACAAACTTTATTATGTCAATATTGACCCCTGGCCAGTAAATCGATGCTCTAGCACGACGTTTCATACTTTCAATACCCGCGTGACCCTCGTGGATAAGAAATAAGAAATGTTCCCTAAGGTTTTCTGGAATAATGACTTTGTTCCCCAAAAAACAAAGTTCATTGTGGAAATAAATTTCATCTCTCAGAGTCCAAAACGGTAGCAGCGATTTGTCAATATTTCGCCTGTGCTCTGGCCATCTATTATAAGTGTATGTTTTTACTGATTGAAGTGTAGTATCTTTTTTCGTACTGTCTTGGATTTTTTTAAGTCTTTCTTCTGAAATCGAAAGAGACGCTGAAATTATGCCTACATGAACATGAATGTTTTCTTCGCTTTCTAAAATCTCTGTTTCTGGAAGAGGAGCCCTAGATAGCGCATCGGCAATTACCATTAATTTTCCTGGTTTATGATCTACTTTTAGATCATATATTTGAAGAGAGAGCATCATTCTCTGAAGACGGGGAGGAACTTTAGCTAGTGGTTTCATAAAAAGCGATATCAAAGGTTTATGGTCAGTTTCTACAAATACAGTCTGACCATAAATGTACTGATGAAATTTATGGCACCCAAAAACTATTGCGTAGAGTTCCTTTTCTATTTGAGCAAATCTTTGCTGGCAATCTGTTAACGTTTTTGATGCAAATGCTATCGGTTTATTATTTTGCTGTAACACAGCCCCTACAGCAAATTGAGAGGCATCTACGGATAATACAATTTCTATTTCAGGGTCAAAGTACGATAAAGTGGGCGGAGATGTTATACTTTTTTTCAACTGCTTGAAACATTTTTCGTAGTTATCATCCCAACTCCACAAAACATTTTTTTTGAGAAGCGTTCTTAATGTTTGAGAATTTTTCGACAAATTTGACATGAATGGATTTAAGTACGTTAGCATGCCAAGAAATCTTTGTAAATCCTTGACACATTTCGGCGATGGCATATCAATTATAGCTTTTATTTTAGAATGATCGGGAAAAACACCATTTTTATTGAAAATATGTCCAAAGAACTTAACTTCACTCAAACCTAACTGACACTTGGTTTTGTTAAATTTAACACCACTTTCTTCTGCCCTTTTGAGAACTGCAAACAGACGTGCATCGTGTTCTTTTTTATTTTTGCCATAAATTAAAAAATCGTCTATATAAATGGGGACATCTAAGTCGCCAAATATTGCTTCCATTTTACCCTGAAACTCTTCAGGGGCTGATTTTATACCAAATGGAAGTCTTTTGAATGAGTACCTACCAAAAGGCGTATTAAAAGTACAAATCTTAACGCTTTCATCATCTAGTGGTATCATCCAGAAACCTTTGTTTGCATCAAGTACCGAAAACATAGTTGAACCTTTCAAACGATTTTTTATTGAATCGAGCGTGTGAAACAAACGTCGGGAGCGTTTAATAGCTGTATTTAATTTTCTCGGATCTAAACATACTCGTATTGAATTATTTTTCTTTTCAGCTAGAACCAAAGAGCTCACCCAATCAGTGGCACCTATAGTTTTTTGGATGACATCCAGAGACTCCATTTTATCTAACTCTGCTTTAAGTAAATTAAGTAATTTAAATGGTACAACGCGTGGCGGATCTATACTAGGCGAAGCATTTTCAATCAAGTCTATATGACATTTACTTTGAATGCAACCTAAACCATCAAAAGCACTTTTGTATTTTTTAAAAACATGCAAATAATCTTTTGAAATATGATGAACATTCAAATTATTTTGATTAATATGATTAACATGCAAACCATTTTCTGTTTGAGAACAATTTTTCAGCTCTGATACTTTGGAAATATAATTAATAAATCCCAGACGAGCACAATCGGATAACCCAATGATAGTATTTGCTTTTAATTTTGTTACTATAAATTCTATATTAAAAATCTTACTTGATTTCATGCACTTAACGTCCAAATTACATTTTCCAATGACTTCAATTTTTTCTCCACTATATGACTTTAATTTCAATTTACATTCTTTAATTTTTTCTTTTGGATTCACAATTTGTCTTAAAACATCATATGAAATTAAATTTACTTGCGCACCAGTGTCTAACTGAAAATAAAAAAATTTATCTGAAATTTTAAACTGTTCTAACCAAACATTTTTTCTATTATCAAAGTTAATCTTTTTTACAGTTACGGCTCCTATAAAAAATTCATCATACTCGTAGTTCTCGTCCTCGTCTTGGTCTTCGTATTCATTGCTGTCACTCTTATCAAAACCGGTTTCAGAATTTGCTTGTACAGTATTGATGTTCTTAGCCAAACACATGTTGGCGAAGTGGTTCTGTTTACCACATTTAGCGCATTTCTTATTCATAGCTGGACAAATAGACCGATGATGGTGGGTGTACCCACATTTTCTGCAAATCTGCGATGACGTCGAAGATGTTGATTGTTTGTTGCCTCCATTATTATATTGTAATCTGTGTGATGATTGACTGCCGTTGCTTGCTCTTCTATTATATGTTTGGTGACGTACGGATCCGCTAGTTTTTTTGTTATACTGTTGTACGGCTAATACTTCTTTATGTTGATGAGTGTCGGTTGTCATGTCCGTAATTTGCTGCTTGCTGGCTTCATATGCCTTGACAATTTCTTCGAGTTTTCCCAGTTTTAGGTCTTCTTTTGTTAAGAGTTTCTCTTTTAAAACTTCATCGACCACGCCAATGATAAATATGTCTCTTACCATCTCATCATCGTTTGGATATTCACAAGGAGATACTAATACTTTTAACTCAGTCAGATAATTATCCAAACTTTGATTTGGTTTTTGTTTGTTGGCCAAGAATTTATAGCGGTTGTATACTAAATTCTTTTTTGGCTTAAAGTGACCATTGAACTTTTCGACAACTTCACCAAATTTAGATTTATTAGTTAGCTTAAATGTGTTGTACAATTTAAGACCATCATCTCCTATGCAGTTGAGAACTACTGCAATTTTTCTGGCATCATTTTCGTTATCATCTAGACCCATTGCCAAAAGGTACAGCTCGATTTTCTGCTTCCAAAATGTCCATTCATCAAATAGATTTGGAGCTCGGAAATTTAGTTCTCTTGGTGCTTTTATATTATCCATGTTATCTATTGCTTTGCTTTACTTTCTTATTTTTGGATTAACTTTATATCACCTGACACCATGTTACGTTTACGTGTGCTGTTTCAAGACTGTTTATTCGTTGTCATAAATTCAGTTAACATAGGTATGGATAGGTATATAAGTTTATACTTATAGGTAATATACATTGTATTTATATACTTATAAAACAAGGCTTAATTGTAATGGTGCACAATGATAACAGGGTGATGCATAGTAATATTCAATATGCAACAGACCTTGTAAGCGAATAATCCGAGCATTCTTCTCAGGCTTTTGCGTGAAATGTTGAGCTGTTGAGATCGATGGCGAGTTGATGTTCGTGAATTACGTCTCACACTTTCGCCAAAATTTCTTTCGAAAATACAGCACTTACTTTGGAAATAAGCTTTCAATATTTCCTAACGTTGCGCTGTTCAAACGTAGTACGACTTATTTCGTTGCGCGGAGGTATGATACTGAATTTCTGTCAAGATTTCGAGCGGGAAACAGCTGTCAGGTTCAAAATAAACTATGATTTAAAAATAAACCCCTAGATGGCCCGCCCTGTACAATGCATACAAATACAACAGCAGAGGTACGGATACCGTAATAAATGTTAGATTTCTCTGCACGGAAAAACGCAATATTTTTATTTTTTAAAATGACATTTTGAAAAAGAATAAAGAAATGAAAAAAATATAAAAAATATTTGTTCCCACATTAAACCTAGGGTTAAAATCTTAAAAACTATTTAAAGCCTACTCTTTCAACAGAAAGTCTTGTTGTAGATCTAAGCATAACAGAATTTCAAATTTCTAAAAATTTTCCCGATGAAAGCTTGATGCGATGATTTTCGGGAGGAGGGAATCATCATTATTAAAAGACAGAAATCTTAAAACTAAAGCAAAGAGTGTATGCCTTGAAAACAAAAATTAAAAAAAATCGAAAAAATACTAATCTAAGGCATATTGCTTTATTAAAAAAAAACAGATTTGAAAATTATTTGTAACTTAAAGGTTTTCAAAAATCGTAGGATATAAAGATGTAACCATTGAAAACAGCGATAGCTGTTGGTTTCCTTACGAGGACAAAAAGATTGTATGTTTTTTGATGTATCTCATCTAGTAAAAGCCACAAAAAAAATCTAATATCTTAGGACTTTTACGTTTCTAATGAAGATATAGTCAGCTAGGACATCGTATTGTATGCTATTAATTTTTAAAATGCGCTAAGAGTGGTCCAAAAATCTGTCAATCACATGTAGACCTTACAAAATTTCTAAAAATAGATGCAGGTTTTAGGTTTGGCCAATTAAGGACTATTGAGAGTAACAAACGACCGACGGATAAAAGAACAAATAAGATTTTAAACATTTTTAAGCCTAAATTATTTACAAAAACTAGACAAAGTGGTAAAAATCTTATCAAAATTAATGTTAATATATATATATGTATATTTATTATCGTAGAATAAGGGCTTTACAATTTATAATGAAACACAGCTTGCACAGAGATATGATATTTAGTTTATATCTTACAACTGAAAAATACATTCAAAATGATGGTAAGGATTTACAAAAGAAAAGATTTTTATTTTTTTGAAGGAAAACTACGTAAAAAAACCTTCATTTAATATGTATATAAATATAAATTAATGTTAAGATATTTAAATTTGTGTTTTAATTGCTATAATACCTAATAGAATTTTGAGTAATTAAATTGGTCGTCATGAATTATGTATCACTTTAGCAATTAAAACTCAAATTTAAATATCTCATCATTTATTAATTAATATTTTTATTTATTTTCTACAATTTTTCTATTTTTTGTAAAGAAATTAGGCTAAAAATGTTTTATTAATATATGATATACATATATCATTTGCTCCTTTATTTTTCGCTCGCTGTTGGTCGCTCTCATGTGAATAAACCTTTAAGGGTTTTGAAAAGGTTGTCATCGGCAATATTAGCAATGCTTGAAGCTTTGGTGTTTTTCAAAAAATGTTGATGGTAAGGCCATATCTACGTCTGAATGGTCACCCACCATTAGTAAAGAACAGTGCCGCCAATGGTTGTTCGGGCGCCCGCGTGCAAGAACCTTAAATTGTAGTAGATTGTGTGTGGACAGGGACACTACGTAGTGAACGGTCAAATATAAACAGGTTTCAATAGCTTAAGGAAAACTTTTATAGCATGCTGTATAGGTTTAGTTAGATCGATCTCTTGATTTTCCGCTCCTAGACCTTGGCGCCCTTGTGCGCCGCACACATTGCACATACGGTTGCGGTGGCCCTGGTAAAGCATATCATACATATGGATTTTTTTAAATGAAATGAAATATTTATTCGCGTCATTACAACTTAATAAAATACAACTCCGTTATGCCGATAATTAGGGAGCCAAAAATCGAAAAAAATGGTTCTTTGGTAAGTTTAAAAAATTATAGAAAAATTAAGTGAAACAGAAATTTTGTATTAAAATTCTAGGCGCCGTTTTCGAGAAAAATACGATTTTTGAAATCCATTTTTCAATATTTCTATTATTTTTAGATATAACTTCAAAATTTCGCTCGTAGATATTGTTAAAAAACTATTAATTATCAAGTTTCAAAAAATACCAAATACTGAGTTAATAAAAAAAAAAAATGAAAAATTTGAAAACAAAATATTATTAAAAAAAATTATCCAAATCTGTTTCAAGAGTATTAGAGAAAATTAAAAACAAAACAAAAAATGGTTCTATGGGAAGTAGCAGTTAATAACCATTCTTTTGTTTTTTGACCCTTGTCTAGCTTTTACTAAATGATATATTTGGATTATTTGTCTTAAGATGAATGTGGATGAAAAATGATATCTACGAAGAATATAATGTAGTTCTTAAATATTTGCTTAGGCGTAAGTCAATTATGGTTATTAGATGTAATCTTGCAATCATACGCAAATTTTCTTTGGCTTTTTGACATTAGCTTATATTTACGTATATTTATTATAGTTTGGCCTTAAGTCCAGTTCCGTTTCGTCAAGCTTCGTTCAATGAACCAATTTTAATCAAGAGCGTTCCCAGTCTCTCAGCGCGAAGTGCAGAGTATTCATGTCTGCTTTGAACGAACTTGAATTTGATTCAATTTACGGAATCTGAACATGAATGTGTAGTCTTTTTGTTGGAGCTAAAGCTAGAAACCGAAATCATCATAATTTTAAAAATACATCGTCGATTAATTTATATGTACATACTAGCGGCCCGGTACGTGCTTCGCTACGTGAAAGTGAAATAATAAAAAAAAAATTAATTGCAACATCAAATTCATTCAAACAAAAAAATATTTTATTAATTGCTAGCTATTTTAAAACTTAATCCAAAACATTTGGATAAACAATATTTTTTGTTTTTCCATTTTGAGCATGAATAAACAAACGGCTGGGGGTACCGACTCTGGAACAGGCAACATAGGTAAAGTTGGCCATGTGAAAAACATGATTCCTCCAAATTCACACCACAAAAGTGTTTGCCCTTGATCCCTGTTGATGGACATCGCAAATGATAAACGCACAGAATATTGTAATCGTTTGAACTCAAATGGCATATCAGTTGGAATCATAGGGATACGTGGTATCAAACAAACTTCTCCTTTTGATTTAGCAGCTAAGATCGTAGCTTTAATCAAATTTGGCAATAACTTTTTCACTGCCAATCTGGTGCCATTACACAGTTTTGGTGGATTAATATTTCGCAATAATATGATCAAAGAAGCAACTTTCAAATTCAAGCAATGCGGTGGCAGACCAGCTAGTTCCAATGAATTTAAAAATTCAATTGGATAATTCATTGCCTCATCTTGATTCATAACACTGTTGATTACCACGTAAATCTTGCATTGTTCGATTATATGCTTCCAGTGATTTTTTATTCCCCGTTGTACACTCATCCCATAAAATAGTTGACGTTAATCGCAGAATTTTTGCCATAGCAGAATTTCTCGAAATATTGCAAGGTGGAGTTTCAATCACCTGTACATTCAATGGCAATTTTAGCGCAGTGCCAATGCAATTTTCTGTTCCGATCGAATAGTTAGAATAGCTAAAATCAATGACATAACGAACGTTTTGCCTGTACCACCAGGCGCATCCAAGAAATATAATCCACCTGCATAATTGGAAACGGTTTGCATGATTGTGTCATATACGATGAAGTTCCGAAACATGTTGCAATTGCTCATTTCTGCGATGAAGTACAATACCACGGGGTTGAAACTGATCACCAAGAATTACAATTGCAACCTCATCAATTGTCGATGTTCTATCAGCCCTTATTACGATTTTGTGATTATCAGATAGCATAGGATCGAAAGCAATTTTGAACAATTGAACTAATGCGTTATACTGACGGAAAAACCTTTGTAGCTCACGAATAATTTCTCGTCTTGTATTCGAGACAATTATACAACGTTGATCCAATTTACGATTTTCATCACCAATAAAATAAATTTGCTAAAATTGATGATCAGCGTCGGGGTATGGCAATAACGAACCAGCTTGATGATAAATCTGGCCCTGAATCTGTAACATGTATGCAATTTCAGGTAGATGTTGGATCAGAATTTTTAAAACTATCAAATACTTTAGGATTCAGATTGATATAAGCATGGGACAATCATGTTGAAGTATTTTCCTTAAACGTCGGCATAATTATCTCTAATAATTTTAGTAGCACTAAAAGAAGTCATTTGAAATGCCGAATTGTGTTGTTGAATATGGATCAAAAAGTGATTCGACGTTTGAGATGTCCCAAAAATAAATGAATACAATGGTTCGGGTGGACTTTCTATTGCTGGAAATCTCACTTTGTCATTAGCACAACACAAGCCGGGCATTTCACCTGGAAAGTTATGGACATCATTCCATCATTCCAATATATCCGTACATACTATAATCAATTTGACTGTTGTAATTAAAAGCAGCACGCATCATTTTAGCCAAAAGAGCAGCACGACGTATTCGTGATCGGCGTGCAAAGTCAGCAGGGTCAACAGATCTATTTCGTGCATTACATTCACTGCGATGCATTAGCTTGTGCGCGTTCATCTGCAGTCTGTGATCGACTTAGTAATGCCACATCATTTGCATTACGCGTTCGCCGACCTATATTTGCTCGCCCGGCTTGTGGTATTATTCCTTCATAAAAAAAAGTATAAATCAAATTAAAAATATACATAAGTTTCAATTTGACAGCAAAATCCCCACTAACAAAATGATCCGACATATATTGAATTCATTTGTTACAAAAAATGTGATAAATGAAGAACCGCTCGACCAATTATGTGCAAACTTCACATAAACCATCTACTAAATAGTCCAAACAAAGCCTTAACATTTGGTTTGGATAGGTGATCCCGTTCTTGAGTTATAGAATTACAACGAAAAGTGGCATTAATTTTTATATACAGGGTGTCCCACAGTCACCGCCCCAAATGAAAACCATGGATTCCTGAGGTAATTTTAAGTCGAAAAACTTAAGAGGTAATTTTCTCGTTTTCGTCCCGTTTTCGAGTTATAACGGTTTTTATGATTTTTCCCTTAACTGGCTTTATCTTTGCCAAACTACGTCCGATTCGTAAGATTTTTGTTATAACCAATCAAGAATTTATTACAGTTTTAGTTTGCCCCGAAACTTTTTTTCTGTGGACAACCGTTTCTCCGCAATTTTGCATCAAACCCAATTTTTTCGTTTTTTAAGTTGTTTTTTTCACTTTAATATCATTTTATTCAAAAAAACACGTTAATTAGTATTAATTTGTTTCGCTTATTATTAAAGTCCAGTTTATTTTCATAAAAAAATTTTTTTTTCCCTTGAAAAGAATACTAAATGTAATTAACAAAAAATAAACAAACTGAGTGAATTTAAAAAAAAAACTTATTTTTAAATACAAAATTAATTCAAATGAATTAAAAACTTTTCTGAGCAGATCGTCCCATTTCAACGTATATTAATAACATTTCCAGATATTCTTGATAAGTGTAATCCATTGTTCACAAATAATTAAAAAAAAACACTACAACTTGAATTACAAATCCAAAATGGAGTAACAAGTGAAATAACACGACGCGGACACTAGATCACGCGAGAAAGACATTTACAACCTTCAAATCATAATGCAAATCTTTACTGTTTACATTAGTTAACGGTCTCAATAATTAACTTTATCTATTTGTCCTTTTCTTAACCACAATAGCTCAGAAAAAGATAATTGTGTATTTAAAAATTATTTTTTTTTAAATTCACTCAGTTTGTTTATTTTTTTAATTACATTTAGTATTCTTTTTAAGGAAAAAAAATAGGTTTTTTAAGAACATGAATTGGGCTTTAATAATAAGTGAAAAAAATTAATACTCATTAACGTGTTTTTTTGAATAAAATGATATCAAAGTGAAAAAACAACTTAAAAAACGAAAAAATTGGGTTTGATGCAAAATTGCGGAGAAACGGTTGTACGCAGAAAAAAAGTTTTGGGACAAACTAAAACTGTAATAAATTCTTGATTGGTTATAACAAAAATCTTACGAATCGGACGTAGTTTGGCAAAGATAAAGCCAGTTAAGGGAAAAATCATAAAAACCGTTATAACTCGAAAACGGGACGAAATCGAGAAAATTTCCACTGAAGTTTTTCGACTTAAAATGACCTCAGGAATCCATGGTTTTTGTTTGGGGCGGTGACTGTGGGACACCCTGTATATACATAGGTATGAAATCGCTTTGCGAAAATGAAAAAAATAAATAAATAGGCCATTGAATTAATCAAGTTCTAATGTCAGTGTTGTGCATCAAACAAAAAAGTGCACCTGTATCAAAAACAAACACACCACTGATGTTCCATCAAAAACATCACAGTGAGCGGTAAATTTCCCTTCTCTCTTTTCCTCATCACCCAGAGTTGATTTGATTTGGTCACTGTGTAGGGTCGACTATAACAAGATTCGGGGATTCGGTGCCGATTATGTCCATACTGTGAAAAACAGGCCAGCAGTTTTTGCACTAAGTGAAACCCAGGAGATTGAAAATTTAGATCTCTCGTAATTCAACCTACATGGCTATAGGTTAGCGCCTTGATTTTTTCCTCACCATGCTCTCGCCATTTATGTACCGTGATGTTGCTTATCAGCTTCACCAGCAATACGGCATCATTCATACATGCTTTATTTACAGCAGTCCAAGTTTCGATAGTAACTCGACTTCTAATGAACTCGAGGCACTGTCCGACTCTATCTTGAGACTTGTTTCCCATTATCCGAACAATGAAATCATTGTTAAGGGCGATTTAATGTACACAATTCTTCGTGGCTGTGTTATTCTGGTCAGACAATACCCGACAACAACAATAACCTGACTCAGCTCGATAACGTGCCTGCTCGGATTCCTAACATTGCGGGCTCATCCACGAACACCCTAGACTTGTTTCTTGCTTCTGACCCTTATAAATACACTTTAAGTGTATTATCGCCTCTAGGCACATCAGAAAATTATATTATATCTGCAGATTTCTTGTGTCAACAAAACCTAGTTAGAGAAAACATCCCTGATACGAAGAAGCCAACTGGAACGGTCTCAATGATTTTTTCAGGAACTATTTACTGGTCATTATGCTTCCTCGATAGTGACGTGGACTCCAGTGCAGATATAATTAGAACTTTAATTCTTTTTGAAATGAGAAACGTTATCTTAAATAGGGAAAGATCTATCAAACCAAAATAGAAATGATGGTTTGATTAGAGTTGTAAAAAGTTTATTAGGATCCAAGAAGTAAGCTTCCAAGCGAAGCCTTCTGAGAAAAAACGGAATAAGTTCAAACAAGCCAGACAGATCTGTAACCATTATATTCGACAAACAACATTTTAGAATGACCAACCCAACAATTAAGGCAAAAAATACTACAATGTCGCAAAGGTAGTAAACATTTTTGTTCATTTGTAAAAAATATATGAAATACTTCTTCGTCTTCGGTTCCAACACACGTCCTCAATGACAATCCTTATGTCAGCCCGCAAGAAAAAGCGTATTTGCTCGCAGCCCAGTTTGCTGTTAGTTTGAAGCTACCAGAAATTATCATGAGTCCCCCTGTATTTGAGATCGTAAACGATTTTTTTGGACAAATCTTCTTTCGCGCTCGTTGCAAGAGTACTGAAAGGTCTCGATATACACAAATTTGCTGGTCTGGATAGAATCCCTCTTGTTGTTCTGAAAAGGTGTTCTTCAACACTGTCAAAACTATTGCGTAAGCTTTTACATCTGTTTTACTCTATTGCTCTCCCGAATGGATGAAAAGAGCACTTGTCTAGTCTGGTCCTAAAAAAGACGAGTCTTCTTCCTCTTTTAACTACCGTCCAATTGCACTTACGCCCCTTTCTTCTAAGGTCATGAAAACGCTGTTAAATTATCAGCTCAAGAAATATCTTTTATATCGAAAGCTTCTGAATGCCCGGTAGTATGGATTTGATTTGATGGTATATGTATTTCACCGAGCAGTGGCACAAATACTAACATCGTTTTGGAGAAAGTGAGATTATTGCAATTGATATTTTAAAAACATTTGATAGAGTTTGGCATCAAGCTATCTTATCGATAATTCGTGCATTTGGTATTGATGGATCTCTTCTTCCATGAAATAGAAACTACCTTTCGAACCACTCAATACTAGTTGTATTGGATGGTTTTAAATCTGAAGTTCATAAAATAAATGCTGGTGTGCCACAGGGCTCCGTCTTGGCTCCGACTCTCTTTCTTGATATTCATCATCGATCTTTTTTCTGAAACTTCTAATCCATTAAATTGTTTTGCTGATGATAGTACCCTCAGCTTCTCATATTTGTTTCTTGATACATGTCCATGCTCTTCGGATGTGGATCTAGAACGGCAGAGTATGATAAGCTAATTAAATTCTGATCTCGGTAGCATTTATCAATTGGGGAACGAAAAACCGAATAGAATTTAATGCTTCAAAAACTCAACGCTGCCTCATGTCGTTAAAGCGAATACCATCCCCCGCTTAACGCTGTTAAGTGGTTAGGCTTCCTTCGATGATGCATGAAATCTTTTACCCCTTCTGATCTGCCTGTAATCTGTAAAGCGTATATTCGTCCAAAACTCGAGTACAATTCCCATATTTGGGCAGGTGCTTTAAAAATGATAGGTGATACAACTATTATAGAAACATTTGAATCTCTCGAGAACTTCCGCAATGTTTCTGGTCTTGCATTATATTACAGTTATTTTAATAAACAGTGTTCAAGTGAAATAGCCAGTTGCATTCGTCCCCTTAAAAAAAATTCAATGGGCCTCGGTATCTTCTTTTAAATCCTCTCCAACTCTCCTAAATGCTCGCACTATACTCAACATTTTAAGGGTAGTCAAAATCCCTTTAGTTTACGCAAAATATAAAAAAAGGGTTAGTTTTTTATGTTAAATTTTTCGGATAAAATATCAATTATGATATAATATGATTTTGCAAACATCATCCACTTTCAATTGGCTTTTTGACATGAGTTTATGTTTGCTTATGCGTATTATAGTTGGGCCTACTCTCTTGGAGGATTTGACATACTCGCAAGAGTTAGGAAGCATTTTTGGAGCGGCTGCGAACGGAACCCAGACTTTCTGCATTTTCGGGTCTTTCAGGCAAGGATGATATCGGTTGGTTCTCTCATACAGGTTCTGAATATGGTATAGTTGTCCTGTAAAAAAGAACCGACAAAAACTGAAGTGAACATTTTCTTTCATAAATATGTACAACTCTTCATTTTTTTTTATACACCCCTAATACAGAATTCGGCGAATGAGCTAAAGTGACAGTTTCAATTAATTTCCAAACTTTTGCTATTACTGAATCCGACGGATGAAAGTTGAACGAATGTCGGTAGCCTGCTCTGGACCACCGACATTCGGTTCAACTTATCTGGTATTACTATGTACATACGCAATCCATCCGCACTTCATACAATTTCTATAATTTTACATTCGCACCAATTTCGAGACGAATCTGAAGTGAATTTTTGATTAAACGAAAATAAAAAATGGAAAGCACAAAAATTTAAGCCAAAATCTTATCATACTGAATGTTAAACTGTTTGTTTAACAAATTTTAATAAAAAACGGACAACTAACAACGCAACCGGAGCCATGCGCTTAAAGGTACATATATTAAGAGACCCTATAATGTTAAATTCAGCACAAGTTAATAAGCGGGGGAGGGGAGAATGGAGGTGTCGATAAATATTGATTTTGAATGTTTGCAATTGAACTGGCGAGGGAAAACCATAAATTATTCCGGTTATTATTCCATAATCGTGTTGTGCGACTAAAATACGAATCTCTTTATTTGACGGTACAGCCAAAATTAGGCTTGAGGGTGAACTGATGAGTGTTCCTAGCGAAACGGATGAACTGAAAAAGGGTAGGAAAGATAGGGATGAATTCATGATAGCTCAGTTTCCTATAAACACCTTATAAATGGTAGCCAGATCAGCGGGGGTTAAGCGGCAAATACACACGACACTTGTGTGCACACCGGTGTGCCTACACCGGTGTAGCATTCCACCACACACGGCACACCGAATCGTGCACACTTTAGTTGTGCAAGAGATCTCATACTGGAGAGATCTAACCATAAGTGATATGGACGTCGTCCATTAGACGATGAGGTTGGCGCGTTAATGATGTCGATAATAATAAGTAATTTGAGAAGAACAAATATTTATAAAATTTCGAAAAAAAATCGTATAAAAGGTACCGTTATTTTTGGTCTTAAGAAAAAAGAAAAAAACCTGTGGGGGAAAAATTAAAAATGATATCTACCATAGTTCAAAGTAAATCAGCCCAGCCGTTTAAGCTATAGTTAAACAAACATATAGATAGAATTGCGAGACCCACTTTTTTAGTCTTCGCTATCATCGTAATGTCAAAATTTCGAGTTCGATTTTTTTTCCGAATGCATAACTTATCTTATAGAACCTATAAGTCGCAAGTAAATTTTTCGACGTGCTTTACCGCACAACGATTCGGCTGCAACTGAATGAATAGTGAATAGTGAATACTGAATACTATATAGCAAATGTGCGCACACATCGCAATAAGCGGCAAATACACACGACACTTGTGTGCACACCGGTGTCGGTGTACGGAAATGTGTCCCGTCTGTGGGCTGGTGCGCACACCGATTTTCGGTGTCCGACACCGTGTAGGTAAAATCAAAAGTTTTTGATTTTTGGTGTCGGTGTCTCGATCGGTGTGATGTGTATTGCGATGTGCGCGCACATTTGCTATTCAGTATTCACTATTCACTATATTCAGTTGCAGCCGAATCGTTGTGCGGTAAAGCACGTCGAAAAATTTACTTGCGATTTATAGGCAGGGTTGCGAAAGCTTATGTCGGTGGTGGGTGACTTATGAATTAAAAACAATGTAATTCAGCATCTAGTTACTGACTTCGAAATTAAAAACAAATAAGTCATGAGCAAGTGACTTAAGAATTTAAAAAAAAATAAATTTATTTAAAAGCTTCCTAGTGACTTATGAATTAAAAAAAAATAATTCATAAGCTAATGGATGATATCTGATTAAAAAATTATTAATTGGAAAATGTATGAGCTAGCATGATAATTTTATGACACACAAAAGCTTGAAATCTACTTTCGTTAATAATTAAATAATTATGTAGCCAAAACAAGCTTAAACATTTCCAATCTACCAACTACATAGCTTAAGAATTAAATTTTTTTTCATTCATAAGTCACTTAGTAGGTTGTGAATTAATGTTTTTTTTAATTCATAAGTCACTTAGTAGTTTATGAATTAAATTTTTTTTAAATCATAAGTCACTATCTAACTTATGAATTAATCTTTTTTAATTCACAAATCATCTACGGACTTATTACTTATGTACGATTTACTTTAAACTTGGTAGATATTATTTTTAATTTTTCCACCCACAGGTTTTTTTATTTTTTTTTAAGACCAAAAATAACGGTACCTTTCATACGAATTTTATAAATATTTGTTCTTCTCAAAAAATGTTCAACAGATTTAAAAACATTTTCCGAAAAATGGTTATTGAGAGTACTCGCCATGGAACCATTTTTTTTTTTTGTTTTTGATTTTCTCAAAAACGGTACCACCGACCACACAGAACCATTTTTTCAAATTTTGAATTACTCATTATCGACATAATTGATTTCAATGAAATTTTTTATAGAGATGCATTCATTGCACATTGCATTCGAAACTTTAAAAAAAATATTTTTTGAATTTTTGAAGAACAAAAAATAATTTTCTTCCATGCAAGAAGCGATTTCAATTAACGCGCCAACCTCATCGTCCAATGGACGACGTCCATATCACTCATGGTTAGATCTCTCCAGTATGAGATCTCTTGCACAACTAAAGTGTGCACGATTCGGTGTGCCGTGTGTAGTGGAATGCTACACCGGTGTAGGCACACCGGTGTGCACACAAGTGTCGTGTGTATTTGCCGCTTTAAACATTGCATCGGTATAGAAATCCTAAGCATTAAGCGGCAAATACACACGACACTTGTGTGCACACCGGTGTGCCTACACCGGTGTAGCATTCCACTACACACGGCACACCGAATCGTGCACACTTTAGTTGTGCAAGAGATCTCATACTGGAGAGATCTAACCATAAGTGATATGGGCGTGTCGTCCATTAGACGATGAGGTTGGCGCGTTGATGATGTTGATAATGAGTAATTCAAAATTTAAAAAAATGGTTCTATGGTAGGTTCAAGCTGTTATATCTTAATTTAAATGTTTTTTTATTTAATTAAAGATTATAAAAATGTATTGAAAGAAAAAAATTTTATCAAAATTCTAGGCGCCGTTTTCGAGAAAAATACGAATTTTTAAAACATTTTTTAACATTTCTGTGTTGGGTACCTTTTTTTTTTAGGTAAAATACATTTTTTTCTCACATCTTGTAGATTATATTGAAAATTTGAATACACAATACTTTTCAAGCCTTAGCAAAAAAAAAAACTATCAAAATCGGTGGTACCGTTTTTGATAAAATCAAAAATAGAAAAAAATTGTTCTCTCTCTCTCAATAACCATTTTTAAATCTGTTGAACATTTTTTGAGAAGAACAAATACGTATTTATAAAATTTGGAAAAAAAAATTCGTATAAAAGGTACCGTTATTTATGGTCTTAAGAAAAAAGAAAAAAACCTGTGGGGGGAAAATTAAAAATGATATCTACCATAGTTCAAAGTAAATCTGCCCAGCCGTTTAAGCTATAGTCAAACAAACATAAAGATAGAATTTCGAGAGTTTCCTTTTTAGTCTTCGCTATCATCGTAATGTCAAAATTTCGAGTTCGATTTTTTTTCCGAATGCATAACATATCTTATAGAACCTATAAGTCGCAAGGAAATTTTTCGACGTGCTTTACCGCACAACGATTCGCCTGCAACTGAATAGTGAAAAGTGAATACTGAATAGCAAATGTGCGCGCACATCGCAATACACATGACACCGATCGAGACACCGACACCAAAAATCAAAAACTTTTGATTTTACCCACACGGTGTCGGACACCGAAAATCGGTGTGCGCACCAGCCCACAGACGGGACACATTTCCGTACACCGACACCGGTGTGCACACAAGTGTCGTGTGTATTTGCCGCTTAAAGCTTAAAGCTTAATTTTCCCCCCACAGGTTTTTTTCTTTTTTCTTAAGACCAAAAATAACGGTACCTTTTATTTCGAAATTTTATAAATATTTGTTCTTCTCAAAAATGTTTAACAGATTTAAAAACATTTTTTGAAAAATGTTTATTGAGAGTACCCGCCATGGAACAATTTTTTTTATTTTTGATTTTATCAAAAACAGTACCACCGATTTTGATAATTTTTTTTTTTTGCTAAGGCTTGAAAAGTATAGTGTATTCAAATTTTCAGTATAATCTACAAGATGTGAGAAAAAAATGTATTTTACCTAAAAAAATGGTACCCAACATAGAAATTTTAAAAAATGTTTTGAAAAATCGTATTTTTCTCGAAAACGGCCTAGAATTTTGATAACATTTTTCTCTATAAATAATTTTTTATGATCTTTAATTAAATAAAAAAATATTTAAATTAAGGTATAACAGCTTGTACCTACCATAGAACCATTTTTTCAAATTTTGAATTACTTATTATTATCGACATCATTAACGCGCCAACCTCATCGTCTAATGGACGACGTCCATATCACTTGTGGTTAGATCTCTCCAGTATGAGATCTCTTGCACAACTAAAGTGTGCACGATTCGGTGTGCCGTGTGTAGTGGAATGCTACACAAGTGTAGGCACACCGGTGTGCACACAAGTGTCGTGTGTATTTGCCGCTTAAGGGGTACATTTTGCTTCAACGACAATAGACAACATTGAGTTTTCGAAGCATTAAGCCTACCACCCCATTTTACAATGCTGTAAAGATTGGAGTTTAATCGGAGTTTTAAGTTTAAGTTTAAAAAGATATTTATGCCAGCGTTGCGTGGTTATTTGTTTTGTAATACTTTTATTTTGTATTGGAAATAGATCACTCACTTGCCCTTCGGGCCTTTCTTTGATAAAGCTTTAGCTTTGGGTCACATTTCACGCGAATAAGTTTTGACTTGAAAAGTTATTTGAAAAAACAAGCTTCGTCGAAGGTTCGAAAGCGTATAACTATAAAATATATTTACACATAATTCATTTAAATACAAAGATACATTTATACACACATTTATTTTTGTATAAATACTTATTATTTTTACTTTTTGCATGATTTCCGAATACATTAACTTTAGGAAGTGTTTTTGGCTTTTTTGTATTTTTGAAAAATTTTCAGCGGTCGCTTTTTCTTCGAAATTCTCTTTGTAGTGCTTCTTTCCAGAAAGGCTTTGAATATTAATATATACATAGTTCAGTTGAATGTTTCATTTATACTATAAAATCGCTTTTTTGTGAAACCTGGTCACGGAACCAGTTATAGGCTCCTGAATACAACAAGTATCTTTTGGGAACACTTTGTTATAGTAAAAAACGAAATTTGAATGTACATATACATACAGGGTGTCCCACAGTCACCGCCCCAAATGAAAACCATGGATTCCTGAGGTCCTTTTAAGTCAAAAAACTTAAGAGGTCATTTTCTTGTTTTCGTCCCGTTCTCGAGTTATAACGGTTTTTATGATTTTTCCCTTAACTGGCTTTATCTTATAACCAATCAAGAATTTATTATAGTTTTAGTTTGTCCAAAGACTTTTTTTTCTGCGTACAACCGTTTCTCCGCAATTTTGCATCAAAACCAATTTTTTCGTTTTTTAAATAGTTTTTTCACTTTGATACCATTTTATTCAAAAAAACACGTTAATAAGTATTATTTTTTTTCACTTTTTATTAAAGCCCAGTTCATTTTCTTAAAAAACATATTGCTTTTCCTTAAAAAGAATACTAAATGTAATTAACAAAAAATAAACAAACTGAGTGAATTAAAAAAAAAAACTAATTTTTAGTTTGGCAAAGATAAAGCCAGTTAAGGGAAAATACATAAAAACCGTTAAAACTCGAAAACGGGACGAAAACTAGAAAATGAACTCTTAAGTTTTTCGACTTAAAATGACCTCAGGAATCCATGGTTTTCATTTGGGGCGGTGACTGTGGGACACCCTATGTATGTAAAATCTAGTTGATTTCGATTAGATTTTTAAATTTTTCCGAAATCTATACCATTTTAGTTTCAAAATGAGAACAGTAAACTTCAAAGTGAAATAATAAACTTCAAAATGAGAATAGTAAACTTCAAGGTGGGAATAGTAAATTTCAATATGAGAATAGAAAATTTCAATATGAGAATAGCTAAAGTAAAAATTAAAAAAGGAATATTTGCGATGGTTTTTAATGAATTGTAAAAATACAAATTTACAGCTCAATTGCAGTTTTACATACGCCCTTTAAAAAAAAAAAATCTAAAACCCAGAAAAGTGTCTACAAAAATTAAGAAAATAGAAAAAGAATATTAAAAAACGCAATTGATTGCCGTTTCAAACGTGAATAGAGACTGGCGAGAACTTTCACGTACGATTAACGTTCCACCACCAACAGCATATCTAAGGATATCAGGGGGAGAAACCGTAGATAATCGAGGAGGGAAGAGATTTAAAAAAATTACACAAATTCATAATTTTGTTAAAATTATTGAACAAAACTGCCGTATTACATCAGCGAAACTTTCAAGAAAAATTTAATTTTGTTGTCTCAAAAACAACAATGTCAAAACACTTAAATTCTCTATGTTACACTTTTAAATATATATGGCATGAACATGAAAATGGAAATTCTCCAGAAAGCAAACAAAGACCATGGTGAAACAGTTTTTATTGTCATAGTCAAATTGAAGAAGCAGGAGCAGGAATTTCGGGACAACCTTATACTCAGACTTGGTCCATATATAGTGCAATGCTTAACCCAATTGAAAATGTTTGTTACGTTAAAAGAGAGCTCTTAAAAAAAGTTGTCAAGAATTCCTAACTGCAGAAACGATTCATTAATAAAAGAACAGAGCATAAGAAAGCCTTGGAAACCCTTATAGAAGAAGAAGGTTTGAAGATAATTACACCAACAACGTGTACGAATTGCATCACAAGCATTGAAGATACATTTCCTGCAGTTCCTAACTTAGAAAATATGTTATATAAATATGTATTATTAATATTAATTGTTTTAAATTAAATTTGAATAAAAAATCTCATTTTGAAATTTACTAGTCTCATATTGAAATTTATTATTCTCATACTGAAGTTTACTATTCCACATTGAAGTTTACTATTCTTATTTGGGTGTGTCATTTTTTTATTGTGAGAGGCGATTGTGCGGTGAAAGTAATAAGAAATCATCCTTTTCAATTTTAAGTATTTTTTGTAAAGTCACACTTGTTTATAAATTTGCACTTAAGTTCTTCATTATTTCCGGTTTTCTTTACTTTTTATGTTTGAAAAAAGTTTCGACAAGAACTAAGTATTAAAAATCATATTCAGACTGGCAGTTTGAAAAAAACATTAGGTCGATTATCCGTTCTGAATGGCGACTAGGAAAAAAATCTTGTAAGCAGAACTATGAGGTACGCTAAAGTAGGACTGTCTGTAACACCACGGATCCTCCGAAGTCTGGTCTTTAAATATTGCCAGTTTAATAGGATCAATTATAATTTTAATCAGTCGCTGGTGAAAACTTTATAAGTATATATATGTATTCAGAGTTTTAATTAAAAAAATATAAGCCTCATTATCAAACTCTTATTATATCTTGTGAATATTATATTAGCTTTCAAAGAGGCTTATTCTCGGAGTACTTGAATATATCAAATTCAAATTGAATCTGAAAAGTATTAATTATTTTCGAGATTCAAGCCTTAAAGACATTGCTTTAGTATTTTCAGTAAGATGAGAACTACTAGGCTTCAATGGATGACCATATAAATGCAGTCTTAACCGGTTTTGTAGAGTATGCAGCATTAAATCCAATGAAAACTAAACTACTCAAAACAAAATAGGGCCCACTTAGTTTTTTGGCTTTCATTTGTAAAAAGTTTGTGATTATATGTTTTTTTTTTTGTTGATAAATTTAATCTAAGAATTAAGAAGTTGAGTACGTTTAATCAATTCAGGAACATTTTTTTATTAAAATTAAACAAAGAAAACATTTTGAAGGAAAATTTTTCGAAAAATGAAGAAAATTCAACTTGATATATCACTATTTTTTTCTTCATGATTTGTTGAAAGGTGTTTTGCTTAGTAGCGAGTGGGATTGAGGTCTGGGCTTCTTGCTGGCCATGGCAAAAGTGTTATATTGGCGTCAGAAAGTGCTCCTAGGGTACTACGGGCTGTATGTGGGCGAGCATTATCTTGCATAAGAACAAACCGATCACAAACTCTTTGTGAAAATGGGATTACAACAGGTCTTAGTACCATTTCAACGTAACTGGCGGCGGTTACAGTATCCTCATCCAAAATTATAAGCTCTGTTCTACCTAGTAAACTTATTCCAGCCCATATCATAACACTTGGGCCCCTAAAACGGTCACTTCCATGAATGCATGGGTCGGTAAAACGTTCACCTTGTCTTCTCCACACGTGTACGCGTTTGTCATCACTAAAAAAATTGATTTTGCATTCGTCTGTAAAGAGTACAGACCTCCAGTTATCCATAGTCCACTCCAAATGTTCACGGGCGTACCTTAAGCGTGCTGCCCGATGGGCCGCTGTAAGTTTCGGCCGAATAGCACGCACTCTGGAACGTTGACCATCTTCGTGGAGTCGATTGCGTATGGTTTGATCACTTACTTGAGTGCCAGTTGATTGCCGCAGTTGAGTTTGTAAGGCCCGAGCGCTTACGGTGCGCTCCCGACGTGCTGTAATTCTAATGTACCGGTCTTCTTGCGCAGTTGTGACTCTGATTCTTCCTGATCCAGGTCTTCTTGTAACACTTCCGTTCTCCTGGAAGCGTTCCCACACGTTTCGGATAGCTCGTCTCGACACACCTATATGACTTGCAACAGCCCTTTGAGACTCTCCTTGCTGAAGCATAATCACCGCTCTTATTGCATTTTCCGTACCCAAATGATGCCGAGAACTCGGCATGGTAATCACTTTTAATCACGACGAAAAAAAAAACGATTAAAGAAAGTAACAATAACCACTAACGCTTAGAGTCGGGCTATGAAAACAGCACAGCAATTTTTGCATTGATTTTCTTTCTCGAGCGATGGACTTTTTTTTTCTACTCACTTAGAGGTAACGGTAAAATTGTTGTTCAAAGCATTGATAAGGGCTTATAGACACACAAACTCTACAGTTAAATGCTTTGCTTCGACAATGTTTACCAATAAAGTATTTTTTAGACAAAATTCAAATTAAATCTTGGGTGGGCCCTATTTTGTTTTGAGTAGTTTATTTCCATTTTTAATCATCCGATACTAGGGAACCTTTTAAAACGTTCCCTTTCGACATTAAAAACAATACAAATACTGAATGGCTTTTTTTTTTTTTTATAATCTACACGCGCTCAAGGAATTATGATTACCCTTTAAATGTTTGAACAAAGCGCGGGCGTGAAGTTAAGGAAGAGAAAGAAGGATAGGAAAGATGTGTGGCACGATGTTCTGAGACTGAAGGTTGTTGTCTAAGATATTTTATCTCCAGGGATGGCGGCTGAACTAAAGCGGAGAATGTCGTGTCTTATTATTTATGTCGTTTATAATTCACATTATTTTATTCGTGTTCACCCTTGTTGGGCATACTAGTTTAACTCAATTACATGTTGTTAGTGTTATGCCTGAACAACATGTAATGAGTAAACCAGCAACCCATGGATGACAATTTTAGAAGGTTTTTAATGGAATTAAAACGACATAGACGACGGCAGGGATCGAACCTGTGATCATGAGGTTCACAGGCGAGCACACATCCATCGCGCCACGGCCATCCGATACTCGTAAAACTCGACAGTTATTTAAAGGAAGTCTACAAATGTAGGATGCTCCTCATGACGGAATATGTTTAAAATAACTTGAATATCTATGTTCATAAAAAAAATGTATCTAAATTAAATGTTAAATAACTAAAGTATATGTAGTTTTGTTTTATTAAATTAAAACAACAAAATTAAACTTCCTAGTCGAGCTGACGGCATACCCATAGCTTATTAGTTCAAATATACTTTCATTAGCTACCTGTAGGCCCTCATTGCAGCCAAGCAAAGGATAAAATCAACGTAATACGCTTCAAAATAAAATGGCAGCCATCAAGGTTTCTGAAGGTTTTAATGTGCTGAACTCGAAACTAAAAAAATATTCAACGACATCACGTTTTTGAGATATACCCGTTTGAAAACAAATTAAATGTTCTCTTAGCTGTCTTCAAGGTTATGATATTACTTGAGGTAATTTTGCCCACCATAATCTGCAACGGTTTATGATGGAACTAATTTTTTCCTTTTAAATTCTGTTTCTTCTCTGAGAAATCTTAATTGGAAGTAAATGTGTTTGACGTTATAAAAAATCCAAAGCTTACAACCCAGCTTACCACACAGTCCAAAATAATCAGTCGTGGATCCGCCTTAAGGCTACAATCGATCATCATCATAGGTCTTTCATTAATAACAAAAAATGCTCAAATGGGATACCTAATTGCATGCAGTATTTAGGGACTACATCTACTAACATAAAAACTATATGCAACCTATTTGCAAATTTTTTCCAATCAGTATACAGTCGACTCCGCTTAACTGCAACCCAAAAATGCAAAAGAATCGTTGCAATTAAGCGGATTTTTCACTTAAGAGAACTTCGGATAACTGCAACATTGTTGCACTTAAGCGAACTTCGGATAAATGCAACTCTTTTTCATTTAAGCGGAGTTGTTTTCAAATTATATTTACTTTTATGCATATTTCGTCGGCTGGATGCTATCTTGTTCAATGTCCATTTTTCAAAATGTTGGGAAATCGATTTTTAAAGTTCAAATTGAAAGTTTTTGTGTATTTAAGAAAATATTTGATTGGTATTATTTTTTTTCTGAAAGCCTTGACAATTTTGTTTATAAATCAAGCTACAGAAATTGTTTTTATTTTATTTTGAATTAGTTATAAATTAAAATCAACGAGGAAGTCATTTATATGTATGGATATTGTGCAACATAGAAATTATGCATTTTTTTAATATACTAACAATAAATTGTTCAATATAATACAAAAAAAAGATGAAAAGCAGTTTATTGAACAAAAATGAATTGAAAAATCGTTAAAAAAGTGTCTTATTGAACAAAACAGTTCTCTGTAAATTGAAAACTAAAAGAGATAGAACAAAATGGTTTGCTCCAAATGAAAGAGCGTCCCAAAATTACGAGGACTGCATACCTAACTCGATTTCGTAAAAAATGGCCTTTTGAACAAGATAGCATCCAGTCGACGATTTGCATTTAATTCAAATTTCAGGTAAAAATACGACTGTGACGATTGGAATGACTGATGGAAGGGTGATAATGTAACTTCATATTGTAACTTCAAATGTAAAATTTTATGTGTGTTCGTTTGAAAATTTTTGGACACGTTCTAAGTTGCACTTAAGCGGAGTTATTTTAATACAAACTGTTTATTTGGGGGAAAAAATTGTTTCAAATAAAAGGAGTGTTCACTTAAACGGAGTTCCAATTAAGCGAACCTATTTATTTGGAAAAGAGTACAAAATAAATCGGTGATAGATGTATTGTTTCAGATATCCGATATTTTCAGTTAAGCGGAGTGCAGATAAGCGGAGTCGACTGTATTCTCCTCTTTTTGTTCCCCGCAATTATTCATCAAGTACTCGTATAAGTAATAACTCCATCAATATTGGCTGCTTAAATCTAAGCTGCAATGATGAGTCAGCCTTAAGAGAACTCAACGATGTTAATCAGCCTGGACCTGATGGCATTCCACCAATTGTATTGAAAAACTGTGCTGCTGCTCTTTCAGTGCCATTGACAATGCTGTTCAACGTCGCTCTCGACAAAGGTCTTTTTCTTAACGATTGGAAAATTTCCTATATAATTCCCATCCATAAATCTGGTTCTAAACAAGATGTTTCTAATTACCGTCCGATAAGTAAATTGTCTACGATTGCCAAGATTTTTGAAAAAATAGTTTATGAAAAACTAACCTTTATTCTAAAAGAAACAATTTCAGCGTTTCAACATGGATTTGTAGCTGGTAAATCAACTACGTCTAACCTAGCAATTTTTTGTAACCAAATCATTAGTAATTTTGAAAATGGGTTTCAAACTGATGTTATATTTACAGACTTCTCGAAAGCCTTCGATAGGGTCAACCATTTTATATTAATTAAAAAGATGAAATCCATCGGCTTCCATTCAAACATTCTTAAATGGTTTGCATCCTATCTTAACGGTAGAACACAGTTTGTTCGCATTAATGATTTATTTTCAGATGCAATTCATGTAACATCTGGTGTCCCTCAAGGTAGTCACTTGAGACCTCTTTTATTTCTATTGTTGATTAATGACATACCAACTATTATCAATAATGCTATATGCCTAATGTTTGCGGATGATATCAAATTTTTCCGTTGTATTAAATCTCTTGATGATTGTTTTTTCTTCAAAGTGACCTAGAACGGTTATCTGAATGGTGCACTAATAACCAGCTCTTCTTAAATGTCTCTAAATGCCAATCCTTATCTTTCTCTCGAAGTCTTCGTTCAACTGATTTCGAATATGAAATCGATAAAACAAAACTTATTAAGGTTAGAGAAAAAAAAGACCTTGGTGTTATATTCGATTCCAAGCTTAGTTTCACCTCCCACATTGATTTTGTGGTTGCTAAAGCTAATAGTATGCTGGGATTTGTTGTTCGAAACTCTAAAGAGTTTAACGATCCATTTAACCTTCGCTCACTTTTCTTTGCATATGTTAGGTCAACCCTCGAATACTGCTCCGTAGTCTGGAACCCCTTTTATAAAATTCACTGTTTAAGAATTGAAAGGATTCAGAAAAAAATTTCGCGAATTGTAGTTCACCGTCTTAACTGGAATATTGCAGTCCCTCCTTATGAAACCAGATGCAAATTGCTTGGACTTCAACCGCTTGATATTCGCCGTCGGTATTTTTCTATTATATTTATTCGCGATATAATTACTTCTCATATAAATTGTCATTTACTTTTGTCCTTAGTTAATATATGTATATGCTCCGTACAGACAAACGCGATCTTGTATATTATTTCAAGAATCTTATCAAAGGATAAACTATGGTTTCAACGAGCCTTTAACCCCATGCATTAGAGAAGCAAGTACCATTTATAGTCATGTTGATTTCTTTTCCCACCAAAGTCGTGAATCTTTTAAGAAAAAATTATTGTATTTATTATTACTTAACTCCTACATTGGTGGTTTAGGTTTAATTTCTTAGTTAATGCATTTATTCTTGTTTTACCTTGTTTAATTTTGTTTTTTTTTTTGTTAGTTAAAGTTATAACTCTGTTCTGTAGTCTGTAAGATTATATTTTATTTGTTAATAATTTATACTGAATCTGCTTGATGAATAATAAATAATAATAATATAGATAAAATATAAATACAATGATATGACGTTAACTGATTTTGATTTAATTTCTTATTCCAGTACTTAAAACTGGTTCACAAACACAATCAAAGGAAAATCCACTTTCTAGTGCTTTCGACTTTTTTAAAATTATCGTTATAATATTGAATGGTAATATAAATTTGTCTATCCACATTATAACTTTAAACCACAACATCAAGTTCCTGCTAAATAGTATTTTATTGTAAATATAATTCGCCAAGAGTAAAAGTCAAACAATTGTTTCAGTTCATCTAAAATGGACAATGAACCTACCACTGTTTTTTCTTTAAAAAAAATTCTTGAAAACGATCTCAAAGATTTTGATTTATCTTCGTATCTGTAGAAATTCAAATAATCAAAATTTTGTCAGCAAAAATGGTGAATAACATAAATACATATCTCATTATAGTATCCACATTCATGTTGTTCGAATTTGATGAGCAATTCGAAGTAATTCTTACAAAAAATAAAAATGGGTAGTGGTTTTGACTTTGTAATTTGGCCCCTAATACTCGTACGTCTGTTAACTTACATTATTACGATCAAACTCTATTTTTCAAATGGGAACACATGATTACATACATAATGTATGTACAACATGTCCAACTAAATAAAGAAAACATGTTAATATTATATATAGACACTAACAATATTTAAATTTGTTTAAAGCAGTTTGTGTTTAATTTGCTTGAAAGAATCTACGAGATGAATAAACCATTAGCATTCTACCTTTGGTCTTATTGTTCTTTTCTTGAATTCATTAACATACGACCGGAAGATAGATAGATAGTATTAGTGAGATAGATCTATCTATAGGAAAACTTGATAAACTGTTTCATAGATTTTTCTTCGTTTTATTTTAGAATAACCAAAAACATGTATTTTTAATTCATTAATTTCATTTCAAACTTAGATTTAACGTTTCCACACTGAAATACTGCACCAATCCTAAACTATATTAGTGACATATTTTTGAATTATAATGAAGCACCATATCGTTTCTTATAATAAAACCATATTTAAAACAAATCGTATACTGTCATTTCTTCGAGTTGTAGCCATCATATTGAGAGGAAATAAATTCATTCAATTTTGTGAGTTCTAAGAAAGTTTTCGACTATTTCTTAAGGTTAGAATCTATTAGTGGCAATGAGGATTTTTTAGGATTAAGGAAAATCTTAGCAATGGAACCCACATAACAATTATTAATAGCAGCGTTAACAACTGCATTACAGAATCTACATACAAACCCTCTGAAAATTCATCTAACCTACATTTTGAGCCCTACAACGAAAATGAAGAACCGTTCCCGAATTACATAAAACGACTCGAAAGCTATCTTGCTCCAATTAACATATCTAACCTTTCAAAATAAAATGCACGACTGGATCGCACGAACTTGCTCTTATGTAAAAGTACTTTGGAATTTAAGATACATTTTATAAATATAAAACATGGATTTAATGAGATAATAATGTTCAAATGCATAAAATTGCCGTCTGGTTTCCGGAAAAGCATGAATTTATGCAAATAAACTTTAAAAAATCGTTTTATTATTAAATACATTTTTTATATAAGACATTTCTCTAAAATTTTTCAAGAAAAAAATGTGGGATGCGAATTTTAAGTATTAAATAACTTTGATTTTAGGAAATAATAATATTGATTTTAAGAAATAATTTCAAAAAATAATCGTTCATAGGTTTTAAGATATTGATTAAAATTTTTTTTTTTTTCAAAAAACCAAAAAATATTTTTTCGAATATTTTTATACACAATATTATTTTAAACTTAAGGGGACTCCTGCTGAAAATTTTGGGCTAAAATCCTTAGAGCCGTTAATGTGAAAGTCGAAAATAAAAAAAAACGGGTCTATGGCAGGTACCCCTAATAACATTTTGCCCCAAAAATTTTTTTGACCAAAATGTAGTCCATGTCCATAATATCACACTTAATTTTTTTATCAAAATCGTTAAAGCCGTTTTCGAGATAAATAAGATTTTGTATTACGGGTGTATGGGGGGTACCCTTAGTTTTGGAGCTAAAAAAAAAATTTCAATTTCTCCTCTAGGGAATCACCAAAGACCCTTAACTACCGAGAGTGAAAGCAATAGGTCCAGTGGCTTAGGCTGTAGTGAGAGGTACGGACATACATACACACTGAAACATGTTTTTTGTGTACTAAATTTTACTTAAAATTTTATAAAAAAAATTTTTACGCAAATTGTTAGTATTTAATAAAATACATTTTAAAACGTAATTTAAAAATGTAATCGTGTATCGGTTTTCAAGATATCGAATTTTCAATAAAAAAAATTGTATTATTTTTTTAAAAATCCAAAAACTATTTTTTCGAAAAAGTTTTCAGTTTTTATTTTTTAAAATGCAAAGGAGCTCCTGCATAAAAATTTCGGTAAAAATCGTTGGAGCCGTTGGTGAGAAAATCGAAAATCAAAAAAACGGTTCTATGACAGGTACCCCTAATAACATTTCCCCCCAAATTTTTTTTTGACCAAAATGTAGTCCATCCTATCATTCCTTATGTTTAAACACATCGTACTGTCATATCTTTAGGCTTTTAGCTATCATATTGAGAGAAAATAAATTATAAGAACGTAGTCAAGTTTTTCTTTAAGTTAGAATCTATTACAATATCGATATTTTTCCACAGAATAATGCCAAGTTTGGAGAAGATATGGTTGTGGATGCTTATCCGATTTTTTTTTTTCAGATTGTGTAGGTGGACGGAATATTTTGGGTTGCACTCTTAGATTTTTGTATGGTTGTCGTCATTCAATACGGATAAATTTTTATTTTTTTTATAACTCTTTGCATATTCAATTTTTTAGAATAGGTATTTTTTAGTAGGTAAGGTACACAATGCTTGCAACTAAAAAGCACACGTATGGTTACCGTATTAAATATTAAATACGAACCAAACTTGCAACCATTTGATGGACGCCAATTGTATTTAGAAATTCTTCACAAATTTCTTCGTCCTGCTGTTTTCTAAATGGAAACGATAGTTTTCCAGTATTTCATTCGGAGTTGGATTGAATGATTTCACTGCACTTTTATTTCATTTCAATTCAATCGCTGTTCAACGTTGTTCGAACGCCATTAAGTGCGCGCGTATTATTGTTATTCTACTTGTGAGAAACATTGGCGCAAAATTTTAATTGAATTAGTACGATGCTAAAGCTGTTTTAGTATGATACTAGGTTGAAACAACGAATTTGCAAATTTTAATCGAATATAGCATCATACTTTCTCTACCCTTTTATTAAAGTTAAAATCATCGAATAGCTACTTTATTTTTTTAGTATCGTGCTAGCTTCATATGGCTCTTTGACATTTGCAAACATCAAAAAAGGTTCGTGTACTTACTTTTTTACACGAAATGTCCATGTGTGTTCAGAAGCAATTTATTAAGAAAATTCTTTTAGTACGATACTAGTTAGAAAATGTTTAAAATTAAGAATGAGTTAATAAACTACTAAAGTTAGAAAATTGGTAAGTAGTATCATACTAATACCTTAGTAATAGGCTGTTTAAAATTTTGCGCCATTGATTTTAACCACTGCCGTCAAGAAAATAAGACTCATGTAAGTAATATTTTTAATTTCCCCTGTTCACAGATTGATTTGAATGCGCCTTTGAAGAAAATCAAAACTAGATCAATGTTTTAAAAATTTAGTATTTTTCTAATTTTCAATTGGGTTGGGGCACCTCATAACATCAAGACAAGTAAACAATCTTTTGTTTGCTGAATTTACTCATTAAAAGGCAACTTTGTATTGCTATTCCATTAAAAAAATTTTTTAAAATTTTTTTCATACATTATCACTCCACCCTAATGTACATCAATTATATTTTATACATATACATATATGTTGTATATATTATTAGCTCGTATATTCAAATATATTTATATATATTTATGTATGTATATATGTATATGAATGTTGTATACATATATTTCACAGTATAGGTATATAAATACAGGGTGTCCGGTAATTCGTGTGCCATACTTTGGAATGTGATTCTTGGTGATATTCTAAGAAAAAAATTGTTCTATAGTAAAGTCTGATTTTCATCTTTGACATCACTTTTTGACGATTTAAAAAAAGGCTAGCTTTGGTGTACCCTGACCCATGTTAAGGTCAATTTCTCTGCCAGTACTAGTAGCAGGGTCTTCATTTTTTACCTTTTTTTAGAAAAAAATACTAACCTTTAAAATTACGTTTAAATTGAGCTGATATATTTTTAGGGTTGCCAGATATTCAATTTTAAATGGTGTTCAATTTTTCTTGCCCGAGCAAAATTTTGACTTTGAGGTCAATTTTTTTCAAAAATAAACATAAACATAAAGTTTTCTTACTTTTAGCTGATGAACAAAACAATAATAAAAAAAAAATTCATTTATAAGTGCACCAAAAAACCCATACATATTATTATACATACTTGGGAAAATCTAAAACAGGCAAAAAATCGAATTTTGGGTTTTTTACCTACTTTTATTGCAGCATTTGACAATTGGAGTGATTTTCCGAAAATTGATAGTTTTTAGGTAATTTTAATGACTGTGCACTCATCAAAAGGGTTAAAAGTGTACTTATGTCTACTTGACTTGCTGTCAAAACCCTAATTACCTTACCTCTTCTCAGCGAGAGTTCAATTTGGGGTATAATTGTTTAATGGCTAAATTAACTAAATAAGTGGTATAAAAGAATAGAAAAACAATTTCATTCAAGAAAAACACAACGAATATACCAGGAACTTTATCCAAACGGACGACTTCCTTCTCGAAATGTTTTTGGAAATACTTTTCGAAGGCTTCGAGAAACTGGATTAGTTTCAGTGTCAATATGTGGGCAGGTGTCATTGGAAATAAATTAATCGGGCCTTTCAAATTACCACCCCGACTTAATTCTACTAACTATCTGGAGTGTTTACAAAAAAATCTTCCAGACCTATTGGAGGAAGTTCCACTGCTTCAACTAGCTTCATCATAGTACCAACAATATGGTGCTCCAGCCCAATATGGTCGTGAAGTTAAAGATTGGCTGGATGAAGAATACGGTTATCTAAGGATAGTCAGAAATGGACCAATTCACTGGCCTGCACGATCTCCCGATCTCACTGTACTGGATTTTTTTGTATGGGGTAGAATGAAAGAAATCATTTACTCATCTGAAATAACAATTCTAACTGAATTAGAACAAAGTATTTCGGAAGAATTACTAAAAGTAAGGCAAGAGTTATCGAGAATAAACACTCAGAATGAAATCCAAAAACAGG
Source organism: Chrysotoxum bicinctum (assembly GCA_911387755.1). Taxonomy (NCBI): domain Eukaryota; kingdom Metazoa; phylum Arthropoda; class Insecta; order Diptera; family Syrphidae; genus Chrysotoxum; species Chrysotoxum bicinctum. The sequence goes on from OU426988.1 coordinate 96,514,300, forward strand.
CTCTAGCATGCATTCAAAACGCAGGAGGGCACTTTGAGCACTTATTATGACTGGATTTGTGTGTACATAAAACAAAAAAATTACTTTAAACTACACAAATATTGTTTTATTCAAACCCTTTACACCTCAGGGCAAAAAATCATTTTTTTTATTTTTACATGTTTTAGATTTTCCAAAGTATCATTATACATATGTATGGGTTTCTTGGTGCATTTATAAATGAGTTTTTTTTTTATTATTGTTTTGCTCATCAGGTAAAAATAAGAAAACTTTATGTTTATTACGCATTTTTTGTAAAAAAAAATTGACTTCAAATTCAAAATTTTGCTCGGGTAAGAAAAATTTAACACTATTTAAAATTGAATATATCTGGCAACACTAAAAATACATCAGATCAATTTAAACGTAGTTTTAAAGGTTAGTATTTCTTCTAAAAAAATCCAAAATGAAGTCCCTGGCAGAGAAATTGACCTTAACATGGGTCAGGGTACATCAAAGTTAGCCTTTTTTTAAATCCTCAAAAAGTGATGTCAAAGTTGAAAATCAGACTTTACTGTAGAACAATTCTTTTCTTAGAATATCACCAAGAATCACATCCCAAAGTATGGCACACGAATTACCGGACACCCTGTATATATAAATTCAAATTAAACAAAGTGTGTATAATTTTTTTTTCTGTTGAATTTTTAACAAGAACGCATCTTTATTTTTTTCTTTTTTAATTTATTCGTGAATCTATTTTATCTCATCCTCGTCGCCACTTATTGTATCGTTACCCGAATAAAACTTCAGTAATCCTTGGGCAGATTATATAGTTTATTTATTTAATAGTTTTTAGTAGTTAAGTGTTGATTGATCAAAGGTTATTAACAGACTGACTAAATATTATTAGTCTTAAGTATTTGACAATTGAGAGTTGAGAGAGGGAGAATAATATGTAAATGATTCGATATAACAATTTCTTCTTGTGGTACCAAGCGACAGAATATTTTAAGCAATAAATTTTCTTAATAATGACAAAAAAATAAAAAAGGTTCTGTTCCTGCATTAACCTTGGAAATGTTTCAAATTCCTATTTAAATCTTAAAACCTATTTGAAGCTTTCTCTTTCTACAGAAGAATTTTAAAGTTGTTCAAATAAATGTTGGCGGAAATCTTTATGCAATGAATTTTCAGAAATAGAGAATCAATTAATCAAGACAGACATTTTATAATTAAATCAAAAAGTGCATGCCTTGGAAAAATTTGTTGTGGGGCAAAAGGAGCGGAGGAGTGTCGGTATTAACCCATTAATAGCCGTTGTACCCAAGCGGGTACAAAAAAATAGTCATTTTTAAATAGCCGTTATGCCGAATAGAGAAGAGTTTTTGCACAGTTTCTTTTTTGTTTCGCTCACTCAAATTGCGCTTTATAGCTTCTTGTTAACAAAGTGGCTCAGCGAAAACCGTTTTTTTTTTTTAGTTTTCTGTGTTTTGCTTCATGTTAGTCAGTTTTTAGCGTTTTGAGTAGGCTAGGCATGATTTGTCGGCGTAAAAGAAAATTTGGATTGTAATTGAAAGCATTATTACTGAATTTGGAACGTTAACGGCTTGTGTTTTTATAGGTATTGTAAATAAGTTTTATAAAAAAAAAAAAAATACATTTGATAGCATTCGGTAAGTAACAAAAGTACTGTACTCGCTTGGGTACAATGGCTAATAAGGTACACATTTTTTCTAGATAAATATTCACATTGATATGGCATTTCAAAGCATCAAACCATCAAGTTTTTACGGCAGAAACTTTCAAAACTTAGGACTCGCCTTAGACTTCGTTGAAACGTCTTCAATACATAACACTTTCGACATTGTGTTGCTTCCACCAGATCCAGATTATAATACGGATGTAGAGGAGGGTGATGCTGAAGACCTTGTTGCGTGCACCATGCCGCAAGATGTTCCAGGTGAAGTAGAGGTGTTTTGTAGGAGTGACAGTGCAGATGATTTACCGCTTCAAGAGCTGCGCCGCAAAATGCATCCTGCGAAACCTTGTGAACATTTTCCAAAATGGTCCAAAAAAACCATGTGCAATTCAAATGCTAAAAAGCAGTGTTTTTTTTGGACAAAGGGTAAACATGGTAACTAAATTGGATGGGAAGTCGGAACTTGAAATTTTCGAAACTTTATTTGATGAAGAAGTAGTAAATTTAATCGTTGAGCGGTCTCGCGTTTATGCCGCACAGGCTTATGCGCATAATTTTTCAATTACCGAAGACGATTTGAAAGCCTTTTTGGGTATTTTGCTTTACAGCGGCTATCACTCTATGCCAAGAGAGAACATGTACTGGCAAACAGATGAAGACACCCGTGTACCAATTGTTGCTAACAATATGTATCGAACCAGATTCAAGGAAATCAAAATATATCTCCATCTTGCTGACAACAATAATTTGGTTCTTACCGACAAAGACCTCTAGCAACCCTTCTAAACGAAAAATTCTGCCAGTTTGGATACATACATGCAAAACTTTCGGTTGATGAGTCGATGGTGAAATACTACGGAAGCCACTTTTCGAAGCAATTCATGAGAGGCAAGCCTGTAAAATTTGGCTTTAAAAATTGGATGCTGACGAGCAGTTGTGGTTTTTTGACCCAATTCGATACATATTGTGGAACCAAAAACGTCACTATGGCAAAACAGCAAATGCCTCTTGGATCCAGAGTTGTTGTTTAATTTTTGGAGAAAGTTTGCAATCCTTCCGATCACCTTATATTTTTTGATAATTTTTGTACGTCACATGATCTGCTTGTTTTGATGAAACAAAAGAGTTTTCGAGCTATCGGGACTGTACGTGAGTCTCGAACAAAAAATGTCCTCTGAAATCGAATGCAGAGTACAAGAAAGAAAAAAGAGGCTTCTATGATCACAGACACGATACTACCAATAAAATACTTTTCGTGAAATGGAATGACAACAGCGCAGTGAGTGTTGGTTCAAACTTTGAAGGTATTGAGCCGATGCATTCCGTCAACCGATGGTGCTCGAAGGAAAAGGCTAAAATAAGTGTAAAACAGCCGAAAATGATCACAGAGTACAATTCAGGGATGGGAGGCGTTGACCTTCATGATCAATCCATTAATAATTACCGAATAAAATTCCGCGGCAAAAAGTGGTGGTGGCCACTTTTTACTGAAATGATAAATTCTACGATGGTCAATGCATGAAAGTTGTATAAAGGAGTGCTTCAAAATCTTTCATTTATTACAAAAATGACCATGCATTGTGCCATTGTACCCGCTGGGGTACAGGCTCAAAAACCCTACTTTGCATATTTTTTTTCCAGTTTCCTATATTTTTAGTTACATCTTGTATTTTTCAGTATAACAAAAATAATTAACATACCTATTTTTGGTTTTAAAGATATTCGGCTCAATAGGTTAAGGATAGGTAGGACAAAGGAAAGGATGGGAAAACGACAAAGGAAGAGGGTAGAAAAAGGATCAGATTGCCTAGCTCGAGAACGTGGCCTGCTTGTGAAGCGCGGCTAAAACTCGCCGAAAATGGGAGGGCCCTTGTCCCCTGATCTGAAGTCTATTACAATATGGCGTTAGATAATTTGTTTTGCCTTAAGTGAGCTTTTCTTGTTTATATATACATATATAAAATGTATGTATGTATTTAAATATACAGTCATTGGCAAAATTATTTGCACAACGTAAAATTTACACAACTTCTCTTCATTAAAGCCTTATAACTTTCATAATAAAAAAGATATTGTTAATATTTATTTTTATTAAAAATGAATACATATTCTCAAAACGGTACACAAAATAACAAAATCGAATTTCTAACGGTTCGTTTCAAAAACATAAAAACAAAAGTGGCAAAATTATTTGCACATCATATTAAAACGGCAAAATTATTTGCACAAGTGCAAAGAACTGCTTAGACTGATTACAGGTAGTTTATTTACCCGAATAATCATAGTGAACGGTGCAATCAGTTTTTTTTTTTCGTTTTGTGATATTGTCGTCGGGCATAAATTTCAGCTAAATATCGCTGCCCCCGGAGGACAGTTTATTACCTTATAGAAAAACAAAAAACTCATGGAAGTGTAAAAAATCTTGCTGGTAGAGGAAGAAAAACGGCCACAACCAAAAGGGAAGAAACAAAAAATTATCCGTTCCTTTAAAAGTAACCGCTGTGCGAAAGTTCGAAATGCCCTTAATAACCTGCAAATAATTTTGCCGATTTAATATGATGTGCAAATAATTTTGCCACTTTTGTTTTTATGTTTTTAAAACGAACTGTTAGAAATTCGATTTTGTTATTTTCTGAGAATATGTATTCATTATTAATAAAAATAAATATTAACAATATCTTTTTTATTTTGAAAGTTATAAGGCGACAATGAAGAGAAGTTGTGTAAATTTTACGTTGTGCAAATAATTTTGCCAATGACTGTATTTACCTATCATACCTATCATGCACGAGGCGGGAATTTTTCGGTAGCGGAAGTACTCAATATAAAATCAAAAATGAAAGGCCTTTTTTGAGAGAAAAATGGGTTATGAAGTATTCATACAATAATTATGTAAGAAAGCATCACAAGGAACTAAATCGGTTATCGATTTCAGTTATGACTTGTTGGACAATTATATCTAAAAGAGCTTTGTAATGTTCCTTTATTAACGGGTTAATTTCAGAACGTTTATTACTGTTCTGTTACTGTTTGATAAATTTTCGTTTTCATTTAGATTATGTTTATCTCCCACGGCCACAAAAATAATTAAAAAACTACCACCTTTTAAGTTATTGTACTCTTTGTTTGTTTTCTAATAGTGATGAATGGCACTTAAATTTGGACACAAATAGTAAAAAACAAAAACTTTTCTACCCCTTTTTTCCATGAATTTAAACTCAGTTTGACTAACAGTTTAAGACTATAAGCAACTCAATAGATACATCTTTGTTTTTCTCTTTATCTCTAGTCAGGAATTTTCTTAATGGATTCACTCAACTCATTCTTCACATTCTGATCGAAAGGCAAAAAACTAAAAAAAAATTGTTTGACTTTGGGTTGAGATCTAAGTTAAGTATGCGAAATAATGGAATGCCTATACTCTGTTCAATTTATATTTGCAGTACAGGAAAGATAGGATATTTGCCGTTCGGTCTGATTATTGTGGATTTCAGAAAGCTATCTTTATTTTGAAGCTTCTACAGGGTTACTGTAGTAAGCATTTAAAATTGCCGCAAATCTCACAAAAATATCGACAGAGTTACCAAGTAAAGATTATTATACACACATTTTATAATCAAAAACAATGATGACCTAAATAAATCGAATCGATCTTTTTCCACACCACTAAGAGGTAAGATATCAGGTGCGTTTTTTTAAAAGTATCCTCAGTGTCAGTAGGCCTAATCCCTTTCTAGGTAAACAATAAATCACAGAAAAACCTTAATTAAGTAAAAACAAAACACGTCTTTACTCCGATGCCGACAAGTAGTTGATGCTACTGCTTTCTCCATTCAAGCTTATTATCAAACTTTCCATTGCACCTTCAGTAAAAACATCAATTTCCCACATCTTTGGCTCAATCACTTTCTCAACGTGTTGGACACAACGATGCCATTTTTCAGCGTCAACCTACATAAGTCATAATAAAATTCTCCCTAAAAGACAATTACAACAATCGCATAACTGCATTTTAATTTTTAACTGTTTTTCCATACATAAAACGAAAACCTAAACATGAAAACAGAAAAATTCCAAGCGTCGCTCGTCGACGCCTTTTTCTCTAAAGTAGAAATATTTGCTATCAAAAGCTTTTAAAAGCTTAAATCCTGAAATTTACATAGCAAAAACCAAAGAAAATGAATTTCCATCAACTGGGCAATGGTAACTTTGATTCAAAGTGTTCTTTTTTTTTAATATAAGTACATAATGTCAATAAAGTTTGGTTGCAAATTGCATAGCTGTTACTAGTCCAGTCAAATTAAATTAATTAATTCGAAATATGTATCAACAAAAAATACTGCGTCGAATTTTTTTTTTTGTTTCTTAAAGAGTACCTATTGTAGAATGTAAATCCAAAAAGTTCGAACAAAAAACGCCCGTGCGTTGTCCGCCATTTTGAAAAAGGCTTTGGAAAGCTTGAACTCGATTTTCTCGGCTCCTATCATATATAGAGCTGTATTTTTTTTTAGGTTTGTACGTTAAGATATATTCTTTGACTTTTGTTGAGAAAAAAATTTGAAACGTCTTTCCAAAAAAAAGTTATCGACGAAAAACTGTCGAGATTTTGAAGTAAAAAATGATTTTTAACGTTTATCTCGCCTCATGCTCTTCTGATCAAAAAATTACTTAAGTTGTTTTTTATAGATCACTTTATTTCCTACATTTTGGTATATTTAAATTTTATGTGCAACAAAAACTGTAGGAAATATAACCTATCAAAATGGCAAATAGCCTGCGAAAATTAAAAAAAAAAATTTACTCACGTTTGAAAATTTTCAAATTTGATTATGTTCATTATGAAATTTAAAGAAACAGTTTAAACTCTTTTCCACACCACCACCGAGGTAGAGTTACGGCGCGTTTTTTTTTAATGTGGTGTCCCCAGGAGGTATAATCCACGATTAAATCGTTTTCGTTTCTATATCAGCCTATCGATAGCTCAATGTGGCATAGTTTTTTCATGTCGTTCTTATCTCCTTTTTTTTTTGGGGCTAGGCGTGCGCAATCAATGATCATATTAATTTTGTTTGTGCTGGGATCGTCAATGGTAGTTTCTTCTATGTTTTCAGGTGAGGAAAAGTCTTCACATGCGTCTTCATCTTCCAGTAAATTTTGCAAGGTATTAACATTCTCGCATGTTTTTCCACTGCAGTAGAAACATAATAAGGAACAATTCAGACCAGTTTTCCGATAGCCACAAGCTTGGCCACACTGGCCCTTGCATTTGCAGGGTATAGTTTGCAATATGCTTTGTGGAGCTGGATCCTGAGTGGTTGTAACTGGCTCTAATCCTCTCGGAGTTCTTTTCCAACCCCATTTTAGTGGGTCATGGTGAACATCGATCCAAGTCTGTACTTGATGGTAGGTACGGAATGTGTGTTGCCGAGCAGCTGTTGCACTAGGAGGTAATGAAGATAGATTAAACTTAGTTTTTTGACGTTTTAACAAAGTCGCTATATCGCAAAGAATCCAGTGACCCATTTTCCTTCCCATTGAACAAACGCAATAAAAACTTTTTCTCCGGCGGCTCCCAAAACGTTGCTATCAACATCGTTGGATCTGGATTATACCTCCTGGAGACCGCATGCCCATATTAAAAAAAATGCGCCGTAACTCTACCTCGGTGGTGTTGCGGAAAAGAGTTTGAACTGTTTCTTTAAATTTCATAATGAACATAATGAAATTTTCAAACGTGAGTAAATTTTTTTTTTTTTAATTTTTGCAGGCTATTGGCCATTTTGACAGGTTATATTTTCTACAGTTTTTGTTGCACATAAAATTTAAATATACCAAAATGTAGGAAATAAAGTGATCTATAAAAAACAACTTAAATATGTTTTTGATCAGATGAACATGAGGCGAGATAAACGTTAAAAACCATTTTTTACTTCAAAATCTCGACAGTTTTTCGTCGATAACTTTTTTTTGGAAAAAGGTTTCAAATTTTTTTCTCAACAAAAGTCAAAGAATATATTTTAACGTACAAACCTAAAAAAAAATCAGCTCTATATATGATAGGAGCCGAGAAAATCGAGTTCAAGCTTTCCAAAGCCTTTTTCAAAATGGCGGACAACGCACGGGCGTTTTTTGTTCGAACTTTTTGGATTTACACTCTCCAATAGGTACTCTTTAAGAAACAATAAAAAAATTCGACGCAGTATTTTTTGTAGATATAAAATACTAATTTGATTGGACTATTACGGAGTTTAGTGTTTTTTTAGCAAGAACTTTCATGAGATTGAGGATTGAGCATAATAAAAAATGGAGTGATGTTGAGCATTCTCAGTTGGTTTGTAGTGGGGCATTTTAAGTTGTAATAAGCAGAGATATCATGATTTTCTTCAGTAATTTTGGTAATAGATGATAATATTCTCAAAATGATGTTGGGATGTAATTTACAGAATATAATAAATGAAGATTCGATTATTATATAACAAAAGTAATATACATCCCTATTACAGAATCCGGCGAATGTGCTAAAGTGACAGTTTCAATTAATTTCCAAACTTTTGCTATTACTGAATCCGACGAAAGAAAGTTGAACGAATGTCGGTAACAATCCTTGCACCACCGACATTTTGTTCTATTTATATGGTATTACTGAATTCGCAATCCATCCGCACTCCATTCAATTTCTATAATTTTTCATTCGCGCCAATTTCGAGACAAATCTGAAGTGAATTTTTAAATTAACGAAAATAAACAATGGAAATCACAAAAATGTAATTCAAAAGCTTATCATAATGAATGTTTAAGTGTTTGTTCAACAAATTTTAATAGAAAACGGACAACTAATTGGAAACAATTTAGAGAAATGGAAATGATGAAGACGCAAGCGGACATAGCTAGAAATAAAAAAACAAAAAAAAGAAAGCACACGGTTGTGTTGAACGGTCCGCCATCCAAGTACTACCCACGCACAACTATGCTTGATTTCGCTGGGAAGCGATGCTATTACCAAAGCCTAGGCCGTTGACTGACAGTGTCGATACAAAATTTCATAAATGATAAGGTAATTTTAGGAATCGACAGTTGTGTAGTTCATCCGGCGAATTTCATAATTCAGTTTTACAGCGGATGTGAAAGGGCAACGGTTCGAGTTAACTCACCGGGAGTAAAATTCTGCGAATTCTGTAATCGACATGATAATAAGAAAATGAATACAATTTGGAATTTTGAATTTAATTCCTAGCAACATATGTACGATTTTTGGTAGTTATTTAGAATTGGGGCTCCAGACAAAAATCACTCCAAAAAATTTTTCACCACCTGGAAACTATTTTATTAGGTAGAATAAGATAATTAAAGGTGGGGGAGACATGTTTTATGGGGTTTCATCGGAAAAAAAAAATCCTTTTTTAGTTGACATTGGATATAGGCCTTAGCGTAAATTCAAAGTTTCTTTAAATCCAGATTCTGTAAATGCAAAAGAAATCTTGCATATACCCAACCTCGCACCTACCCCAAATCCTATAGTGTGCCCAAGCAAGGGGGTTGCGTACATATCTCAAATCTCACTATTCAAAAACTGAAAACTAGATGATTTTATGTCGTCTAGTTTTTGAGAAAATTGAAAATAACTAAAACTACTTTTTTATTGGATATTTGTTTTTTTTTTTGTTTGCTTACGCATTACGGCGTATAAACAGTGAGATATGTATGGCGGGGGCATGCTGACCCCCTGCAACCCCCCTGCTTGGGCACACTATAGGATTTGGAGTAGGTGCGAGGTTGGGTGTATGCAAGATTTCTTTTGCATTTACAGAATCTGGGTTTGAAGAAACTTTGAATTTACCCCATAAAACATGCCTCCTCCTTCTTTAATTATCTTATTCTACCTAATAAAATAGTTTCCAGGTAGTGAAAAATTTTTTGGAGCGATTTTTGTCTGGAGCCCTAATTCTAAATAATTACCCGATTTTATAAAATGGTTCAACGGAAGCAACGATACCTATATTTTTATAATTGATTTCTGGGAAGCGGCTCTAATGATTTGGATGGTAAGGGCCTCTAAGATCTTGCTTAACTGATGCCTTAATCGTTTGCTGTACCTTTTACTACTTGATTTACACGTTAAGTACATATATAGTATCTTGAAGCGCATTAGGGCTCACGGCTTCAAACTCATGGATTGCCAAACCTTATCACCATGACAATATTACAAAGTTGATTCCAATTTCCAATAGAGAGAGACTGCCATTGAATACTAAACCCCTAAAATGAACATCAGTAAAAATTTTAACGTTATGTTCCCATAAAAAAAACTGGGATTATGATGTGGTGACGTCTGCCAACCACCACCGACACGAGGTCAACATTCATTCTATCATTCCATTCATTTTTGTTCATAATAATCAGATCATATCACAACGTAAACACAGAACAGAAGAATTATAGGTACATAATTATGTAGGTCTAGCTCTGCGTATACGTTACAAATTTGCTTTTGCTTCGTCTCTGTCTGCGCTTGCTTTTATTGTCTTTTTATGTGTGCGCCTCTGCGTCTTCGCCTTCGTCTCGTCATCGTCATCGAAAGCCGATAGAGCAAAAGAGTGAATTTAAATTTCAAATGTCGAATTTTGGTGAAGAGAGCTTAGGAACACATTCAAATTCATTTACATGAATTTTGAGTCAGCTGGTTTGGGAGTTGGGACACCTACCAAAACCAGTCGACTCAAAATTCATTAAAAATCAACAATCAGATTTTTTTTGATGAACGTCTCACAAAAAAAAAACTCGTTTTCTCCGTCAAAAATCTGCGGACATAAAAAGAAATGGACAGCTTTTCCCTGTGTACCTATACCGAATTTGGATGTTTTTGCGAAGCGCCATGATGATAATAAAAGCTTTATCGTCGAGCTCTGAGATCCCTGTGCAGGGAACGGCGAACCCCACAGGCGGATCACTAGTGTGAAGCAGATACGTAGGAGAGTTATGATCCCCTCGACATCGAGATCATAACAGCGCCGAAGAAAAGGAAGAAGAAGATCGTCGAGCTCTGAGAGTTTGAATACTGCAGCTACCACGATTAATCAAAATCCAGCACAAATTATGGATGTTCAAGTGTTGCCCATTTAATAATTTTCTATTTAAAGTACCTCTTTTTATTTTACTTTCTTTTTCATTCAATTTGTATTTCATTCAACTGTATTATACATTATTAATATTATAACAGCCATATTTATGAACTCATTATAGTGAGTACATAAGGCTATACAGTATACAGCCCTTATAATGTCTCTAAACGCAAAATTGTTATTTATAACACTTATGTGACGTTGAATAGAGGCATTATTTTATAAGCTAAACGTGTTTGGAGGTTGAATAGTGGCTTCATAAGGACATTTTAGTATTGAACTGTCACATTCACTTTGACATCATTAAATTATTGTGGTTATCAAAATAAATAAAATGCTTCTTGTTATTGAAACTAAAACTTTATGTTATTTTTATTTATTGAAACTAAAATGTTATATGTATCTATTAAAAACAAATTGTTGAGAATTAAATATACAAATAGGCTTGTTAGTGATCTCTCTCCACACATCTTTTTTCATCCGGTTCTAGTGTTGCAAATTTTGTTTTGGATTATTGAATTTTATCCTCAATAAGTTTCTCTGAGGAGTAGCTATTTCCAGCTATAGGATAAAATGGATAACAATTTGATTACCAGTATTGTGCTAGACATAATGACATACCTTATCTGATGAATCAAAGTTAATTGTTCGAATTATTTTAACTTTCGGTAGTTCCATTTTTGTTTATTAAATTCAAGATGTTTTTTTTTTTTTTTTTTTTTTTTGATAAACAGCTGAGTGTTATGAAGGCTTAATGTAATAGATTCTAACTTTTTAGTACTTTATTTGACACAAGCTCATTATAACTATGCTGGGTAGGAAAATGTTTTATTTATATGAATTTGTATAGTGAATGAATAAGTCCTTATGTATGCATTGCATAACTTTTCACGCGTTCAGCGAATTCTAATAAATAAGGCTGTAAATTTATTATCTATGTGATGACATCAACTGCAACCTTATCAATGCTAATGGATCTATGTCAATAGTTAACGATATGAGCTCTTAATCTAGTTCCGGTCAATACGTCTATGCCAACCCACTTTCCCAATGAATCTAGTTCGCTTTTGGATGTATTCTTTATTAACAACCATGATAAAGTCCTCTTGTATAACTAATTTTCGGCTCCTGGTTTTTCTAGGAATGATTTGATTTATTTAATTACATAACTCTTGACTTTAAAAACCAAGAAGTGACAACAAAAACCTTCCAGTTCAGAGACTTCAGTAGTATTTATTATGTCTAACTCACCACCTGATTTACTTAGTTGTGTTTGGTACAATATTTTTCTTATACCTCCTGTGAAACGTCAAGTATTTTTCCTTCAGCAAAGGCTCAATCATTTATTGGATAAACATGTTAAACTTAAAACTAAAATTCTTAAAACAAATTTACCTTTTTGAATCAATGCATATATTACAAAGCTAATGAATGATAGAGACTCCGCGTACCATCGTTAAAAACGTTTCAAACTTGTACAACATGAGGAGTAATATAAATTCTGTAACAAAATATCCTGTGGAAAAAACTGAAGGAAATAGGCATAAGTAAACAACAAATAACGAATACTGTTAATTCTGACTGCGATTCGCTGAGTTCCAATTTTGCATTTATATTTCGGTTTCGAATGATTCTGCGCCCATAGTAATCGAGTATCGACATCGAAAATACTGGATGGCAAGATGGAAGTTTGTTCTTTAAGAAATTTACTGAAACTGATGTCGTCAAGGCACTGTTGTCGGTAAAATTTAAAGCTACTGGGCTGGATGGACTGAATCCTAAATTTGTGGAACTATGTTTGCCTTTTATATTAGCTTATATTACTCATATTTTTAAATCCGCATTGACCACATCTTGCTTACCTACGAAATGTAGGAAAGCTAAGATCATTTCTATCCCCAAGCAGAAAAACTGTAGCTGGTCAGATTATAGACCCATTTCAATTTTGCCATTTCAGATCGAAAAACACATCGCAATCAGTTTCTTAAACTTTCGGGAAATTTGATGCAGTCCTACCTTATCGGGAGACAGCAGACCGTAGTTACAGGAAAACCAGTTAAACCAAAATTTCTATCAAAGTCCTCCCTAGTCCCACAGGGATCCATACTCGTACCTATCCTTTTTTCATTATTCATAAACAAACTCGTCGAACATAAAACATAAAAAACAACTCTATTTACATGTACGCCTATGATGTACAGCTACTTATACAAACAACGCATTCTTCACAAGAACAGACAATCAATAAAATGAAAATCTTCAAAATATTCGTTATTGGGCGAATTTGAATCATCTTTGCTAAATATTTGTAAATAATTATTTATCCCAATTTGTGTAACTACAAGTTTCCAAGAATTAGGGAACACAGAATATGTAAACACTGCTAAAAATCACTTTCACTTTTAACTGTAATCTTAAACTTGAGACGTCCATATAAACCAAACTATTGGCAAGGTTTATGACGCGCTTCGAGTTCTTTGGACTGCACAACCATTTTTTACCAAAGACAACGAAACTCCTAATTGTAAAAACATTAGTATTGGCAATGTTATTGTAATGCTGTGAGCTTTTTTGCAGAGTTTATATTAGAACCAGACAAGCTGGTGTTTCCTGAGTCTCAAAGATCTTGTGTGCCTATCCAACCAACATATTTGCTTGACCTCAGAAAGTCAATTTTTCCTTCAAGCCTCGCGCTTTTGGAACTATTTACCCACAGCGCTTAGGCGATGCTCGAACGCAAGACTTTCTAAAGAGAATTTCGTATCGTCTTTGGCCAATGATCATAATTAAATCCTTTCATAACAACTACATATTTAAAAATAATTAATTGAGATTTTAATGCTTTCTTACTTTTTTCTTTCTCTGTGCTAGTTTTTAGTAGTTGGAGCTACAAGCAAGATGCTATGTGATTCAAGCAAATACATAGTATAAGCTAACGCAAATACACAAAATTAAGTTTTTATTATTGTACGATGAAAAATTAAATTTCCAAAATAAATATTGACCTGTTTTTGAGATATCGAATTTAAAAAAAATGTTTTTTTTTTTTAAGTTCTTAGAAGCTTCTCTATAAATTTTTTTTATTAAAATCCTTTGCGCCTATAATGAGAAATTAAAAACTTGAAAAAAATGGTTCTATGGTAGGTACAGTCAATAATATTGTAATATTTTTTACTAGTATTTCTTCTTTACTTACACTTTCCAAATCAAAACAATAAATCTCAATTTATAATCAACTCAAATACTTTTATTCAAATTTGAATCACACTTGCTTAATGACACTTTCCACAATCCAATAAGCAAACCTTTTGCACACTTTCATAGTCAAAATCAACTGTGCTGTGCTCACCGCGAGCACTCCCTTATATACTTAAGTTAGTTGTTGTTGTTAAATACTTATTGTGCATTGAAAAGTGCGGAACAAAAAATAAAATGATAATAAAATGAACAAGTTACTAAAAGAGCTCAACTGTAATAAGCTGAAAAGTGAGTCGGACAAGCGAGAAATTTCTAGAGCACGATCGAAAAATGAGCTTGTTCTGCGTTTGGCCGAATATTTGAAACAACAAAATTAAGACCCGGACATTTTCGATTTTCTTCTTTGAAGCTGACACTGAGGAAGCAGACGTAAGTAAAAACGTAGATGTTTCAAATATGATTAGTCTTCTGCTTCAACAACAAAAGAATGTTCTCGAACGTCTCGAAGAGCAACGAAATGAACAAAACGAACGTTTCAATGAACAAAAGAATATTCTCGAAGAGCAGAGAAACATGCTAGAAGGCAAGCTTGTTAACATCGAGAATAATGTATCTGCACTTGATGAACATGTTTCATTGCTGGTTGCTGGAGAATAAATTCGACAACAAAATGGAGAGTTTTTAAAAGAGTTAGATGAACGTGTTTCATTACTAGAGAATCAAGTCGACAAGAAAATGGAGACGGTTTCAAAAGAGCTAGACCGTATTCGAAACATAAAGATTCGGGAAAGTTCTGGAGAAACTTTGAGAAAAAAAGAGATGCAACCTCCTACCTTTGATGGACAAACTTCTTGGTTAATATACAAGAAGCAATTTGAGGCAGCGTCCACAGCAAATGGCTGGGATGAGGCTGACAAGTGTGTAGCTCTAACCCTTGCTCTTAGAAGAGCAGCTGCTGAGTTATTGATAACTATACCAATAGATAAGAGCGGCGACTTCAATTTCTTGGTTGAGGCTATAGACAAACGCTATGGCAATAGCCATATGAAATAAGTCTTCAAAGTACGACTCTATTCCAGATTTTAAAGAATTAAAATATAAAATTTAAAAATGTTTTTATTTTATTTATTTCAATTTAAACTTTATTCACAACATATATTTCTTTTTATTTTTATTTATTAAGCGACGCGTTTCGGATTTGCATCCATCATTGGGCTTTTTCGTTGACTTTGATGTTTTCTGTTAATTATTTTATTTTGTGGATTTTGTTGATGTTGATAACTCTATTGTGAATTTGTCTTTTGTTTGTCTCTTTTTTATTGTTGTTGTCTTTTTTGGTGTTTTATCGCTGTGTTGTATAGTGTATTATTTGTTATTGTTGATTTGTCGTTGAGTACTTTGTCCTGTGCTGTCTTATATGCCTTGTAGATCTCAAATTCCTCCAGTGCGTCTAATTTTTTCCCTTTCTGGCAAATATGTAGAGGTGTAAGGTTCGTTTTGAAGTCAGTGTAGTTATGGTTGTTGTCGATTATGTGTTGTGCGTATGTAGATTTTGTATTTTGTTTTGGTTTATGTTCTAAGTACCTGTCATAAAATGTTCTGCCTGTCTGTCCGATGTAGAAGCTGTCGCAGTCGTCGCAATGAATTTTGTAGACGCCCGAACACGTCTTGATATCTTTTGTGCTTTTCTTTTGTAATATTTTTTGTGTGTTATTATTTGTTTTAAATGATATTTTTATGTCAAGTTTCTTAAATTCGTTTTGTAATAATTGTGGGACTAAGTTCGTGTACTCTATTGATATATATTTCTTGTTTGTTGTTATTTTTTCTGTAGATTTGTTGTTGTTTTTCCTTTTCCTTTTCTTTTTGTGAATTAATTTGTCGATGATTTCTGTTTGGTATCCATTTGTCGTTGCTATGAATTTTATTGTGTTAAGTTCATCGTTGTAGTCTTCTTTGGTCATCGGTACATTTAGTAGTCGGTCGATAAATGCATTGTATGCTGCCATTTTTTGTGCATGTGGGTGGTGGGAGTCATTATGTATTGTTATGTCAGTTGTTGTTGGTTTTCTGTATATTTTGTACGTGAGTTTGTTGTTGTCTCTGCTGATGCTTAAGTCCAGAAAGTTGATTGTGTTGTTGTCTTCTATTTCTGCTGTGAATTTGATATTGTCATTTATGTTGTTTATATAGTTATTTAATAAGTTGATCTGTCTGATCGTCCCGTCAAATATGACGAATGTGTCGTCGACATATCTTGAGTATGATATTATTATCTTCAAAGAGCCGTGCGAACTGCTGGAAAACGAACGCTTTCTGAAACATTAGCGTTTGCCTTGAAAATGAAAGCAGCAGAGCAAGCTTCTCACGGAGTACATCGACTTAGAAAAGCCACCATTATGCAATATAATGTTGGCTCACCGTTTGAAAGGATTGCTGTTGATGTGGCTGGTCCATTTCCGGAAACGAATGCTGGAAACAAATACATTCTGGTGGTAATGGATTGGATTACTTCAGCAAATGGCCTGAGGCATATGCTATCCCGAACTAAGAAGCCAAGACAACAGGACAAACGCCGTCTGAAATCCTGTTCGGAAGAAGCATACGGCTGCCTAGCGAAATAAGGTTTGGACACCCATCACAAGAGTCTCAGGAAACAGGGGAATACGTGAGTGACCTAAAAGAGAGGCTAATCGACATCCACGAAAGGACCAGGACTAGAATGAGCGCTTACAGCGATCGAATGAAGACAAGGTACGACACAAGAGCAAACACGACAGGATTCCAAGAAGGAGATCGTGTATGGCTGTATAATCCACATCGTTAAAAATAATTGTCACCAAAACTTCAACAAAACTTTGGAAGGCCCTTGTACTGTCGTCACGAAAATCAATGATGTCGTTTACCGAATTCAAAGAGGGTCAAGAGGAAAGTTAAAATTTGTGCATAGCGATCGACTGCACCGATACAGTGGCGAAGCTGGAGATGGAATTGTTCGGGACGAACAATCTTAAGAAGGGGGCAATGTTGCGAACAGAGCTTTATACTCCTACAGCGCCATCTGTTGGAAAATAGCATATCTACTTTATGGAAGAAACAAAAAGCTCTTTTCCAATGTCATATGTATTTCCTCTTATTCTAAACAACTAGAACATTCTTTTACGAGAACCTTCTCGATTTAGATTCGAGAACAACGAATTTGAGTATATAAGGGAGTGTTTACGGTGAGCGGACACATTTAATTTTTCTTATGAAAGTGTGCAAAAGGTTTGCTTATTGGATTGTGGAAAGTGTTATTAAACAAGTATGATTTAAAATTGAATAAACGTATTTGAGTTGATTATAAATTGAGATTTATTGTTTTGATTTGGAAATTGTAAATAAAGAATAAATACTAAAAAGAGTAATAAGTTTTATTTAACGAACCTAGCAAAAATATTACAATACAATAATATTCAAACTTTTGGGGAGCCTTAGCATTGAAAAAAATGAAAATTGAACATACCGTTTTTGAGAAAATAAAAAAAAATGGTGCGAATGAAGGTACCATTAATATCCATTTTTCGGAATTTTTTCAATCCTTACCTAGATTTAGCTAAAAGAGATTTTTTTAAAGAAATTTCGAGAAAAGTTCGTATGGCAGCAGGTACCCGTATTTTTGGTCTTAAAAAAAAGAAAAAAACATGTGGCGTGAAACATATCTACCAAGTTTACAAAAATCGGTAGAGTCGTTTGGGTTGTAGTCGAACAGACAGAATTGCGAAACCCACTTTTTTCGTCTTCGCTTTCATTAAAATGTCAACTTTGATCAAAATCTCAATTGCTCATTATAAGATTTATAATAGATACACTATACATACATACAAATGAATTTAAGTAGGTTGTCATTAGACCTCATCATTGAAAATTTAAACTTATATTTTTGTATAAACTTTTTAAACACCGTCATCAATTATTATTATGTGTCAAAATTTAAAGTTTAATTTCTGAGCTACGAGTATTTTATAGCGAAATAAGAACTTTTAAATTTTCGGATTAGGCGCGTTATATACCGGGACCACGCTCAGTGAAATTTGTAGAGAAACATTGGGGGTGGTTACAGTATTGCATATTGCACTCGCTTAATATCTTTTATATAATGCGGCTAATCCGAAAATTAAAAATAAGAATTACATACCAATAACTATTGAAATACATATAATAATTGATTTGATGTGGAAGCTTGGTTAAAATAATTTATAGGCCAGAAGAAATGATTATACAAATAAAATTAAAATAAAATGCACGACTGGATCGCACGAACTTGCTCTTATTTAAAAGTACTTTGGAATTTAAGATACATTTTATAAATATAAAACATGGATTTAATGAGAAAATAATGTTCAAATGCATAAAATTGCCGTCTGGTTTCCGGAAAAGTATGAATTTATGCAAATAAACCTTAAAAATCGTTTTATTATTAAATACATTTTTTATATAAGAAATTTCTCTAAAATTTTTCAAGAAAAAAATGTGAGATGCGAATTTTAAGTATTTAATAATATTGGTTTTAGGAAATAATTTCAAAAAATAATCGTTCATAGGTTTTGAAGATATTGATTTAAATTTTTTTTTTTTTTTTAAAAAAACCCAATAAATATTTTTTCAAATATTTTTATATACAATATTATTTTAAACTTAAGGGGACTCCTGCTAAAAATTTTGGGTTAAAATCCTTAGAGCCGTTAATGAGAAAGTCGAAAATCAAAAAAACGGGTCTATGGCAGGTACCCCTAATAACATTTTGCCCCAAAATTTTTTTTGACCAAAATGTAGTCCATGTCCATAATATCACACTTAATTTTTTTTATCAAAATCGTTAGAGCCGTTTTCGAGATAAATAAGATTTTGCATTACGGGTGTATGGGGGGTACCCTTAGTTTTGGAGCTAAAAAACAAATTTCAATTTCTCCTCTAGGGAATCACCGAAAACCCTTAACTACCGAGTTTGAAAGAAATAGGTCCAAGGGTTTAGGCTGTAGTGAGAGGTACAGACATACAGACACACTGAAACATGTTTTTTGTGTACTAAATTTTCCTTAAAATTTTTATAAAAAAAATTGATATGCAAATTGTTAGTATTTAATAAAATACATTTTAAAACGTAATTTAAAAATTTAATCGTGTATCGGTTTTCAAGATATTGAATTTTCAAAAAAAAAATTGTATTATTTTTTTAAAAATCCAAAAACTATTTTTTCGAAAAATTTTTTAGTTTATATTTTTTTAAATGCAAAGCAGCTCTTGCATAAAAATTTTGGTTAAAATCGTTAGAGCCGTTGGTGAGAAATTCGAAAATCAAAAAAACCGTTCTATGACAGGTACCCCTAATAACATTTCCCCCCAAAATTTTTTTTGACCAAAATGTAGTCCATGTCCATAATATCACACTTAATTTTTTTTATCAAAATCGTTAGAGCCGTTTTCGAGATAAATAAGATTTTGCATTACGGGTGTATGGGGGGTACCCTTAGTTTTGGAGCTAAAAAACAAATTTCAATTTCTCCTCTAGGGAATCACCGAAAACCCTTAACTACCGAGTTTGAAAGAAATAGGTCCAAGGGTTTAGGCTGTAGTGAGAGGTACAGACATACAGACACACTGAAACATGTTTTTTGTGTACTAAATTTTCCTTAAAATTTTTATAAAAAAAATTGATATGCAAATTGTTAGTATTTAATAAAATACATTTTAAAACGTAATTTAAAAATTTAATCGTGTATCGGTTTTCAAGATATTGAATTTTCAAAAAAAAAATTGTATTATTTTTTTAAAAATCCAAAAACTATTTTTTCGAAAAATTTTTTAGTTTATATTTTTTTAAATGCAAAGCAGCTCCTGCATAAAAATTTTGGTTAAAATCGTTAGAGCCGTTGGTGAGAAATTCGAAAATCAAAAAAACCGTTCTATGACAGGTACCCCTAATAACATTTCCCCCCAAATTTTTTTTTCACCAAAATATAGTCCATGTCCATAATATCATACTTAATTTTTTTTATCAAAATCGTTAGAGCTGTTTTCGAGATAAATAAGATTTTGCATTACGGGTGTATGGGGGGTACCCTTAGTTTTGGAGCTAAAAAAAAAATTTCAATTTTTCCTCTAGGGAATCACTGAAGACCCTTAACTACCGAGATTGAAAGAAATGGGTCCAAGGGTTTAGGCTGTAGTTCGAGGTACAGACATACAGACACACTGAAACAGGTTTTTTGTGTACTAAATTTTCCTTAAAATTTTTATAAAAAAAGTTGATATGCAAATTGTTAGTATTTAATTAAATACATTTTAAAACGTAATTTAAAAATTTAATCTTGTATCGGTTTTCAAGATATTGAATTTTCAAAAAAAAAAATTGTATTATTTTTTTAAAAATCCAAAAACAATTTTTTTGAAAAAAATTTTAATTTATATTTTTTAAAATGCAAAGCAGCTCCTGCACAAAAATTTTTGTTAAAATCGTTAGAGCCGTTGGTGAGAAATTCGAAAATCAAAAAAACCGTTCTATGACAGGTACCCCTAATAACATTTCCCCCCAATTTTTTTTTTCACCAAAATATAGTCTATGTCCATAGTATCACACCTAATTTTTTTTATCAAAATCGTTAGAGCCGTTTTCGAGATAAATAAGATTTTGCATTACGGGTGTATGGGGGGTACCCTTAGTTTTGGAGCTAAAAAAAAAATTTCAATTTTTCCTCTAGGGAATCACCGAAGACCCTTAACTACCGAGTTTGAAGAAAATACGTCCGGTAGTTTAGGCTGTAGTTCGAGGTACAGACATACAGACATACAGACATACAGACAGACAGACGGAATTGTCAGACCCACTTTTTTCGTCTTCGCTATCATCGTAATGTCAACTTTGATCAAAATCTCGAGTTCGATTTTTTTTCCAAATGCAGAACTTGCCCTATAGTACCTATATCGCAAGTAAAAATGAATGATAGCACCAAAATAATGATTGATTGTGCTTTTCAGAAATTACAATCAAAGACGAGTTTTATAGATATCTTTAACTTAACCCTAGACAAAATATATATTTTTTTTTTATTTTTTTTTTTTCATTCGGTTGAATTTCACATATTAGTCGAATAAGACTAGTAATTAAAAGAATTTTTTCCTTAATTAAGTAGGTGGTATAAGAGATCTATATTTCTGCAAATATTGGAATAAAAACACTCCTGATTCTATGAAAATATTCTATGCCTTTTAAACAAACATTTAGTAATGACAGGTTTTGCAAAAATATATTTATTTTTCAATTTTCCTTATTTTATATATTTTCGTTAATTGAAGTTTCTTTTTATTTTAAAAACCACCTGGTGGAGTTTTTAGCTGAAAGGTAATCGAATTTATCTTCAACAGTGAAAAAATAAAAAAACTATGCCCAAAGCTTACAAACTGGCACATACAGGGTGATTGGCATAAGGTGTGACAAAAAGCTAGGGCGTCTAGGTTGGACTTAGACAAGAAAAAAATCGTATGGGAGGGGGGGTCTATTTCCCCCCGTTTAGGCGGGAGGGGCAATTTAAGAAAAAAATCACTTAAAACAGAAAAAAAATTAATTATTAAAAAATAACGGTGATACCTACAGAGCAATGCTATAGCATTTTGAAAAGCCAGAAATACATTCTTTAATTTTGTTTTTAAATAAAGTTGTTCGAGTGAATAGTTTTTGAAAAATTAATTTTCAAAATCAAAATTTTGAAAAAAAAATGATTTTTTTTTTTTTAAACAATTTTTTTTCCAAAATTTTACGTAATTAAGTATTATTTTTTCATTCAATATTCAATGCTCTTTTTAATTTTTGATCAAACACAAAAAACCGGATGTCAAAATGTTTTGTAGTTTTTGAGAAAATCAAAAATAACAAAAACTACTTTTGTTCTAAGAAAAGCCTTTTATTTTAGTTTTTACGTTTTTGGATTCTTATGTAGGTGAATTTACGATTGAAAGGATTAACTTTCTTTTTACTATTCTTTTAATTATCGTCTTATAAGCATACAATAATGTGACAAAGTACTGGATTAACCATATTTCACACATTTTTTGATTGAGAACACCTGCGTGAGAGCATTGGTTTAAAATTGACCTGCCACTTCTTTATTATGGTGGGGTCCGGTCGGCTTGGCTTAGGTGCATTTACGAAAGAAAGGATTAACTTTAAATAAACAGTAATTATGTATTTTATCTAAATATGCATGTATTTATTATTTAAATTGATTTCAAGATTCAGGAACATTTTTGTTCTTATTTCGCAATTGCATTTTTCTGTCACTAGTCATTTTTTTTTTCAAAATTTTGATTTTGAAAATTAATTTTTCAAAAACTATTCACTCGAACAACTTTATTTAAAAACAAAATTAAAGAATGTATTTCTGGCTTTTCAAAATGCTATAGCATTGCTCTGTAGGTATCACCGTTATTTTTTAATAATTTTTTTTCTGTTTTAAGTGATTTTTTTCTTAAATTGCCCCTCCCGCCTAAACGGGGGGAAATAGACCCCCCCTCCCATACGATTTTTTTCTTGTCTAAGTTCAACCTACACGCCCTAGCTTTTTGTCACACCTTATGCCAATCACCCTGTATATGTACATATACAGATTTTCAAAAAATGAATGTCGGAATGGCGGTACAGACAATAAATGGTTCGGTTGCTGTTAGAAGAGAATTATTTCAGCTCTTACACAAATTTTCACAACTTTTAGTTGAATACCTATGCGCTATGCATATGCAAGTCCAACAGAAAATTGAATTAGATTAATAAATAGATTATATGATTTATTATTACAAGCGTTCGCACGTGATGATAGAAACATAGGAGCAACATTTTAAACAACATATTATTAAGGGTTAAGCATTTTATTAGTTAGCAATTTGTTAAACTTTTAGTAATTTACTAGCTTTTCGAAATTTTTAAACCTTTTTTTTCGTTTTACTAACTAGTAATAGACTATGTGACAACTTTTTTCGAAATGTTTTTTTTTATTATTTCGCCACTTTGGATTGGACCATTCCAGTCTTCTTCCAAAAAAGTGTAATGTAAATAGTAGGTACTTGAAATTCTGGTGCAATCGGAAGTCTACGGCTTGTAATTCGATCTTGGATCTTTAAGTTTTCCAACTAAAAATCGATCTGCTATCTTGTCAAACCTATTTCTGGAGTAAAATTCTCCATAAAGCTGGGTCTTCAATCATATACATATCTACGTATATCAAAATCTTCGTCTTCCGAAAACATTTTATATTATTTTATTTACTTTTTAAAACAAATAACTCACGAAATAAAAAAAACACAATTTAACTCTTCCAAATAAAATTGCCAAGAGATTTTTTTGATGACAGATTTCATATTAATTTAGTAAATTACTAAAAGTTAAAGTAAACAGTTTGTTATTTTAACTTAAGTAAAATGTTAAGAGATACGAGTAGTAAGATGATAAAATCGTTTAAAATTAGCGAAATCCTCTTTTTAACTTAGTAACTTAATAAAATGTCTAAAATGCCTAAGAGTTTGCATTAATATATTTAAACAAAAAATAATATTTTTTCAAATTGGTTTGACAATAAGAATGAATGCCGTACGCACAGACTTGATACAGTTAACTTCTTGATAATTGTTTTTCTCTCAAAAATTTGTAAATGGACTCATGACAAGAACGTTAGAAGAACTTAAAACCTTAATATAAAAATAAGAAGCTACAGAACTAGTTAATGCTTGAAAAAAATTAAGAATTAAACAGTATGGAAAACTAAAAATGGATTGTAAAAATAATAAATGTAAAATGGGATGAAGGGTGGGTGAACTAAGCAAATACGCAATTAACAGTATAAATGCTTCAAACATTTTATATGGAATAGGCTAAGAGCAGAAAATACCTATTCAAAAGCTAATGCTCCTTTTTTATTTATTAAAACTATAATTATTTTTTCACTTACAAAAAAAAAAATAGAAATCAGAAAAACCGTTCTTATGTACCTTCGTATGTACTTACATACTAGATACGTTTTCTTATTTATGCTGAAATGAAATAATTTGTAAATATTTGATGCTGAAACCTGGGATATGATCTGATAATTAAATACTATAATTAGGAAAAAAGATTCTCAACGTAACGAATATTTTTCAAGGTTAAATCAATAACGTATAATGGATTTTGCAAGTCGCGCTTCATATCGTGGTCAAGTAACTAAACTTGTTAATTCCGCAAACGAATACTTATCGTCTGAAGAATCGAAGCCCAATGACAATTCAGATAATTTAGACACTATCGAGGAAGAGCTAGAGGTACTTCTGGATCGTCTATTATCTGCACACGAAAGTCTTTTAGGAGCAAATACGGAGGTTCTTTCTTCGATTAAACCATAAGACTTTGCAAGAGAATCGGATGCTGTTGCTGACTATAACGATAAAGCAGTTGGAGTCATCACGCGTTTGAAGCACAGACTGTCCAAAGTCATGCAGCGTCAAACGTGTTCAGTTCCAGAAGCACAACGTGCAACCGAACAATCATTGGTAATGCATGGTACAAATACAATAAACGATCTGCGTGTGGATTTTCATAGGTTATACGTTAACCTATCTGAAAGTCCTGAAACAACAAACGAGACCGCGGACGAGACTCCTTCTTCGGCTTCTGACATCTCTTCTACAAAATCATTTGGGGATAAACAGGTACATTCTTTACTTAAATTTTTTAAACGAGAGGTAGAGGCGCTTGAAAAATCGAGCGAGGATAAATCTGTCCCAGCACGTGTTCAACATCAAACAGGTAACAGTTCTCGACATGTTAAGACTGCTGTGGGCTTATTCACTGCTGGAGACAATGATAACGGATGTTTTTTCTGCAAATCTAAAGATCACATTACCAGTGATTTTAATCGTGTACCAAATATATCAGAGAAAAAACAATTGCTATGTAATGATAGAAGGTGTTTTAGGTGTTGCAAAAATGAACACAATTCTATAATGTGTAAAAATAAGCAAATTATTTGCAAAACATGTAGTGGTCGCCATACAACCAGTATGTGCGATCCTCTTTTTATAAAGACGACAAAAACACAATTAAATTCACTACAACATGAAAAAACTAAAGGTAGTGCAGATGAACCTACGTTAGTTTTATCAAAATAATTTGCACACCCACAACCATCTTCGAGTCAGCAAACATTAAATTTGTACACCGCACAAACAACGGAACAATCATGCAGTGTTCTGTTACAGACGGCATTTCTCCGCTTTAGCTCAGCCGCCATCCCTGGAGATAAAAACATCTGAGACAACCACCAACAGTCTCAGAACATCGTGCCACACATCTTTCCTATCCTTCTTTCTCTTCATTAACTTCACGCCCGCGCTGTGTTGAAACATTTAAAAGGGTAATCATAATTCCTTGAGCGCGGATAGATTATATAAAAAAAAAGACTGCTTGTGCCTTTGCTTCTATTAAGTTTTCTAACGGAGAATTATTCATTCGTTTTGTCATGGGTGGGGGTAGCCAAATGTCATTTGTGAAATCATCTGTAGCTCGGCGACTAAATTTATCATCGATCGGTTCGCACAATTTGAGTGTTATGTCATTTGGTAGCGATAAACCTAAGCCAAACCGGTTATGCAACAAAGTACGGTTAACCCTACGGAGTCAATGTAGTAACCGTACATTCTTTGTTGACGCGATTGAAGTGCCCGAAATTTGTGTGGATGCTCTTGCCGTACCTACAAGTGAAATTATTGAAACATCATTAAATGGGTTGCCACTAGCCGATGCACGTGTTCTTGGTCTTACTCCAGAAGAAGGTATAAGTGTCTTAATTGGTGCAGATTATTACTGGCAATTTGCTAAAGATAATCATAAACGAATTACTGATAAATTAACAGCAATAGAAACAGTGTTTGGATGGACAGTTCAAGGGCCATTACCGGTGGATGCAGTTTCCAAAGACACAATTACATCACTTAGCATATGTGTCTGCGAAGAAGTTCGTAATTTCTGGCAACTTGAAACCCTTGGAATTGTTCCTTCTTCTTCTTCTTCCTTTTCTTCGGTGCTGTTATGATCTCGATGTCGAGGGGATCATAACTCTCCCACGTATCTGCTTCACACTAGTGATCCGCCTGTGGGGTTCGCCGGGTTGACCTCAGAAATCGGCGGCAAGCCTCCCGGTTTTGTATTGTTCCATTTCTGAGGCCAACTGAATGCTGGTGTTTTTGCATTTGTTTGTACCAGGAGTGTTTAGGCCTACCTTTCTTTTTATTCCGAATTGGAACGTTGTATGATATTGCCTTTTTGACGGGGTTCTCAGGATCTCTCCTTTGAACATGGCAATACCAACTGAGTCGGTCGTGTTCAATTTTTTGGGAAATGGTATTCTTAACATGAAGGCTTCCTCGGATCTTCGTACTTCTAATTCAATCAAGCTTTGTAACTCCTGCTGTCATACGAAGCATCTTCATCTCAGCTGCCGTAAGCTTACTCTCATACTTTTTGTACATTGTCCAACATTGTGAACCGTATGTGAGTGCTGGACGCACAACTGAAGTGTAGAGCTTTCCTTTCAGATTAGGGGGCATTTTTCGGTCACAGAAGATAGCAGAATTTTCCCGCCACTTCATCCACCCTACGCTTACGCGATGATTGATATCGTCATCACAAGTAGCTTCGTTATTTATCATAGACCCCAGATATTTAAACTTTTCACACTTGGGAAGCACTACTCCTTTCAAATAAATGTCTGGAGTAGGCCTGTGTGGATCAGAAAATGGGCAGCATAGGTATTCTGTCTTTTTCGCGCTTATGAGGTACCCACTTCCTTCTAGAACATCCACCCATACGTCAAGTGCTCGTTGTATGGATATCGGGTCTTCACTTATGATGGCTCCATCGTCAGCAAAGAATAACTGATGTACTTTTGGATCCGTCACTTTGCCTTCAAGCAGGTAATCAAGAACTGTAATAAAGAGCAGGGGACTCAAGACACTTCCCTGGTGTACACCTACTGTGATTTCGAATTCTTCGGTGACTCCAGCTGCGCATCTTACTTTAGTAACTGCTCCATCATACATGTCCATAATTATCCGCACATAGGTTTCTGGAACTCCTCGTTGCCTGAATTGGAATTGTTCCTGCTTCTAATAAAAGTTGCAATAAAGATTTATCTCCAAATATTTCCAGATTTGGCGATCGCTACCAAGCTATACTTCAATGAAAGGAGATGGGTCCACTTCACGATAACTATTCAGGAGCAGTACAACGATTCAAGTCCCTGGTCAGGAAGCTGTGCATGAACGGAAAACTTTTGGAGTATGACAAAGCGATGAACGAAATGCTTTCAAACGGAGTAGCTGAACCTGTAGGGCATACAAATTTAAACGAACGTGTCTTTTGCATGCCCCACCGCCCCGTTTATAGGGAAGACAAAGAGACAACAAAACTTCACATCGTCTTCGATGCTTCAGCTCATGCCCCCAATCATCATTCTTTTAACGAACATCTAGAGGTGAGCGATAATCTGCTTCCGGATATTTTAACGATTCAGCTTAATTTTCGGACTGTTAAGATTGCGTTAACAGCTGGTATAGAAAAAGCTTTCTTACAGATTTTGCTGCACTCAAAAGATAGAGACAGCCACAGATTTTTTTGCTTTTCAGAGAGATTGAGAAGATGTTCCGAATGACTCGTGTAACATTTGGCGTGACGTGCAGTCCCGCTCTCTTAGCTGCTGCAATTATAAAGGCAATTAAAAAAGTTGAGCACACGTACATGAGGACTTGCACCCTTCTCCTGAGAAGCTTTTATGTGGATGATCTCGTCTTCACTGTTGATAGTGAGATAGATGCCGTGGAAATTCAACGTGAAGCAAACATCATTCTGGACAGAGCTTCTATGAAATTGTGCAAAGGAGCTGCAATAATTCAACTGTTTTTCATGAATTCCTTATGGAGCAGGACATTCATAAAACACAGAAGGTACTTGGTGTAACTTGGATTGTTGCTACTGACGAATTTGGTATACATTTTGATGGCGTTCTTGACCTTTTGGATTCTCAGAAGCTTAAAGAACAAAGCGGAACGTTCTTAAGTCAATGGCAAAATTTTTTGATCCTCTTGGTTTTCTATGTCCATGGATAGTTCGTCTGAAGATTCTCTTTCAATCAATTTGGCGAAAGAAGCTAGAATGGAATGCGATGCTACCTGATGACATGATGAACATTTGGATTACATGCTGCAAAGAAATTAACGATATAAGAACGATTGCACTAGCTCTTCATGCTTTTATTGGTAAGAAGTCAACAGAAATTCATATATTTGTAGATGCAAGTCAATATGCATTTGGGGCTGTTTCATATGCCAGAACCAGTGATAACGATCGTAATATTTTTGTACGATTTTTATGCGCTAAAAATAGAGTAGCACAACTCAATAATAAAAATCAAAATGAGCTTACCATTTCCAAACTAGAACTTACAGTCTCTCTCGTTGCAGCCCGTTTACTAGATTATCTTCGAACAAATTTGAATATCGATTTGGATGACGCATACTTATGGACAGACTCAAAAATCGCTTGGTTTTGGATTGTTGGCTCAAACAAGCGCTGGAAACCATATATCGAAAACAGAGTCACCGAAATTAGATCTATATGGAACGTGTCAAAGTGGAGGCACTGTCCAGGCCTAGAAAACCCTGCAGACCTAGTTACAAGAGGAATAAGTGCAACCGCTCTATTGAACTCCTCTCTTTGGATGTATGGACCTGAATGGCTGAAGGAAGATGCGTCAAACTGGCCACAACACGATACTAACGTGACGTTAATGACATCTTTACTTTAAAACGATACTACGAGTAACGAAACTAAAGTGCTAAATGTTCACAGAGTGCTTGTGATTGTGAACCCTTTTTAAAATATTATGAATTCAGCTCTTTCAAACATCTGTTACGTATTTCTGCTTATTGCTTTCGTGCATTTAATTTTTTTAAAACAAAAGAAAAACGTTCAGATTTCCTTTCAGCAGATGAAATTATTGCCGCTGAAAAATACTGGATTAAATATATTCAGAGGCAACATTTTCATGAGGAATTAATATCATTATCTAAACGAACTAGCATTGATTCTAAATCTAAATTATCAACTCTTAATCCTTTTTTTGATGACACTGTCACGGTAAAATTTACCGCGACAAAAATCATTCTTTCTATCCCCCAAAATCCTCTTCCTTCCATACCAGTTTCTTCTTCCTACAGGTGTTTCATTCACTTTACTGAGAGAGAGTGGGGCAGCTATGGACCATCAGCCATCGGTACGCTCTCTCAGTATCTTGGAGAAACAAAATAAACGTCATCATGAGCTCAAATGTGGATGAATGTTCCACTATTTAATTATGGACTATATGGACGAGTTGTTTTCGAAAAGCATGGGCGACAGTTGGTCCCCGAATGCTAGAAGTTACTCATTTTGAGAATGGCCGAGTGCCCAACCTAAACCATATCTTTATTTTCTTATTGTAAAAAATGGAGCGCTATACGCATATCCCTAATCCCCAAATCTAACAAAAGTCCACCGAAGTAGTTTTTTTTTGTAAATCGCGTGTAAGAAAATAGCTGCCAATTTTTCCCTCCGAAATGTTTATAGTTATTTTGGTCATTAAATAATTCGCTCCGTGAGTTTTCTCTTTTCTTTTATCAAATGTTTATATATAGAGTTTGGAGGGGACAAATGTATTCAAGAAATCGAAATTTTGAATGGTTCACGATTTGTTTTTTTGGTTTTGCTTCCTCTCGAAAAAAAATAGTGGGAAAATGACTGAATGCGTTCATTGAATTTGCCGCCCCTGGCAGTAAAACCAGCGGTCGGTGAATTTAACGAAGGCAGCGCAGAGCAAGGGTTAGTGTGTGTGTAAGCAGGACCGCTGGCTTTCAAAAACGAGAGCGCATCTCAGCAAATTAGCTGAGTGTGGCTTACAATGACGTGATTGAAATCCGCGGATTCCAATTGGCTGAAAGCACAAGGGTTAAAAGTTAAGAAGGTCCGAAGAGACATCGAAAAATCTGGACGGACACTTCTTAACTGGAGAGCATAGCGAAAAGAGTGGATAATTTAGAGAAAGCGATAGAAAAGAAATAGATTGTGAAAAATTCGAAATTTTGGAAAAGTTCTGGATTTTTAGAGAGCAAAAGTAAAGAGGAAAACACGTAAAGAAAAAGGAAAAGACGTAAAAAGAAAAGTTCTGGAGGAAGGAAAAATTGTGGCAAAAGATAAGTTGTGTTTATTTTAGTTTGGTTTATCATTGTTTCTTTTGTGCGTTAATCAGAATTCTCGTTAGTTTAAATTCATTATTTCAAACGGTTGACTTTTGTTTCGCGAGATTTTTCCTGAAATTGCAGGACGCGCGACCCGTTAATTAGACCTGTTGTTCGTTCGGGACAAAGTAATAGCGGTCCATTTTGTTCCAATTAATTATTACGTTGTTCAATAATTTTATTGAAAAGATTTTGGGTTTTTACCCTATATTTTATAAAGGTTTCCCAAACAAATAAATTCTTTTAACTTCCCCTTCTGGAAGCATAAAACTTGATTTTTTTTTTCTTTAAAATTACTTTCACCGTCGGTTTTGCTTCGAAGGTTTGTAATTTCCTTGTTTCAAAAAAAATTACTTGCGCCCTTTTAATTTTCAGATACTACGCCCCTGCGGCATCCAATTAAATTATCAATCCCATAATCAGCAACAAAAAAAATTAATCGCCCCAATATAAATAATTGGCTGAACCCACCCCCTTATTCTGAGCTAGTCATTTCGGTAGCATCCAAAGTGCTATCTACCGGTTGCACTTTTTTACGAATTCGAACAAACTTTCGCTTCGTTTCGATTTCCAATTTTCCATTTCTCTTTCAATTGACATTCGTCTTGCAAACATTTAAATCAATCATCGGATTTAGTTGTTTGCGTCGCGTCGTCGGTCAGTGCGTTTAATTTTAGTAAATAAAACCAAATTAAAATTATTTTGTATTTATCGTTCGTTACGTGTCGGATATAAGTGCAACAACACTAATGGTCTTTTAAGAGTTGGAGGACGCCTTTAATTTGCTTGTTTGGACAGAAGCGAAACACATCCAGTTATCTTACCGAAACTGTCTTACATTACCAGACTGATTGTGAAAGATGCTCATGAGAAGTTGTTTCATGCTGGCACAAATGCGGTTCTTTCACATCTTCGCTCCGAATTTTGGATAATAAAAGGAAGGCAACAAGTGAAAAACGTCATCAAAAAATGTTTTTATGCAAACTTTTACGAGCTAAGTCAGCATCACAGCCCTTTGCACCGCTGCCTCGGGACCGAATCCTAAATACGCGGCCGTTTGAAATTACTGGCGTTGATTTTGCGGGACCACTTTACATATTGGATAATGCCAACCAGTCAATAAAAGTGTACATCATGTTACTTACGTGTGCAGCTGTTCGAGCAGTACACTTAGATGTTGTTCTCGACCTCACAGCAGAGAGTTGCCTTTTAGCTTTAAGGCGATTTATTGCTAGGAGAGGCGTACCACGAATCATCTACTCGGATAATACCAAAACCTTTAAAAAGGCATCTTCAGAACTTGGTAAGAAACTCTAAATTAACGCTAATCAGTCTTTTCAGTGCTTCTTAACTGATCAACGAATTAAATGGAAATTTATCGTCGAACGTGCTCCATGGTGGGGAGGTTTTTGGGAGCGCTTAGGCGAAGTTGTGAAATCTTCCTTGAAAGCAGCTGTAGGGAGAGCAACTTTAACAACTGACCAATTTACAACTTTCCTCACTGAAGTTAAAAACGTTGTAAATTCACGACCGCTCACATATTTCAGTGACGATAAAACGGATTGTACACCTTTTACTCCTGCACACTTTTTGGATACCCAAGGAAATTCTGAAGATGATATATTAGAATTACATGTTCAGCCAACGAACCAACAATCACTACGAACGCAGTGGGCTCAACGTCTTAAAAATATATCAATTTTTAAACGGCGTTGGTTTGGAGAATATCTGCGGCAGTTTCGTTATTTACATCATGAGAGACAGGCAGCATCTACAGATCTTTCGATAGGAGACGTTGTGCTTTTGCAAGACCCATCCCAACCAAGAATACTCTGAGGTTAGCGATTATCCAAAATACATTTCCAGGACCAGACGGGAAAGTACGTGCGTATGAACTACGATTAGCCAATGATTCAAATCTTCGAAGACCAGTTCAACTCTTATATCCTTTGGAAATAAACAATTGATAATTCGGCCGCGGAGGATGTTAAAAATATAATACAAATTTGCTTTGGTTTCCACCTTAAATTTAATAATTTCATTAAGTTTAAAAATGTTCTATTTAATTTGCATAATGTTTAGAATTTGCCTTTCATTAACTTTTGACCAATCAAACAAATTGCTTCTATATATAAGATTGTCTAAATGAATTATTAAATCAATCGATTTTAATCTCTGTGAAATACAGTCATCTGTCTTTTCTTTTAAATTATTAAATATTTTGGAAAGTTCCTGGGCCATATTTTCTACAATAACCGCTTCGCTAGGAATGCTCATCAGTTCACCCTTGAGCCTAACGTTGGTCGTACCGTCAAATATAGAGATTCATTTTTTAGTCGCACAACACGATTATGGAATAACTTACCCGGCACAGTTTTCCCTGCGATTTCAATTTTTAAACATTCAAAACCAATGTTCATAGACACCTCCTTTCTCTCCCCTCCTAATTTCCCCTTCGCCCGTGCTGTGTTTAAAACATTATAAAGGTCTCGTAACATACCCTTCAGCGCGAGTGATCTATATAAAAAAAAAAAACTATTTTATTTGCTTAATACTGAATTCTTTTCAGTGTTGGAGATTTTAAACAGCCCATTATTAAGGTAAGGTAGTATAATACTTCTTATATATTTTCTAACTTTAAAGTAGTTTTCTAACTTATTCTTAACTTTAAACATTCTCTTACTAATATCTTACTAGTACTAATGTTTGTTTTAATAAATTCCTTCTGAGCACACCTAAGACAAATTGAGCGTAATGCCGAAGTTACACGACATTTCTGAACAAATGCCAGTGTACTGATAAAACATATCAATCGAAACTATTGGTCTTCGTGTAAATTGATTCAATATTTTGTGACATGTCAGTAGTGTAAGACCGGAATTATGATATGAATTAAAATTTTGCATTTAAAAAAATATTTATTCTGTAAATTGCGGAGCGATCACACTTTGCACTAGTAAAGGCAAAGTATAATAAAATAAATACCAACGAATACACTCTCAACCATGCCAACCTATATTTTTTCGGACACAACCTAAATACCTCCTACATTTCAACATCCGAAACTCCATCTTCACTAAAATGTTCCTTTCAATTACTAGTTTATTCTTATTCACTAATCGTTTGATGTTGCTTTCTATGTTAAATTTTGCGATGTAACCTATTCACTAAACAATAAAACACCGCTTATGACTTATGAAGGTTGATACCGCCGCACCTCCATTAGCAATATTTATTTCTGACATTATATCAGACACTGTATCTGAAGTTTATATTTCTTTAACTCTGTGGGCAAATTATGTCGTGATTATTCATTCCTCGCCATAATCTCACCAGGTAAGTCACGTCATTTGATTTTAGCGATAAACGCAGTGGAAAAACTGGAAGAGGCAAAACGGAAAGAATACAAAAGGACCTTGAAGAACATTTGCTACAAGGCATAATTGAGTAGTCCCACAAGCATGAAAAGTCTCTGAATGCCCTAACTAATTTTAAAAAAATTAATCAAAATACTTACTATCTTCAATGTTTAATTCTTTTAATGTTAATTTTGGCCTGCAAACAAACAAACAACATTATATATGTACTTCAACAGACAGTAAATGGTAGAAAAATTACATCTTGGCTTCACAGGACATAATTTCTATACGAAGTGAAAACATAACATGAGTTCGTCAATGAAATGAAGGAATGTTACATGAAAATGTGGAAATTGGTGCCAAGACTCGACGTCTTGTGAGAAATTTGTGTCTAGTGAAGACACAAGTCATGAAACGTCAAAATTTATATCTGCATTTATTTCTTCTACGAAGACAAGAAATAAATAGAAAAAATTATGTCTAAAAATAACAAAAATCGAGACATAAGGGGGCTCCACAAGAAATATTGGCTACATGACACATTTCTTGCAATCATTTATTTCAAGTGGAGGCTCAGTGTACTGAAAAATGGCATGTTTGTGTCGAACAGATGTGGGAAAGATGTTTTTATTAACGCCGCACCTCCATTAGCAATATTTATTTCTGACACTATATCAGACACTATATCTGAAGTTTATATTTCTTTAACTCTGTGGGCAAATTATGTCGTGATTATTCATTCCTCGCTATAATCTCACCAGGTAAGTCACGTCATTTGATTTTAGCGATAAACGCAGTGGAAAAACTGGAAGAGGCAAAATGGGAAGAATACAAAAGGACCTTGAAGAACATTTGCTCCAAAACATAATTGAGTAGTCCCACAAGCATGAAAAGTCTCTGAATGCCCTAACTAATTTTGAAAAAATTAATCAAAATTCTTACTATCTTCAATGTTTAATTCTTTTAATGTTAATTTTGCCCTGCAAGCAAACAAACAACATTATATATGTACTTCAACAGACAGTAAATGGTAGAAAAAATACATCTTGGCTTCACAGGACATATACGAAGTGAAAACATAACATTAGTTCGTCAATGAAATGAAGGAATGTTACATGAAAATGTGGGAATTGGTGTCAAGACTCGACGTCTTATGAGAAATTTGTGTCTAGTGAAGTCACAAGTCATGAAACGTCAAAATTTATAACTGCATTTATTTCTCCTACGAAGACAAGAAATAAATAGTAAAAATAATGTCTAAAAACAACAAAAATCGAGACATAAGGGGGCTCCACAAGAAATATTGGCTACATGACACATTTCTTGCAATCATTTATTTCAAGTGGAGGCTCAGTGTAAAGGTGCAATGGAAAGTTTGATAATATGCTTGAATAGAGAAATGAGTAGCAGCAACTATACTCGTCGGCATCGGAGTAATGACAGGATTTGTTTTTACTTAATCAAGTTTTTTCTGTGATTTATTTTGTACCTAGACAGGGATTAGGCCTACTGGGGATACTATTAAAAAAACGCACATATGCTATCTTTTCTCTTGGTGGTGTGGAAAAATATAGATTCAATTTATTTAGATCGTCATTTTTTTTTTCATTATAATATGTAAAAATTTTTTTTGGTGGTGCAACAGCTCGGAGTGAACCAGGACCAGGAACTAGTGACTTACAACTCTCAACCATTCCTGTGTGCGTGTTACCAGGAAACAGAGGGGACCTACAATTTTCTGCCGATTCCAAACGACTAATCAGCAGCACTTTCCATGACAAGAGATACTCTTGGAGAATTTGTCAATTCCTCGCAAGAGGCAATACAGCAGCGGCTGAGAAATATGTGCTTGTATTAATAAATAGTTGTTAACTCAATAGATATTTGTGTGACATTTGCGGCTCTTTTTAATGCTCACTATCCTGCCTTCCCAGTACTGCAAATATAAATTGAACAGAGTATAGTCTGATAGAGGTTTTAACTCGATAGATAAATAAATAAAAAAATAACTTTTGTTTTTCTTTCAATTAATTCTTACGATCTATAGTTCAATAATTAAAATTTTTAAATTAAGATATTACTGACTGTACCTTCCATAGAACCATTTTTTTCGAATTTTGAATTTCTTACTACTGGCATCGGCATTGCTTTTCAAAACTTAAAAAAAAATTTTGAATTTACAAAAAAAATATTTATTCTTTATTTATTCGATATCTAAAAAACGGGCAAGTACTCGTATATTACATATTTTGAAATTTAATTTTAATGCGTACAATACTAAAAACTTAAAGTTGGTATACCAAAATATTTTCTTAAAAATGTTCTAAAAATTTTGTTTATAAAAACTTATTCCTTTTAACGAACCGCTACAACAACTTAAATTTTTGTTCTTGCAAAAATTCATATTTGCTTAATAAATCATATAGCATTCTGTTTTTATCACCTACTACTTAAAGAGTTTCAAAAATGAATTTTATGAACAGTTTTCTCTAATAACATTAGCACAAAATTTTAGTCGAATTAGTACGATGTTAAAGCTGTTTTAGTATGAAACTATGTTAAAACAATGATTTTTTAATTTGTAATCAAATATAGCATCTCTACTTTTGTATTAAAGTTAATCATCGAATACCTATTTTATTTTTTTAGTACCGTGCTAACATCATATGACACTTTTGACATTTCCAAACATCAAAACAGGTCTGTTTACTTAGTTTTTTGTATGAACTCCCATTACTTTAGGTGTGTTTAGAAGCAATTTATTAAGAAAATTGCTTTAGTACGATACTAGTTACAAAATGTTTAAAATTAAGAATGAGTTAGTAAAATACTTTTAAGTTTGCACATTGTTAAGTAGTATCATACTAAACCTTAATAATAGGCCCTTTAAAATTTTGCGCCATTAATTTTTAATTTAAGTTAAGCCCCACTTTTGGTTTAAACTTCAGTTCAACATTAAATTTGGTTTCACAATGTCATTTAAACCTTGAACAGAGTTCATTCTGTAGTTTAAGTTAAACGACAATATTTTGCCGTTTAAACCTTAGTTCAGCAACACTTCACACATTTGAAAATATTATTTATTTTCCTTTTTTAATTTTGTTTCCTGTTATAGGTCACAACTGAAACAAAGCAAACTTTCCTTTATTGTTTTTTCTTTGATTCAGACGGAAAGAGAATACAATTTACTTAAACTACGTTCAATGAACTGAAGTTCAGATCAGACTGCGAAACCCAACGAGTTGAACTTCAAATTTAAACTTCAGTTCGGGTTCAGCTGAACATACGAGTAAGTTTAAACTCCCACTGTGAAACTGGGGGTTAGTCTATTACATATAAGAATATTTTATTTCTTTTAAAGATGATCGTTCTTAATTAGGAAAGGAATGAACATTTGTAGAGCGTTTTTTCAAAAAATAAATTCATTTGAAGGTGGAATAATCACTTCATCACTATTAATTTTTTCATCAGAGTCTGGCAAACATTGCAAGACAAAATGTCTAAAACATTAGATGGAAATCGATGTGAATTTGTTTCTGTTTTTAAATACCAAACAGGAGAAAACGTCTGATAATATCAGAGAGCCAATAGGTACTGAATATCTATTTCGTTATTTTATTTCTAATTAGAACAAACAAAATATAAAAAAAGGAATTAAACTAATGGGCTTTGTGAATAAAAAAAAAGCTAAAGCTAAATCTTGGGTTTTTTAAGTAAAAGCTGGAAGAATTTGGCTCTTTTTATAACATTTATGATTTTGGTCTGATCTCACTCCTTTTGCAATGATTTTAATATTTTGCCATGTCAAAATGTCGAAAGACACGAAAAGATAGAAGGGTGGACAATACTAAAATCAACTTAGTTTATAGCTTCCTATTTCTTTTTGTTATTGGTTGTTTTGATTTGCTCTTCATTTGTTCCCTCTTGTCCTGGCAAGACACCTAACACTAACATACCTTTGTACCTTAATTACAAATACTAGTACCTACATCCGCTCAAAGTCATAAAAAAGCAATAATTGTTGAGGATGCGATGATGTTTTTGTTGCAATTTTAACTCATTTTTTTAAATGAAGGTAGCCCACCAATTAATAGCCTAATTAGTGGTTTGATTATAGTTCACATCACAGTTAAGAGTTTTTTTTATGTAAACTCATAGTTTTTTCAGGTATGCAAATGTTTTCTTTTTTCATTCATGTTAACATAACATAGAGTACCAAATCGAGCACCCTAGTTCTAAGAAATGTCATGAATTTTCAAGATGCATGTATAGTTTAAAAATGACAATAAAAAGACACTTCGAATGAAAAATCTTAAATTTTCTATTTTTCGCCTGTAGGTACATTAAGTTATACCGCTCTACCAAGTTTCATCATTCAATCAATCGGAAGTGCTCCAAATAAATTAAACAGTTTCTCAGAATTAGACTTGTGCATTTTCGTTCACTTGAAAGAGCGCTCAATTTCGTTCAGAATACACATACAATATACATTTGGTACATTTGGTTGTTGGTCTCTCAGTTCCCAAATGTAATTATTTTCTTGAATTTTTAACTTAAGAATATAACAATAAAATAAAAAAACACATTCGTTCAGAATAATTTATTACGGAAAATTTTTTTTATTTAAACATCTCATAAATTTCTATTTGAATTACATACATATTCTAATGCAAGAAAATTAGTTTAGGTACTTTCTCAGACTTCTGTAGGGTTCTTCTTTCTTTTGTTATTTGTTCAGTACCAGAAATTCTTTAGGCACTAAACTATGAAAACAAATAACAACTTTGATATGATTGAAAACAAACTTACATAAAAATATCAAAAGTCTCGATAATGATATTTGCAGATAAGTTAACGGTTTAACTCTTGTATACAAATTTCTCATTACATTGTTCGTGTTTTTCAAACTATGAAAACGGCCCAAAATAGCCTAACTTGCATCCAATTAAATCGAAAACTCACAAATGAATAATGACAATAAGACCCAAAACAACACAAACGCTTAAAATTTGTATTAACTTGTACAGCGTACTCAATTCCGATATCTCATTTGAATCTACAATTCAAATACCTTTCTCTATTTCCTTAGATCTATCTTTTATTCATTTGCGAACTACTGAACTACCGGATCTATCTACGCTTACATAGTTAACTTAGCTCCTTAAATCTCTTGCTCTTTTCTTTCGTTCGTTGAACTCACTGAACCAACTGAAGACTGAACTCCCTCCGGCTCCGCCTCCATATACCTAGATAAATCACTTAGGCCGGTATTCACCGAGCGCTCATAACTTAAGAAGCTCGTAAACGTATTCACCAAGCAATATTAGTGAAGATCTACGAGCGCTCTTAAAAGTTAGGAGTGGTCCCGACCACTCCTAACTTACGAGCGCTCTCTTCGAAAATTTGTTCGCTTGGCGTGTGCCACGCACGCATTTGACTCGAATCCATGTGAGCAATGCCAAGTAGAAGAGTATCCATTTGCTGTCAAGACCAACATTACACAACATTTCACAGTTTGGGTATGCCTGAACAAGAGAGAGTGGCTCTCATTTTCGAACTTCGAAAAACACTTGCGAGTGGTTGGTGTCTTGGTAAATACCGCACAGAAATTTCAAGTTAAGAGCCTCGTAAAGTTAAGAACCGTTTAGGAGCGCTCGGTGTATACGAACCTTAGTTCCTTAGGTCGTTTTCTCTCTTCGTTCGTGAACTACTGAACTAACTGAACTACCTATACCTATACCTAATAGATAGTTCACTTAGGTCGTTTGCTCTTTTCGTTCGGGAACGACTGAACCAACTGAACTACCCATACCTGGATAGTTCACTTAGTTCTTTAGTTCATTTGTTCGAACTGAACAACTGATACTGAATTTATCTACACAACCTAAACCTATTATACATCCATACCATACATGATAGTTCGACTGTAGCTCGTACGCAACGCAGTGAACTAGTGAACGAAATGAACTAAGAGATGGTGAACTAGTTCACTTCTTTCAGTTGAATGAGTCGGTCTTTGAACTAGGTCGTTCGTGAACGACACAAGCCTACTCAGAATGTGGGGGGATACCACGCCCCCTGAATGGAAAACCTCAATTTTTATTTTTGGTCCTTTATATGCAATTTGAGCACTACCGTTCTACCAAATTTCACTGTTCTACTGCAATCGGAAGTGTGCCATATATAATTTACATCAGTTTTGAGGAAGTGGGCGGATACCACGCCCCTGAATGAAAAACCTCAAATTTTATGGTTTTTTCTTTGTATGCAATTTAAGCCCTACCGTTTTACCAAATTTCATCGTTTTACAGCATTCAACCAACACCAGTTCGGAGAAAGTGGGCAGATACCACGCCCCCTGAATGGAAAACCTCAAATTTTTTCCTCTGCTTGCATGACAAGACCTACCATTGTGCAAAATTACAAGATTCTACGATATCGGGAAGTGCTCCATAATTTTGATGATCTGTCAGTGAGTCAGTCAGTTACGGTTTTTGTGATTTTTGAGGCCTTATATCTCAGGAACCGCTTATGCTAGAAAATTGAAATTTGGTGAGGCGTCTGTGCCTGACTAGCATAGTAAATATTCGGAATTTTAAGTTTCTGACTTGATTGGTACTGAAGATAAGGAGGGATCAAAAATCGCCTGAGTTTGTTCCTGTAAAAAGGGTGTAGTGCCAGAACTTGGCTAGGCACTACCGTGCGCTTTGATATGTAAAACAAAAGAAACATTTAATAATGAATGTATGATGTCTATGTTCTTTATACCATACTGGTGATTAAGAAAACTGATGATAATGGCGCCAGGTTACTTGCTTGACAAGCAAAATCCTATGGTTCGGTCTAATTTTCACAATGTTAAAATGCCTTGTGTAATATTTTCAAACATTTTTAGTATGTATTTCCAAAAGTTTGTGTATATTTTTATTATTACTATTTTATTTGTGTCGTCTTTATTTCTGACCTTATCAGTGTTCAAACTGTACAACACTTTTCATTTTTAAACTTTTTTTGTATGTACCTATATACATATGTATACATATATGTACACGTACATATGAACATATGTCTGTATATTTAAAAACAAATATTTTTTTTACTATTTTTTTTAAATCAATTTGTACCTATCAGATGTTTATGTGGAATGTGAGTTGATTGAAAATATTTGGCGTTTAAGCAACGCAGTATATACTCTCAAAGTTAACACTGGCACAAAAGGTGACAATTGTCGTTTAAGAAAAACGCCTGTTGTAATAAGATTAATAAAAAATAAAATGCACGACTGGATCGCACGAACTTGCTCTTATGTAAAAGTACTTTGGAATTTAAGATACATTTTATAAATATAAAACATGAATTTAAAATGAAATTGCCGTCTGATTTCTAGAAAAGTATGAATTTATGCAAACAAACTTTAAAAATCATTTTATTATTAAATAAATAAATTTTTTATATAAAAATTTCTTTAAAATTTTTCAAGAAAAAAATGTGGGATGCGAATTTTAAGTATTTAATAATATTGATTTTTGGAAATAATTTCAAAAAATAATCGTTCATAGGTTTTGAAGATATTGATTTTTCAAAAAAAAATTTTTTTCAAAAAAACCCAACAACTAATTTTTCGAATATTTGTATATACAATATTATTTTAAGCTTAGGGGGTCTCCTGCTGAAATTTTTTGGTTAAGATCGTTAGAGCCGTTAATGAGAAAGTCGAAAATCAAAAAAACGGTTCTATGACAGGTACCGTTAATAACATTTTGCCCCAAATTTTTTTTTTACCAAAACGTAGTCCATATCCATAATATCACACCTAATTTTTTTTATCAAAATCGTTAGAGCCGTTTTCGAGATAAATAAGATTTTGCATTACGGGTGTATGGGGGGTACCGTTAGTTTTAGAGCTAAAAAAAAATTTCAATTTCCCCTCTAGGGAATCACCGAAGACCCATTACTACCGAGTTTGAAGAAAATAGGTCCAGTGGCTTAGGCTCTAGATCGAGGTACAGACATACAGACAGACAGACAGACAGACAGACAGACAGACAGACAGACGGAATTGTCGGACCCACTTTATTCGTCTTCGCTATCATCGTAATGTCAACTTTGATCAAAATCTCGAGTTCGATTTTTTTTCCAAATGCAGAACTTGCCCTATAGTACCTATATCGCAAGTAAAAATGTGTGTGTACTGACGTAAGCGCGCTTGAAGTAAAACTTCTTTTCCCAAAAGCAAAGCCTCTGTACGATTCATGTGCTTTTCGGAAACATAAAAAAAAAACGATTTAAAAGTAGTTTTAGTAGTCTTGTAAATTGCAAGATGTCAAAACCACTTCCAAATGCATTTTTTTAAATAGATATTTCTTCGAATTGAAAATGATTTGCAAAATAAATGAGGAGGTTTAAATTGGAACTCAAAACTGAAAATCATGTATAACTTGCTTCTTATCAAAAGTGAGCAAAATGGATGGCGCTCTTTTTGAGGCACAGATGCCGCTTTTTTGACGAACGGATGGCGCTCTTTATGACCGACAGATGGCGCTTTTTTAACGCACATGATTACTAAGCTGGGTGCACATCATAAATCGTGAAAGGACACTAATATAATACTAGCCGTTTCTTAGCTCATTTTAATCTTCGCTTAAATTTTTCAGATTTTGACTTTGAAATACAATTGAAAACGACAGACAAAAGTTTTTATAACTCCCCAGTTATAGCTATCATTGAAATGCATCATTGAAAATTTTCATTACCATTTTTAAGGCGAATAAACAAAATGCAATGGCTTTAATTGATACCAAAATGAAGGTAATGAGTAGTAGAATTTTAACACTCTATAAAATACAAAATTCTCTGATTTGAACTTTCTTTCAAATCCACTTTTATTATTTCACTTATAGAAATCAATCTCAATGAACAGCTGATTTGCGTTTCTTTAATGTTCTCAAATGTCAATTTTCCTTTCAATGATCAACTCTAACCTTAAATGCATAGAATTAGTTGTAATCATTGACAGGGTCTTTTACTGAAACCAATCTTTCAATGATTGCTATAACTGGTTTGTCAAAAAAATGAAGTCAGCCTTCCATTGACTTGTTCCAATGATGCATTTCAATGAAAGCTATAACTGCGGCCTAATTATGTCCGATTCGTAATGTGAAGAGAACACGAAACGAGAACGAGACATGATTCACTGTCACCTTTACGTTGTTATAAAATCGTTCCGCAATTGCAGGCCTGAAGCGTAAATTCAATTTTTATAACTGTTTGGTTGGTAAAAAGAAACATATGGTAAATATAATAGTAAAATGAAACATAAGCCCATATGTTTCATCTCAGCAACCAACAGATGTGAAACTAAAAATTGAATGTGCGCGACAGTTCTTACATATCCTCGTCAGCTTTCATAGTTTGAAGCGGATTTTACAATAACGACGAGGTTTCATCGCGCTCACATCTCTTTTTTTTTTTATTTCATTCATTGTGTTGGAGCCCAAGGATTTTAAGATTGTAGGCAATGCTAATTTAATTTTGACACAGAATTTAAAATTCTTCGCATATGGCAATGCTACTCGTAGTTTATATTTAACAACAGAAAGCAATAAAGCAGATAGTTTATTTACAAGTATTTTTTTTATATTTCGCTTTAAGTATTTTGTAAATTTTAGTGCTTATTTTTCAATTTAAATAGTTTATAAGTATGCAGTATTGCTTAGGTTAAAGTGTTTTATGTTTTAAATAAATAAAACTATAAAAAATATATACATAAGTATTTGTTTGTGTTTCTTGTGCAAAGGAAAGTGGTTTTCGATCGAGAAATTACTCGGCCACATAATTCATTGAAAAAAAGCTTTTATTATCTAATTTTTTAATGAAATTATTTTATTAATTGTTTTGTAGGTGAGTTGTTGTGGTTGTGCAATTAAAAGAACATTCTCTTTCGGCAATAAAAGGTGTTTTTAAAGTGTTTTAAATAACCTCTAACAAAATTCGAACAATAATTGTAAGAACCATGCTTTGAGTATATATAATATGGAGGGCTCGTTTCTATTCCAAATGCATGACTATCATAGGGGGCGCTACTCAAATTTGTGTAAGACAAAGTTATTTGACAGCGGCATGCGGCAACCAAAAAAAGGTTTTTGGCAGGATTGATTGCCTTGCGGGAAGATACTAAGTTAGAACAAAAGAATAGCATACAAATTAACAAAGAAAAAAACATTTTATTATTCAATATTTTTGTATCATTAAACAACTAAATAAACACTAAAACTTTTTCAAGCTAAATATTTCTACAAATTTATTTTTTTAAATCCAACTAAAACTCATTACACCTTGAGTTCGTCTTCGAATTTGGACTCGTTTTTCGGTTGGAATTGTGCCAGTTTCTCAATCTTTACCTCATTACAAA
This sequence comes from Chrysotoxum bicinctum, assembly GCA_911387755.1. NCBI lineage: Eukaryota > Metazoa > Arthropoda > Insecta > Diptera > Syrphidae > Chrysotoxum > Chrysotoxum bicinctum. The sequence continues at coordinate 96,558,400 of OU426988.1, forward strand.
GGTGACACAAGCCACTTGCAGGGAATGGATCGCTAATGTCGGAAAAAACATTCTGCTGTTCATCTCTCTTAGTCGAGGCTAAATTACTGCAGTCCAGCTGTTGATAGATCTCCCAATTGTAGTCGCCATCCTTGGTAAATCCATTGTATTGGTCACATTGTGGGGAAGCTATTCGCCTCCAAGTAGGGACCTTTAATATTTTGATTACAAAACCAGCAATTAACAATCACTTTAAAGTTTGATCTTATTTGTACGTATAATTTTTAAAAAATTAAAACAGTCACAAAGCTTATTGATATGCGGCTTTTTTCGGTTTTTTGCAAACAAGACTGAAAATTTACCGAGTGCTTCATATCACATGCGACGGAGAACGATGTGCGAGGAGAAGGTAAACACAAATTGACAGCATAAAGTTGTATCCTTAACTTACAGAAAGTGAGACAGCGACCCCTATCACAACTGCAAGTACTACAATGCATTAGGGATAGGAACGAGCCCTCCATATTATATATACTCAAAGGAACCATGTCGCTTTAGCGTGTCGTTTTGACATGTCACTGACAGTTCCATAGAAAATTTTTTACCCCCAACGCCGGAAAAGAAGTTTTACTTCAAAAAGCCAATTATTTACTAAATCTTACAATTTAAAAAAAAAATCCATTTAATTGTCAAGAAGAAAAACGCCTGTTGTAATAAGGGTAAATATAAAAAACCAATTACTTACTTAATTCTACAGTTAAAAAAAATCCATTATACTGTTTTCATTTTGGTTTGTTTATTTTGTATTTTTTTAAAACTATTTACCTATATAAATTTGAAAGTAAGATACAGGAACATACTTCTGACTTTCAAAACTTTTATTTAAACTATTTTTTTTTTAAATTGATATATGATATCTAGTGATCGATTTTTTTTACAAATCCAAAATTTGCCTTATAGACGGAAACTATTAACATTTATGCATAACATTCAACATTCATGCAAATACAAATGGTTTTTTTTTTCATTTCCATTTATAATAAAAAAAAAAAAAAACAATTTTCCAAAAGGACCAAATTTGTGAAAAGGAGCTATATTTGATAGTTATTCTAGGTTCAATAAAAATTATTTATTAACATCTAATGGCCGTTTTCTTTGGTCCTTTATATTTTTTGTTTTTCATTAAATTCGATTAAAAGTAAAGTGATCTCAAATTCACAAAGCGTTTTGGAGTTGAGATCACTTGTCTTTCAATGTAATTATATTCAATCGCTCCACTCTATCAGAAGTAATTCTCTAATTTTTCTCATCTTCGTTTTTAAATAAATAATAAAGTGAAAACTTAAACATTTGAAGCCACTAATATAAAATTATATGACATCACAACGATGAAAGATATATACACATACATGCATGCTTAACATCATAGCATGTAGCTTGGATTATTTTTGCATTAAGTTTAGTTGTTTTATTCTGGTTCTGTCAATAAATTTGAATACATTTTCATATTCGTTTAGTAAGCTCTTTTGTCAAAGGAACAATAATTCATGTATTGAGTATAAAAAAGAACAACAAAGCTTACCTGTTATTGTCCCATGACATGATAATACTGTGCTGCACGATACAAGGAATACAAAAGCTTGTAAGTATTTAAGTTGAACTGATTTTGCCATTTAATGGTATGATTTTAGGGTAGTTAAAATTTGAAATATCCTTTTATGTTGATGGGTTGCTGCTGCATTTAAAATATATTTCTTAAATATTATTCCCACATATACAGTATTTTACATATGTAAGTAGGTACTTTAAAAAACTATTTTTCGAATTGAAAGAAACACTTAAAATTGCTTTTATAATATGCGACCAGACAACACCTCCGATGGATTTGTTGTTTTATTAATTATTTCTTAAATACAAAATATACCGAGTATATCACATTATATTTCTTTTATTTTCTCACTAACACAACACTTCAGATGCCTTCACTCTACACGATGACTTTTGAGTAAATATATAAATACTTAACTCAACCTCTCCGTATATGTCCAGTCAGCTTGACTTGAAGGTGTCTTATGAATGGGCAGCATATCAAAAGCCACTTTTTTTATTACCGATTGAAACGAAAAAAAAAAAACAACCTAACAAATCGAAAGCTTTTGCGTCACCTGTCTTCTTGGAGAAACAGCACAAAAAAAACAAACAATCTTGGCTCCATCTTGTCCCCAATTCTTGTCTTCGTTTAAATCGATAGCAGCGTTCGGACCCACTAGCGAAAGCATTGGCTTTTTTCATACATTTTAAAACTACTGCACCACTGTGCTCCGCTTACAATCTACTTCGATTTTGTATTTTGGTTGAATGGCAAACAAAACTAAAATATCAATAATTGAAATTGTTTCATATAAATCTCTCTTACGCGTCTTGTATTTGATAAATGTAGATTATTTATCATAATATGAGCACATTAAGTAGAAGGAAATTGTTAAATGTTGGTACTCTATAAAAAAAAAAGCAAAAAATCTTTAAGGAGAATATGTATTCTTTAACTGCATAGCAGAGCGAAAACTGAAAGGTATTATTATATAATGACTTTGACTAAAGACAAACTTAGAAACAGGCCTTAACGTAAGAATCGTACGAGGTTCTTCATGACACAATGAACTAAACCTTAGAAGTAATTCTCAAAAAGTTCAATTTATTAATATTGATTTTGAAAGAATAAATCAATTTGAAAAATCTTATTCATATAGAAAACAGTTCTAACGATTGTAATAAAAAAGTAAGTGTCTATTAATTTATTTATTTATTTATCAATGGATTATTACATCTGCTGATTACATTAATATTCTTAAGAAATACATATATACAAAATTGAACTACATCAAATTAATTTACTTTTTATAATATAAATATACAAATTATTTTACCCTAATAACTGTAAAATATTTTTTTTAAATTGATCTCTATTATTTATAATGTCGATTTCATTGCATACCGAGTTAAACAATGATAATGAACGCGAAATGGGCTCATTAAGTCCATAGTTAGTTCTGTGGGTTGAAACATAAAAAAGGACACTTCTGTCCCGTAATATTCTTTCTGGGACATAGAATTTTATAAGATTCAGTAGTTCTATACAATTAATTCGGTATGATATTATATCTCTTACGAAAATTATGCATTGAGCATTTCTTCTGGCTTCGAGCGTTTTCATATCAATCAGGGCGCATCTTGAACGATAATTTGGCATACCATCTAACCAATTCAATTTCCGGAGTGCAAATCGCGTGAATCTCTTTTGAATTTGCTCGATTCTTAGTATTCCATTCGCATAGAATGGGCACCAAATTAAAGAACAATATTCAAGATAGGGAAGTATTAATGAGTTATATAATGTTTTAAGTGTATAGACATCTTTAAATTCTGATGAGTTACGTTTTAAAAATCCAAGCAATGAATTTCCTTTGGAAACTATGAAATCGATATGAGCATGAAAGTTCAATTTAGAATCAACGAGGACACCGAGATCTTTTACCAACTCGACTCTTAAAAGTTCATCATTGTCAAATTTATAAATAAATTTTATGACGTTATGTGATCTAGTAGCACTGAATATCTTACATTTGGAAAAATTTAATTCAAGGTGATTGTATTTGCACCATTCAAGAAATAAGTCTATATCCATTTCAAGTCGAGAACAGTCGAAAATCGATTTAATAGTATAGAAGATTTTAACGTCATCGGCAAACATTAGACAATGGGCGTTTTTGAAAACTAATGGCAAATCATTTATAAATAAAAGGAAGAGCAATGGGCCCAAGTGACTACCTTGAGGTAGACCTGAGTCCACAACAATAGGACTTGAATAATGTCCATTTATCACAACAATTTGCTTTCTGTTACAAAGATACGATTTTAACCAACTGATAAAAGAACTAGTAAAACCCATCTTAAATAACTTTTGTGCAAGCAAACCATGATGAACTCGGTCGAAGGCTTGGTAACCTTTTTCCATTTGGTTCAAGCAATAATTTGTAAAAAGGCAGAGATTTGTAGCTGTTGAGCGACCCTTAACAAATCCATGTTGACTTGGCGATATTGACTCTCTTACAGAAAAATACAAATTTTTTGTTATAATCTTTTCAAAAAGCTTTGGTATAGCCGATAGCTTTGAAATGGGCCTATAGTTTTTAATTAAATTCTTGGAACCACTTTTATAAATTGGATTAATGTATGATGTTTTCCATTCCTCATGTTCTACACTTTGATCAAAAACAATTCTAACAAAAATGTTACTAACGGTTTTTTGATTTGCAACTTCCACATTAATGATGATTTCGATTAAAATTTGCATACAGAGCTTATTTAAATTTGAAATAATTTTATGTTCATAAGATCATATCTTTTCCATAAATCAGAAATCACTCTATGTTTTGAGCTTAAACTACTCGTATTTACTTAGCAGATTGAACAGTGAATTTTATAAATTTGAAAATTTTTCTCTAATAACATTCGTGTACCTTCGATTTTTAAATTTCAAAGTACACAAGAGCAAGTACGAGCGATTCAGACATCCATTTTATTCATTTTTAGGTGCTAATAGTTCAGTTACATATATACAATACCTGTGACATAACTGCTAATTATATTTTCATTAGTTAAACAAAATTTTCAATAATTAGTATTTTATTAATCTTGAGTATACATAACGTACATAATATGAACTTTATATGTTTGTAATATTTTTTTTCCGTGTTATTTTATTTTTATTTTAATTTCGACTTGGATAGTGGATTTTATGTTATATAATTGTTTATAAATAAAATTATTCATTTAATATGATTTTAATTTCATTCTAATAATTTTGGTTTAACTTCGATTTTCTTCAACCTGATTCGAGGTGCCATTTCTGAAGTCCGAGCCCTGGTTGATAGCCAATATAATCCTGCGGACGACCGCGACGCTGCGCTGGTCAATAGCTAAAATAAAATGCCCTATTATGTCGCTTTTATTTGCTCTTACTGATTAATGTTATAAAATGGTTAAGTATCTGAGATGTAATATTAAGATTCATAATGACATACTCAAGGTGAAAGTTTGAAATAAAGTCAATAAAAGAAATAAAGGTAGTGATTGTTCTTATCATTTAAGGTTACACAAATTAAATCCTTTTGGAGCGTATTCATAGTTCTTCACTAAATCCTATACTCTGTCCAACAAAAATTGTCAGTACAGGCCTTATGGGAGAGCTTTTTCTAAAGCAGTGGCGCCTGATGCACCCTCACTACAATGCGTTAGGAAAAATGCCACTAAAAAAAGAGCAAGCTACTGACTTTTCTTAAGGAATTGTTGTTGTAATTCTTTACAAAAAGAAGAAAAGCAAACCCCAACACGACCGTCGTATCCCAGTGCTGATGAGATACTAGCCGTTTTTTATTGGTAAATGTATAGGCAGCGCAGTAAAATTTTACACAGTAAACAACAACAAAGGAATAGTGCGTATAAACTAGGCAGTAATAAGAGTGCACATAATAGTGCTGATAAAGTTTTGGAGCATCTGGATTACAGTGACACTCAAATTGGTTGCAAAAGTTTTATTTTTCGTGAGGTTGGCAGGTTTTGATTATTTGCGAATGTGTTCGGTGATATTTGTTCATTTTATGGTAAATTTTCACAAGACACAAAATTATGTGGTTTGAAATATTAATTTACGATTAGACGGTAAACGTTAATAGTCAATGGTCAAAATGTTGCCTCCTAATGCGTGTGCATGTTCCCTATCTGTCACGTGAGAGTATGAAATTCATCGAAGGATGGCTGCGATGCCAAACGATTAAAAAGGACATGCAAATGATTTTTTTCTAACACCGAGCCTTTATTTGACTTTGCGTACATACATGCCATTAAGATTTGATTTTATTAATAATTTTGCCACTATTGTTTGACAACAAATTTGTCAGTGATTTTAATTCAGCATAAAACCACATCTTTACGTTTTATTCATACAAAAACGTATACTTTTCCAACGCATCCCTTAGCTTATTCAAAAGTGGATTGTTTATTCGTAAGTATATATTTCATTTTTAGTTTTTGTTTCCTTTTGCTTTGTTCACTTAATGAGTCTGAAATATCTACTAAATTAAGATGATTTGTTAAAAGAAACTCAGAAATTATGTACAGCCCTTTTCTGTTTTGGACCTTTATGCATTTAAATTTGTATTATTTTTGTAAAAAATTACATACATATTTATTTTACTTCTTTTCCAAATCAGCTGATTTTGACACGGGTATAAATGCAAAGCATACCAACTTTTAAATATAAAGTAAAAGTGTATATGCAGTCAAAAAAGCATTTTATTCAGACTTCCATTGCTGCACTATGTATAGATTACCAATAAAATACGCCTACTGTAAAGAGTGTCAAGTGTCACTCAATACGATCGTGCGCTCTTTATCTACATCAAAACAGAGTTACCATTATCAATCTCAATTGCAAGCACGGAGCTTTTTCAGTGGTTTTTATTAAGGAGCTTTTGGAATTTGAAGCTTTTGAGAACACAATTTAAGAAGATGAGTTTGTTGTGTGTTGTCGTATTGCTTTTCAACTTAAAAAAAAACGCGCCTTTTATCTTACCGCTTGGTGTTGTGGGAAAAGGTAAATTGAATATTGTTTTCAGTCGTTTTGAATCGGCAGACGGTAGCCCTACGCGTTTTTTTACTCATTTGCGGCGATTTATAATGTAAACTACGGAATCCCTGTGAGAGCTTTAAAAGGCGACACACTTATGCATGGCAATGCAACCAGAATGAGAGACAAGCGTCCTATCTTCCCTGTACTGACAATAATTTTTGTTTTGCTCCTTTACACTACCTATAAGCCATATTTATAAACTCATTATAACGAGTATACATAAAGTTATACAGCCCTTTTGATGCCTCTAAACGCAAAACTATTATTCATAAAATTTATGATACTTTGAAAAGAGACATTAATTGCATTTTATTATCTACTCGTATATGGATCTGGACTGGACTGGATTAATTTTAAACATGTATTACAAAAACAATTTGGGATCCTGTTCTCTATCTGGATCAATTTCAAAATTCCAGGAATTCGTTTTTGCTCTGACGTGTGGTTTTTCAATGGTCAGGTAGTGTAAACTACAGTGCAAAGAAAAAATACAAGAAACATTTGAAAATCAACAAAAATAAGCAGAGAGATGAGAATACAACATTACTGTCATTCGTATCGTTTTATTTTCAAGGGTTTATTTATATGGATCATTGGCGATAATAAAACGCGGCAGTGGTTTTGCCATCGTTGAAGAACACCTCTTCAGAACAATAGGGGATATTCCATCTGGACCAGCGGATATGTGTATTTGAAGATCTTTTAAGACTCTTGCGACTGTACGAGTACGAAAGAAGATTCGCCCCATAAGACCATTTACACTCTCAAGAACAAGAGAAATCATAACACTATGTGGCAGCATCGAATTTGCAGAGAACAAGGCTGCAAGCAAATTTGCCTTTCCTTGTAAGCTAGTCACAGGAGTGTTATTGTAAACGAGCGTTGGAACCGACGAACAGCTGGAATTTCTAATATTTTTTACAAATGACCAAAAATTTTTACTACCTTTGGGACATTGTAGTATTTTTTGCCGCGTCTTTTGATCATGTAAAAACTTCGTTCGTTTGATATGAGCATTAGAAGCATTTCGCGCTTGTTTGCATTTTTTCCGGTTTTCCTCAGTTGGGTTGGCTTTATAACAACGGAAACTTAGCTCTCTGAACCTAATTACCTCTTTACAGCTACTATCGTACCAAGAATTCTCTTTTGGTGTTATTCTCTTAGTCCTGTTAGGGATAAAAGTTTTCATTCCGTTGAGAATAATACCTGTTAACATATCTGTGTTAGAATCTACATCACTATCGAGGAAGCATAGTCACCAGTTAAAGTTGCAAAAGAAATTATTCACACCGTCCCAGTTGTCTTTCTCATATTGCCAAACGGTTATCTTTGGTATTTTTTCTTTGACTGGATTGATGCATAAGATATTAGATGATATGATGATATGACACAGTGGTCCGACTTGCCTAGAAGAGCTAATACACTAATAGTATATTTATCAGGGCCAGAGGTAAGGAACAAATCAAGCATGTTTGCGGAATGCCCGTCAATGTTGGGAAGACGAGTTGGCTTATTCACAAGCTGAGTTGAGTTGGGTGTTGTCGGGCCAGAATTTCGGAGCCAAGAAGAAGAAGAATTATGTACATTGGAATCGCCCGTAATAACGATTTCAGTGCGAGGAAAATGGATAATAATTCTAAATATAGAGTTCGACAACGCATCAACTTCGTTAAAAGTTGAGTTGCTGTCGAGATTGGGACTTCTGTAAACAAAACAATAAGGAATGATGTGCTTACGGAGAGTACACTTGATCCACAAATAATTGAAGCTCGTATTAGAACAGTGGCCGTACTGAGGCTGAAGCTGGTAAGCCACATCATTCCTAATTTAGATGGCGAGACCATGAATTTTTTTTTTTTTTTTTTTATAAACTACCCGCGCTCAAGGGATTATGATTACCCTTTAAATGTTACAACACAGCGCGGGCATGAAGAGAAAGAAGGATAGGAAAGATGTGTGGCACGATGTTCTGAGAATGTTGGTGGTTGTCTCAGATATTTTTATCTCCAGGGATGGCGGCTGAGCTAAAGCGGAGAAATGCCGTGTCTTATTTCTATGTCGTTTATAATTCACATTATTTTATTCGTGTTCATCCTTGTTGGGCATACTAGTTTAACTCAATTACATGTTGTTAGTGTTATGCCTGAACAACATAATATAATGAGTAAACCAGCAACCCATTGTGACAATTTTTAGAAGGTTTTAATGGAATTAAAACGACATAGACGACGGCAGGGATTGAACCTGTGATCATGAGGTTGACAGGCGAGCACACAACCATCGTGCCACGAGCACCCCCCCTGTGGAAAGAAAAGTGGCACTAAGTTGGAACCCTGTAAGTTAAATTCTGATGGATCAGTGTTTTCACCTACTTGGGTTTCGCTTAATGCCAAAATTGCTAGCCTGTATTTTACAATGTAAGCGTATGAAGACATAAAATTGCTTCTTAAGCCACGAATGTTACAAAAATCTACACGAAGCTTACCCATCACGATGAACACAAATACCATAAACACAATTTTGACGATAACGAGTTTCTAAGCTTAGCAATAAGTATAAAACTATACTTCACTTGCACACACAAATAACGAAAGTGTTATGCCTATTCGTTACTTTGTATATGGACGAGTTAAGCAAGTAATCACACATCACTAAGCTATGCGCCAAATGCTAAATAAATCTAGACATTGACAGCCCTCGCATTGTAGGAAAAAAATAATCCACATAACGGTTACAATCGATGACCAGACCCATGTAACAGTGAAGAGATAATGTAAGGAAGGGGGTAAGGAAACACCACTCGCCGTTCAATGCACAATTAGGCTATTTTTTTTTTTTTTTGCGATTTTGATTTTTTTTTTACTATTAATATGCACTTTTATATTCACTGAATTTAATTATTTTTTTGTTTATTTTATATTGTTGGTATTGGTTGTAATTTTAGTTAACTTAAGTATTTATTGAATTTCACGTTTTGATTTTTTAAATTTAGATTTATTATTTGGTTTTTTATTGGGCACAACAACGATCTGCGAGCTCAGTACTTGGGCGTGCCGTCGTTATCGGTTGTTGATCGGCAGTTCGGCACTTATCGGCACTGTATGAAAAAAAGGAACTAGTATTCTTGAAAACAACCGTTGTTTCTGGGAGCTCATATGGGCGTATCCATCAATAAGTAATCGATGCAAGGAAAATAATCAGACCAAAAACATAAATTTTAAAAAAAGAGCCAAGTTCTTCTATACAAAAACCTTTGTGTAACAAGTCAGCCGTGAAAAGTAATGAGATCTAAAAGAACGCCAAGTTCTTTAAACCTTCGTGAGGTTTAAATTTTAGCCAGTAATCATTAAATAATAAAATTTCTCTATTACATTGTAGTTGTTTCAATATTATTCTACTTTAAATATTCGGTATTAAACCTTCATGAAGTAAGAACTTGGTGTACTCCTAGATCTCAGTACTTTTCACGGCTGACTTGTTACACAAAGGTTTTTGTATAAAAGAACTTGGCTCTTTTTTTAACATTTATGTTAAAAATCTGATCTCACTCCTTTTTGCAAAGATTTTAATATTTTGCCATGTCAAAATCTCGAAAGATACGGAAAGATATAAGGGTGGACACTACCTACTAAGACCAGCTTAGTTTATAGCTTCCTATTTCTTTTCGTATATTTTCTTTTTGTTATTGGTTGTTTTGATTTGCGTTTCAATTGTTTCTTCTTGTCCTGGCAAGACACCTAACACTAACGGGAGATTGAGTCTCAACTGACAGGTGCTCACTATAAAACCTACTTTAGTTCTGACTGTTCCTACCATAGAACCATTTTTTCAAATTTTGAATCTCATTATAGGCGTAAGGGATTTCGAAACTTAAAAAAAAAAAGTATTTTTCAATATCAATCTCAAATCTCAAAAACGAGTCAGTATTTTTTTGAAATTCAGTTTTTATTCGTATAATAACAAAGATTTAAGGTTTATTTGTTTTCTTAAGAAACCTCTACAAGGACTTATAATCTTTGTTCTGTTTTTTTCTATCACTATACTAAAGGAGTTTAAAAAGTTAATCTTTTGCTTATAAATAGTTTGCTCTAATAACATTAATTTTTAAAATTCTTACTCTTATACATACTTATGAGCAAGTTCGTGCATTTTATTTTAACTTGGGGTACAGTCTCGGTTTCACGTATCCTATCGATACTATCCAATATGTATATAAAAATCTTCATGAATTTCAATATCAATTGACATTTTGCAATATTATACCTAATTGTTTTTTTACTTCCAAATTGAATAAATAGAATTGAATAAATTTCAATTTTGACTTTTACCCCCAGTTTCACAGTGGAAGTTTAAACGTATGCAGCTGAACCTGAACTGGAGTTTAAATTTAAAGTTCAACTCGTCCGGTTTCACAGTCTATTCCGAACTTCAGTTATATTAAACGTAGATCAACTATATTCTTTTCTCTTTCTATCTGAATCAAAGAAAAAACAATCAAGGAAAGTTTGCTTTGTTTCAGTTGTGACCTGTGACAGGAAACAAAATTAAAATAAATTCTAGTTTCAAATGTTTGAAGGGGTTGTTGAGCTGATGTTTAAACGGCAGAATAATGTCGTTAACTTAAACTACAGAATGAACTCAGTTCAAGGTTTAAATAAAACTGTGAAACCAAATTTATTGTTGAACTGAAGTTTAAACCAAAAGTGGGGCTTAAACTTCCACTGTGAAACTGGGGGTTAATAGATCAAATAATAATTTAGACATACATAACTCATTGTTTATTTAAAATTGAACCCTAGGTTTTCACCCAAGAATTAATTTAAATATCTTTATAAATAACTTAAACTGGGGGATTGCTTAAAGATATCTTAGTAATAATTTAAAAAAATCTATTAATCCAGTCTATTCAAAATATATGTAATGTTTTCTTTCAATTCTTACATTAGAAAAAGTTTTTTTGTAATGTCTAAAAAGAGAAATTCAACAAATTTCTTATGGTTGTCCTTAAGCATATGTCAAAACCTAAAAATAAAATGCACGACTGGTTTGCACGAACCTGTTCTTATGTAAAAGCCTACGAATTTCAAAAATTAATGTTACTAGCCGACCCAGCTCTCGAAATTCGAGTGTCAATTTATTTATTATTTATTATTTATATTATTGACAGTGTTTTCAAGCAAATTTATTAAATTAAATTCCATTTTATGTAATATGCAGTGTTCGACAGTGCAAAAATAAAAATGACCCACAGTGTGTAAATGCGTGTCTCAAGTATATTCTGCACATCTCCGTAACTGTGGCTTTCCAACCATATAAAATTTATCGAAATCGGTTAAATACTTTTGGAGAAAAGTGTACCACAAAAAACATGTTTGCCGTTTTATTATATGATGATGATTAGAGAAAAACTGTCCATAAGTATGAAATTCATTTTTTAAATGACAACCCTTTTAGTAGTTGCTTCTCCTTTACTGCGACGACGACGACGACAAGGTTGCCTGGCCTGCGGGCAGTGGCTCTAAATGTAGCCACACTATGCCTCGCACATCGAGCGTTGGCAACCTTGTCATCGTAGTCGCCGGAAAAGAGAAGAAAAGAGTTATAGCAGTTTTACGGACGGAAGGTCGACATGATTTTAATTTCTATGCAATTGTGCATTTGCAGTTTGATTAAATCAATTATAACATTTCGTAAGATGTATGCAATAATGCATTTGCAGTTGTAGTATGATGATGAAATCATAGACAACATTTAGTAAGATGTAAATTTGATATAAAAGCTTAATTTGAGCGCAATGCAATTCAAATGCACTCTGCTATTAGTCGTGCAAATTCAGCAGCACCAACAATGAAATTCGTCGATGTCAACAAAATTATACGAGAACAAGAGCCGAAAAATGACGGAGATGCTCTACCGTCTTATCTTGGATTGATAATAATTCTGTGGACACACGACTTTTTACTAAAGGCTGTACCAATCTTCAACAAGATGATGAACCAATCACCAATTTTCCATTGAGAGGATTATATATGAAACAAGTGGTTTCGTATATAATCGAAGAGTTCCAACGGCGAGGTATAAACTCAAAAATTTGTTATTTCAAGGTAATTTAATTGCGTTTTTTATTTTGTTATTATTTCTCTCTAAAAAATATAATTGAATTACAGGATTTCGTGAGATGCCTTGCCGACGGCGAATACTACACGATGTGTACGGAGCTAACAATATCGGTGGGCAGCCAACACTGGATACTGGAGAAGTTCACCGAACATTCTCAGGCAGCTACTTGGCCATCTGTAAACACGATAACCTTTTCCACATCGTAAACGACTGCAGTATCAAACAGCAGCTGCAGATGCGCCTTCAAAAAGTTCCTCATCGACAACAAAATTATCGGAAGGCGATTTTCTATGAATACACAATCAAACATTGGATACATACAACAGAGTATCTGCAAAAGGATGAACGACAACTCCTGTACCTGGAGCACGCTCTGGCTACCGTGTAATCAAAATGGACATATGCGATTATTCCAAAGTCTGCAATCTGAGCCGAGGCAAATGGTGAAAGGAAGCGATATACCGCACAACATTTCCGACTTTATCACCTGTCGACCCCAAAAAACAACTGTTGACGCAGCTACTACAAAAGGTGGAAGCGGACATCCACAAAATACCGGAAAAAAAAGAAGTAAAGGCGATCAAATGCGAATTTCTATTACATTTCTATTACACAGACCAACATCACCAACTACTAATAATAAATTCAATGAAATTAATTTTACCGATTTAAATTTATACTTCAATAAATATGAACCTCAATATTTAATATTTAATGCTCCAATGAGCAATATAGAGAAATATTATTATAATTTAACTTATAGTTTAAAAATTATGGAAAAACCATATCCTGGTAAAAATTTCTTTTTTGATGCTCTTGGATACGCGGATGACTTCGATATAAGAAGAAGATACAAACGAGCAGTTACGGGTACCTTTTCTAATATGGAGTTAGAAGCGTACAAAATGGGTGTTGTGAGGAGAAGACGAAGTATATGCTGTCATCAAATAAAGCCGATTCCCACCGCAGACTTGGTCAGAACGTGACTATTGATAGATATAACTTCGAGGTGATCAGAGAGTTTGTCTACCTGGGTATCGCTGCAAATGAAATCAGTACTGAAATCAAACGTAGATTAACTCTTGCTAATCGCTGTTTCTTTGCGCTAAGTAAGCAATTGAGGAATAAAGCCCTACCGAGAAATACCCAGCAGACGTTGTACAAAACCCTGATCATCCCGGTCTTGCTATATGGTGCAGAAGCATGGACCCTTTCCCAGGCGGATGAAAGCTCCCTTGATGTTTTCGAAAGAAAGGTTCTACGCACGATTTATGGTCCGGTTTGTATATAGGCAAAATAACATCTGGCGAAGACGATACAATTACGAATTGTACGAGATGTACGACGTGTCCCTAGTCAGGAAAATACGTTTTCAGCGGTTACGATGGCTAGGGCTAGGGTAGAGCGAGTGAACATTGACGCTCCATCCCGTAAGGTATTCAACGCTATGCCAGAGGGTACGAGAAACAGAGGCAGACCTCATCTCCGGTGGCGTGATCAAGTTGAGGGAGATGTAAGGCAACTTGGGACTCGAAACTGGAGGCAGCAAGCTAGAGATCGAGACTGCTGGCAAGTTCTACTATTTGAAGCCCACGCGATCCCCGTGCTGTAGCGCCAACTAAAGTAAAGTAAGCAAGAACAAAAATTTTAAGTCATTGTAGTGGTTTCTTAAAAAATAAGCTTTTTATACAAAATTTTTAAAACATTTTTAAGAAAAAAAATTTGGTAGGCCTTAAGTTGGCCAAATTTGTACTATTATACGAATAAAAATTAAACTTCCAAAAAAAATATCAAGTCGTTTTTGAGATATCGAATTTTCCAAAAAAATGTTTTTTTTTTAATTAAAAAGAAATGTTTTCATAATTTTTGAAATACAATGGGTTTTAAAATTTTTAGAAGCTTCCTCATAAGAAAATTTCAGTCAAATCTGTTACGCCACCGATAATGAGATTCAAAATTTGAAAAAATGGTTCTATGGTAGGTACAGTTAGTAATATCTTAATTTAAAATTTTGTTTATTAAATTATAGATACTTTTACGATCTATAATTTAACCGAGAAAAAAAAATCAAAATTCTTGGTGCCGCTTTGGAGAAAAACACAATTTTTGAAAACTAATTTTTTAAATTTATATTGTGACTACCGTTATTTTTAGGCAAAATAACATTTTTTCTAACATCCTGTAGATTATATTAAAGAACTTTAGCTTATGAAGTTTAAAGACAAAATGAGCAAGGGGCTTACAAAATGTTGAATTTAAAAAAAAAAATTGAAAATATTTTTATTTTACATCAGAAAAAAAGTTTGGAAAATTTGAATATACAATAAAATTCAAACTTTTAAGGAGCTTAAGCATAAGAAAATTTTCAAAATCGGTTTACCGTTTTTGAGAAACAAAAAAAGGTCCATGCGGGGTACCAACAAACACCATTTTTTGGAAATTTATGCTTAAACTAATGGAGCCAGAGCCCGTGAACCCCAGACCTTCGTTATTTTATAAAAGCTGAAAGTTTGTCAGCGCATGCTCCCAACACAGGTAAGAACGCTGGACCATTATGAAGTTTGGACCACCGTGGCTTTGGTAGGTAAACGATACTAAAGGTGTGTAAAATACCGATCTAGACTCATCAAATAATAAAGGGTGATTTTTTGGTATTACCTTCAGAATGTTATTCATTGTCAGAAATTTAACGTCGTGCCGACCCCTTGCCAGACACCCTTAAGGTTCATGAAATTGTAGTTCTACTTACGTTATAGTATAAAAGCTGATTTTTATATATAATACTTGGGTAATAATTAGATGATGTTTTCTCGTTAGCTAGCCATTTTTGATAGTTTCAACCCCTTGCCAGACAAGCATGTAGGGTAGCTGTAGGAGCACGCGCGAGGCAGTATATACAGAGTGATTGGTATAAGCTGCACTAAAAAATCGTATTGGGGGGGGTGTCTCTTTCCATCCGTTTAGGTGGGAGGAGCAATTTTCAAAAAATTGACTTAAAATAGAAAAAAAAATATTTAAAAACAACGGTAAACTTGCAATGCCATGCCATACCTTTTTGGGAAGTCAGAAATCTCTTTAATTTTCATTTCAAATTAAGTTGTGTTTCTGAATAGTTTTTGAAAAATTAATTTTCAAACTCGAAATTTTGAAAAAAAAAGTTCAAACTAATTTTTTTCAAAATTTTATGTTATTAAGTATAATTTTTGTTTTCAAAATTCAATGCTCTTATTAATTTACAATAAAAAAAGAAAACCAGATTATATTATGTTCTATTTACCTAACTTGAAAACTAAGCACTAAAATTTACAAAATAATTAATGCGAAATATAAAAAAAAACTTGTAAATAAACTTTCTACTTTCTCTTGTCATTTTGTAATGAACCTGGTTTGGGATATCTAGGACTATCACAAAAAATTTCAATCTCCCTAAGGGGAGTTGAAAAAACCCTCTAAACAAAATTCCACCGCACACTGTATAATTTCCCTCATATGATTGCGTCCTAGACAAGACCTCCAATCCCTAATCCACCATTTCAAACCTATAACTTACAGGGCACTATAAGTAGAAGCTGGCAGCAGAAGAGGAGGGTGTTCGGTCTTCATTGGCTTGGGATGCTTGCGTTACGCCATGGCTCAGCTCATCGTAGGGTAGGTTCTTGCCAATTTAGATCCGAACATTTGTTACGTTGAATTCATGCCAAAACAAAATTGTAAAATAGTTTTTAATAAAACGGTTCAAAATGAATGAGCCCGAACTCGTCCAATTTGCAAAGAAAGAAAAGGCACCGAATAATTTGCCTTCAAAAAATGATTCAAGAGAGAGAGATGAAAAACATGAGTGGTAACCCTGATTATCGAGCAGTTTAAGGTGTTATTTGACACAATGTGGTTAACCCTCTCACACATAAACCATTTATGTGACCTTGGCTACCGCGTCCACGTAGATACATTGCGATAGCCCCCCCACTTAGTCTCCGTTGATGAACTACTTGCTTACCATCGAAGTTGTCATTGGCCTTGCTGCTTCGAGTCCTTCAAGTTCTCCACACCCACACCTTTTACTTGATTAGTTGCACGACATTCTAATCAAAATCATACAAAATTCAATCCACAAAAAATCTCTAAGATAAATCTTCCCAATGTAATCCGCATTTCAAATCATAACTCTTTCCATCGTTTCGAATTCAAATTATAATATTACATTTATTCAGAACAAAAAGATTAATTAATTTAACTAAATTCAAACATAGAACATGTATCTTATGTATAAACATAATTCATAACAATATTATGTTCGATTGAACTTCGAATATTTAAATATGTATCCTATTTGGATAAGTAACTTAAGAAAAAATAGAATTAAAAACTTTAAAATATATTGTGATGGTAACCCTATTACAAATCAATTTCTGTAATTCTAATCAAAAATAAACAATGTAGTGTGGCTTAAAGTACACTTCCACTCCAAGCTCTACTATAGTTTTACTCTAATGGAAGGTACCTAGCTATACTCTGTCCAACAAAAATTGTCAGTACAGGCCTTATGGGAGAGCTTTTTCTAAAGCAGTGGCGCCTGATGCACCATCACTACAATGCGTTAGGAAAAATGCCACTAAAAAAAGAGCAAGCCACTGACTTTTCTTAAGGAATTGTTGTTGTAATTCTTTGCAAAAAGTTGTACACCCCAACACGATCGTCGTATCCCACTGCTGATGAGAATGAGATACTGTCAAGAGTGTCAAGTGTCACTCAATACGATCGTGCGCTCTTTATCTACATCAAAACAGAGTTACCATTATCATTCTCAATTGCAAGCAAGGAGCTTTTTCAGTGGTTTATTAAGGAGCTTTTGGGATTTGAAGCTTTTGAGAACACATTTTAAGAAGATGAGTATGTTGAGTGTTGTCGTATTGCTTTTCAACTTAAAAAAACGCGCCTATTATCTTACTGCTTGGCGTTGTGGGAAAAGGTAAATTGAATATTGTTTTCAGTCGTTTTGAATCGGCAGACGGTAGCCCTACGCGTTTCTTACTCTCATTTGCGGCGATTTATAATTTAAACTACGGAATCCCTGTGAGAGCTTTACAAGGTGACACACTTATGCATGGCAATGCAAGCAGAATGAGAGACAAATGTCCTATCTTCCCTGTACTGACAATTTTTGTTGGACAGAATATAGTGTATATTTAATTGTTTCTTTTCTTATTTACTTTTCTTCTTCAGCTTTATTTTTTTATTTATTATACTCTGTCCAACAAAAATTGTCAGTACAGGAAAGATAGGACGCTTGTCTCTTATTCTGGTCTAATTGTGAGCGCTAAATGTAATCAATTTCCCTGTCCTAAACCTCAATCCAATCACGATTCACGATACAGTATTTTATCTACCTAAACTACAAAAGGAAAAAAAATTTCATTACACCCCGACTCCACAGGAGATAAATTCTCTCAGGATGCTCATCATGATAAGAAATCTCCAATGGAGACGCAATATTTCCTCTTATGATGAGATGTCAGCGATCTATATCAGCGGTTTTTTCTTGATATAGATGTCTGATATGAAATTTGACAGATGGTTTTTTTTTCGTACTTTTGTCTCATTATTTCGTGTCTTCTCATTTGGTTGGTTCTTGTCAAGTACTCCGTCGGCAAATATTTTTTTTTTTATTTTGTTAGTAAATACATTAATGTGTCATGTTATTCATTTGTTCATGCGTTAAGTTATGTTTGGTGTTATTTATTTATACTACCTAAAGTATTCTTTTCTTTGCAAATATATATAATTTTTGTTAGTTTTACGTTTTGATAATTTCTGTTGTCCGCACAAAACACATCCCGTGCAGTAGGGATGTAAATGAAAAATCATGACATAATTTGCCCAGCGAAGCAATAAGAAAATGTAGAGATAGAGATATCAGACATTGAGTTGGAGAGACAGATATCTTGTGGAGTCGGGGTGTTAAGTAGGTATAATATTTATCTTGGCGCAATCCGAGTCAATTCGATGCTTGTGCGATGCCTGTACGACTTGCACTCGTGCCATGAATTCCCGTTGTGGGTTATTTTTTTGATATTCTCTCTCTTCTATTTTTCTCTATGCGCGATGCGAAAAAAGACTTAACCTGGAGAAACGAGACGAAGTATAGCTTGAACCAGGGATGGAAAATGAAATTTTTCAATTGTACTGAAATCTGGAATAAAATTGTACTGAAATGATGTCAATTGTACCGAAAACGAATTTTGCATGAAAAAAAAACAAAATCAATAATTCAACTATTTAAAACTATTCCAAAGTATTTTATTTAAAAAAATCAGAGCAGAAATGATCAGTTCGTTTTCTTATAAAAAATATAAATAAATACAAATAGCTCCACAGAAGAAAATACTATCTTCATTTTAAAAGTATATACGAGTACATAACTATTGTATTGTAACGACGAAACTAAATCTTTTACTTGTCCATTTTTGCGGCACCAGCTTATACAAAGAAATTAAATATAAAACTAAAATTCACAAATTAAATATTTTAAAAATGCACAGACGAAAAACCGCAATTACAAATCACATCCACAAGTTTACAGTTTAGTGTTTAGTAAAGTGCTTTGCAGAGTTGTAAAAAACGCAGTCTTTTCGGTACTGCAGTTAATTGACTAAAAAGACTAATTTCATTAAGTCTTTTAACTTAAAAAAAGACTTTAACTGTAATCCAGGCAGTCGCAGTCAGTACTAATATTAGTACTGTGCAGTTAATAAAAGAAGTTAATTGACTAAAAGTTAATTGACTGCAGTACTTTTTAACTGGTTTTAGTCTTTTTAGTCACTCAAAAGTCTTCAGTACTGGCCTTGTTTTGGTTTTAGTCAGTAAGTCTTTTAACTGCAGTTAATTAACTGTATGTTATATGCCACATGCGACATGCCAATCCCAAAATTCTACATGCAAAATATCACATCCTGTGGTTTTATAAGTACAAGTCTTAAGTATTTTAGTTAAAAGACTAAAATTAAGTCAATTAACTTACAGTTAATTAACTGCAGTTAAAAGACTTACTGACTAAAACCAAAACAAGGCCAGTACTGAAGACTTTTGAGTGACTAAAAAGACTAAAACCAGTTAAAAGGTACTGCAGTCAATTAACTTTTAGTCAATTAACTGCTTTTATTAACTGCACAGTACTAATATTAGTACTGACTGCTGACTGTTTATTTTGCAGTTAAAGTACCCATGCACAGTATTAACTTGCATTCAATTCTTAAGTTAATTAACTGCGACTTTACTAACTGCATTACCAAAGTACTGCAGTCTTTTACAACTCTGGTGCTTTGCACATGCGCTGCGATCTGCGAATGCGAATAAATCTTTTTAAGCAATTTTCACAGCTAATATCTATTTTTGATTTGTTTTTACTTTTCGACGAAGTGAATTAATGACCGAATCAACTATTTAAAAGGAAAACACTGCATAAAATAATTACTCGTATAAATTGAAATATTTTGCATTTTAAAAAAATTTACGCGATCAACAACTGCAAACTGTCAAGTGTAAATTCTCAATCCACAACTGGTGAACGCATTCCACAAACCGGCAACTAAAAAATTCGTTCGAATCTAACCTCTTTCTAGTTGAGGTATCAAAGTGAAATATCCTATAAATCTATGACGATTCATATTTTTCTCTTTTTTAAATTTTGGTAACAAAAATGAAACTGCATAAAAGCTACCTTTTCTTAAAATAATTTTGCTTAGCACTCATTTTACTTTAATTTATTTACTTTTGTTTTTTTTTTTTTGACAATTCGCAAAAATAACTCATGTGAACAAAATGCCAAAATTCGCGAACATTCGCAAAGCACTTAAACAAAACGATGCGATGTCTGAAAAAAAAGCTGATCGATTAAGAGACAGAAAAGCAAGACGCCATCCATCAAGAAGTGAAAAGAAAACTGTAATAAGAGACAAAAACAGAATGCTATGCAAATATAAATATATGCAAGAACACATATTATAAGTCGTTTTAGTGGTTCCTAAAAAAAAGCTTTTATATACAAAATTTTTAAGAAAATATTTTGGTACGCCAATTTAAAGTTTTTATTATTGTTCAAATAAAAATTAAATTAAAAAAAAATATTGAGCCGTTTCTGAGATATCGAATTTTCAAAAAAAAAAAAAGAAAAAAATATTTTTTTTTTTCAAAAATTCAAAAAATATTTATTTTAAAGTTTTGAAATGCAATGTGTTTTAGACTTTTTAGAAGCTTCTCTATAAAAAATTTCATTAAGAACCGTTATGTGGATAATGAAAAATTCAAAATTCGAAAAAATGGTTCTATGGTAGGTACAAGCTGTAATGTATTAATGAATATATATGTTAGAGCGGAGCTACTGTAGTGTTATAGCTACTATATTAAAATTGGATATAGCCAAATGCTGGAATAATTTCCAGTGGAGAGCATGGTGATGTATTGGTAAAAAAAGCATATTTACCACAGTATGTGTAAGTATCTGAGTGGGATTGGAAAAGGATAACGTAGGAAGAGGAAGTGTCTGCGATCGGCATTCGAAGGATTGTTTCAGAAGCGATCGGACGTGCGGTGGTCGATGCACGGCAGACAATAATTTCTTTACTTTGGTTTTAATTTATTCTGTCATCAGAAGTGGGATAGGCCTTTGCCCTAATAAAATAACTATTTTTTTTTCACCAAAATTATCTCCTTTTTTTTTTCTCTCCCGACCCCCTAACCGCTGTGCATATCGACAATCGAGAGGTTACAGTGCTTCGATTTTGTGAATTAAGCGGTGTGACTTCTGTTTGCGTGCGGTTTGCGTGATTGAGACGTGAGAAAAAGAAAGAAAAAATAATTACGAGTATAATTGAAAAAAAAAAACGGAAAACAAAATAATAGGATTTTTCCTCAAATACAGTGCTAGAAGGCGAAATCACGGGCGTCTGTTGGTCTTGTGAATGTACCGTTTGCGTGTGCCTTTATCGAAACAAAGTATCGCTGTGTTGTCCTTGCTAGCTTTTTCGGTTGTGTATTGTGTATCTGCTTCTGTTGCCGAGAGATTCCATTTACTCATACTAAAACATTGTGTGTGTTGATCGTTGCTAACGTCGACGCACGTACGACGTGTTCAGTCCGTTCCAAGGTTTCAACCCCCAACCCCTTTAACTTCGTGTGTATAATTTATACTGAGCTTTAACTCATACTTGGACAGGCGTGTCGTTGGTGTTGTGCCTGTGTTCCTCGTTGCTTGCACACGTTTGCGTGTGCCTTTATCGAAACAAAGTATCTCTGTGTTGTCCTTGCTAGCTTTTTCGGTTGTGTATTGTGTATCTGCTTCTGTTGCCGAGAGATTCCATTTACTCATACTAAAACATTGTGTGTATTGATCATTGCTAACGACGACGCACGTACGACGTGTTCAGTCCGTTCCAAGGTTTCAACCCCTAACCCCTTTAACTTCGTGTGTATAATTTATACTGAGCTTTAACTCATACTTGGACAGGCGTGTCGTTGGTGTTGTGCCTGTGTTCCTTGTTGCTTGTGCACGTTATAAAGATACTGTTGATTGTGTTGTTGTCTACTTCTGCTTTGTATTTGTAGTTTCTTTATATTAGTTACCGCAAACAGAAACTAATACAAAATAATTAAAGGGTAAGTTGCATACGTTACCAAATATTTTGTTTGTTTGTATTTGTAAACAATGAACATGTCCAACGAAACTGTTGAGACTGCAACAGGGGAAGCAGAAAATATAGTCATAACTGCTGATGCTATCGGTAGGATTTTGCAGGCAGCTCGAAAAGAAAAAGACGACAGTATAGGTTTTCCCTGCTTCGATCCTGACCACTCAAGGGTAGACATTGGAAAGTGGTGCGCCGACATTAATAACGGAATCGAAAGAGACCGCATGCAGGATTATGATATAATACCGAGGGTGCAAACCGCTCTCTTAGGTAGGGGTAAAATTTGGTATAATGAATACGGATATCAAATGTATTCGTGGAAAGAGCTTTCTTCGTCTCTCTTAAATACATTTTCAAGCGGAACAAATGTCATTGACCAACTGCGAAGTGTGGCAAATATAGAGAGCGAATCTTTTAAATCGTATTCGGATTTCGTCATGGAAAAGGCTGGACAGATAAATAGGTTACCATTTCAAATACCGGAGGACAAAACGGTCAAAATCATTATAGGCTGCATTTCAGACATTAGTCTTAGAAACTCGTTGACATTCGTTATGCAGAAATCAGTGCAAGACCTGACAGAACACCTTATGTCGATTCGTGAGAAACCTCGAAAAAAAATTAGGGACCATCAGGATAACAAAAGAAAAATGGAGTTATCTCCGAGTTTTATAAAAAGACCTCGTCTTGAAACTGAAAAACGTTGCTATGGATGCGGACGTACAGGTCACCTTCGAGCAAACTGTCCTCAAAAATATTCCTTCGACAAAAATGACTCCAACCTTTTCAGAGAAACCTCTTCAAAACCGGCCAGGGATAAGTGTGGACATTGCGGTAAGGCTGGTCACAAGGAAGACTCGTGTTGGTCAAAACAGAGAAAAGAAGAACACAAAAAAGTAACTTATTGTTGCGGAATGATGGTCCCCGAAAACAAAACCATGGTATCTGTCAAGGGAAAAAATTATAGCTGTCTTTTAGATACTGGATCGGATTGCTCTCTTATCAGGGCAGACATAGCAAATGAAATCCCTATTCCTAAAGAAAAACATCTAATTTCAGTGCAGGGTATCGGTAGGGATTCAATATCGTTAAGAAAAAAAATAGTTTTACCTGTTTGCTTTGAGGAAGTAGAAGTAAAAGTTGTGTTCTACCTTATAGATCAAGAATATCTTAAAACTGAAATGCTTGTTGGGCGGGATGTACTTAATGACCCGTCATTAGAAATAAGAATGGATAGTCACGGGTCAACACTTAAAAGAAAACAGGGAATACGTTTTTGTTCAACTGCTGCAAAGGTTGACAACCCTCTACAACTTCTACAAGGTACAGAAGATACACCAGAACAAATTCTGGGAAAATATACAAAATACATTGTTAAAGGTTATCCTACGGAGGTTGTTAAAACTGGATCCCTAGAGATTCGTTTAGAAAAGGAAACCATAATACATTATAGGCCATACCGTTTAGCTATGTCAGAGCGAGTTATAGTTAAAGAGATAGTAAACGATCTTAAGGCTCATAATATTATTCGCGATAGTAGCTCCCCCTATGCAAACCCGATCGTATTGGTGGCAAAAAAGAATAATCAACATAGACTTTGTGTAGATTATAGGTCGTTGAACCGCGTGACTATCAAAGATCGTTATCCATTGCCTAGGATTGAGGACCAGTTGGACCAGCTGGCAGGAAACCAGTTCTTCACTTCATTAGATATGGCTTCTGGTTTTCACCAGATCCCGATTGCAGCCCACTCTATAGAAAAAACAGCCTTCGTGACCCCCGACGGTCAATATGAATATCTGCGGATGCCATTCGGGCTGGCCAATGCCCCAGCTGTGTTCCAGCGTGCCATAAACAAAGCATTGGGACAGCTTAAAGACGATATCGCTTTGGTTTACCTAGATGACGTCCTTATACCATCCAAAACAATCGACGAGGGGATAAAACGGTTGGACTTAGTACTTGAGGCTTTAACTCGAAATGGATTTTCTTTGAATATGGAAAAATGTAAATTTTTGCAAAATCAAATTGAATATCTCGGGCGAGAGATTTCTGCGGATGGGATCCGACCTGGTAAAACAAAAATAGATTCTCTTACAAACACACCGGTTCCTACCAGCGTTAAGCAAGTCAGACAATTCATGGGGTTGGCAAACTATTTTAGAAAGTTCGTACCGGAATTTGCCGCCAAAACTCAATGCATCACTGCATTGACAAAAAATAATGTAAAATACGAATGGACGACCGAATGCGAGGAGGCAAGACAGTATATTATAAAGGAGCTGACAAAAAGACCGCTGTTGACCATATTTAATCCAGACTTGCCTACAGAACTTCACACGGACGCAAGCTCAATAGGATACGGAGCTATATTATTCCAAAAAATAAATGATAAGCTGCACGTTGTGGCATATTACAGCCAAGCGACAAAACCGTATGAGGTAAAATATCATAGCTATGAGCTGGAAACGCTAGCGGTAGTGAATGCTATAAAACACTTTAGAACTTACCTGTTAGGCATCGAGTTCACTCTGGCAACAGACTGTAATGCTTTAAAAGCTACCAAAGAAAAAAAGGATCTTTTACCACGTGTTGCCAGGTGGTGGATTTACCTCCAAGATTTCAATTTCAAGATTATATACAAAAAAGGTAGCTCTATGCAACACGTGGACTATTTAAGTCGAAACCCGCCATTGAAAATTTGTTATCATCTCAATAGTCTAGCAGAAAATTGGCTACAAATTGAACAAACCGATGATCCGGAAGTTGTAGACATCGTTGATAAAATTCAAAATAATGATACCGAAACAAAATTGAATTATACTTTCAAAAGTAATCTTTTGTATCGTAAAACCAAGAATGGAGAACAACTATTTGTTCCTCAAAAATGTCGATTAAGCCTAATGAGGCGTTATCACGAGGACAATTGCCATATTGGGTGGGAAAAGACCTTATCAAAAATGCGTCAACATTTTTGGATGCCTAAGATGACCAGAAACATTCGAAAATTCGTTGAATCATGTTTGATTTGCACTGTCGCCAAAAGACCATCGGGAAAAAAGCAGTCCGAACTACACCCGATCGGAAAAACAGCCGTACCTTTCCATACTATTCACGTAGACTGTATGGGTCCTTTTCACGGAAAAGATAAGGAGGACAGTCGTTATCTCTTAGTTATAATTGATGCTTTCTCTAAATTTGCTTTATTATTACCCTGTAAGACTTTGAAAGCCGACGAGACTGTACGTCACTTGAACAACTTTGTTATGCTATTCGGGGTGCCACTTAAGATTATAAGCGATAAAGGAACAAATTTTACCAGCGAGCATTTTCAAAACTTTTGCAAGTCATTGGGCGTGGAACACCATACAATAGCACCAGGTACTAGTCGTGCAAACGGTCAGGTCGAGCGATATGTGGACACAATTGCAAATTTATTAAGAACGAATTTAGAAGTCAACATCGAATGGACCAGCTTTGTTAGCCGGGTTCAGTTAGCTTTAAATACCACCGTCAATAAAACCACGGGACTATCACCATTGAAAATTTTAACTGGTATTGAAGGAAGAACTCCAGAAGTAAGTGCTCTATTATCAGAATTAAATATACAACCTGAATATGAAGACATCGAAGCTATACGTAAGTTGGCAGACGAAAGAATTAAGGAAAACGCCGGTAGAATGAAAACGAGATTCGATAGAAATAAGTGTAAACCTACACGGTTAGAAATTGGTACAAAGGTGGTGTATAAAAGCCCTCAAATCAGAAAATCGAAATTAGAAGTACATTTTCGCGGTCCATATGAGGTTGTGGGAATTTTACAAAACGACCGCTACAAATTAAAAAAGAAAGGAGGTAGAACAACTACAATCGCTTCAAGGGAAGCAATACGTCCAGTTATTGAGAACGAAATATAAAAGGTTAGTAATCAAACACAAAGTTGACTTTGTTGATGTTGGTGTTGTTGTTCTAACTTTTGCTGTTGAATGTAGACAAGTGTTCTTGAATTTGGCCTCTGAGCTTGCTTTTGGTATATGTTGCGTCAGACTTATGGACAAGCTTAATATTGCCTCTGAGCTGTTGGTCTGTATCATATAGAACAATAAGTTGAGACAAGTCAAACTTCTAAGAATTTCTCTGAGCTTAAACAAGTGTTCTTGAATTTGGCCTCTGAGCTTGCTTTTCGTATATGTTGCGTCAGACTTATGGACAAGCTTAATATTGCCTCTGAGCTGTTGGTCTGTATCATATAGAACGATAAGTGGAGACAAGTCAAAAATTCTAAGAATTTCACTGAGCTAAGATAAGATAAGAAACCTCTGAATCTTTTTGGTGTGGATTGACATGAATGGTGTGGACAAGCTTAAGATTGCCTCTGAGCTACTCCATTGGTTGATCTAGGTAAAAGAATAAGTTTCTTAATTTATAAACGAAAAGTTAAATTTTATGCTGTTGGTTTTACTTGAACTGATGAGTTCTGTATCTGTATTTCACAGGTTACGACAGAAACTCAGTAAAACGATTTGGAAGATTTCAAGATTATAACACTCGATGTGACGAGGAAAGAGAGAAAGAAAGGAAAGAGAATAGAAAATAATATTTTTTTTTGTTGTAACAATGAAGTAATTAAATCGTATGTTAAGTTAATTAATGATGAATATTATAAATCAAAAAAAAAAAAAAAATATTAATAATAATTCTTATATACCTACTTACTGTTTTCATTCATCGAGAGCGATGAACTTGCAGGATGGCCGTGTTAGAGCGGAGCTACTGTAGTGTTATAGCTACTATATTAAAATTGGATATAGCCAAATGCTGGAATAATTTCCAGTGGAGAGCATGGTGATGTATTGGTAAAAAAAGCATATTTACCACAGTATGTGTAAGTATCTGAGTGGGATTGGAAAAGGATAACGTAGGAAGAGGAAGTGTCTGCGATCGGCATTCGAAGGATTGTTTCAGAAGCGATCGGACGTGCGGTGGTCGATGCACGGCAGACAATAATTTCTTTACTTTGGTTTTAATTTATTCTGTCATATATATACTAGCGGCCCGGTACGTGCTTCGCTACGTAAAAAGTGAAATAATAAAAAAAAATTAATTGCAACATCAAATTCATTTATTGAAACAAAAAAATATTTTATTAATTGCTAGCTATTTTAAAACTTAATCCAAAACGTTTGGATAAACAATAATCTTTGTTTTTCCATTTTGGGCATAAATAAACAAACGGCTGGGGGTACCGACTCTGGAACAGGCAACATAAAGTTGACCATGTGAAAAACATGATTCGTCCAAATTAACTCCACAAACTTGAAGTGTTTGCCCTTGATCCTTGTTGATGGACATCGCAAATGATAAACGCACAGGATATTGTAATCGTTTGAACTCAAATGGCATATCAGTTGGAATCATAGGGATACGTGGTATCAAACAAACTTCTCCTTTTGATTTAGCAGCTAAGATCGTAGCTTTAATCAAATTTGGCAATAACTTTTTCACTGCCAATCTGGTGCCATTACACAGTTTTGGTGGATTAATATTTCGCAATAATATGATCAAAGAACCAATTTTCAAATTCAAGCAATGCGGTGGCATACCAGCTAGTTCCATACCAATTAGTTCATAACACTGTTGATTACCACGTAAATCTTGCATTGTTCGATTAAATGCTTCTAGTGATTTTTTATTCGCTCTTGTACACTCATCCCATAAAATAATTGGCGTTAATCGCAGAACTTTTGCCATAGCAGAATTTCTCGAAATATTGCAAGTTGGAGTTTCAATCACCTGTACATTCAATGGCAATTTTAGTGCAGAGTGTGCAGTCCGACCACCTTCTAATAATGTAGCAGCAATTCCCGAAGATGCAAGTGCCAATACAATTTTCTGTTCCGATCGAATAGTTAGAATAGCTTAAATCAATGATATAACGAACGTTTTGCCTGTACCACCAGGCGCATCCAAGAAATATAATCCACCTGCATTATTGGAAACGGCTTGCATGATTGTGTCATATACGATGAAGTTCCGAAACATGTTGCAATTGCTCATTTCTGCGATGAAGTACAATATCACGGGATTGAAACTGATCACCAAGAATAACAATTGCAACCTCATCAATTGTCGGTGCATTGAATCGCCTTGCATTCTCTCCAAAAGGTGTTCTGTCAGCCCTTATTACTATTTTGTGATTATCAGATGGCATACGATCGAGAGCAGTTTTGAACAATTGAACTAATGCGTTATGCTGATGGAAAAACCTTTGTAGCTCACGAATAATTTCTGGTCTTGTATTCGAAACAATTGCACAACGTTGATCCAATTCACGATTTTCATCACCAATAAAATAAATTTGCAAAAATTGATGATCAGCGTCGAAGTATGGTAATAACGAACCAGCTTGATGATAAATCTGGCCCTGAATCTGTAACATGTATGCAATTTTAGGTAGATGTTGGATCAGAATTTTTAAAACTATCGAATACTTTATGATTCAGATTGATATAAACATGGGACAATCATGTTGAAGTTTTTACCTTAAACGTCGGCATAATTATCTCTAATAATTTTAGTAGCACTAAAAGAGGTCATTTGAAATGCCGAATTGTGTTGTTGAATATGGATCAAAAAGTGATTCGACGTTTGAGATGTCCCAAAAATAAATGAATACAATGGTTTGGGTGGAGTTTCTAATGCTGGAAATCTCACTTTGTCATTAGCACAACACATGCCGGGCTTTTCACGTGGAAAGTTAGCCGCATCACAATGTGGACTGTTGTAATTAAAAGCAGCACGCATCATTTTAGCCAAAAGAGCAGCACGACGTATTCGTGATCGGCGTACAAGGTTCAGTACAGTTACAGTGGGTCAACAGATCTATTTCGTGCATTACGTTTACTGCGATGCATTAGCTTGTGCGCGTTCATCTGCAGTCTGTGATCGACTTAGTAATGCCACATCATTTGCATTATTCGTTCGCCGACCTATATTTGTTCGCCCGGCTTGTGACATTATTCCTTCATATAAAAAAGAATATATCAAATTAAAAATAAAAGTTTCAATTTGACAGCAAAATCCCCACTAACAAAATGATCCGACATTTATTGAATTCATTTGTTACAAAAAATGTGA
This sequence comes from Chrysotoxum bicinctum, assembly GCA_911387755.1. NCBI lineage: Eukaryota > Metazoa > Arthropoda > Insecta > Diptera > Syrphidae > Chrysotoxum > Chrysotoxum bicinctum. Next base: position 96,588,010 of record OU426988.1, read on the forward strand.
TAAATGAAGAACCATTCGACCGATTTTGTGCAAACTTCACATAAACCATCTACTAAATAGTCCAAACAAAGCCATAAAATTTGGTTTGGATAGGTAAGCCCGTTCTTGAGTTATAGAAACACAACGAAAAGTGGCATTGATTTTTATATATAGATATATATCTTTAATAAATTAAAGATCATAAAAATTAATAGAAAGAAAAAAAATTTTATCAAAATTCTAGGTGCCGTTTTCGAGAAAAATACGATTTTTGAAAAACATTTTTTTAAATTTTTTAACATTTGTATGGTGGGTACCTTTATTTTAAGGTAAAATGAAAATCTTTTTCTCACATCTTGTAGATTATATTAAGAAACTTTTATTTATCAAGTTTAAAAAAATCTAGCATGGGGTTTCGAGATATTGAGTTTTGAAAAAAAATGTTGAAGTTTTTTTTAAAAATCCAAAAAAATGGTTCCATGGGGGGTACCCTCAATAACCATTTTTCGGAAGATTTTTTTCAACCATTACCTAGCTTTAACTAAATGAAATTTTTTTGTTGTTTTATTTTTAAAATCTGTCCAGCAGTTTTCGAGAAAAAAAATATTTATAAAATTTCGAAAAAAAAATCGTATGGCAGGTACCGTTATTTTTGGATTTCGGGGAAAAAATCAAAACCCATATCTACCAAGTTTAAAGAAAATCGGCCGAGCCGTTTAGGCTGTAGTCGAACCGACAGACAGACAGATAGAATTGCCAGACCCACTTTTTTAGTCTTCGTTATCATCGTAATGTCAACTTTGATCAAAATCTCGAGTTCGATTTTTTTACGAATGCATAACTTGCCTTATAGTATCTACCTATAAGTCGCAAGTAAAAAATAGGTATGATATTACACACAAGGACTACATTTTGGTCAAAAAAATTTCGAGGCAAAATGTTATTAACGGTATCTGTCATAGAACGGCTTTTTGATTTTCGACTTTCGCATTAACGGCTCTAACGATCTTAACCAAAAATTTTCAGCAGGAGCCCCCTTAAGTTTAAAATAATATTGTATAGATATACAAATATTCAAAAAAAATATATTTTGGGTTTTAAAAAAATTACTTTAATAATAAAACATTTTTAAACTTTGTTTGCATCAAGGCATACTTTTGCGGAAATCAGACGGCAATTCCATGCATTTGAACATTATTATCTCATTAAGTCCATGTTTTATATTTACACATGCATAATTTTTAAATTCCAAAGTACCTACATTTACATAAGAGCAAGTGCGATCCAGTCATACATTTTATTTTTATTAAGATGCTATAGCGTTGCTTATCTTTCTTTCAATAAGCACTTGTAAGCAGAATGCCTACAAGTGTAGGGAAATTTTTGTTTTCTACAAGTGTAAAGTTTTTTTTTGTATTACAGAGATAATCTACAATTATTGTAAGATTAATATAATCCTACAAGTGGCTGTTGACTTGTAGACTTGTAGCTTTGTGTTACAGGCCCCTGGTTGACATATTCGGTATTCAGACTGTTGATCATCCCTATTACTTTTTGTTCCTTGGTAGTTTGTTAATTTCCAACTTTACCGGGACTTCCTAATTGTTCGGTTTGAAGCTCTTCGGAAAATGTTTCGTCTTCAAGTAGGACGGACATTTCAATATTCTTTAGAGCATCAATATTTCCTTTTGGTTAGCGTGAGCGTGAGGCGTGACTTTGTGAACGGTAGACCAAAATATATATTGTACTCTGAGAGGTATTATGGGCGTTTAACTAATGCTTCAGATCCAGATGGCACGTACCTACGAACATATATATTTAAATGCTTCAAGTATTTTCAACGTAGATTCTTCCATCTTTTTTTGCGGTCTGCTATGGTAGCTGAAAGATAAACATAAGGTACATAATTATGAAAAAATGAAATAAAACATATCAAGCGTAATAATAATATAGATATTTATACCTACCAAATGCGGAAATTGGTAGAATAATAAATAAGCAATAAAGTATACTTTACCGCACGGGAGCAGAACAAATAAATTATTAGATATTATTACACTTTTTTATTCCAGTATAGTAAAATATTATTATGTATAATAAAACAACGACAACGAACTTTCGGGTTTCGGGTATACACTATAATCGAACTGTCAAGCGAGTTGGCGAAGTAGGGCGAATTAAAAACGTGTAACAGTAGCGACAATACGTTCTGCCAGGTAGGTACATCAATTATTTTAATCATGTAGAATTAATTTATTTTAGACTTAAGCCTAGTACTCAGTTCAAGTGAAAATGAAAATTTCATATAAAAGTGACTGCTGGCTGGTTCACTGGCATGAAATCCGCAACGAGAGGTTAGTACGAAAATGTGGATTGGAAAAACAAATTTGTTCCACAACTTCTTCCACGCTATGATTTTTATTTCTCAATGTACAACCATCAGGAAAAAGTTTAAGGCATCGTGAAAACTGTGACATTTGTCAGTTGATTTGAATATTTTGTTTCCAAACAAAAAATTGAAAATTTATAAACAGAAAGAACGAATCAGTTTACAAATAATTGTCTTTTTTTTTCATTCAAAGTGAGTATCAAAAATTCACGTGGAAAAGTTTATTCTATTTTCATTTTTATTCTTCGCGTGTAATTTGAAACGTATTTATTTTTCATTTCACGCTAGGTGAGTACTAGGCTTTAGATTGAATACTCAATCGAATTAATGAAAATATATTACCGCAGGTCCGTATACACAGCTGAAAATAAATAAACGGCCGCCAGCAATTTTGTTTAATAAATTAAGAAAATTGCAAACCTTGGCAGCGGAAACCGACGGTACAGCAACTATTAAGAAAAAAAGAAGAAAATGAAATTTCGAATAGCAAGTAGGGAGTTGAACAAAATTATATATTTAAATTATATTGCTTTTTGAAACCTTTTTAAATACAGGTAAAAACAAAAACCTAAAATCTTTTCATAAAAAAGAAACAAAGAAAATATGTATAAACAAATATATATATTATATATATAGACCGCTAACAATCCGTCCCGAAATAATTAAACGGATTTTTGAAAAAACGGGGCGCGTGTTCCCCAATTACAGAAAGCCAAACGATTTTAAATTTTCAATTTAAATTCAATATGCAAAAAAAACGACTTGGCGAAAAAAATAGATATGCACCAAAATATTTTACTATACTTAGCTTTTATATGCTGATTTCTCCTTCCTCAAACAAAAACGAATCTCATCCACTTCAACGTCCAATATTCCAGAAATTCTTACCTCGAAAAATCTTCTTTATTCTTTCTTTCGTACCTGGATGATCTCAGCGATCCCAGTGCTTTCGGCCAATGAGCGATCATGGGTTACGGTTGCGTCATCTTTTAGCCATACATATACTTGGCATACTTGCGCAATTGAAACTCCGCAGCCTTCCTACTCGCACTTTAAAAACCCACAGTTTTGGCCAGTCAAACGAACTTTTCCATTTTCATCTTCAAAGACATAAGTCCCAAGAGACAGTGTTTTCAAATTTTGAATGGCCCTATGTACTTAGGAGCCAATTTAGCTGCATAGCAATAACCTGCGTCTGGCAAAACAAAGTTTCTTCTCCATACAATGTTATTCGGAAAGTACTGAAAGGTTGTAGGCTTCCGCTGACTTCTTTATCGTAACCTGAATTTTCTAAGCTATATCTGCCCTAGGTCTCTCAAACCTTTTGCCTATATTTTCGATTGAGTTACTTCTATCCTTGTCAATTATATGGTTGCTGGGGAGTACATCCTCTCGCCCACTAGTTGACATCTCCTTGCCAAAGTTTGCGTTATTATCTAATTCTCTCTGCCGGATTGGCTTGTGGGTAAATGGGTAAATCTAATTTTTGAAGAGTATTCTTCACAAGTGAGTTATTACTATTTCCAAAGTCCACCAAAACCGCAAAGCTATTATGTTAGTAGTAGTTGCCCAAGAATCAATTTTAAATTGTTTAACGTTCTAGAAGCGGTTATAAAGATGGCCTTAGTAGCTAAATAGTTAAGAATATGCTCTGCCCAGCTTACAACTTAGTAGCATATGTAATTCTGTGGAGCTTTAAGAAGATTCAGTTATTACACACAATATAATTCATTTTGGTTATTTAAAATATCTTAATTTTTCGCCATTTTGCTAGACAAAACTAAATCATTTTTATAGAGCTCCTATATTACTATACAAAGAGTCACGTAATCAACTATTTTTGCAGATAAGAAGATACTTTAAGGCTTAAATAGACAAATATAAGTATGTTCGTTAACAATCGTTGTAAACATTGTTAAGAAGCATATTTATAGAGCACAACCCTTTTAAAGAGTCTTAAACTATTGTAAACAGCCAATATAGCGACACACTTTTTTGAAGATTTATCAGCATCTGCAACTAATATTAAAATAGAGCTAGAGCAATGTATTTAACTCTTTAAGAGCTATTAAAAAACATTTAAATTACAAGTAGCTCCAACCATGTTACTTGGGTGTACTGTACATCCATTCTCAAGAAGATGTCACCAAGCCTTCCCGCATCACAATGATTTCAATAATTTCCTTGTATTCGTTCGACCATTTAAGAGTTCCTCATATAATCTATAAAAACAACTTTTTGATTTAAATTAAAATTGCAATACTGCTCGAATTAAACAATAAATTTGTCTTTGTTTTCAAAACGGTGACATTGCAAATCTGCAAATCTTTTCGGCTTTTGTATTGGTTTGAACTTTTATAAGAGGTTAGAAAAATTTGAAAGCTAAATTCAATCAATATTTGCGAAATCGTGTTTTCAACCTAATAAAAAACACAGTCTATATTAATTTATTTATATTAGTTTTAATACTTATTTATTTGTTATATAATGATCCCTACATTTTTCAATTTCACTTTTTTGTTTTTCGTTTTTTGTTATATTTCTGTTGTTTCAATTACTAAAATAGTTTTAAATAAATGACTTGTTGCTTTTAAAAATAAATACATACCGCTGAGCAAACAAAATTTGCAAAGTGTATTCTATTTTCTGTTTACTTTCATAACATATTTGCTTGCATTATAACTTTTGCTAAACATGATCAGAATATATAATTTATTTTATTTTTTTATATAATAAATAGCGTTATCAGTACAAATACATATTAATTTCTCTTTGTATAATATAAGACCTACAAATGATTTAGGCTAGTTATGTATTTGCACATAATAATAATTGCTATGCAATTTATTCCTACATTTGCGTATTATACTCTCATTGACATCTAAGCAACATACTAAAATGAAAAACTCTCTGAAAACAATAATATATTATCATAAATATCATTCAGACAAAGTATTATATAATCTAAAAAAATAAATTGTTTTTTCTTTTTTAAATATTATTTGATTTTATATTTTGCAAAACAGAAATAGAAAAATGTTCGTTTATCAGTAACTTAAGCATTTTCTTAATTTATTATATTCTATTTGGTTTTCTATATTTTGTTTAAAGTCCATTTTTATAAAATTTTTGCTATACAAATAAATTTGAAATACAAATAAAGAATCATGTATTTTCAATAATTATCCATAATTTTTTTTTTATTTTTAATGGAACACATCCAATCATTGTAAAGATAATTTTGTTTTTGTTAACCTATTATTTAAGTTAACTTATGACAATAAAAGCAAGATACTCAATATATATTTCGTTCACTCATAAATTCTTTTTGTTTTATTTTTTTTTTTCAATTTCTTAAAATATTTTGAGGCCATTTATTTGATATGTATTGATATTATTACACATTAAAACCTAATGCCAAGTTTGTCTTATTATTTAGTTTTATTTTATTTTATGGCATTTTCCTTAGTTTTCCCTTAAAAGATGTATTATCAGATGTCATAACTGATACGTGTTTTAGATATACATAAATAGTTATTTTATGTTTACATAAATTCTATATACAAATTCTTGTCGGTTTATTTTGCGTAGAAGGAAATGAAATACAAAAACATTAAATTTAATTTTATTTTTTTGCAAATTTAAATATTTATTTTAGATTGTAATACTTTCGGAAGCTTTTACAAAATTAAATTCCAAACATGTATTAACGAAGAAATTGCATTGGGGCACAAATGATAGGTATAGAATTAAACATCTCAACACTTCTGGTTTACTACTTCCTCATTTATTAACTACAATACGTACAATGCTTAAAATATTCCTTTCGACTTTTTGCATTTTGTTTAAGCAGTTTCGGCCTGAGTATGAATTTCTATTTAATGTTTTTTATTTCTGTTAGTCTAAAAAAAGAATGAGTAATATACAAAAATGTATATAACATAATTTCCCCTTTGAATAATGCATATTATTTGCCTAACATGTTAGAAAAAGTAACATTTACAGCCAAATTGAAAATATTTGTCATCTTTTGAATATAAGTACATGTGTACGAAGAGCGGGGCTAGAAGTAACAATGGTAAAAGGTAACAGCTAAAAAACTGTGTTCCCCTGAAAATTAACTAATCAGGACAAAGAGGAAAATGTTCATCTTCTCGATACCTACCGAGATACTCGTATCTACTTCAATTGTTTTTTCTTTATTGGAAGCCATTGAAGGAAGTTCTAGGGGTGGTCTCCTGCAAATGATACAGTTTTATGTGGACAGGCATTTGGGTTTAAGTATAGTTAGTGTGTATATGTAATACCTTTGTATATATAACCTATAGTATTATCATGGAGCGTGATTTTGTATTGCGAACGCTAGCCTGGTGGTGGCGCAGAAATTAGCGCATGCTTTTGCAGTGGAAAGTAGGATAACATACAAAACAAGTAGTAAAAAAGAGAATATATTATTACTAAATTTAGCAAAGACAAATCTGGCAATTGCAGTCCCTAGCCTTAAGATGTCGCCACAATCTCTCATCTTCTGATAGTATTATAAGTTTTATATACAAAGGTAGTATATAATTTAAACAATCAGCTCAAATCAAGAAAATTACTAATGACATTTTTATTTTCAAATTTGTATCCATAACTATTTATTTCATTTAGATCTTTTCGTTTTTCGTGAACCGTAGTTCCACCAACCATCGCGTACTTTTCTACGTGTCAACAATCCTAGTCAAAAGGTTATCAGTTATCACATTTATGAAAATCAAATGTGATCAATTTAAATAGGTATTCCGTCTGCGTAAGGTGATCACCAAAAATTATTGACAACTTGGTATCACTTTGAGAGATAAGTATTACAGTTGTCATAAATCTAAAATATTTAATTTATTTCAAGGTTTATCTTCAATGATCATAAATTCCTATTTTAATTTTAATTTTCTCATTTTCAAGTGATAAAAATAGCACAGAACAAAATGAAAATTACAACAAAATAGGTTTTAATAGAAGAAGTAAGACAAATATTATTGTCAAATTTAAAAATACAGTCAAAATCGATTATAACGACCTTCAAGGGACTGACGAATTTAGTCGTTATAAGCGATAGGTCGCTGTAACCGATGTCAAGTAAATTAATTTCTTTTCAAGTAGAGACCCTTTTTTTTAATGTATAATTCTTATTTATTGTTGAGGCACATACGAGTATGTACTAGTATGGTGCCGTGAAATAAGGCCAAGTGAAATAAGGCCAATTTTCAGTAGTTGGTCTTATTTCACTTTGACAAAGTGAAATAAGGCCAAATTGGTCTTATTTCACTTTCAACAGTCGGTTTTATTGCACTTTGACAAAGCGAAATAAGGCCGAACTGCATTTTTATACTTATTTCATTTCATTCTTTTCATTTATAAGTATTATTTATTCGTATAATACATAATTTATTGTTTATTGGGGGCCGATGTTCTGGGTTTTCTTGAGTAACAGTACCTTGGGGGGCTCGCTTCGCGGGTTTTCAGGATTTTAACTCCCTTTTCGGGGCTCACACCCGCTCACGCAACTCCGTTGCTCCGCTTAGGGTATGTTCAGTCGCCAGGCAGGCGCCTTGGCCTTATTTCACGGCACCTACTAGTATATGCATATGTACAAATATACATTTACAATTTATTAAAAAAAGTGGAAATATCTAATTATTTAGTTTTTGTTTTTATAAACTTTTTTTTTCAATTAATTTTTCCATTAATATCCGATTCTCGGTGAAATGGTTTTTACCAATATCATTTAATAAAAAGAATGTTCTTAAAGTGCGTACAGAATTCAGAGTATCTTCGATTGTTGGCTGAACAAATCTTATTTCTGAAATAAAATTTTCCTACTTACTTGAACAAACTCAAAACAAATAATAAATGTAAAACAAAAAGAATAACATATCAACAAACGGTAAGCTTTAACATACCTATGGTACATCATATGTATCCGAAATTCTTCATACAACGCATCTACAGATAAACAGATTACCGTTTAGAAAAATATGCAGTCGCATCAACAGCTGCGTCGGTTTTAGTCGTTATAACCAATATTTTAATTTAAAAAAGAGGAAAATCCGGTCGTTGTAACCGATATGTCGTTGTAAGCGATGTCGTAATAAACGATTTATTATTCAATGGGATTATAATGAAACTCAGCCGGGACCTAATAATTTGGTCGTTATAACCGATGTCGACTGTATTATATTATATTGCACACCAACATTCACCAAAAATGTTTTTTTTTGTTTCTTATCACAAAAATCAGAATAGTCCATAAAAACACTCTTAAGATCAAGAAAAAATTGGAATCTATGTTTAAATGCTTACAGAAAGACAATATTTCAATCTTCAAATGACATATTGCGGGGTATACCTTACTTCGCTTTTGTTATGGCGAATTACCACTTACATTTAACAGATGAATAGGAGATACATCAAAAAAAAAATGAATCAATCTATTGTTTTCATAATTTCTGTCGCACTCCATAGCGGACCACTTAAAATTTTACTATTTTCATTCAGAACCTAAAATTAAAACTTCTTTTTCACTAATATTTTCAAAATAAGGAACGAGTATTCCATTTTAATTAAAAAACTAAATAATATGTATGTATCTATGATTTAAGGAAGAAGCTGTGTTTTACTTATATTATATTAAATTTAAAGACATACATGTTTAATACGTTTTACTTCCATAATATGATACATAATTAATAAGGTTTTTATATTAATTATTTTGTAAGGTAACGATTCCATGTTAAATATACGTAGTAATCTGTTTGAAAATTAAAAGCTAAGTCTGATTGATTTAAAAAATTCCTTTTAAGCGTTTTTGTAAATTTGTTTAATAAAATTGACATGTTAAGATTTAAAATAATTGCTATCATTTAATGTGATATTCGATGTAAAAATGATACATGTATAAAAAACTATTCAAAATTGTAATAAGTTTTTCCTTATAAAAACAATCAAATTTCTCCATTAAAATATCTATTATTTATTTTTCTTCATATGACTTCATAGTTTGGTAATTTATTAATTTTAAATTGTTTTTTGTTTATATGTGTTTATATTTCATTTGGTTTTAAATTTAACAAACATGGGAAAGCTAAATTATTTATTTCTTGTTGTTTTGCAGGTATAAATAACATGTTCAAAGAACTTCTCTGTTTTGAATTTATCCTTTTTAGTTTGGGCTTAAAACATATAATCAAAAGCAATATTAATTTAATTGATTTAAATTTACTAATATTATTGAAACATTATCAAATTTGAAGCATATTCTAAATACGAGAATGCAGCTTTTTGTAATATTTTTATTAAATGTGTTATTCAATGTTTCTATCTCCTTCTATTTTGTTTTTTATTTTGTTCTTCAAATAAAGAACAGTTCATGTATAAACTATAAAATTGTGTTTTTGTAAGAAACAACAATATATGGAGGGCTCACAGCTGTACCGAACCAAGTCATTTTACAGAAATCCAAAACTAACGCCAGGATTTCCGCAAAATTGACCTCTGTTTAGAGCTGTAATGAACTACATAGTTCATTTAGAGCTACTTAGTTCTATTTATAGTTCATTACAGCTCTAAATAGAGGTCAATTTTGCCGAAATTTTGGTGTTGGTTTTGGATTTTTTTAAAATGACTTGGTTCGGTACAGCTGTGAGCCCTCCATATGAAGTGATAAGCTTTCTTTTCCACCTTGTTATTATTCTTAAATTAAACAAATCAAACAAAGGATGTTTGAAATGTGTAAGTAGGTGATGTGCATACAAATAAAAAGAATAAACAATAATTTTTTAATTTATTCTTAACAAAGTTATTGTTATATAAGCGTCTTCTTTTTATCATATATATTATTTAATTTATATGATGTATCTCTCTTTTTAAGGGTAGGTTTTAAATTTGTAGATTTAAGACTTTTTTATCGTGGTACTGAGACATTTTAAATGAACGAATAATTTACGGACTTACCGCGATAAATAATCGCGGTAAGTCCGTAATTATTCGTTCATTTAAAATAGGTTTTATATTATTTGCATAAACTTATATTTGTATCCAATATGGTTGATTCTCAAAAAACTGATACTTTTATGTCCTTCGCGGATTTCAGTTATTTACTAAAGATTTTTTCAAATAAAATACCTCTATTACTGCTAGGTCATGTGTTCGTAATATTGAAGGTAGATGTAGAACTAACTAATGTAACAACTATGACTTGTTCAAAATCTGAATGTACCAACTACTTTGTTAAAATTCGAGAAGGTCAAAAACAAATTTAATTTATATTAAATCCATGGGAAATTAGAGCTTTAATATTCCACATTCTTATAAGTTAAAGTTTATTTACGGAATTCACATAGTTGACGTTTTTCTTTTTTAACTCTGGACAGACCATTGAGCAGCGCTTGAGCATGTCAAGAACGATTGACTCTGAGCAGAGTTTGATCAGGCCTCTCCGATTTATTTATGAAACACGCTGGACTACTGAACTATCAAAGACGTCGATTTCGATTTCCATTAGTAATTGTGATTTTTTTTAATCGTCTGTCTCTGTCATATCACATGAAAAAAAAGTGAAGTTAGCTGCGCTCAGCTTTTTACTCCAACCACTCGGTCATTTTATTTCAAGCTCATTGAGCGCGCTCCGAGCTTGCTTTGATTGAAAAAAGAAACACAACCGGATATGTTTGAGCTAAAAAAGAAACACGGGTCTTTTTTGACAGCTCGGTTCCCTAAATATCTTTGTTTTCTGTTTTCGAGTTCATAGAGCTGTATTATGTGTCATATACCTAGTAAAAATTAAATGCGACCGAAAATGAATGCCTTGCAATAGTAACAAATATTGCGTAAGACGGCAACTTTATAATAGCCGGTTCTTACCATCAATCAGATTTTATCTGTAAGAATCACCAAAAAATTGCCATACAATAACAAATCAGGATCTTGTCCCTTATCACTATCAGGCTATTTACTTGTATTTAGTTTTTAATTTTGTAATATGTGGCTTCAGTGGCGTAGCGAGAGGGGGGCAAAGGGGGCACAGGCCCCGGGCGGCACTTTGCTTGGGGGCGGCAATTTTTCAAAATATCCGGGTGGCACTTTGCTGCAATTTTTCTAAATACGTTAATGTAAATGGTTTTTGTATGTTATGTTTTTATATTTTTTCTAAGCAAAGTGTAAGCTTACTTTTGTAACAAATTTTAGTTGTGAAAAAATTAACTGTCCTTTTCGGAAATATATTTTTTCCTTTTCAGCTGAAAGTTCCGTGTGTGTGCGTAGGACGTAGGTACACAATATAAAACATTTTCGCGCCACGGTTTTGCTGTCGACAATGATACACGTCTTTCTCTTGTTTTTTTTTTTTTTTTTTCTTGTGTCATCGTAATATATTGTGTCTGAGATGTGTATTGCGCCAGAAGGAAGTGTGAATTACAATGATCGACAACGATGCTGATTTGGAACAGTAAATGATTGTTTCATTCTATGTGTGTCCTAGTGCAAAGCTTTTTCGTTTGCCTTCTTTCAACTACCACTCATGAGCAGCGTTCGAATCTTACTCCAATCGGAGTAAATTTACTTCAATTTTACGAAAGAAAATAGATCTACTTCGTTACTCCGTTTTTTATGATTTATTTAGGTACTAATTTTTTTCCACACTGAAAAATTCAAAATTTCTTTAGCCAAACCACATGAAATGGAATGACCACTGTGTTAATAAATTTTGCAACCAACTCTGACTCTGAATTACTAAATCTAAATCTACTCCAGAAATTTTCAATTCGTTTATTTTTTTATAAGTCTGCTCCAAAATTTTACTACTGCGGTTCGAACCCTGCTCGTAAGGCGAGAAGTTGAGACAAAAACATTTCGTTTGTTTCGACTGATTCGAATTGGGTTGGCTCATAAGAGTCCATCTATTCGTATATTGTTGTAGCTTTTATCTAAGGTGTGTTAGTCAGTTGTATTTTTTTCTGTTTTATTTTATCGTAAAATGCAGTATAGTTTGCAAACATCCTAGTTAAATACAAAATTAGTTGCAGTTTAACATTTAACTTGTCTGTGTTTCGTGTGTTGTGAAATTTTTTTAAAATTGTGTGTACGGGTACAGTACCTACCCACATAAGCGCGAGAGATTTTAATTTTACATAAAGGAAGTAAATTGATGAAACGAAATACCTAGCTGATGGCTCGGAAATAATCCATTGATTTTTCGAAGTTGAAACCACCGTTTGGCTTTAAGAGTGTTTTCTCCTTATCTCAAGAACCATAAGTTCCATAAAAAACATTTCTTCACATTTTTGTAAAAAATCGAGTTCTCCATTTTTTACCGAGAAATCGAAAGTTAATAAGTTATTAGTAAAAATAGAGAAACGATTTCAAGAAAAATTTTATTAATAAATTAATTAAAGGCCCAGGAAAAAATTGCTAGGGGCGGCAAAATTGGCTCTGCCCCGGGCGGCAAAAACCCACGCTACGTCACTGTGTGGCTTGAAAAATTAACAAGCACAAGATAAAGAGAGATAAGTAGATAACGCTGGTGTCAACCTTATCCGTGTATTTTTTTTATCATTAAGTGTAGATAGATCATTAGCGATGATATATGTATATAATATGGTATATAATATCGTGATGAGTGGCTGGAGTCGATGTTGAACTTTTCCGAAGAAAATATTTGAAGATTTGAGTAAGTTTATAAATAAAGGTCGATAGGTACCTAGGTACAATTTATAAAGTACGCCAGTATGCAGTACGCGAGGCGATATGACTATACGAGGAAAAGAAAGTAAAGTTTTTCGATTTTTTAAGAATTTTCGTAAATGAGAAACAAATATGTTAAATATATGAACAACCTATATAGAATAAAATTTTCAACTAAGCATAACTACTTTCTCCCTGATCAGTTTATCAGATTATGTGAGTTGGCGTAAAGTTATTCGAAGTTTTAAAACTCAGTAGATTAACTCAGATGAGATTTTTTTTTAAATTGGAGGGCTTATTTCAAAAGAAATATAAGTCAAAATATGAAGATAATCCAATTCTAAATTAAGAAAAAAAATCATAATTATGAACATAATTCTTATTCCATTTTTTAAAGATAAGTTTTATAAGTTATGGAAGACATAGGATAAGAAAAATTTTGAATTTGGTGGCGTATCATGTTTATGCGCAGATAAAATATAATAAAATTATTATAATCTGAAATCCCAATAATGCCTTTGATTATTACATCCACAGTGAAGATATTTTGATTATTTCTAAAAGCTCTTCAATTATATTCAGGCTCAAAAGGCAACTTTCTGCAGTTGCACTGCTATGATGAAAACTGCATAGTGTTAGCTTGTAAGTGTTTACAAAAAAGATAAGATAGTAGCTATAGCATGCATAAGAAACAAAGTAAATCACCTATTTACAGAAACATCAACTTAGAATTTGGATTCTATAGAACTTGAATTTCATATTAGAACATATCTTGGAGTGTATCTATGTATTCATATATGTTGTATCTTCTATGTTTATTTGACAAAGAATCAATTAAAGAACGATTTTTGCCTTGATAATTGTATTATAAAAAAAAGCAAATTCTTTCCATTAGTAGAACATCGCGACGAACGAGTAAAAACGTATTTATACATGTGTGTAGGTGTAGGTGTATGAATATACAAGTAAAGAATAAATCAAGGGCCCCGCTAATACAGGCATCGCCCCATGAAAAGTTAAAGAACTTTCTTTAAATTGGTATAATTGTAACCCACGCAAGCAGTTTGAAATTTGAATGGTTGGACTGTAGCAAGTGAAAAAGTGGCACTCATCATTCTTAATACATATATAAAAACTGGTGTGAAAAAGTTACGGAATCCATTTTAACTTGGGTTCGCATAACAAACAGACATCTAGTAAGTATTTTTTTATACATAAAAATTGCATTCAAGAAAATATCAGTTTCCTGAGAATCATTCATACATATGTACATACCTACGTATGTATCTTATAGTATATCCCTTTTTATGTTTTTTCCTAAAATTTAATTTTGTTTCTTATCAGTATAAATATAAAAAAGAAATTTCTTATAATATACGAATTGTGTTTCAGAAAAAACTAATTTGACTTAAAATGGGCATGTTTAGAATTTGGGTCCTTACATCATTCGTTACATTTTCACTTTCTTATAAATTATTGAATATTTTCTAAGTTCTTTGTTCTTTCTCTATTTAAAAAAAGAAAAACCGTATGACTATTTTTAACATAATGAATCTGATTTTTTGATGTTATGTTTTTGCTAGCAAATAAACCTACAAAGTTATCAAACTAATTACATATTAATAAACCTTTATATTTAAAGGAACGAATATAGTTGCTAGGAAAAAGAAGAACAAATTATTTATATTTGGTCGATAAAATATAAAAAATTAAACCAAAATCATTTTTGTAAGAAGGTATACATTATATTGACTATTAACTAATATAATAAATTATAATAATTTTAATTTACCGTATCTTTAAAGACATATATTTTAAATTTGTTATCATTGTATAAAAATATAAATTGATATATTTATATATTTATATATATATATATATATAATATGAATCCACACAAAAAATTATATTTGTATTATATGTATGTATGTTTGTTTCTTTATTTAGCAAAGATTGCCTTGATATTTTATCATTATAAATGATTTTTATTTTAATTCTCTATTAATCATCTTTAAAGAACAAGTTGCAAGTATGAAAATTTTTGTATATAATACTATATATTTAATTATTTTCGTTAAAGATACAAAAAGGAAAGGCCGTTTTATTAATTGCATGAGTGCGCATTCTATTTGTTATATTATTACTATTTTTCAACTTTTTGAAAAAGTTTCTGAATCATTAATATTTGGTTTTGATAGCTTCTAGAGACTACATTATTAGTACGCAATATTATTACTATACCTATATATTTTTTTAATAGATAATGTGTTGGATTTTTTTTCTGTGAAAGATTTTTTTTTGAAAGCGAACATCGCTCATATTTATATACTTACGTGCTTACGAATAACTAGATTTTCCTAAATTTATAATTCTATATTTATGTTTACCTTACACATAATATTCATCTTTTTATTTCAACGACAGAGAGTTATATTGATATGCATTTATACATTTTTCTACATATAACAATTTTGTGTGCAAAAGCTGCAGCATATTTATAAATATACACATTTTAGCCATATATTAATTAATTTGCTGGTTTACTTAAAATAAACAGTTAATTGTTTGCGTTTCTTCTTGTTATATTTTTTTAATCAAATACATATTACTCAATATATATTTTCATGTATCAAATTTGTAATTAATGATTTTTAATTATACATACTTATGTTACAAAATATTACATATTAATCATTAGCTATATAATAAAATATACTTTTATGTATATAATAAAATATAAAATTATAGCAATAAGTTAAGTGGTGTGATTTTCTTTTTGAAATTAAAAAAAAAAAACGTTTGTTTGTATTATAATTATTTTCATTTAGCCATAAGAATAAGTTACAGTTGTAAATATGCATGTATGCAATTTCGATAACAGTATACGATATAAAACTAACTACTTAAAATTGATTTTTTCCCAATAATTCAGTTTTTAATTCATAGTGTTTTTATGGGTAAGTATATGGCTGTTTCTTCAGCCGTACACGGATTGGTTTAATGAACCATAAAACTGAATGTATCAAAAATCTGGTTGTACTAAATTATCGATTAAATAATGCAAAAATTCTGTGAAATAAAAAAATAAAGAAAAATGCTATCCATATAGTAGATACACAAACTTAAGGGCTTCAAAAATAAAATAAAATAAATATTAAAATTATTCATTTTCCTAAGTATAGTAAGCGTAAAAGATTATGTTATCGGTTGTGCAAAATTATTTATTATTATTATAATAGGCATGGTTTTTTTTTCAAGTCCATAAGGAATTGTAGAAAAAAACGACATCGGGACAAAGCGCTTTACAAGTAAATACAACAACTACTTAAGTCTATGTATACGTACTTAGCTAAGTCCAGATAATTTTCGAGTCTTAACCTAATACTACGTTTTCACCAAGAGTAAATCCGGGATTTAAGTGGATTTACCATAAATCTTCTTTAAATCTCGAAGATTTACCATACAAATTTATTTCGTAAATCTAGTAGATTAGAAATAAATCTCTACTAAATCTTCATAGGATCGATCGGTCGAAATTCGAACTGACCTAATCTCGATGATTTTTCATCGTTTGGCACAAATGAAACTTTCTTTCTCTCGCTTCTACTTTATAAGAAAAATTGAAACAACATTAGCATTTTGATAGATGAAGTCAAAGTTAATCTTCTTATTAATCTTCCAGTGCGGTGAAAACACCACATAAATCTCTTGCCTTAAATCTCAGATTATCTTTTGGTGAAAACCTTGTATAAGTCGTAAAAAAACGGTGATGCCCAAATGATATTATCTATGTATATGTTATAGATAATTTGTTCATACAAGTCAAAAGTGACGTTTTTGGATGCTGGTTAATGCTAGTCTCAATACAGATGACAAATGCCATAGCGTGCACAATGCTTCCAAGTTCTTGCAAAAAAGTTCCTAAGCCCCGATGCCGTTTTTTTTACAATTCTATATGGACTTTTTGCAATGTAATACCATATTATGTGCACGAATAAGTGCAAGAATAGAAAACGAAAGATGACACAGTTTTTTTTTTGCTTTGGAATTAGGTGGTGAACTAAGAACAGATTATTTTAAAACACTTACCCCTAGTTTCACATTGAACTGCACTTTTAGTTTAAGCTTCAGTTCAACAATAAACTTAATTTCACAGTGTCATTTACCTAAACCTTAAAAAGATTTCATTCTTAGTTTAAGTTAAACTACACTATTCTGCCGCTTAAGCCTCAGTTCTACAACCACTTCACACGTTTGAAAATATAATTTATTTTCATTTTTTACATATTTTCTTACTGTCACAGGCCACAACTGAAACAAGGCTAACTTTCCTTCATTGTTTTTTCTTTGATTAAGATACAAAGAGAAAACAGTTTACTTAAACTAGGTACGTTCAATGAATTGAAGTTCAGATTAGACTGTGAAACTCTTCCGGTTTCACACTTCAAATTTAAACTCCAGTTCAGGTTCTGCTGCACGTAAGTTTATCAGTTTATCCTTCCACTGTGAAACTGGGGGTTAGTAGTTAAAAGAAAATTATATGGCGATTGTGCATGAAAATAATGTTACAGTTTAGAATAAAATAATCCAAGCCATTTTTATAGAACACCAATTTTACTATCCAATAGAACTACACAAAAATCCTTCACTTCAAATACAACATTTTGCCCATAACTAATTTAGCTTACTCAAAGTGACAAATTTTTTTTATCACGATTTTTGTATATGAATGTAATCGCTGATCTTCTAGTTCGAATTTTTTAAGTCTGGATTTTGAGATACTTTAACCAAATGGGTTAAGAATTCAGATCCGGCATTTGAAAGTACTAATTTTATTTTATAAATTACACTTGCATGTTTTAACACTGCAAACATCATTCTATACAACGTATTGTATTGTATTAAATTTTGGTATGTATCTCATATCTTATTGTTTTAAGACAAATAATGAAAAATTATCATTGTTAAATTTAATAGCGACAAAGATTGTTGAATAAAAATAAAATAATATATTATATTGTTTAGATTTTAATTTTCCTGGATTCTAAAGTTTAGAACTGGAATATGGATTATTAGAATATGTAAAACAAAATTTCCGTTTACATATATTTTTACGGACAACATTTTAAGGTATAAACTAAATATGAACACCTGAATAAATTCTGATGGAAGAAATTTGGTCGTTTGTAGACAATTAATTAGGCATTTTAACAGATGAAATTACGTATTGTAACATCAATCGAATCTTAAAAGTTAAAAATTATTTGAAATGTAAGAAATTACTCGTGCTAAGTGCACGTACAAGTACATATAATCCACAGACAGATTTTATAGAGTGTAGATATTATTGGGAGTTTCAACGACGACACGTTGGTATAATGATGAGTGCGACTTCTCCCAAGCAATTATATCGATACCTTCTCCTAAGAATGTATTAAGCGACATTTTAAAAATTGTTCAGGAAACGAAAAAAACGTCTCATTTATGTAGTTATTTTTTTGTGTATTTAATTGGACGAAACAGATTTGATGTTTTTTTCGCTTCCTGAACAATTTTAAAAATGTCGCTTAATACATTCTTACGGGAAGGTATCGATATTTATTTTGGACTAATATGAGAAAAGAAGTTTGTGTCCAAGTACCGTGTTAAAAACTGTTCTATCTAAACCGTTGTTACATTTCGCACGTCAAATAAACTTTATGTCCTATTTTTGAAGTGAAGTCATTATATGGAGGGCTCACAGCTGTACCGAACCAAGTCATTTTAAAAAAAATCCAAAACTAACGCCAACATTTCCGCAAAATTGACCTCTATTTAGAGCATTACAGCTCTAAACCGCCAACATTTCCGCAAAATTGACCTCTATTTAGAGCATTACAGCTCTAAATAGAGGTCAATTTTGCGGAAATTTTGGCGTTAGTTTTGGATTTTTTTAAAATGACTTGGTTCGGTACAGCTGTGAGCCCTCCATATAATGTAAGTAATAATTATTGAATTAATACAATTTTGGTTTTTTGTTAATATAAAAGTTTTTTTCAGAAATAAATAAAAAACACATATGTACATATGTATGTATATACATACATATATATCTGCCAAGAGTAAAATATTTCTATTTAATTTTCCTTATATTAGCTGATTTTATACCAAACTATTCAATCCGGTTTCCGTTGCAACCGATAATAGTGATTATCATCTAGAAGGCTATACAACAAACACCGGATGTTCAAAAAAAACTTTCAAACTAATTAAATTATAGAAAGAAACTCTTAATTCATTTATGATTTTTGATATTTTTTGGTTAAAAATTCCAAACATGATTTTTTAATACCCACTCAGACCATTAATTTAGAAAAATTATTTAAGGTTATTTACAAACCGAAAATGTGAAAAAGCGATGAATGATTTTATTAATTTTATTTGAGTAATTCTAATTGACGACAATAAATTCTAAGTAACGACACAAAATTATTCCATGAATATGAAGAACTATTTCACTTTAGAAGTATGTTAATTTCCTACAGGAATGGGATGTGAGCTCTGATATTTGAGAACTTCAACTACCGAGTAGAGAATCGGAAAGGTCAGCTAAAATCCCATGTTGACGCACAAAACCCTGTCGCAGTCATTGTGTCAGCTGAAGAAATATAATATATAAAATATTCAAATCACTCAAGTACGAGTCGAGAATGTAGACAACGGTGAACTTCCTCCACCTTGATTTTTCTTTGGTACACAATAGTCATCAACTTTACGTTCCACAAGAAAATGCTATGCCATCAATTCAAGAAAAATGTGGGTATATGAATTGAATAAAGTGCTAATGAATATCAAATTTCTACTTGGGATATAAAGATACTATAAGTCAAATTGTGCACTCGTTAAAAAAAAATCGAACTCCAAATTCTGATCATATTTGATATTTTGATGATAGGGAAGATGAAAACGTAGTTCTTGCAATTCTGTCTGTCTGTTCGAATACAGCCTTGGGGGCTCGGCCGATTTTTTTAAACCAGGTAGGTAAATAACATTTTTTAATTTTCCGCACACATTTCGTTTTTTTTTTGTAGGTCCAAAAATAACAGTTCCAAAAATAAAAAAAAATCATTTCGTAAAAGCTAGCTAATGGATGAAAAAAACGAAAAAAAAAAGGTTTAAACTCATTTCGGAAACCGCATGCATAATTTTTTTGAATCTTGATATTTTACAGATTCTTAATACTATCTGCAACATCCTCTTTTTGCTGAAAATGGTTCCTTAAAGGGAGAGGCGTATTCTAGGTGGTTAAAACCACGTAAGTCAATAAATTCCTTCCTCTTCAAATAATACCGTTTGAAAGACGTTCATTGCATAAACAACATCATAGTCAGTGACTTAAGAGGTTTTTGCATGCATTACTAGATGGCGGGTGTAGTTTTATGACTGAGTTTGACGTTTTAAATTTGCTTTGCTATGATTGGTCAACAATATTCAAATCTTCAATTTGACAACAACGCCATTAATGTAATTTTTTCGTCTTTTACTCAACTATTTTCCGCGAAAAGTAATTTTAGCTTTAAAAATGTCTTCAAGTAGAACAGAGAGTGGAAAAAGAAGAGAACGTGTAATCCCTTAAAGTATAAAAGAAATTATATAAAAAAAATCTAAAATTAAAAGACAGGCATGTACTAATTATCGAGGAAATGAAATAGCTCCAAGATCTACGGGTGAAATTTGCAGGCAAGTTTTCCCTAAACCTTTATTCAGTTTACATTTTTTAACGGGGCCTATATAGAAATAATATATCGCTTATTTATTGTAGATGGAATATTTTTTAAATTTCCAACAAGATTACATGGACTTTTGCATTTCTAAAATTAACTTCTTTTCAATAAAAAATCAAGATTACTTGAATTTTTGAATTTTAAAAACTAACTTCTTTTCAACAAAAAATTAGCAGGATATATTTCTTCAATCACTTATTGAAAAGTTCTCTATAAAACCGCGTCCTCGAAAAAAACGCTATACGTTTCAGTTCCATGTTTTAAAACAAACTGATAAGCTTAAAGTCTGCAAGAGGGCATTTATCAGCCTATATGATGTTACTGAAGCCAGAGTTCGCAGACTTTTTTGATTTGCTTAATGAAGGGAAGAGTCCTACAGATAAAAGAGGATGTCAACCGAAAGCCTCCTGAAATATGCCAATATACACGAACACATCCTTTGCTTTCCTAGGAAAAAGACACATTACACAGGAAAAGACATTGAACGTCTTGATGCACGATTGTATGTAAAAAAAGCGCATTCAATGCTTAACTAAAAACTTTCAGATGTCGGTGTAAATTACAAATTTTACTTACAATACTATAATGAAAAGTTTTCCCTTAGATTTGGTCGACCACAAGTCGACACATGTATAACTTGCGAAGAACTAGATATCAACAAAAATAAAACAATCAACTTTATCAGAAATTGCAAAAAGAAATTTAGTAGCTTAGTTGGTAATCCATAAAAGACGTGACAAGAAGTTTTACAACAAAATTTCATCAGTTCAAGATCTTTGTAAGAAACGAGACCATTGCCGCACATACCTATACAAAACATTTTTTATTTACGACAATTATGGTTCACTATTTTGGTATTTATAGGATTCAAAAACAGACAAAATTGACATTTTACACATTTCACGAAGGCATTGCTAACAAAGGAGCCAATGAGATTTGTTCAATGCTGATGCATTATTATAAAAAAATAATATTGGGCCACATATTAAATATTTATATCTATTTTCCGACGGCTGCCCCGGCCAAAATAAAAATAATACACTGTTGAGATTTAAGTTGGCTTTGACTGGATTTTAAAGATTTGAAAAAGTTTATCAGTATTTTTCCATACGTGGTCATTCATTTTTACCAAATGACCGTGATTTTGAAGTCATAAAAAAAATGTTCGAAAGCATGATCTTACGTACATACGTTCCAGGAGAATACATTGGTTTGGTTTCGAACTCCAGCTCAATATTAACAGTCATAGAGCTAAAAACTGAAGATATTTTGGAATTTAAGAAATGGTGGCCAAATTTGTATAAAAAAACATGTTTGTCAACTGAATCTTATGGAAAAAAAAGTCCCAAAAGAACAGAAAAAATCATTTGCACCTTCGACATACATGAGCTTTCAGTATGATTAAATTATAAAAGGTACTATCGCAGCCGAGGAATATATTGATGGATTGGTTGAACATTCATTCTTATTAATAAAACAGCTTACAACTTTTACTTCTGATTTAAAAGTGCCCATCAATAAAAAAAAAACAGACGCTTTAAAACAAGTTCAAGATAGCATTCTGGAAGAGCATTTATGTTATTTTATAACAACATTTTCAGCTGGCCAACTGCAAATGTTGAAGATAATACAGACGATAATGATGGAGAATATGACTATGTACCTTAAAAATAATAAAACATGACAAATTTATAAATGTAAAATGTTTATAAGGTTATTTTTAAGTGTAATTTTCAATAATAAGCAATAGAAAATAATGATTACTATGACCGTTTTGGTTAAATTATATACCACTAACCCTATTTTTTGCTAAAACAACATAATTCAGTTTTTAAGGTTTTTTCCATTATTTTTATTAATAAACCGTGAAGGTTATTCGCTATTTAATTTTTTTACCACTCAAATACTAAATTAAGAAGAAAAAAGTCCTTTAAAACTCATTTGTTTGTGTATGAAACAGTTTTTATTGATTCCTTGAAAATTCTAATGAATGACTTATGAGGTTTTTGAAATGACCGATTCAATTTTGATACAAATTTTATTTGTTTCGCTTAATTTTTTCGATCTAAAATTTGATACGAAAATTGAAATTAAGACATTACTGACTATGTCTACCATATATATAACCATTTTTTCAAAATTTACATTGAATACAAATTTATGGATTTTTTCTTATTAGCAGTAATAAGAGCTAGACAGCGGTTTAAATAAAATCCGGCTACTTCCTTTCCTACCACGTTGTATTATCTACATATATAATTTAAAACAAGATACGGTAACAAAATAATTTGAAAAAAAAAGGAATAAAGGAATAAAGGAATAAAGACATGTAGATATTACTCTAAATTAATTAATAAAAAATGTATTTTCAAGCAAAATAATCATTCAAGAATTTGCATTATGTAGTTAACACAGTTTCATACCATATGTCATATTTAACGTAAGCGCAAGTGAATTCCCAAAACATAAACTTTTTTAAACAAATGATAGAACGATAGAAGTTGATATGTAATTATATTCAACTCACTTAAAAAAACCAAAACTCGAATTTTTGTTTTGTTCCTAAGGGACGGGGCTTCATTTTTTTTTTTAAGTCTTCTTTGAATTGGCCAATAGTTTCATACTTACCTGCTTCCGGTTGAAAATAAAACTTGAGAAAACAATGCTATGCAACCAAGGCAATTCATTTCATATTTTAATCTCTTCTTAATGCTATCCTTCGTTGCACAACGTATTATCTTGGTCGTTCAACTCGTTTAATGAACGATGATTCGTTCGAAAAATTAAACTTAATACGAGGTTATCGGAAACTGGCAGTGCTGACAATATTCGAAGCCATAGTAGGCAGAATGACTTCTTAAGAGTACCCACTTCTGGAACACTATTATTTTTGTGGACGAATTTAAATTTAATAAATGGACTTGATACGTCCTTTAACTTTAAGTAACAGTTAGTGAAGTGTGAAGGTAGGCGGCGCGTCGGAAGCATTATGGTATGGACATGTATGTCTGCAATTCCACTGGTTAGGACTGACATTAAATAGATTTCTTTGTGTATTTAGAAATTTAGATTAGATTTAAAGGTCTATGAATGACTATTTTCTTTATAGCAAAAACTGCAAGAAATACCAACATTTACACTAAACTTTAATGTTCTAGCTCTGTATCATTATTTAAATAGGAGTCGAATCTAAAAACTCTGGTTAAAGTGAAATCTGATTCCTTAATGTTAAAGCTGTTTTAACGTTAAACCAGTCATCTAACTTTACTAACAGCAAAACGCTTGACAAAAGTCATTTAGTTTTCATACAAAAATAAACTGAGCGAAAAATGTTTTTCTATGCTTTATTCAATTTTTTTTTAAACTATAAGAAATATTCAAAACGCGAAATATGCCATTAAAGTGGTTGATGATCTTGATTTCGACCGAGTTTCCTGCGATTGATAGAAAAAAAAAATTGACGCTTTATTATACGCCGCGCCGCTCGCTGTAGCACACTAGTAGGAACTGAACTCAACTGACAAATTTGGTCCCATTATCAACTCTGCCTCGTAGCCCAGCAACCCACCGCGGTGCATGCCAGGGACTGTTTTATGTGGTAATTGTTATGTTTACTGGTAATAACTATTTGAAATTGTACTACACCCTTTAATTAGCTCTTCTTTAATTTTTTGATGTGTAAACATCTTTGCCGGCGGTAGGGTAAATCAAAAACGTGGGTAAAACGTTAGGGTACACGTTACGTGTAGCAACTACAGAAGATTGTATTTAAGGCCCTGTTTACATTGGGAATATTGCGTACTTACTACATGGTGCTTACATTGCAAGTTTTGAGTAATGAAATCTCGATTTTAGTACTTTCCATTGCTAGCTGGAACTAAATATATTCACTCCCCCGAAATTTCTTCGCTTCTCGACGAAAGACAAAACAACTGGTGTAAAATTTCATTGTGGGTTCATTCAAAGTCTTAAGCAAATCCACTTCACGTTAGTGATAGATTAATACATTTTATTTTATGCTCCCGAAGAGTGCATTTTCAGAGTTGACATTTAAAAATGTTGTTCAGGGCAATCGGTTGACATTTGCAACGAAATATTCTCGATACGTCAAAATTTAATTTGTCCCCTATCTGCCATACCTTATAATTATTTTAATTATCGAATTAAATATTTTATATTATATGAAAAATAGATAGTTCTCCATCTGTTAAGCCAAGAACTGAATGATGACTACGACTTCAATGGATTAACAAATTGAGTTTTTTCCACTTATATTTACTTTAAAAATTTCCATTATAAGTAGGAATGATGTCAATCAGCTTATAACTCTCTGACAGAGGGAGTAAAATAAAGTACAGAAACCTAAAAAAAAGTCGAAGGATTTAGCTCAGTGTGACTACCGTGACATCAAGAGTCTGATTACACGAGTCTTTTTGACATATTTGATGTGAGGTGAAGAAATGTTTCAGAATGCAGCTATGCTTCTATACCTATCACCTAATCTGCCAAAAAAACGAAACAAAGGAAAAAAAGAATCGTAGTCAGGATCCAAAAGTCAAACTGAAGTATCATATTTTCGTGCACCATTAGGGGCGGTCACATTCTCAATTATGTTTGACAAGAACGGCACAATTGGCTTAATCTTGATAATGTGAAAGCTCCATCTAGTTTCTAGTGGCTTGCCAAACATGGTGGATGTATTTAAAAATGTTTTGGTAATTTGGCTGCATGAATATGAAGGCATGTTCACCAAGCCTTAAGCAATTTTCATTTTCCATGAACTTCTCGTGCTGTGCAAATCGTAAGAAAATATATCGAAATGAGTTTATATTTATAATCAATAACGGTAGACTTTTTTTTATCCACTTTGAATATAAAATTGAACTAAATTTTCTCATCTAAGATTTCATCTATGATCTTAGTTGGTCTGCCATGGTCTAGTGAGAAGTGATGTTTGACAAATGTGAACGTATGCATTTGGCGCCTTACTCACCCATATCTCTAACGATGCGATAGTTACCGGACATGGTCCAAAAATACATAAAATACGATTGCATTCTATGTTTATTGGGTACGTTCGATAACAAAAATTCGGCACTCAGACGAACTTTGATGTTTACACATCTTAACCACTTTCACACTTTTTTTTGCAGCCACACTCTGAAATAATACTTTTTGAAGTAAAACTTCTTTTCCGTCAGTGACATGTCAAAACGACACTTTATCAGTCAAAGCCAGCGACATGTTTTTAGAATACAAAATGTTTATACGTTTATAGGTTAGAGGCTTTGCGTGAGGGAAAAGAAGTTTTACTTCTACCGCGCGTACGTCAGTACACACAACCTTTTTTACTTAGTTCGAACACTTCGGTCACCAAATATTCTTCTAAAAAATATTATTCCATTTAAAATTGAAATTGAAATTTAGCTCGACAATAAATGTGCCAGACAATTATTTCGTGCGCTAAATTTTTACAGATTAGATTATGTACAGTCCGCAGAGAAATTTAGATTTTTAAGCTGGACTGACATAATTATGCTTGACATAATTACAGCTTCTCTAAATTTTGAAGAGAATTTTGTATGGGAGATACAATTTAGCCCTATCTGCGTACTAGGCTTTAAGCCATGAGCAGAACGAAAAAGGAAACATATAGGTACTCAAAGCTGTGAACACTCTAAAATAAAAAAGAAACACAATTTCTTTTTCGACAACTCAGGCTCTGCTCTGAAACTAAAAAGAAAAACGCCTTTTGTCTTCACGTGCTTTTTCAATTGATAATCAAGAAGAAGCAATAATTTCTAATAACGTGAGTCTGTAATACCTTAATCAAAAGCCACATTTGGCGTTGATGTCATTGTCGAATCGAAAATTAGTTTGTTTAACTGCTTTTACACGAAAGTGATTTTTAATCTTTGTATCTCTTTTGGCTCCCTTTCGATTGCATGGATGCTTTTAAACACAGCGATTTTTAATCAATGGCCCTTATTGCGAGTGTCGTTCAACTTTCGACCCGACAAAAGTCGAAAGCAACGACAAATTTTCTTTTTGGTATTGTGTATCTCAATCGACAGACACAATAGTTACTGTGAATAACGAATGTGCTTATTGTTAATGAATCCTATATTTTGACATTTGGGCATGTTTCAGTGATGGTGTATGTGGAAAAAAATTCCTTTACTTAGGGATCAAATAGTTTGATCAATAGAAGAATCACAAGAAAACATTTTTAATTAAAACACCAATACAGCAAATTGACAAAATTGACGGATTGACGCGATAAGTTTGTTGTGTTCAAGCAGTATAATAAGAGCAGCATGAAGCAGAGGTAGAACACAAAGTCGTTCTAGTCAAATACAAGTGTGTTTTATTGGGAAATGGAGAGCCAAATTTATGCATTACATAGTTAAATTTCCCTAGGTAACCAACAACAAAGCCACTTTTATCGACACGAGATTTGTTGTATTTCGGGGGAAGTTTTATTATGCTAGATAAAATATTTTCCAATAAAACTCACTATATTAAGAACTTTACGAATCCGTCAAGTTCAAAAGTGACAGCAATCAAATATCAACAAGATATGACGATACTCATTCCGCAAGAGTCAATGTTCTTTGTGGTAGAGAATTTAATTTGTATGTGATTAATACGCGACTATAATGTGTTTTTTTGTGAATTGCGTCGGTGTGGGGAAAAATAGGTATATTCTTATACACGTATGTAGGTACTTTTATTGTTTTGATATACTAGCACTGCCATATGGTTTTAATTTGAATTTTTGTATTAGGACGAGAAAATTGTGAAATAAATTAAATGTAAGTGATGAAATTGTGTAAAATTAAAATACAAACAATAATAAATGCAATAAATTTCATTTAAATAAACAAGAAATGATTTCCTTCGAGTTCTTTTTCGATAATACAGATGATGAAACAACCAACGACGACCACATAATGATTGCCAGGAATAGGAGACAACTTAGAGATGTTTCCAATCCTCTGCAGCTTGAAGAAAATATGTCCGTTAATGAGTAAAAATAAATTTTCTTTTATTAACATACTACATTGCAGATTTTTGAAATACTTCCGCTTGTCAAAGCCACCATTTGTTCAATTATTGAAAATCATCTCAAACCAACTAAAAGAAATACGGCAATAACAAACATAATAAAACTTGCCACTGCATTAAGATTCTTTGCCCATGGATCATACAATACTTTTGCCCTGTGGTTAAAATAATTATTATAATGGAAATAATAAGTTAATAAAATAAAAAAAAAATACATTTTTGCCTAGAAAATTATATTCGTTGGCCAGTCGAACAGTAAAATGCAAACGATAAAGATCGATTGTCCAGTCGAAAAATTTCGTTCACAGTAGAGATCCACAATACCAAAAAAGATTTTCGACTTTCAACTATCGATAAAAGTCGTTTATCGATAAGGAAACGACACTCGCAATAAGGGCCAATGTTAACTTTGTTCTATTGAAAAGGAGACATCTCTCTGCACTCCTTACTCTGCTTATTTAATCGAAGTTCGCTCACCGAACGCCAAATAGAAATGAAACATACCCGAAAAATAAAGAAAAACACAAAGAAGAAAGAACGATAACTCTGCAATTTTTCCAACCCCAGCAATTTTGTGTACCCCCGCCACCACACACGTGTCTCTCCTACGGGCTTAAAAATCGCAAGGTAATATTGCTTCCTTTAAAAGCAGTCTTTATAACAAAATTTTATAAATATTTAGCATTTTCACTGCGGGTAGATGGATCGATTGATCAAACTCAAATATGAAATATGAAATTTATGTTCTTCAGATCTCTTTAATTTGCCCTAACGGAACCAATGCAAACAGCTGTGACATGTTGCGATTTTGAAAAGATTTTTCTCAAAATCGTTCCGAAATTACCATTAATGAAGGTTTGGTGAAAGATACAATTCTTTCAACTCTGAGTCAAATTTTCGGACTTATATTAATAAGTTAAAAAGAATTTCTTTTTTGAGTGATATTAGGTGCGTTTTATTATTCACAAATCTATCTGGATCCGGATCTGGATCTTCCCTTGAAAATAAAACGATACGGATCTTAGTGACAGCAGTGTTATAAGTCCGTCTCTTTTTATCCTTGGGCTTGTAAATTTTTAATTATTTCTTGTCTTTTTTCTTTACACTATAGCTTTCACTACCTTACCATAAAAAGCCATCTACTCGCCAGTGTAATAACTAATTTTTGGATCTTTGAATTAGATCCCGATAGAAAACAGGATCCCAAATTGTTTTTGTAATACATGTTAAAACTTAATCCAGATCCGGATCCAG
The DNA here is from genome assembly GCA_911387755.1 of Chrysotoxum bicinctum. Lineage (NCBI taxonomy): Eukaryota > Metazoa > Arthropoda > Insecta > Diptera > Syrphidae > Chrysotoxum > Chrysotoxum bicinctum. Next base: position 96,617,182 of record OU426988.1, read on the forward strand.
ATAGATTTGTGAATAATAAAACGCACCTATTGTATTAATTTTTCAAAAATTAAAAATAAAACTTCAGGCGTGCCAATTCCATCAGGTTTCATCGGTGAAAAAACTAAATTGTGATTACTCACGGTAACAAGTTCCTGCATAATATCGGGTTGAAATACGGTCAATGACTCATTTAACCAATGATGCCGTGAAAATGTAAGCTATAAGCTAGTTATGTATTTACAACAACGATTTCAATGTGAAATCGAAGAACTTTTGTTTGCTATTGAGACTTTCTTAAAATTTGACGATGAATTCTCAGGTGTTGAAAATTACATAAAGTAAATGCAGCAGACGTAGATTTGGTAGAGTTGTAGACACAGATACAATCGCCACAAAAAACAACGGTATTCGAATGAATATTCAGTAACTGTGAGGACGATGAAGATGAATACCAGTGCGACATCGAAATATCGATGTTTCCAAAAAGTTCAAAAAGAAATTTTGTTTTGTATATAGGTATGTATTCTTCAAATAAAAGTGAAGATTTAAAATAACCATAAGCATTTTCCGTTTCATTACCTTGGAATAATGACTTTTTTGCTTTTTTTGGCAATTCAGATATTTCCTTATTTTTCTCTGGTGCATGTCATACAATTTTATACAAAAAATAGTTTTCCATGTCGTGAAATTCTAAAGCCGGATAGTTCCTTCGATTTCCTTCATTTTTTACTTTACGAGTGAAACTGATCAGGACACAACTGAAATGGGAAAAATATCATGTGTATTTTGTATTAATGTATATACATTAAATTCATTTCTTTTTCTATTTATTTCCCATGAAATGTAACCTAATCGCAAACAATACATTTTTTTAACATCTTAATAGTAAAAAGCAGTGGAAGTTAGTTGCTAGAAGTTATTCAATGCTAAGCTTTACTAAATATTTCTCTGACTTTTCGCATACTTTAAAATGTCAATTTTAATTCTCTATTAAGGTTATTTTGGAATATTTGCGCAAAATTTTAGTTGAATTTTACTTGGTTAAATCGACCGTTTATTTTATTTGAGTTTTGCATCTACGCTTTTATTAAAGTTAAAATCATCGAAAACCTATTTTATTTTATTAGTATCGTGCTAGCTTCATATGACTCTTTGGCATTTACAAACGCCAAAAAAGGCCTCTTTACTTAGTTTTTTGCACGAACTGTCAATGTTTTATGTGTTTTCAGAAGCAATTTATTAAGAAAATTGCTTTAGTACGATACTAGTTCCAAAATGTTTAAAATTAAGAATGAGTTAGTAAACTACTTTAAAGTTAGCAAATTGTTAAGTAGTATAATACTAATACCATAATATAAGGCTGTTTATATTTTGCGCCAATATATTTAATACCATATGGAATTTAACAGGAATATAGATATGCCTTCGCATAGACAAAAAAAAATCTTGGAAATACATTTTATCTTTGCTCTTTCAGACTGTTCAGAAACCGATTGTGTTTTAGTACTCCATACCTTAAAATTGCATATGCCACGTATGATCCGTTGTGCGGGTGCTTAATATACACTAATGAAATTTGTAACATGATACATTTTAATCTGAGTAGATATTTAAATATTTTAAACAAATTTGTTAATAATTTTAAATGCCTAATTTTCTGTTGTTTATCTTCGTATGCATTGTTTAGACAAAAAAAAAGTTGTGTAACAAATTGAACAAGTATGGCATAGTTTCTACCTAATTTTTAGTTTGCATTAATTCAGTATTTAAAAAATTGAAGATTTTACTTAATAAATATGTTTTTTTTTAGGATTGTAAGTTTCATTTGGACAGATCGTCGCTCAACACGGTAACCATCAAGCGAAGGGAACGCTTCGCCTTACGTCCTCCGGAATGGAATCATTTATTTAAATTTTAAAAAAATCTAAATTATTAATATGTACATATATATATATATATATGTATGGATATACATATATACATATATATACATTTTCTAAATAAACTTATTAATACATTTTATTTTGCAGTAAAAATTATGTCACCATTTCCAACTAACATTTGTACTAATAATCATCCTATAGAGGCCCGTTATGACCGGCCTACCCAAGATTTGGATTTATTTAAATAGTAAATAATAAAATTTAATATCATCTTATTTGGCTATTGGCAAAAGTTCAGCCGAATAGATATAATACAAAACTTCCACTGAAATAAAATATACATAAGTGTGACTTTCGTAGAAGCTGAGGAATTTGTAACAATTGTAACCTCCTTTTGAAAGGTTATAATGCATGTAAGGTACAGTAATTATACTATGTACTAGAAGCAAGGAATCATAAATAGAGCATTTTTAAGCGAATTTTGGTTCATAGGGTTCTATAAGAGTTACTCAATTTAATCTTCAACACTATATCATCATTACTGGGTAAAAATAAAATTTTTTGCTTAAATTCAGGTGAAAGTTAAGCGGAAAATAATTAAAAAAACATTTGAATCAATTTATTTAAAAATTATTGTTACTAGAAAATATTAAATTCATATTACAAAAATCTTTTTTAAATAAGTAAACAAATAAACAAAAATGGGGGGCCCATATCACAAAAATTTGTAAAATGCTGGATTTGCATTTTATTATTTCTCAAAACATACATACAAAGAAACTTTGGGCATTTCCTCTCCAAACGCTTCCCACGATTCTGAAATTTTGTTTGTTTCAATTGATTTATTTTAATTTCTATTTATCGGAGAACAAAAATCTGTATACAACGAATACTCAGCATTGAATTTTCAACACATATTAACATACCGATTATCTGCAGTGAGTGTCCAGATAAATGACGGAAACATTTTTGAAATTAAAAAATACATGTTTGGGTTTCTATTTCACTTCATATTACTGAGCACTAATTAAAGAAAACAGAAAATGTTCAAAACTTCAAGCTGCTATTTTTTTCTTCCACACTTTTTTCCATTTATAATGTAATAGGAATTGAAACATCAAGCTGAAAATGTTTTTTTTTTCCTTTGACTTTGAGGTACAATAAAATGCAAATTCCAGCATTCTGATGTCAAAACCTAGTTTTACTACAGATACAATATTTGTATAAAACATATTCTGAGTATTTTTCAATAAAATATAAAATTATTCTTTGTATTATCAATACTATTTCATTTAAGAAGTAGTTTTCTTTTTTAATTTCTTAATGGATGTAAAAATTCCAATCCAAGGTTTAAAACTCTAATTCGTTTTGCTTATTATTTATTTCTTTACTCTTAATACATTGGTAAGTTGTTTTTATAGTTTCTAAGGTCATTTCGTTTAAATTTATTTTTCAAAATATGTTTTCTTTATTAAAAGTACTAATTTATTTCAAATTTTATGCTTTCATTTTATATTGAGTCCTTGGGAAATATGATCCATTGTCAAATTGAATTAAATATACATATTTTATGTGAGGTTCACAACTTTTGCATTGTATAAAATAACCTGTCACAACTTATTTATTAAAACAAAAAAAATCAATTTTATTCAATTTAAAGCATTTGTTGCTTATATTAATTGATATAATTTTCTTTTACAATGTGGAGATGTGAGTTCACTTTATCATTTAATTTGGGGGACTATTTTTGTTTTTTATATAATCTAATTTAAAATCAATTTGTTTCTAATTTGTAAAGCTAATAATACTTGTTAATATAAGCGTAGTTATAATGATCCCATTGTTTGTTAGAATAATTCCTGATGATGATGATATCCTGTTGAATTTTTCAGTATCATCGCATGCACCTGTCGATAAAAAAATATTTTGGGTTATTAATACTTTTAAAAGATAAGTGGTTGTACATTATTTAGAATTGGAAGATGTAACGAGGGTGTATACTGTGTTATACCTTTATATATAAAACTTATAGTACTATCATGAAGACTAACGATTGGGGCGACATCTTAAGCATAGCGATAGTACTTGTTAGATTTGCGTCTGCTAAATTTAATAATAAAATATTCTCTTTTTTACTACTTGTTTTGTATGTTATCCTACTCTCCACTGTAAGATCATGCGCTAATTTCAGCGCTTGATAGCGTTGGCATCACAAAATCACGATCCGTGATAAAACTATAGGTTATACATATATACAAAGGTTATACACATAAAATAGTTTCAATTGGTTTTTATGAGCCAAAGAGAGCTCAGCTCCTCTTTTAATTAATCTTTAATTTGCCGTGAAAACCAACCATCAAAAGACACGATACAAATTTGCATTACGTTTCCACTATGTCATTGTAATTTTTTCCAAAAATCATACTATGAACAATATTAAATTTTAAATATATTTCTAAGACACTTCAATTTAAAATCAATTAGAACTTTTTGGTGTAAGCACAGTGCCTTCAAAATGAAATACCGATTCCAGAATCCAAAGTTCAAACTTACATTTCAGTGAAAGTGCTTTTCGAGTCTATACATACTAGTAATTAAGACGATGCGATGTAAGAAATAATTCAAATATCTCCATTTTGGATACAATAATGCAATCAATAACATTATTGATTGTTAAGGTTTTAAAATCAGGACGATGATTTTTCTCTATGCAATGGAGAGTCTTTTGTGTACTACCACTATTTATATCAGATTTACCTGATACTGCAAAAGCTCTCCATTGTATAATCGTCCTGATCTTACAAACATAAACATTTTACAATCAGAACAGAATTACAATACAGAATTTTACTAGAAATGTTACATATTAGAAACACCCAAAATAGCACTAATAGACGTTCAGGTTGTAATAGACTTAGCAATATTTATGGTCAATTTATTAACAAGTATCAAACAATATCTGCCTAAACAATACTGCAGCCTTAAACAAATTAAATTTCAAATCAATAAAAAAAAATATAAAAAAGCGCAAAAAAAAAACACGGATACAAAAAAAAAAAAAAAAACAGGGAAATAAGAAATATTTTTGTTTTTGTTTTACTATATGCAGCCTTGAACCCCAAGATCAAGTTCGTGGGTACCCAGTCGTGCATCAGAACTAATTAAAAATAGAATTTAGGATGTAGGTAGGTAAGAAATTGGAAAAATGAGCTAAGTATGTATTTTCGTATTTGAAGTCTTTTCTATAGCACCCATGAGGTAAGACAATTGGTGCGTGGCATCCCTGATAGACCTAGTCCACATACATAACAAAAATGTGTTTTATCTACATTTAAATTTTTCTAATGACTAGAAATTGAAGTATCACCTATAATATTTCCATCGCTTGTTTGGGTAGTTTGTACTTTCATTTCACGAGTGATGCGGGGATCTATTAGCTCCGGCAAAATCAGGTCCATTCCAGCAATAGAAAAAGGACATTTGATCTCGCAAATAGTGTTTTCACTGTGGGGCTCCAAGAAAATTTTTGGTCAACAAATAATCCACTACATTTAATTTTCTTTAATTTAATTTCAAGCTGCAATCTTGAGCCGCCTTTGCTGATCCTCCCGTGGTTTACGGAATTTGAAAAAAAAAATTCCCATGGGTGAGCGATCGTTTTAACATGGCCTTCGAATTTCTTAGCCTTGCAGATGGTACCGAATACAGAAGCAGCCAACATAATATTTATTCGTCTGAGATCATATGGTGTTGTTTGACTGACCCATTGTTTGCTGTTGTAAGAGGTAGCGGTTCTTTCGGTTGTCTTCAAACTTTTTTAAAATAATTTCCTGTTCATCAGCGGACTCTTCTGATCCCGTGTCTGGTTGTGTAGAACCATACCCATAGCCAGTATCTCTTCCAGTAAGAGCTAGTGCTGTGCCAATCGTTCATTTTTAAAGATCGTTGATTGATTGGTTCAAACATTCGATCTTTTCAATCAATCGTTCATTCAATCAAAATCATTTTTTATCCAGCCGTTTAGTTCCTAACGAGATAAGGACCGACACGAAATGTTTTCAATCGTTCATTCAACAAATTTTTTTTTTCCAATCGTTTCGTTCAGACCGAGACCGAAGCAATGTGAAAATGAACGAAAGTTTGGCTTTTTTCGACTTCGTTCACACCATCTTCCATTGTATATTGAAGAATATACGAGTACATTCTGTTGTGAAATGATTGAGAACAAGTTGAATGAACGAAACATAACTTTTTTTTGTTCGTATCGTTCATAGGTTTCAGTGGCAAGAGATTGACATTAGGATTGATTGATTTGGTCTTCTGTGATTGCAATCAATAAATCTTTTTGGTGAACGGGTCACAAAGACCGAATCAATTGCAATTTACACAGCTCTAGTAAGAGCATGGTTTATTGTGAAAAGGGTTCTGCGCTTGCTGTGCACTTTGCACTTCCTTCCTCGTTCATTATTGCGCAAACGACGTAATTCAACTTCTCGGATTCTGGTTCTTGGACTTGTTTTATATAGTTGTTTATAAAGTTGCGATGTTATGATTTGTTATAAAACTATTATTCATTTTAGTTAATACAACTTACCATTCGGAGTATCCACGCCCAAGTGAAAAGTTTATTCTTTTACCACCAACTAGTTTAGCTACTATCGATTTAAAGTGCTCAGCTAGGTTGTTGGTTCATCAAAGTTGAGGATTTTCAGCATTCCAAATAAGTCGTATAATTGACCCGTAAATTCCATCCTTCACCATAAGAGGTATACAATTCCTTTCCATAATATTGCAGTTATCCTTATGAGTTGAACATTTTGCGTGGTCTCCAAAAATATGATAAATAACGTTTTTAATTGCTAATAGGGAGCTTTCTTTTATTTCACTGTTGTTCCGTCTGTATTTCAAGCCGCTTGTTTTTCTACACTGCGTTTAAAGACTTCTCTTCAACGAATGAAGGACATTTGATATTGGACCCGATGAGGAATTTCTTCTGCAAAAGAAATATCTACAAATATGGTTCCCTACTATTTGTTTGAATTATTAAAAGAAAAAGAAGGAAATACGAGTACCTATTCAGTTATAGTATTGGTTTGGTATCAAGTGTAATTCTTATTGATTATTTTTAATTGTGAGTAAAACTTACATTTTTCTTAGGCGAGCACTTCCGACCGTTTTATTAGTAAGTTTGCTAAAGGGTTTGGTTCGAACTTGACATTATTTGGTATTATTTATTTATTTATTTTTTTAACTTTATGTTCCATTTCACACAATTAGGTAATCAAAGTTATTATTGCCACGCTTTCTTTTGTAAATAAAACAAAAAAAAATGAATATAATTGCTTAAATACAAAGTATCAATTGTAATCATGAACATCAGATTCCAATAAAAAGTAATACCTTGCATATAATATGTACACGGAATTACTTCAGGAAAAGCTATAAAATAAAGGATTTTGTTTCTAATCTATTATACAAAAATGAGCAGTATAATTTTTCATACTTCAACTTCTCATCGTTAGACAAATAAAGTAGATGTTTTCTGTTTACGTGGCCTTTTTTTTATTAATAATATGTTTTTAAGTTGGCTTCAGGTCAATATTGATTAAATTTAAAATTTAATATTTAAATAGGTAGATATATAAAAAAAATATTTGTATGTATCAGTCCACACAGTGGGGTAAGTTTTAGATACACTTATTTTTATTGATAAATCTATGCCTATTAATTAAAATATTTTTCATTTTTCCTTTTTTGTCAAATCCAAAAACCTTTTTTTGAATAAGAACAATCTGACATATTACCTACCAATAAAATCATAACATTACACAACAAAATAAAATTGACATACAAAGCTCCTAGAAGCAGTAAATAAAAAAACAAAACAAATAATCACAAAATGCAAGTCACCATTTGTTTATACACCTATACCAGAATGCATATATATCAATTTATTCTTACATTAATATTGGACTTATGAAATTAAACAATTACCTACTTCTTCCTCAAAAAACGTTTACGCAGTAAAAAAGTTGAACGGCTAGACCAATATAAGAATATATAAAATCACATAGCCATAGACACGTCGGGATCATTTTTTAGAGCTTTTTTCTCCCCCCCTCTCTTCTCCTCCAGGTGTTTGTAGTCTGGGTTAACTACTTCCCCCCCGTACGCCTCCGGTTCATGTTCATTATATTATCTGCGTTGGTTGATTATATGCAGTTTCGATAAATCACCTTTCTGTTTTGATGTTCTTCTCTTTGACTGCTTTTACACGAAAGCGATTTTTAATCTTCGTTTCTCTTTTGGTTTCCTTTCGATTGCATGGATCCTTTTAAACACAGCGGCGCCAAATTTTAAACATTCAAAACCTACTCTAAATCAATTTTGTTTTTGTTAATTTAAAAGGACTAAACTATACTTTAACGTTAAAGAGCTCGTCTTAAATAATGTAAATAACTTATAAACAATCAAAATTTGTACCGAGGTAGTACCTATATAAAATGTACTTTTTTTGGCGAAAAATTATTTGGTTGGAAGTTGTCTGTTCTTTTTAATTTTTTGTGTGTGTTTGTAGTTGTGTGAGTTATGTATCTGTCAAATTAAGGGTTGTTCAACGCAAATTCGCTTAGGTTCTGTTGTAAAACCCACATTAGTTAGAAGAGTACCTATGTAGGTACATCTATATAGAGTTACATTCATTTTTTAAGACTTTTTTGGTTTTATGTATAAAGTTAAGTCACAATTTAATTAAGGAAATAAAGTTGACAATTTCATTGAAATTAATTGTTATTATATTAATCGTATTATTTCTTAACAAAAATGTTTTCAATATTTAAAAAAACAACAAACATTACGATTGCATTATCTATCATGTTTGTATTGGCTACATTCGATTACAAAAATTCGGCATTTAGACGAACGTGCGTCGATGTTTACACATCTAAACCGTGAGTCCCGGCTGCGTATTGCCAAACTGTATATCAGTACAGAGCTCCGACGCTCTATAATAGACTACAGAATGCTCATTGAAATTAAGAGCATACTATATCTGTGTCAGATCAAAAGCAGATTTTTCTGTGTTGGTATACATTTTGCTCAGGAAAATAAGAGCAAAGTACCTGTGATTACAGAGCCATCGTTCACGTTGGTGTGGTTATTGTGTATGGTGTGTGGTGCCGTGACATAAGGCCAAGTGATAAAAGGCTAAATTTGTTTGTGACTTAAGGCCAAACATAAAATGTTTGTCTTGAGCAACAGTACCTTGGGTGGCCCGCGTCGCGGGTTTTCAGGATTTTAACTCCCTTTTCGGGGCTCACACCCGCTCACGCAACTCCGTTGCTCCGCTTAGGGTATGTTCAGTCGCCAGGCAAGCGCCTGTAGCAACAGTTTTGTATTTAACATTAATTGGAGTAAAAAACTAACAGTTATGTACTGCTGCTCAGGAAAACTGTTGCTACAGGCGCCTGCCTGGCGACTGAACATACCCTAAGCGGAGCAACGGAGTTGCGTGAGCGGGTGTGAGCCCCGAAAAGGGAGTTAAAATCCTGAAAACCCGCGAAGCGGGCCACCCAAGGTACTGTTGCTCAAGACAACACATTTTATGTTTGGCCTTAAGTCACAAACAAATTTGGCCTTTTATCACTTGGCCTTATGTCACGGCACCACACACCACACACAATAACCACACCAACGTGAACGATGGCTCTGTAATCACAGGTACTTTGCTCGATCTGAAATAGTATATAGTTTGCTTCAGCTTTTTTAATATTTTACAAGCAAACTGCATGTGACCACAGAGCGCTCTGTGGTAGCATACAGTTTGCTCTACAATACTTTCAAATTCGGTGAGCAGAAAATGGCTGAGCACAGACTAAGGAGATCTGTGCTGATATACAGTTTGGCAATACGCGTCCCGGCTAGCGTTGCCAGACGTCCCGGTTTACCCGGGACATCCCGGATTTCAGACATAAATTCATCTGTCCCGCCGGGACAGCTTTTTTCCCGGGTTGGGACTCAAACTCTAATGCACTAATGCCTAATGTACCTAAATATCTTTCAGTGATAAGGAACAACCACTACAGTGCGATTTAACTCTAAAATTTCAATCAAACAAACCTAACTTAAGGAAAAATTTTTTTTGTAAACTGACTTCTGTCATTAAAATTGACAAAAGAGAAATATTTTCAAATGATAAATGACAAACAAGTCATTTAATTAGTAATTAATAAAAGAATTTATTTACATATTTTGATCTACACGCATTATCTATATGATTTTTGCTTGCGACTTATATGTAGGTACCAGGGACGAAGCGTCCATATATTGAGTGGAATGAGTGCTTCCGTTAAACCATTTGAAAAAATCGTACCTAGCAAGGAATTAAATTCAAAATTCCAAATTGTATTAATATTTTTATTATTTTATTTGTATCTATTAATGAATCTTCATTTACTCTGTAAATTACATTCCAACATCATTATGACAACATTATCATCTTTTACTAAAATTACTAAAGGAAATCAAGATCTCTCTGGTTATTACAACTTAAAATGCCACACTGCAAACCAACTGAGAATGCTCAACATCACTCCATTATTTATAATGCTCAATCTCATGAAAGTTCTTGTTAAAATGCTTAACAGCTATGCATTCCTTATTATCGCCTCCATAACTCAATTTCAAAATACCCTTCCACTCCAAGTCAACTGAAAATATACCTACAACATCACTCACCAATATTCACAAAATGCTCAAACAAAAATGATTCTCAAACAATATATAGAATGCACAACAGCTGGGCATTCCATTATTTCGCTTACTTAACTTAGATCTCAACCCAAAGTCAAAATAATTTTGTATCGTTTCTTGCCTTTTGCACAATGTGTGAAGAATGAGTTGAGTGAATGCATTACGAGAATTTCCTACAAGAGAGATAGAAAAACAAAAATGTATCTATTGAGTTGCTTATTGTCTCAAACTGATAATGAGTTTAATTTCGTGAACAAAAGGGGTAGAAGAGTTTTATTTTAACATAATGTGTGTGCAAATTTAGGTGCAATTCATTCATAACTATCAGAAAACAAACAAATATGAATTTAAAAGGTGGTAGTTTTTTAATTATTTTCGTGGCGATAAATACAATCCACCTGTTTTCTGTTTATTTTTTGTTATTATAAGAAAAGTGGTCAAAAATAGTATTTCTTATATTCATATCTGAGGTTTCTTGACATTCCAGCAGAAATATAACTAAAGGTTATTTTCAATTATGAGAATTTTAAATCAAAAAAAAACTTCAAGGAATCTTAAGATTTTTAATATCCCTTAATAATGGCATCTGTAGAGAGATCATATTCATGTTTTAAGAGAATTAAATATTTTTTTAGAAATAAATGTGGACAAGAAAGGTTATCTACTCGTAGCTTAGTTCTCATCAAATCGTACTTAGATAATTTTGCCTTAAAAGAAAAAGGATAAATCTTTCCGCAAGCCATCAAGCTTTTTTTTTTTAATTAATACTTTACTGTAATATATTATTTATGTATATTATTTTATGTGTATTACCATAAAGTGGAATTTAAAAGGTTGGATCTCAAAGGTCTTTCATTTTTGGTTTTATGTTCAGTGCTTCCGCTATCGAAAAAATCACGCCTCGTGCCTGGTAGGTACATACTATAAGGCAAGTTACGCATTCGTAAAAAAATCGAACTCGAGATTTTGATTAAAGTTGACATTACGATGATAGCAAAGAACGAAAAAGTGGGTCTCACAATTCTGTCTGTCTGTCTGTTCGAAAATTTTTTCCCCCAATTGTTTTTTATTTTTTTTAAAGACCAAAAATAACGGTACCTGCCATACGATTTTTTTTTCGAAATTTTATAAATATTTTTTTTTCTCAAATTTCATTTAGTTAAAGCTAGGCAGGTAATGGTTAATGGCAATGGTACGACCGATTTTGATCATTTTCTTTATGTTAAGGCTCCCCAGCAGTTTAAATATTATTGTGTATTCAAATTCTATAATTTATATAAGAATTCTATAATTAAAAAACAAAATTGAAATCAAGATATTACTGACTGTACCTACTAAAGAACGATTTATTCGAATTTTGAACTTCTCATTATCGAAATAACGGATTTTAAAAATTTTTGTAAAGAGAAACTTCTTAAAAATTTAAAAAAACATTGCATTTCGAAACTCTAAAAAATATTTTTTTTAAATTTTGAAAAAAAATCAATTTTTTTGAAAATTCGATACCTTAAAAACGGTTCATTATCTTTTTTTGTAAATTTAATTTTTATTCGAACAAAATCAAAAACATCAAATTGACGTATCTACCAATATTTTATCTTAAAAATGATTTAAAAGTTTTGTATATAGCTTATATTTTTAAGAAACCACTACAACGAAGTAAAATTTTGTTCTTGCTTTGATCAATATTTGTTTGAATCACATGGCATCCTGTGTTTAGCTATGGTAGTTGGAGCTTGTTTTAGGAGTTGTTTTAGTCATTTAAAAAATTAATTTTTCTCTAATAACATTCATTGTTGAAATTCGCAGTCTTTTACATAACAGCAAATTCGTGCGACCCAGTCGTGATTTTATTTATTTTGTCCCGGGCAATATGATGAAATCCCGGGAATTTTCATTATTTAAGCCACTTGTCCCGCCGAGGTGCAAGAAAAATCTGGCAACCCTAGTCCCGGCACACATACTTTTTTTATATAACATAAAATTTTAAAAACCAAATTTTTAAGAACAGTGAGCTGTCAAAATTATTTTTCAAAATTTGCTTGCAATTAATAATTATTTTTTGCTTTTAATCTGTGTACTGAGGACCCTGTGCCTTACATTTCAAGCTGATTTCCCTTCCCGTAATTCAAAACGTCAACACTGTTCCTAACTTGTTGAATAAAAACAAGCTTCCAATCGCGCATTTAAATTTATCAACTATTCAACAAGTTTATCCTTTTTTTTAAGTCTTTTTGTTTCCAGTTACAAACCGCTTTGTTTATAAAACTCTCCACTTAACGAAAATTAAAATTTTAAAAAATTCTTCAATTTTACTTGTCTTATAAAAACTTTATGTTTTCTGTATTCTATGGAATGGAGAAAAATACATTCTCTAGCGCTTACAAAATGTTCCAACGAAAATCCTGTGATGCTACAGTGGAGCGTATTAAGCTTCTTGAAGTATAATATTGATAACGAATAAAGTTCACTATAGATTAATTCTGCTATGTTATAGTATATCGTAAAATTTAATAAGAGCGAAACAAAGTACCTAGTGTAGCTTGGATTTTTGCCGCCCGAGGCAGCGCCAATCTTTACTTACACCAACAAGTTATAAATATATGTAACTATCTATAACCATTTGAATGGCACAAGATTTTAGAACAAATAACAGGAATCAGCTGATTTTTAACAAGAACATAATAAAATTTGCCACTCGTCCGTGTGAGAGATCTTACATAAAATGCAGGACAGGATCGCACGTACTTGCTCTTAGGCATAAGTACTTTGGAATGTAAAAATTGTATATAGATGAGTTAACGGAATTGATTAGATAAATGTCGTCTGATTTCTGGAACACATATGAATTTATGGAAGCAAAATTTAAAAAATCGTTAAAGGAGTATTATTAATAATTTCTTATACGAATTTCTTTTTTAATTTTTGGCAAACAAAAATTTGACGTTTTAAATTACATTTGCCTTTTCAAAAAATGTCGAAAAGGTTTCCTGATTTAAGATTCCAAATCTATAGAAATTGACACTTTTTCGAGAAACAAGTCTAGCAAGTTTCTTTTATACAAATTTTTATAATATTTTAATTTGAATTTAAAAAAAAAAAACAAAATACGAGTTTTTTATAATTCATTCACTTTTTAATAATTTTTCACATTTAACTATATATGGTCAATTTTATGATTGTTCGTATCCCGGAGTTAGTTTGTGAATTAATTGTGTTAAATTAATATTATTAAATGAATTAAATTATTTACGTGATAAATTAAAGGAAAAGAGATATAATTGTAAGTAAATGAATAGAAGTATTTATGTAGGAACATATTTTTTTTAAAGTAAAACTTCTTTTCCGGCGTTGGGTGTACAAAATTTTCTATGCAGCTGTCAGTGACATGTCAAAACGACACGTTATCAATCATGTTTTTAGAGTACAAAATGTTTGTACGATTATAGGTTAGAAACTTACAGAGCATTGCTTGAGGGAAAAGAAGTTTTTCTACCGCGCTTACGACAGTACACACAACCGTTTTTTGTTTTTTAGATTTACTTACAAAAAAGCGAATTTCCTTAAATTTTCTCAATATAAAAGCTTTAATAATAGTTTCAATATCAATAGCCTCAATTATTTCTTGCGGTAAAAGAGTGCGCACGCTTTCGCCTTCCCAGCCGGACACAATATTTTTTGAAGCTTTTTTCCCTAATAGGGGGGTAGAAAATTTTCTTGACTGGGAGAACCGATGCGTCGTGGATAGTAAATTCATTACGGGGATATCGAAAGGTACCCCAGCAATAACAACAAAGCAAGCAATGGCATCAATAGTTCCAGGATACCTCAGCAACGGCACCAACTGAAACAGAAGAGCCAGCAGCGACTACATCGAAAGATGTTTCAGCAGAACCGTCAACAACAACAAAAACGATATTATGACCAAAAACCTACCATATGATAATTAAGAGGAATAAGAAGAACAAATATATCGTCGCTGTAGATCGAATACCTCGTAACCCAGAAAAGTCGATTTTTCAGGAGAGACAAAAAACTTATTATCAAATCAATGAGAGGCAATGAGAGACGTGTTGTTAATTATGCGGGTGGCTCTGCAATTATAGTTTTTAGGTTCACAGGATATTTTTCATTAGATCCGGAATTTTTTTTACAATATAATTGCATCATTACCTAAAAATCGGTTTTTTCTGGGTTACGAAGTATTCGATCTACAGCGACGATATGGCCTTCAACTAGCACTTAAGCTAAGCTGCCAGCCGGGGTGAATAAGGCGTCCATAAAAGCCAAGGCACCAGTAGCAGCAAAAGAACAAAAACAAACAAAAATGATTACCTCCATTTAAAGAACTTGAATATAATGTCTAAGCGTGGTGGGGAATGTTTACAACAGGCGACAGCAACCTTTACGTTGACAGCACCTCACCAGGGTCGTCTTCAGAAAATCAAAAAGAGTACGAGAAAGAGTAGAAGGTACTCGAAAAGAAAATTGATGTGGTTGAGGAAGAAGTCTCGCTTCTTAAAGCGGAACTCGAGCCATTTGTACCTGCTCTGAAAGTGAATAATAAGGCACAGCAAAACAATGCACTTCTCATAAACAGAAAAAAGCAGCGGAACACCAGCCAAAAGATGTAGAGCTGCAAGCGATACCTTATTATCCTACGCAACAACAGCAGCCAGAGCGAAAGCAACAAGATTCACAACAAAATAAACACATCAGCAAACAAACATCAGCAAATAATAAATAATTTTTAATAAAAACCGCAGCAAGTTAAGCGAGAATAACAAAAGCAGCTGCAGACTCGGTTATTTTTGCTTTTCAACATGTCAATTAGTAGTTCAACGTTTCCCGCTATTTGGAAAAATGCATTTCTTACTCCCATTCACAAGAAAGGTAAAAAAAATAGTAACAAACTACAGGCCTATTGCTAAGCTTTCTGTCATTGCTAAATTGTTGGAATCCATTATCTGTGATGTTTTATCGTTTCACTGTACCTCTGTTATATGTGAAAAACAGCATGGTTTTGTGAAAAAGAAATCTACGGTCACAAATTTACTATAATTTACAACGTTCTGCTTAGATGCCTTTGAAAAGTATAAGCAAGTTGATTTTCAGTAAAGCTTTCGACAAAGTTAATCATGAAATATTACTTATGAAACTAAGCAACATTGGACTTAACAATCGCTTTATTTTATGGATTTCTTCGTATCTCAAAAATAGATTTTATAGTGTCGTGTTTAAAAATGAATGTTTTAAATGGTTTCTTGTAAATTCGGGTGTACCACAAGGTAGTCATCTTGGTCCTTTATTGTTTGTCTTGTTTATTAACGATCTTCCTTCTGTTTTGAGTAACTCTATGTCTTTAATTTATGCCGATGACTTGAAAATATTTCGAAAAATTGACTCAGTAGTAGTGAACTTTTACTTTCATTCACGGACCAATTGCAATAAAATTGCATTATAAAAAAAGCTAATAAGATGCTGGGTTTCATTAAAAGGTTTGCTCGTGACTTTCGTGATCCTTATGTCCTTAAAATTCTGTAGATATGTTTCATTTGTTAGGTCTATTCTGGAATATGGTTGCATTGTTTGGGCCCCATATTACGCGGTTCATGTCAACAGAATAGAGTGTATTCAAAGGAGATTTATGAGATTTTGTTTACGTTTTCTTCCCTGGTCTAGTACTATTGATTTGCCACCTTATACACATAGACTTCAACTAATAAATCTTCCATCCCTTTTAAGTCATCATGAGTACTTACAGTTCTGTTCTATTATGAGGATTATTAATGAAACAGTTACAGCTCCATCGGTTCTTTGTAGCTTGAATTTTAGTGTTAGTCGTTCTAGCTTAAGAAGGCAATCGCCTCTTTGTAATATTTTCAGCAGATCTACGGCGGCGCCAATAGTCCTCTCAATCTCTCAATAAATGTCTTCAATAGAAACTATTTTCTTACTCATTAAATTAATGATAACGTAAAATCACATAATTTTAAGAATATGTTCTTCATCCTTAACAATTAAATTTAAATTATAGATTTTTAGTTTTTATATTATGTATATATGGTATAATTTAAGATTGTTGCGTTAGTATTTAACATGTTGAATAAAGATCAGGACTCAACTGACCTAGAGGCAACAGAGGGAAAACCAGGAAAAACCTCCAAGAAACAGGAGGCGCCATATTCTATGTATTAATATAGAATATGGACCTGAAGGAAACCATAAATCTGTGTACGCGGCCATATGCAATAATTTTATAATTAATAGAATAACCCCCGGTTTCACAGTGGAAGTTAAAACTCCACTTTTCGTTTTCAACAGTTCGAAAGTAAATTTTGTTTCAAAATGTTATTTAAACCTTGAACAGAGTTCATTCTGAAGCTTAAGTTAAACGACACTATTCTGTACTTTAAGTCTCAGTTCACCAATTACTTCAGAGCATTGGAGCCTTTTCAACACTTTTTAGAAAACAAAAGAACTTTGTTTAAATTTGGTTCTTTGATTAAAATAGAAAGAGAGAACAAGTGTTTATATTACGCCACATGCTGACGGTCGAACTGGACGAGTTAAACTTCATATTTAAACTCCAGCTCATGTTCAGCTGAGCTTAAGTTTAATCTTTCACTGTGAAATTGGTTGTAAATGTAGATAGGCACACTATTCAGTACACTACGGTTAAAAATCAAAGATCTATTAAAAGCTTCTAGAAATGAATTATTCTGTTTCAGCCAAAAGGTAGATACGTTTTAGACAGTTTTGTTAAAGGGTATAGATTCCTCAAGGCATCCACAAGCGCTCCTTAATGAACTCTGGTAGATAGCGAGCGATAAACATTTCCGGGTAAGCAATCTCTACTAAGTTTTGCCGAGCCTTACGCTCATAGGTTAAGAGCGATCTGTCGGAGAAGCCCTTTAAGATCCTGGCTGTGAATGTAAATTTACTGATTACGCCGAATGCAGAGCTAATTTTTACCAATTTCACACCAGAAATGTACAGATTTAATTTTTATATTGACAAAGTTTTGACACGATCGATTTTTGTTCTTTCCAAAACTATAGGCTTCGATGAATGTGCGACATTTCTTCAAACTAAGTTGTTGTGCAGCTCGTTCAGTAATG
The DNA here is from genome assembly GCA_911387755.1 of Chrysotoxum bicinctum. Taxonomy (NCBI): domain Eukaryota; kingdom Metazoa; phylum Arthropoda; class Insecta; order Diptera; family Syrphidae; genus Chrysotoxum; species Chrysotoxum bicinctum. The sequence continues at coordinate 96,634,919 of OU426988.1, forward strand.
AAAGTTGCTTCTGAACCTGGATCTATCAGCACTCTCATCATTACAAACTCTGTTGGACGAATGCAAAGGGACGACTGCTGCTGCAATTAAGACCACCGTACTTGTCGGATTCGAGACGCGATAATTTTGAGTGATAGAGCTTGAGACAATTCTATCAAGATCAGAATTTAATGAGCTTTATCATACGCCGCCGTTCTAGATTCACATCCGAATCTGGAAACGAATATGAGAAGCTGAGGGTACTGTCATCAGCAAAACAATTTAATGTATTAGAGGTTTCAGACAAAAGATCGTTGATGAATATCAGAAAGAGAGTCGGAGACAAATGGAGCCCTGTGGCACACCAGTATTTATTTTATGGACTTCAGATTTAAAACCATCCAATACAACTTGTATTGAGTGGTTTGAAAGGTAGTGTCTAATCCATCGAAGAAGAGATTCATCAATACCAAATGCACGCATTTTCCATAAAAGAGCTTGATGCCAAACTCTATCAAATGCTTTTGAAATATCCAGTGCAATAATTTTACTTTCTCCAAAACGATGTAAGGATTTGTGCCACTGTGCGGTGATATATACCATCAAATCACCATTGCCGGTCATTAGGAAGCTTTCGTTCTTCAAGATATTTTTTGAGTTGACAGTTTATCAGCGTTTCCATGACCTTAGAAAGAAGGGATGTAAGTGCAATTGGACGATAGTTTGAGGGGGAAGAAGATTCGCCTTTTTTAGGGACAGGCTGGACAAATGCTGATTTCCATTCACTCGGAAAGATACCAGTAGAGTAGGACAGATCCCCAGCTCAGCACGCCTACACAAAGGGGAAGAGTGTAGAAACGGCACTTCACAGCGTCGTTAGCACGATTGAGAAGACATTGAGCGACAAAGAATATACACTTGCTGCGTTTCTCGATATTGAAGGAGCCTTCAATAATGTGAACAATAAAGAGGTAGGGGCAGCTCTAGTAGACAACAAAATCGATAATTCGATAATAAGTTGGGTTATGTGCATGCTAAGGAACAGGCAAATTAACTCGGAACTGGCAGGGATACAGATGAGAGTGTCCACATCCAGGGGCACCCCACAGGGGGGAGTTCTCTCACCACTCCTTTGGGTGCTGGTTATGAACACAATTATTCTCATTAATTTAAAACACTGTGGTGTAAAGATAGTAGCCTACGCTGACGGTCTTGCGTTATTAGCTACAGGTAAATTCTTACCCACTATCAGTGAACAGATTGAATACGCCCTTTCTAAGGTTAATAGATGGACTAGAAAGTGCGGCCTGATGGTTAACCCGTCAAAAACAGAATTAGTCCTCTTCACAAATAAAAGGAAAATACCAAACTTCAGAATACCTTCAATTGAAGGCACCCCGCTGAAGATTTCAGATCATGCAAAGTATCTTGGTGTGATTCTAGATAGGAAATTAAACCGGAGTCTTAACACTAAGGAAAGAGCGAAAAAAGGAATGATTGCATTCTACTCCTGTAATAGAATCTTTGGGAAATCCTGGGGACCTAGTCCAAAAATTATCAGGTGGATGCCCAACTAACAATTTTACTTCTATATTCATCGAGAGAAGCTTCTTGTTACTGTCCACTGCACACATTTAAGGGTTATATAAAACTCCATAGAGTTAAAAGGGCGACTTTTTTAACTCCTATTGGACCTTTATGGAGTAAATTGTGTTACTCCGAAGAACATACTTATCGTTATGTTATAGAGGTAATATATGCTTTATTGCAGCAATTGCATCGATAGTGGTAATGAAAAGAACATTTACTGTCACAAGAATAAAATACTTATAGGAGTAAAAAAAAAATATTTATTTTGTGCTTATTTGATTTCATTTTTATTTTGATGCTTTTCTTGCATATGTTTTTCGGGTTTTTCCGCATGATTTCTGTGAAGATCTTAAGAGCTGATTATTATTTATGATTTAATTTCGACTTTTAGTTTTAAAATTAAGTTAAAAATTACTTACATGAATAGGCAGACCTGGGATTTGAACTCGAGTCCTCTCACACCAAATCTCTTGCTCGCTAACCGCTCGGCCAAACTGGTATATGTCAGAGCCGGAGTTGAATTGGGATCGCTTTTATCGTGATTTATCTCCTATAAAGCCACATAGACTTTCTTTACAGATGCTTTCTAAGTTTTATATGAATGAAACTTTAATTTATTTTTTCAAATAAATTGCAATGTTGACTTTTTACTTGCGACATAGCTGCTATTTAGCAAGTTATGCATTCGTAAAAAAACACCATGCTTTAATTTTTTAAATCTTAATTACAAATGTTAAGAAATGGTTTTGAAAAATCGTATTTTTATCGGAAACGGCACCTAGAGAATTTTAATAATTTTTTTCTTTTCGATTAATTTTAACGATGTATAATTCGATAAAAGGTTTTAATTAAGATTTTACTGGCTACCTACCACATATTTTTTTTTTCTAATTTTGAATTTCTCAGTAACAGCTTGTTGGATTTTAATAATAGTTTTTTTTAGAAAAGCTTGTTAAAAGCTAAAAAAAATTCTATCCAATCTTTAAAAAAAATATTTTTTTGAATTAAAAAAAAACAGGTCAATATTTTTTTTAGATTTAATTTTTATCCGTAAAATTATAAACACTGAAAGTAGATAAACCAAATGTTTTTCTCAAAAATGTTTTAAAAATTTTGTATATAAAAACTTATTTTTTTTAAGAATCCGCTAAAATTTTTTAATTTTTTAATTTTTGTTTTTTTTTAATAAAATCGTATTTTCTAAAAAATTACATGGCATTTCATATTTATTTGTCGTACTAAAACAATTTAAAAAAAAAGTTTTTTTTTGGTTTAAAAACTTAAATTTGTTAAAATTTGCATTTTTTACATTTTCGTTCAAGTTCGTTCGACCCGGTCGTACATTTAATTTATACAGAGTTACGCAGATTGCGAATTTTGTTGTTGTACTTGATAGTGTAGCATATATGTCCCTCATGTGTACAAAAGCACGTGGTGCATTGTGGGTCAATGACTCATTTTGACTGCATATATTTGCACAGTTTTATAAAAGTACTACAGGAACTATACTCCACCTTGACTTAAACTGTCCAATAATGATTCTATAAAGATAACGAATACCAAATTAAGACTTTTATAGCAGTTTCTTCGGATGACTATCGGAGTATGAGCTGCCTGTGATCTTATAGTATAAATATAGAATGATTAAAGGAATATTGAGTCTTTACGCCTATAAAGGTGATAAAAAGTGACCCAGAGAATGTCTAGGACATGAATTATATCAATTTTTACTCCTATAGCTATTTGACTTCCAGCAAGAATGGTTATATGAGCACTATAGCTACGAATGATTCTTTAATTTCAGAAATCGGAAGCAAAATTGTTAGTTGGATGTATTTGGCGATAATCAGACCAATACTAACCTATGGTAGTTTGGTATGGTGGAATGCAACGGAAAAAAGCACGAACCTCAAAACTCTGGCAAAAGTACAGGGACTCGCGTGCATTGGGATTACGGGTGCCATGAGATCCACACCAACTGCAGGGTTGGAGGCGATACTCAACCTGAAACCCCTAGACCTTTTCGTACAAGAATCCGCAGCATATAGCGCCTTAAGGCTAAGCCAGACTAATACCTGGAAAAACAGTGCAATAGGACATGCTCAAATTCTTCAGAAGTACTTGGGTGATAGCACCATTACAGATTATACAACACCCGAGCTTGACTTTTATAAACCATTCCAAACTGCCTTTCCAAGCAGAGAAGAATGGCTGAACAACCAACCCTACACCAGTGAATCAGAAATAGCAATCTATACTGATGGCTCCAAAATGGACACAGGTGTTGGTGCAGGCTTTTTCTCAGAACCTCTTGAGCTAAACAACTCACTTAAGCTCCCAGATCATAGCAGTGTCTTCCAAGCGGAGGTCCTGGCAGTGACAACAGCTGCTAGACAGGTATCAATGATGGCGATACCACGGGCTGATATCACCTTTTACATTGACAGCCAAGCGGCAATAAAAGCGATTTCTGCCACTGTGATAAAATCGAAGCTTGTCTCCTGCTGCCGCGAAGAGCTTAAGGTTCTTAGCACGCAGCACAATATTAGACTCTGCTGGGTACCGGGACACAGCGGCATACCAGGTAATGAAAATGCCGATGAGTTGGCAGGACAGGGATCAGCGCTCGACGCTAGTCAAGCAGAGATGGTAAGCATCCCACTCTGTAACATTAAACAGAAAATTTCAGACATAATCCTAAGGAAATCCAATGAAAGGTGGAATCTACTTGAGACCTGTGATACTACTAGGAAAATATGGCCCTGCTTTAACAAGCAGAGAACTGACAAAATTATACAACTTAGTAAGAAGTCCCTTCGCTCTCTTACGAGCATAATCACCGGACATAATTTATTGAAATACCATAAATTTAAAATGAAACTAAGTACAGATGACCTATGCAGAGGATGTGGTGGTGAAGAGGTACATGAAGACACATCACACTTTCTCTGTCATTGCCCGTCACTATGCCACCTGAGAAGGAAATGGCTTGGTAGCTACTTCTTTGATAATCTAGAAGATATTTCTAATATTTCAGGAATACACATATTGAACTTCGTCAATGCCTCAAAATGGCTTGACTGATTAATAGAATACATAGGTTTTATCAGGAAAGAGTGATTACACTCACGGGTAACACAATGGATCTACATTGATCTAAGTGTGACAATAGCAATATCAATTGTCAGCCCAACAACCTAACCTAACCTAGAATAGGACAGATAGAAAAGCTTACGCAATGGTTTTGCCAGCGTTGAAGAATACCACTTCAAAACAATTGGGGCGACACTATCCGGGCCAGCGGATTTATGTATATCGAGATCTTTTAGTACTCTTGCAACTGTAGGAGTGCGAAAGAAGATTTGTCCCATAGAATCATTAACGCTCACAATTACAGGAGGAATCATGGTACTCTCTGGTAGCGTCGAATTGACAGCAAATTGTGCTGCAAGCAAATTAGCTTTTTCTTGAGAGCTGAAGGAGTGTCATTGAAAACAAACGTAGGAACCGAAGACGAAGTAGTATTTCGTACATATTTTACAAATGACTACCTTTGGGACATTGTAGTATTTCTTGCCGTAATTTTTGATCATGTAAAAATTGGGTTCTTTGAATATAAAAGTTACAGGTCTTTTTAGCTTGCTTAAACTTTTTCCGATTTTCCTCAGTAGGGTTGGGTTTATAATATACTTACTTCTCTAACCCTAATAACCTCTTTACAGCTCGAATCAAATCAGGAGTTCTCTTTCGGTTTGATAGATTTTGCCCTATTCGGTATAAACTTTCTCATTCCGAAAAGAATAAAATTTGTAATCATATCTGCACTGGAGTCCACGTCACTATCGAAGAAGCAGTTAAAATTCACGAAGAAATCGTTGAGACCGTCCCAGTTGGCTTTCTCTTAGGAATTAATTCTCTAACTGGGTTTCGCAGATATGATACAATGGTCGGATGTGCCTAGAGGTGATAAAACATTTATAGTGTATTTGTCAGGGTCAGAGGTAAGAAACAAGTTTAGTGTGTTGGCGGATTGACTAACATCAGGGATTTGAGTAGGCTTATGAACGAGTTGAGTCAAGCTGTTTAACTCAGAAAAAATCTCAACATACCTTCCTTCGGGTGTTATCTGACCAGAATAGCGCAGCCAGGAAGAATTGTGTACATTGAAATCGCCCGTAATAATGATTTCACTGTGAGGAAAATGAGAAACAATTCTTTGGATAGAGTCAGATAGCGCATCGAATTCATTAGAAGTTGAGTTGCTATTCAAACTTGGGCTGCGATAAATAAAGCATGTGTGAATGATGCGCTTATGGATTGTGAATTTAAACCATATACAATTAATATTTGTATTTAGACATGAGCCATATTGTGGTTGAAGTTGATTCCGTACATATATATCGAGACCATGGTGAGGGAAAAATAGAGGCCCTAAGCTATAACCAGGCAGGTTGAATTCTGTGTGATCAGAATTTTCACCCACCTGGGTCTCGCTAAGTGCGAAAACTGTTGACCTGTTTTTCGCAGTATGGACATATACAGCACAGAGATTCTTTCTAAGCCCCCGAATGTTGCTACAGTCAACTCTAAATTCACCCAACATTACAAAAAACAAACATAAAAAAACCAAATCAGACAATTAACTATGCTGATATCGACTTTAGATCCCAAAATAACTTCACAATACAATTAACCATTAGTGTTATGCCTTAATAGTAAATGTATTGATCCACCCCTGGACTATAAAATAGATAACAGCAATCTATCTGATGTTTCTTTAGTTCAATCAGTTATACACAATTATGGCGTGACCCACAACGTATGTGCAACGATGAAACCAAAGCAAACTGTGGGTGAAGGAGAAAGAAGGAATCACCGCTCACTGTGGTAGACACTTTTTATTTTTGCGTGGGTCCACATTTTTTTTTGTTGTCGCACTACACTAATGCAAATGGTCACACGCGGCGCGAGGGTTTTTTTTTTTTTTTTCTTTTCTTTTACTTTCCTTCGACGCAACACAACCGATCACGTAGAGATCTATATCAGTACTCTGACATTGAAAGGTTTTGTGACTGTACGCTAAGCAATTTTCACAAACACTATTCAAGAATTTGATAGTGTCATCCCTTGATTTTTCAGTAAACTGTAAACCATCTAACTTATCCTAAATTTCCGCTTTATACAAGTTTCCATAATGTTATCGAAAATATCCTTATACTCTTTTAAGCAATCATCATCCTCTTCAGATGCCCTGAAGCTCATCATGAAGATCGGAGATTTTACGTAAGTTTTGAATGAACTAGCAAATAATTCTCGGTTTTGTTTTCTTCTCCCAACTTTTGGTAGCCTGCACTGCATTTTTTCACCTGATCACAGAAAATCTTTAATGTCGATCCCTCACTCAATCATTGCCTCAAACATTGCACTCATTAAATGTTAAATTAAAATGAATGCACTTTGATCCTTGATCAATGACTTTGTCGGTTCAGTTACTGCGACTCCATAAAAACATTAAGGAACAAACTATGACTATAACAAACTGTTTAAAGTAACACGACAGGACGACAGCTGTTCAACTGCACTCAATAGCAGCAGCAACTGGACAACGACAGCAATTCTCCAATGAAATTTCATAGAAAAAACGTGCGTATTGGTTTATGCACTTCTAATAATGAATTTTGTTAAAATTTTGTACTCACTTTATCTCTTAAATTTGCCTTATTATAGATATGCACATGAAGTTCCAACTAACGGGCGGTGGACTCTGATGGTGGCACTCGACCACATTAATCCAACACTCAATTTTTTCACATCTCATAAGATCACAGATCTCTTATTATTTTTTTATCACAGTTTAGATTTATATTTTATGTATATTCGAGTATATCCAGCTGGAAAGGACCAAAATGTATTAATAATACGCTGAGTATTCAATATGTTTCCAAATAAAATGAAACGATGTTCTTTCTATAAGGGTTGTAATGATAATGCATTTATTCTTACAATTATTTGAATGGTTATTATTAAAATAAGAGATACAAAATGCAATAAGAACTTGACTTACAATTTACATTTTTGGACAGATGTTGACAATAACTTTACGATGACAGCTTCTTAGGACATCTAATGGGTGGAACACTCACGATTTTTTTGTTATATTTTGTGCACACTAAAGGGATTTTTACTACCCTTAAAATGTTTGATCAAAAAGCGCGCGTTTAGGAAAGTTGGAGAGGTCGAGTATAGATGATAAAGGAAAGCAGTTCGCAGATATGTACAGCATAAATCTGACTTAGATGTAAATTGAACTGGTAAATCAAGGCTGAATTCGGAAAATTACAGAAGAATCTGATAAATTACGGACAAATCCGGCAAATCACGGACGAATTTGGCAAATAACAGATGAATCTAGCAAATCAGAGGTTTTGCGTAGTATAGTCTTCTCCTAAGCGAAAACCGCTCTATTTTTCTAAAGTGGATAATAGTTTTACTTAAACTCATTGTCATATTGATGTTTATTTACATTTTTGAATATTTTTAAGTTTGTGATTTCAAAATAGCAACGAATATATAAAACGGAAACTTCTTGGCAGTGCCCAAATCGATTTTTTTTTAATATTTGGATGGTAGTATAAGGGGGAATCAAATAAATTCCTATATTTATAAAAAAAAATATGTGCTAAGCTGGCAGAGAAGATCCATCACAAATTTTAAATATCTTCATTTGAAAGATTGAATTTTTTTTTTGTCAGAATATGACTGGCTGTCAAACTATTCTACGTTCTGTAGCTGTAGTGTGTCACCTAGCATGGTATTTAGAATACTAAAGTATTCATACTATGGTGTCTATACTAGATATGTCTCACGGACATAAACAGTATAGAGTTTTCAAAGTAACGACCTTTTTTCCATCTTCCAGGAAAGGTTTCAGAACAGTTAAGGCGATGCAAAAGATACGCAATGATTTTACTAGTGAGGATTTGTTAATACGAGTATCAAGATCTCGAAGGTCTTTTGTAAATGTAAAAGTGCACATAAAACTCATTAAGAGTTCAATTGCTATCAAAATTTGGACTCATTTAAATAATACAATAATGGATGATGTACCTACTTGCGCACAGTAAATTTGAGCCATAAGAATTTAGAGTTCGTATTTGAACATTGTCCGTACTGCGAAAGGCTCTGCCAAGAAACATCATACCTAACATAGACTAAGAGCTTATTACTGCAAAAGAGTAATGGCATCAATAAGGGTAAGCAATATTCTGAAAGATTAGTATTCCCACCAACCTGTGTTTCACCTAGTGCTAAAAAAGCTGGCCTATATTTAACAGAGTTGGCGTACATATTTAAAAAAAATTTCTTAGCCTCCAAATATTATAAAAATAACAGAACAATCACTTACCATTTTAAAAAACACACACAAAACATAACGATCATAACGATCTAAGTGGAACCACGAAGTTTAGGCCCAATATATTAACAATAAGAATGCAAACTGTTCTATATATACAAACAAAATTTAACTATACATCAGAATCATGTGATAAGTATCACACGAAACATGCAAAGTACGAGTATAGTATTCCACAGTTGCTCGTCAAGCAGAGAAATCAAGTGGATGAGTGGGAGATGGAAACGCGCCCTTAACAGTTTCCTTAACTTATTTATATTTTGTCTATATTTTTTTTTGTGGTCAACGAAATATTTTTAATAAATTGATAATTTTCGATTAATTTATTTTCTGGAACAAATGGTTTGAATTCCTTTTCAGTTCTTTTCTTTTGATTATAACCTTAACAAACTTTGGTCCTTATTCGGAATTCCCCCCCACCAAAATGCGCTTTTTTTTTAATGAATCGATAAAAAAAGTGTGCTGTTGATAAAAAAAACATCAAATTATGGAGGAGAAACACTTTTTTATGGTACAAAAGTGAAGCATAAAAAAATGAATATAGGCCATAGGGTAAATTCAAAGTTTCTTTAAATCCAGATTCTGTAAATGCAAAAAAGAAACCTTGCATACACCCAACCTCGCACCTACCCCAAATCCTACAGTGTGCCCAAGCAGGGGGGCAGCATGGCCCCCCATACATATCTTACTGTTTATACGCCATAATGCGTAAGCAAGCAAAAAAAGCAAATATCCCATAAAAAGTAGTTTTAGTTATAGTACTGTGGGTGGTCCGCTTATACTTCACTTTTTTACCATAAAAAGTGTTTCTCCTCCATAATTTGATGTTTTTTATCAACAGCAAACTTTTTTTATCGATTCGTTAAAAAAAAAGTTCATTTTGGTGGGGGGGAATTCCGAATAAGGGCCAACAGTACTGTGGGTGGTCCGCTTATACTTCACTTTTTCACCATAAAAAAGTGTTTCTCCTCCAAAATTTGATGTTTTTTTATCAACAGCAAACACTTTTTTATCGATTTGTTAAAAAAAAGTTATTTTGGGGGGGGGGGGGGGGGGAATTCCGAATAAGGTCCCAAACTTTTATTTAAATGCACATGATTGTACCTAGCATTTTATGTGGTATTTTTGTATAGCAAATCGTTTTTTTTTTTCTTGCATATTATTCAGTTACTGATGATAAGTCACCATGGCAAGTTAGTCGATTGAAAAGCACGTTTAAATGATAAAACCATAATATCAAAATAAGCATTTGTTTGTGCAATGGATGCGCGCTTTGTATCCTGTTTTATGGTAGACGAGGTGGTCCTTCACAGTCGACTCTTGAACGTTTGGTCACCAAATTTGAGATGACCGGTTCGGTAATTAATCAGCTTACATTCATACATCAAAGAAAATAAACCCCGGCAAGGTCCACGAATCCGAGGCAGTCGATTCCTCGCCGTGCACAAGAACTCGGCCATTCGCAGAGTTCAATTTGGCATATTTATGCGTCAGGCCTTGGGCCTTCACATGCACGAGATCCAACTGACCCAGGAGCTCAAAGTTCATAGCTATTGCTACAACGCCATTTGTTCTTTGACTGGGCGAGCGTTTGAAAAACAAACTCCAATTTTGGTCGAAAAATTATCTGTTAAAAAGCAAAATTGCTGTATATGGGACGACATCAACCCACATCAGGTTCACCAACTGACTATGCATACTCAAACAGTTACCGTTAGGTGTATATTTTATCTTGCATGCCGGCGGCGCGGTGGCGTCATTGGTCTATACTTTTTGGAAAATGACTTTGGTGTTGTGGTCACCGTCAATGACCAGCCCCACATAACGTGGTCACAGCAGAATGGCGCTACGTGCCACAAAACGGACGCTACAAATGAATTTCTGCATGAACGGCTTGAGAGTTAGATTATGTCCACCAAGATTATACAATTTGATCCTGCTAGAATTTTTCTCGTGGGTTTTCCTGAAGTGGGAGATAAACAATAATCAACCGACACCTTATGCCCGGTGCACACAAGCGTTCTTTTAACGCGCGGTCCCGCAGCGATGTCGCTGCGGTGCCGCAATAGTTCAATGTACACATGCAGGATTTCTCGCAGAACTCAATCTGCAATTCGCGTTTTGAGTGCAGCAATGGAGGTTTATAAAGAAAAACCAGTAAATTTCACATATCTAATGCATAAAAACTATGCTTTTGTTGATTATCGGCTAAAAAAAGGAATATTCTATGCATCCCTATTTTCGAATAAGTGTGAGTTTACAAAATACTTGACTAATACTAATACGCTCAAATTTGGAAGTGTACATGCGTTAGAGTTAATTTTTTAAATGAAGTTGTTTTTATCAAAAGTTTTCAAAAAATTGCCCTACGCTATCTAGTTGTTGAAAACATGGATATACTTTATTAATATCCATCAAAAATTTGATGGTTTGAGATACCAAATTGTCTTTATACCCTTTGAAGACAATATTTGCGGTGTATTGTTGAAGAGAACTCGTCTTTTTTTGGCATCCAATTGTTTTTTGTTTTTTTTATTTTAAAAGTTTGATTTCGTTTTCAAGATCATTTATGGTCCATGTTGTGTCGGTTTTCTTTGATTTATTTGCCTTTGCTATGGTTCTTAGTTTTATGCAGGGTTGCAAAAGCTTAAGCTTGGCTTTAATTCTCAAGCTAGTGATTGACTTATGAATTAAAAAAATGTAATTCATAAGTCAGTTGGTGACTTGTGAATAAAAAAAATTTAAATCATAAGCTTCTTCGTGACTTATGAATTAAAAAAAATAATTCAGAACCTATTAAGTGACTTATGAATTAAAAAAATTTAAGTCATGAGCAAGTAAGTGACCTATGAATTAGACAAAAATCTAATTCACGACCTATTAACTGACTTAAGAATTTAAAAAATTTAAGTCATGAGCAAGTAAGTGACTTATGAATTTAAAAAAAAATAATTCACAAACTACTAAGTGACTTATGAATTAAAAAAAACTAATTCATAAGCTAATGGATAAATTCTGATTAAAAATTATTATATAATTGGAAAATTTATAAGCTAGCATGATAATTTTATGACACACAAAATTCTCCAAAAGCTTTCGTTAATAATTAAATAATTATGTAGTCAAAACAAGCTTAAAAATGTCCAATCTACCAACTAGCTTATGAATTTAATTTTTTTTTTAATTCATAAGTCGCGAATTAAATTTTTTTTTAATTCCTAAGTCACTTACTTGCTCATGACTTACTTTCTTTTTAATTCATAAGTCACTTAGTAGGTAGTGAATAAAATTTTTTTAAAATCATTAGTCACTAACTAACTTATGAATTAAACTTTTTTTAATTCACAAATTATCTACAGACTTATGACTTACTATGTTTTTAATTCAAAAATTTGCAACCCTTGTTTTATGAACTGTAGAGCCGTTGAATATATTCTGAAAGACTATATACTCTCGACCGCTATCTGCACAAATACGACTGGTGTGGATTGCATAATATATGTATGTACATATAAATACAGGGTGCATTTTACGTTCCAGGTCGATGATTTTTTCAATAAATTTCAATTTCATAATTTATATTTTATTCTTTAACTATACGGTGGTGCAAGGGCCAGCTCATTTTAGGACATTTTGCTTAACAATTAACAATCCCAATTCACGGTGGGGATGAGAGGTACCTGGACATTCAGCAATATACGTTGCCTTATTTATGAACCAGTCTTTATTTTGTCTCTCCAGTTATGCAAATTTTCAAAAAAATACTATAGTAAGTACTATAGTAGCCCTATTAGTACTAATGATGGAAACTTTATGGCAGGTCTTTATACATATGTAGAAGAAATACCAGCCTTTGTAATTGCTTGTAAATTTGATATTTAACCTCAGTCTTGAGATACAGTTTCTAGCATGTTCCATTTTTCCTGCCCATGTTAATTTTTTGAGTTAACGCACAATTTTCTCCAGATGCAATATAAACGTAACATTTTACCATTTTTTTTGAATGAACTTAACAATAATAAAAATAAAACTCAATGGAAAGTTTGCGTAAAAGCCCATAGATTTTATTATATCTACTTGGGAAAACCTGGAACATGCTAAATTAAAAAAAAGGTTTTTTTTTGCATTTTGATTTTGATTCTAACAACAGTTGACAATAAGAGTGGTTTTCCAGGAATTTTTCAATGTTTTTTTAAAATAGCATATCAGTTTTACAACGTGTTCGTTTATTTGAGTATCTACTTGTCAAAACCCACATTTCCTTTGCCGTTTACTTAAAAGTTCTGAAAAAATAGTCAGGTTTGGGGTATAAAGCCCTACCTAGCAAAAATGGTAAAAAAGATTAGAAAACGAAATTCATTAATCAGTTTTATTTTTAACGCCAAGGCAATAGTTGATTTCAAATGCCTACATTTACAAACCATGAATACGAAGATATTATTATTTATTTATTTATTTTTTATTGGCGTCCAATGGAACTTCAACTAGAGCGGGACAAAGATACCAGGAACTTTATCCAAATCGACGTTTTAGTAATTTACGAGTATTTGGAAATACACATCGAAGGCTTCGAGAAACGGGAGCAGTGTTTGAACGCAAGAGCTCCTAAGAAGTACTTCGACTAATTACATAATACTGGAAACTGTTACAAATGAGCCATCTATCAGCATATGACGCAAAGCTTTGCAATTCAATGTTTCCAGACGTACAATTTCTGATATACTGCATGGAGAAAATCTGTATCCATATCACCACACAACTGTGCCAGAATTGCTTCCAGATGATTTAGAAAAGAGACTAGAGTTCTCTAACTGTTTATTAGAAGAAACAAGGACAGAAATCAAATCAACACAAATTCAGCGTCAATATGTGGGCAGGCGAAGTTCCGAACAAATTAATCGGCTCTTCGTACAATCCTAGGGGGTTACAAAATATTTGGAGTTTTTGCGCAATGATTTACCAGGGGCATGTTTCTCAAATCATACACATCATACATTGTATGATATTGACAGTTCTGCTGTATGATTTCTGTTTCTCAGTTTTGTTGTATGATCCGCTGTCATACAACAATGTATGACCGAAGATTACACTGGAAATATTGTATGATTCTGTTTCTTAGAAATTTATCATACACATCATACAGCAAATTAACATACAAATTTTCATACATTTAATACAACACAAAATTCTGTTGTAAGCTGCATGTACTCGTACAACATGAAAAGGAAATATGCAAAACTTAGTATTTTTTGAACTAATAATATTATAACAATTTTGAATTAATTTTCATTGTTTTCTTTTCTACAGTCGTCCAAAGAACAAAAAATTCTAGTGCTGCAGTTATTTCTTTGAAAACAAGAAATTTTATTTGTGGAAAGTTCACTGGTTTGACACTCACAAATCCAAATTATCTCGTAGTTTTACAAAAGAATTTTATGTTTGAAGTAAAATCCACCTAGAAAACTCAAAATAAATTGAACCCCCAGCCTTAAGTCATGAAGCTTGTGCTTTTAGTTTTTAAAATTAATTTGTTCATTTATGCTCTGATTAATAAATAATAATAATAATAAATTAATAATAAATAAAACCATGGAAGCATTTTTCTGATCCTTCCAAGAATTTCAATTTTGTAATCAACTATTATAATCAATTACATTTATTAATTAAAGAATATGGTTTACACTATTGTATAGTAATTCCATAAATTATCTCCTATATTACTATTAAATTAGTAAGACTTTAGTTTTTTTTCTCTAACAATTAACTTTTTACTTGCGATATACATAGGTACTATAGGGCAAGTTCTGCATTTGGAAAAAAAAACGAATTCGAGATTTTGATCAAAGTTGACATTACGATGATAGCGAAGACGAAAAAAGTGGGTCCGACAATTCCGTCTGTCAGTCTGTATGTCTGTACCTCGAACTACAGCCTAAGCTACCGGAGGTATTTTCTTCAAAGTCGGTAGTTAAGGGTCTTCGGTGATTCCCTAGAGGAAAAATTGAAATTTTTTTTTTAGCTCCAAAACTAACGGTACCCCCCATACACCCGTAATGCAAAATCTTATTTGTCTCGAAAACGGCTCTAACGATTTTGATAAAAAAAATTAAGTGTGATATTATTAGATATTATATGTGATGTTATTAGGTTATTAGGCGTACCTGTCATAGAACGGTTTTTTTGATTTTCGAATTTCTCACCAACGGCTCTAACGATTTTAACCAAAATTTTTATGCAGGAGCTGCTTTGCATTTAAAAAAATATAAACTAAAAATTTTTTCGAAAAAATAGTTCTTGGATTTTTAAAAAAATAATACAATTTTTTTTTGAACATTAACATTAAAAAGCAGAACACGAATTGACTTTCTAATACGTGTCTAAAATTGATTTAAGTCCATATAGATGTGTAGATTATAAAACGCACCTGATGAAAACTTTGTAATTTTGTGCCAGGTAATGTTGACCAATGCATATAGAATGCATTATAAGATATTGCACATTTTGTTATCATCAGAGTGATGTAATTAGCTTCGCATTTATTTTTCTGACGGAAAAACCAATGAACAAATTAACACCTACGTCACAGCGATCAAGTATTGTATGAAGTATAACTGCTTCCAATTCAGGGAAAAATACTATAAAAGTGAACAAGGTTGCAGTATGGGAAATAGCCTCTCACCAATGGTAGCGGAAGCATTCATGTGCAAGTTTGAATCTGATTTACGAAGAGATGGTTTACTCCCTTCAACTTGGTTTCGCTATGTTGATGACACTTTTGCTATCATAAAAAAGGATAACATTGAACGCACTCTCAATATTTTGAATAATCGTTATGAGGGCGTGAATTTTACTTTTGAAATTGAAAACGAAGTCGATCATACGTTAGCCTTCCTTGACTTAAAAATAAAACGAACAGGACAAAAGATCAAATTTGCCGTCTTCAGAAAATCTACAATGACAGACAGATACATAACGAATGACTCATCTTGCACCTACCAACATAAGACCGCAGCATTTCATTCCATGATCTATCGTCTATGCAGGTTGCTATTGTCCGTTGCCGAGTACAAAAATGAATATGACCGAATTCTTCAAATTGCAAATGTGAATGGCTTTGAAAAATCATTAATTGACAGGTTTATATCAAAACACTCAAATAAAATTAAAAGAGATGAATTTTCGACACTATTTAGCCAAAATAATCTATTAAGAAAAGAGAAACAAAATCGTGTCACATTCACATATTTGCCAGGTGTCACAGACAAATTAAAACATTGCTTTGAAAAAGAGAACATGAACATTGTGTATACTAGTACAAACAAACTTCGTTAAAAGCTAGGAACAACAAAAGATCCAGTACCTCTTGGAGAAAAAAACGGCATGTATGAAATCATCTGTTCTGACTGTGATGCTAAATATATAGGTCAAACGAGGAGAGCTTTATCCGCACGAATTGAAGAGCATTTGCGCAGCGTAAGGAACTAAGGAAAAAAGATGTCACCGAAGCTATTGCCGCACACACTTACAATTTGGACCACTCTCACCCACATAACAACATCTCTTTCGAAGAAAATGTAAAACTCATCAAAAATGTCAATAACCCAGCAAAATTAGATGCTTATGAATCTTTCTATATAGCAACAACAAAAAATCTTATGAACATAGAAAATGAGAATATTGATTCACCGCTATTTCATTTAGTAAAACGTTAAATTAACCTTTATACTTATTCATATTCTTACATAATATAAAAAATTTGTCAACTCTCTTTTATTTTATGCTCTTGTTAAATGTAAATCAATGTTTCTCCTAAATTACTTTCTTTATTCTTTCTTTTTGTATTGTGTTTTTATACCTTCTTTTAATTTGTCTTGATTTAGTGTCTACTAAGCGCTCGCTGATGATGAGCACACAATTATGTGCTCGAAATGCATATGATAATGTAAAATTGTTAATAAAGACACAGTTAAATATAAAAATTAGTTTGTGTTTTTATTAATTTATCGAAAATTGCGGTCTATAAAGATCAAAAATCTAAAAAACATTTCAATGGAGTTACGTTAGTAGAACCGAGGATCCAATAGCTACACTGGAAATAGATTTTTTTTTAAATTACCATTTAAATCTTAGTTTCTAATTGATCGACCGTGATATCTCCAAAAATATAGACATAGTTTAAAATGTGTCATTTTGTAGGTAGACACTTTTTTATACATATTTAGATACATATTGCACAAATGTTTTTATTTAAGAAACATTTTAAAATAATATCTAAATATAGGCTGTTAAAGTTTAACATTCGACATGTAACGTATTATCGCAAAAATGTATCCTTTATACAATTTAAATACATGTTTCTTGTTTTCGTGACCTTTTTTAATAATAATTAATAATATGTCCTTAAGTGTGCTTCAGGTCAATATTTAATAGAAGAATATATAAAAAGGATATTCCCATATTTTTTATTAAAAAGTCTTTTTTAAAGATTTTTAATAAAGAATACAAAAATAAGATAAGAAAAAGCTTTTTATCTTAAATTTCATATGATGGAACCACAACAGATCTTAGAAAACCTAAAGCTAGTGACTTACAACTCTCAAGAATTTCGTGTTTTTACAGGATTGGGCGGGACCTACAATTTTTCCCGATTCCGGATATTTAACAAATAGTTAATCTTATATTTACCTGTCCAACTTCGAACTTTTGGTAGATATTCATTCCAGAAAGCACATCTGGATGCCATCGGACCACGTCCTAGTTTTTCATTTTTCTTGTTATTATCATCTTCGGTTCCGAAAATATAGTACACCGGATCTTCCTTAGTGTACAGTGGCCAATCTTCACCATCTATCGATGGGTTCCTGTAAAAATACAATTTATTTTATAATAATCTTAAAAATAAAATTTTTTAGTGTTACGATAAGCATTATAAGATTTCTCTGGATTTTTGATGTTTTGGACTTGCAAGTTAGTATTGCTAAATTGGATCTAGATTTTGAGACATTCGAATGTAAAGGTTCAAAGTCACCGTTTGGTTACATATGTTACACCACTAAAGATGTTTTCCTTCAAAAGTCCTTATGATAATCGAAAATTTGGATTTTGTCATATATGTAAATATATTTATTTTCTCGAACTTATCCGTACACTCAGAGAAAAACTTCAAGCAAAAATTATCCAAGTGTCTTGTTAAATTTACAAGATGCATTTTTTCAAATAAAGTTGCACAAAACGATTTCAATAAAAATATTCATAGTTAAATAAACATGAAACTATTTTTCATAGCATTGTAATTAGCTAAAGTGCTATTGCAACAAAAAATTATTATAAAAACAAAATTAAATAGAATTGTGATATTGCTATTACATACTACTATTGTCTATCTAATTGTCAACTTAAAGTTTTCTATATATCCTGTTGACTTGAGGTATTTATTCTGCTAATGAACTTAGCTTAGTCTTGAGTTAACTAAACGGTATGTCTGTTCATTTATATAGAAAATTGTGTTAATTCATATAAAACATAAAAGAAGTTATAAATTTTTGGTTAATTTTACATAATATTCTCGTAATGTTAGTTTGCATAACTTAACTAACTTCTAACGAATAATACATGCACTTACGATGAAAATCTGAACATTCATTACATTATAATATACTTTATTAAATGCAAATAATATGAAATAGTTGTATGTATTGTTTACAAATATTTAAAACAGTTTCAGATATTTCTACTTCACACAATGGCGCAAAATTTTAAACTCAGTCGTTTAGCTTGGAGACTTTGTCTAACTTTTTCATAATTTTAAACACGTTAGACAACTCTTCTAACTAATATGTGTTTTACAACAGAACCTAAGCGAATTTAGGTTTAACAACCCTTAATTTGATAGATACATAACCCAAACACAACTACACAAACAAACAAAAAACAAAATAAAAAGAGCAGACAACTTTTGATTGTTTATACATATATAAGTTATGTACATTATTTTAGATGGAAATGAAGTATATATCGCTATATATAATTTTGTTGTTGCAAGGTACAAATTCATTTATCTATACTCGTCTCGGCATACATACATGACATATAACGTAAATTTGTATGTTGATCGTAGAGCACTTTTGTTCGATTGCTTCGAGTTTCTATAATTCAGTGATTCAGTCTATTTACGAGTACGAAGCACATCTTTTAAAAAATCGAATAAAACACCAGTAAACATTTTTACTTCGATTCAATATACTTTGGTAGGAAATTACCATTAGATAAAGTATACTATTTGCTGCTGTAAAAGTTAGACGAGCGCTTTAACGTTAAAGTATAGTTAATGTCCTTTAAAATTAACAAAAATCGATTCTCGTTTTATACACAATATTTAGAGTCAACTCCCATTCTAATATTGATTTAGGTCAGGTTTTAAAGGTTAAAATTTTGCGCCAATGTGTTTATCATTACAAGCTCTTTGCCTAACCTAATCGTCATTACAAAACGCCATCAATCGCCTGAGTCCGGATCGTGATAACTTCTAACCGTGTCGTCGTCGTGGCTAGTATAAGTGGTCTTTCGTAACAATTCATTGTTTTTTTTCGAATGTCACCCGAATACTGACAATAGTGAAAAATTGGATTAAATTATTTCCACTGAATATGTGCATTCAATAAAAAAAACATTTAAATTATCTAATCATTCCACTAAGAGCTAGATCTTTGGACTGTCACAGTTCTTGGATCAATTACCAGCAAAAAAAAAAACAATTTTTTTATTGTCTCTTGCGAGAAATTGACAAACCCTCTTGGAGGGTCTCCTTAGTCTTACCGATTCGGACCCTGCAGAAAATTTTAAGTTCCCTCAATTTCTGCCGACAAAATGTCAACATGAATGGTTCAGAGTTATTCTAGTACGAGTAAGTCACTAAGTTTCGGTTCCCGACGATAATTTGATCAAGAGATGCATTTGGAAATATGAGACAGCCAATTGGGACGGTCACAATAACTTTTTTTCTAAACTTTAACTGGTCGCTTGCCTTTCTTGATAGTGACGTTAATTCTAATGGTGATGTGGTAAGATACATTATTCTCAATTATTCTCAATGGGATTAAAACTTAAAACGGAGAAAACCGGAAAAAGTACAGGCAATCCAGGAATACCTGTAATGGTCGTATTCGAAGAACAATGTCATTATATAGCCAACACTGACGCAAAAAATACCACAATCTCCCAGGGATAGTAAAGACTTTTGGTCTTTTGTAAAAAATATTAGAAACACTTCTTAATCATCAGTTCCAGTAATTGTTCACAATAACACTCTTTTCGTCAGAAAAACCAAATCTGCAGAGCAAGTTTGCTGCAAATTAGATTTTACCACACAGTGCTATGACTTCTGCTGTCTTAAGAGAGTAAATGGTTCTATAGGAAAAATCTTCTTTCGCACTTGAACAGTTGCCAGAGTTCTTAAAGATATTGATATAATACAAATTTGCTTGAATATCCCTGTTAGTTCTGCATTGGTAAAACCATTGCCTAAGCTTTTTTATCTGTCCTACACTTCGATGCTCTTTTCGAGTTAATGGAAAAGGGCAGTTGTCCAGCCGTTCATGGGAACACTGATCAACAATCAGCTCAAGAAATATCTCGGAGAACGAAAGCACTTTATTGACAAGCAGTACGGCTTTCGTAGCAATAGATGTACTGACGATCTGATAGCATATGATAAGTGGAACTAATATTTACATAATTCTGGTGAAACAAAGATTATTTCACTTGATAATTTTAAAGGATTTGATAGATTTTTGCACGCTGCTCTGTTATCAAAAATGCGTGCGTGGTATCGATGAGTCTCTACTTCGTTGGATTAGAAATTACCTTTCTGACTTATCAATTCGAGTTGTTTTGGAACTGTCTTATATCAGTCGAGCACCGTTGGCCATTATGCATGAATGACACTTGTATTAAGGAAACCGCAAAGTTTTCTATTGTGGGTATGTATAATATAACTGACCATCTCTTATTGAATGATCATAAAGAGTGGTTAAATTTTAAGGGCCGGTGTTGATTTTGAATAAAACTCAAATTATTTAGGAAATTACTGTCATTTCTTTTTAATATCGGCCAAATGGCCGCCGCGACCTCGGCATAATGGTTAGTGCGTTGGACTATCATGCGAAAGGTCTCGAGTTCGATTCTCAGCCGCTGCAAGAAAGTTTTTTTCAGGGGTGTGCTGCCTCTTGCAAGGAATTGACAAATTCTCTAAGAGTATCTCTTGTCATGGAAAGTGCTGCTCATTAGCCTTTCGGAATCAGCAGAAAATTGTAAAACCCCTCCGTTCCTGGTAACACGCACACAGGAATGGTTGAGAGTTGTAAGTCACTAGGTCCTGGTTCACTTCGAGCTGTTGCACCACCAAATTTATTTTGTATTTATAGAACTCGGCGGCACACCACCATCTGATGGTCCAAATTTTCGATGACGCTGAGGCATTATTGAGGTTCTATGCCGTTAATGTGCCGAATTATCTCATCTTTTAGCTCTTCAATTGTTGCTGGCTTATCGACGTACACCGTTTCTTTCAAATAACTCCAAATCACTCTTGGATTATCATTCGCCCAAATGCGGCAATTCTGCTTATTGACGAATCCACTGAGGTGAAAATGTGCCTCATCACTGAGGATGATTTTCTTCGAAAATTGATCATCCACTGTTGCCATTTCTTGCCACCATTCTGACCATTGACGACGCTTGAAATGGTCAAGAGGCTTTAGTTCTTGAGTCAATTGCACCTTGTAAGCATGTAAATGCAAGTTTTTATGCATAATGTTCATCAACGACGAGGGTGAGAGGTGCAATTGTTGGTCACGACGACGAGTTGAGGTAGACGGCTCTTCAGCATTCGATAGCGGAAGCACTGAACATAAAACCAAAACTGAAAGACCTTTGAGATCTAACCTTTTAAATTCCACTTAATGATAGGTTAGGTTAGGTTAGGTTAAAGTGGCTGCTGACCGGAAAAGGTCAGCACACTTAGACCAATATTTGGTCCGTTGTGATACCACAAGGATTTCAAAAATCACCCTTACTCGTTAAACCATTTTGAGCTAATAATGAAGCGTTTGAGACAGTGAATGTCTGAATTATTTAGATCACTAGGATCGTTATAGTAGTAGTCTCCCAAGTGGAGTCTACGTCTTTGCGCTAGGGCAGGACAAGAGCATAGAAGGTGGGGAATTGACTCCTCTTCTTCTTCATCCATGCAGCTTCTGCAAAAATCATTTGCAGGAACTCCAAGACGAGAAACATGTCTTCCTATTAGGCAGTGCCCAGTAAGGACACCTATAATGGAGCTAATATGCAATCTACCAATAGAAATCAGTTGTTTTGAGCGTTTAGCATCAAATAATGGCCAAATCAGTTTAGTAGACCGGCAAGTTGGGGTGCTGGTCCACCTGTGGTTAGCTTTCTTTATGGTATATTGCTTTAGCATGAGTTTACAACTAGCTAGGGGTATACCGATGTTAGATTTGCTATCCAACAAAGGTAATATTGTTCCGTTTATTGCAAGTTCGTTAGCTTTACAATTTCCTGGAATGTCTCTATGCCCCGGCACCCATGTAAGGTGAATGTTAAACTGTTTTGACATCTCCACCAGAGATGATCGACAATTTTGGGCTGTTTGTGAGTTAATGGAGACAGAGTCCAGTGACTTTAAGGCAGCTTGACTGTCTGAGAAGATACGTATATCGGTTGTCGATATAACGTTTTCTTTTAGCCAAGAGAGGACTTCTTTTATTGCTAAAAGCTCTGCCTGGAACACGCTACAGTGATTGGGAAGACGAAAAGATAGACAAAGATTTAATTTTTCGGAGTATACGCCTCCACCGACCCCGTCATCGGTTTTAGATCCATCTGTATAGAAATGAATTGCTTCGTCTATCAAAAACGACTCATTTTCCCAAGAAGACCTGGAAGGGATGGATACTTGAAAATTTTTATCAAATTTTGGATGAGGGGTGGTGTAATCGACGTTACTAGGTAGACTACTGAATGAGTTCAGTATAGTAGAGTGACCAATATCATTATTGATCCACTGCGAGGAGGCTTTAAGTCGAATGGCTATGTTAGCGGCCGATTGTTTGCTAAAAATATCTAGCGGTATGAGATGAAAAAGAACATCAAGTGCAGCAGAAGGAGTTGAGCGGAGAGCTCCACCCATGATTAAACAGGCTGTTCGTTGGACTTTGCTTAGCTTATCGCGGTTTGTTACTGTTTCCATCGCAGTCTACCATACTGTCACTCCATATGTAAGTATCGGTATAATGACTGAGATGTATAGCCAGTGTGTTATATGAGTTTGTAGACCCCATTTGTTACCTACGGCTTTTTTTGCAAGAGAAAAGAGCTATGTTGGCTTTGTTGACTCTCTCTTGGATATTGGGCTTCCAACTTAATTTCTTGTCCAAAATAAGACCCAGATATTTTGCTTTGTCTGAGAATTTAAGCGGTATACCTTTCATGAGGGGAGGGTCTATGTGTGGGATTTTATATTTCCTGGTAAATAGGACAAGTTAAGTTTTGTGGGGGTTGACACCGAGTCCACATTGATCTGCCCAGTTAGTAAGCTTGTTTAGAGCATTTTGTAGGAGTTCCTTCAGAGTATTAGGATGCTTACCAGATATCGCTATCGCAACATCGTCCGCATAGGCAATCACCCTGTGCCCCTCCCTTTCAAGAATCACTAGTAGTTTATTTACGACTAGGTTCCAAAGGAAAGGAGAGAGGACGCCGCACAGTGGGACGAAAACATGAAAAAGTGGTCATCGGGCTGTAACTTTTGAAATAATGGATGGATTTTGAAACGGTTTTCACTATTTTGTACTTGAAAAATTATAGTTTCATACTATATTTTAAAAACTCTGAAAAAATGAGAAATTTTCCAAAATAAAATTTAACATAACCTCTGAAACTTTTCAAATTTTAGCTCTAGGCAAATAAAATTAATTTTATGGAGGAAGAACAATTAATATGTACTGCTCTTAGTTCATATTACAAGTTTGATGTGCATTTTGGCACTTTTTTTTTTAAATATGTATTTTGAGACATCGTTCATATTTTAATTTGAATGTTAATTATATTGAATATTGTGCTAGTTAATATAATGTAGATATGTTTATACAAAATTTCTTTTGCCTTTTCGTGGTATTTTATTAAAAAAATCTATTACTTTTGAAGCATTAAGCTTAACTTCACCTTTCAGCTTCATTTTTTCGGCTAAAAGGAGCGTAGTGCTGCATGTACTTTGACGTAAAGCTTCGGTTTTACGCCTGTTTTTGTCGCGCACTGAAGTTATCAAACTGTTCATTAGTGTTGTTAGCGGTTGATGGGGGTAGTTTTATAAAGGTTAATTTATTAAATTCTGTTTCAAGCCACGTTTTAAACCGTTTTTTTTTCGCATTTTATTGTTACTGCATTCTACAAATCCATTTTCAAGCTTCAAACAAAACTTGCGAAAAAATTCAAACAAGTCCAATTTTTTCCCGAGATTTTAATTCCGCTGTTTGGATAACAATATTTATAGTCAGTTAAGTCACGCCCTTTTAGTCTTTAAAACGTTGACAAAATCTTCTTAAGGAAACACAACCATTTTAACTTAGTATAAGGCTTCAAAATTAGTTGTGTACTAGACGATCGTTTTGTTAAAAAAAAAACTAAACAAAAATGGCATTCATTATTATAAAATCACATGATTACATTTTTGTTAAATTAAGAGAGATAAAATAACCGTTAACATGAGAGCCATACTGTGTTTTGTCATTAAGTCTATAACAAGTAATGATAACCTAAAGACAAAATCTCATTAACCAGAGAAAATAAGATTTAATTGACAAAAGGGGAATCCCCCACCCCCTCCCTCTTTCTTTCATGTCAATGTATGCACTGTTTAATAGTTTCAGATTTCTTAATGTTAGTTATTATTATATATAAAAATGCAAAGATGCCCCTACTCCCTTCTCCAGTTAGCAAACTTATTTTATTTAAGAGTTCTCACCTCTAAGGGAGATTTTAAAAACCCTCCAGGAAGCGTGGTCGGATGCGGTCGGATCCAATTTTTTGAAAATATGACACCAAATAAGTGCACAATTAATTTAAGACTACCCAAAAACCGAGCATTTTTGAGCATTTTTTTAAAATCATCTTCAAACCTGAAATTAGAATTTTTTTAAAATACTCACAAAAACAGTTTTTTTTTAAGGCTCAAACAATTTTGTTTCAAGGATTTTTTTAATTGTTAAGTTTAAATGAACCAATTGCATGCCTACAAAATTTATTTGGAAAAGAAAACATGAAAAGGGTCTGAGAAAAACAAATTACAAAAAAGCGTTAAAATTCCATTTTTTTTTTTGGTTTTAAAAATACTGCATCTTTGAGTCCATATTATTTGAAAACTAAAGACTGTACATAAAAAAAATGTTTTATATATAAAAGAGGCGACAATTTTCTATGCATATCAAACAAAAAATATTTCGAATAATGAAAACAAAAAATCACCCAATGTCCGGAATTTTGTACTAGACGTTCCACTGTGCGCCGCCTTGCGGCGTACCCCTACTGACAGTCCTTCGAGTAGTAAAATCGCCCAGTTTTGAATTAATAATCCTGCTTATCAGCATATGATTTATCAAATTACTGATTGACTTATCCACCTTCAGAGATGACAGCGCAGATGTGATTGCGGATGCGTCGACATTGTTAAAAGCTCCTTCTATATCCAGGAAAGCAACTAAGGTGAACTCCTTATGATGAAGGGAGTGTTCGATAGTACGAACCAGCGTATGTGGAGCGGTTTCTACAGATTTCCCTTTGTTATAAGCATGTTGAGCATTGGATAGTAAGGACTTATCAATGTTTGCCCTCAAATGGATTTCAATCAGACGTTCAAATGTTTTAAGAAGGAATGATGATAGGCTTATAGGTCTTAGATCTTTAGGATTAACATGGCTAGGTTTGCCAGCTTTGGGAATGAAAATAACATTTACTTCTCTCCATGACAAAGGAATGTGAGCCAGAGCGATACAACCATTTAAGATGTTTACCAGAATGGGTATTAGAATATCGGAGTTTTCCTGTAATTCCGCTGGAATTATTCCATCTGGCCCAGGAGATTTGTATGGATTGAAGCTGTTTATTGCCCATTTTAATTTTTCCTCTGTAATCAGACCTTGTGGAGGAGTTATGCTACTGAATATGTTGTTAGGATCAGTGCTATTAACGTAAGGAGAGCTGTCTGGAAAATGTACATCCAGGAGCAGATTGAGCGATTCTTCGCTTGAGTTTGTCCAGGAACCGTCATTGTTTTTTATGCAACTTGGCATTACTGGATTTTTGGAGAGGATTTTTCTTAACCTTGATGCTTCTGAGTTGCCTTCTATATTGTTGCAGAAAGTTCTCCAGGACATACGCTTGGTTTTCCTCAGTTCTTTTTTATATAATTTGAGGTAGTCTTTATATGAATCCCAATCAGAAGTTTCTCTGGAGGTTTTCGCTCTATTAAAGAGTTTCCTGCATTCTTTTCTTAGTGGATCCAGCCCCGAGTACCACCAGTGTGGTTTCTTTTTACCTCTTATTTTTATAAGAGGGCAGGCAGTTTCCAGAGATTTGTTGAGGGCTGCTGTGAAGTGATTGACTTTAATATCAAGATCCTCAGTGTTGTAGGGTATGCTGTATAACTCAGGTCTGATTGACCTTAATAGAGTTGCCCTATATAGAAGCCAATCTGTTTTCCGATGGTTACGGAAGGAAGGTTGGCTAGGAGGTTCGTCCATTATTTCGAATTGTATGTATCTATGATCAGAGAAAGAATGATCATTTGATACTTTCCAATTCGTGATAGTATGATAAATTTTATCTGAGACAAGAGTTATGTCAAGTACTTCCTGTCTGTTTTTAGTAACAAATGTGGGTTCATTTCCAACGTTACATATTGTTAGGTTAGTGTTCAAAATATAATCGAAAAGAGACTCACCTCTGTCGTTTATATTCGTGCTACCCCACACTGTATGATGGGCGTTAGCATCACTTCCAATAATGAGGTCAGTCTTCTGCCTATCTGCATCAGTGATAAGCCTCCTCAGAGTGTCTCCTGGGAGAGGGCCAAGGTGGTCATGGCCAAGATATGCCGACGCCAGCCAGAGAGTTCCTTTGGCTGTTTCCAGTCTTGCGACGGTTACATCTCGATCACTGAAATTAGGTAGTAAAAATACATTTAAAAATACATTTAGGCTACTTTTAACTAGTATGCAAGATCTGGGTTCACCTTTATCTAATGTATACAGCAAGTAGTAGTTTGGAGTCCTTAGTCCCCGAACGATGGATTTCACAATCCAGGGTTCTTGAATTAGGACGATGTCTTCTCCGCTGCTGGATAGACGAAGAAGCAGGGAGGCTGAGGCCTTAATAGAGTGTTGGAGATTAATCTGAAGAAATCGCAGCATCTTTGCTACAACCCTCCCGATCAACCTCCAACACGGTGACGTTGGAGTCTTCCGATTCCGAGGTTGAGCCCAGAAGAGCGTCCTCACTCAGAAGATCTTCATTGTTGTCTCTCCATGTCGCTGACTGTTTTTATTGTCTCCACTGTTGCCGAAGATGACCTGGATGCCTCTTCCTCTTCCAGTGATGGGAAGGTGATAGATGCACCAGGGTCTGCAGCAGCAGTTTCGACTGTTATGGAGGAAGTGGATGCACCAGTAACATCCGCGTCCTTTTTGTACACCTTCAGTGTGATGGTCTCAAACCCAAACCTAATCACACCTTTGGTCTGCGCCAGAGGAGCAAGGGACTCCTTATTTAGTACAATAATTGCACCTCTGTAGGGTCCCTTTTTCTCCTCCAATTTCGCAACTTTCCAGTTGTGAGTAGGAAGGGATGGGTTCGATAGCCGGATCATTTGGAGTATTACATCCATGCTGGAGAGTTCGGCTGTAACCATGGCGCGAGCTCTTGGTCTGCACGGGATTTTCTCCTTAGCAACAACCTCGAGCCTAGCACCAGGCCAGACTTCCCCTAACCGGCTAACGGCCAACGATAGAAGATCACACGATCTCTGATCGTCACAAACCATGAGCTTAACATGTCCTTGATGCCAGCCTCCATCGTTTGTGATTGGAGGTGGTCCCGGGTTCTCCATCATGATACTCATGAAGCTCAACTGGAGCTTCCCCTTGACCACCTGCCAATTTTCCGCAGAGATCGTGCCATCGACGTCGTTCCCGTCAATGATCGCGACCACGATTTTGTTTTTAACCACATCACTGAAGGTCTTATTCCCTCCACAGGGATGTGATGGAGCGCTGATGTTGTGCACTTTGGGGCGTTTGGGTACTGAAATTGTGCCCTCCATAGATCTTTGACGCTTCGACGTGGAGTCTCCGCTGGCCTGGACGCTATTATTAGCTAAAAAGCTTTTAGCCCACTTAACTTTTGCATCATGCTGAGAGTTCTCCCCGGCGCCAGGTTGTTCACCAAACACCCTGAGTATTCTCTTAGCATTGCGAATATCCTTGTAGAATGTCTTAGAAGGGTTGGGCTTACGCTCGCTCCCCCCAGGGCCTTCTTTAGGATTTGTGGAGTTGTTAGAGGTGGAGGGACCATGCTTCACAGTCCTACCACCGCTGGAATGAGGCAAAGAAGTGCGGGGAGGTTTACTCTCCTTAGTGGTAGCAGGACCATGATTCACAGTCTTACTACCACTGAACCGCGGTGTCGAAGTTTGGAGAGGTTTACTCTCTGAAGTAGTAATAGAAGGGCCATACTTCACAGCTCCCCTGTTACTGGAAGGAGGTATTTCTACCATTTTACTCCTGCTTTTGCTTTCGGCAATAGGACTGTGAGAATCCACAGTACTACTACTTCCAGCGCAAGCCGGAGAAACAGCAGACGGCTTTTCAGTCGCACTGCTGGCCTGTCTCAAAGACCAGGACTTTCCACCATCTTTTGAATTTAAATTTTCCATAAGATCCCACTAGTAACGGAGAAAGGGTGGTCCATCTGCACAGAGATCCGTATATGCAGATAAGGCTAGTTAATCCGGAGGTCGCCTGGTATCCGGATACTCCGTTAGCGACTGAGCTAGTTTTTTGATTGGGCCCTCAGCCAGGCTGATCATCGGCACGGGTCGTATAACACCTTGAATCCAGCCCAATTGGGAATTTGCAAAAATAGGAAAAGGAGAGAGTGGGCGGGGAATCAGACAGTAAGCACCGTTCTGAAAAGAAGGACGTTAAGGGTGATAGAGGAGCTGGTAACTTTGGATAGCTTTTTCGCATTTCCAATGTGGGAGAGGGAGGGATATAAGGATGTGTAAGAGGATGATGAGCGTCCTTTGGTTTCAGGACTCATCTGGAGATAACATCTCGAGAATCATTGACCCTACTCAGCTTCTACAACTCGACAAGTTCAACGCTCAGGTAGAAGCCACTTAATGATAATGCACATAAAATAATATACATAAATAATATATTACAGTAAAGTCTAATTAAAAAAAAAAAAGAGCTTGATGCCCTGCGCAGATATATCCTTTTTCTTTTAAGGCAAAATTATCTAAGTACGATTTGATGAGAACTAAGCTACGAGTAGATAACCTTTTTTGTCCACATTTATTTCTAAAAAAATATTTAATTCTCTTAAAACATGAATATGATCTCTCTACAGATGCCATTATTACAGGATATTGAAAATCTTCAGATTCCTTGAAGTTTTTTTTTTTTTTTTTTGATTTAAAATTCTCATAATTGAAAATAACCTTTAGTTATATTTCTGCTGGAATGTCTAGAAACCTCAGATATGAATATTCGAAATACCTACTATTTTTTACCACTTTTTTTTTATAATAACAAAAAAAATGAACAGAAAACAGGTGGATTGTATTTATCGAATATGATCTCTCTACAGATGCCATTATTACAGGATATTACAAATCTTCAGATTCCTTGAAGTTTTTTTTGATTTAAAATTCTCATAATTGAAAATAACCTTTAGTTATATTTCTGCTGGAATATCAAGAAACCTCAGATATGAATATTCGAAATACCTACTATTTTTGACCACTTTTTTTTTATAATAACAAAAAATAAACAGAAAACAGGTGGATTGTATTTATCGCCACGAAAATAATTAAAAAACTACCAGCTTTTAAATTCATATTTGTTTGTTTTCTGATTGTTATGAATTGCACCTAAATTTGCACACACATTATATTAAAATAAAACTTTTCTACTCCTTTTGTCCATGAAATTAAACTCATCAGTTTGAGACAATAAGCAACTCAATAGATACATCTTTGTTTTTCTATCTATCTCTTATAGGAAATTCTCGTAATGCATTCACACAACTCATTCTTCACACATTGGGCAAAAGGCAAGAAACAAGACAAAATTATTTTGACTTTTACCCCGGTTACAAGAGAAGATTGAGGAATCGAATCGAATCCGAATTGAGATTTCGATCCAGGTATATGGTGGCACTGGATCGAGAGATCGAATTGAAATGGGATCGAAATGACGATTCTGGTATACATGCATATTTTCGATTCGATTCAGCTCGTTTAGTGGGATCGGATCGAGAAATCCTATTTCAATCCGATCCAGGTATACATGGAGCTAAATCCTGATTCAATTCCGATTCAATTCTCCATATAAACGTAGTATTTGGGTTGAGATCTAAATTAAGAATGCGAAATAATGGAATGCCCAGCTGTTGTGCATTCTATGTATTGTTTGAGAATCATTGTTGTTTGATCATTTTGTGAATATTGGTGAGTGATGTTGTAGGTATATTTTCAGTTGACTTGGAGTGGAAGGGTGTTTTGAAATTGAGTTAAAGAGGCGATAGGAATGCATAGCTGTTAAGCATTTTAGCAAGAACTTTCATGAGATTGAGCATTATAAATAATGGAGTGATGCTGAGCATTCTCAGTTGGTTTGCAGTATAGCATTTTAAGTTGTAATAACCAGAGAGATCTTGATTTTCTTTAGTAATTTTAGTAAAAGATGAAAATGATGCCATAATGATGTTGGAATGTAATTTACAGAGTAAATGAAGAATCATTAATAGGTACAAATAATATAATAAAAATATTAATACAATTTGGAATTTTGAATTTAATTCCTTGCTAGGTACGATTTTTTCAAATGGTTCAACGGAAGCACTCATTCCACTCAATATATATGGACGCCTCGTCCCTGTATATATTATATATATAGTATTCACAAGATTGACATTGAAGCGTCAAGTTTTTCGGTTTAAATATGATAAGCCATAAAGGCAAAGACATGCTTGTTTCAAAAGTCCTCCAGAAAAATAATGAGTTACATACAGGGTGTCCCTTAATTCGTGCATAATATGTTAGGGCGTGATTCTAGGTATATTCTAAGAAAAAAATCTATTTACAGTAAAGGCATATCTTCAATTCTTATATCATATATTGGGGATTTTATAAAAGGCTTACTTTCGTGTACCCTGACCCATGTTAACGGTAATTGCGCACTGTTAATACTGACTATAGATAGTCTAACTGCGCTTAGATAAATTTGATATCTTATCCAGTTCATGTTCCATTTTTTCCTGCCCATGCTAATTTTTTCGGGAAAACCTACAACGGGTAAAATTAAAAAAAAATATTTTTTGCCTTAAGCTCCAACGGCTAGGAATAAAAAATGATTTTGTGTGGGTTTAGATAATATTAATTTCATGTGTCTAGTTATAACAGGTGTTCTTTTATATAAACAAGTTCTTTCGTTCTTCCCTATACCAAAATACATCCAATACTGTAGGGTCAGAAGATCTTGCAGGTCAGTGAACCGGTCCGTTTTTTGCTATCCAATGATTACCATGTTCTTCAACTCTTGATCCTCGACCATATTGGACTAAAGCACCATCCTGTTGGATATATGTTGAAGCTAGTTAAATCAGCTTCCACTGAAACCCGTGTTTAAATTGTACATTATTTACATAATGAACTGACATTCAATGTCAGTGCTGCCTTCATGATACGTAAATATGTCTGATTGTAAACAATAATGTACTTAAATATACTCTCAAATTATTATGTCGATTTTAATTGTTATTGTTCACATTATTGATTTTATTTTGGAATGCGATTATGTTTTGTCATTGCATTCGTGTAATTTTGTTGTCTGTTATTTAAAAAAAAAACTCATCATTTCATCTTCCTCATAAAGGTAGATGGACTTCTTGAATTTAACATTGCATTAAGCCGATAAGCTTCAATCACAAATCAGTAAAACCCGCTTAAGAGAAACGGCAAAATGCCACAGTCCTTCTTTCACTTAAGCGGATTTTTCACTTAAGCGGAGTTCAGATAAGTGAAAAAAAAATTTCACTTAAGCGGATTTAAAAATTCCATTAAGCGGAGATTTAATGCTAGAAACATGCTAAAGCTGTTTCAGTATGGTACTAGGTTAAAACAACGAATTTGCAAATTTTAATCGAATATAGCATCATACTTTCTCTGCCCTTTTGTTAAAGTTAAAATCATCGAATACCTACTTTATTTTTTTAGTATCATGCTAGCTTCATATGACTCTTTGACATTTGCAACCATCAAAAAAGGTTCGTGTACTTACTTTTTTACACGAAATGTCATTGTTTTAGGTGTGTTCAGAAGCAATTTATTAAGAAAATCCTTTTAGTACGATACTAATTACAAAATGTTTAAAATTAAGAATGATTTAGTAAACTACTTTAAAGTTAGCAAATTGTTAAGTAGTATCATACTAATACCTTAATAATAGGCTTTTAAAATTTTGCGCCAATATTGTTTTTATCTTTTGGACTTATACCGACCTCGATGATTAATATCCGAGAAATGCGCCGCATCCTAGGAATTTATTTTTGGTACTGCCGCTTTAATAAATATTTCTCCGCGTGGTTTTCTTAAGAAGAATTCTTATTTGGAATGGAGGCCGACGAATAGGTAGCATTCGATCCCTTATTTTTGCCCGAATTTCGTATTGCCGTTCACACTACAAACCGTCTTGCCAATCTTTTTGGAACACTTTATACTAAGTTCGTCATTCAGAGAGCTAGAGTAAAAATACGCAATTACTAGCTGTTCTGTGGGGAATAAGGAAAATGCGCTCTTATTTCGAAAGATGCCATTTCAACCTGGTACCGATCACCATTCCTCTGGTAGATTAGCATGTTGGGTATTGGAGATCCAGCAATACGATTTCAAATTCCATTACCGTAAAGGTGCAATGAATGTGGTTACCAACGCCCTATAAGGCAATCCGCTTCTCATAACTGAAGTAGACAAGTTTTTTTAGAACAATGTATCGGAATTTACTAGCCTGTTTAGTCGAGTTAATTATTCAGCAGCGCTTCAACGTACCGTAAACACCCCAGGAGAATCCAATCGAAAGAGTTAACCGACAGAGTCCTTACTTGTGGTGCCAACTATTTTACGGAAAAACTTGCGCTCCGCTACGTCAGCCTCTTTGAGGTTGCCAGATTTATTTCGCCATTAATCGCCGTTCTATTAAACAATGATAAACGCTAGACAAAAGGAGCAGAAAACTCAATTAGAGGCCGACTACTTTTCATCGAGCAGCCGTTCATCCGGATCATCGATATCCGACTCAACCGTCAGGCAACCGACCATACCGCGCTGACTTCAACCAAAGGTACTGAGGGTGAAGTAAACCTCACTCTAAGACCACAGCGCCACATGAGTGGCGTAGAACTTCCAATTCATGATTTGGATTGCCCACAGCCTTTTCCCGAAGTCCCTCCTGAAGGGAACTTGAGTTGTTACGTAACTCCCGGGGTTTGTTTCAATAGAACTAAGTAATATGTTGTTAAGTTTTTTTTTTTTTTTCAAGTCAATAAAACATTAATAAACAGAAAAAAATAATGAACAATAATATAAAAATAAAATGAAAAATAAAAATAAAAAAGAGAAAAAAGAAAACAATGGGAAAATAAATAATCTTTTTTCCCGCAGATGACTCGACTCGTTCTCGCCTTTCGAAGAAAGAGGAAATGTACTGAAGGTACACCTTCCTCCAACCACCTAACCCACAATCCAACTCTATCCCACCGTTATATGAAATACCTTGTTAGCTTATTATTCGATTATTGTATGTAGTATATGAAATACCCTCTTATTTTATTTTAGCCTATAATATTGTAAGATTATTAAATAAAACAAAAATTTAGAATTATTGGAGTTCTGAAATCTTCAACGAAAAACCGAGTTTTCTTGGTTTCTTCGGTCTCACCCTGAATCCGCTGACTTAGACAAAAAAAAAGCATCAAAAATGTTTTATTCTTTATGTTAATATTTCCAAAAAATATATCTTATTATTTCACTCATTTATAATGTTTCTTCTACATTTAAAACTTGTGTGTTTGTTTTGAATAAAGTCAAGAAGAATAAGAAGAAACATAATGGTAGGCGCAGTGTGACGGAGTATATGTCAATTTGAATATGCTTTAGACTAAGGGATACTAAAATGCAAAGTTCAATTGGTAAAAAGTGATAGTGATGTCAAAACGTACTTTAAGTATACTATTAATGCAACTGTGCATAATTTCGTGTTTTTAGTTGATCTTACCCGCTTTTGGCAAATTCAATAACTGAATTTAACATTCGTTTTCCAAGATCTCTCTCCACTTGTCTATATTGAAGCGACTGATTTAATGGCTGCCCAAAAAAGTACTCGATTTCATCTCCATGCAGTACACCCATCCATTCACCCCATAAAGAAGTGCTGGTCCTCTGAAATAAAAGTGTTTGAAAAGTTATTTATGTATTACAAAAATATAAGAAACAGAATATTGAGTTCAATTGCTTTTTGTTTTCTCTTAAAGGCAATATACATATCTATGTCCATTCAAAATAGTCGATGAAATGTTAACATTTCAACGAAATTCGCAGATTATTATTTATAATTCCCTTCGTCATAAGAACAAAATAACTATATTTACATTCCAATTTTGCTAAACTAAAGCCATTTTTTAAAATCAATTTTGTTTTAACTAAACTAAAAGTTCAATTCAATCAATCAATTCATGTTTGAAATTAGACATAAATGATGTAAATACTCAAAAAATTAACAATTATCTTTTATATTACATCGATATAGTATAGATAGTAAAAATATTACGTAAAATTAGGGAGTCAAACTGTAAAGAAACTTTTTTAACAAATGAATAAAACTATCTATCTATCTATCTATTTACAGTTTTCCCTAATTGCTTCAAGATATTTTGGAAAAAGGTAGCAATAGGCGTTTTTTTTTTTGCAAGTCCATAAGCAATTGTAGAAAAAAAGACATCGGGACTAAGCGCTTTACATATAAATACAACAACTACTTAAGTCTATACGGACTTAGCTAAGCCCAGATAATTTTTTGAGATCCTGATAAAAACGGTGATGCCAAAATAATATTACAGTAAAACCCGCTTATTATATGAAGAGTTCCAATCATTATGCAGAATCCTTTATGATTGTTAAAAATGCGGTCTTCACTTCTTGTTGACCCGAACATTTTTTGGAAATTTGTTAATAGCAAGAAAAAATCTGACGGATATCCATCTACTATGAAGTACTTGAATGAAACCAGCAACAACCCTCTTGTTATTTGCAATATGTTTTCTTCCTTCTTTAAACTTTCGTTTTGTGGTGATGATTTTGAACCTTGTGAGAGTAATTTTACTCATTTGAAAAGCTTTTCTCAAAGCTCAATTAGTGATATTGTTATCACAGTTGAGGATGTCTTAGACCATCTTTCGGGCTTAGACCACGACACGTCCAGTGGACCAGATGGAATTCCGGCGTATATTTTAAATTGTTGCAAACCTCTGACAAGACCCCTAACGTTTTTATTTCAAAACTCCCTAAAATAAACTGTTTTCCCTAAACTTTGGAAAAATTCATTCATTATACCTATTCACAAAAAAGGAAATCGCGGTGATATTTCTAATTATAGACCAATAGCCAAACTTTCTTGCTTACCGAAATTATTTGAAGCTATCATATTTAAGAGTTTTTATTTCAGCTGCAAACCTTTCCTTGCGAGCGAGCAACATGGGTTTATGAAAAAGAAATCCACTGTTACTAATCTCGTTGAATTCACGTCGTTTACAAATAAAACTATCGAGGATGGTCATCAAGTTGACTGTTTTTATACAGATTTCAGTAAGGCCTTCGACAAGTTGTCTCATAGTCTAATTTTATTTAAGCTTTCATCTCTTGGATTCCCTTCTGCTTTCGTCCAATGGATCAGGTCTTACTTGAATTGAAGGACATACCAAGTTCTTTTAAGAGGAATCGTTTCTGATCCAATTAATGCTGACTCTGGTGTTCCACAAGGTAGTCACCTTGGTCCACTTCTTTTCATAGTATCAATTAATGATGTTGTTTCAATTGTAAGATCATGTAGGGTTCTTATCTACGCAGATGATATTAAATTATTTAAAATCATCAGAAACCAATCCGATTCTGTTTCTCTTCAAAATGACATAAATATGTTTTCTGAATGGTGCTCAAATAACAATCTCTTTCTAAATGTTTCAAAGTGCCAATCAATGTCCTTATTTAGAAGAAAAAATCCAATATGTTACAATTGTTGGAGCACATTATATTTAAAAACAAATTATATTTAATATATTTCATTGTTGAATAAAAACTGAAAAGATTTATCGGATTTACAAATTAAATATACAGAAGTCCCATCACTACTTTTAAAATTATAAATATTTGAAATTCCCGCCTAAATACCAAGGCTCACCATATTTATTTTTATTAATTTTATATATAAAATATAAAAACCGATGTTACATTATAGCATGTATAATAAAGAAAAAATATTGTCACACGTTACATCGAACTATTAAGTCGTTTCATTTTCTACATTATAGTCTAATAAAGTCAAATTAAAAATTATATCGTTGGTTTTTTTGCAAATTAAGTTTTAATAAAAGAAATAGAAATTTTCCTGTTTTTACAAAATCAAATTTTTCTATTTCGCGGTTTGAAAAAGATCAAATCGTCTATTTTGGCGCCCAAACGTGGAGCAGAATTTTCTGCGAAATCATTATTTAAAGTTGTCGCGTTACGAACTTAAATCTGAAATAAGACATTCTCGTAAAAAAAAAAAAAAAAAAAAAAAAAAAAAAAAAAAAAAAAAAAAAAATAGATAAAATAAAATCTTAAGTTTTCGTCGGTTTCGGTTCGGTAATTGTAAGTGCATGTTAAAAGTTGTGCTAAAAGACAAAAAAGTGCATAGACAAGAAAATTAAAAGATAGACATTTATATCGAAAGATGAAACAGAAGACAAAAGGAGTTCGACTGGGACAAAGGAGTCACATGACTAGATACTTTCATCGTCAAAAGCAGTCTTACCCAGTCCAAAGTTCGCATAAGCAATTTAAATTGGACAAATTGCTCAGGGAAGTTAAGTACAAAAAACTCCCTTCAAGGTATGTTGCCAATATAATAAGCGAATGTGCGTTCGTTTTAATCAAATTTGAAATTAATCGCAGTTCTTAAAATACTGCATGGATTTATGCTATTCTTCGAAAAAATACACCTACATAAACGCACCTTCGCTTTGGAAAAATAATTGTATGCTGTCATTCATTTTAATATCTAAAAATTAAAATTTAAAATAATTTTAAATAAATTAAATTTCGTGGATCGTTTTAACTTTGCGCCATTTCTATACAATCCACAAGGGGAACATATATATAGCCATTTCACTCTAACATGCACATAAAATTATATTAAAAGCTCATTTATCGCTCGTTCGTCTCGCTCGTTCATCTCGCTTGTTCGTCTCGCTCTCCTCGTTTGCTGGATGATCGCACAAAAAAGCTTCGTTGGATATACGAACTTACATATGTCATCATCAGTTCTAGTTTGCCTGCTTGCTCATAGTCAAAGCTTTTGAATAGGATCCACTTATCGTCGTTGCTGCTGTTGGAAATACCTAATTAATACACTTTCGTTAATCAAACTTTGGAATTGATAATTCGCATAATAAAATTCATTTTCGTGGCCAAATACTTCATTAGAACCCAGTTTATTAGATTTCGCCGAAATCAAAAGTCAATCTTCATAGGCATTCACTAAGTTAATTGTGAATTGGTTTCGATATTTCAATTACGTTTGCGTTGTATATATAAGACCTACATGGAATTATAGTTATCGCCTTTGGATTTTTGGAGCTTTTAAGAATTATTGTGTCGCTGTACTTAGTATCTACTTGGAGTTGGATATTTTAAATTATTTTTGGATACAGATTTTCTCTTCATAGATTTATTGAAGCTTTTCGTATATTTGATAACTAGAAGTCATTATCTTGCAAATTGGTCGTTGGATTAAAGTCAGAGTTAATATTAAAATAACTACAAAAAAAAAAAAAAAAAAAAAAAATAGTGAATCATGCCAGGGCCAACAGATGCAGCAAAATTAGAAGAAGTCAAACAACAACGTGCGTCTACTAAAGGAAACATAACAAGGATTAAAAATATTTTAGAGAGACCACAAGAACCCTCTCCTACAGAATTAGAATGCCGGTTAGGGATTCTCGAGTCATATTTTAAGCAAGGATTAGCCTACCAAACCCAAATTGACGGCTGTCAGATACGGGACGTAGTGAACTTGAGGAGTTGTACATTACAACAAAAACTAAAATTCTTTCGATGCTTGGAGATAGAAGACGTCTTAGTTTAGGTGGTGAACATTAATTCTTAATACCTTCTGCTCCTCCTACAACCCGGTTACAGCCTTTACGCTTACCAAAATTTAATGGAAAGTATTCAGAATATAAGAATTTTCTGCGATCTTTTGAATACTTAGTTCATGATAGTCCCACGCTCAGCGTTATAGAAAAATACAATCATTTGTTATCATATTTAAGTGGCAAGGCATTAGACACTGTAAATGCTCTACAAGTTACTGAAGAAAATTATACTAAAGCAATACAAAGCCTCAAAAATCGCTTTGACAATGATGCTTTGATATTTTTGGAAAATATTTCTTCTATCTTCGAATTTCCTAAAATTTCAAAGGTTTCGCCTACAAATCTACGAAGTCTCGTTGACAACATATCCGCTCTTTATAGTTCGCTTGATTCGTTAGGCTCAGAAAAAGATATTTGCAATGCAGTTATGATCCATATTGTTATGTCCAAAGTAGATTCAGAGACACGAACAAAATGGGATGAACAGTTAGATTATAATAAACTTCCTTCTTGGGATGATTGCACAAAGATGCTTAACAAACGATGTCAATTCTTAGAAGCAAAGGAAGGTAGACAGAGTCACTCTGAAACTAGTCAAAAGAGGCAAGGTAAAACTCGTCAACAACATTCAAGCCAACAATCACAAACAATGCTGACAATAACTAAAAAATCCTACGCATTTTGTCATGACGATACCCGCTACATTGCTTCCTGTCAAAAGTTTAAAGATCTTTCAGTCTTAGATCGTTTTTCAAACGTAAAACGACTTGAGTTATGCATTAATTGTCTAGGAAGAGGGCATACTGTTTTCACATGCTCCTCGAAGTATACATGCAGAATATGCCACAAATCTCATCATTTTTTGCTTCATCGGACACAAGCTTCGTCAACTGTAAATAACCCAGCTAGATATCAAATACCAAACTCTTCAGCACAAGCTGTAAGCAACGCAGTTGGAGATCAAGGAACATCGTCATCACCAACGGTACATGCTGCACTAGAACAACGTCCAAACACAAAGCATCATGTGATTTTAGCAACAGCGTTAGTTTTAGTTAAAGATTCAACAGGAAGTTATCAATATGGTCGAGTTCTTTTAGATTCTGGGTCTCAAGTAAACATGATAAATGAGAAGTTTGCAAAATCATTACTCCTTCGTAAAAATAAGAAAGTTATTGACATAGTTGGCATTGGTGATTCTAAAACCAATATTCAATATCAAACTCAAACCACCATTCGCTTCCGTTTCAATAATTTTGAGGTTTCGTTAGAGTTTCTAGTTGCACCGTTTATAACAGGATATCAACCCGACAAAGCATTTCAAACAGTCAATTGGAATATACCAAAGAACATTGAACTGGCGGATGAAGATTTCAATAAACCTTCACAAATTGATATGCTTCTTGGTGCTGAAGCATTTTTTGATCTTTTGTCAGTTGGACAGATAAAGTTAGGCAACAATCTATCAAGTCTCCAAAAAACTTTGCTAGGTTGGATAGTATCTGGCAGATATAGTTGTTCACTGGAATCATCCACCAAAGTTTGTTGTTTGAGTACTGAAGAAGATTCATTGCATCAATTCGTAGAAAAGTTTTGGGAGTTAGAGGAAGTCAATTGTCGGAAGTCAAAGTGGACAGATGAACAGAACAAATGCGAGGCGATTTTCAATGAAAGTATAGAGGAATTGGACACTGGTCGTCTTATGGTCAAACTACCATTTAAAAACAATCCCGAATGCTTAGGAGCATCATATGACATCGCATATAGAAGATTTCTTTCCCTGGAACGTAGATTGTCCAAAAACTTAGAACTAAAAACTGAATATTCGAAGTTTTTAAAAGAGTATGAAGATTTAGGACACATGTCCAAAGTGAAGAGTCCAAACCTCGAAGTGCCTCACTACTATCTTCCCCACCAGTGTGTTTTGAGGCCAGATAGTGTATCAACGAAATTAAGAGTTGTATTTGATGCGTCTTGCTGTACATCGTCACAAATTTCATTGAACAAACTCTTAATGGTTGGCCCAACAATTCAAGATGACATTTTTACTCTTTTGTTGCGTTTTCGATGCCATAGATACGTCATAACAGCGGATATTTCTAAGATGTATAGACAAGTTTTAATTCATCCTGCTCATAGACAGTTTCAGTATATCTTGTGGAGAGAAAGTAATGAAAATCCTATAGAAACATATCAGTTAAACACGGTAACATATGGCACATCGTCAGCTCCATTTTTAGCCATTCGGTGCCTTCACTATTTGAGTGATAAATTCAAAAATTCTCATATTATTGGATCAAAGGTATTAAAATCAGATTTTTATGTTGATGATATGTTGTCGGGAGCCAATGATATAGAAACTTTGGAGCGCATTAGAGAAGAAGTCTCGGTCATATTGTCATCAGCTGGATTTGAGCTGGCAAAGTGGCATAGTAATGTGGATTCAATGCCTCAGTCCCCGGAAAAAGTACTTAGGTTATCGGAATCAGGTTTAACAAGTACCTTAGGAATCACTTGGAATCCTATTCAAGACAATTTAGTTTTTTCATACAAACCATCTAAAAATTATTCAAAGTTCACGAAAAGAACCATTCTCTCATTATCGTCATCTCTCTTCGACCCCATTGGTTTATTGGGTCCAATTATTATAAAAGCAAAAATCATTCTACAGAAAATTTGGATCGAGAAGTTAGATTAGGACGCATCGATCCCGCAGTGTATGGAAACTGAATGGAAGCACTTTCTGGGAGATCTTCACTTATTGCAGGATTTTGCTGTCCCCAGGTTTGTTTTATCCGAAGGCAGAGTAAAGTTGCAAGTTCATGGATTTAGTGATGCATCCTTGAATGCCTATGGTTGCTGCATCTATGTAAGATCCATCGATTGTTCTAATTCTGTCACCACCAAGTTATTAACCGCAAAATCTAAAGTTTCACCCGCCAAAAAGAAGTGTCTACCAAGGTTGGAGTTGTGCGGCGCACATCTGTTGGCAAAACTTTGGTCAAAAGTAAAAAATTTGTTTATAGACATGAATCCTGAGGTGTTCTTTTGGACAGATTCAGAGGTAGTACTTCATTGGATCGGGACTCATACGTCAAAACTTCAAACGTTCGTCGGGGACAGAATTGCAGAAATCCAGGAGCTAACATCGGTGGAAAGTTGGAGGCATGTTCCAACCCAGGATAGTCCTGCCGATATTATATCTAGAGGATGTTCAGTTCAAGAACTGAAGGATTCCCTTTGGTTTTGTGGTCCCAAGTTTCTTTCAAAATCTTATGATGACTGGCCACCCCTTTTTAGCAATCAGTCGATATCGAAAGAAGCAAGTCTCGAGATGCGAAAAACTGTTTTGCTCGCCAGGAATCAAGAACCAAATCATGTTCTAGAAGCATTAGAAAGGTATAGTGTATACAAAAAAATGGTTCGTATTGTTGTTTACATGCTCAGATTTATTAAAGTTCTCAGAGTTAAAAAGATAAAAAACCGAAAAGCAAAAAATTTGTCACTTTCAATAGAAGAATCCAAATTTCTAGAGTTAGAAGAGGAGAAGATACGAAATATATCACTATCTGTAAAAGAATTGCAGTATGCTGAGGCAAGGATTATATGGAGTATTCAGCAGGAATTCTTTGCAGAGGAAATAAATTCAATCAGAAAGAAAGAAAGTTTGAAGAGTTCAATTAAATGGCTTAATCCATTTCTGGAGGAGTGTAATGGAGTAGAAGTTGCAAAAGTGGGGGGCAGGTTGCAGGAGGCAGCAATTCCAGAGGAACGAAAGCACCCCATTCTTCTTCCAAAGGGCACACATGTCGTAAAATGTTTCGTCAGAGATCTGCACTTGAGTAATTACCATGCAGGACCAAGAGCTCTTTTAGCGCTCATTCGAGAAAAATTCTGGATAATAAATGCCAGAGAAATAGCACGTCAGACGGTGAAGAGATGTACACCTTGTGTCAGATATCGTCCAAAACTTATGGAGCAAATTATGGGAGATTTACCATCAGAACGGATTACACCAGCGTCACGTCCATTTCAGAATTGTGGAGTTGATTTTTGTGGACCTATCTTCACATATTTAAACATTCGTGGGAAGGCACCTTACAAGACTTATGTTGCAATATTTGTATGTTTTGCTTCAAAAGCAGTTCACCTTGAAGCTGTATCAGATTTGTCTTCTGAAGCGTTTTTAGCATCTTTAAAGATTGATTGGCCGTCGTGGTATTCCGAAAAATATATTTTGTGATAACGCCACAAATTTTGTAGGGACTAGGTCCAAGTTAAACGATCTACAAAAGTTCATATTTTCAAATAACACTAAAGACCATATTGAAAAATTTTGTACTAATCAAAATGTATCTTTTCATTTTATTCCACCTAGGGCTCCTCATTTTGGCGGTCTATGGGAGTCAGCCGTTAAAATAGCAAAAGGCCACCTGTACCGTACTTTGGCGAACGCAAAGCTTACGTTCGAGGAGCTCTCTACTGCACTGGTCCCCCCCGACGGGTTTCACCTTGTCGTGGTGGGGGGGCTTAAGTCTATCCTCCTGCTGTTGAGCATAAGCAAGAGGTATTAGGCAACTAAGAAAACCCAAGAGTCAGGGAGATAGGGACAGTCAGGATTGGAGACGATATGAGATGGTTAGGATTCCGGTGATATGCCTAGCCGGAAACCTAATGCATCTCGTAGTAGCTGGTCTTGATTGGATAAGTATGGTGGGACTGTAGGGTCTCTGGTTGCAGCGACAGCCAGGGGTCTGAAAGTCTTACCATAAAAAGTGTGTGTGCGTTGGGTAAAATTGGCATGGTTCTCTTTGGGTCACAAAAACCAATGAGAACCTTTTGATTTGATCTTGATGGTAGTGTTATGGATGGGACTGTGGATTTTTCGACTGGGCATACAGTTGGGGATCCTAGGTCTCATCCGGTGTCTGGGGACTGAGTCTGGTGTGACGTGTGTCATATTAGTACAAGAGGTGTCAGAGAGTGTCCGATGTGTCTAATTGGTTGTTTGAAGTGTGCTGCTGCTGGAATACTGTTGAAGGTTGCTTACTATATACATGAGGCTTGGTGGCATGTCTCCAGGGTGTACCATGCGTAATTCCCAAGCGATCGTGTGGTAAGTGATTTTGATGGTGGTTCCGGTGGTTAGTGCATGGATGATGATTGGTTGGATACATCGGGTGGGGCGAAGTTCTTCATCTGATCAGCCCAGCTGGAGTTCTTCAAAGACAAAGGCAAGGACTGTATTTAGGTACATGATGTGTTTTTATGGCAAGAGGTGTCAGAGACTTGGGGGTTCCGGGTACTTGTACCTGGCGTCCTGCGTTAATAGCGTGAAGTGGACCGTCGTCCAGAGTTCTTCGGAACAAAGACCGGGGCGTCACCCGTGTGAACCGCAAGGGGATCAAAAGACAGGAGCGTCTCTCCTTGTTCACCAACTGGTGGCTAAAGACCGGGGCGTCACCCGTGTGAACCGTAAGGGGATCAAAAGACAGGAGCGTCTCTCCTTGCTCACCAACTGGTGGCTAAAGACTAGGATATGCATGAGATGTTCGTTGACCGCCCTCAACTTACTTTCTCAATATGTGTATCCTAGGGTTGCTAGGCCCAGGGTTTTGCAGTAACCTATCTGGAAGTGACTGATTCATATCCACAACTCCTAGGTTGAGTAGGAATTAGGCCTTGTCCTCTTTTCCGTTTTCGCCTGGGGGGGATTTGATGACGTTGCGAGGCTCTACCCGTAGCCTTATACTGGTACCACGGGTGATAGTGCCCGGGATTTTGAGGGCAATTGTGCACATC
This sequence comes from Chrysotoxum bicinctum, assembly GCA_911387755.1. Taxonomy (NCBI): domain Eukaryota; kingdom Metazoa; phylum Arthropoda; class Insecta; order Diptera; family Syrphidae; genus Chrysotoxum; species Chrysotoxum bicinctum. Next base: position 96,679,464 of record OU426988.1, read on the forward strand.
TTCGGGTTTGTCAGTTCTCTTTTTCCTGCTATCTTGAGGTCGGCCCCCTAGTGGGAGATCGTGGTGGCGTGGTTTACTCCAAATGCGGAAACGAATGGGATCCAGGATTCTTTTCTTGGATTCAAGAGGCGTTGGTAGGTCTCGACTTTAAGCAAGAGGTGTGCATATGCTGCAACATATCACAACTTTGCGACCGGATTAGCTTGCTATGACGGGGTTAATGGCTAGGACTAAATCTGGCTCCAATGGTGGTAGGCCACCCGTGGGGTCAAGGCGTAATAGCTAGGTATCCACGTTAAACAAGGAACACTACTACTGCACTGGTGGATATCGAAGCGGTGATGAATTCACGTCCCATAACACCATTGTCATCAGATCCTAGTGATTTAGAAGCCCTGACCCCTGGGCATTTTCTGATTGGTTCGTCTTTGAAGGCCATTCCAGAACCCATAGTCGAATGCGAAAACATATCGTACCTTCAAAGATGGCGTCGTATCCAGGCAGTGAAGACGAGTTGCAACATCGATCTAAGTGGCCGAAAGATCAACCAAACCTCAACATTGGAGCCATGGTCATCGTACATGAAGACAATACACCACCACAACGTTGGTTACTTGGGAGAGTCGTAAATGTCATACAAGGAAAAGATGGATGTATTCGAGTGGCAGATATTAAGACGTCCAAGGGTATCTTTCGTCGCCCGATTCAAAAACTTGCTCTACTTCCGGTTTGAAAGGATGTTCTTTCAAAGTGGGGGGAATGTTGGAGCACATTATATTTAAAAACAAGTTATATTTAATATATTTCATTGTTGAATAAAAACTGAAAAGATTTATCGGATTTACAAATTAAATATACAGAAGTCCCATCACTACTTTTAAAATTATAAATATTTGAAATTCCCGCCTAAATACCAAGGCTCACCATATTTATTTTTATTAATTTTATACATATATAAAATATAAAAACCGATGTTACATTATAGCATGTATAATAAAGAAAAAATATTGTCACACGTTACATCGAACTATTAAGTCGTTTCATTTTCTACATTATAGTCTAATAAAGTCAAATTAAAAATTATATCGTTGGTTTTTTTGCAAATTAAGTTTTAATAAAAGAAATAGAAATTTTCCTGTTTTTACAAAATCAAATTTTTCTATTTCGCGGTTTGAAAAAGATCAAATCGTCTAACAATTACAACATAAATCAAGCCATTCTAAGTAAGGTAGAAACAAGATGCGACCTGGGCGTTCAATTCTCGCAAAATCTAGACTTTATACTCCACATTGAGAAAATTGTCAGTAAAGCAAACTCAATGCTTGGATTTATTAAGCGTTGGAGTAAGGAATTTTCTTGTAGTCTTGTACTAGAGCTCTCTATTACACGGATAATGAAATACACGGATATACGTGTAATTATTGGACCGGGATTTGAATCCGTGTAATTATAATTACACGTGTTATTATAATTACACGTGTTATTAATTACACGTATAATTAAATACACGTGCATCCGTGCATTTAATTATACGTGTTACTAAAATATCCGTTACCATTTCTAGAATATAAAAATTCAATTAAAACGAACATAATTATATGTTCTTAACAAATTATTAAGAAAAATTTTTTATTCAAGAAGTCCTCTATTTTGGTACAAAAAAACTAAAGTATTAACGTTTTCAGGTAAAAGGCAATTCCTTTTTGATGGAACAATGTTTCCCGCTGTAGAAAAGGACCGATCTGAGCTGGCTGATGTAGCTGGTATTGCTAAACACTTTTTTGCTAGTTCTGCTATTCCTGGGTTCTTAGAAGCTCGCGTTTTCCACCATTCAAAGGGGTCTAAGTCGAATTTTAATTGAGGCTCAGACAAATAATTTTCCTACTCTATTGTGGAATCTGGCACAGTGCTAATAATTACGTATCAAATGTGAGATAAAATAGCAAATCAAAGACCAATTATAATTTCAGCCTCATCCGTGTACTAAGGATTCGTTTACACGGATAATAAAGTGAATAATTACACGTGTTTTAAGAACACGGATTTAAAGTTGGTATATATTTCCTACACGGATTCCGTGTACACGTGTTTCTTAAATACACGTACAAAAACGTAGGCTCTACTTGTAACATCTTCGTTGTATAACACCTTTGTTCGTCCCCAATTAGAATATGCTAGTTCTGTATGGTCGCCACTTTACTCAATACACATTGATCGAATCGAATTTGTCCAACTTAAATATGTACGTTTCGCATTAAGTCATCTTAATTGGAGTGACCCAAACCATCTTCCTTCATACAGCAATCGCCTTCTCCTTTTAAACATGAATTCTTTTGAAAAACGCCGGAAAGTCAGCGATGTTATGTTTTTACACCAGCTCTTGGTTGGCTCCATAGATTCACCGGTTCTTCTAGAACAAATTCGTTTTAAAGCTAGAAGCCACAGTTCTCGGAACTCTGAAATTTTTCATATAGACTTCCACCGTACAAATTATGGTCTCAATCCCTATCATAGTAGTGTAAACTTAAACTTAACTTTCTAACTATTTTGTACTTAAAAGCGATAATAAATTTGTTTTTTTCATAACCTGTTTTTTAAATTATTGGCGTAACCAACTTTCTTTTTTAACTTTATACCAATATCCAAGAAACAATAGTGGTGTAACCCACATAAAATCCAGTAATTACTAATTTAAAGAGAAGATTAAGGTCTTAAAAATAAGATATCCCACAAGTTATGCCATAACTGAAGTTTATTAACTATTATTTTAAATAGGAAGCCAATAACAAACATTTTTTTTTCGTTAACTTTTTAAATCGTGATTTTCTCAATAAGTGCATATTGGGGTTACGCCACTTCTGCTCTCAATGCCTCATATAATGTACAATAAAAAAAAAAGAACGTATTAAATTCAAAAGAGAAAGTAATGAAGGCAGTTAGTATATTATAACTGTACAATCCACTCAACGACATTAAGGAAACCTATTGATTTTATTCAAAACAAAATAAAGGTAGAAGAGTTAGGAGAAATAGGAAAAAGAATCCAAAAAACTAAGGAAGATAATATTACTCGTAATAAAAGAAATCAAAATAAAATAGATTTTATTGAACCAGACTTGAATAAAGACATTTACGTTGAGGCTGACGTAGTAAGAACAGCAAAGAAGATAGCTGCAAAATATATAAGAAAGCAAAAGTAGAAAAGATTGATAATAAATATTATGTAAATAATAAAAAATTACATAAAACCCATTTCAAAAGAAAATATAAATATCAAAGAAGTGATAATAATAATTTAATCTCTTTACAGGCAACATGAAAACCATAAATATAATATTTATATTATTTACTTTTACCATGGTAAAATCAGAATTCTTACTACAAGAAATTCATAATCAAGCAGGATATATAATTATAAAACAAGAACCCATTGAATTAATCGAAAAATATGATAAAATACTCCATATAATTAATTTGGAAACTTACAATGAAATTATTAAACAAATTGAATTTTCTATAGAAACAGGCTATAACAATTTTCAAGATTTAAGATTAAAAAGACTTATGACAGAAGCATTAAGAGATTCAAAATCAAAATTACACAGTATACTTCCTTATTCAAGACGAAAAAGAGGATTAATAAACATAGGAGGTAATGCACTCCATTTTCTTTTTGGAGTGATGGATAATGATGAAAGATTAGAGATTGAGAATCATTTGAAAATAATAGAAGAAAACAATATAAATGCTATAACAGAATTAAATAAACAAATAGGTATGTATAAACACACAGTTTCAAACAGAATTAGAAACAACGTATAAACAAACATCAGTATATATTAAGAAACTTTATTAATTCCACAGACATAAAACAAGAAAATCTAGCTAAAAGCATACTATCATTACAAATCAATACAGATATAATGTTGCTAAACAACGAAATAGAAAAATTACAAGACAATGTAGTCTTTTCAAGATTAGGAATTCTAGGGAGAAATATATTAACTAAAGAAGAAAATGAAAGATTTAACATAACCATTAATAAACTAAAATATATTGAGAGCAGTTTATTAACTAGAAATAACCAATTAATTTTTGCTTTAAAAATACCAGTATTTACACATAAATGTGAAAACATAATGATTTTACCTATACCAAACGATCAAGGACTTGAAGTCCGAATATCAAAATATAACTATATAATTTGTAACGAAACATTACACGAAAATAATGAAATAAAATATGTAAAATACTTAAAGAAGAGTCCAATATGTATCCAAAACCTATATAAAACAAAATATGAAAACTGTAAAATAGGATCAAATAAAGATCAAGAATTAATAGAATTAGAAGATGGACTTATTTTAACAAAGAACTTATTAGAAACAAGTTTAAATGAATATTGTAATAAGATTGAATATAAAATTGTTAAAAATAACCTTATACATTTTAAAGATTGTGACATTAAAATAAATGCAACTATATATATAAATCGAAAAGAAACTTTTAAACAAAATATTATAATTCCATTATATAACACATTAAACTTTACAAAAATTAATGTAACATTAGAAGACATACTTATAAATAAAATTGAAAATTTAAAAGAATTGCAAACAATAAGATACCAAAACAATGTAAAACATGTTATATCATACACAAGTATCACAATCATAATTATTATAATTGCAATTTTACTATTATATTTTAAACGTCGAGAAACTAAGAAATTTAAAATTGAAAATAAAATTATAGATACTCAGGAGAGCATCAAACTTAAGAGGGGAGGGGTTACATTATCAGAACACCCTCACATAACTCTGTAATAATTATAAACACCCATGATAATGAAGAAAGATACAAAGTATCTTTCAATACACATAGTAAAATATCTTTCTATAAAAATGGTATCTTTCTATAAACAAAATGTAATGCTCACACAATTATTCATAATTTCATCTCATAGCAAATGATGATATCTGATATTATAAATACTAGCCGACCCAGCTCTCGAAATTCGAGTGCCAATTTATTTATTTAATTCATTATCATTCAATAAAAGACAGAGAATTCATGATTTCTTTAAATTGTTGAATGCAATGAGAAGTACCTACTAAGCACTCAATCCTGGAGTCCAAAGGAAAACAGTTAATGGTAAGCAAACTTTCAAACCTATACACATTTTTGACAAATTAACAATTTTTGTTTCGATTCTTTCACGTCATTGTCCTTCAGCTGTTGTTATGGCTATAATATTGGAATCGAACCCACGTCGCCGGAGTGATGTCAACCTGTGAATTTTGTGTTACATCTAAAAATTTCACTCTCATAATTTTTTCATAACACGGCAATAAAAAAAATATTTATCATTCTATTGGGACTCGAACCCACGTCGTCGTTGCAGTGACGTAACCTGTGAATTTTGTGTTACATACATGTAAATTTTTTTTTTAAATTTCACTCTCATCATTTTTTCATAAACCGCCTAAAGAAATATAGCTTACTTCAAAAAAATAAATTCAATTTTCTTTTGTAAAACTCGATCACATCGATCGCCAGCTGTTTATTAGGTGCGTTTTATTATTCACAAATCTATCTGGATCCGGATCTGGATTAAGTTTTAACATGTATTACAAAAACAATTTGGGATCCTGTTTTCTATCGGGATCTATTTCAAAGATCCAAAAATTAGTTATTACACTGGCGAGTAGATGGCTTTTATAGTAAGGTAGTGTAAGCTATAGTGCAAAGAAAAAAGACAAGAAATAATTGAAAATTTACAAACCCAAGGATAAAAAGAGACGGACTTATAACACTGCTGTCACTAAGATCCGTATCGTTTTATTATCAAGGGAAGATCCAGATCCGGATCCAGATAGATTTGTGAATAATAAAACGCACCTATTGTCTTTTTTTTACCCTGTAGTTTACACTACCTTACCATAAAAAGCCATCTACTCGCCACAAAAAGAACTAATTTCTGGATCTTTAAAATAGCTCCAAATAGAGAACAGGATCCCAAATTGTTTTTGTAATACACGTTAAAAATTAATGCAGATCCTCTATTATCTGTGATTTTATATACTACCTCGGTACAGATTTTGATTGTTTATGAGTTATTTACATTATTTAAGATGGAAATAAAGTATAAATCGCATATTCAGAGCATAAAAACTCAATTTGTTGTTGCAAGGTGCAGATTCATTTAGCTATACTCGTCTCGGCCGGCGGCGCGCGTGCATACATAAGATATGTATATGTACCTACATACATTTGTATTTACAGATTTGTTCATCGTAGAGCACTTTCGTACGATTGTTTCGAATTTATAATATTCAGTTATTCAGTCTATTTTAAAAAAAAACATCTTTAAAAAATCGAATCAGTAAACATTTTTTCTTCGATTTGCTTTTGTATGAAATGACCACTGTCAATATGGATAAAGTATATCTACTTTTAAAAGATAAACTAGCTATTTGCTGCAGTTAAAGTAAGACGAGCTCTTTAACGTTTAAGTATAGTTTATGTCCTTTAAAATTAACAAAAAGTTGGTTCTCGTTTTATACTCAATATTTATATTTAGAGTCGACTCCCATTCTAAAATTGATTTAGAGTAGGTTTTAAATGTTTAAAATTTTGCGCCAATGTTTTTTACCGAATGAAACAATGGCTTCCGCATTTGATTGGCATTGGATGTGTCGCACACATTACACACAACGCATTGAAATTTGCTTGCGACGAAATTCCTTTCGACGTAGAATGAGTTGTTGTAAAAATTTACTCTCATTTCTATCTTAACACTGTGCGTGTGACAGCATTGAAGGAGTTTTGTAAGGCAGCAGATATAGTCCAGTCATTTTAGGTATTTTAAACCCCAATCTGCGGAAAAATTCCTAGTGAGCTGAATTTTTGTATACACCTTTATTACGGCATTGTAATGAAGATGTGAAAAATCGACATTGATATCGTGCCGGCTAAAAAAGTTATAGGGGTCAAAAGGTCACAAAAATCAGTTTTTCGCAAATATCTCGCGATCTATTGCTCAGAGGTCAATAAAGGTCATTATAAAAATTGTTTGTCGTGAAATTGTCTACAAAAAAATCCCTCTTGCATTTTTCTGTAAATTAACCGTTTTCGGAGTAGAGCGCTGAGAAAGCGAATATATTATGACGATGCACTCGTTTCTGCACCACCTTCGAGGTAGAATGCAGGGCGCGTTTTTTTTTTACATGTTTTCCCCCGTAGGCATAATCCATAATATGTAATCAGAGGTTTTTTTTTATTTTTTTTATTTTTATTTATTTAATTTATTAATTCATTACTCAGTAAGATACAATTTCTTATAAGTTAGAGTAAATATCAGTATCGAAATCGAAAAACTATATGAATAAAAAAGTACAATAATGTGTTGCGAGTGTGATATTCGTTATACTTCGGATTACAAAAAAAAAACTATTTAATATGAATTATGAATACATTCAAAAATAAAAGAGAAAAATAGTAATTATTTAAATTTCATTTAGTTGTCTTCAAAATATAAATACCAAAAATAAAATAAAATACAATATCAACATTATCATCAACATCACCATCATCATCATTATTATTGTTAATATTTTACAATTTATCCTGTTGTTTCAAAAAATTGTTTGAGCATCTTCCGAAACTGAAACTTGCAGATTACACTTCTTATAAAAAGGGGGAGAGAGTTCCATAATCGAATAGCGTTAACACAAAATTGGCGTTCAGATACAAGGTATGAATAGCGAATAGGGATAAGATCACAAGATCTGTTAGATCGTGTGAACTTAATTTTGGTGAATAAGTATTCCGGTTGACGAAGTTGAATGATATTATGCAGTAGCGTGAGTGATTTTAGTTTAAAAAGATTTTCTAAGGTTATGCCATACAGAGATCTTGAGAAATGTGATATATGATCATATCTTCTAACCCCAAATACATAACGTGCGATGCTATTGAAAGCAACATTAAGTTTCCTCTTATGCTCACAATCACAGTTACTGAAAACTTCACTGCCAAAGAGCATAATTGGAACCAATAGAGTCTTAGCCAGCATTAAACGAGTTTTTAAAGGTGTAATATGATGAGATGCCCATAGCATTCGAAGTCCTCCATAGACTTTGCCTAAGACAATTTTAATATGATCATTCCAGGTAAGTGTTCGATTTTTTGCGGAATCAGTGAATTCAATGGTTGTATTGTTGAGATAAATGTCTGGAAAATATGAAGTGTCTATTGTTTTTCTTGAAATTACTAGACATTTTGACTTTTTAGGATTCAGACAAAGATCATTTTTCCGAGACCATTTTACAATTTTATCCAAATCCTCATTGACATCATACACCCCATTTTCTAACAAACCAATTGGAAAGCTATTATATAATTGTACATCATCTGCGTACATATGCAAAGAAGACTTGATCGAGCAAGATGGAAGGTCATTTATGTACATGGTAAACAACAGTGGACCCAGGATAGAGCCTTGAGGGACACCTCTATGCAATGGAAGAGAAGAAGACATTATATTATTCGCGAAAACTGATTGAGTTCTTTGAGACAGATAAGAGAGAATTAAGCTAACTGAAGATGATGAGAATAAAAATTGGTTTTTGAGCTTCGCACTAAGAATATTCCTATTAACTGTATCGAATGCTTTCGAAAAATCTAACAAAGTTAGAATTGTAACCTTATCGTTATCTACGGCTATTCGTATGCCTTCGACAACCTCGATCAAGGCCGTCGTACAGCTATGTTTCGGACGAAAGCCAGATTGATTAGAGCATATCATTTTATTGACGTTAAGGTACGTGCGTATTTGAAGATTCATAATCCTTTCCAATACTTTTGATAGAAATGGTAGTATAGCTATGGGTCGAAAATCATCACAATTTCGATTCTTAGGAATAGGAATAATCTTAGCTTGTTTCCAAGCTAAAGGAAAATTACTCGACATAAAAATATTATTGAAAACATAGGTTATATATTTGAGAACATAGGGCAGTATAGCTTTTAAAAAGACCGGATGCATGCCATCAATTCCAACTGAATTTGATTTAACTGCTAAAAAACTTTCCAAGACATCTGCTTCATCTACGGTCGCGAAGTTGAAATTAAAGGTTCGGTCACCAGGCGGATCATTCGCTAGCTCATCAATAACAATGCGAGACTCAGAAACTGGGCAATTCAATTTAGTAAAATTTTTATTGAGTTCATCACAATCAACACTAATTATGTTGCTATTTGCCTGTTTACCTACACCAATGTCTTTAAGATTTGTCCAAAGTTTTTCTTTGGCAAGGCGAGGGTCCAATCTTGGCGCATAGAATATTTTTTTAGATTCCCGTATAGCATAGACAACCCTATTTTTCAGTGTCTTATATGAGCTATGCAATTCCTCAAGCCTATATTTTTTCCAACGTCTATAGGCTAAATCACGTTCTTTCATAAGAGACTTAATATGGTTATTAAACCAACTCTGATTTCTACTTTTAAATCGCTTCGTTTTTAGAGGGACATGTGTATTGAAAAGATTATTAATATTTGTTTGCAGAAACGATACTTGATCATCCACTGATGGTAAAGCGTATATTTGAAACCAGTCAATTGAATTCAAATCAATTTCTAATTGCCGTGTGTCTATGTTTTTGAAGTCTCTAAAGCTAAATGTGGAAGTATTTTGCACTGGAGAGCATTGAAATGTTAAAAAGATGATATCATGATGAGAAAATCCAGGGGCAGAGAGTTGGCTATAGAGAAGAACTTTATCTAAATGACTAACAAAAAACATATCTATCAGAGTACTAGAATCTTTGGTAAAGTGTGTAGGTGTAGATACGTTCACAGGAAATAAGCTAAGGGATGTCATGCTATCTGTCAGATCAGAGCTTATGAGAGCGTTATTATTAAAATCTCCTGCAACAATGATGTGTGGTGAGACAAAAGATAACTCATCTAGAATTGAGTACAAAGGAGATAAATTTATGTTACGATGAGGACGATACACTGATCCTACCAATATTTTATTGTTATTACACTTTAGTTCAACAAATAAGAATTCAACTTCACTATTTGGTGGGGACTTGCGTATTAACTTGCAGTATAAATCATTGCGGGTGAAAATTGCAACACCCCCCCCTTGTCGACCTAGCCTATCGCAACGAAAAATATTATAACCTTTGACATGACACACTGTGTCTCTTGAAAACCAGGTTTCACAGACGCAAACCACATCAATGTTGGAATTTAGGAACAAATCCCGAAATTCATCAAGTTTTGCCCCCAAACTCTGGGCATTCATGTGACATATTTTTAATCCGTCTTGCTGCCCACTCAAAACTCGTATCATAGTACGCGCAGAATTATGTTCATATTCGATAAATGACTCTTGATAATGACTATAATATTCAGCCATTTAATTATGGTTTAAACTGACGACCCAATATCGTCCAATTAAAAAAAAAAAAAAAGAAGAAAAAGTATAAATCTGCATGAATCCAAGGAAACAAAAACAAAAAAGGATAGAGAGTTAGAGATGAAAATGATGGTAACGTTGATGAGCGTGTAGGTACAAATATTTATAAAGAGAGACAAGAGAAAAAAAATCATTATTGAAAATAACCTTATTAAATTTAAAATTAATAAAAACTTATTGATGAAGAGAAAAAATAAAATGAAATGAAAATTTAAGAAAACCAAGGTAATTAAGCCAAAACAATATTAAAAACACTGGCAACTATTTTATAAAGATATTAATCAATTAAAAGAAGTAAAAGAAAAAAAGAAATAAAGCAAAAATATAAATGTATAGCTTGAACCAATTCAGTTGGCCAACGGTCGGTTGCGCAGAGAGAGGATTTAAGAGAACAAAAATGGTGCGCAAGATATTTAATGAGTAGAGATTTTTCCTTAAATCTTACAGTGCCTAACTCAACTTTGCTTTGACAAATAGTTTAGGGATTATTGTTTATTTCTATGTTTTATGATTTGTGGCTAAGCAACAGAAAGGTTCCTGGAGCGTTATGTTTATATTTATTTTATGGTGTTAGTGTTCATTTGATATATGTATTTACTATTTTTTGACCTGTCGGGTTTTGGGATTAATTGTAGATTAGTATTAATTAGTTAGATTAGTGTTTACGAGTTTGAATAATTTTTACCTACGAGTTTTTAAGAATTTATTTTACCTTAAAATAATTATTATAAATTTGTACTTCAGAAATAAATATAAAACATAATAATAAAATAACAATAATATAAATAACAATAATATAATTTAAATAATAAATGTTCATTTACATATAATTAGTTTTAAGAACTAATGTCGCTTTCATAGTCGGTTTGAAGAATCGTCACCTGGATTATTTATAACTGAATCCGAAATTGTGTCCCACGTCAGGTCGTGAGGAAAGTATTCGTCCTCAGTTCTTATGGCTTTTTCGCACACTTTTCGCCAGTCTTCAGCCGTTATTTTTGAAAATTCTTCCTCTGCTAATTTTTGAACATCCAATAAATTGAATGTTGTATTTCGTGAACCTACTCTTGCTTTGACAGTTGCCCAAATATATACAGTTCAAGTTTCAACATCTGTATAGTATGCGGAATATTGTTTTCGGTTAGCCATTGTATCATCTCGGATTTCTTGCTAGCAGAAGTAATTTGTTTTTCTTCTAATTTATTGTGGTACGAGGTGTTGTCCATTACAATAACTGAAGGTTCCTCCAAGTTATTCAAAACTTGTTCTTGGATCCATTTGCAGAAATTTTCGAAGTTCATGTTGTCGTGATAGTCTCCCGTTTTCGTTCCAGATTTGAATAAAAGTAAGGAGTTTCTCACGAAACCTTTTTCACCACCTGCATGCGTCATTATCAACCTCTTTCCCTTTGAAATTAGCGTCTTCAACCCAAGCCCGTGGCCTTGTATGTGAGCTATGAATATAGCTTTCGTCCAACTAAATGATATCAAATCCTTTTGTTCTGTATTCCCGGATTTTTCTCAGATACTTCACTCGCATGAGTTTAATATCATTTCTTTCACAGAGAAGATTCCGGTTGTTTTGAGTTTTTTGTAGCTAAATCCGTTTCTTCTTTTTTTGTTATAATTCACTCGCGCTCAAGGGTATGTTACGAGACCCTTATAATGTTTTAAACACAGCACGGGCGAGGGAGAAATTAGCAGGGGAGAGAAAGGAGGTGTCGATGAACATTGGTTTTGAATGTTTTCAAATTGAAATCGCAACGGGAAACTGTACCGGGTAAGTTATTCCATAATCGTGTTGTGCGACTAACAAACGAATCTCTATATTTGACGGTACGACGTAATTTTTAAGTTACACCTTAGATCTTCCTGAACTCGTTGTCTCAACATTTTTAAGGATATCATCATTTTTTCCTCCTGGTGGAAGTTGTGCATTATACGCCGAATAGCTGCGATGTCAAATTCGTCTAGTATAGTTTTCCACTTTGTATGCTGCACTTTTTTATTTAGTGACTGCACAACTCCTGTCTCTTCGTATTCCTTAATAATCCTTCTGATTGAACGTTCAGAAATTTCAGTAGTTTTCACTGTTTGCGTTGTTGCGTAACTCACAGGATTTCCAAGAAACGAATTATTTGCTTCTTTCAGTTTGTCATTATATATCTTAACTACTATCTTACGCGCCTGGCTTCCAATAGGTTTTCCTTTTCTAAATGGATCCATTACAATTTCTTTTAAATATATTTCAATATATTATTCTTGGTTGTTTTTTTTTAACTAAATTGCAAAGCAAGGCAAATATCATTTAAATACCTTAATTCCCTCTGATGCAAAAATTCATTCTTAAAAACTCGTAGTTAAAAATTGTTCCAACTCGTAAACACTAATCTAACTAATTAACACTAATCTACAATTAATCCCAACCCCACAGGCAAAAAAAAAATATATCAAATATACACTAACGCCAAAAAATAAATATAAACACAACGCCCCCGGAACCTTTCTGTTACTAAGCCACAAATCATAAAACATAGAAATAAACAATAATCCATAAACTTTTTGACATTAATCCTATGTCGCAGCTTGCAGGTAGTTTTTCTTGTCTAACACAATTGCATTTTGCAATAGACTTATTTTTTTATTATAGGTGCACTGAAATTTGTCCCACTAATAAAAACAAAAATTATTAATTTTATTTTTTCGAAGTAAAGTTTACACCTAAAAATCTTTTCCTTTTATCTCACCAGAGATGAAATAGTTTTTTAGACATCAAGCTATGAAAGAAAAGTAAACCATGATCATATCTTATTCAAAGAAAGTCCATCACTGGAAATTCATTTCTATTTTACTGTGAGCGAAGCTATAAACAAAACTCACCCTCCTAAGTGCTTCAGTATGATCGCAGCAGCGTCATTGACAACAACGCTTGCATGTACATCTTTGTTTTCTTTTTTTCAGTGATTTTTCTGTCTCTTTAAGAATTAAAGAGTAGAGCAAAGAAATTTAAAGAGACCTGCGCAGTAGAATTGCCAACTGAATTGGTTCAAGCTATACTCGTAAGTTTAATAATCAAGATCGCTCAAAAGCTGGTTCTTCTGTTGTCATCAATTGGTTTGTGGCGATTTCATAGAGCATGTTTGTATTTTCTACAAGGAGAGCCTTGTCGTTGTTGTTTTTTTTTATGTGAACAAACCCTCTCAGAGTAAACGCAGAGAAGATTTTTCCCTCTTTCTTTAATTTAAGCGCAGCTTGCAGAAGCTCTCGATTTTTGGTTGTGAGGCATTCGTGTACGAAGATCACGCTATCAGTGGCGATTTCTCTCAGTTAGCAGGTTTAGCGCCGCTAAACCAAGAATTTCAATAAATAAATTCTATTTTATGTTCAAAACGCAACAAATAAAGAGGATACAATTATTATAAAGATTAATTGCAAAAAACCTATTTTCAAATAATACTTTTCTACATACAACATAAAATTTCCATACAAAAGTCTTCCTTTAGTTAAAATTTGCGATACCAAATTCTCTACAATATAACCAATTTGATATACATAAATACAAACAAACTACAACCTACCTACATTTCTTTTCTCAAATCATACCTATTTTCCTGTACAAACGCAACACAAAACTCTCATACCCAAAAGGTCTTCTTTTATAGCGTGAAAATTTGCGCTACCAAATTTATAGTTTAGACAGGCAATACAAGAGCGTTTGACTTCAACATGTCATGAAAAAAGCCCAGCTAAATATATGAAAGCGTTAGCGCAAACAATTGCGATAAAACAAGAGACGCAGACGTCCAAGTTCAAACTTGTATGGTAGAAGAGTATAGTAAGCATGTCATTTTGTGTGCGTTGTTCTAGGTATGATAGATGTTCTATAGGAAATACAGTAGAAAGGACAAGCAATGCGTTGGCTTACTTGAGTTGTTTTTATCGTTGTTAGTGGTTCTTGTTACAAATCGTTAGATATTAAATCCCAAAAGTTTAGTGTATTTCAGATTGATACCGAAACCTAAAAGTTCATTGTGAAATTAATTAATAATTTTGTATTTGCGTGTATTTTTAAAGTGAGTAAATATATTTTTGGTGCCCTGAAGTATGAGAGTGTGACCTTGTTTTTTTTTGTGATAAGTATGATGGAAGTAAATACAAAACGCTAGAATATAATACATATTATATACATAGAAAGATAGAGATACATTTATTTTGGCATTAAGACGCCAGAAGTATTATCGGCTAACAGCTAGTTTAATTTGTTTATTATTTGATGATGAACAGAATTGTTTTGTAGGTAAGATTTAAATTTAAAAATTTTCATAGGAAATAAGCACGTACATTATAGCATACAAAGATAGGTAAGTACTGCTTACATTCTAAGAAAATGTTTCCTTTGTCATACCAATCCTTATAAATTATTGAATTATGTGTGTGTGTGTCTATGATGTTAGATTTTAATATTAAGGAAGAAAATGTTTTCCTTATATCTCGCTTAACTTGCGAGGTCTACAAATTGTGAATCTTCCATATACAGTGGATCAAAAAAGAAATCGGACATACAAGTTTTGTCTCTTTAAACCACAAAATAAAATTGATGAAGGTTTGAAAATAAATAGCGTATTTCTGCATTTATACAAAGTTTTAACTATAAACTCTGGATATTTAGCAAAAATTACAGTTTTATTAACAAATTGTCATCGAAATTTAATTTAAAAGAAAATAATCGCAAATTTAATATCAAAAAAGAAATCGGACACTCTGTGTTATACATACTTATTTTATTGTTTTTAACGGGACAAATATAACACTTTTATGTTCTTAAAATTCCGTTACATACGTCAGATGTTTATTCGATTTGAATTTTATGTGTTATTATTAATAAGGTCAAAATGGAAGAGCAATGTTGATATACAACGATAGAAGTGCGAAAAATAGTGATAAAACATTTTTAAAAAGGTAACTCTGTACGTGCTATTGCAGAAATTGTAAAAAGAAGCAAGTCTACGGTAGGAGACATCATAAAAAGATTCAAAACAACAAAATCTGTTGAAAATTTACAAAAATCTTGAAGACCAACAAAGTCTACTGCAGGCGATGAACGTTGGATATTGTAATAAGTTAAAAAATAAACCCCAAATAAGTGCACCAAAGTTGACGGCGGAGGTAAGAAAATACTTGCAATAAGATGTTAACCCTGAAACCGTAAAAACAGTGCTGCGAAAAAGTAATTTTCATGGAAGAGTGGCAAGAAAAAAACCTCTTATCAACAAGAAAAACCGAATCAAGAGAAATAGTTTATAAGGAGCTACCAAAAGACGAATTTGTCGTTTTGGATTCGTGTTTTGTCTTTGAAAAACTAAAATATTTCGTATTACTAAACGGAAACAACTTTATTGATTATCGCCAAAAAAAACAATTTTCCTGAAGAACTAATTAAAGATCTAATTGCAAGCTATCCAAGTTTATTTGAATTCACTCAATTAAAAAACGAACTGACTATTTTTTATGAAAACACAGACGCTATACAGCCAACAGGGACTTCAAAAAATATAACACCATTTGATGTCTTACTCTGGATCGAGGCAAACATCGCCGACAGTTTTGAGCAGGTGTACAAGCTCTCAAAACTTATATATACAGTACCAGCTTCAACAGCGTCTGTAGAGCGCTCCTTTTCAGCAATGAAGAGGATAAAGACCTACCTTCGAATTCGAAGTACACAGGGTCAGGAGAGGTTGAGCTATTTGGCTCTTTTGTCTGTTGAAAAGGCTCTTTTGAAAGAGTTAAAAGAAAGTGAAGGGTTTTACAATCAAGTCATCGAAAATTTTGTTTCCGTTGAACGTAGAACCGAGTTTATGTATAGATAAATGTTTAATCCTTTTATTTTTTGTTATTTGTTTATGAAATACATTTTTGTTTCTCTTTTTTGTCGTTATTAATAAAATTAAAAAAAAGGTACGATTTTTTTTTTTTTTTTATTTTAAACTTCCATATACCACGGAGCTAAACCAATATTAAAGACCAGGAATCGCCACTGCACGCTATCAGACGAAAGTCCCAGGTCACGGACACAGAGCGGTTTTTTTGTTTTTGTGCGGTGATTAGCTATCGATCGTAAGACAGTGCTTTTGTCGCGAGTTGAGTGAAATTTTACAATCACTGGTGAGCTTAGTGCAGCTTTGTTTCGTATACGGAAGATACTACGGATTGAAGGTGGTTTAATACAGATATTGTTGCACAGGTGACTAAACATATTGCTCAAGTTTTCGTTAGGCAATACAGGGATACCATGAATGACAGCATCGCATTCCGTTTCTTTATAGTGTTGACGTTCCTCATTCATTTCCATGCGTGCGTTGATCTGCTGCAGTGCATCATTATGCTCTTTCACTTGTTTTTTGAGAGATAAGTTCTCCTCTTTTAAGACGTCGATATCGCCGAGTTTGCTCTCAAGTGTTTTTATTCGGGCAGTTACGTCATCAAAAGATCTTTTAAGTTCTGCAACTTCTGTATAGCTTGAACCAATTCAGTTGGCAATTCTACTGCGCAGGTCTCTTTAAATTTCTTTGCTCTACTCTTTAATTCTTAAAGAGACAGAAAAATCACTGAAAAAAAGAAAACAAAGATGTACATGCAAGCGTTGTTGTCAATGACGCTGCTGCGATCATACTGAAGCACTTAGGAGGGTGAGTTTTGTTTATAGCTTCGCTCACAGTAAAATAGAAATGAATTTCCAGTGATGGACTTTCTTTGAATAAGATATGATCATGGTTTACTTTTCTTTCATAGCTTGATGTCTAAAAAACTATTTCATCTCTGGTGGGATAAAAGGAAAAGATTTTTAGGTGTAAACTTTACTTCGAAAAAATAAAATTAATAATTTTTGTTTTTATTAGTGGGACAAATTTCAGTGCACCTATAATAAAAAAATAAGTCTATTGCAAAATGCAATTGTGTTAGACAAGAAAAACTACCTGCAAGCTGCGACATAGGATTAATGTCAAAAAGTTTATGGATTATTGTTTATTTCTATGTTTTATGATTTGTGGCTTAGTAACAGAAAGGTTCCGGGGGCGTTGTGTTTATATTTATTTTTTGGCGTTAGTGTATATTTGATATATTTTTTTTTTGCCTGTGGGGTTGGGATTAATTGTAGATTAGTGTTAATTAGTTAGATTAGTGTTTACGAGTTGGAACAATTTTTAACTACGAGTTTTTAAGAATGAATTTTTGCATCAGAGGGAATTAAGGTATTTAAATGATATTTGCCTTGCTTTGCAATTTAGTTAAAAAAAAACAACCAAGAATAATATATTGAAATATATTTAAAAGAAATTGTAATGGATCCATTTAGAAAAGGAAAACCTATTGGAAGCCAGGCGCGTAAGATAGTAGTTAAGATATATAATGACAAACTGAAAGAAGCAAATAATTCGTTTCTTGGAAATCCTGTGAGTTACGCAACAACGCAAACAGTGAAAACTACTGAAATTTCTGAACGTTCAATCAGAAGGATTATTAAGGAATACGAAGAGACAGGAGTTGTGCAGTCACTAAATAAAAAAGTGCAGCATACAAAGTGGAAAACTATACTAGACGAATTTGACATCGCAGCTATTCGGCGTATAATGCACAACTTCCACCAGGAGGAAAAAATGATGATATCCTTAAAAATGTTGAGACAACGAGTTCAGGAAGATCTAAGGTGTAACTTAAAAATTACGTCGTACCGTCAAATATAGAGATTCGTTTTTTAGTCGCACAACACGATTATGGAATAACTTACCCGGTACAGTTTCCCGTTGCGATTTCAATTTGAAAACATTCAAAACCAATGTTCATCGACACCTCCTTTCTCTCCCCTGCTAATTTCTCCCTCGCCCGTGCTGTGTTTAAAACATTATAAGGGTCTCGTAACATACCCTTGAGCGCGAGTGAATTATAACAAAAAAAGAAGAAACGGATTTAGCTACAAAAAACTCAAAACAACCGGAATCTTCTCTGTGAAAGAAATGATATTAAACTCATGCGAGTGAAGTATCTGAGAAAAATCCGGGAATACAGAACAAAAGGATTTGATATCATTTAGTTGGACGAAAGCTATATTCATAGCTCACATACAAGGCCACGGGCTTGGGTTGAAGACGCTAATTTCAAAGGGAAAGAGGTTGATAATGACGCATGCAGGTGGTGAAAAAGGTTTCGTGAGAAACTCCTTACTTTTATTCAAATCTGGAACGAAAACGGGAGACTATCACGACAACATGAACTTCGAAAATTTCTGCAAATGGATCCAAGAACAAGTTTTGAATAACTTGGAGGAACCTTCAGTTATTGTAATGGACAACACCTCGTACCACAATAAATTAGAAGAAAAACAAATTACTTCTGCTAGCAAGAAATCCGAGATGATACAATGGCTAACCGAAAACAATATTCCGCATACTATACAGATGTTGAAACTTGAACTGTATATATTTGGGCAACTGTCAAAGCAAGAGTAGGTTCACGAAATACAACATTCAATTTATTGGATGTTCAAAAATTAGCAGAGGAAGAATTTTCAAAAATAACGGCTGAAGACTGGCGAAAAGTGTGCGAAAAAGCCATAAGAACTGAGGACGAATACTTTCCTCACGACCTGACGTGGGACACAATTTCGGATTCAGTTATAAATAATCCAGGTGACGATTCTTCAAACCGACTATGAAAGCGACATTAGTTCTTAAAACTAATTATATGTAAATGAACATTTATTATTTAAATTATATTATTGTTATTTATATTATTGTTATTTTATTATTATGTTTTATATTTATTTCTGAAGTACAAATTTATAATAATTATTTTAAGGTAAAATAAATTCTTAAAAACTCGTAGGTAAAAATTATTCAAACTCGTAAACACTAATCTAACTAATTAATACTAATCTACAATTAATCCCAAAACCCGACAGGTCAAAAAATAGTAAATGCATATATCAAATGAACACTAACACCATAAAATAAATATAAACATAACGCTCCAGGAACCTTTCTGTTGCTTAGCCACAAATCATAAAACATAGAAATAAACAATAATCCCTAAACTATTTGTCAAAGCAAAGTTGAGTTAGGCACTGTAAGATTTAAGGAAAAATCTCTACTCATTAAATATCTTGCGCACCATTTTTGTTCTCTTAAATCCTCTCTCTGCGCAACCGACCGTTGGCCAACTGAATTGGTTCAAGCTATATCGATTTTCGCCGTGATTCTCTCTTCGAAATCTTGTAATTTATTTGAAAGAAGTGAGACAATGTACTCACTCTGCTTTAAAAGAGCATCATCTTGCGACATCGTAGTAGCGTTGTGTTCCAAAGTCGAAAATGATTGTTTGTGTTGTTTTGGATTTGGATGCTGTTCTGGTGAAGATAGCACTTTTCTGTTTCGCTTAGGAGGCATAAACACGGTTTATTTTAAGATAAATACAGATAAAGCAAATTAGCAGTAGGTGGCACAAGTAGTGTTTAAGTTTATCTTAGGGAATCAAGAGAGTGTTCTATTCCACTTTAGAGATAACACAAAAGAAGAGTACATGCCCGAGTAAATGAAATAGTATATTTGTTCCTTCACACAATCAAGCAAAGTTAAAAGTATATATATAAAATTTCAATTGCGAATTATGAACAATTTTAAAATGAAATATACAATAATCAAGGGTAATATTTCACTAATTGTTTCCAAAGTTCACTAGAGAATTCTTAGCTCTATTCTTATAGAAAGGAAAATCCTTGGTACGCTTAAAGTTAACGTTTGAAAATTAGATTACTTTCGCCACTAGTCACACACGTCTACTCAGCAACACATTCGGTAAGCTTTACGAGTGAATAATTTTTTATTTGAATACAGAAAAATTAACTTTAGCATATAATTTTTGTTTATCATTCATAGACGATATCTTCAGTTTCTGTGTCATTAACAATTGCATACCGCAATATTCGATATTAAAAATGGTCTTCAGCTGTGTTAACTTGCTGATTCTATTCAGCATTTACACCAGCGATCTAATAGGTAGTCTAACTCGGGCAATTATGTATGCCGTCGACCTAATAGTGTGCAGAACAGCTCCCAAAGTCGAGGTCATCAGAATTCTTTTGCACTGTGACTTCAACAAGATTCAGTGATATTGCGATGATATGGAAGTCAGTTTCAGAAATCTGAAACTATTCTGCTTAGGACTCGATTCATCAGTGTGCCACTTGATGATATTTGTTTCGAGGATCTCAAGATAACTCCCATTGCCGCACTTCTGATGGCCTCGTGTAGAGGGGATAGATAGAGGAGAACCTCTATAGCTGCGGTAGGGCAGGTTCTCATTGCTCCTGTAATACAAATACACGCGAGCCCTTAGACTTTTTCTAGAGCTTTCCTTATTCTTGATAATTCGGGTCTCTTGTGCCATGCAACCGCCCCATATGTAATGATTGGTCTTACCATCATAGTGCATATCCAGCTAAGGATGTTCGGTTTGCATCTGCATGACTTGCCTGCAAATCTCTTGCAAATCATTAGGGATTTTGTGGCTTTCCCGACTATAGCTTTTAAGTGTTTGTTCAAAAGGAGTCTACTATCTGGTAGAATTCCTAGATATTTTACCCGTCTCTGCGTTTCAATCACTTCACCAGCTAGATGGATAGGTTTCATATGTGGCAGAAGTTATTCCTTGTTAATGGTATGATTGTCGTCTTGGAGGGGTTTATTGATAATCCTACAGATAGACACCATTTCCGTGTAATTGTTAGTCCTCTTTGGATTACCTACGGCTATGATAGCAACATCATCAGCAAATCCAATGGAGAATATACCTTGGGAGGTAAGATTTTCTAACAATTCATCCACTACAAGACTCTTCAACAAGGGTGATAATACACCACCCTGAGGACAGCCTCTTGTTGTGATTACTTTTTTTTACATTTTGTCCTTTTTGTGACAGTATTTTTAGTGCCTAACATTTCCATCTAGTTGTGGTGATGGGTACGCATTTCCTAACAAAAGTTGTGCCTACAGCCTCGTGGGATGTGTTGTCAAAGGCTCCCTCTATGTCTAAGAACGCATCTAATATTCTATCTTTTTTCTATATTTTGGGAATAAATATTAGCTTTCCTGTTCTCCATATAATTGGTATATACCCAAACGCAATGCTACTACGAAGAATATTAGTGAAGAATATTGTTAATAAAACAGAAACTGAAGATATCGACAATGAATGATAAAAAACAATTATATGCTAAAGTTAATTTTTCTGTATTTTTCTGAATTCAAATAAAAAATTATTCACTCGTAAATAAAAAAAACCTCTGATTACATATTATGGATTATGCCTACGGGAGAACCCATGTAAAAAAGAACGCGCCCTGCATTCTACCTCGAAGGTGGTGCAGAAACGAGTGCATTGTCATAATATATTCGCTTTCTCAGCGCTCTATTCCGAAAACGGTTAATTTTACAGAAAAATGCATTAGACACTTTTTGTAGACAATTTCACGACAAACAATTTTTATAATGACCTTTATTGACCTCTGAGCAATAGATCGCGAGATATTTGCGAAAAACTGATTTTTGTGACCTTTTGACCCCTATAACTTTTTTAGCCGGCACGATATCAATGTCGATTTTTCACATCTTCATTACAATGCTGTAATAAAGGTGTATATTAAAATTCAGCTCACTAGGAATTTTTCCGCAGATAAAACCTAAAATGACTGGACTAATATGGAATATGAAAAACTACTTGGTTACGCAAAAACACGTTTTTTTGCTCTTGCACCAGCTTTGAAGTGCATTGTCAAGCTCTATGATGTCCTGAAGTCGTATTTTCTTGAAATTCCCAAAGGAGAAAAGAAATTGAAGGAATTTTTTACTGAAGAATCGTCCAAATTTTTTTGTATGTTTGTACAAGAACAGGTGAGAAAAATAATGAACAGAATATCCAGTTCAATTAAATCACATACTTTCGTTTTCTTGTCAGGCTGAGCTATTTGCTAAAAACGTGCTAAAAATTGAGAGCGATGTTGTCACGGTAATTGAAGTTGCACGCTCTTTAGATGAGCTGAAAGAAACACTTAAAATGCGTCAACAAGACGGATTTCTAACCTAGTCTATTACATAGGAGTAAGTGCATTTTATTTACTTGCGATATAGGTACTAGAGGTATAGATTTTGATCAAAGTTGACATTACGATGATATCGAAGACGAAAAAAGTGGGTCCGGCAATTCCGTCTGTCTGTCTGTATGTGTGTACCTCGAACTACAGCCTACACTACTAGAGGTATTTTCTTCAAACTGGGTAGTTAAGGGTCTTCGGTGATTCCCTAGCAGTGGCGTAGATAGCTTTTCGCTATGGGGGGATGGATCTAGTTCGATAATTTTTTTTAAAGTTTTAATAATTAAAAAAAAAAACAAATAACAAGACTTCATTGAATTCATTATGTATGCCATACAAAATTATATTTTTAAAAGATAATATAATATACGCATTAATTTGAATATGAACTAGAATAAATATGGATATACAGTGCCTTGCATAAGTATAACCGCACCTGTAAAAATGCGTTTTGTAGAAAATTAAAATGGGAATGACACTTTACTATTTTTTTTATTGAATGGCATCATTAATCAAGTAAATTGAGAAGAAAAAAAAGTTCCTTTATTTTTGTTTTTGGTGGTTAAAAATTAAAAACAGATTTGTATGTATTGCAAAAGTATAACCACACAATGCAAACCTCGCTGAAGCTTCATTCAGTTATGTGCTTTGAAATGACAAACAACAAGGCCGCGTGGTACACATTAAAGCGATACGGAAAAGGGCAAAATTCAAGCTTTTCGGTTAAGTGGCCTAAGCTTAAGGGCTATTGGTAGGAAAATTTCAAGATCCGATCGTGTCATCCGAAATTTCTTACAAGATCCAGAACCTTATGGGACAAAAGTAAAACCCGGGCGTCCGCAGAAGCTGACACGTCAAGATAAGAAGCGTTTAATCAATGCTGCATCCGATTCGGTGCATTCTTTGCGGGAGTTCGTGACGAATTGGGAATTTCGGTTTCAACGGTTTTTCGTGCCTTAAACAGCAGTAAAGTGATTGTTCGGTGCAAAATGATGCCAGCTCCAAATTTGACAACAGTCTACAAAAAAAAGTAAGAATTTGCCCAGCAAACAGAATTGGTAAACCATAAGTTTAGATTATTTTAGATTATTTTCAGTGGCGAAAAAAAGTTTAATCTTGATGGGTCAGGTGGTTTTAACGGATATTGGCAAGATCTGAGAAAGGAAAAAAGTTTTTTTCCAAGAGGAACTTTGGCGCTGGCAGTTGTAAGGTTTGGGAGCCTTCTGCGACCATGGTAAGGTTGCACTTGCCTTCACCTCTGCAAAGATGAACAGTTCAGCTTGCACCCAGGTGCTTCAGGATAATTTGGTACCCTACTTAAGACGACTTGGTCGAGTTCGGCATGTCTTCCAGCATGATAATGCCCCAATTCACGTTAGTCGTCAAAGTTTGGGGTGGTACGAATCGAATAACATACATTTTATGGTGTTCCCGGCACGTTCTCCAGATTGTAACCCTATTGAAAATCTTTGGGGAATTTTGATCCGCAAAATGTATGCCCATAATAAGCGATTATACAGTGTTGCTGAGCTACGAGAGGCGATTGTGGAAGAATTGAACTGTATAGACGATTCCATATTAAAAAAGAGGCTGGGTGCGACCCACACTGATAACTTCCCATTTGTTTAAAAAAAAAACTATTGATTCAATATTTGTCAACACTTTACCAATTGTACAAAATTATACTATGTATAAAATAAACTAAATTAGAAGTCAATATCACTACTAGTTCTCGAGAAATTTGAGTCGAAAAACAATTTTTACCAATTTTTACCAATTTTCAATAGAATTTTATATAGTTTTTTATTTTTTGTAAAAAAAACTGTAAACTGATTTTTTTTTGAAATTTTCACCAGTTATCAAACACATTATTTTTCGTAAAATAAAATTATTTTGAGTTTCAAATTGTTTTCCGTTCTTAGAATATCTGGGTTATGAATTTTTTTTTCAAATTTTTTTTATTTAAAAAAATAACGGTATGTTCATTTTTTTCCAAATTCATACGAAATCTGTATGACCTTATAATGAGTACATTAAATTTTATTTGAAATCCAAATCAGTAGCGTTATTTTCTCGTGAGATATTTGAAACTAACCAAAATTTTTAGTTTTTTTTTTAAACCGTTATTGTGAAAAAACTACTCACCGAATTTTAATAAACGCCCTTTCAGTCTCTTTTGAAGTTATTATCTATTAAACAAAATGTATTTGAAGTCGATGTCTTTACTCGTTCTTGAGATATCGACGACGAAAAATGGTACCAGAACGTACGGACGTACGAACGTACGTACACACACACACAGACATCTCTCTAAAAATGATTGATATAGCCTCTAGGGGCCTTGAAACGTCGAGAAATGTCAAAAATTCCAATTTGACAAATCGGACCGATTACAATAACTCCCTATGGGAAGTTAATAACCTTGTCAACAGTATGTTCAAAACAATTTTTAGATTGGTCGAAAATAGGGGCAGCAATGTCCTTTACTAATTTAGCCGAAAAAATTTACTTAAAATAAAAAACAGATACAAAGAAAAAAGCGGTTATACTTTTGCAATAAAAAAAATCTGTTTTAATTTTTAACTACCAGAAGAGAAACTAACGGAACTTTTTTTTCTTCTCAATTTACTTGATTAGTGAAGCCATTCGATTAAAAATAGTAGGGTGTCATTCCCATTTTAATTTTCTACAAAGAGAGCAGCCAAACCATTTAAACGATCCTGCAAATAAGTAAACATCCAAAGCTTATCACACTGTTATTAAAATAGACATATTTTTAATAATCTCACTTCGTTGGTCATGATTCTTTGTATTGTTTTTATTCTCTTTACTGACTGGAGAAAGTTCTCTCGGGAGTTGACATTGGATGGAAGCTCTTTTTCTTGCACGTTTACTTATTATCAATATTGGTGAGAGACGTAAAAAAAATTTCAGAGTGCGTTTCTTTAACTTATTTGGTTCATGACTGATTATGTTGAACAATTATCGATCCCAATGGGGGGGATATATCCCCCTGATCCCCCCCCTATCTACGCCACTGATGATAGGTACTTTCATTCTTCTTCGTCATTTACGTACTCAACCAGCCCAACGACGTCTCTATCCATAGAAACAGTTTTCAATTTTTTATAAAATTCGTGGTAATTCGGTGGGATAAAATTAAGTAACTCCAATAAGTTTTTCTTTTTTGCTTCACTTACGGCATTCCATTTTGGAAACAATAGTTCGAGATCTGTGATGAGTGCATGTGTTCTTTTTTTCAAAATCACAGTATCAAAAAGCACGCCTTCGTTATTACTGTACTTGTAAAAAATATTGAAAGGTGTCTTTTTCAGAAATTGTAGCCATTGAATTTTAAGCCATTACACCTTCCCTTTATTTACATTAATTTTCCGATTTGTTATATTCTTTTCCAATTTTTTCGTCAAAAACATCATAGATTCATCCATAACAATAATTTGAAATGGATCCTCCTTTCTTGCCGCTGCTATAACCCTCTGCCAATTCATAGGGCCAAAAATGTCTTTAAAATACTTTTTCTGCTTTTCGATAAGACCAAAGTCTTGGTCACAAGGTATAAATAAGCCTGGCCACTCATAAGAATTTTGTGATCGATTTGATTGACAAGATAGTCACTATGAGAAACAATATATTGGCACAAAACGGACGATTTTTATTTTCCCAAGTGGGTTACATCATTTCTGCTCTAGGAAAAGTTCCGTGCAGAAACAATGTTTCAGCATTTTTGCATTGATTTATGAGCAAATATAAGTTACTTCATTTCTGCGTTGGAAGAAAATTTATTTTTGACCATTTTGGATTATAAAGTCAAAATTGAAACAAATGAAGGTTACGCCACTTCTGCTCTCAATGCCTCATATATTCTTATGTGTTCATTTAGTGTACCGTGCACTCTTTCTACATCTGAGTTTCCTGTCTTATGATTTGGAGTTAAAAGTTTTATCTTAATTCTTTCTTCATTGCAATATTCTTTAAATGCTAGGCTATTAAATTCACTGTCGCATACTATTTCTTGGGGTTTGCCTAATATAGAATTTCTAAGTTTAAGTTGTTCAATTATTTTATGACTGTTTCTACTAGCTATTGGAAAGGCTGTCAAATGCTTAGTAAATTTGTCTATAATTGTTAAAAAGTAAATATCTTTACTTGGAATATATATGTCCATGTGTAAATGCTCATTTGGCTTAAGTGCAGTTTTGCTTATTTCAAATTTTATTTTCTCTGGATTTCTATCATGTTTCGCTGTTTGACATACAGTACAATTGTTTATGTATCTTCTTATTAATTCCCTTAATTTTGGAAAATAGTATTCATTTTTAATTTCAAGATATGTTTCTTGTATTCCTCTATGATTAAATGTCTCATGAATTTTTTTAATGAGATTCAGTGCATCATTCGTGTTTCTTAAATCTTTTAAAAGCGTAATGCATCTTAGTAATATTAATTTACTTTGATTGCTGTAGAGTTCAACATATTTTTTCTGAATTTTGCAAAATAAATTATCACTTGGACAATAAATTTCCACTTTTCCGTGATTGGGTAAAAATTCCCTTAATGCTTCAGTAAAATGATCGCCTACATCTTTTGATTTAATAATTAACCTTCTTATACCCTGGTATATAAATTTAATATTTTTATTTTCCTCTTTTGATTCTATAACTTCTTTTTGATGTTTAAACATGTTTGTAGGTAATTCTGAAATTCCTATATGATCATTTCTCTCTTCTATTCCACTATGATTTGTGGCTAACGACGTGTCTTCCTTTTCATTAACTGCGTTTACTTCTAATCTACTTAGGTAATCTGCTACATGATTTTCTTTTCCTTTTAAAGCTTCAGATCCCTTACCGTGGGTCGGGGGAAATCTTAGGCTATACGAAGATTAAGAAGAACTGTTGAGAACTAAGACTGAGAACTGAGAACTAACTTATGAACATCGATGAAACCCTTTTTATACTTATAAAATGTTTATACAGCAAATCTATCTTCGATTGAAGATCGTTTGCTTTTCTTTGTCTTATTAAAATTGCTGACACAAGAATTTTATTGGAATTCTTAAAGATGCTCTGGGTACACAAGTTACTGAAGGCAAAATGTGCTGATATGCAGTTTTATATTTATAATATCAGATATTATCATTTGCTATGAGATGAAATTATGAATCATTGTGTGAGCATTACATTTTGTTTATAGAAAGATACCATTTTTATTGAAAGATATTTTACTATGTGTATTGAAAGATACTTTGTATCTTTCTGCATTATCATGGGTGTTTATAATTATTACAGAGTTATGTGATTGTGTTCTGATAATGTAACCATCCAAAAAGGAAGTTGAGATCTTTTCAAGGAATATTGCTAAAAGGTGATGTATCAATTTTATTGTTTAGCCTAAAAGAGTTTTTCTTCCACCTTAAATTTTAACAAAGTAATATTGCGTAAGACTGTCTGTCGCCACGAAATAATCTCATTTCATAGATGAAATTCTGAACTTTTGGTTTAAACCAAGTTTCCGAGACACACACTACATCTATATACATACATACATACATCAGAATCAACAAACAACTTTCTAAATTAATTATGTCGATTTCCTTTTACACTAGGGATTTTAGGGATTGCGATCCCTTGTCAAATTTTGTCTTTTTAGTGTGCGTATTTCGTATACATGTAAATCCCTCTCCAAATACGGATTCGAAAGATTTGATCTCTGTCAAAAAAAAATCAATTTTTTTGGTGTGGTAAAAGTCAAAATTTGACAAGGGATCGCAATCCCTAAAATCCCTAGTGTAAAAGGAAATCGACATTAATTTTACAGAATAAGCTCTTTGCGTTAATATACGCAAGTTTGTGTTTACGCCTTCGCTATTTGAAGTTATTCGACTCATGAGTAAAGATTAATGCAATATACATATAAAAATATCCTTAAAATCAACTGAGCCTAGTTGATACAAAAGAAGATAATACATACATATATAAAACATAATAAAAACATGGCAAGCAACGAAGATAGGCAAGAAGAAAATAACGTACAAATAAATCATACATAAATATGTTTACATGAGAAAATAAATAACATAATAAAATACACATTATGGTGAGAAAAGTTTGAAGTGTCCAAATCAAACTTCGAAAACAGGTTACATAGATTGTACCTGGACACATTGACGCAAGTGCACATGAAACTTGCATGAACATATAAAAGAGAGAGAATGATTTTTAATAAGAGGGAAAGAGATGGACTGAAAAATAAAAAATCTGCACGAATCTCATAATTTATTATGAAACTCTGTGCAGTGAATCAAGTTCCGTTCTAATATCGTTCCTATTTTGACAGATAATTACATTTTTATTTTAGCGTCCAGCCGGTAACTTCAGTCCATCTCTTTCCCTCTTATTAAAAATCATTCTCTCTTTTATATGTTCATGCAAGTTTCATGTGCACTTGCGTCAATGTGTCCAGGTACTTACTTCGCAATATGCCGTGTTCTACTTTCCAACCGTTCTTCTACTGTCAATATTCTTGCATCACCAAGTACGTTTATTTCTGTGTGTAGCCATTAAGTGCGCAGTGAGGCATTGCGATCTTCCGTCAATGTGTCCAGGCACATTGGAATTGGAAGTTGTCATCATTTCTCTCGTCGGTCGTAGCTAGCTTGTCCAAGGCAGAGAAGTGGTCAATTCGAAAAGCTTTTACATTGATCGTACGTACACACAACCAGGGTTGGTCGAAATAACTGCACTGTATTTTTTAACTACGCGTAGTTATTTGAATAAACTTCATGCCCAATTTACTGCAATTTATTACATCTGCTACATACGTAGTTAACTCAGAAAAAATAAAATGCAAGACTGGGTAGCCGAACTTTCTTAGGCAAATATAAAAAAAATGTATTCTAGAACAAAAATTATTAGTCGTTGTAGCGGCGGCGTCTTAAAATAAAATACACGACTGGGTCGCAAGAACTTGTTCTTATGTAATAGACTAAGAATTTTAAACATGAATGTTATTAGAAAAATCTGTTCATAAAATTCAGTTTTGAAATTCTGTTAGTATCTAGTAAGAGATAAAAACAGAATACCATGCGATTTCTTAAAAATTACGAATTTATGTAGGAACAAAAAATAAAGTGGTTGTAGCGGTTTCTTGAAAAAATAAGCCTTTATATACAAAATTTCAAAACATTATTTTTTTGGAACATTTCAATGCACAATGCTATTCAAACTTTTGGGAAGCTTCATCACAAAAAAATGATAAAAATCCGTTGAACCGTTTTTGAGAAAATAAAAAAAAAATGGAACCAAAATATTCATAACATTTCATTGTATGACAGGTACCGTTATTTTTTATCTTAACAAAAAAACACGTGGGAGGGAATTTAAAAACGATATCTTCCAAGTTTAAAGAAAACCGGCCGAGCTGTTTAGGCTGTAGTTGAACAGACAGACAGACAGAAAGAATTTCGACACCCTTTTTTTCGTCTGCTATCATCGTAATGTCAACTTTGAATAAAATCTTGAGTTCGATTTTTTTTATGAATGCATAACTTGCCTTATAGTCCCTATAAGTTGCAAGTATAAATAGAATAAGGGAAACAATCTAGAACTTTTATGAATGTTTGTAAAAAAAAACTGAAATTTTTACATTTTCCATAAGGATGAAGAATTATGGGAATTATACATGATAGATGGGAATTTTGGAGACAAACAATTTACTTTGGCATAATTAAAGCATATGGATTATGAACACATGATTTAAATATATTTTCTAACGCTGAACTAACTGTACATGGTACATACAAATATCACCGGACATTTTTTCGAAATAATAAAAACCAAAAACTGGTGTAGTTAGATTGAAACTTGAAACTGTTGTATTTTTAAGAAGAACAAATTTAAAACTACGTCTGCTATAATTTGTTATTTGTTACATTAACTACATTTAACTACATAAATTAAGTTACAGACGTATCAAATGTAGTTATTTCTACCCAACGGCCAACCCTGCACGCAACCATTCCAAGTGAAGATAGAAAAAAGCGTATTTGTGTTCTGTCTCTTTAATTGTAGAGCTTTCCGGAGAATTATGCGGTGACGTAAGACTCTCATTTAAATATATTCGGCTGTTCTGTTGTCAATATTCATTCCTAGATGATGGAGGTAGTCGTTTGTTTTGTTGTTTTACATTTCAATAATTAATTTAAATAAATTTATTTTATCTGCTTTAGATTGAAATTTAATTATTATAGATTTTGTATTGTATTTGTATTGTTTCTTGGTTTAATTCAAAAAACTTGTTTTAGTGCTGATATTACAGGGCATATAGGAGATATCAATATCAGTCACATTTTCTTCTGGATTATGTGATATTCAATACAATGGCATCAGAAGAAATTTATTGCCTGCACATTTGATCCAGAGTAGAGATATTTCCGCATCTTGATTTGTTGTTTTCCATTAAAGTCAAGGACAATTTTGTCCATTTTCTCAAATAAATTATTGGCGACATCCAAAATAAGTGATTTGAGTTCGGATGTGCAATTACTTATGTACATATGTATATGTTTATTTATTCCAGTTTCTAGGGACTTTTATGTTTGGTGGCGGGTAATGCATTATAGAGAGGGGAGGGCGGTTGTTTTTGTGAGTGGTCGATCTCAGATGAATGATATTTGTTACGGGGAAGTATTACAATAATTACAATTTATTTTGCATTCATTTTCACTTAAATCTAATTAACAAATACATATATAATTATATAATTAGATGATGAAAAACGAATACAATAAAATCAATCTATAACTATAAAGTTAGTGTTGATTGATCTAACATGTATAATTCTTAACTAAGAATAACTGACATGGGGCACTATCAGTGGCGTGGCGTGGATAATTTTAAATGGGAACCCGTTATAAAATTTTGTCACCTGTAAAAATGAAAAAAAAATCTTAGAACCTTAAAAACAATATTTCTAGTAGGGATATGGTATCTACAAATGCATTCCATATTGACTTAGCAAAAAATGTGTAGCTATATTTTTTATACTTCAAGACATTAATATTTCAATCAACAATGAGCTTGAAACATAATAAAAAGGACCTCCTTTTAGATACTACCCCCTTCGTCGGACATAACTGCGGAACATTCCTAGGAATGTTCTATTAACTTTTCCTTGCAATCATATGTGTCAAGAATATAAAATATATGATGGGACAACTCATCTGCATTAAGACTCGCCCTAACGTCAAAAAATACAAGATATCTTTCTTATATTCCATTCTCTGACAAGAACCGAAATATGGAACTCAGTTGTCCCCTATGACTCAAATCTGATGTTTCGTCGATCATAATCGACACGAACCGAGCTTCTATGATTGCTGTTTTAATTTCAGATTTAATAACTACAGCCGCGATACTATGTATAGTCATTTTGAATATCGTTGCCCTATAACACTACTCTAAATAGGATTCCATTAAAGTGTCATAGGTAAGTTATATGTTGATTTCCTTTACACATAAGAAATCAATTTCTGTGTGAAGATTTTGATCCCTCGTCAGATTTTGCGTTCCTAAACACCCAAAAAAAATTTATTTTTATTTTCGATCTGGGATCGAAATCCCTGGTGTGTAAACGAAAAAAGGATAAAATATAAACTATCAACTATCCTTACTAAAATTATTTGGTTTCTCCGATAGGTAATCTGTTAAACAGCAATCTACATTTATCAAAGACATTTCCGAGATAAAATCTAGAACTGCACTAAAATTAAGAAGCTTAATTTTTTTTTTCACTATAGTGGGTAATAAAAGGAATTAAATCTTCACTTTAACATCTAACTTTTCACTGACTTTTCAAAACACTAGATTTATTTGAAGTTATTGAACCTGTGCAACACAGTCTTTTATTGAATGCCAATTGAATCTAAATTTTAATTCCTATTACCTCATGGGTACCTCATTCATGAGGCAATACAAAATGTCGCACACACCACTCTGAAATGTCCCACCACACCACCTCAAATAAAAAAAATGTATTACCTCATACCTCAATACCTCATCACAAAAGCAACACAAAATATTTCTCTTTGCCCATTCGTTAGAAAAAAAAAACTATTCTTACTTCTCACTCACCGTTGTCGATGAACGAAAAAGAGAACTGATGAAGAATCAAGTTGAGTGTATGAGGAAATGCCTCTTACTCAATAGTCACACACAACACAACACAACACATTCTCTGTCCCACCAAACCAATAGGAAAAGGATGAGGACGATTGTCTTAAACTGAAAAAAGAATGAATGTGTGTTGTGTGAGGTTTTGTACTTTTTACTCAAATGTACCAATCGAACAAAATTCGTGACATTGTCACAGGCTGTGACATTGTCACGGGATGGGACATTTTCGCAGGTTGTGACATTTGAAGTACTTTTGTTTGAAGAGAGAAAATGAGGAGAGATAATGAGGAGGACATGCGAATGTTGCACCACATTTTAATAGGCAATGAAGATAGGTATGCACTGCAGGGGCGAACGCAGAAAATAATTTCGGGGGGGGGGGGGGGTTTTCAAAAAAAATATGAGATTTTCATAAATATATTATTTTATTACTATACTGTAGGTACTTGTTAATTACATATTCTTTATTGTAATTATCATAAATATGTTATAAGTAAATAATATTTGCTCTTAGGTATAGGACCTATCGGAACAATTTCATACAGCTAATCGCAAAAACAAAACATCATAAAGATGTTGCAACGGATACCTATTTGGCAAATTTGAATAATGTTACCAAAAGTTGGAAAATATTCACTACGAGGGCGTTTTTTGGTGCTTCCCATTCCGGCATTTTTATTCCGGAAATAATTCTTAGACATAGACTTTTACTACGGGCCCTGTGATGGAGACCATCATTTGGTTCGTAAAATATCATTAATGCAACAAGAAGAAAAAGAGTGTAAGTGATTCCATAAGTGTACCTAACAATATAGTTATAATAAGTTCTAGGTCCGCCTAGTGGTCCAAATCTGCAAAACTAAATTCGGTATATATTAGTACGTGAAGTTATAACTTGTTGTACTTTTGTGATCATAGGACAAAGAGTTATACGAAAACATAAGGACACAATCAACACTCAATTGGTACCTACGTTAACTATACTACATAATTATAACCAAAACGCTCTCAGAGGGTGCTATGTGCTATGTGCTACTCATCTGTAACACAAACGAAATTAGTGGGTTTTTTCTATTGCTGTAACTCCCGACCTTGGAGCCATCAATAATTCAAACTTATATAAATCGAAATCATTTATTAGCCAAAAATCGGCCCTTAAGATTAACACGGATATCTGTATCGGTATATTTGCTTCGTTAGTCCGTTTTCTGCCCTATACATATTGTTAATTATCAAAAACGCAACTGCTGTTCGATTCGTCTCTATTTTTTAATCATCAATTCAAATTAAGACAGTTGCGTTAAAATACGAAGTAACATAAAATAAAATTCACGACTGGGTCACACGAACTTGCTCTCTTGTAAAAGACTAAGAATTTCAAAAATTAGTGCTAAGAGAAAAAGCATAAAATTCATTTTTTAAATGACTAAAACTCCTTTAGTAGTTGGAGCTTAGCACAGGATCACATGTGTTTTGAGCAAATATTAGTTTATGCGAGAAAAAAATTGTAATTCGTTTTAGTGATTTCTTAAAAAAATAAGCTTTTGTATACAAAATCTTTAAAACATATTTAAGAAAAAATTTTGGTTCGCATATTTAAACTTTTTTCTTATTTTTCGAATAAAAATTTAATTTACAAAAAAAATATTGAGCAGTTTTTGAGGTATCGAATTTTCAAAAAAAAAAAAATAAATTTTTTTCTTTCAAAAATTAAAAAAAAATATTTTTTTTAAAGTCTTAAAATGCAATGTTTTTTTAAACTTTTTAGAAGCTTCTCTAAAAGTAAAGATTAATCGAAACAAAAAAAAAACTATCAAAATTCTCGGAGCCATTTTTTTGAAAAATACGATTTTCGAAAACCATTTTTTGACATTTGTATTGTGGGTAAGTTTATTTTTAGGTAGAACAAATTTTTTTCGTCAGATCTTGTAGATTATATTAAAAAGCTTTTATTTATCAAGTTTAAAAAAAAATCGAGCATGGGGTTTTCGAAATATTGAGCTTCCAGAAAAACATTTTGAATTTTTTTTGAATAATCAAAAAATAAAACTTTTAAAATTTGTATACGCAAAAATACGAGTATTTAAACCTTGGGGGGCTTCATAATGATTAAAATCGGTTGTACTGTTTTCGAGAAAATCAAAAAACCAAAAAAATGGTTCCAAGGGGGTTTCCAAGAATAATCATTTTTTGGAAAAAATTTTTCAACCATTACCTAAAATGACAAAATGAAATTTTATGAATTTTTTTTTTCAAAATTCTGTGGGACAGTTTTAGAGAAAAAAATATTTATAAGATTTCGAAAAAAAATCGTATGGCAGCTACCGTTTTTTTGGTCTTAAAAAGAAAAGGAAAAAAAAAAAAAACGTGTGGGGGAAAAAAATTCAAAACGATATCTACCAAGTTTAACGAAAATCGGCCCAGCCTAACCGTAGTCGAACAGACAGACACACAGACATTTTTCGTCTTCGCTATCATAGTAATATCAACTTTGATAAAAATCTTGAGTTCGATTTTTTTTACGAATGCATTACTTTTTTAATATTTCTTTTGTAAGGGTCACCCCACCCATTTAAAATAATATACATGTTAAATCTTTCTGCTAAGAGTGACAATAACTCTATTTTTTTATAAAAATACTTTTGTCACTTATTTCTTTCTTTTTATAAATAATGCACTTATTTGGATTTTAAGAAATAAAATGTTTAATCAATCAATCAATCAAGGCAAGTAGTACCTATAAGTCGTAAGAAAAAACAACACTAGCAGAAGAATTTATGGTACGAAAATAACACTGTTTTTTTTTTTAACAAAATAAACCCTTATTTTTTTGGTCGTTTCGGGGGGGGGGGGTTTGAACCCCTAAAACCTCTACCTGCGTTCGCCCCTGGTATGCAGGATTGCAGATAATCAACCAAAGGGTTGAAGTAGGTTTGTTATTGTTTGTTTGAAGGAGAAAGAGGTTTTCTATTGTTTGAGAGAATTTTCTTTTGCTATACAACTGCAATCATGTTCTTGTTTTGTTTTTATTAGAGTTATGAGCTATATAAGAAAAAAAAATAATTTCTTTGGGGTTCGGGTGCGTGATCAGTATTTAGTGAAGTTTACACCCCGACTCCACAGGAGATAAATTCTCTCAGGATGCTCATCATGATATGAAATCTCCAATGGAGACGCGATATTTCCTCTTATGATGTGATGTCAGCGATCTCTGTCAGCGGTTTTGTCTTGATATAGATGTCTGATATGAAATTTGACAGATGGTTTTTTTTCGTACTTTTGTCTCATTATTTCGTGTCTTCTCATTTGGTTGGTTCTTCTCAAGTACTCCGTCGGCAAATATTTTTTTTTTATTTTGTAAGTAAATACATTAATGTGTCATGTTATTCATTTGTTCGTGCGTTAAGTTATGTTTGGTGTTATTTATTTATACTTTAGGTAGATGCGCATTCTTTTCTTTGCAAATATATATAATTTTTGTTAGTTTTACGTTTTAATAATTTCTGTTGTCCGCACAAAACACATCCCGTGCAGTAGGGATGTAAATGAAAAATCATGACATAATTTGCCCAGCGAAGCAATAAGTAAATGTAGAGATAGAGATATCAGACATTGAGTTGGAGAGACAGATATCTTGTGGAGTCGGGGTGTAAGTTTATAGTCTCCTCTACTCTCTGCTTTGTCTTCAAATTTCAGTCGCCTCGTTTTTCTCGCATCTCGGCTGAGAAGAAGAATATGAAAAGAGAATAATAAATATGTTTTTGTATAGATACCTATGTATGTATCTAGGTACCAAAATATATAACTTTGTATGTTTTATTCAAATGTCATGATCATTAGATCAATAAACGTCATTGAAAAAATTTAATTTTTTTGTTGAAAATTCAAATAGGTTTGTCCTATGGGACATTTGAGGTGGGACAAAGTACCACCTCATTTCGAAAAATGAGTACCTCATAAAAACTCATTTTAAACTCGTGTCCTACCCATCACTAAAAAAAAGCAAATGCATTTTATTTGTCCAGAGTAGCACCTGAACTCCTGCAATGCATTATCTTCCTACTGAAATGCAATGCTAATTGCTAAGGGAGAATAAAATACAAATAATTCCAACTCCTACTGGTATACATCGAAAATTTTATAAAACGGAATGTAGCGTCTTATTTTTTGAATATAAAAGCGTATGTTAAACAAAGAGGATTAGAAACACAATGCTTGGGGAAGAAAGGGATATAAAACAAATAAATAAGACGGTAATTGAAAAGTTTAAGTCAGAGTATTTTTGTGACTCTCTTGATTAATGTTGGTTGTGGATTGTGGAATGTGTTTGGATAAAGTATAAGATACAAACGAGGGGCAGAATGGATAACTTAATCTTATTCGATGTTTATTTGGTAGATTGTGTTATTTGTGGATTTTCTGAAAGGGTACTATCAGCTTTTCATAGGTTTTTAAAAATTTTATTCAGTAATGAGAAATAATTTATAATATTGTTATCATTATTATAATTAAGTATTTTTTTTGTTATATAGATATATGTATCTACATATATATGTATATTATTAGGTTCTAGGAAGTAACTCATATCATTAAGGTCAATAGTAAAAAGCCATGATCTGACGTTTTTAAGAAATAAGTTAAAATTACTATTAGTTCTGATAGATAAGGGAATCTTATTGAACAGTTTAGCGGAGGTGTTTAGATAAAAGTTTGTGAAAAGTCATCTGCTGCAAACGGAAAAGTGCTAAATTATTTATTCGTAATTTAAATACGGACGAATTTCTAGATGGAGCATTGCCACTTTGTATAAAAAATTCTCTGAACACTTTGAAAACATAAAGATGTCTAAGTGCAGGATGCGCAGATCACAAAAAAGAGGCAGGCTATGTGTGAATCGATTTCTACTGCCTATGATTCGTACGATATGTTTTGTGCAACCAAAAGGGACTCAAAAGTGTTCATTAAAACGCCTCCCCAATTAACTATACCGTATTGCAGTTTTGAGTTAACAAGTACGTAATAAATCATTTGACAAAACACTACGTGAACAGTAAGGTTTTAAAAGATACGTCTTTCGAGTTACTAAAGTCAGGTAGGTTCTTACTGTTTCAATATGACACTTCCAGTTTAGCTTTTTGTCGATGTGTACCCCTAAATATTTAAATGAATCATCAGAATTAATTTTAAAACAGGTTTTCGAGCAAAGATTAGAACCTTCAAAATTGTCTCTTCCACAAATATGTAGCGGTAAACTAAATTTTTTACAATCATATGAATGATACGAAACTTTGTAATCATTAAAAGTGTTTCCTGATATCTCAAAATGCATCATTTTAGTTTTTTCACTCATTATTAGCTTGTGAGCTGCAAACCAGATTCTGAGCATTTGAAGGTCCTCATTCATCCTAACTATGCATTCGAAAGGTGTTTTTTCCGCATAAGTGAAAGCGATATCACCAGCAAAAGCTATTTGATTACCGTTAAACCTTTGTTGAAATAGGGTTCATATAAATAAGATATAATAATGGTCCGAGAACAGATCCCTGTGGAACTCCATTCTGTATAAAAGCCGATGTACCAAAAACTCCATTTACACGTACCTTTTGCTCTCTGCCTACCAAATAAGATTTAAACCACTCATAAGTGGAACCCCTAAACCGCAAATTATAAAGTTTGACTAATAGCAAATCATGGTCTACCATGTCGAACTCTTGGGTCATGTCAATGAAAAGTGCCATATTTGATTGATTTGGTTCAACACCATTGTATAAAGTACAGCATACTTTTAGAATAGCATCTTTAGTGGATTTACCGGATCTAAATCCGGATGAAAAATGGCAATTTTTTTCTAAAAATGATAGCATTCGCACTTTTATTAATTTTTCAAAAAGCTTTGAATAGGTGGGAAGTAACGAGATTGGTTTGTAGTCACCTTATATTTTTTCTATTACCTTTTTTAAATAGTGGAATCACTTCAGCACATTTTAACAGCTTCGGAAATATACCACTCTCAACGCTAATATTAAAAATAAAACTCAAAACATTAACAATTTCCCATACAATTATTTTTAAAAGATTTCCAGAAATACCATCACTGGTGCAAGAATTTGTATTTTTCAGGCTACTTATCATGTTATTGCATTTTTTTGCATTCTATCTTCTTTTAAGTTTGATAAAATATTACAGTTGCAACTGTTGTTAATTGGAAAATATGGTTTTAAGGTATCCAAAATATTAACAAAAAATCGTTAAAACGTATAAAGTTACTTTCAACAAATTTATTAGAATTAAATTTTCAAGAAGAAAAAGAAAAAACTGACTAAACTGAGTTTTATTTTGAATGAAGAGCACAGCTAACAAAGTGCAGTTTAAGTCACTTCTTGAATCAAAAAGCAGACGTTTTCTTAGACTTTAGACACTTTCCAACGTAGCTATCGAGGTAGCTACGCCCCAGGTTTAAATAAAGTTGTCATTGTGATTAAGTTTTTCGATATCCAATTTCTATGCCTGATCCATTTTTTGCTCCATAAAAATGAAAATGAATAATAAAAATAACGATAGTATGTTTTCCCTATCCAAAATTTAAAAAAAAATTAGAAACCTTTTTTGTCCTTATGCGGGCTCAAGGTAAATTGTTATTATTTTTTATATTGTGACAGTTATCAACACCACAATCGTGATTTTCCATATAAAAGTCGTAGTTGTCTGAAAATATCGTATTTACTACACCGGTAATTGATTGAAAATTGACAATTTTATTGTCAATTCAACTCACAAAATTATCAATATGACTGCACCTTTTGGTTCAGTATAATATTTTGTTATAAAGAGTTTGTAATTTAGTTACGTTGTTTGCGAAATATTTTAATTTTAACAAAAATTACGTAGTGGTACAATTGCTCCACATGCTCTTATTCGATGGATTAGAAACACAAATAGTACTGGGTGGATCTAAGTGGATACTCACAAAATAAATTTTCGTGTTCCCGGGGATTAAGCTTTGTATCCGAACATCTTTCTCATTTTCAGAAATGATCTTCTGTCTGAAACTTCTAATGCATTAAATTATTTAGTATGTAGACGATAGTAGGTACTTTCATCTTTTCATATTCGTTTGAATGTTACTGTACTTGTCGCTAAGACAGAACTTACCTTCCTGCCACTGTCTATAAGTATCAAAAAGACAAATTTTCATTACTTACACAGATATTGTTAATATTTATTTTTATTAATAATGAATACATATTCTCAAAACGGTACACAAAATAACAAAATCGAATTTCTAAGGGTTCGTTTTAAAAACATAAAAACAAAAGTGGCAAAATTATTTACACATCATATTAAACCGGCAAAATTATTTGCACATGTGTGAATTACTGCATTTAACACCACTGGAAGCCAAAAAGTAAATTTGTTTTTAAATAAAACGAAACGTTGTTATGAAAGTAGCATTACATAGTAAGTTGTGTTTCCTCCTTTTGCCGCAATAACAGCAGCGTGGCGCCTAGGCATTGGGTCTATCAAATTTTGAATCTGTTGTGACGGAACTTTACCCCAAGCTGTTACAAACTCTTCCCAGGTTTCATTTGAAGATCTTCCGATGTCTTGAGGAATTTTTGATTTAACAAGATGCCAAACATTCTCAATGGCATTTAGATCAGGGCTCTGTGGGGGCCATTTTAAAACTTCTTGGTCTACCTCAGATAAAAAAGTTTTTACTGTCCTGGCCGTATGTATTGGAGCATTATCTTGTTGCAAGATAAAATTACTCCCGATGAATATTGACCATGCCACTAGTGCAACATCATTTAGTATATCTAAATAATGCGACTTTGTCATAGGGTTGGAGCACCTAACAGTTGGTCCTACGCCACAATGTGATATGCATCCCCATATCATTATTTTACCTCCTTTGGAATGCCTTGTGAGTTGTGTAACGGGTCGTTTGTTTTTTGATTTGCGATCGGAGTAATAAAATTTTCGGCCATAGTTACCATCCAACGAACAAGTAGTCTCATCAGTTCAAGTACACTTCTCCAAAAAGCCGGCGGTTTATTGATATGCTCCCTAGCGAATTCTAGTCTGAGGATTTTATTTTTTCTTGATATATGGGGCTTTTTTAAATGACGTAGGCGTTTATTTTATTTTCTTTCAACCTTCGTCGTATCGTCCTTTCACTAACAGCGGTTTCACGATCTTTGTTGAAATTACTAAGGACATTTCGAACTTTTCCACAGCGGTTACTTTTAAAGGAACGGATAAGTTTTTGTTTCTTCCCTTTTGGTTGTGGCCGTTTTTCTTCCTCTAACAGCAAGATTTTTTACACTTCCATGAGTTTTTTGTTTTCTATAAGGTAATAGATAAACTGTTCTCCGGGCGCATCGATATTTAGGTGAAATTTATGCTGCCGGAACACCAGATCGGAACTCGAAAACAATAGCCGCGCGTTTTTCTGTTGAAAGTTCATTCGTTTCAGCCGTTTGAAAAACTTTCCCGACGACAATATCACAATAAACGAAAAAAAAATAACTGATTGGTAAATAAACTACCTGTAATCAGCCTAAGCAGTTCTTTGCACTTGTGCAAATAATTTTGCCGTTTTAATATGATGTGCAAATAATTTTGCCACTTTTGTTTTTATGTTTTTAAAACGAACCGTTAAAAATTTGATTTTGTTATTCTGTGTACCGTTTTGAGAATATGTATTCATTATTAATAAAAATAAATATTAACAATATCTTTTTTATTTTGAAAGTTATAAGGCTTTAATGAAGAGAAGTTGTGTAAATTTTATGTTGGCGTTGTGCAAATAATTTTGCCAATGACTGTATATGTGTATTACCAACCTTATATAAAGTACCAACTACAGTGGACTCTCGTTAACTTGAACATACGATAACTTGAACATTCCAATAACTTGAACAAATATTTTTTCCCTTTACGCATTCTATACCTTGAACGGACTATTTTTGGACTCAATATCTACCTTGAATTTTTCCCCTAAGTACTCTATATGTTGAACAAGTAAAATTTATGCGAACTCTGTAACTTGAACAAAGTTTAATATTAAATTTCTTAAATTTTCCAATTTATCCAAGGTATCTGGGATGTTGGTACAGAATGCAAACGGTTTTTCTAAAGGGGAATCCCAGGAAATTTCTTTAGTATTTCCGTATAAGGTTTTATTCTTCATAATCGGTGAATTTCTGAATTTCATTTGAACTCGTGCGTATTTCGGAATCGAAAAACGTTTTAATTAAAATTATTTATTAGTAATATCATTATTTATGTTTTAAAATCATTAAAATGAATCATTATCAAATAAAAACAACAATTTTTAACTTGATCCAATAACTTGCACAATCGTTTAGCTTGAACACTCCTGGTTTCGTCCGTGTTCAAGTTAACGAGCGTCCACAATTTTTAACTTGATCCAATAACTTGCACAATCGTTTAGCTTGAACACTCCTGGTTTCGTCCGTGTTCAAG
This sequence comes from Chrysotoxum bicinctum, assembly GCA_911387755.1. Lineage (NCBI taxonomy): Eukaryota > Metazoa > Arthropoda > Insecta > Diptera > Syrphidae > Chrysotoxum > Chrysotoxum bicinctum. Next base: position 96,721,782 of record OU426988.1, read on the forward strand.
TTAACGAGCGTCCACTGTAACTCTGTTTTTCCCCCTATTTATGTTATACATCATCATAATCGGCTCGACAAATGGGTTCCGGTCCTGGCCTCTTTCAACAAGTCTCTCCACCTATCCCGGTCTCTAGCCGACGCCATCCAGTTGCGCACCCCAAGGCTTCGAGCGTCCTGGTCTACGCCATCTCTCCAGCGCAAGCATGGTCTACCACGCTATCGTCTACCATAGAATGTACCACAAAGAACTTTCCGAGCAGGTTCCTCTTCGCTCATGCGAGCTAGGTGCCCTGCCCACCGGAGTCTACCGAGCTTAATTTTTGTCACGATATCTGCTTCAAGGTAGATTGCGTACAGTTCATGATTGTACCGTCTCCGGAATCGTCCTTCCTCACATATGGGGCCAACAATTCTCCTTAAGACTTTTCTCTCGAATGCAGCTAAAAGGTCGGAGTGCTTTTTGCTCAGCACCCAAGTGTCGGATCCATATGTGAGTACTGGCTCTGGCAGGACCATGGTCCTGTACAGCAGCAGTTTTGAAAGTTTTGAAGTTATGGTGAGATTTCTGGATTTGAAGAGCTTTGACAGACTATAGTAGGCTCTGTTGGATTTGAGAAGCCGCCCGCGTATTTCTTCTTCTATATTGTTATCGGCTGCTACTATTGACCCAAGGTATTTAAAGGATTGCACCACTTCAAATTCGTGCTCCGCAACCTTGATTGTTTGCATTCGACGCCACCATGTACTTTGTTTTACCTTCACTAATGTGCAGCCCCAGATTTTGTGCCGCCTGCTCGATCTGGATGAAGGAATCGTGTACAGCTTGTTCGGTTCTTCCGATGATGTCGATGTCGTCTGCGTAAGCCAGTAACTGGTTGGACCTGTTGACGATGGTCCCTCGTGTTGCCGTGCCAGAGTCACGGATTGCTTTCTCCAACGCCATGTTGAAGAGGAGGCAGGCCAAACCGTCCCCTTGTCGGAGTCCATTAAAGATGTTGATTGGTCTGGATAGCAATCCGGCTATTTTTACTTGGCTTGTTACGTTGGTCATGGTCAACCTACATAGTCGTGTCAATTTATTTGGGATGCCAAATTCTCTCATGGCTTTGTAAAGTTCTACCCTGGCTATGCTATCATAGGCGGCCTTAAAGTGATGGCTGACCGCCATTTGTGTTATACAGATACAGAAATTTAACACCAATGTGCATCGGTACCTACTATTTAAATCCTTTCCGATTTTCTTGCACTGTGCTGTGTAACACATAAATATCATGTCTCCTTGAGTGTAATTAAGAAGAAAGCTTTTCTGATGAGCCCACTGCCGTACCTGGAGGAAACGCATCTTGGAGTTGAGGTCACTTGAGCTTTCAATTGAATTAATGATAACTTTAAATATCGAAATGCTATCAAAAAGTTAACTTTGTGTATATGTATTTTCTAAACTAATCCATCAAAAGGATATAAAAATAAAAACTAAATTTTAAGAACGTTATGATCATTCAAAAAAACCACGTCACTTTATATGATCATAAATCTTTTTTTTCTTTTAATATCATAAGCAGAATCAAACAAAACTTGAATCCTCTTGAATAACAAAATACTTTGGCTTATTTTCTTTCTATCGCTACAAAAGCTAAATGGTTGTCAATATTCATGTAGTCTACTCGATTAAAAACTATTAATAACTCACGTGTGTAAAGAAGTAATAATGAACGGAAGCACCTCGCTCGGCTAACGCCTGGGCGTACTCATTTGTTGGGCAAGTAAAGAAATGATCTCCCACAGCTCGCCCTATCTGATGCTGGTTTTCGAATCCTTGGTTGCCGCCATCCCAGCTTGTATACTAAAATACAAAGAAAAACACAAAAAATATCAGATATTGTAAAATTAAGATGTTTAGAGTTAAATTTATTTCTCTACAAGCTTTAACATATTGGTGTTTCAAAATGAAATGTAGTTCTAGAAGTAAAATACAAATGTAAAAAGTTGTTAAATACTTTTATTTTATTTAGAAAAAAAAATATTTTTGTTTGGAGGTAAACCCCTTTATTCGTTTACTTTCAAATTAAATTATCCATTTTAATGAGATAGGTACGTAACTTAATTCTAATGCGAATGTGGGAATCAGGGCTGTCGTTTCATTCTTCGAGAAAGCAGTACTTAAAGAGAAAAAAAGCAGTACGCAGCAGTGCGGCAGTAAAATGAAACTTTTTTTCATAAATTTGTTGTTTTCATTTTTTTTTTATAAAAAAATTTATCTCATTGAATTTTTTTTTTGAAAAATATAAGTTTTTTTTCATCAAATTCACAATTAACAAAGAATTATACAAACGAAAACAATATTATTGAATTTTTTATATATATGTAATATGCTTTGGATTTAAATCCTTTAATAATAATGAGCTTTATATTTTTATGTACACACGTTGGAACATTTAAATAATAAGCAAAATTATGTTTAAATTGCACATCTCAAAAATAAAGCTTCAATGTAAACAAAATTATTAATGCACATAAATACATATCACATTTTAAAAATTTAAGTGTTCTTGTATCGTATCATAAATTTGAAGATAGTTTCCACTGATGTATCTGGTACTTGTCCAACAACGACTTGGCTGAAAGGATACCGCTTACAGTAGTCACATTTAAGGAATTTCTAATTTTTTGTTTTTATCAAATTTACGTTTGAAAACAGTCGCTCACAAGTAGCACTATTGTGTGGCAAAACAAGTAAGGATCCTATAAAAATTTTGTTATATTAGGGAAACGATCTTCTCCCAAACCGTTTCTGACTGAAAATACATCACATCAGAATCATTCGAGCCTATACAAATGTTAAAAAATATGTTTCGAAAATCGTATTCTTCTCGAAAACAGCCCTTAGAATTTTTATAAAAAAAAATGTCTGTACGATCTACAGTTTAATAAAAAAAAAATCAAATTAAGTCATTACTGACATTACCTACAGTACAACCATTTGGTCCTTATTCGGAATTCCCCCCCCCCCTCCAAAATCCACTTTTTTTTTAATGAATCGATAAAAAAAAGTGTGATGTTGATAAAAAACATCAAATTATGGAGGAGAAACACTTTTTTACGGTAAAAAAGTGAAGTATAAAAAAATTAATATAGGCCATAGGGTAAATTCAAAGTTTCTTTAAATCCAGATTCTGTGAATGCAAAAGAAACCTTGCATACACCCAACCTCGCACCTACCCCAAATCCTATAGTGTGCCCAAGCAGGGGGTTGCAGGGGGGCAGCATGCCCCCCATACATATATCACTGTTTAAACGCCGCCGTAATGCGTAAGCAAGCAAAAAAAGCAAATATCCCATACAAAAGTAGTTTTAGTTATAGTACTGTGGGTGGTCCGCTTTAACTTCACTTTTTTACCATAAAAAAGTGTTTCTCCTGCATAATTTGATGTTTTTTATCAACAGCAAAAACTCTTTTATCGATTCGTTAAAAAAAAAGTTCATTTTGGTGGGGGGGAATTCCGAATAAGGGCCAACAGTACTGGGGGTGGTCCGCTTATACTTCACTTTTTTACCATAAAAAAGTGTTTCTCCTCCATAATTTGATGTTTTTTATCAACAGCAAACACTTTTTTATCGATTCGTAAAAAAAAAGTTCATTTTGGTGGGGGGGGGGGGGGGGGGGAATTCCGAATAAGGTCCAACCATTTTTCTATGTTTTACTTTCTCATTGTGAAGCGTTCAAAAAGTTTAAGAAACATTGCATATCGAAACTAAAAAAAAGAAAAATTTTAGAATTTGAATTTTTAATTGAAGTAATAAAAAGTGTTTTACAAAATTTTATCTACGTATACATGAGTGGCACGTGGTAGATTTTGTAAATTTTATGAGTTTTGTCAAAGAGTTTATTCAGGAAATGTTAAAACGGTCTATGGGTATGACGACAGAAACAGAAACAAAAACAAACGGAGTGAGAAGAGAATAGAATAAAAGGATCCGTTTGGCTAATGCCTTGTCGCTTTCAATTTTATTTTTGGGTATGTTCGTAGAGAATAGTTTTTGAGTGCATTTAGACAAAGCTTTGAAGATTTTGTATGGAAAAGTTGACGAGAAAAAAAAAGCAGTACTTCGGCTATGTTTGCAGTACGGCAGTACGGAGCTTCAAAAAGCAGTACAAATACTGCAATTGCAGTACTTCGACAGACTGGGAAAGTATTTTGGACGTGAAGAAATGCGCATGATAAGGAGTAAGTCAGGTTTGGTGTTGGATGTAGGATCGTAAAACTGTGGGAACCTGAGTCTGCATTTTCTGAGCGAATACTGTTGGTTGCGGAATTCGCTGTAGCTTGTGGTGGTTGTGAGATGGCTTCCATTTCTCTGCCGGGTACATCATAGTCTAAGAGCCCGTGAACGCCAGACCTTCGTTATTTTATAAAAGCTGAAAGTTTGTCAGTGCATGCTCCCAACAAAGGTAAGAACGATGGACCATTATGAAGTTTGGGTAATCGTGGCCTTGGCAGGTAAACGGTACTAAAGGTGTGTAAAATACCGATCTAGTTCCAGGGTGATTTTTTGGTATTATATTCAGAATGTTATTAGAAATCACTGCATTCATTGCCAGACACTTAACGTAGTGGCAACCCCTTGCCAGACACCCTTAAAGTTCATGAAAAAATAATTCTACTTACGTTATAGTATAAAAACTGACTTTTATATTATAATACTTGGGTAATAATAAGATGACGTTTCCTTGTTAGCCAGACATTTTTGATAGTTCCAACCCCTTGCCAGACAAGCATGTAGCTGTAGCTGTAGGAGAAAACGCGAGGCAGTATGTACAGGGTAATTGGTATAAGGTGCACCACAAAGCTTTAACGAGTTGGTTTAGTTAAGACAAAAAAAAAATCGTGTGGGAAAGGTGGTCTATTCCCTCCGTTTAGGTGGGAGGGGCAATTTTCTTAAAAATTGACTTAAAACCGAAAAAAAAATATTTAAAAACAACGGTAAAACTTGCAATGCCATGTCATACTTTTCTTGAAAGCCAGAAAGCTCTTCTTTAATTTTCATTTCAAAGCACGTTGTGTTTGTGAACAGTTTTTGAAAAATTAATATTCAAACTCGAAATTAAAAAAAAAATTAAAACTAATTTTCATCAAAATTTTGTATCATTTAGTATAATTTGTGTTTTCAAAATTCAATGCTTTTATTAATTTTTAATAAGAAACAGAAAACCAGATGCTAAAATGTATCTTAGTTTTTCAGGAATTAAAAAAAATTAAAAGTACTTTTTATCAAGAAAAACACTTTTTTTTGTTTTCCGAAGTTTTATCTGCTTATGTCAATTATTTAGTTAGCGGATTATTCTTTGTTGATTTTTTATTGCATACCATCCGATTTTTAGCAAATAACAAAAAAAATGGATTAACAAGATTTCACCTTTTTTATTGAGCCATATGTTCAATTTAACAAAATTGACCTGTATGCCTACCTACGAGTATCATCCAAATAAAAAGGATTGCCTATACCAAAAAAAAAAAAAAAAAAAAACAAATATGGTTTACCTAACCGCAAATAAATATGGAAGGGCATTTTGTTTAAAACTCATTTCTAAATTGCGTATCAAATCATCAACACAAAACGATGGCAAGTTACTCTCTGGAAGAATTGACGTACATAAATGTGGGATATTCCGTGTGATAAATTAAAGACGACAAAATTAATTATTTAAAATTATATTTAATTAAATTGAATATAAAAATTGAATTTCTTAAGCTTCTTATTTAATGTTGTCTTCTTGGCGGTAGGAAAGCGAGTGACTTCATCCTCGTTCTTCCTTTTTTTCGTGTTCGTTTATTTCATGTTTACTTCATTAAGTGTGGTGAGTTTGGATGGTTTATTTACAGGGTGATCTCACAAATTCGGCGGTCCTGAAACATTTCCATGACCTCGGGAATGGTATATTATGTGTTATTCTCATCTAAGCAGGTTCTTCGTCTTAGCAGGTTTAAAAAACTTAGCAGATTCTTCTTCTTAGTAATTTTCTTCTCATCAGTAGTCTTGAGTATCGTCTTAGCTTTATATCATCGTAGTTCATCTTTATTTTCATCATCGTCTTTGCAGGTTCTCATCTTATCAAAATCATCTTTTTTTTTGCAGGAATTATCGTCTTGGCAAGTTTCATCGTCTTGGTAGGTTTCATCGTCTTGGCAGGTTTCATCGTCTTGGCAGGTTTCATCGTCTTGACAAGTTTCATCGTCTTTGCAGGATTCATCGCTTTATCAGGAATTATCGTAATGGATTTTCATCTCAGGAGGATTCATCGTCTTCACAAGGAGTTTTATTTTCACTTTCAGAAATTTCGTCTTCACTATCATCAGTTGTCCATGGCTTCATATAATCAGCAGTCGTAGTCATTGTACGAGGACCCTCTTGACCTCCAACTTTGCGCACCTCATATCGTTTGTTAGGAACAATCTTCGTAATTCGGTATGGACCTAAGAATTTGGAAAGAAGTTTGCTATTAGTGGTAAATTGAGAACGCTTTATTGCTTTATTAGCATCGTCTAAACGATATATTTTAACTTCTTTTCTATTTTTGTTAATTTTGCGATTTTCTTTTTGAACCCTATCGATGTTTTGTCGCGACTCTTCGCTAATTTGGTCTCGTTCTGTTTCAAAAGATTTTCTTATTTCCTCATCTATACTTTTAGCTTAGACAATATCTTCTCTGACTTTCATTTTAACCCCTACTAAAACTTTAAAAGGACTTCGTTTTATACTTCGTTGATATGTAGAATTTAACAGCATCTGTAGCCTGGTGGTATATCGAAACCATTTACTTGGATCGTCAATTGAAAGTTTGGTGAGCACTGAAATTATAGTTCGATTGATTTACTCGATTTGTCCATTTGCACGAGGGACACCGGTTGTTATCAGAAGGTGTTGAATACCCTCTTCCTCACAATATTCCTTAAAAATGTTTGACGTGAAGGCTGATTCACGATCAGATATGATTCTCGACGGATTTCCAAAAACTCCTTTCTGTAGTTCAAGCTTCTGGATAACTTCTGATGCAGAAGTAGATTTACACGGATATATCCAGACAAATTTTGAAAACGCGTCTATAACACAGAAAATATAGCAGTATTTTTCGTTCGTAGCTGATAACGGTCTTATGTGGTTAACGTGATAGGTATCCAATAGTAACTCATTTTTTGGAATCGGGTTAAGGAGCCCTTCCTGCTTTCCAGCTTTTCTTTCACTTAAGATGCAACGAATACAACTCATCTCTACTTGCTCGATTTTGCTTCTCATTTTTGGGATAAAATAATCCCTACTTAACAGCTCTTCAAGCTTCCTCGTACCGAAATGGCCTTCTTCGTGAACTTGACATATTATTTCTTTCGAAATGTTGTTTTGAATGTACAGCAATTTGTTCCCTTTTCCATAGACTTTGTAGAGAAGATCGTGCTCGGCAAAAAAGTTCTCGTATGGTTCTGTTAGCAAGATCCGTTTTATGGCTTTTATATGGTCATCTCTTTCTTGGGCTATCTTAATTCGGTGAAGAAGTTCACTACTTATCATCATGCAAATTGGATTTCGACTTAGAGCGTCAACATGCTTCATGCGGATTCCAGGTCGGTGTTCAATAGTGTAGTCATAGTCTTGCAATGCTAACGTCCATCCTGCGATTCTTGGCAAAATTTCCTTCTTTTCCCTAGTTACCTTGAAGGCAGCACAGTCAGTGACGATTTTAAATTTTAGTCCAAGCAAATACACTCTGAGTCTCTTTAAGGCATTGACAATCGCAAGTACTTCAAGATGGTAGCTACAGTAACGTTCTTCGGCTGGTTTTGTTTTTTTTTTGCTGTAGATATAAACGGGGTGAAACTTTCCATCACCTGATTCCTGAAATTCTGTCTCTGCCTCTTGTACGTAAAGTTTCAAGACTGGTTTTGATGATATTATAGTTTTCAGTTGCGTAAAAGCATTTCTTTCTATTTTTCCAAACACGAAAGGTTGGTCTTTTCGAAGTAGCTGAGAGCGTGGACGGGCTATCACAGAATAATTTTGAATAAATTTACGGAAGTATCCGGTAAGCCCAAGAAATCTTTAAATAGTCTTGAGAGAGTTTGGTTCGGGAAAGCCTTTTATAGCACATGTTTTAAGATTTGAAGGTGTTACTGACCCATTCCAAATATCAAATTCCAAATATTCAATTGATCGGCACAAAAATTGGCATTTGGACCACTTCATTTTCAATCCATTTCTTACTATCTGCTTGTTGAGGCGCCTATAGTCGACGCATAACCTTTTGCTGCCGTCTTTTTTGCTAGCCAGTACCACTGGACTCGCAAAGTCGGAAATGCTAGGACGGATGATACCCTCTTTTAACTATTTAGCTATTTGTTCATCCACTATTTTTTTCTTTTGGGGAGCTAATCTCCTTGGTGGTTGAGAAATAGGGTCATCAATTTTGAGAACCAACTTCATTTCAACAGACGTACATAGTTTTTTCATTCTTCGGGTTATAACAAGCTACTAAATCTTCGTTGTCTTCCTTGTACTCACGACTCTGGTTTGTTGTAGCAAGCACTATAAATTTGACAAAATTAACTAACAACCTGTTTCGTAGTTGAGACAGTTATTTAGTTGATTCTATGTTTTTGCCAACAAGAATATCCCTGCCTACTATGAAAGGAACTATCATCACTGCATCTGGCAGCACATAAACATTTACTTTAAAAAAAAATTGGTCAACTTTAACTTCTGCTTCAAAACACCATAAAGCTTTAATTGATTTAAAGGAAAGACCTCGAACTGCCATTTCTGTTTGCTTTAAAAGAGAAGCACCCATCTTAATATACATATGCTTCGAATAATAGTGATATCACTGCCGGTATCAATTGATTCCTCGACCTCAAAACCATTAACAAAAACGCTCTTCATTGTATTCAAGCAAGGTGTTCTAACTGAGTTGGATTTTTTCTCTTGTGGTGACTTCTTCTTTGGACAATTCATTGACTTATGTCCAAACTCGTTGCAATGGAAACACTTCGGATTTGTTTCGTTACATGAACTACTCTTGTGGCCTCTACGCCCGCAATTAAAACATCGCCCTGGTGGGTTTTATCTGAAAATGATTGATCCTTCGTCTTCATATTGTTGCTTAAACTTTCCTTAAATTTTTCGTATATCGTCCTCGTTCTATGAAAACTCCCTAAGTCCATTTTTTGTTTTTTGAGATATTTACATTTAAACTTGGAAATTAATATAAAAAAATCCAAAAATTATCAGAATAGCACGATCTCAGGCTTCAATTGTAGAATGGGTTTGGCGTAGCCATTGTGCAATAAATTTGTTTGCAAATGGTTTATCCGAAATGAATTAAATAAGAATTGAATCACATTTTTTTTTAAAATGGACTTAGGGAGTTTTCATAGAACGACGACGATATAGCTATTTTTTCCTCAAACTGCTTAAAATTGGAAGCACCAAAAAGGATAACCTTATTTTAAGGTGTGTCGCAAATACCATCGATAACGTACGATATAATAAAAATGTCATCCAGCCTGCCCTTTGTCCCTAACTCTCTCATCACCAGTAAAAATTCATAGACACTTTCATCTTTCCGCTGCTTTCTCTGGCCTAACTTCCTATGAATGTCCACCATCGATGTCCTATCTGCGAATTCCTCCATCAAAAAATCTTTAAGCCCTGACCATGTGGTTATATAAGGCTTTGCCCTTATAGCCATTTTCGCGGAGCCTTTAAGTACAAGAACCTTTTTAAAATCTGTAAAACTCATATTTAAAGATGACTTCTCTACGTATTGGATCCAATTAACAACATCATAATCATCGCTGTCGTTATATTCTGGCACTATTGCGGCTACATCCTCAAACGTGATATTTGGCCTACCTTTAAGTCGAGCAATTTCTTCTTCCAAAGACGTCTTTAGAAGTGACATCTCTTACATTATTTGATTTTTCCTTTATTTTTCCGACCTCGGTTTCCCTACGTAATAAATCCATTTCTTTTTGTTTTTCGTTTTCTATTCTTTCTTTTTCGCGAATAAGATTTTCTGCATTTATTGTTTCGTGCCTACGATCTAATTCTCGCAAAACTTCAGAAAAATCAGCTGGGGAGCTTGCTATTGCAGTGCTATTTTTCTTAGATCCTCTTCTAACCATTGTATCGAATAATATTTAATCGTTTCGTTACCCTTGAGGCTTGTGTAACTACAAAACCTGTTCACGTTTTCAATGATTATCCACTTCGATGAAAAACAGTAAACGATATTCCGTTTTTTCTTCTGTCCACCACAAGTGTTTGTCAAAAACAGTATAGGCTGAGCCGTTTCTGATAGCTGCTTCGTCTATGTGTATGCGGTTTTTTCTCCTCTAATGATTGATGACGTAATAGACTGCTACTTCTCCTGCTGGAATCTGACTGCACGAACAAAAAAAAAATGATGAATCGTAACTTTTTTTTTTAGGTTCTCAATTATTTTTAAATATTCTTATCTTTTAGTTAATATCAAACCAATCTCGGACGCGTATTGCCAAACTGTATATCAGTACAGAGCTCCGACGCTCTATAATAGACTACAGAATGCTCATTCAAATTAAGAGCATACTATATACTGTGTCAGATCAAAAGCAGGTTTTTCTGTGTTGGTATATGAGTACATTTTGCTCAGGAAACTAAGAGCAAAGTACCTGTGATTACAGAGCCATCGTTCACGTTGGTGTGGTTATTCTGTGTGGTGTGTAGTGCCGTGACATAAGGCCAAGTGACAAAAGGCCAAATTTGTTTGTGACTTAGGGCCAAACATAAAATGTTTTGCCTTGAGCAACAGTACCTTGGGTGGCCCGCTTCGCGGGTTTTCAGGATTTTAACTCCCTTTTCGGGGCTCACACCCGCTCACGCAACTCCGTTGCTCCGCTTAGGGTATGTTCAGTCGCCAGGCAGGCGCCTGTAGCAACAGTTTTGTATTTAACAATAATTGGAGTAAGCAACTAACAGTTATGTACTGCTGCTCAGGAAAATTGTTGCTACAGGCGCCTGCCTGGCGACTGAACATACCCTAAGCGAAGCAACGGAGTTGCGTGAGCGGGTGTGAGCCCCAAAAAGTGATTTAAAATCCTGAAAACCCGCGAAGCGGGCCATCCAGGGTACTGTTCCTCAAGACAAAACATTTTATGTTTGGCCTTAAGTCACAAACAAATTTGGCCTTTTATCACTTGGCCTTATGTCACGGCACCACACTCCACACACAATAACCACACCAGGACCGGCCCGAGCTAAATTAGAGCCCTGCGCAAGCTTTATCAGTGGCGCCTCTCATTTGGATTGGATTGGCGGAAAAAGTCATTTCCTCATTACCCAAGGGGTACCCTTTGCAATGCGTTTTTTTAACGAGGGATCCCCAAGAGGCCTATTTCTAGATAATACTTACATTTAATTAAAATAAATATGATTTTTATTAAAAACTAAGAAATCAAAAATATATCACAAAAATAATAGTAAAAAAATATATCACAAAAATTTAGGAACTGAAAAAGTATTTTTTGAAGTAAAAAATATTTAAAAATTAATTCAAAAACATAACAACATACAAATAAATAATGAACTCATTAATTGTTGATGAATTAAAAGTTTTATATTCATATTTAATTTATTCAGCGTAGGAAATAATAATAAGATTATTATTTTAATAAAAATAAATGGAACCGAATTTATTGCAATAGATTAACTTTTCTGGCTTCTGTTTTAGCAAACTCAGTTACCAGATCATCATAATATAATGACTTGACAAGCTCTTTCTCTATAGCCATGATTGACTAGTCAACTTATCTTTCCTGAGTCTTTAGGGTCCTGAAGTAGTTTTTTATTAATTTTAGTTTCAAAAAACTGTTATTTGAGGAAACTGTGATGGTATTTATAGATTTAGAGCTATGGCTTCAGCTGATTGCACGTTAGTGAATTGTTCTTCTGATCGCATTTCCACTAAAGAGTTTTTAGTAGCATATTTAGTAGATAAATAAGCAGACGGAGTTTGTAAATACTTACTAGTTATATTGGCGCAAAATTTTAAACAGCCTATTATTAAGGTATTAGTATGATACTACTTAACAATTTGCTAACTTTATAGTAGTTTACTAACTCATTCTTAATTTTAAACATTTTCTCACTAGTATCGTACTAAAAGAATTTCCTTAATAAATTGCTCTGAACACACCTAAAACAACGACATTTCGTTTAAAAAAATAAGTACACGAACCTTTTTTGATGTCTGCAAATGTCAAAGTGTCATATGAAGCTAGCGCGATACTAAAAAAATAAAGTAGGTATTCGATGATTTTAACTTTAATAAAAGGGTAGAGAAGTATGATGCTATATTCGATTAAAATTATTCTTTTAACCTAGTATCATACTAAAACAGCTTTAGCATCGTACTAATTCAATTAAAATTTTGCGCCATTATTTTTTTCTTAAATATCAAACTAGATTAATATGCAACATATAAACTTTAAGCTAAAATTTTACTTCCTAAGTACAGCATGTTTCTATTCTCAACGTTTCCAGCCTCAGATATTTCAATAAGAGCTTCATATTATAGCTTCTAAGATTTTGAATGGTTTTAAAGCATTTAGTCTACTCCCATCTGGTTTCAGAAAGGGGTTTTAAGGTCAAATTAGCGACATTTTTTGTATATATGTATGTCCCAACGAATTGTTGAACCTGATACAAAGTTTTATATGCATTGAGCAATGTCAAAAAACTTAACAGCTTCCAATGAACAGCAAGCTGAATCATTAAAAACCAACAACAACCAAAAGGAATGCAAGCAGCCTGAACAAAATAAGCTCTTGGTTCAAAACACTTAATTTTGTTTTGAACACCAGCCTCTTTTCCTTTCATGTTTGAACCATTATCATAACCTTATACATACTCGTATACACTACTGGAATAGTAGCGTAGCAAGTTTTATTGTAAATATAGATTCCCTATCCTTTCTTTTGTTTTGAGTTTTTTTTACCATAATACATAGACAAATAACTCCCTATGCGAAGTTAATAAAGTAATTAGACCAGTCAAAAAATCCCTTTTTAAATGTAAACAATAACTGGCAAGAACAAAAAAATAGAGAAAAGGAGAAATTGAATAAAACAGATTCACTCATTAATGACAAACCTCAACATTAATCATCGCATCATCATCACTCAAGTATTTCCATATTTCAACCCTTTGTCTCATTCTCGACACACGACAGTGATAAAATTTCACTCATAAACAGAGGCCAGTGCCAAATTAAAACATAGTACAAGAAACACTCAACCGGAAGAGTTTAAATTCCTAGACGCAACTTTTAATTCTGCGCACTGAGTATGAATTTTGTACCTCAGAATTTCTGTTTGAGTAACATTGCTGACTTGGATTTCATATAGAAGAATTGGCATCGTGCTCATGTTATCAACTTGCAAACTGTTAACTGTCTGTATTTGCTGTTGAAATTGTGTTTTATGTTACTCGTACACTGCATAGGGGAGGGATAACAAAATAAAATAAATCCCTTCACTCATACACGCGATGGTGAATGTGAAGAATAACGTAACAGTGGATTGATAAATAGCAAATATGTAGGTATCTGTTGTTAAGAGAACAAAATTGTGCACTTTGTAAAGATTTTGTGATGTAGTTTTTTTTACTGTGGGAATGGGGGTGTGTATAGGAAATTAAACATCGACTTATTTTTGGAAAACTTGATATGTATCTATATATACAGGGTGTCCAACAGTCACCACCCCAAATGAAAACCATGGATTCCTGAGGTCATTTTAAGTCGAAAAACTTAAGAGGTCATTTTCTCGTTTTCGTCCCGTTTTCGAGTTATAATGGTTTTTATTATTTTTCCCTTAACTGGCTTTATCTTTGCCAAACTGCGTCCGATTCGTAAGATTTTTTTTATAACCAATCAAGAATTTATTACAGTTTTAGTTTGTCTCAGAACTTTTTTTTCTGCGGACAACCGTTTCTCCGCAATTTTGCATCAAACCCAATTTTTTCGTTTTTTAAGTAGTTTTTTCACTTTGATATCAATTTATTCAAAAAAACACGTTAGATAATGAGTATTAATTTTTTTCACTTATTATTAAAGCCCAGTTCATTTTCTAAAATTAAATATTTTTTTTCCTTAAAAAGAATACTAAATGTAATTAACAAAAAATAAACAAACTGAGTGAATTTAAAAAAAAAATAATTTTTAAATACAAAATTAACTTTTTCTGAGCTATTGTGGTTAAGAAAAGGACAAATAGATAAAGTTAATTAGTAAGACCGTTAACTAATGTAAACAGTAAAAATTTGCATTATGATTTGATGGTTGTAAATGTCTTTCTCGCGTGAACTAGTGTCCGCGTCGTGTTCTTTCACTTGATACTCCATTTTGGATTTGTTATTCAAGTTGTAGTTTTTTTCAATTATTTGCGAACAATGGATTACACTAATCAAGAATATCTGGAAATGTTATTAATATACGCTGAAATGGGACAACTTTATCTATTTGTCCTTTTCTTAACCACAATAGCTCAGAAAAAGTTAATTTTGTATTTAAAAATTATTTTTTTTTTTAATTCACTCAGTTTGTTTATTTGTTGTTAATTACATTTAGTATTCTTTTTAAGGAAAAAAAAATATTTTTTTTTTAAGAAAATGAACTGGGCTTTAATAATTAACGAAAAAAATTAATACTCATTAACGTGTTTTTTTGAAAAAAATGATATCGAATTGAAAAAAACAACTTAAAAAACGAAAAAAATTGTGTTTGATGCAAAATTGCGGAGAAACGGTTGCCCACAGAAAAAAAAGTTCTGAGACAAACTAAAACTGTAATAAATTCTTGATTGGTTATAAAAAAAATCTTACGAATCGGACGTAGTTTGGCAAAGATAAAGCTAGTTAAGGAAAAAGAGAGCAAAAATCATAAAAACCGTTATAACTCGAAAACGGGACGAAAACGAGAAAATTACCTCATAAGTTTTTCGACTTAGAATGACCTCAGGATTCCATGGTTTTCATTTGGGGCGGTGACTGTGGGACACCCTGTATACATATGTATATCTGTCTTTAAATTCAGAATCAGCTGTTAATTATATAATAAATACCAATATTGGAGTGAGCTATAAAAAGAAATGAAACTTAAAAAAGATGGTAGGTAATGGTTATGAAGTAGTGGCTTTTTTAACGCTTGCCCAAGGCGCCTTTTGAGTTCAGCGCCCTGCGCATTTGCACAGCTTGCACGTATAGCTTGTCCGGCCCTGAACCACACCAACGTGAACGATCGATGGGTCTGTAATCACAGGTACTTTGCTCGATCTGAAATAGTATATAGTTTGCTTCAGCTTTTTTAATATTTTACAAGCAAACTGCATGTGACCACAGAGCGCTCTGTGGTAGCATACAGTTTGCTCTACAATACTTTCAAATTCGGTGAGCAGAAAATGGCTGAGCACAGACTAAGGAGATCTGTGCTGATATACAGTTTGGCAATACGCCACCCGGACGAAACGCCAGTTTTTGTGGACTAAAGGCCAAAAAAGCTATTTTGAATCAGGAAGAGATTTTAGCTCTCGGAATATTATTCCGAAAATGCCAGCAATTTTATGATAACTGTTCATATACGTTTACCTAAAGCAGTGAGTACGTTATCAATGGTGACAATAAATACCTGAATTTCATACCGTTGTCCAATTTGCGTTTGGTGCGGTGCGAAACATGATTTTTGGTAAGACCAGCAGATAGAAAAATAAAATTTTAGTTGATCATTTTGATCCAAATATTTTCTTCTTAGTAATTGTGACTAAATCTAATATGTAAATAATACTTTTTTATGGTCAGAAAAGGTTGGTGCGCGGGGCCCCAAATGCGCGGGGCCCGTAGCATTTGCTACTCTTGCTTCGTGGCTAATACGGCACTGGGTTTGGTAGATTATTTTGTAAAATTATTTTGTGTTAGTAGAATTAAGTCGAGGTGGTAATTTGAAAGGCCCAATTAATTGGTTTCCAATAATTACACCTGCCCACATATTGACACTAAATCTGTGCTGAAATGATCTTTGTCTTCTTGAATGTGGATTGCTCGAAGCCCATGTATGGAGATTATGGAAATTCGTGATACCATCTCTTGTGAATTGAGATTGGGATTCGTCTCTGAAAAGAATTCTGTTTATAAACTGCTTGACGTCCAAGCTTCTTTTAGCAACGAGTTATAAAATTCGAGTGTCTATTTAAAATCATCGGAAAGCAGTTCTTGCACAGGTGTATGGTGATATGGATACATATTTTCTCCATGCAGTATACTGGAAATTCTGTGTTTGGAAACAATAAACTGTAGAGCCAAGCGTCTTATGCTGATGGAAGGATCGATTTTAACAGCTGCCAGTATTCTTTCATCGACCGAAACTCTTCTTGTATTTGCAGCTACTCCGTTGGGTCTTTACAGTTAAAACTGATGCAGTTTCGCGAAGCCTTCGAAAGGTGTTTCCAAAAACATTTCGTTGTGCGCTTCTTGAATTTCCATTGCACAACCCGAATAAACGAAATGAAATAAAATGTCTGCGTAAAGGAAGGCATTTCAAAAATCGCTCTTATCTAACTGTTATCGTGACTTAACTTGATAATCTGATGAATAAATTTTTTGTACTCGTATATTCTTGTATACCTTTGTTTAGTTAATTTACCCATTAAACATTCATACCCCAAATTAATTAGGGTTATGACAGCAAGTCAAGTAGGCATAAGTACATTCTTAATCCTTTCCATGAGTGCACCATCTTAAAAGTTACCTTAAAACTACCAATTCTTGGGAAACCACACCAATTGCCAAGTGCTGCAATAAAAGTAGTAAAAAAGCCAAAATTCGATTTTTTACCTGTTTTAGATTTTTCCCAGCATCATAAAATGTATGGATTTTTGGGTGCACTTATTAATGAGTTTTTTTTATTATTGTTTGGTTCATCAGGTAAAAGTCAAAATTTTGTTCGGGCAGGAAAAATTGAAAACCATTTAAAATTGAATATCTGGCAATCCTAAAAACATGTCAGCTCAATTTAAACGTAGTTTTGAAGGTTAGTATTTCTACTAAAAAAGGGCAAAATGAGGTCCTTACTATTAATATTGACAGATAAATTGACCTTAACATAAGTCAGGGTACACCAAAGTTAGCCTTTTTTTAAATCGTCAAAAAGTGATGTCAACGTTGAAAATCAGACTTTACTGTAGAACAATTTTTTTCTTAGAATATGACCAAGAATCACATCCCAAAGTATGGCACACGAATAACCGGACACCCTGCATATTAAATCATTTCTCGATCTGTTTTGATAGTAATATAAAATATTAAATTACCTGAAAAATGATCGCCTCCTTTTCCTGCTCAGTGACTTTACCGAAAATTGTATTCATTATCTCCAAATATTTGTCGCGTGGTAAGTTTGTAGCTTCATCTTTGTCAAAGTAGTCGATGAAATCATACAGCAGAAAATATGTTCCTTAAATACAGAGGAAAATAAATTTATAAGTACATGTCAATCGAAAAATTTATGAAATCAAAATTTGTACAGAACATGAAAATGAGATAAATATTTAGGCATTTTTAAGAGTGACAAACCGTTATAATTTCTGTATAATTTCATGAAATATACTTTTCGTGCATTATATTTATATGTTTAAGGGTGATATGGATTAAAAAATAAAATGCACGACTGGGTCGCACGAACTTGCTCCTATGTTATAGACTAGGAATATTAAAAACGAATGTTATTAGAGAAAACTGTTCATAAGGATAAAATGAATTTTTTAAATTCTTTTAGTAGTAAGAGATAAAAACAGAATGCTATGCAAATATGAATTTATGCAGGAACAAAAATTATAAGTCGTTGTAGTGGTTCCTTAAAAAAATAAGCTTTTATGTACAAAATTTTTAAAACATTTTTAAGAAAAAATGTTGGTACGCCAACCTTAAGTTTTTATTATTGTGCGAATAAAAGTCTAATTTCCAAAAAAAATACTAAGCCGTTCTTGAGATATCGAATTTTTCAAAAAAAACGACTTTTTTTTCTAAAAATTGAAAAAATATTTTTTCTTAAGTTTTTAAATGCAATGTTTTTTAAACTTTTTAGGAGCTTCTTTTTAAAAAAATTCATTACAATCCGTTATGTCGATAATGAGAAATTCAAAATTCAAAAAAATCGTTCTATGGTAGGTACAGTCCGTAATATCTAGATTTAAAATTTTTTTTATTAAATTATAGACCGTACAGATTAATCAAAAGAAAAAGAGTTTTAGCAAAATTCTCGGAACCGTTTTCGAAAAAATACGATTTTCGAAATTAATTTTTTTAAAATTTGTATGGAAAGTACCGTTAGTTTTAGATAAAACAAAATTTTTTTCTCAAATCTTGTAGATTATGTTAAGAAACTTTTATTTGTCAAGTTTGAAAAAATCGAGCATGGGGTTTTCGAAATATTGAGTTTCCAAAAAAAAATTTTGAATTGTTTTTTTTTTCAATCCAAAAAATTTAAAATTTAAAATTTGAATATGTAATAATATTCAAACTTTTGAGGAGCTTTGGCATAAAAAAAATTATTTAAATCGGGTGTACCGTTTTCGAGAAAATCAAAAACAAAAAAAATTAACAATTTTTTGTAACATTTTTTTCAACAATTAGCTAGTATCAACCAAATGAAATTTTGCAATTTAAAAAAAAAAAAATCTGTGGGACAGTTTTTGAGAAAAAAAAATATTTATAAAATTTCGAAAAAAAATCGTATGGCAGGTACCGTTATTTTTGGTCTTAAAAAAAAAACAGAAAAAAACGTCCGGGGGGAAAAATTAAAACCCATATCTACCAAGTTTGAAGAAAATCGGCAGAGCCGTTTAGGCTGTGGTCGAACCGACAGACAGACAGACAGAATTGCGAGACCCACTTTTTTGGTCTTCGCTATCATCGTAATGTCAACTTTGATCAAAATCTCGAGTTCGATTTTTTTTACGAATGCATAACTTGCCTTATAGTCGCAAGTAAAAATCGGGTTGTAGGTATATATTGTGCCGCATGAGTTTAAAATCCTAAGAACTCTCTTGTATGTGAATAAAAATACAAATCCAATAAATGTTTAAAAATAGTACAAGAACATGAAGATAGATAGATGATATTTTAACATACACATGTTAGGCAAGAGGGCGTGTGGGGAATAACGGGTTTATGGTTAAGTGTGAAGTCTCAGACGTCAATGTTTTGTTTTATTATGTCTAAATTGTCCGTCCATGAAGTTATTTTATTTTATAATAAACGCGCACTCAAGGGGTTATGAATACCCTTATAATGATAAACACAGTGCGAGAAATTAGGAAAAAAGGATAGGATTGGAAAGGAGATACCGATTCACATTGGTTTTGAATGTCTGCACATTGAAACGGGTGGGAAACACTGAGCCGGGTAAAGCATTCCACATTCGTGTTGTGCGGCTAAAAAAAGAATCTCCGTACTTGATAGTACGTCCGAAATTGGGCTCAAAGGTAAACTGATGAGCATTCCTAGAAGTACGGGTATTACGGTTGAATTGTTTGAGGGGAGGAATGCAACGGCTATTTCACTAGAGCACTGTTTGTGAAAATATCGGTAAAATAATGATAGACATGAAACATTGCGGCGGTGCTCGAGAGATACAAATGTTTCAGTTAGACAACCGCGCCTATCATTTTTATAGCTCTCTTTTGAATTCTGTCAAGAGACTCAAGTGGGTTTTTGGAGCACCTGCCCATTTTTGGGAATTGTACTCGAGATTCGGAAGAATAAAGGCTTTATATATAACAACCAGATCAGAAGGGGTAAAATACTTCTTGCATAGGCGGAGAAAACCTAAACACTTAGCAGCGTTTTTGGCAACGTCAAATATGTGAACACTCCACAAAAGATGGTCTGTGATGCACATACCTAAAACTCGATGCAAGTGTCGCTCTTCTCTTATTGTAATAAAACTGTTTCCTGAATTTAAGTTCTGTAGGTCAATTCTCTTTCCGTTTGTTACTGCTGTTGCTAAGAGAAGTGTTAATAGTACTCTTAGGTTAGGCTATGTTAGGTTAGGTTAAAGTGGCTGCTGACCGGAAAAGGTCAACCCACTAAGACCATTATTTGGTCCGTTGTGATACCACAAGGATTTCAAAAATCACCCTTACTCGTTAAACGATTTTGAGCTAAAAATGAAGCGTTTGAGGCAGTGAATGTCGGAATTATTTAGATCACTAGGATCGTTATAGTAGTAGTCTCCCAAATGGAGTCTACGTCTTTGCGCTAGGCAGGTCAAGAACATAGAAGGTGAGGAACTGACTCCTCTTCTTCTTCATCCATGCAGCTTCTGCAAAAATCATTTGCAGGAACTCCAAGACGGAAAGCATGTCTTCCTATTAGGCAGTGTCCAGTAAGGACACCTATAACGGAGCTAATATGCAATCTACCAATAGAAATCAGTTGTTTTGAGCGTTTAGCATCAAACAATGGCCAAATCAGTTTAGTAGACTGGAAAGTTGGGGTGCTGGTCCATCTGTGGTTAGCTTTCTTCAAAGTGCCATGCTTTAGCATAAGTTTACAAGTAGCTAGGGGTATACCGATGTTAGATTTGCTATCCAACAAAGGTAAGATTGTTCCGTTTTTTGCAAGTTCGTCAGCTTTACAATTTCTTGGAATGTCTCTATGCCCCGGCACCCATGTAAGGTGCATGTTAAACTGTTTTGACACCTCCACCAGAGACGATCGACAATTTTTTGCTGTTTGTGAGTTAAGGGAGACAGAGTCCAGTGACTTTAAGGCAGCTTGAGTTCTGAGAAGATACGTATATCAGTAGTCGATATAACGTTTTCTTTTAGCCAAGAGAGGACTTCTTTTATTGCTAAAAGCTCTGCCTGGAACACGCTACAGTGATTGGGAAGACGAAAAGATAGACAAAGATTTAATCTTTCGGTGTATACGCCTCCACCGGCCCCGTCATCGGTTTTAGATCCATCTGTATAGAAATGAATTGCTTCGTCTATCAAAAACGACTCATTTTCCCAAAAAGACCTGGAAGGGATGGACACTTGAAAGTTTTTATTAAATTTTGGATGAGGGGTGGTGTAATCGACGTTACTAGGTAGAGTACTGAACGAGTTCAGTATAGTAGAGTGGCCAATATCATTATTGATCCACTGCGAGGAGGCTTTAAGTCGAATGGCTGTGTTAGCGGCCGATTGTTTGCTAAAAATATCTAGCGGTATGAGATGAAAAAGAACATCAAGTGCAGCAGGAGGAGTTGAGCGGAGAGCTCCACCCATGATTAAACAGGCTGTTCGTTGGACTTTGCTGAACTTATCGCGGTTTGTTGCTGTTTCCAGGCAGTCAACCAAACTGTCACTCCATATGTAATTATCGGTATAATGACTGAGATGTATAGCCAGTGTGTTATATGAGTTTGTAGACCCCATTTGTTACCTACGGCTTTTTTTGCAAGAGAAAAGAGCTATGTTGGCTTTGTTGACTCTCTCTTGGATATTGGGCTTCCAGCTTAATTTCTTGTCCAAAATAAGTCCCAGATATTTTGCTTTGTCTGAGAATTTAAGCGGTATACCTTTGATGAAGGGAGGGTCTATGTGTGTGATTTTATATTTCCTGTCAAATAGGACAAATTCAGTTTTGTGGGGGTTGACACATTGATCTGCTCAGGTAGTAAGCTTGCTTAGAGCATTTTGTAGTTCCTTCAGAGTGTTAGGATGCTTACCAGATATCGCTATCGCAACATCGTCCGCATAGGCAATCAACCTGTGCCCCTCCCTTTCAAGAATCACTAGTAGTTTATTTACGACCAGGTTCCAGAGGAGAGGAGAGAGGACACCGCCTTGCGGCGTACCTATACTAACAGTTCTTCGAGTAGTAAAATCGCCCAGTTTTGAATTTATAACCCTGCTTTATCAGCATATGATTTATCAATTTACTGATTGACTTATCCATCTTCAGAGATGATAGCGCAGATGTGATTGCGGATGCGTCGAGATTATTGAAAGCTCCTTCTATATCTAGGAAGGGAATGTTCGATAGTGCGAACCAGCGAATGTAGAGCGGTTTCTACAGATTTCCCTTTGTTATAGCTTATAGGCATGTTGAGCATTGTATAGTAGGGACTTATCAATGTTTGTCCTCAAATGGATTTCGATCAGACGTTCAAATGTTTTAAGAAGGAATGATGAAAGGCTAATAGGTATTAGATCTTTAGGATTAACATGGCTAGGTTTGCCAGCTTTGGGGATGAAAATAACATTTATTTCTCCCCATGACAAAGGAATGTGAGCCAGAGCCATACAACCATTTAGGATGTTTACCAGAATGGGTATTAGGATATCGTTATAGTACTCTTAGTATCCCAATATTTTTTGTGATTGACATCTCGTCTCGAAATGGCCTGAAATGTTTCCTTAATTTTTCCAGGCACTGGTTCCAGTCTGCTGGTGGATTGTTGTAAAGGAGGTTTTTTGCTGCTCCCTGGATTTTCGTGTCGAATATTATCTCGTATACTGCAGATCTTTCTTCTTCTGGGTAGTTGAGCAGGATTCTTTGAACGCTGCTTACAGAGTAAGGCGAGGTACCTGCTTCGCCTGTGAATGTTGTCAGGAATCGTATATCTTTCTTTATTTTCGCTCTTGCACTCGTTGGTCTGCTCATATTGACCACCAGTTGCGTGAGTGCAGCTATGCATTGTTCCATGTTTGATTGTGCCATTCTTATTGCTCTGGATTGGTCAAATCTATAGTTCCTTTGATTGTAAATTATGGTACTTTATTTTACACTTTGTGTTTTCTTGTGTATTTAGTCCTGTTTCAATCGCACTTGTGTATCGTACTTAATCGCACAAATTTTTGTTTGTACTTAATCGCACTTATTTTTTCTTGTTTGTACTTAATCGCACTTGACCGCACTAGTTTTTTGTTTGTACTTAATCGCACTTGTTTTTTAGTTGTACTTAATCGCACTTGTTTTTTGTTTGTACTTAATCGTACTTGTTCATCGCACTTGATCGCACTTGTTTTTTTTGTTTGTACTTAATCGTACTTGTTCATCGCACTTGTTCATTATGTTCTTATTCGAACAACCGACTGCGCCAATTACGAGGGTAGCCTCGCGTTTGATATAATAAAAAAAACTTAATCGTTTCTTTTTCTTATGTTTTATTTATTTTTTTCTTTTCTTTATTAATTTATTGTAGTACCCCTTGGCATAATGGTTAGTGCGTTGAACTGTCATGCGGAAGGTCTCGAGTTTGATTCTCAGCCGCTGCAAAGTTTTTTTCAGGGGTGTACTGCCTCTTGCGAGAAATTGACAAATTCTCCAAGAGTATCTCTTGTCATGGAAAGTGCTGCTCATTAGCCGTTCGGAATCGGCAGAAAATTGTAGGTCCCTTCCGTTCCTGGTAACACGCACACAGGAATGGTTGAGAGTTGTAAGTCACTAGGTCCTGGTTCACTCCGAGCTGTTGCACCACCAAATTTATATTAATTTATTAGTTTACTACATGAATCATTATACAATTTTAATTTATATTATTTTAAAAAAAAAGGCCGCAATTAGATTGTAGGATTAAGACTAACTTATAAAATAAAATTCAACTTGAACTACAATTCAAGTAAATAGGAAAATGTGCCGCGTTTGCAAAATATAAATTTGTTTTTGAAATATTAATATTTCATTTCGTTGTTCAAAGGCACAAAGGTGGAAGGGATTGGCTTTGCTGTGTTAGCAAAAATGGCGTGGGAATACGTTAGGAATTTATGAATGTGCCGTTAGGCAAGAGGGAGTGTGGGGAATAACCGGTTTGCGGTAAAGGGTGAAGTCTCTGACGTAACTAGTTATTTAAAATTTTAAACATGTTATTAGATACACAGTCAGTTTTTTTAAACAAATGAAAAAGTAGTGATTATTTGGAGTGGGAATTGTTTTTCATCCTCGTTTTTAGTAAGTTTGTTATAGAATTCTTCCTTTAGCTTAACTTAAACTCAAACTTGGTAGATTTCATTTTTAAATTTACTGGGTCGCACGAACTTGCTCCTATGTAACAGACTAGGAATTTTAAAAACGAATGTTATTAAAAAAAACTGTTCATAAGGATAAAATGAATTTTTTAAATTCTTTTAGTAGTAAGAGATAAAAACAGAATGCTATGCAAACATGAATTTTTGCAAGAACAAAAATTATAAGTCGTTGTAGTGGTTCCGTAAAAAATTAAGTAGAAAATTCTTAAAACATTTTTAAGAAAAAAATTTGTTACGCCAATTTTAAGTTTTTATTATTGTACGAATGAGAATTAAATTTCCAAGAAAAATATTAAGCTGTTTTTGAGATATCGAATTTTCCAAAAAAAAAAAAATAATTTTTTTCCAAAAATTGAAGAAAAAAAATTTTTTTTTTGAGTTTTGAAATATGTACAATGTTTTTTAAACTTTTAAGGAGCATCATTGTAATCCGTTATACCGATAATGAGAAATTCAAAATTCTAAAAAATCGTTCTGTGGTAGGTACAGTCAGTAATATCTTGTTTTCAAATTTTTTTCTTATTAAATTATAGATCGTTAGAATTAATCGAAAGCAAAAAAAAAATTTGCAAAATTCTCGGAACTGTTTTCGAGAAAAATACGATTTTCGAAAACCATTTTTTAACACTTGTCTGGAGGGTACCGTTAGTTTTTGGTAAGATATTTTCTTTTTATTCTCATATCTTATAGATTATATTAAGAAACTGGTATTTATCGAATCTCAAAAAAATCGAGCATGGGGTTTTCAAATATTGAGTTTTCAAAAAAAAAAGTTTTGAAATTTTTTTTTTAAATTCAAAAAAGTTTTTTGTTTTTGTAAATTTGAATACACAATAATATTAAAACTGCAGGGGAGCCTTAACATAAAAAAAATAATCAAAATCGGTAGTACCATTTTTGAGAAAATCAAAAATAAGAAAATGGTTCCAAGGGGGTACCAAAAATATCATTTTTTTTTACATTTTTTTCCAACCATTACCTAGCTTTAACTAAATGAAATTTTTGATTTAAAAAAAAAAGTCTGTGAAACAGTTTTTGAGAAAAAAAAATATGTATTTATAAAATTTCGAAATAAAATTCATATGGCAGGTACCGTTATTTTTGGTTAAAAAAAAAAGAAACAAACGTTTGGCGGGAAAAAATTAAAAACCATATCTACCAAGTTTGAAGAAAATCGGCAGAAAAATAGTTGTTAATGGTACCCCCCACGGAACAATTTTTTTTGTTTTTGATTTTCTCAAAAACGGTTCAACGGATATTATAAAATCGAAAAATTCTATTTTTTTATGATGCCTCATACATCCCAAGTAACTATATTAAGAGAGCTGTTTATCATATCTGAGTTGTACAGATTTAGTATGAGAAAAGCCAAGCTTAGTCAAAACTTAATAGAGAGTTGATCTCGTCGAAAGAGAATAGTTTCTTGCTATTATTAGCAAAAGTTTGAGCAACCTGGGGATACTGTTTAGATTTTGATTTATCTTTTTCTAGCAGCTTATGCGAAAATTTGTTATGAACAAAATTATTATTTTTGTTCAAAAAAATCTGTATTGTATTTTAACCATGATAAGTATATCATTCGACACTTGCGACCATTGTGCAATATCAGTCAATTCCACCATTCATCCAAGTAAACAGAAGCATCCCACTAAGACCGTTTGGCAATACGAGAAAGCCAACTGGCACGGTCTGAATAACATTTTTTAGAATTTTTAACTGGTCACTATGTTTCCTTATTATTGACGTTGATGCCAATGCTGATATGATCACATAAATTATTTTTCTTGGGATGCCTACTTTTATTCCTTACAGAATTAAGAGTATACAACCTTAAGAAAAGTCTAGTCTTGGTATAAGCTTTAAAGAAGCTATCAGTTTGAGTTACAAAGCCAACCCTACTGAGGAAAATCGGAAAAAGTATAAACAAGTCAGAGACCAATGTAAGGCGTTTATAAAAAGAACACAATTCTTATATGACCAGAAATGAGAGCAAACAATCTTGCAATATCCCAAAGGCAATAGAAATTTCTGGTCATTTGTCAACAACGTAAAAAATTCAACTTCATCTTCGGATCCCGATAACAAGCTCCTTAAATAAGGTAAATGTCTGGTAGCAACATTGCCCCTCCTGTATTTGAGAAAATAATCGCTTCAATGGGACAGGTATCGTTACGCACTGGTACAGTTGCAAGAGCCCTTCGAGATCTTGATATAAACAAATCCGCTGGTGCTGATGATATACCCCTTCTTCTGAAGAGGTGTTCTTCATCGCTAGCAAAACCATTGCGTAAGCTTTTCCATCTTCCCTTGAAGATGGAAAACAGCATTTGTCCAGCCTGTTCCTAAAAAAGGTGACTCTTCCTCACCCTCCTCCTTTCGACCAATTGTATTTACGTCCCTTCTTTCCAAGGTCATGGAATCGCTGATAAACTATCAGGTCAAGAAATGTCCCGAAGATTGAAAGCTTCTTGGTAATACGTCTTTCTCAGCCATAGTTCTACTGGTGATCTGATGGCATATCCCACCGAAGAGTGGAATAGATCTTTACATTGTTTTGGAGAAAGTAAGATTATTGCGCTTGATATTTCTAATGCATTTGATAGAGTTTGGCACTAGGCTCTCTTATTGAAAATGGGTGCTTTTGGTATCAACGAAACCTTTATTCCTTGGATTATAGATTACCTTCTAGATCTCTTAATACATGTTGTTTTGGACGGTTTCAAGTCTGATCTACACAAAATAAATTCTGGTGTTCCTCAGGGCTCCGTTTTGTCTCCGTCTCTCTTCCTAATTTTTATAAATGATCTCTTGTCTGAAACTTCTAATCCACTGCATTGTTTTGCCGACGACTTTACTCTCAGCTCCTCATACTCGTTTCCAAATTCACTTCCATCTTTTTCGGAAGTGGAATTGCAACGGTATCGTATGATAAGCTCATCTAACATCAATATGTACAGCATTGTTAAATGGGGTATAAAAAACCGTTTGGAATTTAAAACTTCGAAAACTCAATGTACTTGGTATGTTTGTCAACGAAGACCTTCGTTGGAATGACCACATTCTCGATACCGCCAAAAATGCTACGATATGCTTAGAATTTCTTTATTGATATAATATTTTTCATCCCATCTGACCTGGCTACCATTCATAAGGCGTTTATACGTCTGAATCTCGAGTATAACTCACATCTTTGGGTAGTTGCAGTACAAAATTCTACACTCAGAGAAAATACTGTGTAAAATTACTTTAAACGCCTTAGGTAAATATTTTTGTATGGAATTTGTTAGACAGACAGGTTCACGGCTTAGGTTCACAGATTTAGGTAAAACTGCCTTAAATTTCTTGGGTAAATATTTTTATATGGAATTTGTTAGACATTCATAATTTTACCTGAGAACTAAGGCGATTTATGCACTGTTTAGGTAATGCGATTTAGGTTAGACTGCCTTAAATATAACTTGATTTTACCTCCCATTGTAAACATGAATCTGATGTGTAACTTTGCCCTAGCGCTTAGGTGTTTCATTAGGGCTAAGGTAAGTTTGCCTTCAACTTTATTTATTGATGTAAAAATTACCTTAACCTAAGGGCAGAATTTCCTTAGGGCTAATGTAAAGTTCCACAGATTTAGAAAATGTGTGGGTTAATCAAGTTATATTTAAGGCAGATTTACCTCACCAACAGGTAAAATTACCTACTTTTCTGATGTCAACGTTCTCTTCTCACTCGCACATGAGTAAACATAAATCGTAAAGAAGCGTCTATAATCCCATAGAAAGAATAAAGATGTTACTAGAAGTGTAAGTGTCTCGTCAGCGGCACTTACACAAACGAAGTATTTGAGGGTTACCATATCTTAAAAAATTATGATATCGATAAAATAACTTGGCTGTAGCACTTGACTGACTTAAAATGTATTAGGTGGTATGTTCAAGTTTTCGTTTCGCATTGTGGTGATTGCATAGAAAGTATTTTATTATAAAATATATTGTGTAACTTTTTTCAATTTATACTAAATACATTAACATCTTGGAGACTTTATTGCTACTTACTTCCTTTTCGTTCACAATTGACAAAAAAAAATGTATTTCTTATGTTGTATTACACGAGTAGTAATTTTTTTGTGACAAGAGTAATAGTAGAAAATTACAGAAAAGATGAGATTTTTTTACTATTGTAAAAGCAGCATAAGCTCTCAGTGTGTAATTTGGAATATTTTGTATTAAATTTAACCTTTCCGGTTTCCTTTCAACTCTCACACGTAAATGACCCGTGACCTAAATAAAAACAAATCAGATTTAAAAGTTAATTTGGATTTTATTTGCTTACGAAAAAATATATGGTAACCCTTTTTCCGATAAAAGTTTTAAATAAAATAATTAAAATATGCATTATTTTGAAGGCGCTTTGTGTTTTTTCAACGTAAAATATTAAAATTAGTAGATACAATTTCAACCGCACTTATATTTCGGTTCCCATATGTGCAAAATAGTAAATATAATGCATGGCCATTATAATAAAATAATTGATAGACTTACAAAATAAATACTATCAGCCTATCAGTTTTGTTGGCATAGCTGATCATGTATACACACAAACTTAAAAAGTATTTTGTTTCTTTCTTTATTAAGCTTACAAATATTCTGTTCTCTTTTTATCACCTCTTATTGGAAGAGAAACTAGGTAAAAATTATCTTATTCCTGCTAGATTTACCTTATTTGAAAGCTTCATTTAGCCAAAGAACTATCTATGGTAAATTTACCTAGTTGTCAAGCTACCATATATTCAAAAAAGGTTTAAGATAAAATTCCATAGATAAACTTGCATAAATTTACCTATTTAGACAGTTCCTAACAAATTTGTTTTGCCTTAGCAATTTAAGGTATGTTATCTTAGAACTTACTAAGTTCAAAACTGCCCTAGGAGTAACTTAGTTTAAACCCCGATTTAGGTTAATTTTACACAGGTTTTTCTTTGGGTGTACCCACTTATGAAATAGAACTCAGAACAGAGCGTTAACACTGATAGGAAACATAGCTATCATGGATTCATTTCCATCTGTTGAACACCGTCGGAATGTTTCATGTATTTCCCTGTTTTATCGCTTCTTCAACAAACAATGCTCAATCGAAGTAGCCAGTTGAATTCCTCCCCTTTATCAGTTCACCCGTGATACCCGCTTAGCTAGGAATGCTCATCAGTTCACCCTCGAGCCTAATTTTGGTCGTACCGTCAAATATAGAGATTCGTTTTTTAGTCGCACAACAAGATTATGGAATAACTTACCCGGCACGGCTTTCCCTGCCACTACAATTTGCAAACATTCAAAACCAATATTCATCCACACCTCCTTTTACTCCTCCCTAATTTCCCCATGACCCGTGGTGAGTTTAGCATTATAAGGGTCTTTTAAGTTACCCTTGAGCACGTGTTTCTCCTAGAATGCTTTCGGTTTTAAATTATATATCATCATTGAACAAATATTTTGAAGAAAAATTCTGTTATCCATGCTGTGAATTAAACTATCCCAAGCCAATTTGAAATTAGAAAATATCGATAAATTGTTTTGGTTGATTGGTGGGCTTATAGATAAAAGGATAATAAGCCCCAAATTAAAAATGTAAAGATACTCGTATTCAAAGGTAAAAAAAAAATAACAAAAATAATATGACCATGGCCACGTATTCCTTAACCCTACAACCCATACCTTGTTTTTTGTTACATTAACCTATTTGGGGTACCTCAACACCCCGCTTAATTTAAAGCGAGGTTTTGTCAAATTTAAATAACAAACGATATACATATATTTTTGATTTTTATTCATAACTTACTCATTTTTAACAAAATAAACAAAAAATAAAGCATAAATATTACAGCTATAGTGACAAAAATTCATGTTATATATAAGGGCGAAAAGTAGGATGATTTTAAGGAGCGTTACAAAAAAAAATAGTCCTTATGGCCGAATTATTGTGGAATCTGAAAATAGACATACAATTTAACATATATTCGTATAAGAAAAAAATATTTTCAAAATATTGCCAGTATATTTTTAAAGATTGTTTTTGGCCAAAAAATTGCAGCTGCTGCATACTTCCATGCGATGTTCTGCGCTGTGTTGTTCAATGAAAATCTTTTTTTCCAAGAAGAACTTCATCGTGATGTGTTCCTTCTGGGCTTTCCTCGTCATCTTACTCGTTTGCCGACATTTCGTCATCTTCCTCAGAATCTGTCTCAATGTGTTCAGTGCAACATCTTCCTCATCACTTTCGAAAAGAAGTCGTCTGAGCTCATCTTCGTGTTGAGACATTTTGTAATGGCTTATTTTTTCTCTATTATTACTTTAAATATTTCACTTTCAAAAACTTAAAGGAACAACAACTTTTACACTTTTCAAAAACGCCTAAATATTATTTTTACAAAACCTTTTCTTTAAAAAAAAATCACACAAACTCATACGGGGTGCCAGTACACCCCACTGACTAAGTTATTCACGCTTTGGAGAGAGAAAATGAACTGAATTGCTCTGGCCCGTAAAGACATAATGAAAGACATAAAAGTCATGGCAATCCGTAAAAATAACGGCTTTTTTCAATAAAGAAACAACGACTTTTAATTTTAAGTGGGGTTCCTACGCACCCCGTATGGGTTCTATTCTAGGGTTAGTATTATTCCTTAAGAGAACGGGAAAAAAGTTATAGAAGACATATATGTATACAAAAAAATCAGAGACAATATACAATTAAGTTATAATCTGAAAATGAAAACTTCAAATTCTTTTCTGAAAAAACTACTTAACTGCACAAAATTTAAATAATATATTAAACTTTCTATTTATCAAAATAATGTTTTATTATAACATGTTTTTGAAAAGTTAATTTTAATTATTTAAAAATAAAAGATTTTAATCTTGAATTTTAATTTTGAATTAATAATTAAGTTAAACAAGCATAAGATTGATTGAGGGTATACACGCTTATTTTAACGAAGGTTGGTAGATCATTGAACGTTTTTTTTTAAATTAATATAAGAAAATGGGAAAATGTGTAATTCGAGATGTAAAAGTTAGAAAGACGAAAATTATAAAATAACTAATTATAAACAGGATGATGTTTAGAATTCAGTTGAAGGAAATGACAATAATTTATTTGTTTAATACAAAATAAAAAGCAACAAAATTTCAACTTGCTTATCCCTTTTTACAATAATGCATTACATATGTATGTATGTTCGTTTTAACTGTTCATCGTGCTCTTGAAAAAATATCAAGAATTATATACATATATACGAGTATGAACGTATGTATGTAAGTAGGTATCAATGAAAAATGGAGCCCCCAATATTTCATTGTTTACAATTTCGAGTTTGTAGAAAATGTTTTTGTTTAATTAATTTATTTATTTATCAGTACTTGCATACGTTTACATACTATTACTATAATTTAAAATTGAAACCCAAACTCATCACGTCAGACCCCGATCGTCTGACCATGTCGTTTACTCTATTGTCTCGCTTCATGTCGTCGTTTAGGCGATTCAATATAAACTAGCCGACCCAGCTCCCGAAATTCGAGTGCCAATTTATTTATTAAATTCATTATCATTCAATAAAAGACAGAGAATTCATGATTTTTTTAAATTGTTGAATGTAATGAGAAGTACCTACAAAGCACTCAATCCTGGAGTCCAAAGGAAAACAGCTAATGGTAAACAAACTTTCAAACCTATACACATTTTTGACACAATTTTTGTTTCGATTCTTTCATGTCATTGTCCTTTAGCTGTTGTTATGGCCATAATATTGAAATCGAACCTACGTCGCCGGAGTGACGTCAATCTGTGAATTTTGTGTTACATCTAAAACTTTCACTCTCATCATTTTGTCTTATCGCGGAAATAAAAAAAAGGTTGTTTGTACTGACGTACGCGAGTTACATATTTGTATGGTGACCTTAAGCACCATTAGGTTAATCACCCCTCTTAAAAGCATTTTCCCATAAAGTTAGAAGAAACTTTTTTGCAAAATGCTAAATTAGCACATTAGAATTAATTGTAAGACAATGTTATTAGTTGTTCAATCAGCATATTACGAGTATAATAAAGCAAAGTAACCATATCTGATTGAACAACATAGTCATGTATCTTAGAATAAGTTAGTCTAAACCGAAACCTCGAGTAATAAAGACCTTTTAAAAAGAAAAACAAATATAATTTTTCTTAACTCGCGCGGTAGAAGTAAAACTTTTTTTCCCTCAGTCTCCATAAAATTCTACCCTTCCAGCGTAAAAACATTTTGTATTCTAAAAGCATGTCGCTGATAGCGTGTCCTTTTGACATGTCACTGACAGCTGCATAGAACATTTTTTACCCTCAACGCCGGAAAAGAAGTTTTGCTTCAAAAATATTTATCATTCTATTGGGACTCGAACCCACGTCGTTGCAGTGACGTTCTTCCATCTCGAAAAACACACAAAGTAAAAGTTGAAATGGTTCTTAATTTCACTTCTTCACTTTTTGAAAACACTAACACTGAAATTGCCCGATAGACTTAAACTGTATGACGGTATAGTGTAAATGTATGCTCTATTCAGCAACAGATGTCGCTAGTCGATTTGACATTTCTAATTGTTTTTGTTTTCCGGGCATTTTTTTTGGAATTTTTATTTATTGTTTTAAACAATTTCTGTGTAGTATATTTAAATAATTTTGGCATTCTGCACATCTATGCAAAAAATTCTTTCGTTTAATATGTAATTTATGCCCCTTCAGTTTTTGTGGGCCGCGAAAAGTGTACCACAAAAAACATGTTCGCCGTGTTATTATATGATGCTTCATATAAATATTTGATGTGTTGAATAAAATCGCTTTTATTTGAAAAAAAAAAAAATCATTTTAAACCAAAAATAAGGGTATTTATTCAAAGCAAAATATTCAAAAATAATCCTCCGACATTACAATACGTTGTTTTTCGGCAAGGCAATATCGGATTATGACGATACGGAAGAACGCTAATAAATTCATCTGATCCTCTAACACTTCCAACAAAAAGGTACAAATATAATTAAGCTTTAAGAAAAAATCATTTACTATTCATTTGGTTTTTGGTTCCAGTTTTGTTCAACGTTTTTGCTTAACAACGTTTTTGTTTCCGTGGTAGACACCGGAAATCTAACGTCCGGTGCAAGATCAACATTTATTCCTTCAATTTTATGGTTTTGTTCTAGCTAGAGGTGCTGTTGGACAAAGCACATTACTAGTTTCAGAGTGAACCAAAGCATTTATAATTCATCTAACACTATGCCCAGCCCAATGTGTATTAAATGGGACACGAGCAATAAAATCTCTAAAGAAGATATAGATGTAAATGGTACCAACATCTATTTCCAAAGACCTCGGGAAAATGAAAAAAATTTTTTCCAACAGAAAAGGGAGACAGTTTGAATACGATGATAGTAAATTCTTTTTGAATACCCTCAAGTTTGTACATATTTAAGATTTGTTTATCTTTGGTTTCCGCCCACAAAAGGCGAATAACTGCAATAAATTCCAGATATGCTGGATTCACGTATTACTCGTTGGTTTAGAATCAATTCAACGAAGAAGCTTTCTTTTTAAATAGCTTCAATGAACGCAACCACAACTATTGGATTTTGGGTAATTTAAAAGGAAAAACTATTTTATGTAGTACTATGATTCATAAATCTCTTTTATTTCACTGTAGGCGACAGTGGATATCCTATCGAACCTTAGTTGCTAACACGCTTAATTTCAACGATATTCATTCAAAACCTAGAAATTTAATAGGAAGATGCATTGGAATTTATAAAGCTAATCTTTTTAGCGTATGAAATCTATAAATTAAAATTCATGGTCGATAGAGAATACTAATGGAAGAGATAAAAGGTAGATACTCGTATCATCCTCGTAAGGAAATCAAAGAAGCACTTTTTCGATAATTTTTGACATAAAAGATTTATTTAAATAAAATGAACCAACGAATTTAGTTAGAAAAATCAATTTATTAAAAACAAAAACAAATTTTTTAAATAGTCTTCATTGTTCTTCTTGGTATTTTGTTGCACAAGCGGTTTCTCCGCAATTCCTTTTCTGCAGAAGATTTAAAACTTACATCTTCATTGTTCATTGTTCCGTTTTTCTAGAAGAGCTAGACCTCCGTTTAGGAAGTTTTTATCGGATTTTACTTGCGACTGCAGCAAATCGATTCTTTCTCTTTGGTAATTTGCTTTCTTTTTTCTTTGTACTTTTGATTTTGTTGTGCTGATGGTGGTTGCCGAAAATTGGATCATTATATAAGGTAAACCATTTAGTTTTATTTCATATTTCATAGTAAACTAAAGCTTCTGTGGATTACTTACCTTCTTAACTGGCTTGTCTCCTTAACTTCTAGGTTTGGAGCTTTCAATGGTGTTTTGAAAGATCCCACCGACCTCTTCATTACTTTCCTCAGCTATCACAGAAACTGGCTGGGTTACACCAGCTGCCATAGCACCAAAGCAATTAAGCCATTTGGATTGTCTTCTCCTGTAAATCGTTAATCGGAATTTCTTCTGACGGCCCTCCACCCGACAGAAAATTTTGGCTAAAATTTTTCTTTGCTCTATATTTGAAGTGTATCCAAACCTAATACAATCAAGAAACGATTTTTTTATATTATACGCACACTCAAAAGGGGTTATGAATGCCCTTATAATGTTAAACACAGTGCGACCAGGGGCCTATTGCACCACCTTACAAAATTGTGATTACAAGCATTTTTTCAACAAACTTGTAAAAATCGAGTTTTTTTCATATGTAATTTTTTTTAATCACAAATTTGTACTTGTAATTTGTAGTTGGTGCAATAGGCCCCTGTTAGGAAAGTAGGATAGAATAAGAAAGGAGATACCGATGCACATTGGTTTTGAATGTCTGCACATTGCAATGAGTGGGAAATATTGAGCCAGGTAAAGCATTCCACATTCGTGTAGTGCGGCTAAAAAAGAATCTCTGTACTTGAGAGTATCTCAAAATACTGTGTTTTAAAATCCTGCGTGTGTACAAAATACTGTATGATCAAAATACTGTAAGTCAAAATCTTCTTCTTATTTTCTCTTTTTCATTTTCTCCTTCTTAATTGTTTGTATTTCTCTCACATTTTTTCATGAATTGTTTTGATCATAATCAACAATAGCCGTGTTTTTTTGGAAAAGTTATCCGTAGTACAGTAGGATTTTATATGAATAACAAATACAACATCCGCAGTAGGATCACTGCCGATAAAAGGAGAAGTGAAATCCTGCTGCGGATAGAGATTTGACGTTTATTCGAGTATCGGCAGTGATCCTACTGCGGATGTTGTATTTGTTATTCATATAAAATCCTACTGTACTACGGATAACTTTTTCAAGAAAACACGGCTAATTGCACCAAACTAATTGAAATGTCAAAACTTCCACATGTTCATGCATTTCGTTGAAGAATTTTGAGTTACAGTATTATGATATACTTATACAGTATTTTTCTAATACAGCATTTTGAGATACAGTATTTTAGATTTGCAGTATTTTGAAATACAGAATATTAACCATACAGTATTATGACCATACAATACAGTATCATACAGAATTTTGGCCATACAGTATTTTAAAATACAGCACTTTGACATGAAACATTGCGATGCTCGAGAGATACAAATGTTTCAGTTAGGCATATCACATATGGCTATCTTTTGAATTCTGTCCAAGAGACTCAAGTGGGTTTTTGGAGCACCTGCCCAGATATGAGAATTGTATTCTAGCTTCGCAAGAATAAAGGTTTGTATATAAAAACCAAATCTGATGAGGTAAAAAAATTCTTGCATAGGCAGAGAAAACCTAAACACTTAAGCTAAGTAAGTGTA
Organism: Chrysotoxum bicinctum; assembly: GCA_911387755.1. Classification (NCBI taxonomy): domain Eukaryota; kingdom Metazoa; phylum Arthropoda; class Insecta; order Diptera; family Syrphidae; genus Chrysotoxum; species Chrysotoxum bicinctum. The sequence continues at coordinate 96,757,772 of OU426988.1, forward strand.
CACGATTGGTAGATCTTACAATATTCTCAGGTATGTCAGTGTCAACTTACAATGTGTTAGAACCATGTAGTCTTACAATTAATTGTCAGAAAATTTGTCTCTGGCTAAATGCCAGCTATCTGAAAATAAATTGACAGCCAACTTCTGACAATAAATTGTAAGAGATTGGTAGATTTTCTACCAACCGTGTACACACACAACTTAATAGTCAGATCATTGGTAGATAATTGTCAGACATTGTCAGGTCTGACAATGTTGTAAGATCTACCAATCGTGTACACTAAGCTTTAGCAGCGTTTTTGCCGACGTCAAATATGTGATCACTCCACAAAAGATTGTCTGTGATGCACATATCTAGAGCTGAAAGGTATTCAGTCTCCTCAATGCAAGTGGCACTCATAGAAAGTAGCATTGGGGTAGGGTTACGCTTTAGCAACAGTAAACAGTAAAGTAAGTGAGTTTTTGAAGAATTAAATTCTGCACGGTTTTTAATTCCTCACTGGACAATGCTGTCAAGATCAGAATTTACTGAGCTTATCATACACTGCCGTTGAAATTTCACATCCGAAGAACAAGGATGTGAATCTAAAAACGAATATAAAAAGGTGAAGGTACTGTCGTGAGCGAAACAATTAATTGGATTAGAAGTTTCAGACAAAAGATCATTTATGAACATACGGAAGAGTGTCGGAGACGAAACGGAGCCCTGGGGCATACCAGCGTTCATTTTGTGGATATCAGATTTGAAATCTTCTAATAATTGAACGGTCCGAAAGGTTATTTCTAATCCAACGAAGAAGAGATTTATCAATATCAAATGCACACATTTTCGATAAGAGAACTTGACAACAAACTCTTTCAAATGCCTTTGATATATAAAGTGCAATAATTTTAGGTACTTTCTCCAAAACGATGACAAGATTTGTTCCACTCTTCTGTGAGATATACCATCAGATCACCAGTGGACGTATTGGTACGAAAGCCATACTGCCAATTATTAAGAAGCTTTCGGTCCACATGATATTTCTTAAGCTGAAAATTGTTCAACGTTTCCATGACCTTGGAAAGATGGGTCGTAAGTGTAATTGGTCGATAGTTAAAGGGAGATGAGGATTCGCCTAGTTAAGAAACAGGGTAGCCAAATGCTGTTTTCCATCCGCTCGGAAAGAGACTTATAGAGTAGGAAAGATGGAAGGCTTACGCAGTGGTTTTGCCAGCGTTGAAGAACACCTCTTCAGAACAATAGCAGGGAAAAGAAATCATCAGGAACCTGGAAGATCATACCAACACATAAGTGCAACAACTCCTTCAGAACTAGAGCCTATACTCTGTCCAACAAAAATTGTCAGTACAGGGAAGATAGGAAGTTTGTCTCTCATTCTTGTTGCATTGCCATGCATAAGTGTGTCGCCTTTTAAAGCTCTCACAGGGATTCCGTAGTTTAAATTATAAATCGCCGCAAATGAGAGTAAAAACCGCGTAGGGCTACCGTCTGCCGATTCAAAACGACTGAAAACAATATTCAATTAACCTTTTCCCACAACGCTAAGCGGTAAGATAGCAGGCGCGTTTTTTTTTAAGTTGAAAAGCAATACGACAACACTCAACATACTCATCTTCTTAAAATGTGTTCTCAAAAGCTTCAAATCCCAAAAGCTCCTTAATAAAAACCACTGAAAAAACTCCTTACTTGCAATTGAGAATGATAATGGTAACTCTGTTTTGATGTAGATAAAGAGCGCACGATCGTATTGAGTGACACTTGACAGTTGACACTCTTGACAGTATCTCATTCTCATCAGCAGTGGGATATGACGGTCGTGTTGGGGTGTACAACTTTTTGCAAAGAATTACAACAACAATTCCTTAAGAAAAGTCAGTGGCTTGCTCTTTTTTTAGTGGCATTTTTCCTAATGCATTGTAGTGAGGGTGCATCAGGCGCCACTGCTTTAGAAAAAGCTCTCCTATAAGGCCTGTAGTGACAATTTTTGTTGGACAGAGTATAGTAACAAGTATCTATACACCCGATTCATCACTGACGATCAATTTGAAGATATCATTCATAACGACAACGCACCCTTTTACGAGAAGAACAACAATCAATACTACAGGGGATAAAACGCACACTCATTAAAAATTATTATTTAGTTAATATTAAAAAATCATGAATTAGAGTAAGAAAACATTAATATGATATTGAAAGCATATGTATAGCGTTTGTAAAGCTAAATGAAGAACGTTGAAGAACATTCTTGTAGTGGGGATGTGGATTTTATTTGTTTATTTATTAAATAAATCTAAAACCATAATAAAACCGATCGTAGCAACATATCAAATAAATTAAAAGAAACACGAGAAAAAATACTAGAAAGAAATGATGCAAAATGAAAATGTTATTTTTATGAAAAACCAAATCATAAATGAAAATTGTAAGCTTTACGATGCAAGGTTCATAATCCAATCAGACGGAAAACTGGTTATTGATAATTGATATATTTCAAATTCATATTTATTAAATAACCAAAAAAAGGCTAAATGTAGTAAAATCAAAATCAATTAGAGATCAATAATGATGGATCTATATTAATATCGGTAGAACATACGAGTATAGTCGATACTAAGACTATAAATGGAGTTTATACGAGTATAATCACCTTTATGACATGTTTATGGAAACCAAACAGCTGCAATCCAAAACTATCTTAAGACTTGCGCCATAGACAAATACGAAATTGAAAATAACTTCGAGTCATTAAATGAAGATTTAAAATTTGAAAGCATTAACTAAATTGTATTTCCATAAAACAAAGTCCGAAGATGCATCACACTCAGTGCCGGATTAGCCACGAAGCAAGAGTAGCAAATGCTACGGGTCCCGCGCATTTGGGGGCCCCGCGCACCAACCTTTTCTGACCATAAAAAAGTATTATTTACATGTTAGATTTAGTCACAATTACTAAGAAGAAAATATTTGCATCAACTAAAATTTTATTTTTCTATCTGCTGGTCTTACCAAAAATCATGTTTCGCACCGCACCTAACGCAAATTGGACAACGGTATGAAATTCAGGTATTTATTGTCACCATTGATAACGTACTCACTGCTTTAGGTAAACGTATATGAACAGTTATCATAAAATTGCTGGCATTTTCGGAATATTCCGAAAGCTAAAATCTCTTCCCGATTCAAAATAGCTTTTTTGGCCTTTAGTCCACAAAAACTGGCGTTTCGTCCAGGTGATCACACATGGACTCATCAGTTGGCTGTGAGGACCTTGTCAATAAGCAATTTTTATTGAATTCAGTTCATCTTACATCGATTTTTTGACAAAAATCCAAAAATATTTCAACGTTAATGATTACAATTTTAATCTTGGTTGGATATAGTTCACATTGGATTTTTGTCAAAAAATCAATGTAAGATGAACTGAATTCAATAAAAATTGCGTATTGACAAGGTCCTCACAGCCAACTGATGAGTCTATGTGCGATCACCCGGACGAAACGCCAATTTTTGTGGACTAAAAGCCATAAAAGCTATTTTGAATCAATAATTCAACAAGTCCATTAATAGTGCTAAGTCTTCTACTTGGCTAATTTATTTCAGTAGTATATAGAATTTGTATTATAAAAACCTTCATATAAAATCTCTTCCACCAGAAGAAATTAAAAATCTGCAACCATAGTAAGTGCTTACGCAGATGATTTGGAGGACAGTCTGGGCAACGAATTAGTGCAATTCGCTTCAGTGCTCAATTCTGATGTGGCTAGTATTATTGACAGCAGGAATCATGAGGCTCTGGAAATGCAGGTTTACAAGCTGTTGATAAATAATTCTTTACAATCTTGTTTCCCGAACGTTGAAATTGCTTTGCGCATTTATTTGTCTCTCATGATCACCAACTGCAGTGGTGAACGTTCTTTCTTAACATTAAAACGTGTTAAAAATGAACTGAGGAACACAATGAGCCACCAACGTCTTAATCTCCTCACTTTAATGAATATTGAACATGATTTACTCCGAGAAGTCGATATCAACAGCATTATTTATAAATTTTCCCAAATTAAATCAAGAAAAGTTTGTTTGTAACAGTTTTGTTTTATTTAATACCATAAACTTGATAAGTGCCTAACCTAAAACAGTCTAAGGGCCCCTTGATAGAATTTGCTACAGGCCCCGCGCTGGCTTAATCCGGCACTGATCACACTCTCCCCCAACATAAATATAATATCTACCTTAATTAGATTTAAGAATAAAATTGTATATTGAGTTCTTAATTAGAGATCGAAATGATTAGTAAAATAAAATAAACTTTTTTGTATTCTTTTGAAGTCTCAATAATATAATATAAAATACAATATCAATATAAATTTAATACAAAATAAAAATAATAAATTAAAAAATAAAACATTTTTATAAGGGGAAAAACATGGAGTATATAAAAAATTATTAATCGAGTACCTACATCTATCTGCGAAATCGACAGAAAATTTGAAAATTAAGAAAACATGTATACTCAATACTATCGTTATTCAGCATTCTTAATAAAAATCTGACATACATTTTTAACTTTTATAATCATGAAGGATAAACAATGTTTTGTTTTAAAGTATTACGTTGATAAAATGCTTATTTGTTGACTCTTTCGACTATGTATATCTTCATTATGTATTACTTGTCTACAAAACGAAAGAAATTGTTCAAAAAATGAACCATAAATTGATAAATCTTTTTGTATCTTTATGTAAAATATAAAATTGGTTGCGTGAAATGATTAAAAAAGATGAAGTTTATTAATTGAACAATGATTTACAACTAATTGCTTAAAAATACAAAATACATTTTATTCACTTATTCACAATTTAAATTACCATCTTAGCACTTTACAATTTATTATTGATTCATGTTACAAAGAATTACTTTGAATACTTTGAATTTAGCTTATAAACCTTTTTTATATTATAATTCAATTTTAGAGAAAATACAATGCTCCTGGTGGTGTAAATAAACTTTTATTTCCGTGGAAATCAATGGCAAATAACATGATATGTGTTTCGTTGATGAAAATTGGCAAAAATGTTTTAAATGTCATGGCAATCAAGAATCAAATGAAAACTATAAAAAATAAGCATTTATATTGGGTTGTTATGAAAACTCACCTTCATCGCGTACATTGCCCATCATAATGTCAAATCCTTCCAAATTGGCTGTTTTAAGTAAGGTCATTGGGTCGGCTGGTAAAAATGCTCCATCTACAGTTGGCGCTGATGGAAAGCTGAGTATCCCCGAGTATGAGTTCCATTGTTGAACAGAAATTGTCTTCGCATCTACAGCTCTCATGCAGGCCATCACACTCAAAGGAGATTCCTAGAAATATAATTTTATAAAAACACAAGGTAGTAATTTTCTACCAAATTTACCGCTAACATAGAAACATTGCAGTTACAGTCATTTATTAATGACTTTCCTATTTCCACAGCTTTCTCCGAAGTCATATGACTCCATGGAGCATTCATCGTACCAGATTGCATCATGCCACGCTTGACAATACCCTTTGTTACCGGTGACATTAGTTGTGCATTTACCGAACTTGAACCAGCTGATTCTCCAAATAGCGTCAGCCAGTCTGGATTTCCACCAAATGCTTTAGCATTGTCTTTCAACCATCGAATAGCAAGTGCTTGATCCCAGAGTCCGACATTACCTGGAGCTTCCTCTTCATAGCCAGGCATTTCTGGGGCTAAATGTAGAAATCCAAATGCTCCAACTCGATATTGGAACGACGCCACAATAACATTTCCAACGGCGGACAATATGTCAGCATTGTAAATATCAAGCGTAGCAGACCCAGTCATAAAACCACCGCCATATATCCAGATGAGCATAGGAAGACCGCTGGAGTTTTGGTGATTTTGGTTGTGGTCATCAGGTTTGCTTGTGTGCTGCAAAGAAATTAGATAAAATTCTTTGTCGTTAAACGTTAATGACTTCCAAGGCCGTAGCCAGACAATTTTGTCGGGAGGGGGTGGGTGATGTAATTTTTGGGGAAAACCAAATTCACCAATTAGTTATCAAAATTGTCCCACAGATTTAAAAAAAAAAATCAAAAAATTTCATTTAGTTATACCTAGGTAATGGCCGAAAAAAAATTCCAAAAATTTATTATTTTTTTCAAACATTTTTTTTTTTTGGATTTTTAATATTCAATATTTCCATACCATACCCCATGCTCGATTTTTTTAAAACTTGATAAATAAAAGTTTCTTAAAATAATCTACAAGATATGAGAAAAAAATTTATTTTACCTAAAAACCGAAAATCGTATTTCTCCCAAAAATGGTTCCGAGAATATTGCTCAAATTTTTTTTCTTTCGATTAATTTTTAAGAAAAATAATTTAATAAAAAAATTTGAAACAAAATATTACTGACTGTACCTACCATAGAACAATTTTTTAAAATTTTGAATTTCTCATTATCGGCATAACGGATTTTAATGAAATTTTTTAGAGAGAAGCTTCTAAAATTTTAAAAAACATTGCATTGCAAAACTTTAAGAAAAATCTTTCTTTTTTTTTTAATTTTGAAAAAAAAAAAATCTATTTTCTTTTTTGGAAAATTCAATATCTCGAAAACGGCTCAATTTTTTTTTTTTGTAAATTTAATTTTTATTCGAACAATAATACGAGTATTAACTTTAAATTGGCGTACCAACATTTTTTCTTAAAAATATGTTACATTTTTTTTATAAAAGCTTATTTTTTTTAAGAAACCACTACAAAGACTTATAATTTTTGTTTTTGCATAAACCTATATTTGCTTGTATCACATGGCATCCTATTTTTACCTCCAACTACTAAGGAAGTTGTTTTAGTCATTTAAAAAATTAATTTTATGCTTATCAACAGTTTTTCTCTAATAACATTCATTTTTGAAATTCTTAGTCTATTACAAAGGAGCAAGTTCGTGCGACACAGTCGAGCATTTCATTTTTCCAACATTTGGGCATGTAGGTTTATGCATATACATATGAATATATCATGCTTCCGTTATAGTTCCGTTAAATAGGTACCTCAGCAGAAAAATTTACGACAAGGCATTATTTATATAAAAAATAATCATTCAGTTCCAATTTAAGTTGTAATTTATTAGGTAGGTACAGAACATAAATAGTATTATTACATTACTAGTGTATACTTGCTATCAAATTAGAGTGTGTTTTGCTCATTCTAATAGCGGTACCAATCTTATTCTGCTTATGCTTATGCCTTTTACTTGCGATATACATACTAGGGCAGTTTGAAAAGTTCTCGGCCTGACCAATAAAACGCAATAAATTTTAAAACTTTTTTCTAATATTTTTCTACATATTCTCCTCTTATATCAATGCACTTATTCCATCTGTGTTCCAGTGCTTCTATACCCTTTTTATAGGCCGATTCCTCCAATTCTTCGAAAAACCGCTCCGTCTCAACAATCACCTCCTCGTTGGTGAAGAATTTGCGTCCAGCCAAATGTTTTTTTAAGATAAGAAAGAGGTAATACGAGTAGTCTGATGGTACCAAATCAGGTGAATAAAGGGGGTGGTTCAGTACACAAAATCGAAGTTCATGGAGTTTAGCCATGACAACAACCGACGTGTGTGCTGGAGCATTATCCTGATGAAAAAGGATCTTCTTTTTGGCTAATCCTGGTCTTTTTTCGGCAAACTTTTTCAGCCAATTTGTCCAACAGGTTTGCATAGTATTGACCAGTGATAATTTGGCCTTTGGGAAGGTAATCAATAGAAATAATTCCCTTGTAATCCCAAAAGACTGACGCCATCACTTTCCCAGCTGAAGCACACGACTTGGCTTTCTTCGGTGGAGGAGAACCGCTATGCTTCCATTGTTTTGATTGTTCTTTTGTCTCAGGAATATAGTGATGAATCCATGTTTCGTCGGTGGTAATGAATCTTCTCAAAAAATCGCTGGTATTCCTCCGAAATAACGCTAGATTATCTCTAGAGATTTCAACTCGATTGAATTTTTGTTCTTCGCTCAGCAAACGCGGCAACCACCTTGCGGACAATTTTTTCAACCCCAATTCTTCGGTCAAAATGTGGTAAACCCGCTCAGAAGAGATCCCCATGGTGTTGCTGATTTTTCGCACTTTTAACCTTCGGTCGTCTAAAACCATTTTATGAACTTTATCGACGTTTTCTGAAGAGGTGGATGTTGTTGGCTTTCCGCTTCTGCGATCATCTTCGACGCTCTGTCTGCCATGTTTAAATAAGGCTGCCCACTTTTTGAACGTGGAATACGAAGGTGCAGATTCCCTCAATATCTCATCGAAGTCATCTTTAATTTGATTTGGTGTCATATTCTTTTTGACCAAATATTTAATGACGGCTGTAATTTCATTTTTTTTTTCCATTTTCGTTGTTAGCAATAGGTTCGTTCAAACAAAAAATTGCATTGATATAACTACGCGACCAATTTTAATGAAACTTCACATACAATTATTATATATACATATAAGGCTGTTTGAGGAATTAAAAGTTATTTATTAAAACAACGCCTTCTATGTTAGGCCGAGAACTTTTCAAACAGCCTCCGTACTATAGGGCAAGTTCTGCATTTGAAAAAAAAATCGAACTCGAGATTTTGATCAAAATTGACATTACGATGATACTTAAGATGATTTATTGACCAATTTGGAATATCATAGATGAGTGGAAGTGATTAATAAAATCTTTCCTTCGGCTTTTTTTGGTCACTGTATTTTTGGCAATGAAACAACGAAGTTACATTCGCTTTCCCGACGCGACGTTTCGACAAGGGTTGCTGTCTTCTTCAGGGGAACTTTATTGAGACAAAAAATACAAAAGTTACAATTTAATGTGTAATAACAATTAAAACAATAAAAAATACACTCACTATTTGTAAATTATTAAGTTTTAAAATTAATGTGATTGTTATATCATTAAACTAAAATATAGATAGCACTTCAAATGAAGTTGAGTCTTAAAAAAAGAAAAAACGAAAAAACAACAAAGAAACTATTGGAATGACATTTATGAAGATGAGACGAGAGAACAATAGATAGCAGAGATGTTTTGTGTGTCTTGTTTTCTATTCATGTTATTGTTATTGTTAATTATATGTAATGTTTCAAGAGTGTAACGTTTTGATACATGTTTCTTTGTCTGTAAAATTTTGACACCTTCAAAATCCGGAGAATGACCGCTTTCGATCCTGTGGCTAGCCAGGGCTGTCTTTGCAGGATTATTTGATTTGATATCCGATCTATGATTGGAGATCCGTTGGCGAAGAAATTGCTTTGTGGTGCCAATGTAGCACAGGTTGCATGGCTCATTTGGCTTGCCATTGCAATTAATCTTGTAGATTACATCGGTTTGTTTGTCTTTGTCCGGTTTTGGTTTAAGGTTTGTGAAAAGGTGACCGAGGGTTTTGTTAGATTTAAAAGCTAAGCGAACGTCCGTTAATTTTTTTCCGATGACTTCTTTGAAATTCTCAGTCAACCTTGGAACGTAAACCATACTTTTAAAGTAACCAATGTTCGGCTCATCATTTGTCTCACGGGGAATTTTGTGCTTATGCTTTAAAACCAAACCGCGGATCACTGCTGATGGATATCCATTGTCACTTAGAATCTTCCTAACTTTCTTCTCGTTTGCATGGTGGAATCGTTCATCACTCAGTGCAAAAACTTTACTTATGAGGTTAGAAGCAGTATTCATAATAATGTGTCTGGCTTGGTTAGAACGAAAATTAACCAATCTGCCAGAAGCTGTATTTTTTTGGTACCAGTCGAATACCAGATGCCCATTTTCGCGATGATTTTTAACGTCGAGAAACGCTATAGATCTGTTTCGTTCCATTTCAACAGTGAACTGTATTTTCGGATGGAATCCGTTGAGGATCAGCAGCACTTTGTCAATATTCCTTTTATCGATAACTGCAAATATGTCGTCAACATATTTTGCTACAAACGTTCGTTTCTCATCCATTTTGTTAAAACACTCCTCTAGTACGTGATTTAATACTAGGTCTGCAATGGTGGGTAAGAGAGGATTTCCCATGGGTATTCCAAAGATTTGCTTATAAATATCTTCTTTGAATTGAAGATAATTTATTATTCTCTTTGAGACAAAAGTCAAGGATCTCGAGAAATTTGTTTTGATTGATCTTGGTGCTTTTGCTAATTATTTCCGGATTTTGAAGGTGTCAAAATTTTACAGATAGAGACACATGTATCAAAACGTTAACTTTTGAAACATTACATATTTTTTTTTTTTTTTTTTTTATAATCAACCCACGCTCAAGGGAATATGATTACCCTTTAAATGTTTTAACACAGCGCGGGCGTGAAGTTACGGAAGAGAAAGAAGGATAGGAAAGATGTGTGGCACGATGTTCTGAGACTGAAGGTGGTTGTCTCAGATTTTTTATCTCCATTAACAATAACAATAACATGAATAGAAAACAAGACACACAAAACATCTCTGCTATCTATTGTTCTCTCGTCTCATCTTCATAAATGTCATTCCAATAGTTTCTTTGTTGTTTTTTCTTTTTTTAAGACTCAACTTCATTTGAAGTGCTATATTTTATTTTAATGATATAATAATCACATTAATTTTAAAACTTAATAATTTACAAATAGTGAGTGTATTTTTTATTGTTTTAATTGTTATTACACATTAAATTGTAATTTTTGTATTTTTTGTCTCAATAAAGTTCCCCTGAAGAAGACAGCAACCCCTGTTGAAACGTCGCGTGGGGAAAGCGAATGTAACTTCGTTGTTTCATTGCCAAAAATACAGTGACCAAAAAAAGCCGAAGGAAAGATTTTATTAATCACTTCCACTCATCTATGATTACGATGATAGCGAAGACGAAAAAAGTGGGTCCGGCAATTCCGTCTGTCTGTCTCTATGTCTGTATGTCTGTACCTCAAACTACAGCCTAAATTACTGGACTCGGTACTTAAAAGTCTTCGGTGATTGAATAGAGGGTAAATTGAAATATTTTTTTTTAGCTAAATAATGTTTATCCTCAAGTGGGCTTTAGGTCAATATTTTGTTTTGTTTTTTTTATGTTGTGACGTTTCGGATGTGGTTACACCCTTCTTCAGACCTATTTATTAATTGAAAAATAATTTAAAACATATATACATATATATTAAATACATCAAAATTCTAAAAGAGTATACTTACAACTTTAAAAATACAAATATTTTTTTATTTGTTTGTTCTTTTTGGTTTCCGTGTTTTTTAAAAAAAGTTTAAAAGACGTTTTAAATCTTTTTCTTTTTTGTTTTATATATTTTATCTCTTTTGTTTTTTATTTTTTTATTTGTTTGAAAATTTATTTGATGTTAAATTATCTGAATTTTTAAATTCAAATAATTTATTTTGAAAATAAATTCAAATATTTTTATGTATACATATATGTATAATATATTTAATCGTTGAGTTTTGTTTACGTAGATATGGTTTGATAATAATATTAATAAACTGACCGTAAATATTACTAAGTCTATCACAATCTGAACGTCTATTAATACTATTTTCGGTGTTTCTAATATGTAACATTTCTAGTAACATTCTTTTATTGTAATTCTGTTCTGATTGTAGAATTGTTATATTTTTGAAGTCAGGACGATGATTTTCTTCTATGCAATGGAGAGCTAGTGCAGTCTTTTGTGTACTACCACTATTTATAAATATCAGATTTATGACCTGATATACGATTTCGAAGTTTTTGCATTGAGGTTCCTACATAGATTGATGGGCATGATGTTGAGCCATCACCTATACATTTAATCTTGTATACTATATTTGATTTTTCTTCCTTTTATAATTTATCTTTTAATTTTGAGAAAACTGAATTTCTAAGAGTATTTGTTGATTTAAAGGCTATTCTAGTTTTTTCTTTATCTCTAATTAGTGCTTTAAACAAACGGTTTGAAAAATTTGGAACGTATAAAGCACTTTTATATATTCTTTGTGGTTCATTTATATTTTGAGTTGATCGTCTGACACCATTGAAATAGTTGTTAATAAGTGATTTAGTTATTTCTTTTGGAAATAAATGATTTAGTTATTTATTTTGGAACTGAATTAGAGTACATTGTATCTTTTATTATTCCAATGTTTTTCTGTCGAAATATAATATCACTATTGTCTAGAACTCTATTTATGAAATTTTGTGCTGTATTAATAATTACTACTTTGGGTTGTTCAGAATTGAAATTTATCAAACGGCCTGAAGATGTTGGTTTTTTGTACCAATCAAAAATTAGATGTGTATTTTTTTTTTTTTTTTTTTTTTATTTTTTTTAGCTCCAAAACTAACGGTACCCCCCATACACCCGTAATTCATAATCTCATTTATTTTGAAAACGGCTGTAACGATTTCGATAAAAAAAAATATGTGTGATATTATGGACATGGACTACATTTTTGTAAAAATAAATTTTGGCGCAAAATGTTATTAATAGTATACCTGTCATAGAACCGTTTTTTTTTTATTTTCGACTTTCTCATTAACGACTCAAACGATTTTAACCCAAAATTTTTACCAGGAGCCCCCTAAAGTTTGAAATAATATTGTGTATAAAAATATTCGAAAACATTTGGTTTGTTTTTTGAAAAAAAAAATCAAATTTATTTTTTTGAAAAATCAATATCTTGAAAACGTGTGAACGATTATTTTTTGAAATTATTTCCTAAAATCTATATTACTAAGCACTTAAAATTGGCATCCCAAATTTTTTTCAAGAAAAATTTGAAAGAAATTTGTTAAATAAAAAATTACTTTAATAAAACGATTTTTAAACTTTATTTGCGTAAATTCATACTTTTCCGGAGATCAGACGGCCATGTATTTGAACTTTCTTATCGCATTAAATCCATGTTTTATATTTATAAAAAATGTATTTTAAATTCCAAAGTACTTTTACATAAGAGCAAGTTCGTGCGATCCAGTCGTGCATTTTATTTATTTTGCATTGGAAGTGTGTAACTGTGTATGTAGAAGTAAAAACTAAAAAAAAGTAAATGATGGGTTGCTGTGTTTTCAGCTTTCAGGCGACAAAAGAAAAAAACAACAATGAAACGGGTGAAATGTTTCCATTATTTAAATGAAGTGTTTTCAAGCTAAATAAACAAAAATGCCATAATATACAATTTGGTTCATGTCACCTGCCTATCTAGGTATACAGAATTTTCTTGAGTTGTTTAAGAGCCCATACACACGACACTTGTGTGCACACTTCTGTCGGTTCATCTTAATTGTGTGGTCTGTATGGGTATACACTGATTTCGATGTGGCACACAGTGTGGAAAAATCAAAATATTTAGAGTTTTTATCCCGGTCTCTCAATTTGTACCGTGTGCGTGGTGGAATGCCACACTGGTGTCATGGCAACTGCGTGCACACTAGTATAATGTGCATGGGCCGCTTTAGATATACCGTATGAAGTTGAAGCAAAAGGGGTTATGTCGTTTGCGGTAGTATTTAAAAATTCTCAGGGTAGATACGGTACGGTCGCTACAAATTATGAAGAAACCTAGATATAGTCTTTATACTTAAATCAGAAAATTACAGCAGAAATTTGAGTAAGATATACCTACTGAAACTAAAAAATTGATTTTATAGAAATGCAACTCCTCAAACATTTCGGGTGGTTGAAACCCCCTGTGATACCCCCCCCCCCCTGGATACGGCCTTGATGACTTCCAACCCTATTATTTAGAATTCGTGAATACTTATACTTATACTTATCAATCCGCTACAAAAATTCTTATTTCTAAGACATTTTTCCCACCAATTATAGTTATAATGAGCTTGTGTTAAATAAAGTACCAAAAAGAGAGATTCTATTATACATTAAGCTATCATAACACAAAAAAAAAAAACATTTTGTATGCCGGTCGAGCTTAATAAACAAAAATGGAATTCCCGAAAGGTTTAATAATTCGAGCAACTAACTAACTGGGATTCGTCTGATAATGTATATCATTATCATTGTCAGTACAGGGAAGATATGACGTTTGCCTCTCACTCTGGTTTCATTGGCTTGCATAAGTGTGTCGCCTTTTAAAGCTCTCACAGGGTTTCCCTAGTTTGCATTATGAATCGCCAACACTCAACATACTCAACTTCATAAAACTTGTTCTCAAAAGCTTCAAATCCCAAAAGCTCCTTAATAAAATCCACTGAATAAGCTCCTTGCTTGTAATTTAGAATGATAATGGTAACTCTGTTCTTATATATTAACAAGTGTACGATCGTATTGACTTGACAGTATCCCTTCAGCAGTGGGATTCAACGGTCGCGTTTACAACGGTTGGGGTGTACAACTTTTTGCGAAAATTACAACAACAATTCTTTAAGGAAAGTCAGTGGCTTGCTGTTTTTTAAGTGGCGTTTTTCCGAACGTAGTGTAGTGATAAGTGCATCAGGCGCCACTGATTTGGAAAAAGCTCTCCCATAAGGCCCGTACTGACAATTTTTGTTGAACAGAGTATAGAACAATACTGGTAATCAAATTGGTATTTGAAACACATTAAACACTTTATCCTATACAATACTGAATACTTTTATTATTATTTTTTTTTTATAAAAAAGAATAGTTATAGTGACATTTTTTATTTAACAATTTAAATAGTGATAAATGACACTCAGTATAATTAAATGACTTATGTGGGGTGAGAATACAAAAATTAAATACAAGAATAAAAAAAGAAAGAATAAACATTATTTTTGTTATAAAAGACAATTAATTAAGTTTAAAACTAATTGATGTAGGTCAAAAAAACTTCGATTTGGTTTCAAAAAGCCATATTTTAATTTTTTGTAAGTATAATTTTAAGGTTCGAATACAACGAATATTTTCGGGAAACATATTAAAGAGCTTGTAGGACACAATGGAGTTGAAGTTTCTAAAATGAGTCGTTCAAAATGAGGGGACGGATACATGGCTGTCATGGTTGCTTCGGACCTCAGAGTTTGGACTCTGTAGATATCCACATCTCATAAAGAATATTTTAGAAACTTT
Organism: Chrysotoxum bicinctum; assembly: GCA_911387755.1. Classification (NCBI taxonomy): domain Eukaryota; kingdom Metazoa; phylum Arthropoda; class Insecta; order Diptera; family Syrphidae; genus Chrysotoxum; species Chrysotoxum bicinctum. Next base: position 96,772,840 of record OU426988.1, read on the forward strand.
AAAATAATATAAATGTCTCACAGGTAGAATGTTGATCTAAAGATCACCATAGAAGGATACAACCGGTTGGCCCCGCAGATTTTTCTTATAGCACACTTTTGCAAAATGACCAGAGGCTGAATTTTAGGTAGGTAAGCACCACCCCAGCAACTAATCCCATACTGAAGTTTAGAATGGGAAATTCCAAAATATGCTGTTTTTAAGGTTTTGTGATCACAAAATTTTTTGAGGTGGTAAAGACTACGGATTGAAGAACGTAGATATTGCTTCAAAGTTGAAATGTGATTTGTCCAACTCATATTTTGATCAAACGAAATACCTAGCTATTTAAAATCATTAACAATTTCAACATTAAAACAATTGTCACAACAGACTTTACCTTTATCAAATCGCGATAGAGCACCACCACCATTACATGTACAGTTTAACATTCTATAAGGTTGGCAGTTTTAAGCATGGAATAATATATTTACATCTGGAATCGCTTGTGTTCTTAGACTGAAACACATCAATTTAGTTTTGTTGCTTACATTAAGTTTGTGTTTTGCAAACCAGATACGCAGAAGGTGGATATCAAAATTTAGATCAGCCACAAGGCTAAGAGGGCTAGGTGAGGCATAAGCTATACCAAGATCGTCAGCAAAAGCAGTAACCTTACCAACGAATGGAAGGCTGAACAAAGAGTTTATATATACGAGAAACAGGATAGGACCAAGGACCGACCCTTGTGGAACACCAAGGTTTGAACCCCTAGTGTTACTTAAAAAATCTCCAATTTTCACTCTACGGGTCCTGTCTTTCAAATAGGACACAAGCCAGTTATAAAAAAAAAACCACGGAATCCGATATTATGTAATTTTTTAACAAGAATGCTATTGTCGACTGTATCAAATGCTTTGCTTATGTCTACAAACAAACTAGCACAATATTTTTTGTCATCTAAGCCTTTATTAATTAAAGTGCATAATTCAAGAAGAGCATCTTCAGTAGAGAGCCCTTCTCTAAAACCGAACTGCGAACTATTGAAGAAATTTATTTTGTTAAGATAACGTAAAATTCTATATTTAACAGCTTTTTCAAATATTTTCGATATGGAGGATAGCAATGAAATAGGTCTATAATTATTGACTTCTTTTTTATTACCTTTTTTAAAAAGTGGAATAACGCTAGCACATTTTAATTTAAATGGAAAAAGCCCAGTGCCAATGCTTAAATTAATAAGATGAGCTAGGATATCAGATACATTCAGTGCGATTTGTTTTAGAGTTTGATTTGAAATACAATCATCACCACAAGAGAACGAGTTATTGAGAGAATTGATTAAGCTATATACCTCAGATCCAGTAACTGGGTCAAAAAATAAACTACGAGTATGTGCTATCTACTAATCCAACTGCGGCTTCACATCTATTACAGAAATCAATTGAATCCGAAGTTTGACCTACAGAACCAAAAAAGTCATTGAATTGGTTAGCAACAATTAAAGGATCTTCAAATTCTACACCGTCATTATTAAGTGCAATCGAGTTGGAGATATTGGATGAATTAGCGTTAATTATACTGTTTATAGCTTTCCATTCCTTTTTAGGGTTGCCTTGCGAACTACTCATTAAAGAGGAATAATATCTAACACGATGCAATCTAATTTCGTAGTTAACCTTTTTGCACATTTGTTTGTAACGATTTTTTAAAACATTATTAGATGGATGCTGAGAACATTTTTTACGTAACTTATTTTTGATTTTAATTTTCTTCAGTATAATGCGGTTTATCCAAGGCTTCAAATTCATTTCTGATTTTTTAATCACTAGGTTGAAGCTATAGGTACTTATATAAGATTTCTTGAAATAAATCATATGCATTGGAAGCATTACTTTCGGCAAAGACTGTATCCCAATTTTCAAATCGTAGGGAATTATTCAGTAGATGCTAGTGATGGGTAGGACACGAATTTGAAATGAGTTTGTATGAGGTATTAATTTTTTGAAATGAGGTGGTACTTTGTCCCACCTCAAATGTCCCATGGTACATACCTATTTAAATGGATATTTTGAAATTCGAAATTAAACAATGCGTATTTTTTTTAATAGTATATATTTTTTCCAAAAACAGTTTTTAAAATTGCATTAAATAAAAAGGTTACAAAAATTAAATATCAATAAATATAATATATTTAATTAAATATCCTTGATACAAAACACTTTATTTTAAAATAAAACATTTAAAAACAAAATTAAAAAAGTGTTAGTTCTTAACAGAAATAAAGTTTAAAATAAGTAAATATAAAAAGATATAATAAAAAAACTAACCTAAAAAAAAAGTTTAAAAGAAAAAGTGTTTTTAAATTTTATTTAAGTTATTTAAAGAAAACAAAAGCATTTAATAAAAAGATAAACACAAAAAGATATTTTTTTAACCAAAAAACAAATATGTTATCACATTCAAAATAAATTGAATCTAATAAGTTTAAAAAAATACATCATTACATTTTTGCATAAACAATATTTGTCCTACTTTCTTCCCACTCAACATTTTTCTTCTGTTAAGACCTGTTCTGATCACTTTTTTTCGAACAAATTTGATTACAGGACACTGGATTAAATACAACACTAATGACTCTTCACGTACGCAAACTCAGTACAATTGATTGATTGATTTTTTTTTTCAATTCTCATATTTGATCTTGATCTCTAAACCCTAGTCTCTTTTTTCTAACACTAAAAACAAAACAAATAAAAATAAAAGGAATGCACTTGCATTTGCATATCAAAAACGAAAATTCCTACTCCTTCAAAAATGAACAAAACCTCCTACTCCAAACTGTAAAAAAAAACCTCCTTCCTTTTTTAACCCTTTGATTGTATAATTTTCGATAATGCTTCATACCTATCTTCATTGTTTGTTACATTGTAGTCAGTGCAACATTCATTCATTCATAAGTCCCACTCATTACCTCTTCTCATTTTGTCTCCTCAAACAGATGCAAAAGAACTCAATTCCTCAATCCTAAATGACAAATGTCCTAGTCTGGTACAAGTCCCAGCCTGGTACAAAGTCCTAGCCTGGTACAAAGTCCCATCCTGGTACAAAGTTCCAGTCTGATACAAAAACCCAGCCTGCGACAATGTCACGAATTTTGTTTGAATGGGACGTTTGAGTAAAAAGTACTCATCAAGACAACAACTCAACTCACAACACATTCATTCATTTCATTTAAAATCCTCATCTTCCACAAACCTCATTCTATTTCCATTGATCTTTGGTGGATAGAGAGTTTGAGGCCTATTTCCTCCTTTCATACAATTAACTACAATACAACTTCATTCTGCATCAGTCTCAGTCTTAGTATCAGGCCGATGAGTGAGATGCTCGATACGAATAGTGTTTTTTTTCCATGAAAGAGTAAAGAGAAATATTTTTCGTTGGTTTTGTGGTGAGGTGTGAGGTAATACATTTTTTCGTTTTGAGGTGATGGGACATTTCAGATTGGTGTATGGGACATTTTGTATTGCCTCATGTATGAGGTACACATCACTAAGTAGATCAAAATTTAACCTTGTTTTAATAGATGAAGATAAAGCATTTTTCCTACTTTCCAAGTTTTTCATGGTGCTCAATAAAATCCCAGTCATCCCAAATGTCAGCTGGGGAAACAGAAACATCTAGTCCACTTTGAAATATTTTTTGTGCACATTCAATCGCATTGTTGTTGTTAGCTCCAAGTACCCCAATAATTTCGATTATGTTTTCCATATGTTTTTGCTCTCGAGAGCATTAATCTTTTGTTTAAGTATTTGGTTTTCGTTTTTCAGCTGCTGGACTGTGCTGAGAAAGTCACAGTTAATTTTTTTCAAACATATAATTTCCTCACAGAGCATATCCAAAATCCAAGCTCCAAGGTGGTTGAGTTTTTTTTTTTATTTGTTGATCGTTTGTCGCAGTGGCTGCTGTGAACTGATGTTCGCCGGATGATTCATCGATAGGTTTATGTGTGAATTGCTGATGTGCTTCTAGCTGCTGCCGTCCGTTTACCTGCTGTTTTACGTTTAATGTTTGACATGAAGTACCAGTTGCATCTCCAATATTTTCTCATAATCTGCAAATACTCTTCAGACAACAATGCGTGGAGAGAGATCACCAACAAGCACATATTTGTCTGTTTAATTCTAACCAAATTTTAATTTAATTTGTTTCTTAATATAATATAAAATTTTAATTAAATATTAAGTTTGAGTTTCAATAATAACTAAAAGGCATTTTGGTTTTATTAATCAGAATATTTGAATGTGATGTCAAAGTAAAAGTAACAGTTCAATTCTTAAATGTTCTTATGTAGGCATTATTCAACCCCCAAACGCGTTTAGCTTATAATGCCTCTATTCAATGGTGCTTACGTTTTATTAATATGGTTTATAAAAATGGCTGAACATTTTTTATAACATTACAAAATATTCGAGTTTTATTGAATTCTTCAAATTCTAAAAATATATAAATTTAATTCGGTATCGTGATAGTTCGTGAAAATCTTTTACATACATATGTATATACAATCTTCTGCCGATTCCGGACATCTGAAATTTTAGGTAATTTTCATATCAAACTAAACTCAAGAGGAGGTTCTCTGTTTGGTTTAAAAAAATATAAGTGGTTGCTTTACTGAAATAAATAACCGCGTTTGCTTGATCCTAATTTAAGTTTAAAATTTTATATTTTGATCGCTTACATTAAATGCAATTTATGGGAAGTAGAGTTTTTTACTCTTTACGATATTTTAATTATAATATAGATTCTGAAGATATTAAACGGTAATCGTTTCTGTGAGTAGTTTTAGTTTCATTTCATCAGCTCAAAGGATAAAATCACGAATAGAAATGGTCGCCTTTTTCTAGCAAGCGTTCAATTTTTACACATTATTGAGTAAACAAAACTATCGGCAGATATGGTTCGACCAGGAATGCTCCGCCGCACACAGGAGTATTTGTACTCAAAATCCGGACAAAATTATTTGTTGATATTTTCTCATTAGAAATTATTTGAAATACTAAATGAATCACTAAGAAGAAGTATAAAAAGCGTAATGATCTTAAAAAAAAAATAAAACTACATGCATATGAATATATGCGAATAAACAAAAATGATAAAAATATCTAAATGAACACTTCACAACTTTGAACATTTTGTAAAAGTTTCTGAAGTGGATCTGAAGTCAGCAAAAGTCAGTTAAAGACATCTTTATTGCACAGCTCTCTCGAGAATTTTCTCACAAAATCGAGCCTGTTCGAGCGAAAATGTTTATTTCTCCCTTCAGCAGCCTCTTCTGAAAGCTTTACTATACTTTTCTTTACTTTCTGTTCCAAATCCAATAATTTTTCATCAATTGTTTAGTTTTTGTTGTTTTTGAAAAGCGTGCATAACAATGCAATAACATTTGCATGTCATATGAAGCCGAACCTAGCACAAGAAGACAAACTGTCAGCCCATTTGCAAAATAACAAACAATACCTAAGAAATAAAGGGTACTCAAAGAAGATGTGCTATTTTAAATCGGTCTAATATTTTTTTTTCATTATATTATATTTTTTTCATTTGATATTCTAGTGGTGAAAAGCTAAGGTATGTGTGAAAATATTGAAAATTTGCAACTATGCGAAATCGTAATGGAAAATTTACTCAAAAGAATGACCACCTGTTAGAGAATCGCAAGCAGCCATATTGGACATATGTATATTTTTTTTCATAACTATTTGCATAGGCTGTATTTTGAATAAAAATTTAAATATCATAACTTTTCCTACACAACAGTTATTTTCTGCGATATATCAAAATTAAACCTCTTGTTGAAGCTCTCTCTTTAAAAAAAATGTGTGAAGATGGGCCAATTTTTTTTCTTGGATAGCACAACAAAGGTGCATAGGTAACTGCAAAAAAAAAATGTTTGCCCGATCACGCCCGACACTATTACAAAAAAGAAAACTTTTTTTCTAAAATTTCAATAAAAAATAATAACATTTTAGTATAAATAATTTTAATTTCAAAAAGAAACCTAACCTTAAAATAAATTAAATATTTTGTTTATATAATTAAGTAGATACCCTAACCTTCAGTATCCATTGAAAATTTTCACAATTATCACTAAGAACTAATCACAACACAACCTGCAAGGTCAATAAAATCAAGGGCGATAATATGTAAAACAATGGCTTTTGTGTTATGGAGTTTATAAATCTTTTTTAGAACCGGTTTATGTTAGGCCAATTAGTAACGTGAGTAAACAATGAAAATTGAGTGTCATTACTCTAAATATTTGTTTGTGACTTTTGTGCGGATTTTGAGCACGAATACTCCTCTGTGCGCCGCAAGGAAATTATCATTAACCTTATTAAAGACATTGAAAATATAAACGAGCACAAGTAAGAGCCTTATACGAGTAAACCAATATACCAACGCAAATAAAAATTATTTAGTATTATGCAGAGACAAACGTATGAAAGATTTTAAAACAGAAGGATTAGAACTTGCGAATATAAAAAATAGTAACTACTTTAGGGAAAAAAAGTTTCTCAATGAGGTAGAATATTTCTATGGAACTCACGTACATATCTGCTGGAAAATTAGCCGAGTACTTTAAAATTTTACTTAATCCCCACTAACATCTGCGGAAGTATACAATTTCCTAAATATTTAATACACGATGATCAGCTTGATATGGAATTTGATATGAGGTTTGTTCGTTGAACTTTACCCAGGGTTGACCCAGGTTTTCTTGACAACCCTCCGAGTTGTCAACAAAAACTGGGGTTTTCGGTTTTCAAAAAACACCCAAGGGCTGTCAACTGTTCTCTTGACAACTAAAAGCAGGACAAAATAATTTTGTGATCTGATAAAACTTTAAATTTGTTATAAATTAGTTTTAAAAATGAACGAAAACAATTTTGCGTTGTTGCTGAATGTTTCATTTGATGAGTACACCAAACATTCAATTGCCAACACAAGCAATAACATGCAACATGCGAGTTGGTAAAGAACAACAAAAGAAATACATATGAAATCTCATATGACTTTTGACAGTTTATTCTTTACCTGAACTCGCCCCAGCAAAATACCTAGGTCTACTTTATGGCGAGTTCAGGGCGACCCCAGGTCTCAAAAAACACAGAATTTGCAAACCAGGGTGACTTCAGGTTTTTCAAAAAACGATTTAGGGCGACCCCAGGGTGACTTCAGGGCTCAACGAACAAACCTATGAATGACCTGAAAACTAGTCTCCATAATATGATAAACAAAAAAGCACCAGGACCTAATAGAATAGGGAATGAATTTTATAAAAATGCCTACCTGAACTACGCTGCATTCTTTGTGCTAACCTGAAAAGGCGTATTGGACCTTAACTTTCCTCTTTATTCGTTGCTCTTGCTTCCTCACGCTTAGTTAGCTTTTCACAAATTGAGGCATTTTTCTGACACTGACAATATAATACGATTATTAATATACCAAGACTTTCAAAAATAATTCAAATGACATACCGATGCTCTCGATTTTTCACTGGGAACATTATTGAGTCGATATGGTAAACCAATAATAAATATGCATATAGAAGAATTAGTAAATCTGATGAATCATTTGCAATAAAGGAGAAAGAGATGATTTTCATAATATAGGCTTTTTAAAAACAGTAGATATACATAGCTTTGAACTGAAATTTAATTCAGCCAAACCCAATATCTTGGTTATTAACTTTCGGCCACGAAAGTTAATAACTCTTCCAATATCTCCGCTTTGAAATCCATTGTTCATAGAGCCGAGAGCTCAACTAACAGTCATCATTTATGTAGAATCAGCAGTCAGCACAAGAAGTTTCGCATATGTATATAACATTATAGAATAAGACTTCACGAAGAAAAACATAATTGAGAATATTCGTACGTAGCTTCTTAGGTACATACATATATATGATACCAGAGGTAATAATAATTGAAACTCAGTATAAAACTCATCTATTTCCATATGAAATTAAAAACAGATTTGGAAAAATTTCTATTTTCCCAGTATTAACAAAAGGTTGCATGAACTTGCTCTTTAGACTGAGAATTTAAAAACTTAATGGGGCAAAATTTTAGTTTATTTAGTACGATGTTAAAGCTATTTTAGTGTGAAACAAGGTTAAAACAATGATTTTACAAATTTTAATCGAATCATCATACTTTCTCTACCCTTTTGTTAAAGTTAAAATCATCGAATGATAAAATAGCAAATTGTTGAGTAGTATCATACTAATATCTTAATAATAGACTGTTTAAAATTTTACGCTAATGTTATTAAAGACATCTGTTTATAGGCATAAGATAAAGCCATTCGTAAAAATAATGTAACTCGAGATATTTATAAAAGTTGACATTACGATGATAACGAAGACGAAAAAGTGGGTCTCACAATTCTGTCTGGCTGTGTGTTCGACTACAGCCTAAGCGGCTCGGCCGATTTTCTTTCAAGTTAGTAGATTTTATTTTTTAAATTGTCAACGGCCTTGGCTTTGATGAAAGCATCGCTTCCCATCGATCGGCGAAATCAAGCATCATTGTGCGTGGTTAGAACTTAGATGAAGGACCGTTCAAATACCAACCGTGTGTTTACGACATGTGTTTCTTCCGTTGTTCTAAAGCGGCAAATACACACGACACTTGTGTGCACACCGGTGTCGGTGTACGGAAATGTGTCCCGTCTGTGGGCTGGTGGCCTGGTGCGCACACCGATTTTCGGTGTCCGACACCGTGTAGGTAAAATCAAAAGTTTTTGATTTTTGGTGTCGGTGTCTCGATCGGTGTGATGTGTATTGCGAATTTGCGATGTGCGCGCATTTGCTATTCAGTATTCACTATTCACTTATTCAGTTGCAGCCGAATCGTTGTGCGGTAAACGGTAAAGCACGTCGAAAAATTTACTTGGGACTTATAGGCAGGGTTGCGAAAGCTTATGTCAGTGGTGGGTGACTTATGAATTAAAAACAATGTAATTCAGCAGCTAGTTACTGACTTAGAAATTAAAAAAACAAGTCATGCGCAAGTAAGTGACTTAAGAATTTAAAAAAAAAAATTATTTAAAAGTTTCCTAGTGACTTATGAATTAAAAAAAAATAATTCATAAGCTAATGGATGATATCTGATTAAAAAATTATTAATTGGAAAATTTATGAGCTAGCATGATAATTTTATGACACACAAAAGCTTGAAATCTACTTTCGTTAATAATTAAATAATTATGTAGCCAAAACAAACTTAAGCATTTCCAATCTACCAACTACATAGCTTAAGAATTAAATTTTTTTTCATTCATAAATCACTTAGTAGGTTGTGAATTAATGTTTTTTTTTAATTCATAAGTCACTTAGTAGTTTATGAATTAATTTTTTTTTTTAAATCATAAGTCACTAACTAACTTATGAATTAATTTTTTTTAATTCACAAATCATCTACGGACTTATTACTTATGTTTTTTTTTTTAATTCAAAAATTCGCAACCTTGCTCATAGGTACTATAATCTATAAGGTAAGTTATGAATTCGGAAAAAACATCGAACCAGAAATTTTGACATTACGATGATAGCGAAGATATTGGTAGATATTATTTTTAATTTTTCCTCCCACAGGTTTTTTTATTTTTTTTAAGACCAAAAATAACGGTACCTTTCATACGAATTTTATAAATATTTGTTCTTCTCAAAAAATGTTCAACAGATTTAAAAACATTTTCCGAAAAATGGTTATTGAGAGTACCCGTCATGGAACCATTTTACTTGCGATATAGGTACTATAGGGCAAGTTCTGCATTTGGAAAAAAAATCGAACTCGAGATTTTGATCAAAGTTGACATTACGATGATAGCGAAGACGAATAAAGTGGGTCCGGCAATTCCGTCTGTCTGTCTGTCTGTCTGTATGTCTGTACCTCGATCTAGAGCCTAAGCCACTGGACCTATTTCCTTCAAACTCGGTAGTTATGGGTCTTCGGTGATTCCCTAGAGGGGAAATTAAAATTTTTTTTTTAGCTCTAAGACTAACGGTACTCCCCATACACCCGTAATGAAAAATCTTATTTATCCCGAAAACGGCTCTAACGATTTTGATAAAAAAAAATTAGGTGTGATATTATGGTTTTGGTAAAAAAAATTTGGAGCAAAATGTTATTAACGGTACCTGTCATAGAACCTTTTTTTTGATTTTCGACTTTCTCATTAACGGCTCTAACGATTTTAACCAAAAATTTTCACCAGGAGTCCCCCTAAGTTTAAAATAATATTGTATATAAAAATATTCGAAAAATTATTTGTTGGGTTTTTTAAAAAAAATTTTTTTTTGAAAAATCAATATCTTCAAAACCTATGAACGATTATTTTTTGAAATTATTTTCAAAAATCAATATTATTAAATACTTAAAATTCGCATCCCACATTTTTTTCTTGAAAAATTTTAAAGAAATTTCTTATATAAAAAATTTATTTATTTAATTATTAAGCGATTTTTTAAAGTTTGTTTGCATAAATTCATACTTTTCTAGAAATCAGACGGCAATTTCATTTTAAATTCATGTTTTATATTTATAAAATGTATTTTAAAATCCAAAGTACTTTTACATAAGAGCAAGTTCGTGCGATCCAGTCGTGCATTTTATTGTTTTTGTTTTTGATTTTCTCAAAAACGGTACCACCGACCACACAGAACCATTTTTCAAATTTTGAATTAGGTACTCATTATCGACATAATTGATCTCAATGAAATTTTTTTATAGAGATGCATTCATAGCACATTGCATTCCAAACTTTAAAAAAAATATTTTTTGAATTTTTGAAGAACAAAAAATAATTTTCTTCCATGCAAGAAGCGATTTCAATTAACGCGCCCACCTCATCGTCCAATGGACGACGCGACGTCCATATCACTCATGGTTAGATCTCTCCAGTATAAGATCTCTTGCACAACTAAAGTGTGCACGATTCGGTGTGCCGTGTGTAGTGGAATGCTACACCGGTGTAGGCACACCGGTGTGCACACAAGTGTCGTGTGTATTTGCCGCTTAACTTTCTGTGTGTATCTCTGTCTCTCCCTCTCTCTCTGTTGTATTGTCTAAGCTCTAAGCCGATGGCCTCTGTTGTAAGTGCTTTCAGTGTCTCTTCTTCGTAGTTTAATTATGTAATATAATGTAATGTATTTTTGAAGGTGTTTTTTTTTTGTAAGACCAAAAATAACGGTACGTACCCTACGAATTTTTCGAAATTCAATAAAGAATTGTTTTTCTCAAAAACTGTTTCACAGATTTATATGTTTTTTTTTCATTTAGTTAAAGCTAGGTAATGCTTGGAGAAAACATTCCGAAAAAAAAGTGTGAGTGCCAGGACTCACGGTTAAGATGTGTAAACATCAACGTTCGTCCGAGTGCCGAATTTTTGTTATCGAACGTACCCAATAAACATACAATGCAATCGTACTAGTTTGTGACTTTAGATATTCAAATAAAAGCCACTATTTTTCCACAATTTATCCCTTCCACTTATACTTAAATCCAAAAATATCTCTTCATAGCTGTACACAACGCTTTCCACCTGAACACATGTATTTTTGGACCATGTCCTGTAAAAACGTTTTGAAATAATCAACAATTTTGTTGTCTTTACTTATTTGTAGTAAAATAATTATTTCGGAACGAGTCCAAACACATTTTTCTTGTTCATTTTCCATTATTACTTGTGTTTAGGATACTTTTAATGTAATAATCAAAAAATTATAAAGTGAATTTAGGATTAATGGGATCAAAAACACTAGTTAACAACTAAAACCAAATAACAACATACAAAATTATGTCGATGAACTATTTCGATCCTTTTAAGGCCAGGCGCGCACATTCAATTTTTAGTTTCACAACTGTTTAGTTGCTAAAATGAAACATATGGGCTTATATGGGACACCGCGTACTTAGAGCAACTCGATTTGAGGAACTAAAAAGTTTGTATTTTGACACAAACTAACGATTGTTTAAAATTAATGCGCTACAGTTGAGCTGTTTTCTATAAGCGCAAGAGAGAAAAAAGTGTGAGCGTGAGTAAAGAGTTGCCAGTGCACGGTACTCTATTAACTAGTGATTAAACTATTTGATTTCGATCACAGTTGATAGTGCGCGGCTACCCTTACACGCCATGTCGGCATACTACATCGATTCCCAAAGTTCGCACTGCCGTGTCGACACTTATTCATTTCAAACGACCTAAAAACCTTATCGACAATATTTGTGGCATTTACGTAACGTAAAGTTTGTTTGACTTATGTTTAACCAGGGATGTTGCTTGTGACAGCATTATATTTTTACAATTTTATTCAAACAGAGATGTTATCTGATAAAAAATAGAGTGTTTTTACACGAATCTGATTTTAATCTCTGTTTCTCTTTTGGCTTCCTTTCGAGTGCATCTGTGCTTTTAAACACAGCGATTTTTAATATAAGTTAACTTTGTTCATGCGAAAAGCTGTCATCTCTTCGCACTCCTTACTCTACTCAGTTAAGCGAATTGCACTGAGCGAACGCTCAAAACCACAAAGAAGAATGAACGATAACTCCGCATTTTTCTCAGCAATTGTAAGTGTATTAGTGAAAAAGTCACACGTATAGATTGGATGTAGGCTTGAAGAAAAATCAAAATCTTTTCAATCTAGCGTACTGCATAGAAATATTGTATATGCAAGGTTGATGATTGATCATGTATTTATTGGTTCATTTGCGTATAGTACGTTGAAGAGATGAGAACACAGCACAGCATATAAGCACTGATTAAAATATTAAAACAGCAAACGAAAATTGTTGATAAAATGGACAGACAAAATAAAACAAATTACTCGGATAAAATTACAAAAATCTCAAAGAAATTCGTAAAAACACAATTTTGCTGAAAAAAAACCACAAAGGGCAACGTTCTCTCGCCACTGAAATAATAGACTTTTACGTACTTTTCATGCATTTGAACAATGTATATCTGGCTTAACGCCCCCAACAAATATACTTGTCATGCAGGGAAAAAGTCAAAACTTTTTTTTTTTGAAAAAACCACTAGATGGAGCGTTCACCTTATCAAAATCAAACCAATCCTTTAACTTTTTTTTTAGGTTTCTGTACTTTATCTTACTCCCTCTGTCAGAGATTTACAAACCGATTGACATCATTCCCACCTTGTAATGGAATTATAAGTGGCAAAAACTAATTTTTTTAATACATTGAAGTCGTAGTCATCATCCAGTTCATGGAGAACGATCTATATTTTGATATAGTGAATGCTAAAAGTATATTTTGATATAATAAAGAATATCTAATTCGATAATTAAAATAATTATATGGTATGACAGATAAGGGACAAATTAAATTTTGACGTATCGAGAATATTTCATTGCAGATTTCAACTGATTGCCCTGAAGAACATTTTTTTGGATTTTTTGGGAGCATAAAATAAAATGTTATCGTCCGTCAATAACGTGAAGTGGATTTTTTAAGACATTAAATGAACCCGCTATGAAATTTTACACCAGTTGATTTGTCTTTCGTCTTTTTCACATATTTAGGCCTATTCGGCGAGAACTTTTATTCTTCTATTCTGTTATTCTGCTATGAATTTCCATACAAATGTTTGAGCTGTCAACAAATCTTTTATGAATTTTAATTTTGGTATTCAGCATAGGGGTGTCCACTTAAGAAAAACATCGATGCTTTTATTCGATGTTAGACATCGGAAAGCAGCATCGATGTTTTTCGATACATCGCTTAAAAACATCGATGTTTTTTCAACATCGAATACTTTAATGATTTTTTACTTCAACAAATAGAAACTAACAATATGCGCTGGCAAAAGTATTATGTTATTTTAAAATTCCAATAAAAAATTGATCAGTTTAATTGTTAAATTGATTTAGATAAGCGTAAAAAGGCAAATTTAGATTCACAAATCACACTGTAGATGAGTGAGAGCAAGAGCAAGTATATGAAGCAGTACATTTCAAGCAGGACAGTGAAATGAAATGAAATGAAAGAGTAAACCTAAGAAACTAATCAAAGACAAAAAACCAAAGACAAAAAAGAGCTGATGCACACATTTTTGCAAAAGTATGCATTATCTCGGTTGCTTAGTTGTCATTTCTACGAATTCGAAAAAGCCGCTGCTCACATTTTGCCAAAAGTATGCGTAACCTCAGTTCCTCGGCTGTCATTTCCATTTACATAATATCCATAATATCCAAAGACAAACTCGTAAAAGAGCCGATTCTCATATTCACCGACCTGAATGAAATTAATAAAAATAAGTCTTTATGTTCTTTATCATAATCAAATTGAAAATTTACTAGGCAAAACATCGGATCAATTCGATGTCTCGTATGGTGAACATCGAATGGATTCGATACATCGATGTTTAGTGAATATCCCTAATTCAGCACGCTAAAATCTGTTATAAAATCTGCTAAGAAAACTGTTATGAGCTGTCAAACGTTCGAACATAGAAAAAATCTTTTACGAATAGCATTTTTGGTATTCAGTATGCCAAAATCTGTTATGAAATCTGTTAAAAATCATAAAAGAATAAAAGACAAACTTCTGTGACTTTTATCATAAAAGATTTAAATAAGTACACAGGTGCATCAAGTAATAATGAATATTTATCTTTTATTTCGTCAATGAAATGTTCTTTAAAGGAGACAAATGAAAGAAAATATATCAAAACACATATCATATAAATATATAAGTAGAGTATGGCCATAGTATTCCCAAAAACATATGAGGTAAAATCGTGTTCCATTGTATGGATACCCATAGCGTGTAAGGCTAGGCGCGCACATTCAATTTTTAGTTGCACACTTGTTTGGTAGCTTATAGAAAACAGATGAACTACTTAGTTGAATGTCCGCGCAGGTGCATATAATTATATGTTACACAAAATAGCCTTAGGCGAGGCGCGCACATTCAATTTTTAGTTTCGCAACTGCTTGGTTCGAGCAACTAAAAGTTTGTGTTTTGATACAAATTAAGCGATTGCCTAAAATGAAAATGAGTTCGCTATTCTGTGTAACATATAATTATATGCACCTGCGCGGACATTCAACTAAATAGTTCATCTGTTTTCTATAAGCAACCAAACAGTTGTCCAACTGAAAATTGAATGTGCGCGCAATCGTTTAGTTTGTGTCAAAACACAAACTTTTTAGTTGCTCGAACCAAGCAGTTTCGAAACTAAAAATTGAATGTGCGCGCCTAGCCTAAGAGTTTACTTTTTTGTTCGTCATCTATTTAAATTATGTCAGATGAAATATTTTACATAATCACAGCTGTTTACGATAACAGATTTAGTTCAGTTTCATAACAGATCTCGTTTTCGAAGTATGTAGCATAAGGCCAGGCGCGCACATTAAATTTTTAGTTTCCCAACTGTTTAGTTGCTAAAATGAAACATATGGGCTTATATGGGACACCGCGCACTTAAACAACTCGATTCGAGCAACTAAAAAGTTTGTGTTTTGACACAAACTAAACGATTGCCTAAAATTAATTCGTAATAGTTGAGCTGTTTTCCATAAGCGCAAGAGAGAAAAGAGTGTGAGCGTTAGTAAAGAGTTGCCAGTGCGCGGTTTTCTTTCAACTGGTGATTAAACTATTTGATTTCGATCACAGTTGCCAGTGCGCGACTAGCCTAACAGACTTTTATAAAAGTTCGAACCTCTGAATACCAATCATAAAAGATCTTTTAAGGTGGAAATATTTTATGATTTATAACAGAAAAACTATAGCAGAATAACAAATGTGGCAGAATAGGCCTAATTGGTCGAGAGGTGAAGAAATGTTAAGGTATTGAATTAAGTTCTAGCCAGCAATGGAAAGTAATCAAATCGAGATTTCAGTACTCAAAGTCTCCAATGTAAACACGATGTCGTAAGTACGCAATATAAACAATGTAAACATGGTGTTAAATGCAATCGTCGGTAAGGTAGATCACTACATCGAACGTGTAACCGTAACGTGTAACCGTAATGTGTAACCGTAACGTGTAACCGTAACGTGTAACCGTAACGTGTAACCGTAACGGGTTACACGGGACGTATAAATTTTACACACGTTTTCGATTCACTCTACCGCCGGGAAAGATGTTTACACATCAAAAAGTTATTATTTCAGGCATTACCTAACTTAACTAAATAATTTTTTGATTTTTTTAAATACTGTGGAATACAGTAACAGTAACAGAAAAAAAATATTTTATGAAATTTTGAGAAAAATTCGAACGGCAAGTACCGTTATTTTTTGCTATAAGAAAAAATAAAAAAAAAAAAAAACGTATCGGGGGAATTTAAAAATGCTATCTAACAAGCTTAAAGAAAATCGGCGGAGCCATTTGGGCTGTAGTCGAAAGGAGAGACAGACAGAATTGCGAGGCCCACTTCGTTCGTCTTCTCTAGCATCGAAATTTTAAGTCTGATCAAAATATCAAGTTATATTTTATACGAATGCATAACTTGCCTTATAGTACCTATAGGTATGTAGCAAGTAAAAATTAAACAGGTTTACAAACCTATCTTCAACCTATGTCCGTCAAGTTAGCACTACCACTCAAAATTTAAAAAATGTAATAATTGGATTAATTTTCGTGAATTTGTCGTAAATTTGTCGCGAAACAAAAAATTTGTCGCGCTTGTTTTTTAAATAAATAACTTGACAGTCAAGTTAGCACTACCACCCCTAATTGTCGTGAATTTGTCGTAAATATGTTGTAAGATCAAAAATTTTCTAGCGCTATTTTTTTTTTAAATAAACCCTGGTAATGCTAACTTGACAGTCAAGTTAGCACTACCACTTCAAAATACGGTAAAATGAACGCGAAAAAGAAAATGGACGGTGTTAATTAATGTCGTAAATATGCTGTAAGACCAAAAATTTTGTCGCGGACTTTTGTCATATTTAGGGCGTTTTTTTGGGCAAGAAGGGCGCGACAAATTATTTTATGACGAAACTTATTTAAAGACGTCTTACGAAAATTGTTTAAACAAATTGCAGAGTGAAAAAATAGTTTACGACAATTATTAACACCGTCCATTTTCTTTTTCGCGTTCATTTTACCCTGTTCTGAATGGTGGTTGTGCTAACTTGACTGTCAAGTTTATTTATTTATTTATTATTAACATAACTAAATTGCTAGTTTTACAAAAAAAAAAAATTACAAAATTTCTAACAAAGGTTTATAATAAGATTTTTAAACAATTTCATTGAAAAAATGTTGATTTAAATTGACATGAATTTATTATTGTTTTATCAAACAAATTGTTATATTTATGATTGTAGAAATTAAATAGTTTAAACATTTTATTTAATGGAGAAAATTTCTCATAATTGGTACGATAGTTTGAAATATGTATAATCTCCGGTATGTTCCTCAAATTTCTTTGAGGAATATTAAAGTTAATACGGGACAGAAGGTGCAAACAGTCTATGTTACCGTTAATTAATTTTACAATGAAAACAAAACATAAATAGGAACGTCTGTTCTCGAGACTGGGTATATCAATTAGTCGAAGTCTGTTGTTATAAGGTGGGAGATCATAAGGATTATCCCTTCCTAGTCCCCTGAGAGCAAACCTAATAAATCTTTTTTGCACCTGTTCTAGTCTATTTTTATGACATTCATAATGAGGTGACCAAACCTGACAAGCGTATTCTAGAATGGGGCGAACAAAAGATATAAAAAGCTGCTTTGTCACGAAAGGGTCTGAAAATTGTTTCGACTCTCTTTTTATCCAACCAAGAATGGAATTAGCTTTGTTTGAAATGGAGTTTATATGTTGAATGAATTCGAGTTTGCGATCAAATGTGACGCCAAGAATAGATATAACTGTTTCACGGGATATTGATATGCCATTAAACAAATAGTTGAACGAAATAAAAGAAAACTTTCTTGTAAAACACATATTACACTTATCGATATTAAGAAACAAACAATTACGAGTACACCAGTCAAAAAACGAGTTAAGATCACATTGCAATTGTTCACAGTCACGAGTACTTGAAATAGTTTTAAAGATTGTTACATCGTCGGCGTAAATGAGGCACTTAGAGTATTTTAACACCGATGGTAAGTCGTTTATAAAATAAAAAGGATAGGGCCTAAATGACTACCCTGTGGAATTCCTGAGTTGATTTTAAACTTATTTGATTCGCAACCGTTAAATAGCACTGAATAAGATCTGTCTAATAAATAAGATTGAAGCCATTTTACAAAATTTTCGCTAAAACCTAATTTTCTTAACTTAAAAAGCAAAACACGATGTGATAGCTTGTCAAAAGCTTTACTGAAATCAGTGAATACACAATCTACTTGTTTACTGTTTTTAAATGACTCAATACAATTTTCAACTAATTCTATTAGAAAAGTAACAGTAGAGCGTCCTTTTATAAAACCATGCTGATTAGGAACAATGAATGACTTAACATAAAAACATAAAGCTTCACAAATAATAGCCTCAAAAAGTTTAGGAATCACAGATAATTTGGCAATAGGCCTGTAGTTTTTCACTTCGTCTTTTTTCCCTTTTTTATGTAGAGGGATAATGAATGAACTTTTCCAAATAGATGGGAATGAACATGTTGACATTGAAAGATTAAATAGAATAGACAAAGGTAATGACAAGTGACGTACACAGTTTTTCAAAATAGTAGAGGGTATACCATCAGGACCTGGTATACAGCTGTCGTCAAGGTTAGATATAAACTTGTTAAAGTTGATATCAGTCAAGTAAGTAAAAGATTTCAAATGGTCAAAGCTTTGAGCCATTTCGTCAGATATATCACAGATTGAGGAATCACAGTTGAAGGTATCACAGTTTGAAGTATCACAGTTGAAGGCACTTTGAAAGAAGTCAGAAAAAAGTTGCGTTATAACCCGTGGCTCATGACTTGAGATGTCATTTAACTTGAGAACAGACGGGTAAGGACAAGATTTTCTTTTGTTGTTAATAAAATTCCAAAAACACTTTGGATTCATTTTTAGATCTCTTTGCACCTTCTGAATGTAATTAAGATACTTTAAACTAGATATTCTATTGAAAATATCCCTCGATTCACAATACATATTAAAATTGGTTTCTGTTGGGTATAGTTTAAAAGTAGACCATAACTTATTTCTTCGATTTCTCAGAGTTTTTATTTCACTATCGTACCAAACTGGCACAAAAGATCTTGTTTTTACAATCGCATTACCAGGGGTAATTTTTAAAAAAATTTGCGCTAGAAAATTTTTGATCTTACAACATATTTACGACAAATTCACGACAATTATTAACACTTACCTTTTCCTTTTTCGAGTTCATTTTATCCTATTTTGAGGGGTGGTAGTGCTAACTTGACTGTCAAGTTAGCATTACCAGGGGTTATTTAAAAAAAAACAAGCGCGACAATTTTTTTCGTTTCACGACAAATTTACGACAAATTCACGACAAATAATCCAATTACTACATTTTGAAAATTTTGAAGTGGTAGTGCTAACTTGACGGACATGTTCAACCTCCAATCATGAGCTAGGAAAAAGAACAGTATCAAATTTGCCAGGATATACATACATACACGTATAGACATGATTACTGACGCTAAAAAATAAAATTAAAAATAAACACTTCCTTATAGGAGTGAAGTTAATGGTCAAGTGGGGAGTTTTTGTTTCTTTTCTAGGTGGCCTTCACAAAATGTATGCAAATTTGTCACTTTCTCACAAAAGACGGTTCCCTTAAAAAAATTTTGGTCTGGGTATTGATTTCCGAGATTCGGCTCTGTGTACCTCTAATGGCAATTAACGATACGAAAATATGGTCGTCCTTTGGATGTATCTTAGACTACTATACAAATAAAAATTTAAATTTTGTTTGAAAAAATTTTAATTACTAAAAAAATTATTTTCGTGCATAAAATTGTATTGATATTTCGAAGTTTTATATTACAAATTATACACAAAAACATCAAAGACGGGATATACAGGAATATTTACTCAAATAATAGATATTGTAATTTTCGCCTAAGAATTATATACAAAGGTACAATGGTTTTAGATTTAGTTTATTGTATTTTTTTTTGTCAACAATATTAAAAGTATATTATTTTAGATATAAGGAATATGCTAAGAGTATTTACCTCACCACCATTAGCACCTCTCCCATGGCGCAATCGAGCTTTTGCTGGCGCCCATACATTTATATACAAACAGTCTTCAGACACGTTTGTGTTTGGATTCCAAATTTCTTCTCCAGAAAATCCAGGAAAGTACTCATATCTAAAAGAAAAAAAAATATTATTTTTTTTAAATTTATATTGCAATTTTCTTTTATTGTGTAAAAAATATTTCAACTTCATCCCCCTTGTTCCTACGCCTTTGTTTCCTTAAAAATACTACAAAACCTATCCAAAGGAAATCCATATATAGTTAATGTACCTATGCCATCAATTTTCCATATATGTATGCCTAACATAGCCCTCACCTATATACGCGCCTGATTCTTTGGAATAAGAAAATAAACTTACCGGCAACATGCTTGCATAGGATGTGCAAATCGCACAGTTTTATTAGAACAATATAAATAAGCTTATCAGCACAGCATAGATATTCAATGTGAAGTGACATCTGGGGTTAAGGATAGGTGTCCCTTGAAAAATAGATACGAATTTCGTGCTAAACTGTTAGTCCAGTCAAATTAGTATTTTATATCTACAAAAAATACTGCGTCGAATTTTTTTTTGTTTCTCAAAGACTACCTATTGGAGAGTGTAAATTCAAAACGGCTCCTATCATATATAGAGCCGTATTTTTTTTTTTTAGGTTTATACGTTAAAATATCTTCTTTAACTTTTGTTGTAAAAAAAATTTGAAACCTCTTTCCAAAAAAAGTTATCGACGAAAAACTGTCGAGATTTTAAAGTAAAAAATGGTTTTTAACGTTTATCTCGCCTCATGTTCATCTGATCGAAAAAATACTTAAGTTATTTTTTATAGATCACTTAATTTCCTACATTTTGGTATATTTAAATTTTGTGTGCGACAATGCGACAAATGTAGAAAATATAACCTGTCAAAATGGCCAATATATAATTTTTAATATGGTGTCCTTAGG